>CM077815.1:5965000-7375000 GCA_039764185.1 Tamarix austromongolica
AACCCTATCTCAAGAGTTACTATTCATGACACTTACAAAACCATAATTTCATAAGTAAGTCATAACTTTCCCCACAAAGCTCATATAGTAACCAAATTAAATATACCTTCCTAAAATATCAATATTAAAAACATATCTAAAATTTTTGGTCTAACTCTAATGTTTTACACATGTTATAATAACCTTGCTCGTAGGATTATTATTCCCAATTTAAGTTATTTTCTTATTTTATTTGAACTTAATCGATTCATAAATACCCCAAACACTCCATGTGACATTATTAGAATATTTTAACCCATTCAACATATTAAAATACTGAAATTTTCATATTTAATACATATTGACAAAAACAACCTTACTATTATGCAAACACCTTTATTTCACAAAAACCTTATATATCTGATGTCTTTACTTCCAAATCAATTTATTATTTCACCATACATATTAAATATACTTATTTTCTACTTACCATACTTTTCAAATCCACATTACAATAAGATATATCATACTTATTGCTTAGGACTTACGACATGAGAGTTATCGCAATGATATCGTATAAGCGTATACATTTCAACTTATTTACTTTTCACCATAAAATATCAAATTACCAATAATAATATTAAAAATCATGAAAATAAAAAAAATGATTATAACAATATGATAAACAACACAATCATACATAACATTTAGCACATAAACTCTAACTACAACTAATATCCTTACTGAAAATGGCACCAGTCTCTAAGTACGTATATCCTATCTTGTCTCCTCCAACACCTCTGTAGAATCACCTAAGAGAACAATAATGAATCACAATTAGAACTTAAGGATATAACCAAGGAAATTCTAAGTTAATAAAGTGTGAAAGAAGGAGCAAAAACTAAACCAAACCAACATAAGACTTCAGTCGGAACTTGCGCCAAAATGGAAGGGGAAATTGTAACACCCCCATTTTTACCACTTGAAAATTTCTTTAAAAGAGTTGATTGCGGAAGCTAAACCAATAAAGAAAAACGTAGGGTGTTACCGCCACACTTAGTATAAGTCCGGTTCCTCTACCTTTCTTACACTAAGTGTTAAGGCTAAAATGTTTATCCACTTAAATTAAGAATAACAATGGATAAGAAGAAGAGAAAGGTTTCATTATAATATTAAATTATTCTAATAACACAAGATTAAACAAAAGAGTTACAATTGACAAAGGAAGGAAATACATAAGGGGACATAAGAGTCCAAAAGATATCCAGATCAAAAGATGACGGAATGGACACCGGATAGTCCTAACTCCCAAACCCCACCAAAAGCCATCATTTTGTACCCTCAAAGTACTCCTGCAAGGTAAAGACTGCCCTTTGAATAGGCAGGGGACCATAAAACGGAACCCATCAGTACAACGGTACTGAGTAAACCAATATACAATACTAAACATGTAAATATTACATGGGGCACATAGAAAGTAACACAAAGTATCATGTCATAACATATTGAATAGTACATACCATAGCAAAGTGCCACATTCATACCATAACTCATATCATGCCATATGCTACATGTCCATCACAACAAACTTAACCATATTACAAATATTTCATTAATCCAATTATACCGAGGGTGTTCCACCAAAAGAAAAACACCAAACCATAATTAAGGCCTTTCACAATAACCACATCTATTTCACTTATAACATGATAAGGAAATCACCGAGATAATTACCAACCAATGTGCCAAATCCAAATAGTGCACGAATGCAACTATCAAACCAACATACCAAAACCAAGTAGTGCACGGAGGCAACTACCAAATCGACAAATCACAACAATCCATTTACATCCTTATATAATAATTTTTTATATTTTATTTACTCGAGGGGATACAAATAATAACCCGGAGACATAAAAGTACACCGGTCATACCGGCGCATTAAAGCAACACAGTATCCTCCCAACTTGTAACCCAGAGACATAAAAGTACTCTAGTCATATTGGTGCAATAAAGCAACGCAATATCCTCCCATCCTCGGACACCTAATCCTTAAGTATCGATACCCTCTATAGGGCCCGTAGGTCACCTATAGAGTAGACTAGGGCTTTACTCAGGCACAACCGGCACACCAGAAAACCAAACAAATCGAGGACTCCTACCTCGTCTCTAGGGTAGCTACCCCTAGAGAGAAACCATTCCCAAATCTCGAGGTCTTCCACTTTAAATATTAATATCTTAATAAGGTGATCATAAAATATCACATAATGCACAATGATTCCAATTTCATTCTTAACCCTTTTTTATTTTATTTCCAATTATTCAAGTCGATCATAAGGTCAACAATCCAAAACAAAATCAAAGTTAACTCTAAGGTCAACCTAAGAATCCATTAAGGTCATATTATTCCAATTATTCACCCTTTAAGGCATAATAAGTCATAAACAACCAAAATTCCATTATATGTTATTTACTCAATAGTTTCCCACTTTAATACCAATTGTTATTAGAATTAAGCAAAATTTATGGTATGACTAAATAACATTAAAATAGGTACATTAATATAAAATAACAATTCTATAAATTTTTAGGAGTAGCAAAAATACCATTTTGCCCCTAAAACACAATTAAGCTCATTTTGCACATAAAACCGCTATCATGCATAATTATTTTAACACAAGCACCCCTATTTTAATATGCTATCATACATATATTTAAAATGCATAAATTTAACATACCATTGCATAAAAATACATGGTCACACACTTAGAGAAATTAATAACAATACATGAGGCATGCATACCTTTTTTTATGAGATTATAAGAAAGCCTAAATCACACTTAAGCATAACATAAGAAACTTTAAACATGTTATCACATGATTTTTATATATTTAGTAGCAGCATATGGGTTACCTCTTTCCAAGAACAAGTAGCAAAATAACACAAATAATTCCCAAAAGAATATCAACACCTTCAAAAGATGGAGACACAAGAGGAGAAGATAAAGGATAGCAACTTCACAACTTAACCAAAAATCTAACCTTCTTTACTTATTTAAAAATAAATAAAGGCTAGATATAAGGAAATTTAGAAGTGAAGAAAAGATACTAAGGATAAAGAGAGGAGGATGGGTCTTAGTTATAAGCTCAACAAAGCTTAAGAATACTTGGCAAAAATAACCAAAATGAATAGAAAGGTGGGAGCAACCAAGAGGAGAAAATGAGAGAAATGATGAATGAAAATAAATAGAGACAAAGGAGGTATAATTAGAAGATGGAGGGACCAAAAATCTGCAGCCACAAGAGGGGGGAGAGATAGCTTGTTCAACACTTGAATGATAAAGGACATGATGGTTGAGTGTGTAAGGTGGTAGAGTGTAGTTAGGTTTAAATAAAGTTATGAAAACCAATCAATCAATCAAGGGATGGGGTAGGTGATGGTGTGAAATTCCAAAGTCAGCTTTAATCATGGGAAATGTAAGTGATGAAAGTTGAGTGCAAGAAAAGCCAAAGTGACACAACAAGTAAATGTAGAAAGTGTATAAAAGTAACTTTAACTAAAAATTTAGTTGAATGAATAAGAAAATGGTCAACTTGATAAACAATCTAATCATGGAAGTGTAAGGAAGTAATTTCGTGCATAAAAAATAATTTTAGGATTTATAAATTATTTTTAGTGGTGGAAAGATCAATAAAGAGGATAAAATTAATAAAAATAGAAAATAAGCTCATAAAATTACGAAACTTTGTAAAAACAAGATTTGATATATAAAATATTGAACTTACGATTAATTAACGAGCTTATAAGGTAATTACTAACATAAATACCAAAATTATTCCTAAAATCATGAAACTTTCCAGATCATCCTATTTAATCATTTAAAACCTAAATATAAATTTTCATAATTTTTGACACACATATGATATGATATTTAGCTAGCATATCGTAATTATATATTTTTCATATAAAATTCAAAAGGGATAATAAACACAAATAAAATTAAACTAAAATTTCTAGATTTACATTTAAGCACATTTAGGACCTGAATAAAATTTTATAAGAATATTTTACAAATTTTAACATAAAAGTACACATATATAAATAGTATTTATAAACAAAGTACGCCTAGCCGTAAAATCACAATGACTACCGAATCACGCAAAACAATCTTGAGACTCTAAAATGTTCTACAATGATTTATGCAATTAATTACACATAATTATAACTAGTTAAAAATGGGGTATTACAGAAATAGTGGGATGTGCCAAGGTAAGGGGTAGAAATGGTAGTTTTACCATTGTTAAAAGGTTGGGAATGGTGAAAAGTAATAAAGGGCTGAGGTGAGGATTGGTGGAGAAGGATGAAAGGGTGGAGTTTGTTTCGATGGATGATGCTAAAGGAAAGTGGGGGTTGCGATGGTTTTGGCCAAAGGGAAGGAGAAGGGATTTGGTAGCTTTGGATAAAGATAGGGGTGTGCAATGGTAGTTTTAGTTGGTGGTTGGGGTGATGGAACAATATTTTTGGCAAGTGCACAAGGGGGTGATTCAGTGGTTTTGGAAGAAGGTGGTGGGTGATGAAGAAAATGATGAGGCTTCAGTGGTGGATGGTGAAGCAAATGGGGAGGTTTTGGTGGAAATTACCAAAGAAAAGTGGAGGGAAGGCAAGGGAAGTTAGAGCAAGTTATTGGGGTGCGGTGGAGAGTTGTATTGCTGGGTTATTATGGTGTTTTTGGTGATGACAAGAAGGAGGAAGGGAAGTAAAGAAAACCTCAGTGGGTGGTGTTATTTTTTGACAAAAAATAGAGGGAGGAAGGAAGTGGTCCAGGGCATTAAATGTGTTATATAGATAGATAGATAGATAGATAGATAGATAGATAGATAGATAGATAGATAGATAGATAGATAGATAGATAGATAGATAGATAGATAGATAGATAGATAGATAGATAGATAGATAGATAGATATGCCCGCAAAGAGTAGAGAGGGAGAAGAGAAGTATGTGTAATACCTCAAACTTTAGCAAAACCTAATCCTAAGTAATTAATGTCTTAACCAGATTCTAACATTGAGAAAGTTATATTTCTATCCTACCTTAAGTCTCTAATCCTAAACCCTAAACTAACCCTAAACTTTATTTCAAGTTATTACTTTTTTTTCTCAACCTAAACCCAAACCTTATTGGCTGATAATTAATTTATCTCATTACCTTAACCTAAATCTAAATCTAATACCTCATCTACCTTTTCTTCTTTCCTTTTTTTCTTTTCCCACCCACTGGTTGAAACATTTTCTTGTCCTTAGATTCCTTTCTTATTGCATGTAAATTTCTCTTGTCTAAACCATACCTCTGATAAGCCATGCCCAATCTCACATTAACTCCCACTCCTTCCATGCCTTGCGTGTGTTTGCTTGTCATAGCCTTATCGATTGTCTGCTTCCTCTCCACCGTTCTCACCCCTCTCCCCCTCATGCATGTATATATATACACACACACAACGCATTAAATGCGATGAACCTCCATCCTTTTCCCTCCCTTTTTTCTGTTGAAACACCACCACCAACACAACACCTCCTTCCTTATTCTCCTCCTCTTTAATATTGCCAAAGAAACCCCAAAAACCACTATCAGCAGCCCCACCGAAGCACCTCCATCACCTGCGACAACCTACATTGAAACACCACCCTTTCCATTGGTGGACTTCACTAAAACTCCCCCACAACCACCAACCAAAATAGCCACACCTTAGCCCCTCCTTTTGATCATTATCATCGCAACTTCCTCATTTCCCTTTCCCCTTTGTTGCACCAACACAAGCATAACCCACACCCACCTTATGACCAAAAGAACCGCACAACACCATCACCCATCGATAACTTCCATGACAAACCTCCACTTACTCTCTTGCCCCAATCGAAACCATCCCCTACATGCATCAACCATCCATTCATTACCTCCTACATTTGGTAAAATCCACTCCAACACACCCCCTTCATTAAGCTTTAATGACTGTAGATGACCTCCCCCTTTTATCCATTACCACTAGTTCTTACCCCTTTCTTTGACCTCCCTTGCCGTTGCACCACCCCTAGCAACTATAGTTTGTATCGTTGCTAGCCCTCCCTTTTCGACAAATCCCAATAGAACCCTTCTTTATTGCACGAGTTTTGGCCAGAACTTCCTTCGAGTTGTAGTTCAATTTTCCCCTTTTATTTCACTCTCATTTACCTTATATTTTCTTTAACTGTATCATTATATGATAACGTGATTTTACTAATAGTTTCTTAGGTGATTTATCAAAATTTCTAGAGGAGGCGGGATAAAATAAGCGTGCTTAGAGGCTAAAGCCTTTTTTGTAAGGATACTTATTTTAGCCTAGGATTTTTGTTGCTAAGTTTTATGCATGATTTTTTTTTTTGTGATGCCATGTTATTGCTATTATGTTCTTAAATATATGATTGTTAATTCTATGATATGATATTATGAAAAATAAGTAAGTGGAGATTACGTGATATCTTTATTCTATGTAGAAAACACTTGGTGTGATATATGGTTGTAATATAGTTTAATAAGGTATGATAAGTGGGTAAATGGGTATAATGAGATATATGGTGATGATGGATGATTTGGAAATAATATTACCATAACATATAAGATCTACATGAAATAAGGGCTTTCATTTTCGGTAAGGGCATTTTGGTTAATAAGGGTTTACCATGGGAATCAAGGTATTTTAATGTGTCATATTATCGAAAATATTCTAAGGAGTTTTTAGGAAGTGGTTAGAGTATTCTTAAATGGCCTAAGTTTAATAAAGTATGAAAATGATCTGATTTGGGATTAGTAACCCTAAAACAAGAAGACTATTATCACATGTGGGAAACGGTAGAGTTAGAACACAAAATTTGGATATATTATTAAGATTGTTTTTTTGAAATTTATATTGAATCTAATAATTATAAGGGCCTTATGGAAAAAGTTATGATGTATTTGTGAAATTAGGGTTTATAAGCTTTAGAAATAGTGACTCTTGAGATAGGGTTATTATTGCATATGCAAGACCTTAAAGTTAGTCCTTAAAATTCAAGTATACTGATAATAATAATATTTGAGGAAGAGGTACAAAGTTTGGTGGATAAAAGAGTCATAAAAGAGGAGCTATGACTAAAATGTGAAACTAGCATTTTTGGGGAATATAAGAGTCTTAACTCTAGAGAACAACCTTAGGATCTTTGTAATATGATTTACCTACTTTAAATAAGTTATGTACTTTTAAACTAAATCATGAATACAACATTAATAATTTGAAGTGAAAGATCATGTGAGTTGGGCCGAGGTGTTTTATAGGTCTGTTTTACTAGAGGATAATAATAGCTTAGGAGTATATTTCCCTGAGATGTGCATCAGTCCGTTCCATGGGATTAAGAATATTGGTGCCCTAAACTCAACATGAAATAAAATATAATTTGAGATAATTAACCTAATGGATAATATATTAATGACTTAAAGTGGAATAGTATGTGAGTCAAATCAAGGTGTTAGGTCCGTTCCACCAAACAATAATAGTGGCTTAGGTGTGTTGTCCCTTAGAGATGCTTCAAATTGTTCCACTAGTTTAAGAATAGTGGATTAGGAGCAATTTTTTTCCTGAGAGGTGCTGGGTTTATTCTAACTAATGATAATAGTGGCTTAGGTGTGTTGCCTCTGAGAGGTGTTTCAAACTATTACATCTATTTAAGAATAGTGTAGTTCCTAAACTCAACATAAATAAAATAATAAAAATTGTTATATCTAATAAAGAGTCTTAGATTAGTACCTACTTAGTGATATTTTATGTGTTTCGTATGTGTACTTATTCTCTGTTGTGAATGTATGTACTTAACTATACCCCTGACTCGATAATATTATTACCTTGCTCAGTAAGTAGTGTACTTACCATATTTTTCATGGATTCAAATCATTCCCATGAGTAGACGAACTTGATGCTTTTGTGCAAGTCATTAAGGACCCTTTGGATGATTTTTGTGCCTATGATGCATTGTATGGGGTAGAGTGATTTTTTATACTAGGGTTTGGGCAAAGAGTCATGTTATTAGGATGATGGTTTTACCTAGATACCTTTTTAGAATCTTAGATCCATAGTATCCCTTTTATCTGCATTTTGTTATTGTACCTAGAGTTAATATCCAAACTCATATTTATATTTATAAATTTACTCTTGATTTATTTTTATATTGGTTCACATTTTAACGTTTTTTACCTTGTGATTGATGTAAGGTTGGTCTGATAAACCAGAATTAACACCTGGTATTTTTCCTATAATCTTCTGCTATAAAACAAATTTTTTCAGTAGTAAAATTTGCGGTATTATAGTATGGCGTGCAATATTTTCAACCAAACCTACAAATGTAGGACATGGGTGATGATGAGGGTAGGTTGTAGGTTAGGGAAGTATGAGAGTGGGCATGGTAGAGGGGATGCGGTTGGGGAGTTTTTTCACGCAAGAGGAGGGAGATGAAGGAAACAAAATCCAAGAAAGGGGAAAATAAAATGAAAAAGAAAAGGAGAAGGACAAAAGGAAAAAAAGGAAAAGGGGGAAAGAAATTAAGTGGGGTTAGAATTATAATGAGGATAAAAATAATTTAGGTTAGGGTATTTACGATAAATTAATTATCAACCATCAGAGGGCTAGGTTAAGATTGAGGATTAAGGAATTAGGATAATGTAAAAATATTAATTTTTTTTATTAAAATTAGGTTAAAATATTAATTACTTGGGATTAGGATTAGCTAAAATTTGGGGTATTACATCACTATCCTCTTAAAATATACTTCTTTCCTGAAGTCAATAAGCCAAGGTCAGGAAAGAAGAGAAAAAGGGTGTAAAAAAAGATGATCTTCACAGTTAACTTTATCAGAGTTGACACGAAACTAGTGGGGGAAAACTCCTTAAATGAAAGAGAACCCTAAAACCTAACACACCTATATCAAAAAGCTCGGGATGTGACTCCTGCATGTCATTGTCTGTCTCCCAGGTCGCCTATTTTGCTCCATGATGGCTCCAAATAATCTTCATGAGTGAAATTGCACTTGTTTATGTCCAAGGCACCTTGGTGTTGAGAATCTACAATGGTACCTACTCATAGGACAAAGAGTCATCGAGATCGATCTCATCGGGTCTAATCACGTGGGATGGACCTGCCATGAACTTCCTCAGCTGAGAGTTGTGGAAGCCGTTAAGAACTCAGGCTAAGTTTATTAGAAGTGCTAGGAGGTATGCAACCTTGCCAACCCTATCAAGAATCTCATAAGGATTAATGTATCATTATCTCAAGTTATCCTTCATGCCAAATATTTGCACACCTTTAGTGGGTGAAATCCTCAACAGAACTTTATTCCCCAAATCAAATCCATCACTACGATGCCTTTGATCTACATAGATATTTTAGTGACTCTTAATTATTATCATTCTGTTCTGGATCGATTGAACTTGCTGAGTCATCTTCTTAATCATATCTAGTCCAAGTACAATAGTCTCATTTATATTTCTCCAACATAAAGGTGTCCAACACTTGAGTCCATACAGTGCCTCAAAGGGTGTCATCTCTATGCTAGCGTGATAATTGTTGTTGTACGAGAACTCGATAAAATGTGTAAGATCCTCCCAATTTCCTCTAATGTCCAAACCAAAAGCCCATATCATATCCTCAAGTGTCTAAATCCACCTCTCAATTTTCCCATCAGTATGCAGGTGGAAGGTGGCACTCATCCTCAACTTTATGCCTGCAACCTCCTGTAACTTCCTCTAGGAATGTGAGAGGAATATCGAATCTAGATAGGAGACTATGTTAGTAGGTGTTCCATGCCTACTCACTACAAGCCTCATATAAGCATTGGCTAATTGATCTATACTCAAAGTCGACTTCATCAGCACAAACACTATTGACTTAATCAACCTATCGGTGATAACCCAGATCGTATAACACTCGTTGTGAGTCATTGATAGTCCACTCACAAAATCCATCGAGATGGAGTATCACTTCCACCTCGGAACATCTAAAGGCTATACCAACCTTATAGGCCTCTGGTGCTTGAACTTAACCTTTTGATAGGTTAGACACCTTAACATGAACTTCACTACCTCTTGCTTTATAAGAGGCCAAAGTAGATCATCTTGAAGTCCTTATACATCTAATCTCCTCTTGGGTGGATAGAATATATAGTATAATAACTTCCTCTAATATCTATTGCTGGCACATCAACACAAATCTTAGGTACACACCAACTATCTCTATAGATAATGCTACCATCCTCCTCCTACTGACACCACATAACCTGAAAATACATCTTGAAGCCAAAACTCACACTTAGAGAGTTTGGAATACAACTTGTGCTCTCTAAGGAGTGACAATATAGTGCAAAAATGCTACTCATGCTCCTCTCCACCCCAAGAGTATAAAAAATATTGCCTATGAAGACCACCATAAAATGATGGAGGAATGGCCAAAAAATCCTTGTCATCAAATCCATAAATACAATAGGGGCATTGGTGAGCCCTAGAGGAATCACTATGAACTCATAGTACATGTACCATGTCCTAAAGGTCTTCTTCATGATTTCTGCCTCGACAATACGCAAATGATGATATCTTGAACTCAAGTCAACTTCAAGAATATAAAAGCACACTAAAGCTTATCAAATAAGTCATCAATCCTCAGAAGTGGATATTAGTTCTTCATCGTCAATTGGTTCAGACCCCTGATAATCAATACATAGATGAAGGCTCCCATCCTTCTTCTTCACAAATAGAAATGGTGCTCCCTATGGAGACACACTTGGGCAATCTATGAGCCACTAAATCCTCCAACCAAGTTTTTAACTCCCATAAATATAACGATGTCATCCTGCAAGGTGCCTTCCACCTTTGGTACTAACTCAATTGTAAAGTATATCTAACATACCGACAGCATACCCGGTATCTCCTCCTGAAACACATTATGAAATTCTTGAGAAACTAGAATATCCTCCAATGTTGACACACCCTTTTCCAGCTCTTAAAATCCACATAAATACATAGGGTAACCCCTTTACATCAATGACTATAGTGTATGGGTAAATAAAAACTTCATCTTAGGTCTAGGATTACATTTCTTATAGGAGACCCTAACACCCTAAGGTCCTCGCAACACAACTCGCTCCTGTGTGAAGTATATCAAAGCTCGGTATCTCCCTAACATATCCATCCCTAGGATAACATTGAAGTCCTATACGTCCAACTCAAGTACATCCTTTAGGAAGCCTACACTTGTTTATCTTTAAAACCACGTCTGAGTATAACCTAGTACAATCCAATCTATCCCTAGAAGGTATCATCACAGATATAGATACACTAGCTAATAAGATAATGAAGCTCTAGAAATAAATGCAATAGATACAAATGACAAAGTTGCTTCTGAATCAAACAACACATACGTTGGTAATGAAAGGATGGAAAACGTACTCGTAACTACATCTAATTTTCGATCGGTCTCTACTTGGCTGATGACATTCATTTGCCTATCTCGTTGTTCTCCCTAATATCCTCCACCCTACCCTTCAACTCCTTAAGTCTTACCTTTTTTTTAAGGGAAAGGGTGAGACCCTTACGCTCCGTTTAGATTGGGGTGAATCGAGGTAGGGGTAAAAATTAAAAATTAACCTAGGTGAAGGGAATGGAGGTGAATCGGGGTGAATATTTTAAAATACTGTTTGGATGATATTAACCTAACCTGAATGAATCGGGTGAATGTTTTAAAATTTTTGTTTAAATGAGGTGAACGAAGATTAAAATAATAAAACAAATGATATTTATACTCTTATATTAAATAAATAAGTCATATTGAGGGGTATTTTGGTCTTATCAAGTCAAAAATTTACTTATTCTTTCACCTTCACCTCCGTTACCCTCGAAATTAGAGGTTAAAAAAAACGAGGTTAATCGAGGTGAATGGAGGTAAAACATTAAACTTGATTCACCTAGGTAAAATTATTAACCTGATATCCAAACAGGGTGAATCAATTCATTCACCTCAATTAACCTCCTTCCACCCCAATCCAAACGGAGCCTTATGGTCTCCCCTTAGCCTCCCTAAACTGCAAATATTCTTGGGCAGTGTTCTCTATTGAAACTACTAATAGGTCCATTGTTGATAAGCCTATTGTTGGGGTATAAGTTGTCCCTATTTCTGGAAGTGACCCTATTGGCGCCGACAATCAAAAGATCGGTGGCCCCACTGACCACAAGCTTGACACTATATATAATTATCTTGATAGTTTCATCTTGGATGATCTCCCGCACAAAAGTGATAGGTGAAGCATCTCAACGATCTTATAGATCTACTATAACCACCCATTAGACCCTGGTGTTGAAACTAACCACCATATGAATAGATTTAACCCTTTTGCTAAAGCCCTGGACGTCCATCTCCCTAAAACTAGATCCTACCTCTAGAACCTTATGTCTCCAGCTTTCTTTTACCCATAATTGAAGCCTACTCTTGAACCATGTAAGAAGAAACACATGTATAATCATACAATGTAGTCAAGTATTGGAAATCCAAGGCACCCATCATCCTCCAAATGCTGAAGTGGATCCCCTGCCCAAAAAGGTATGCCATAGTTGACTCATTAGTTGTTATACACGACACAAATATCAATAGCTCTATAAATCATGTGTGGTACTACCTCACCATCATGCTTCCCTGGGTTAACTACAATAACTTCTTTAACTTATCCTTCTTAAGACTCTTGGGGTAAAACTTAATGCAAATTGTTGTCTAAATGTCCTTTTAGGACATCGACGGTCCTCCCTACACACGACGACCTACCTATCAGGTGTCTACGACTCCTCAAAAGAATAAAATTGTTATGCTCTCCTTCTAAGTAGGTGAAAAATCAAATGCCTTGTATGTCATATCCATATCCCGAATCCATCCCTCTCAGATGATTGGGTCCTCATCACTAGCACAGATTAGTAGGTGATCCTGTAACCTTTTGAAGCCAGTCCTCTTTGATACCCTCATATGGGTAATGTAGAGGTGGTGATGGCGGCTTAGGCTGAGGTGGAGGAAGTGGACGCCTAAAAAACTCGATGAAGGCCTCGATATCCTCCTATAAATGGCCAATTCAACCATTAAAGGCCATGGTGAGCTAGCTGTAAGACAAAAAATATGTTAGGATAATCATTCCTAGCTTACTAACACACATTGCACATAAGAAGGCCACCTAGGCTACCCATTATCAATTTCCTTGGAAGTTATTTTAGGTTTTTGAAAATTTGAGTTTCCCAAAATATAAAATAGACTGATTAAATAAGAGAAGGGATCGTTCGAAAACCAAATTTTTTGAAAACAAAACATGGCAATCAAAACCAAAGCTCTAATACCAACTTGTAACATCCTAAAATTTACTATTAAAAAATTTTAATTTTAGTGGGATCACGTTACCAAAGAGCTAGATGTTACCGCCGTAATTGACGTAACTCTATCTTACCATATTATCCTTGCATCAAACACAAGATAAATCAATTGGAACATAAAACATCATAAATAGAAAATGAGAGACACTTCATAAACTTAAATATGATTTTGGAGATTAAATTTGAGTATAATATTCAAAAATGGCATCTGAATAAAAGGTAATATCCAGAATATATGACTCTATGTCCAAACCCCAATACATAAGATCACTCCTTCCCACATAAAGCATCATAAGCAACATAATCATCCACAGGGTCCTCATTGACCTACACAAAGACGTTTGAGTCGTCTACTCGTGAGAATGAGTAGCACCAATAAAAAAGATGGCTCGTATGCTAAGGTAACAAAGAGTGAAAGAAGGAGAAAAAATTGAATCAAACCAAGGTAATGATTTGGTGGGAACTTATGAAGAAATGGAATGGTCAACAGTGTGTCAAGGTAAGGGGCCATTGCTAAGGGGTGGGGAACGGTGAAAAGTGCTCATTTGTTGTGGTATTTTTTGGTAACGGCAACAAGGAAGAAGAGAAGGAAAGAAAATCTTAATGTGTGGTATTATTTTTTGATAGAAAATAGAGGGAGGAAGGAAGTGGTTCGAGGAATTAAATGTCATATGTGTGTGTGTGTGTGTGTGTAGACATGCACACATAGAGTAGAGAGAGAGAGAGAAAGGAAGTATAGCATGCAATATTTTCAACCAGACCTACATAGGACATGGTTGATGATGAGGGCAGGGTGTGGGTTAAGAAAGTAACATAGAGGGCATGAAAGAGGGGATATAGTTGGGGGATTTGTTTCATGTAAGAAGATGGAGATGAATGAAAAGAAATTCGGGAAAGGGGAAAAGAAAAAGGAAAAGAAAAGGAGAAAGAAATTAAGTGGGGTTAGGATTAGAATTAGGATAAAAATAATTTAAGTTAAGGTATTTGGGATAAATTAATTATTGACCATCTAGGGTTAGGTTAAGATTTAGGATTAGAGAATTTAGGTAAGGTAAAATATTAATTTTCCTAGATTATAATTGAGCTAAGAGCTTAATTCCTTGGAATTAGGATTAGCTAAAATTTAGGGTATTGCACTTACATAACCCACAAAATTCCACAAGTATCCAAAATTTACTAATTTTACACACAACCACCCTTACATTGTTAGCATCTCAAAAACATAAAACTTTAATTAAAATAATCCACAAAACCTCAAAGACCATAAGTCCGAGACCACCCCTAAGCCTAAAACTCCCAAATCTTGCAACCTTAACATCTTACACCAATTGCCATATTAAACATAATTAATTTTACTTATCTAATGACATATTAATATTACACAATATACTATCATACATGATATTTTAAAGTTTTAAGGGTAGAAGGGTAGAAGGGTAAAAAATGAAGGTTTGACATGTATATATAGAGTGTCCACACAAGGTTTAAGGGTTAGAGAATGTATTCAGAGACTAATCACTAAAGGATTAGGGTTAGAAAAGTTTGGGAGTATTACAACATAGGCTAGGAATGAGTTATTGCGATTGGAAATCAATGATAACCTTGAGAAAGGGGGAATAGACTAAAGATACGAGTCAAATTTGCATAGTAACAAGGCTTAATTCACATTATTCAGTTCTTTCAAGAAAGTATGGTTTTGATTCTAATTCATCAATGGTGGTGAAATTTATTGCAATGACCCTTAAAATTTGCCTTAGAATACTCTATCATAAAAATAAATGATGAAGTAGTGGCCATCATTCATCAAAGCAGTTGATGATGTTAAAGCAACTCACGATCCTTTGTGTTGTTAAAAGTACCCCATAAAAGTTCAATTGGCAGACCAACATATTATGGATGTCGATATGCATCAACTTTGCGTTGTTTGATCATCATCATTATCAAACCTTTAATTGTGGTGGCATTCCAAAGGGTGTCCATATAACAATGGTCATTTAATAATTCATCATTCATATTTTATTTTGTAGTTCTCTCCACCCACTTAATCCTTAGTGTTTCTATCTCTGACATCATCAATGTTATTGGAATCTTCTAACACTTTTATTTTTGTTACAAAATCTTACGGTCACAGCCGCATCATCTCATGGATTGGCAAAGGGAGCTGCAATATTAATTTAATTTTAAGTCTTGTATCAAGTATTAGAATGGATTTTTAATCATCAAGGTTGAAGTATTAACATGTTCATTGGGCTTAATCATGGTTGTTGACAAAAGTCTCATAAATATCATTATTGATCTGATTCTTCTACTTGGGTTGATTACATTACCAATCACAACAATCATATTCCATGGGAGATTAAAAGGATTACTTGGTTAGTGTTAAGACATACTTCACTTGTACTCATCATTCATAGATATATATTTTCCAAGATCTTGTAATAGAGTAGTTTATACTCTTCTAATGTTTAGGCAAGAACATCTTTCCCCCGTATATGCTTTCATTATTACCCAACTTGGTTTTGTGAAGTTGTTGTCATTGACATTAATCTTCAATAAAATATGCTTTTTGGCATTCAAATTTTTTTCCTATATATTGTTTGTGGATTCTATAGTGCGTTAATTAGGCTTTGGGATTATTAGTTCTAGCTATAGAAAGAAAATTATGTTCCGCATTATTGTTTTCATGGTCTATTTCCAAATTAATCGATACAGATGTTATCATTTCAATATAACCGTAATTTAACCCCTTGTTTAATATTAATTATTAAAAGTGATTAGTTTATATAATAACTTATTTTGAATTTTTTTTAAATCATACTCAGAAACCTTCTTTTTTTTCTTGGAAATCATACTAACTATTTTGAAAGACTACTTGAGATGTTTTTTTTTCGTCATAATGTTTGAAAATCTTAGATAACATTCACCCTTAATTTATAATAAGTTTAACCGTTATCTTTTATAATATAACTTTAAAAAAAGTTAATAATAATCATTCTTAAAAGATACTTTTAAGTTATTTATATATTATATCCTTTTTCTACATTTACATTTTTTATCATAATTATCACAAATAATGTTTCATCCACAATAAATTTCACTACTAAAATATCAAAAGTTCATCCGTTTTCTTTTTTATTTTTTATAATCAATGAAAAAACACTCATCTAATATAAAATAGTTTTGATTAAATTCCTCAAAAATTCTGCAATTTATGAAAGTATGATGTAGGCGAATACCTTAAATAACTCGAATATAAAGTTGAGGTTTGTTGAAATCTCAACCCCAGAACTTCTTGACTCAAGGGCCTGTTTTTCTTAAATTATTTTTATATCAAATTATACCAGTAAGAATTTTATAGCAAAAGAAATAGTTAAATTATATCTTAAGATTGGACCGCATTTTCCGGTTCCTTAAAAACCCAGCAGGAAAAACTAGTACAATCCGATATATAGAGAGATATACTCATTTATTGGTCCTGCCCAATCCATGTGGTTATGTAATTGAAGATACTTGGTTGGATCGAGGTGCGTGTGTGTGGACCGACACGGACGCCGAACTCTAGTGATGTGCTCTGGTTTTTTTATCACAGCCAAATGGGCTTGAAACTAAATTCAGTACAGAAGTGGAGCGTGTTTTTGTAAAAGGAAAAATGAGTTATACTTGAAGAAATTACCAACAAAGTGGTTCCTTATCATTTACGGCGTGGATGGATGGGGGTAATAATGGGGAGGCTTTGACAAGTTGAACGATTTTGGTAGTTACATGAGCGATTTGAAATCGAAGAAACAAAACAATTATTCGAGCAGATTAGTAATTAGACTGGTCTGATCTTTTATTCATGATCAAGCTGTGAATGGGTTTTGGACAGGAGTTTTGACTCTCTTCTTTAACCAACGAAACATTTTCTTCATCGGTCTTGGTGGACTGGACTGGAGGGCGCGCTTCGAGGGCCTCCAATGGAAGAACCGTCCGACAATTGTTTTTGATTATATTCAACTACTACACAGGCTAATGAAAAAGTACAGAGGACGCGAAGGAACTCAAAATCTGGGCAATGAAGTTCTACTGGTTGTATGATGGAAGTTTCCATCTCCTTCAATTGTATCTTACCCTTTAATAAAACCAAACGGTGAATTGAACCTAAAGTATCCGACACTCAAAAGCTTGCCTATGCTGCTAATTCTAACCTTTATTCGATTTAAACTTAACTATTGTATAGTATGTTTCTAGGCCAACCAGATCCATGTAAATTACACTCCTACCCACCTAAAACCTCCCAAACCTACCACTCCTAAAAATCCTTCCTCGTAGGTGGCTGTTCAAACTTAACCCTCGGGTATCTTAAAATGTAAGATCCCACGTACAGCAACAAGCCAGGACCCGGACCACAGTACATCTATAAATGCGAAAATGCCACGAAAGTTCATCGACCCAAACTTCATTTGGACCGTCACATCCTTCCTTTCTCGTCCCGGGGCATGTGTTTTTTCATTCAGGTATTGGAGTCACTAGCTTGTGTGGATAATCACCAAAAAGAGACAATAAACAGCGACGGTGGAAATTTAAGCACGTCTCTCAAATAAGTCGATCTCAATCATGTGCAACTGCAATTTTTCTCTCGTCACTTCCCACAATGATTGATACATTATCCGTTTCACCCATCACCTAATTTAATTTAACTCTTAATTTTAAACATGATAAATAAAAATGTAAAATATAATTATTATTTTAGTATTTAATAATACTTTTATAGCATTATTTTTGTATATTTTTTTTATCAATATTATCAAAAGATATTCATAAAATACTTAGGTGATGGGTGGACATTATATGGTATTAATTGGTACATTTTAGGCTAAATTTTTATTATTAATTCTAACAATTTCATCCTTTTTTCTCAAGTGTCTTTCTATTAGTTAAGTTTTGGGGGAAGAGATAAATTCAAAGCATATAAGAAAGTTAACTAAGAAAAAGGTGGTTATACAAAGACAAATAGTTGGAGTTAAAGAAATACGATCGAGCTATTATTAAAAACTCTAAAAGAGAATTTATGTTTAGGAAAATTGCATGAAAAATGCTCGAAGAACACGAAATACGGAGTCCCAATATTTATTAATACAACTAGTATTTAATGAACATATAATCGCGGAACTATTTATTTCTAGTTGAAAATTCAAGGAGTACCTAGTTGTTCCTAATGACATTCCTATGCCAGATGCTCTACCCACCCCTCCAATACCATCTTCCCACGAAGATGGCCCATTGCAGGAGCACACCTCACACTCGGATCCAACTTAGAATACTAAGTCCATGTAGACCAATGTTTTGTTGTTGTGTATGAATGCTTAGATGGGATGACCGCCACACACATGTATATGCAAATGATGTTGACCCCCAGTTTGGACCTTGTGGTTCCCCTCATCCCCATCCTTAAGAGCTTTTATTTTTCCTTCATTTGCTTAGTGTTACTTTGTTTTAGTCGTTGAGGACGATAACTACTTCAAGTATGAGGGAGGTGAGTTCTACACTTATGCATTTGTTTTTTCTTCTATTTTTTTCATAGGCTTTTAAGGTGTGTTATTTCTTTTATTGCATGCAGTGTTCCTTGGTTTTAAACTTATCTCATTTTTTTTGTATTTATTTGGTGTGTTTTATTTTGTGTCTTTTCCATGTATGTATATTTCATTTTTGTAAGAGTGGTTTCTTTCAATTTATTTTATTAGTGGATTTTTATGTATTTGGTCATGTCCTATTTTGTTAAAAAGAAAAGAAAAAAATTGGGGAATGACACTTTGAAGATAGAAGTCTAAGGATATCTCTAATTGGTAAGTTTGGTGCACATGAGCATTTGGGACTAAATCTTTTCAAACAAGTTTTAAATATTATTTTCAACAAAGAAAATTGAATATGAAAGTTTGATAGTCATCAAAGGGAAAAACAAGAATTAGACTTGTGTGAATTGGGTAGCAGGTGGGACGTGTTAATGGAGAATAAGATTATTAAAGATGTGTAATGGCCTAACCCTGCCATGTTACTTACATGAATTTAGGTTGTTGGAATGTGAAAGATTTAAATAATCCTTGAAAAATTAGAGAGATTCGATAGTGGATTAGGGAGAATAAATTGGGTATGGTAGGCTTATTATAGACTCGTGTAAAAGAAAATAAGGATAAGAAAATTCAGCATTTTCTTATGTCTGACGGACACTATTTTAATTGTCACCATTATAAAGTTCATGTATGGTTTGGTTGGAGCCGCTCAAAGTGGAAAATCACTTTGGTTGCCTTGTGTGATTAGGGTATGCATGTAGAGGTATTTAACCCTACTTAAAACCTAGTATGTTACATCACTTGTGTGTATGCTCATAATACGGGTGCATGTAAGAAGGAATTATGGTAGTGGTTGCTCATGATTAAACCACATAATTGTCCCTAACTCTTCTTGTAACACTCATAAATTTTACTACTAAAACATTTTATTTTAATTAAAAATTAGCAAAAGCAAAAAGGGTAAATTTCGCGCATGTTATCACTACACTTAGTACCAGACAGATTTCCTTCTACTGTTCCAGTATCAAGTGCTAAAGCTTAAGAAGAATGAGAGCGCATTACACAAAATTAAGTTATAACCAAATCAGAGTTGCGTATTAAATCACATTACAAAAGGTAAAATCCACTATTAGTTGTTATGAGAAAATAGAATAATTACATAAAGAGTTGTCCAAGTTTAAAAGATAAAAGCAGAAAGTTTCTCGGATGGTCTTTACACTAAAAGCAGAAAGTTTTCCTGACGGTATTTACACTCTTACTCGATGACATCTTGAATAGCACCTGTGACTAACATGCAATGGACACTACCCATTGAATAGGCAGGAGCCCACAAATGAATCCTTTAGTATTCCGGTACTCAGTAACCTTTTATACTAGACTAAAAGGTAGGACCCACATGCAACATATCATACATAAACAATATAAAAACAATGACATACGCAAGTATATAGATAATCACAGTAACATAATAGCCAATACACAATGCAACACAACATATAATAGGAAATGCATATCATAAGGTCCATTTACTTAGCATTTCCATCACTTACCAAGAGTTACAGGCACCATGACCGTATTTATATCATACAAATAGATTACAATGGTCGAGCCAAAACTTTTGATCTTAAGCCATAAATTAGTATTATTCCATATCGTCTCTCAAATTATATCCACGTGAGTGGAACCCCACTATTATAGCCGGTGGACCAAAAATAATATTTCAAGGTAAAACATACCTGGCCACTATTCTAAGGTAAAACGCACCTAACCATTATTATAGTCGGTGAACTGAAAATCATTCTAACTTGATCCTGACCCACGTGATATTCCACTATAAGTAGTTAGTGTCTTTTTCATGATTTATTACCATAAAATGTTTGGTTTATCAAGCTTGGAACCTCCACTATTATAGTCGGTGGACCGAAAATACTACTCCAGGGTAGAATACGCCTGACCATTATTATACCGATAGACCGAAATATATTCTAGGACACGAAGGCTCTTGGCCACTATTATAGCCGATGGATTGAAGAACACTCTAACCTGGGTCTGGCTCGATAATCTTTCACTTTAAATAATTAGTATTTTACTAGTGTCTTATTCCACACGTAACCCCAACTAGACATGCGCCCTCAATGAACTCCCTATTTATACCCCAAACTTCCTAAATGACTCATTCCTATATCTTGGAACCTCTACACTTTCCAAGACTCTAAGGCCTCTGGTGCCCCTTTCCCCTACTCACCATGATATCTAAATCCCCTATACATGTGGGTCTAGTCTCACTTTCCCATCTCTCTCCACCTTAGCTCGCTATCATCCACTAGGGTTTTTCCTTAGAAACCCTAATCTGGCCTATGTGACCCTAACCTATCCTTATCATACATGACCCATGCTTCATTTGTTTCCAACACCATCAATCCACTCGACCCACACCCAACATTACAACCTTACTTCCCATCTTTTACATGTGATAATGAAAACCCTAGTTGGCCACCCCAAACCCTAGTACTTTTTCTTTCTGTTACACTATTCCTTCATCCACACACTCCACTCTCCTTTCCACTTGACTCATCTCCCTTCATAAGACACCCACCTAGTCTCAACCTTTACTTCAACCACTCATCATCAACCCTTTTCACTCACTCCCCTACTTAGGGATTTCCCAAAAACCCTAGTTAAGCTCCTATGCACACTTCCACCAACCCATGTACTATTTTTCACTCATGGACTCCAATTACCCCAAGTATTCTTCCCTCACTATACTTAAACCTCAAACCACCTTTTCTCACTTAAACATTACCCTCATGCAAAGGCAAACCACCCTATGCAAGCCCTACATTTTCCATACAAGATTTTCTCTAACCCCTCATTTTATTATTATTATCCCCTTATTTTGCCACCCATGGATCATAAGATACTTAGGCTTTTAATTTTCTCAAGCTTCTCATGAGGTGTGTCATTTCTATTAAATACTCCTCGGTCCTTAATGGGGTACCGCATCCACCTTTTAAAGCTAGGAAAGGCTTGAGCCAATGTGATACTATCTCACCTTATATTTTTATCATTATTATGGAGCATTTGAGCATAATGTTAGGCTCAGTTTGGGAGAATCTCTAGTTTTGACTACACACCAAATGCAAGAATCTATTTGGTATCTCTTTTATTGGCAGATGATTTATTATTCTTTTGTCAAGGAGATGTTAAGTCCATTAAGGTCTTGCGATATTTTATCCACGTTTTCTATTATATATAGATTATGGCTTAATGCAATAAAGATTAACATCTTTTATTGAGGGAAAGTGATAGAGGAGATAAGATTCCAAGTTCAACACTAGTTTCACATACCTAAAGGGGTCATTTTTGTGATATAGTTAGGACCTCCCTTGGTGGCATGAACCTTGAGAGCTTCAGAGTATCATCCCCTTGTGGAAAAGTTCATGGCTAGAATGATAGCTTGGCAGAGAAAACTATTAAGCCATGTAAGGAGGCTTCAATTAATAAAATATGTCCTCCTTGGCATACAAGCCTACTAGGGTCTTATATATTTACTTCCCAAAAATTTCATCCACACAATTATTGCTTTGTGTTAAATGTACTTATGGTTTTGTCATCATCCTAACACTAAAAAGAGTCATGTAGGTTGGCAACAAACTTGTGAGCTGAACCAGGAAGGAGGTTTAGGACTTATTAACCTTGAGTGGTGGAATATTGAAGTTTTAGGTAAAATTTTGTGGAATTTACATATGAAGAAGGATGTATTGGGGGTGAAATGGGTACACTCTTGCTTCATTAAAAATAGCTTTCTACACGAGGTGCAAGGTACTACTGTTGTTTCTTGGTGTCTAAGGTGTTTGCTCAGCATTTGACATGTATTCTACTAGGTGTTTCATTCTCTTGATTGATAGGAACTATGTGTTTAAGGTCTTTTTAGTATTACAAAAGTGTATGGGGTTATCAAGCCACAAAGTAAGATAGTGCTTGAGGGTTTAAGGTTCGAGGGTTTGGGTTTTAGTGTTGGCCTAGCTCTCCAATTTAGTTTGCAAACTCCCCACCTAGCATCAAATCTCGATGCAATACCCCAAGAGCAGCATGAAATCTTAACGCAACAACCCAGCTCCCAACACCCCAAGTCCCAAAACCCAGCTTCATTATTCCACGCAACACTCCAATGCCCAACGATACTTCTTAACATAACAACCAAGCTTCAAGGGTGATTTTCGATGCAACCTACTATACCAAACATCAATTTCTTAAGATGCCTACCCAATCCCATATGCATCAATACATGCGTCGGTCTTTGACACAACATATATTTTTATAGTGTCAGAACTTGATGTAGAATCAAAATAATGACCAAAATAATTTTAGGTCTAAAATAAAATTTGAAAATATATATACTTTGTAGATCTGTGGAAGAAAATTTGAGTTGATTGTAGAAGTTTGTGGGAGAAAGATCTGTGGGCAATCGACTAATATCTGTGTGTGTGCGCGTGAGAGAGAGAGAGAGTGAGCGAGTAGAGCTTGTGAGGTCGGAGATAAAGCTTGAGAATTAAACGAGCTAGGTGATAATGAAAGGAAGATAATATGCAGGGCAAAATTATTTTTTTTCCTTGGATGCAGGGCCAGCCCTAGATATAGCAGGATTAGGCCCCTGCCTAGGGCCCCCAATTAATATGGGCCCCAAAAATACATATATATATATATATAACAAAAAGTTTACTACGGAAGGATTGACAAATTACTTTTACTTTTTATTAACTTTTATATTTTATTGACAATAGACGAGCTACTGGACGGCTGTATTATTCACTGTAGCACGCTGCTGACCTGCTGTACTGTTCACTGTTCACTGTTCACTGTCGCACGCTATTGTACACTATGCTGAGCCGCTGACTCTTCATCTTCAATACTCAATAGTCGCGTGACCCTTCTTCCGTTCGGAAAATAAAACTAACGGCAACAAAAAAATCGTCCAACGAACCGTTCTTCTTCTCCTATTCTTCTATTTATTTGAAAAACATTGTTCTGTATTATTTAAATTTCTTTCGGCCCTCTCCAAACTCTAGCCTCTGGTCTTCATCCATTTCAGCATTTCTTGTTCAAAATTTTCAGCTAGCTACCTTCTCAACTTTTGGGTTTCTATTTGTTGCTGATTCCATATTATTTTTTGGTAAGTGATTTAAATTTCATCTATTTATTTTTCATTTAAAAAAAATTCACTATATTATTTGAATTTCTTGCAGCTCTCTCCAAACTCTAGCCTCCATTCTCCATCCATTTCAGCATTTCTTGTTCAAAATTTTCATCTAGCTACCATCTCAATATTTTAGGTTTAATTTATTGACGATTCCATATAATTTTTCTGGTAAGTGATTCAAATTGCATTGTGTAAGTTATTTTATGTTTTTTATTTTATAATAAGTTAAAAATTGATTCAATTGCATAATAGAAATTTACATTTAGACTATAATTTCTGATTCCATATGTTGATATAAGGAGTTATGTATAGATTTGCAGCATCTTCTCATGATGAATAATTAGTTATTAGACGTTTTCTAGTTTTTTAATCTCCCTTATTATGTTTGAACATTTTTAGAAAGAAAGCTAAATATTAATCAGAATTTTATCAATTATGCAGGGCCTAAGTATGACTCCTATTAGAAAGTACCCATCTGGAGCCAAACAAAGAAAAGAGAAGGAGAGAAGAGAAGCTTTAGTGAAGCTTCAATCAGGTTCTCTCAATAAGTTCTTTATTAAACAAGGTGATACTTCACAAAATGTTGTGGTAAATGAAGAACATGAAAATGAGAAAGATATTGGTAGACAAATGAATTCCAATGTAGAACATGATCAATTGATGAATGATAATGAAGAACTAATTCAAGGTAATGAAACCATAAATGATGATAACATTGAAGGAAAAATTCTACCATTAGAAGAAGAAAATAAACCTTTGAATAAGGAAAAAGAAAGTGATGAGAATATTGATCATAATCAACATGAAGTAGAAGCTGAAGACTTTGTGTATCCCTTTGATGTTGATGATCCAGCAAATTGGGACAAAATGAGGAACAATTTTAGGGAATTCTTAACTGAAAGAGGCCCTAAACGAGATGATGATATTATCTATCCTAAAAATGATTCAGATAGACATTTTAGCTCTTCATATTATTATCGTATACTTCCAAATGGAGAAAAGCAAGACCGTCGATGGTTGGTGTACTCAGTTTCATTGGACAAAGTATTTTGTTTCTGTTGTAAGTTATTCAAGCAAGATCATAATAAGAACATTGTGGGTCAATTTGGAAATGAAGGAGTGAAAGATTGGAAAAATATAAGTGCACGGCTTGTAAGTCATGAAAAGAGTGGCTATCACATGTCTTGCTTTATGAGTTGGATCCGGTTGGAAAAAAGATTGAAGGAGAAAGAGAAATTGATAAAAGTATTGAAGAACATATTGATAAAGAAAGAGAGCATTGGAGGAAATTACTCACAAGAATCCTTGTTATTGTGAAGAGACTTGCAAAGAATAATTTGCCATTTTGTGGAGATAATGAGAAGTTGTATAAGGAAAATAATGGAGTTTTTTTTACAAATGATTGAGATGATATCAAAGTTTGATCCAATAATGGATGAACATGTTAGGCGTATTATGAAAAAAGAGACTCATTACCATTATTTGAGTCATAAGATTCAAAATGAAATGATTCGGATCCTAGCAGGTGAAGTAAGAAACTATATCGTGGCTAGAATCAAAGAAGTAAAGTACTTTTATGTTATTCTTGATTGCACTCCTGATGTTAGTCATGATGAACAAATGTCTCTTTTGGCACGATGTGTTAATATATCTACATATCCCATAGTTGTAGAAGAATTCTTTTTGGGATTTTTAAAGGTGCATGATACATCTGGGTTTGGCCTTTTTAAGGAGCTTACAAGTGCATTAGAATCTCTTGGGCTTGACCTCGATGATATAAGAGGACAAGGGTATGACAATGGAGCCAATATGAGAGGAAGACACAAAGGGGTGCAGAAAAGACTACTTGAGGTAAATCCTAGAGCACTATATACACCATGTGGTTCTCACAGTCTTAATCTTGCAATTTGTGATATGGCAAGTTGTTGTGAGAAAGCCGATTCTTTTTTCGGAGCAACACAAAGAATATATTCATTTTTTTCATCTTCTACAAAAAGATGGAAGATTTTTAGAGATCATGTAGCGGGGCTTACTGTTAAGCCATTGTCTGAAACTCGATGGGAAAGTCGTGTTGAAAGTGTGAAAGCAATAAGATTTCAAGCTCCACAAATACGAGATGCTTTAGCACATTTGAAAAAATATGGTGATGATTCTAAAACAAGAAGTGAAGCTGCCTTACTAACACATGAACTTGAGAATTTTGAGTATATATTTGGCATGGTTATTTGGTATGATTTATTAGATCATATTAACATTGTGAGCAAAATTCTTCAAGCTGAAGATATGCACTTGGATTATGCTATCAATAAATTAGAAAGCCTTATGTCATGGTTGCTTAACTATAGAGAAACTGGTTTTGAGATTTCTCTTATTGAAGCTCAAGAAATTGCAAGAAAGATGAATCTTGAAGCTACACTTCGTGAAAAGAGAATCAGTAAACCAAAGAAATGGTTCGGTGATAATGACGATAACGACACTGAAGAGGTGACACAATCGGTAATGGAATCATTCAAGGTTAATTACTCTTGTATATTATTGATCAAGCTCTTTCTTCACTTCAAAGCAGGTTTGAGCAATTTCAGAAATATCAAGCAAATTTTGGTCTTTTGTTTGATTTGAAGGAGTTAAAGTCTTCTGACAATGAGACTTCGATGAGTTTTTATTCAAATCTTGAAAGCATATTAAAGCATGGTGATATGTCAGATATTGATGGGTTTGAGTTGTTTATTGAACTATGTTGCCTAAGAGAAGCTATACCACAAGAAACAAAAAGAGTTGTTGAGGTGTTGAATTATTTGAAGGATTTTCAAGCTTGTTATCCGAATGCTTGGATTGTTTATAGAATTCTTTTAACAATTCCTGTCACAGTTGTCTCCGCTGAAAGATCATTCTCAAAGTTAAAGTTGATCAAGTCTTACCTTCGTTCAATCATGTCATAAGAAAGATTGAACGATTTGGCTATGTTATCCATCGAAAAGAATATTGTTGACAAGCTCAACTATGATAGCTTGATTATGACTTTTGCTTCAAAAAATGTAAGACGATTGATATTTCAGTAGTGTTTGTAATAGTTATATTATTTTTAAAAAAATATATATTGTATTATGGTTGTTTATATTGGTTTGCAAATTTAAATTTATAAAACTATTTACTTTTTTTTTACTAGAAAAATTTTATTTATATATATATATATAATATGAGGCCACAATATTTTTTTCGGCCTAAGGCCCCTCAAATGTCAGGGCCGGCCCTGCTTGGATGCGTGAAAAACTGAAGCTGTGATATACCGCACATTGTCAAAATATAATGCATCATGTATACTACGAGGTTGTTTGGTTTAACTTTTAATAAGTAGTTTTTTATAAAAGTAATTATAAAAAGTAATTATAGATCAAAATAGATGTTTGGTTTTACTTTTAAAAAATTATTATATAGAAGTAATTAATAAAAACTACTTCTTATAAGTAGTAAATTAAAAGTAAGTTTTACTTACTTTTATAATAGTTTATATGATAATGCGGTACGGTACATATTTAAAAAAAAAATCGTTTATAACAATCACCGACTGTTTGTGCCTTCTCCTTCTTTCCGACGATAAATATTCGGTTGTAAACATTCAAACGGCGGTTGCCAGAATTAGCTAGACGTGGGCCGGAAACTCTCTCTCTCTCTCTCTCTCTCTCTCTCTCTCTCTCTCTCTCTCTCTCTCTCTCTCTCTCTCTCTCTCTCTCTCTCTCTCTCTCTCTCTCTCTCTCTCTCTCTCTCTCTCTCTCTCTCTCTCTCTCTCTCTCTCTCTCTGTGTGTGTCTATATGATCCTTAGGTTGTTTCCCAAACTATTGGTACCGAGTTAGAACTTATCAAATCAAAAGAGCAACAACACGAGAGGGAATCGCGGTAGCTGCGCCTCAAATTAATGGCGATAACTGTGTGGGTCACAAGATCAACAAGCCGAACCTTGAGGAAGAACGACAATGTCCTAAGCATCGGAAAAGAGCTCTGCTTTTTATGAATTTTGGACGGCCAACCGCAGAGGAAACCCGTCGCCGCTAGTGCCGCTATGACCCCTTCTCCTTGGCGGTGCCTTGGAAGAGCAAGAAACCCGACTGGTGGCGGCAGTGGAGGGATATGCAGTACCGGTAGTCTGACTGCAAATCCCGCTTTGAGGGGTCGTCCTCAATCTACGACCGGTTTCGGTGTTGCTGCTGCTTTTAGGTCTTTAGATTCTCGGCGTTTTGAATGTACGGAAGCACAGCTACGTATTAACCACTTATATAATAAAAGTAAAACCAAACATATATTTTACTTATTAAAATTATTTATAAAAAATAAATTTATAAAAGTAATTTTAATTTAAAAGTAATTATTAAAAATAAGTAATACCAAACATGTACTACATGGTTGGCTCCTGATGCAGCCAGATAAAAAATAAAAAAAAAATAAAAAATCACCCTATCCCAACTAAATGAAGGTCATAAAGGACATACTGCATAATTTTCTTTTAAAAATTAATCAGAATATTTTTCTAAATTACTCCTTCGATTATAATAAGTAGTAGTATTAATTAGAAGAGGGACGGACTTAAAAGGGTTATAGTTATACCATCAGTCGTGGTTTATCCCGATGAATCGATCGTAGCTTAGCTCAATGCCTAGCAAAGAAGCTCGCCCATGTTCGGGTTCCTCAATGCTCGTGAGTCATCACGACTCACGAGTCGCCGAATGGCCCCAATGTCCATGCATGTGAATCAACAGAAATCTCCCGATTCAAATCTTCAAGAGACATCAAGTGCCAAATATTTCATGCGAGTCCCTAGATGGACCGGTTGCATATGACGGCGCCGAGATCTTTGCCCGGACTCTCTTAGTATATGATTGGAAGTTTTACAAAAAAAAAAAATACTGTTAATTAAAAAGCAGTTGTTAGCGTACACAAATTTCAACCAAATAGTACACAAAAATACTATTATATTCGGAGCTTCGTTCGTCCCATGAGTAGATAATAATAGACGTTGGTATTCTGGTTAGGGTTGTGCATTGATTTAATGGAGTTTTTTAAAATTATTTTTCCATTTCACTTTTATTTTTAAAAAATATATAATAATAATATTAGGAAAATATTTTATAATTTTTATTTCTATTATAATTAATATGCTTTACATCAAATATTTATATAAATATATATATATATATATATATATATATATATTTGCCAATTATCTTTAGTAATAAATTTTTTCATTACACAAGTGCTCTATTTATTACACAGATTTTACACAGATTTTTTTTATTACTAAAAAGATTTCACACCTGCATATTTTTTTATTAAAAAATTTCTGCGACAACTTTGTTTACTAAAGATTTTTTATAATAATATTTGTTATAAAAAATTTTTAAAAAACTTACAAAGATATATTTTAGTAACAATATATGACTTATAATGAATAAATAAATAATCGCTACCAAATATATATTTTTTAGGGACGGTTCTGTACCCAACGATCTCACAAGTCACAACTATTACGTCGTTATTTAAAAAATTCATAACAAAAAAATATGTTTTTACAGGTATATGTGTAGATATATATGTGTGTGTGTGTGTGTGATTTTTATTTTTTCTCACAGTTAACTTTTTCTATTTCGATTCGGTATCCAGTCAAACACTTACTTTAGTTTCGCGCCACACGTGAGTCGTGACTCAGGGCGACCAGGCTCTGGTACTCTGAACCTAACTAATTACTCCCCTCTCCACTCCCAAGTAACTTAGCTGCCGCACGGCCCACACCCTGCACATGGAGCAGCCTGAGGGGGCCCAACGTCAAAACCCACACAAGAGAGGAGCAAATTCAGGGGCTCCGACGACTACAATACAAACAAATATACTATTGCTGATAGCGAAAATCTCAGGTTCAAGGCCAGGTTCAAGCCCGGGGTCCCACAGTTGTGGGCACAGGCCTCTCTAGACCCTCCACTCTTTTCCATGTTATCTATCACATGCAGGCAGCAACGCAGCATACGAAACTATATTATAGGGCTAATCAGATGAAGTGAAAATATATAGTAGTAAGCAATAAGCATGTTATTAAAATCAGCCGTCATACCATGTGGTGCGGCATGATTTGTTTTCTAAATCCATTCCCACTCACTCTACTCTCCCCAAGCACGCTGCGTGATCTGCCGTTTTAAGGCGCCGACTGTGAATTCGTACTTAGCTTGCGTTGGGGCATTGGCTTGTAATACTAATATTGTCGTCTATGTCGTCCGTGTATCAATTGGGCTCTCTTACCTATTACTATAATCAAACAAGATCAGATAATGATGATCATGATGATTATCATCATTATTATTATTTACTATAATTATGTGAACTAATATTAATATTGATGATGATTACCATCATCATTATTATTATTATTGAAAATATAATAATAATAATAATAATTAATATAATTATTATCATAAATATTAATAAGAATATTATCATTATTATTATTAGTATTATTACAAGTATTATTATAATAATTATTAATATAATTCTGATAATTTATGATCAATTTTATAATTAAAATTATTAATATAATTATCATATTTAATTATTATTATTATTACACTTATTTATATTATTTATTTAAATATTATCATTAATTATTATTCTCATGAATACTACTCATATTAGATCAAAAAACCTGGTCGAGAAAAATAGGGCCTCGGTGTACACACATGATTAATTCAATAACAAATTGGATTTTTGAAGAAGATTTTTTTGAAAAAACTTCAAAGCTATATATAATTGAATCTTTTTTCATTTTTTTCTTTTTTAATATAGTGAGGTCATCAAATGAATTCTCTTAGGAACTATTTTCCTCAACCAATTTTTGTTGATATCTAAAATAAAAAATTCAACAAGTGAATGTCATTATTTAATATTATTTTTATTATAATTAATATTTTTCTTATTCTTATTATTATTATCACTAGTGTCATTATTGTTATTATTATTATTAAAATTTTACTAATTTTATTCCATATGATCTAATCTAGACTAATATTATTCTATAAAGTTTCAAGAATAAGCTAAAGGAAAAACACCTTACATCAGTTTGTGTATTTTTTTTTTTCTATTTTATATATGTTCCATAATCACTGAGGTTTGAAGTTAAAAGTGACCATATAATGATTCTCTCCAGATTATAGATTTTATGGATATGTTTGCTTGTTCATATTTAACTTTGGAGGAATAATGTAAAAAAGTTTGTGCATTAGTGACATTTTTTTTTAACCTTTTCAAGTACTTGTGAAGTTTGTAAGTTTTTTTATAAAAAAAAAATGCTTAATTTTCATTAAATTTTTTTTTGTATCAACAATTTTTATTATGACAGGAGTTATAAATAATATTGTTACATGCATATATGAGTTGGTAATATAAATAAACTAATACATTAACTTGGGAGGATGACTCAAATATGGATAGGTTTATTGAGGATCCAAGCCGGCTCATAAGTTAATTCGATTTGGTTCGATAAAGACTCACCTTGACTCGACTTAATTATTTAATTAAATAAATCAATTTAATCTTTATTTTAGGCTCCTTTATTAAACAAGTCAAGCTTAAGTCAGAGTATGCTCGACTTGTTTGTTCACAATTCACCTCGTTTAAAAGCTCAATTAATGATTATTTAGAAACTCATTTGAAATTCAATTAGATGTTTGTTATAGTCATATTTATAAGTACCACATTATATATATGTGTGTAGTGTGTATTCATTCTTTTACAACAACTTATTTAAAGCTATATATCATGTTATAAATTAAGTAGTTGAGTATGAAGGATATGATGGATTATATTAAAATATTATGTTCAATAAAAAAATTGCATATATAAATTGAGTTAATAATCAAACTTCTAATAGAGTGACTTAAAATAACTCAATTTATTTCTATTGTTTGAGCAGGATTGACTCATCTCACTTATAAACATGTCAAACTCAAATACTAATACCTGGCCTAATCTAATAATAAGTCAGTTCGGCTTAACTTGACTCATTTGTTAAACGAGATGAAGCTCAAATACTAGGGGTTTCTACTTGATTCAACTTTTAACAACCCTAAATATGGGAATTAAAATTCTAAGCATATATTATTTTTATCAATTTTATTTCTAGAGTATAAACGTATGATATTATTAGTTGAAGTTTTAATTGAAAGTTGAAGCAAAACCTATAAAACTTTAGGTGCTTATCTCACAAGTTCATCTAACAACCTTATGAAACACAAAGTTTTAAAGTTTAAAAAAATTTATCATCCAAACACTTCTAAAATTAGTAAAATATTTTTTTGATATTCAATATACTGAAAAGTTATTTCTATCATTATCTAAACATACATTATTTGTCAAGTTTTAGTAATTGAAATATGATGTTATGTCTTAAGGGAACACACGAATTAGTTTGTTACTTTTTTCCCCTTGATAAATTGAATTTTTTAGTGGAAAATATCCCAAAGAAGGTTGTTGGGTTTACTTTATTATATAAAATCATCCAAAGCAACAATTACAATAGGATCTAGGAGTTCTCCATCCCAAAACATCATCTCTAAATTTTCATTGAACTTAGTAATAGTGTGGGCAAGATTTTTTTCCTTCCCTATACGTATGCTCCCATGTGATCACTCTTTACTAGCCTTTGTACCGATTAATTTAATCCAAGAGAAAACCCAATCTCAAACAAACAAGTTGTTATGACTTTAGCTTGTTGAATAGAACTAGGCAATCATATTTAATTTGAACATTGTTGAGCCTTAGTCCATTGATCTCCTTAATGGACATCAAAGTACCAAGTCCCTCGGTCTCCACAATTAACCACTAGCCTCTTCATTGCCTTCTGCAAGCCTAAATGGCTTGTCCCTAACTATTTTGGCATAATACAACCATCGTCAAGTCCCTTGAGTTGATTTTCCCCACATCAACATTCACTTTCAATACATTTGCTTGCAAGAGTGTCCAATTTGTGTCTCTCATCAACTTTGTCTTCATTTGTTAGTCCTCCCAGAAAGTGCTCAACAATTTTTTTGATATGCATACTCACTTCCTTAGCCCCTGGTAAGCTTCTTGTCAAAGACCTAGTAAAGTAATTGCACCTCCACCATATTACCCAAGTAAAAGTGAGGATCCATGGAACAAGTATTTCATTGCGATCAGTAACATAGCTCTGCTAGGGCAACAAATCCTCGACATATCCTTTAGTATGTGTGCTAATTGGGTAGAGCTCTCAAACTTCTCTTGTGGACATTCCACAATGACATGCAAATTTGATTCAACATTGCTACAAAATTTGATGTTTAATGTGGTTAAAACACCCTTGTTATGGATTTTTTCTCTAATTGAGAGGATGCCTTTGTAGCAACTCCAAGCAAAAGATATAACCATAGTTATAAAAATGAGATCAAAATGACTGATCTGACTAGTAAACTGGTGAACTGGTAAGGATATCGGTTAGTTTCCATGGATCGATCCCTAAGAGTTCCGAAACGGCCAATTTGATCAAGAATCAGTTGGACTGGTGAGAACTAGCCTAAAAACCAATATAAAAAAATCAGTCATGAGATGGTTATATTTATATGTAGTTTAATTTTTTATACACGTCATATTTTTTGACTAATATGCACTACTAGTTCAACCAATAAAATAGTAAATCAATGATGATACTAGTTTAATGACCAATCCAATTTTTTAAATTATAGATTTAATCCTTGGTAACGTGCTTACCTACCAAATTCTACACCACATGTTAGCATTTCTAGCTGACGATAAGCTAGCCTTTTCTCTGTGAGCTAAGTCTTGTAACAAATTATAAGCACTTTTAAATGAATAATTTCCATCATTGGTAAAGTGCCACACCATCTTATCCCATGGTCCTTCGGGGTAGATTGGCATATTTAATATACGCTTGACGCCCATTGAACATAAAACTTCATGCAACACCTTCTGTTTCCATGCCTTAGTTATGCCATCAACCATGCCATTCATTGTCATATTTGCATAATTTTTGTTTGTCGAGGTGATGATTTAAAAAAAAAAGGGATATGTAACCCATTTATCCTCCCATATCTTCACCGATCAACTATCCCCAATCTCCCCGCACGTGTGCCCAACTACTGCCCATTTTCATTCGCACACACTCTGCCAAGTGAAGTTTGGTTGGTGGCATATAGGAGCTTCCGAAATCAAGCATCTTTGGTAATAACTAGCTGTCCATATTCATGCCAACAAGGATCTCTCCTCCATGACTAATTTCTATACTTATTTCCCTAATAGAGCAAGGTTGAACCAATGCAAATATTGGAAACTCATGCCACCTCTCTTTTGGTTCATATAGTGTCTCCCAACTTAGCCTGTGATTGCTTCTCTTATCTTGTCTCGTCCTCCACCATAATCTAGGCATGGCTTGCTGGATGTTATGACATAATGTATTAGGAATTTTGAAACAACTCATAACATAAGTGGGAATGGCTTGTATGAACGATTTAAATATCTCTTATTTCCCAACTCCTAATAGTAAGTTGTTTCTCTAGCTAGCCATCTTATGAATAGGATGATCATGAATGATGCCAAAGATCTATTTTTCTGATCTACCAACCAAGGTGGGAAAACCGAGGTACTTTGATTTTCTAAAATGACCTTGGTGAGGACCCATTTAAGCCTAGTTGTCAACACTTGTTTATATACTACATCATAAATGCTTATCGGCCTAACCTCTAACATTTTGGTTGGCTCCTTCAACTTCAATATTGGTGTTAGGAATGTGTGATTGGGGTACAATGGTATTGGTAGGCCCTAAATGATTTGTAATACACACTGTGTCATCCCCCAACAACATACCAATACTTCTTAAAAAATAAGGCAGTTATGTCATCCGGTCCAAGGGCCTATGTTGGAGTGCATTTGATTATAGGGCATTTGGTTTGATAAACTGAATTAGTTCATTACTAAACCCTTTTATTGTGTATATGAAGTTATAAAGTTTAGTCATGATCTTTCTTCCGTGTGTTCACTTATATAACCCAACGACACTTGATTCAACGAATGATACACAAAAGTTAATTCATGTACTTGCACCAATTAATTCAAGAGTTGGCGCATGTTTGAAAGATACATTAAGAATCTTGAATCATAAATTTCCAACATACTCTTTTGCTTGATAGGTTGGTCTAACATGTTCCCTTATGAGACTTTAATTCATCTTCTAAAATAGTATAATTTGGAAATTTTAATTTCTTATAAAATGCTAGTTTATATATTTCTATTTTTAGTGATTTTAACATGTGTTATAAGGGCACATTTTAGAAAAACATTACCCACAAACAGAACAAATTTAGTGATCTTGATTATGGAGTACTGTACATTGGATATATATAGAAGAAATGGTGTTTACTTCTTGATGTCAACATTAAGTTCTAGTATAAGGGTTTTATCTTCTCGATTTATTTCTACCGATATCATCTAATTTGAAAATAATTTGTATTAAAATTTTAAAAAGTTATTTATTATTGTATTAGTATTATTATTGTTATAATTAATATTTTTTTATTAGTATATTACTATGGATATTTACCGTTATTATTATAATCATTATCATTAATTTATATACTTTATATTATGATTAAAATTTTGCATATTTGGTCTAATATGACCTGATCTAACATGCATTAAAAATATATTGAGAAGAACATACCTTATAACAATGGAAGTAGGCTACTTCTATTATTACCCAATCGCATAGGAAGACATTATAGATCAAGTAAAAAAAATTATCATGTCAAATTATTGCGTCTCATGCATATCAAGGTTTTGATCATCTTCAAATTATTTGTTTTGTCCAGGTGTTTGGATTGAAACATCTTAAGCTAGAATATTGATTACTAATTAATGACTAATATTACTAAATATATTCATATGATAATTGTATAGGTTTTATTATACACTACTATAAACTAAGTGTTAATACAGTTTTATTTGCATATTAACAACAATTGCCATTAAATATGTACAAATTTTATAAGGAAAAAAAAAGTTGAAAACTATACTTCAAGTATGCTGGCAAAACACGTTTCAAGGAGGTTAGTCTTTAAGGGAAGTGTCTGGTAGTACATTCAAAGCTTAAAATTCATTCCCAGACAGTTACTTCCCTTAAACCACGTTTCAAAATACTTCAAGGAGGCTGCCAAAACAAAATCTGTCCTTCCTGGAAATATCTTACACTATCACGTGCTTCAATGCCCGAGAATCCCACTTCTCGCTGATTAGTGTAGCATACAGTAGAATATTCCTCCGTTGGTAGCAATAGCATCACCAAGATTTCTTTTTTCTTAGTATTTCACTTCATAACGGAATTCCCGCATGATCAATCAAACCAAAAACAACTCGACCCCACGGCATATATAAACCCCTCCCCCAAGAAACAGAGATACGCACACAACCACCAAACTCTTCTCGTAAAACTTTACACCCAAAACTCGACTCAAAATATTAAGAAACAAATCAAGGTTCAAAATTTGTTCGAAGCGAAAAATAAGGAACGAACTCTAATGAAGTGGGTACGCGGCGGCGCAATTGGTAAAGGAAGCTTTGGTACAGTAAATTTAGCCATGCCCAGAGCCACTTCACCTCAAATTCCACCGTTAATGGCTGTAAAATCAGCTCTGATCAACAATTCCGATTCCCTCCGCAACGAAAGAGAAATTCTTTCTCACTTTCACGGTTGCCCTGAAATAATCCAGTGTCACGGCGATGATGTCACCGTCGAAAATGGCGCTGAATTCTACAATCTTTTCTTAGAATACTCCACTAAAGGAAGCTTAGCGGATCGACTGAAAAAGAAATCATCCACCACCAATAATGGCCCTGGTGCGGGAAAGTTCACTGACTCTGAAGTTAGACGATACACCAAGTCTATTCTTAAAGGGTTATGTCGAATTCACGAAAAAGGATTCGTCCACTGTGATATTAAGCTTCAAAACGTCCTTCTCTTCGGAAATGATTTGACAAAGATCTCTGATTTCGGGTTAGCGAAGAGGGCGGCCGGGAAAGAAGCAGCTGGGTTGAGAGGTACTCCTCTGTATATGTCGCCGGAAGTAGTGAACGGCGGTGAAAGTGAGTCTCCGGCGGATATCTGGGCGCTTGGCTGCTCGGTAGTTGAGATGATTACCGGTAAGTCTGGTTGGAATTTTTCGTCGGAATCTGATGTTACTGCTCTATTTTATCGGATTGTGGTTGGCGGGGAAGTACCGGAAATCCCAGGCAGTTTGTGTGAAGAAGGGAAAGACTTTCTTAACATGTGTTTTATTAAGGATCCGACCGAAAGACGGACTGCTCGAATGTTATTGGATCATCCATTTATTTCCGGGTATGGATACCGTGACGTTGCGGGAGTCGAATCTGTTTCGACATCGAAGTATTCATGTTGCGGCGACGAAGATCAAGATCGTTATCCGTTGATATCTCCAAGATGTCCACTTGATTTCCCGGATTGGATGTCAATGGGTTCCCCCGATTCCAATCAATGCACAATCCCATCCTTCGGGATTGGGTGTTCCCGACCCGAACTTGAAAATTGGGAGAGAGGAGCAAATGCAGGGCAGTCTGGTTCGAGGAGGATCCGGAAGCTAGCTAGTTCGGCGGTGGATTGGTCCGATTCGGATGGATGGGTCATTATTAGATGATGGTATATATATGGTTCTCTTGAATAGAAGGATTAGAGAAGATATCAATGACTATGTACGTCATCAGAAGGAGAATATTAGTTCTACAAAGCTAACAAGGTTCACTTTCGTAAGAGATCGGGCACGTCCAAGGAACAATTGGTACACCATGGCGTGCCGTGTAATATTATTTTATTGTTTAATTTTAATTTATCTTCGATTAGGGTCACTAATAAAATTTATATTAACACATTTAACAATTTTCTTTTTAAATAGACTAATATTAATATACTTCTAACTTTAAAAAATATTATGGAAAATATAAGCATATGTTCAATATAATTGTGGTTAAATTTCACTATTATTATTATAATATTTTTGTGGATATAATTTCAATAATGATCATTATTCTTGATATTTTACCATCATTACTACTAATATTTTATTATTATTAATAATGATATTCCACATAGTTTTAAAAATCGAATCAGACCGGCCTAGTCGATTGGTGAACAGGTGAACCAGCAAATCGATTAGGTCACCTACCATATTACATATACTAGAATTTAAGATTTCGGAATTAGTAAAAACCGATCAAAACCCAGTCAGACTAGTGAAAACTGATGAATTGGTTAAAAATTGGTCGGTCGAACCAGTCAAATTTATCTATAGTTTAATTGTATATGTATTTTATATTTTTTAACTTAATCTGTACCACTGGCCCGTTCAATCTAGAGCTGTGCAAAAAATCTGTAATCCGAAAATCCGATCCGATATTTAAAAAATCTGATCCGAGTTTTAGGATATCCGATCCGGTTTTTAAAAATCGGAGCAGATATCCGATCCGGTCAAAATAAAAAAAAAATTCGGAGCGGATATCCGATTCGATATTTTTTCGGATTATTCGATCCGATTAAAATATCCGGTATATAAGAAAATATTTTTAAAAAATAAAATATATAAATATTTTTTGATTAAATAAATTATATATATAATTATTTAACCTGGAAATTATGGATTTATGGACTTTAGATTATTGTTGTATTTGTGTTATGGACTTTGGACTTTGGATTATTGTTGATTTGTTGTATTTGTTATGGGCTTTGGATTTTTAGAATTTATTTTAATTTAATTCTAGCAGGTTAAAATATCCATATTTGAATATTTCAATGCGGATATTTGGATTATTGTTGATTTGTTGTATTTTTTATGGACTTTAGATTTTTAAAATTTATTTTAATTTAATTCTAGTAGGTTAAAATATCCACATTTGGATATTTCAATGCGCATATTTGGATTATTGTTGATTTATTGTATTTGTTATGGACTTTGGATTTTTAGAATTTATTTTAACTTAATTCTAGCAGGTTAAAATATCCACATATGGATATTTCAATGCAGATTTTTGGATATCGGATATCGGATATCCGAATTTAAATTATCAAATGTTCGGATATCCGGTCATAAACAAGTCTTTTTTGTTGAAAAATAAATATTTTTCGGATAATCGAATATACCGGATATATCCGATATCCATATTCGATTTTTCGGATATCCGCTATTAATAGATATAGATACGGATATAGGTTACTAAATATTCGATCGAATCGGATATCCGAAGAAAAAAAATCCGACCGGATACGGATATCCAATTTTGCACAACCCTAGTTCAATTCAAATCATTGGTTCGACTATTAAATTAGTGAACCAATTATGATACCAGTTCGATTACCGATTAATTTTTTAAATTATGATATTCCATTAATATTAATTGTGATATTTTACGAAAAAACTAATTTTTAATGTTTTATTACAGTAGTATTTATATTTCACAATAATTGTTATACAGAGAGAGAGAGAGAGATAAAGATTAAGTCCGCGAGGAGAGGAAAACAATGTATGAACTCCGAGGGGATAATTCGCTGCCACATGAGAGAACGTATTAGCATAATCATTCATTTCGCTAACAACATGCCGAACATCATGCTCTCGTGGATCAAACTAATAAATTTGCCATCCACCCTTTTACCTGACTAATCCAACCAGTACTACGTAGTCAGTCTCAACATTAGTCTTGCTAAGCTATAGGTCCTTTACCTGTCTCAAATCTTGGAGGATTGTCCGTACACTCGGGGGTGCTAGGCAGTGTTACACGGGTACGGGGATGGGACGAAACGCGAAAACGACATTTTTTTTAAAATCTATTAATAAAAATATTGATTAAATAATATTTTTTTAATAAAAATATTAATTAAATAATTTTAATATAATTTTTAATAAGAAAACGTTTCCGAAGAATTTTTGGGACGGGGACGTTTCGGGGACGGGGGGACGGCAGGTCCCCGTGCATCACAGGTGCTAGGCCAAAGCGCAAGACTGACAAGCCCATCAGATAGTAGGATTATGTTGATAGCTAGGCCGATGTTGTGTCTTATTTTTTTGTTTTAGTCGGTCCTGCCCTCACTCTTTTTTCGTTGGATTAACTGGTTGTTACGTTGGTTTTTATGAGAAGTATCACCTACAGGAAATGTGGCTATCATCCTGTTGATTAGAGGATATTGGCCCTTAGATTAAAATATTACTAAAATATTTCGAAAATTCTAATTTTAAAAATTATAGCTAAATAAAATTTTATTAGAAAAATTTATTAACTAAATTATTTTTATTAAAATAAAAAGGGAATTAGTTAGGACAAATCAAGAAGAAATTTATAAGTATTCTAATTAAGAGAAATTTTGGTATTTTAGCTAATTAAAGATTTTATTTTAGAAAATAATTAAATAATTTTATTTTGAAAATTAATTAAATAAATTATTTTATTTTAAATAAGAAGGATAAAATAGGGTCAAATTAATAGGAATTTTATAAATAATTTAATTGGAGAAAATTAGAGTGATTTACTAATTAAAATGGAATTTATAGAAAATCTTTTTAAAATCCTAAATTTTCCTTAAAAGGGATTTAAATATTATTTTATTTAGATATCATTATTTTTAAATATCCAAAATATCCTAATTAATTTAATTAACACAACCCTCATATTTTTATTTTTCCTTTTTTCCTTTTCCTTTTCTTTCTTCCTTTTTCTTTCTTTTCTTTTCTTTCTTCCTTACCCTTCCCCGACCTGGGCCAGCCCAACGGCCTAGTCTTTCCCCCTCCTTCCTTACCTTCAGTGCGGCCCAACTCGCGCGGCCGAATCTCCTCCCTGCAACCAGCCTCTCCCCCTCTTTCTTTTCCTTATTCCGCGGCTCGGACCCCCTCTCCCTTTCTTTCTTCGACGCGGCCCGACTCCTAAACGCCGCGTTTCGATTAATCATCCCCATCAGGCCCGGTTCACTTTCTTTTCCTTCTTTTCTTTTCCCAGCCGACTGGTCCATGCACACCACCCTTCTTCCTTCTTTCTTCTTCCCGCCGTCAACCTGCATCACCTTCCCGGCCCCTGGCTTTTCACCGCCAATCACGCCTTATTGACCAACCGTTTCTTCTCCTCTCTCCTCCCCCTGACTCGCTGGCCATTTTAACCCAACCCACTTCCCTTCTTTCTCGTGCACAATCTCCTCTCTCTCCCTATGCAACTATCTCCGCCACATTCGAATTTTCACTGCCAACTGTTACCAGCCGGTGCCCCCACCCCTGCCATATCCTCCCTTTTTCCCTTCGACCTTATGCCCCACCCTTAGCCTATTAATATCCCCAAACCAGCCCTTGAATCGAGTTCTATTTTTAAACCCAGAAAAATGATCCCTTTTCGCCGCCGCCCTTTCAGACGCCATTTCCGCCGCTTTCGGCCAACACCGCCGCCCTTTCTACCCACCCAACTCATCCTTGCACTGCCCTCTAACTAACTAAACCACCTATATTCCTCGATTTTTCCTGCACAATCCGCCTTGGTTGTATTGCAGACCCTTCTCTACCTTCCCCTACCTTTCTTTTCCTCTTCCTCCCTCTCCTCCTCCCTTTCTCTTCTTCTTCCCCATTCGGCCACCACCATTGCCGTCGTGCGCCGCCACCTTTGGCTGCGCCACCACCTCCATTCTGTTTCTCTCCTTTTAGGCAACCATAATCACCTCTACTCCCACCTCCATTCTCCCTATCCTTCTCCCAGCATCCAACGTTTTCCTTTCTTCTTCTTCTTTTTTTCGGTCACCGCCACCGCCGCCTGTCACCACCGCCAGTGCCGCCTGTCACCACCAGCCTAGGGTTGAACCCTAAACCCCCTCAACCCTTTTTCACTATTTATACAAGCCTTAATCTGTTTTATTTCATTTATTCGAAATATATTACTATTACTATTATTATTATTATTATTATTATTATTATTTCTATTATTATTGTTGTTGTTGTTGTTATTATTATTATTATTATTATTATTAATGTTTTTATTATTATTTCTATTGAGGGCCGAAGTCCTATTATATTTTTATTTCAATTTTATTATTATTATTATTGTTGTTGTTGCTATTATCTTTATTAATTAATATTAATATGTTATTATTATTATAATTATTATGTATTATTATTATTATTATTATTATTATTATTACTATTAGGTTCAATATTATTAGTATTATTATTTCTTATTAGGGCTAACCGTATTTGGCTTAGTAGATTATTAGTATTAGTATTATTAATATTATTAGTATTATTATGAGTTTTTATTTTATTTACTATTGTTACTATTATTATTATTATTACTATTTCAAAATTATTATTATTATTTCATTATTATTATTATTATTACAACTATTTTACTATTAGTGTTGCTATTATTACTATTATTGTTATGCGATTATTATTATTATTATTATTATTATTATTTTCATTGTTAGTATTATTATGTAGGGCTAAAACTCTATTGTGCCTATTTTGAATTGTAGTAGTAGTATTATAAATATCAAGTCTTATTATTAATAATAATAATAATAATAATTTTATCATTAGCATTTATTATTCTTATTAGTGTTATTATTATTATTATTATTATTATTATTTAATAAGTTTATTATTATTCAATGTAGAGTCGAAACCCTACTTTATTTTATCTTCGAATATTATCATTACTATTATTACCATTATGATTATTATTATTTTTGCAACATTATTATGGTTTTTATCATTATTATTATTACTATTTCATCATCATTATTATTATTACTGAATTATTTATTTATTTTACTAATGTTATTATTAGTATTATTTTGGTAAAGGGGTCGAAGCCCTTATTTCACTTTATTTTTGAATAATGCCCTTATTATTATTATTATTATTATTATTATTATTATTATTATTATTATTATTATTATTATTATTAACATTGATATTATTTTTAGTACCTTTGCTATTATTATTTTGGTATCATTATTGTTATTGTTGTTAGGCTAAAGTCTTCAACTTTATATTATCAACTTTTATAATATTACTATTATTTCTCTTATCTTTAGTAAAGTTAGTAATTAGTTAATGTTATTTTTATTAATGTGATTTTATTTTATCAAAAATCTAGTCTTAGAATAAGTCAGTAATTAATAATATTTTTGGTATGAGGGAATCTAATTTTAGCTTTTCCCTCATATAGGTGAGGCCAGTCAAAGCCCTAAGGAGGCGTAGGAGCATGCTCCAAGACCAGTGTTATTTTGGGTAAGGGTGTTACTAAGGTCTTATGTGTGTTTATGTGCATTATATGCTTCGTATGCTATGTATTATATGTTTATCATTATAACTATTTCGTATATGGTATGACGTGGAGTTGAAGTATGTTTCTGTGTTATTATATAGCATGTGTACTATGTGTATGTGATGAAATATTGTGGTATGTGATGATTGGTTTGTGACCCTTTAGACATGCATGTGAGGATGTATAAAGTGGTATTGTGTGGGAAAAAAGGTTGAAAATGGAAAAAGGGAAAGAAGTTGACGAAGAGGAGTAAGTTGACAAAAGGGGAATAAGTTGACCAAGGGATGTGAGTTGACTTAAGTATTTTAATTATCCATGAGTGGAAGAATAAAATGGAAAATTTTAGGGTTTTGTGTGGGAGAACCTAATCTATGGTTTTGTATGGGAGAATCTAATTTGTGGTGTTATAGGGGAGGATCTAATCTAGGGTTTTGTATAGGTGGACTTAGGGTTTTGCATGGTAGATTTTATGGTGTTGCATAGGAGAATCTAAACTAGGGTTTGATATGGATGGACTTAGGATTTTTGCATGGTAGATTTTATGGTGTTATATAGGGGAATCTAATCTAGGGTTTTGTATGGATTGAATTTACGGTTTTGCATGGATGAATCTGGGGTTTGCATGGTTGAATCTAGGGTTTCACATGGGAGTTTTAGGGTTTGTATGAAAAGTTTGCAAGGTTGCATGGGATGTGTAAAGTCTGCATAGGCATGAAATTTATGTATGGAAAGTTGATTTGGGATGTGAGGAAGGTAATGTAAGTGTTGTTTGGGTGTTTGAATACTTTGGGTGAAAAATAGTATGTGGAGCAATATAAGGGTACGTAGGAGACCGAACTAGGGTTTGTTGTGGTTAACTAGGGTTTTTAGTGGCTGGTTATGGTTTGTTGTGGTTAACTAGGGTTTAGAGTGGTTAACTATGGTTGGTTGTGGATAACTAGGGTTTGGAGTGGCTAATTATGGTTTGGTGTGGTTAACTGGGGTTTTGATATGGCTAACTAGGGTTCGGTGATAACATGTGGGTACTTGGTGAATAAAGTATGATGATGAATATGGGATTGACGGGTTGCAAAAAATGGGGTGTTAGAATAATTTGGGTTCTGTGAGGTGGAGTAGGATGGGTCATGTGGGCCTAAATTAGGATTTCTGGGAAAAACCCTAGAGTAAGGACATAAGTGGACTTGGAGGTGTGTAGTAGTGGGCTTTGACCCACATATTTCGGTGTTGGAGTTCTAGTGTGAGTTTGAGTATAGAGGAAATGTTGTAGGGCAAGTTAGGAGGTGCAGGGTTCTTATGATAGGATACGGGTCAATTGGAGGATAAGTGTAAAGGGAGTGATTCATGCATGTCTAGGGCGAAGTTTCTGAATAAGACACCGTAATACATTAATCATTTAAAGTGGAAGATTGTTGAGTCGGGCCTAGATTGATCCACCGGTAATAATAGTGGTTGTTAGGCTTTGTACCTGTGCGTTTTCGGTCCACCGGCTATAATAGTGGGAGATTCCGTGCTCAACAAAATCGAACATATTTTTGTTAAGACATGGGAAAGACACTAAGTACTTATAGTGGATCACCATGAGAGTCGGGGCTAGATCGGTTCACTGGCGAATAATAGTGGTTAGGAGCTTTATGCCCTGTATGTTTTCAGTCCACCGGTTATAATAGTGGTTAGGAGCTTTATGCCCTGTGTGTTTCCGGTCCACCGGCAATAATAGTGGTCAGGATCTATGTACCCTGTATGTATCCGGTCCACCGGCTATAATAGTGGGGTTTCCGTACTCGCATGGAATTGATAAAAAGCATGGTGTGAAATGAATTCTAATAAGAGATTTATTAAGTAATTAATCCGGACTATAAATGAGCCTTTATGTATCTACCCGAATGATTGTACGATAGTATGTTATCATAATGGTCTCTATGCTTTTGTTATTTCTTCTGCATGGTTTATGTGATTTTTGTGTTGGCCTTAGTGCACGGTTACCTTACTCAATACGCAGCGTACTGATCACCCTTTTATGGGTTCTGCTCATTCCCACAAGTAGTAGGCTCTTCTGACTTTGTGCAGGTGGACGAGACATCAGTTGGGGCTAGGTGTTGAGCTTGATTTGGCTTGAAGTTCGAGAGTAGTGTGGCTGGATCCGCTCTTCTTGTTATCTTATTTACTTCTATTATTCTTTTTGTATCAGATTTTTCCCTTTATGAGTGACTACTTTGTATTGAGTATTCTAGATGAAAGTTTTATCTTATGAAAGTTTTATTTCTTCTTTTTGGAATTTTAACCATGTACTCTAATTCATGATTCTTTACGCATACTCTGATTTTTAATATATGATCTTTCTAGTTCTTTTATGAACTGTTGGTTTGAGTTTAATGTCAATCTTTTTTTTTAGCCTTAGCACTTGGTACTGAAATGGTCGGAGAGAACCGGTTTGGTACTAAGTGTGGTGGTAACATCCTTAGAATTCATGGATTTTAATTTAAGTATTTCTATTTTAATTGCTTCCGTTTAAAAAAAATAGTAAATTTTGGGGTGTTACTATTTTCCTTGAATATATATATAATTCATCAGCTAATGAGAGGTGAACATCAATAACCAACAATTATTCTCCTCTTTTCTATCTACTTTGGAGCTTGCCTCTGCTTGAACGTGGGCATCCATTTGCATTCTTATCAATTGGTGCTTTTCATTGATAGCTACCAATTAGGGAATACAAACTCGGAACCATACCATGGAGGAAAGCATGGAGCAAATAAGAGAAATGGTAAACTTACACCAAACAACCATTGACAAAATCCAAAGCAATCAGAAACACTTTAAGCCTCCTTGAATGAATATTTACACGCCTACCTTCCACTCCACCCCTTCCCAACTTTTCCAATGCCCTGACTGTAACACCCCAAAATTCACCCTTTTTAAAAAAAAAACAAAAGCAATTATAATAGAAATATTTAGATTAGAACCCGTGAATTCTAGGGATGCTACCGCCACACTTAGTACCAGACCGGTTCACTCCTACCGTTCCAGTACTAAGTGCTAAGGCTAAAGAAAACAACTCAATAAAAATTAATAGATAGTCCGAATTCAAAGATACGGAAATCAAGTACGCACAAGTCTTTATTCAATTCCAAATACGAGGGTAGTTTTTCAGGGAAAAGAAATAACTACAATAATGAAGTTGTTTCGAAAGTGCTATTCATAAATAGATAAGATAGTAATAATAAATTCAATGGAAAGCCAGCCACGTCACTCTGATAATTGATCCAACCCGATCATCACTCGTCCCCACCTGATGTCCCATAGACATCAATAGCATCATAATACACATCTCCTACCTGCAGCAAGTCAGATGTGCCTCCTACTCGTGGGAATGAGCAGCACCCATAAAAAGGGTGATCAGTACACTACATACTGAGTAAGGTAACCGAATACTAAGGCCGACACATTTACACATCGAATCATGCAAGATAATAATCAACATCAAATTTCAAACTACACATGTGATACATCAAAGCACATAATGAAATCCATAGCATAATATCAACAAGTCCACATATTAGGTCCAAAAAGATCTGGATTAATGGTTTAATCTTTCTTTCTTCGTAAGTCGATACACGTCATGCCATTTTATCAATCCATGCGAGTACAGGAACACCCGACTATTATAGCCGGTGGGCCGGTCACACATAGAGCATCATGCCTTAACCACTATTGTAATCCCCCAAAAATTTCGAAAACCTATATTTTAATAAATTATTTTTATTTGGAATAGAATTTCTTTTAGATTATTTATTTTAATTATTTTATGGATTTTAGAGTATGTAAATTTGGATAAAATTATTTAATAAATTAAATTATAAATAATTTGCTATTTATCATATTGTTTTATTTAAATAACTTTTCAAAACTAATATTTTACCAACTTTATCCTTTTTAAACTAATATATTAGATTATAATAAATTAAATTATTAAATTAAATAAATTATCAAGAATATTAAATTTACTACTTTATAAATTAATTTATTTTATTTCTCCCATTTTTCCATTTCCTTTTTTTTTACCCTTCCTTCTTTTTTTTTCTCTCTTTCTTCTTTCCTTTTTCTTTCCCTTTTTTCTTCTCCCTCGGGCTGCCTTGCCAGGCCAGCCTTCCCCGCCCGATTGGGCCTTCGGCCCGCCTCCCCCTTCTCTCCCTCGCGCACCGCCCAGCACACCCCTCCCTCTCTCCCGCGTGCATAACCCGACCGGCTCCCCTTTCTTTTTTCTTTTCCCCTGGGCCGGCCAGCCTTTTCTTTCCCTTTCCCTGGACCGGCCAGCCTTTGCTTTCCTTTCCCCCGACCGGCCGCCACAGCCCTTCCTTCTTTCTTCTTCTTTTGCGTCCCGACCCAGCAGCCATCACCTTCCCCGACACTCGAACAGGCACGCCGCCGCCTGCAATTGCCGCGCCGACCAACTGCCACCGACAGCCCCTGCTACTCCCTCCCTCTACCCTGTCCCCTTCTCCCCTCCTTCGAGCCGAGCTACCCTGCACCCCTATCCATGTCTGCAACTTCCCCTTCCCCGTCGCCACCCTCTCCCTGCCACCCTACCGCCTCCCTGCCGCCCTACGCCCTGCCGCCTGCCCCCTTACCTCTCCTCTTCTTTTCTTCTCCCATTTTCCCATTTTCTTATCCCATTTTCGATCCATCTCATTTCCCCCGAGCTCCCTCCTCTCTCCTTCCTTCTTTCCTTTGTTTTCTGTTTTCTCCTTGCGCCGCCGCCGTCCGCCGCACCGGCCGCCGCACCCAGCCCCTGTGCCGACCCCTGCCACCGCCCCCTACTGCCCTGCATCCCCACACTGCCCCTTTTAGCCCTACACCTCCTCCCTTCTCCACCCCTTCTTTCTTTTCTCCCCATTTCTCCCCTTATCACAGCCATCTTCGCCGCCTTGCCGCCGCCGTATCCGCCGCCCTTAGCCGCCGCGAAACCATCCCCGAACACCTCTTACACCCCCTCTTCACTTCTGCACCATCCACTTGCCTTAGAACCTCCCCCAACTATCTCTTCTTCTAGCCTAAAGTCCCTAAACCGAGCCACCCTTCCTCCCTCCCATTTCAGCCCTCTTCGAGCCTTTCCCCTTTCTTCTTCTGCATGAAACTCACGCTGCTCATGCAGCGTGAGCTCTCCTTTATGTAAAAAAAAAAGAAATGATTTGGCTAATTTCTAAGGTATAATGGTGTTTTATATTAAGTATTTTTACTAATTAAATTTTATAAAGTTTTATACTTGGATTTTATTTCTAACATGTATATGATGGATGTTATTTTAGGTGTTGAATTGCTAATTGTGCTTGGTAAGGTTTGATAATTTTGGCGAGATTAAGGTAACCGTTAAATCCCGCTTAAATGCATGGATTAACGCATGTTATCACATTAGGCATTATCAATATGTATTATGCTTGATATATGTTGCTTGGCATTATCATATGTGTTTATTGTGTTTATTGTTGAAAGGAAGCATGATGGATTGATGATGTGTATGGGGATAATAATTAGGGTAATAATTTGGTGGTTAGGGAAAATATAAATTATTATCCATGTTGTTATATGCTATGGTGATTTTTATCACATGTGTAACATTTTGTTAGCATTAGGGGGGAGATTTTAAAAGAAGGTATATTGTATATGAGTATGGTCTAATACATGGATATGTGCTAATAAGCGTTACATTAATTATAAGAGTCATGGGTGAGACTTCAAGGTTAATACTTCGTGTAGTATTAATAATAATTTAATAATAAGGGTGTGTAAGAGTAAAATGGTGAATTTGTTAATAAAGGGAGAAAATAGTAATTTTGGAGGTAGGGGTAAAATTGTAATTTTGTGAATAAAGGAGAAAAGAGTAATTCTTGTAATAAAAAGGGGCAATTTGGTAATCTTGTTAAAAAGAATGGCAATTTGGTAAATTGTAATAAAAGGACTATTTGGTAATGTTATAATAAAAGGGCAAAATAGTAATTTCATGATTAAAGGACGAAATGATAATTTTACAATCTAAGGGCGGAATGGTAATTTGGAAATTAAAGGAGGTAAGATAGCAATTTTATAATTAAGGATAAATGGAAAAGTTATAAGTAAAAGGGCGATATGATAATTTTGGGAGTTAAGGGGGTAAAATGGTAAATTTGAAGGTAAGGGGGTAAAACGGTAATTGTGTAAATCAAAGGGGTAAAAGTGAACATTGGAAAGGAGTAAATTGGAAATAATAATTATTGAGAAGGGTAAGATAATAAGTTAAATAACTGAAGGGTAATTTGATAATTAATAGTAGAAAAGGGTAAAATGGCAAATATGATAAATGTGAGGGGTAAGTTGGTAATTTAACCGACTGGAGGGTATTTTTGTAATTTTGGATAATGGAGTAGAGTAGTTTGATAATTATGACAATTAAGAAGGGCAATTCGGTAACTTAAATAACTAAAGGGTAATTTGGTAAATTTAATAACGGAGAAGGGTAAAATTGTAATTATTATCATATGCAAGGGTAATTTGGCAATTTCACCAACCGAAGGGCAATTTGGTAATTTTGACAATGAGGGAGGGTAGTTTGGTAATTGAGAATAAAGGACGGTGAATTGGTAATCAACTAAATAAAGGGTTAATTTGGTAATTAGGATAATTTATTAAGTATAATAAAGGAGAAAGGGGCAAAGTGGTAATCTAACCAATTAAATGGAAAGTATATTAAGTGTAATAATTATTAAGGGGGAATTAATGTCCTAATAAGTATGATAAATAATTTAGTAACCTAAATCGAATAAGGGATCACTTGGTGATTTTGTAACAAGGAGGGTAACATGGTAATTTATCAAATAAGAAAGGGTGACGTAGTGATTTTATATGTAAAAGGGTAAATAAGTAGGTTGTATCCAGTATATCATTATGATTGTGGAATTCGTAACATGGCTCTAATAGTGTTGATTAACGAGGTAAGAATGTTTGATGATTAGTAAGTATCGCGAGAATGAGTTTTAATTCGGAATTAGATGAGTTTAGGATGGCCTTAATGATTCTCCTATGTTACTTTGGATGACCATCTGAATAAGAAATTTTTGATGATATCTAAATGATTAAAAGAGGATAATTATCGTATTGTTGTGTTTTTGTGATCACTATTAATTAAGATATTAATACTTAAAGTGAAAGACCTCGAGATCGGGAATGGTGACTCCTTAGGGGTCGCTACCCTAAGGACGTGGTTTAGTCCACGATGGTTTGGTATTTGCTGGTGTGCCTTTGAGCCCCAGCCAGGCCCTATATCTACTCTATCTAGCTCTACGGACCTAGTTAGGGGGTATGCATACTTAAGGATTAGGTGTCCTTGTCGGTAGGGTACTGAGTTAGCTTTATGCACCAATACGACCAGGGTACCTTTGCGTCCCTGGGTTACTAGTTGAAGGGTACTGAGTTGCTTTTATGCACCAGTGCGACCGGTGTACCTTTGTGTCCCGGGTTCTTGATCTCCCTATCGAGGCAAATAAATATGATTGATGTGCTGATTTAAGAAAGGAAAGATACTATAATTGAAAGTGGAATATTAATGAGCCGGGCCCAGCGATTTATGATATTGAGTACCGGTCCACCGGTTATAATAGTGGCCAGGAGCGTTGTGCCCTGGGTGATGATTCTTTATATATCCCGATCCACCGGTTATAATAGTGGCCAGGAGCGTTGTGCCCTGGGTGATGATTCTTTATATATCCCGGTCCACCGGTTATAATAGTGGCCAGGAGCGTTGTGCCCTGGATGATGATTTTATATTCCGGTCCACCAGCAATAATAGTGGAGGTCCCGAGCTCAATAAAAATTTAATGTGAATGAGTTATGGAAAAATACTAGTCTTTGAGACTGTTGATTAATGGCCTCAAGGCCCGAAAAATATCTCGATTACTGATCATGGCCTATTTGATATTGGTTGATTGATTATGGAATATATGAAAGTGAATTTTACGTATACGCCATTAATGTATGATTGAGTTATTGGATGTACAAAGAATTGGATCTGAATACCATGTTTCTACCTATGGTCATATCTGAATGTAGTAGTATCATGTGTAATATGTGTGCCTGTATTTTAAGTGCGTTTTTAAAGGGTTACTCAGTACCGTAGTACTGAAGGGTTCCCTTCATGGGGCCCCTGCCTATTCAATGGGCAGTACCCCTTGCAGGTTGTGTTTCAGGTGCTATTCAAGTGGGCCCTTGGGGAGAGCGTAAGGTACTGTCCGGAAATTTTTAGGGTTTTAAATTGTCTCATTTAAATTCAACGTATTTGTTATTTTGTAATCACCGTGGTTGAATGTTTTCTCTTGTAAAGTATTTACTGTGCTACTCTGATATTCAAATGCTTAAGTTCTCGTAAAATTTTATTTTACTCCTTTAGCCTTAGCACTTAGTACTGGAACGGTATGAGTGAACCGGTCTGGTACTAAGTGTGGCGGTAATGCTCCCAAAATTCACGGTTTATCAAATCGCTTCCGCTAAATTTCTTTTAATTAACGAAATTTTTCAGTAGTGAATTTTGGGGGTGTTACAACTATTATTACCGGTGGATCGGTCACACATAGGGTACAACCCTAACCATTATTCCTGACCGGTGGATCGGTCTGGTTCCTACTCGCATGGTGTTCCACTGTAAGTAATTAGTATCTTTTAAGAGCTTTAACGATTCTGGTTTGTGTTTATTGAGCTCGAGTCACCCCACTATTATTACCGGTGGGCCGATCACATATAGGACCTCATGTCCTAACCACTATTATAACCGGTGGATCGGTCGCACATAGGGTAAAACCCTAACCACTATTCCTGATCGGTGGATCGGTCTGGACTCGGCTCAATAATCTTCCACTTTAAAAGATTAGTGTCTTAAATATTTTATTCATAAATATTTGCCATGCACATACATTTTCCCAGACATGCATGATTAACTCCATGCAAACCCTAACTCCATGTAAACCACACCTCCATGCAAACCCTAACTCCACGTAAACTACACTTTCATACAAACCCTAGCTCCCATGCAAACCCTAACTCCACGTAACTCATGTCTCCATGCAAACCCTAATTCATATGCCAACCCTAACTCACAATAGATCGCATTTCCATACTAACCCTAATTCACATGCAAGCCCTAATTCACATACAAATCCCAACTCCACGTAGACATACTTCCATGCAAACCATAGTACCATACCATATCACGCAAAACCAATACCCATACCATATCATGCATAACCAATACCCATACCATATCATGCAAAACGAATACCCATACCCTCTTTATGTAAAACCCTAACCACTATGTCATTTCATGCAAAACCTTACCGCCGCATTGTTACACTACCCATCATTATTTTACAACCCTAACATGCATGTCTTAAGGCCACATCGCATATCATCACTTACAAATAAAACACATCCCATATAACAACCCAAGATCATACATGAACTCCACATCATATCATATACAACATAATTAATGATGATAACATAGAATACATGGCATATGCAGCACATAATGCATATAGACATACAATGGCCTTAGTAAACCCTTACCTAAAACGTCACCTGTCTCGGAGCACGCTCCTATATCACTTGAGGGATTTGGTTGGACTCACCTACTATGGGAAAAAAATACTAGGATTAGGTTTTCTCTTAAGAACGCTATTATTTCTAACTTATCCCAAGACCTTATTTTAATTAAAAATTATTATACTAGAATTGACTCTACAAAATACTAGTAGAATATTAATAATAAAACTAATGCAGTTCAAAATAAAAAGGTGATATAAGGGTTTCTACCCTCCACCAAAATAATATTAGTAAAGATAAAATAATAATAATAATAATAATAATAATAACAATAACTAAATATTATAAATAAAGATAGTAATAATAATAATAATAATAATATATAAGATTTAAATTTAAAGTGGGGTTTCGACCCTACTTATCACTAATGACCTACTATTTATAAATATTAATAATAAAATTAATAACCTATATAATAATATTAACATAATAAAGATAATAATAATATGAGTATTAATGGTTATAAAAACAATAGAAATAATACTAAAATACATAAGTGCGAGTGTTAATACAAAATTAGGGCCTAAGATTTTCTAGAATAATTAACAAAATGAATATAATAATTATTCTAATAATTATAATATTAATAATAATAAGAAGAATGATAATTATCATATAATAATTCAATTAATAACTTAAAATTCGAAACTAACAATAAAGTTATTTTATTACCACTCTCTACGCTGCAAGTAAAATTCAGCATAAATAATAATAATATTAATAACAAGGAAATAATTATTATATTCGAATAACTACTAATAAATAAAATAAAAATAGAATAATTTAAAATAAATAGTAAATAATGACTAAGAAGGTCTAGGGTTTCACCTTGAGTCGGAGGGAATGGGCGGCATTGGTGGTGGTTCACGGCGGTGGCCAGAAAAATGATCTAAGAGGGAAAAATATGAAGAAAAAGAGAGAAGGAGCAGGGGAAAAATTAAAATAAGGTTATGGTTCGATGGAGGCAATTAGAGGGAGTTTTTGGGTGGTTCAGATGGCAGTAGAAGTGGCGGAAACGGCGACGGACGGCGGCTTAAGGATTCGGGGTGAAAATTCCGGCGAAACGAGCAACCAACTTTGCACGGTTATGGAGGCCCGTGCAAGAAGAATCGAAGGTTGAAAATGGTTTAGTTAACTAGATGGCGTTGCAGGGAAGAATTTGGGATGTGGAGGTGGCGTTGAGGTTGGCTAACGGCGGCGTAATACGCGTCTGAAGTTGCAGTGACCGACAACTCGGGCTTAGGGTCTCGGGGAAGAAAAGCTCCAAAAACTCCTACAATCAGGCTATTTATAGATTATAGATGGTATAATAGGGTTTTGGGGGTCGTCAGAAAGTTATTAAGTGCAAGAATTTGGGTGGCCGGTGGCAGTAATTGATCGGCCATCGTTTGGGTTGCTTCGAAATTTCGCGAGGCTGGGGAGAAGAAACGAGTGAGAGTTATGCCAATTTATTCCTTGAGTAAAGAGGAATACAATGAGCCAATAAACGGCCAGTCAAAGTCCCTGTGGCCGGAGACGCCATTGTTGGTGTCTTGAGCTGTAGCAGCGTCGACGGAGGAGAAAGGAGGAAGAAGGAAGAAGGAAAGGAGGTGGACCGGTTGGCTGGGAAAAGAAAAGAAAAAAAAGGAGAACTGGGCCGGTCGGCGCGGTGAGGGGGTCATTAAATGGAACGACGAGTTTCGGGCGTAACACGGACGAAACGCAGCGTGTCGGTGGACAAAAGAAGGGCGACGGGCGCGGGCTGGGTCGTGCCAAAGAAAAGGAAGAGGAAAGGGAAACTGGGTCGCGAGCTAGCCTAGTTCGGGGAGAAGAAGAAAAAAGAAAAGAAGAAAAGAAGAAAGAAAAGGAAAGAAAAAGGAAGAAGGAAAAAGGACGAAGGAAAAAGGAAAAAGGGAAAAAGAAAAAAAAGTGGTTTGGCTTAATTAAATTAATTAGGATATTTGGGTTATTTAACATAAAATATTTATTTAATAAAAATATTAAATTCCCTTTTTAGGCTAATATAGGGTTTTTAAAATATTTTCCATAAATTCTATTTTAATTAGTAAAACACCCTAATTTTCTTCAATTAAATTATTTATAAATTTATTATTAATTTTAAACTATTTTCTCCTTATTATTTTAAATAATATAATTTATTTAATTAATTCCCAAATTAAAATATTTAATTAGTCAAAATACCCAAATTCCTCCTAATTAAAATACTTATAAATTTATTCTTGATTTGACCTAATTAATTCCCTTTTATTTTAAATAAAATAATATACTTAATTAACTTTTATAATAAAACCTCATTTAAATATACTATTTAAAATTAGGAATTTTCGAGGCATTTCATTGCCCTGACCATACCTACACATCTAGACACTTCACCAAATCCAAGTCATTCAAGGATCGACCCTGAACAATCTTCTAGTAGCATCACAACCTGATCCTTGACATGTGAGGTGAGCACTTTTGATGGGTCTAACCCACTAGACCGGATCTTTCAAGCTAAGTGGTACTTCTCCTTCACGGTACTCATGATGAGCAAAGGATCGACATAGCAAGATTTTATATGATCGATTAGGCTCTCAGCTGGTTTCAATGGATGTACCGAAACCAACAACTATCTTCTTGGTCATCTCTTACTCAAGCCATGGAACAATGATTTGACTCGTCAACATATATTAATCACTAGGTTACCCTATTCAAGCCGCACCAAACAGGCTATGTCACAGAATATCAATATTGCTTTAAGAATAATTGTAATTGGGTCACTAATCTTAGCCCCAAATATATATTAAACTGCTTCATTTTAAGGTTAAAATCACCCATCCAGCAAGAATTAGCCATTTTGAAACCAAATACCATATCGACCACGATTGACATAGCTAAATTGGTTAAAGACAAACTCATAGAACAATGAGCTCCCTTTAATGGAACCCTCCTTCCAAAAGCACCACCAACACAAAGACCTCCCTTATTAGCCTTATCACCCATTCCACCACCACAAAGGAGCAATCCAAATCCATTGCCTATTAAGCAATTGACAGTTGCAAAAATGAAGCTGCGACGGGAAAAGGGGTTGTGCTATCATTGTCACGAGAAGTATTACCCTGGTCACCAATGTAAGACTTAACCCTTCTTTCTCATGCTTTCTAGCTAGAATTCTGTGACAGATGTTGACTCGATACTTGAGCCGGAGACAACAGTTGAGCTAGAACCAGAAGATTGAGAAGAAGGTGAGGTTTCTCTACATGTTTTAACTGGGATGATGAGCCCGTGCACCCTACAATTTACCACCAACATCAAGCAACATCCTATTTTGGCTTTGGTTGATTCAGACAACACTCATAATTACATCCATCCTTGAATCATGAGTTATTTGGGTATCCAGGTTCATCGAAATGCTAGCTTTAAGTTGTGGTGGAGATGGGTGAATAAATGCACATTGAAGGTGTGAGTAAGGGTGTTACACTGAAGGAGTACCCTTCTCCATTGACTTCTTTATACTCACTTTTGCCAGAGCCGACCTTAGTTTGGGGATTCAACAGTTAGCAATGTTGGTAACAATGGTGATAGATTACAAAGGGCTGACTATGGAATTCACAGTTCAAAGGCATGGGGTGCATCTTCAAGGTAGTGATCCCATAACAGAGCCTAGCATCATGACCCTGGCCCAACTGCACCGCATGCACCAAACAGCAGCCCAGGCCACCTATTATCAACTCCAGCTTCAAGAACCTTGCACCAACATACACAACAAGGATTTTGTTGAATTAAATCCTAGAATCTGGGCTTTAATTGCTGAATTTGGAAATGTATTTAACATTCCCTAAGGCAAACCCTCGCATAGGTAGTTGGACAACCATATTAACCTACAACCCAATACCTAGCCTATTAATATTTGGCCTTATCGGTACCCCCTTTTCATAAGGATGAAATTGAGAGGTAGTTTAGATAATGCTATAGGAAAATAGAATCTGCACTTCCAATAGCCCATTGTCATCACACCTATTTTTCTAGTAAGGAAGATGGATGGTACGTGGCGATTTTGTGTCGATTACCGAGCTTTGAACAGAATAACCATCAAGGAACATTTTTTGATACCAATAGTAGTTATTGGACAAGCTCCATGGGGCCACTGTTTTCTCGAAGTTGGATCTTAGGAGTGGGTATTTTCATATACGAACCCACTCTCTTGATGTTCCCAAAACTACATTCCGAACCCACGAAGGACACTATGAGTTTTTAGTCATGCCCTTTAGGTTGTCAAATGCTCTGTCCACCTTTCAAGATATAATGAACAAGATTTTTTGCCCTTATCTCCATAAGTTTGTGCTAGTATTTTTTTTATGATATCCTGATATACAACCCGTCCCAAAAATCCCATCTTCAAAATTTATCTGTTGTGCTACAACTTTTGCAAGCCCACCCATTATATGCTAAAATGTCCAAATGTTCTTTTTCCCAGTCCACTATTGAGCATTTAGGCCATTTAATCTCAGCACTAAGGGTGTCTGTAGACCCAAAGAAAATTGATAGCATGATCACATGGCCCATACCTGATTTTGTTTCTATAATAAAAGGATTCTTGTCCTCACCGGTTACTATTGGTCATTTATTAAGGGTTATGAATCAATAGGTGGACCTCTAACCGATCTGTTAAAGAAAGACCCTTTTTTTTGGACCACTAAAGCCCAAACAACATTTGAGAAACTCAAGCACACCATGACAGTAGCTCTCAACCTCTCATTTCCCGAATTTAACCTTCCATTAGTGGTCAAAACATATTCCTACACCACCGTTGTGGGCGACATCCTTTCTCAGCAGAAGCATCCAATTTCGTTCTTCAGCAAGTGGCTCCGCTTTAGACTTTAGTTAGCTTCAGCACATAGTAGTGAGATATATATAATAACAATCGTCATCTACAAATGGAGATAATACATTTTAGGTTCTCCTTTCACCATGGTTATAGACCGTCAAAGTCTTCGACAACTAACATACCAAGAAATCCAGACCCCCAAGCAATAATGTTGGTAGGTTAAGTTGCTTGGGTTCGAGTTTGAAATCATCCACAAGAAAGAATCAACCAATCTATCTACAAATGCACTATCTCACTGGTCTTATGAAGTTATGGGGTAATACACTTTTTTTAGCTTGTGTATTTGATATGTCAAGCCAACACTACTAATCAAAAATTACAAAATATTATGGCACAAATTGACACAGGTGATTCCCCTCCTAATGGATACCTAAAATTTGTTTTTAAGAACCGTGTTTCACATTTTGATGAGTTTTAGATCTTGTTGAGTTGATTTGTCTTAGTGTGATTTGAGTGTCAAAATAGTCTTTCTTGAGAAAGGGATGTATCCCTTTGCACTTATGACTTTTTCTTTGTGATTTTACATATAGTAGTTGCCTGAGGGAAAGCAACAATTTAAGTAGGGGTATTGATAAAGAAAAAATTGTAGATCTCGTGTTAGCATTATGTAACCATGTAACCTTAAAAAGGAAAGGATGTGCACGGTTGACCTGTAGGCTATATTATTTCTCAATATCAATAAGTAAGGTAGATGGTTTGATGAGCTTCAAGTTAGGTGTTTAACTAAAGCCTAAGGGCACCAAATTCACCAAATGGGATTCATGTAGTCTTAATCCAATCTTTATAAATGTAGTCGCTTATATCCTATGAAGTAGATCATGTAAAACTCAATTCAATGTATCCTAAATCAATCTTATCACAACATGTCATGACATCTGCCAAAATTTGAATTTAGGATAAGTGTATAGTTGAGCCTCTAACTTTAGCCTCTATATTATTTACCTGATTAAAATCACCTACAATTAACCATTCGCAAGAATGAGCGGAATCATCCTCTTGCAAGTTATGCCAAATGGTTTCACATGTTGATGAATTAGGGCTGGTATAAAATGGAGACAAAATCCACTTTTTACCTTGATGCCGATGCACCATTGCATTTATAATCTTGCTACCAATAGATAAGAGGTTGATTTGAGCTCTATATTTTCTCCATAAAATCCATATCCCTCTAAAGAATCCACCATCCCTTACTCTCATAGTTCTAGAGAACCCTCTAGAAGAAATAACTCATTGTGCCCTATTGCTGCTTTTTAAGGCTCCATGATGATAAAAATCCAAGGCCTAAGTTGCTTAATTAAATATCCCAAATGATGTAACACGTGTCACTTTCATCTCCCCTCACATTCCATACTAAAATTTACATGGTAAATGTAAGAGAGAAAGATGATCATCAACAATTACTTAATGATGATGTACATAGATGGCTTGACTATGCCATCTAAGATACCTCCACCATCTCCTAAACCAATTTCCTTACCCTTGCAAGAGGTGCCAATCTGATTGCTCTCCTCCTTTGTGTACCATACTTGAACTCTTCTTTTTCCTCACTAACATGGATTGCTTAGTTGGGTTTAAATCCCTTACATCTTTGAGATCAACAATTTTTTAGGGAGGATGAGGTTATACATGAGATAATGGGGGCTTATCCATGCCCCTCTTCCCCTCTAACATGTCATGGCCTTTAAGCAACAAGATTTTTCTCGGATTCTTTACTATTGGAGGACATTTATCTCTATTGCCACTATTATCCTATCATTCTTAAAGCGGGGGTTGGTGATGGCCATACAAATCGATTTGGAGGTACATGTGAGTAATTTTCTATTCTACAACTAATCTTTATTAGTATGTGGAAGGTTGGATTGGTAGGCCAACTATTTATTTCAAATACCACTCGTCTTATTCATTGTAGAAATTTTGGTTGTCTTATATGTTTCCATTTAATAGCTACTTGATTCTCAAGGTATACTACCTCTTCTTCTTCCAGTAGGTCATATCTAATGCCCCACATTCCCTTATTTTTAGGTTGTTGTTTGCACATATGAAAGTGTTATGCACTAGGAATTTTTCTAATAGATCCATATGATCCCAAACCCATTGACTTTTTTACATTTTCTCTATTACCACACTACTTTGTCAACATTGGTTGTGCCACCATTCAAGAACCATAGTAAACTTCCTCTTCCTATTCTCTAGTTAACCTATCCTTTGATATGGAAGCAAATTAATCTACCCTTGATGGGTGTCCCCTAAATTCCCACACTACTCTTTCTTATGACCATACCAACAACATTTGAAGCAGATTAAGTAAACCACTTCATACCCAACACATTAAATAGTCTGACAAAGTCAACATTTGAAATTAAAGGCTTCCCCAAGTTAACTTGAATTACAAGTCTTGTGTACTCTTATCACATCCGTATGATTGTGGTTAGGTCAACTTCAAAGGGGTACCAATCAAATTTCCCATTCTTATGATTATATCCTCAAGGAAATTTTCGATGGGTAGCTCTAGGAGGTAGACCCATATAGTTAGTTCATTAAGGTCCACTTAAATTGGTTAAATTTTTTTATTCCCATTTGTGCACCAAAATGTAGTGGTAAAAAAAACCTAAGCCCCCCAAATGAGGGTGAAATCATATTCCTCCATAAAACCAAACCTAAAAATATAGTAGCATATGCCCACATCAATGACATTAATTTGTTGATTTGGGTGCCACATCTTAATCTCTTTTCAAGAAATTTGGAACCTACTAATTTTCTTAGTAATATTATTTAAAGGGTAGTGCTCCATGAATTCCTAAGGGAAGTCTTTTAATCATTCATGGGAATAAATTGGGGGAGGCTTGTATCCTCCTCTTCATTGAATTTCAATTCTTCATTGACAAAGGGAGAGTCCCCAATGCTGAAAGCATTTCTTTTCTATTCTTAGGGCTCTAATCCTTTTGATCCTTATCATATAAGCCATTTGCAATATCATATGAAATTTGAGTGATTCCCGTCATAGTTTTTCATTATAATAGCATCATAATTGATTCCCTCATTCAAAGGTTCATCCGTGGTGGTGTTGTTCTCATCGATTGTTCCAATTTGTGATTTTTTAGGTTTCTACTTTTTCAAAATCACAAATTATAAGAAGGAGGCATCTCCACCATCATACTATCTCGGCAAAGGCCCCCAGAGGGCTCAACAAAGGGTCAGCGTCATAGGAAAGAGAGGGAAATATTGGGCCTCTAGTCGTAAGGGTTAAGAATCACCAAAAAATGGTGGCTTCGCGTGGTCTTTTAGTTTTAGTTGTGTTTATATTTCATTAATATTACTCGTGACATTTACTAAAAAAAGTGAAGCATGAATTTTTACTATATTTGCCTTTATGTTACATTGTCATTGTCTTCATGTTATACTATAGTTGTTGTTATATTTCAATAATATTAGTTGATATTTTCTAAGAAAAATAAATTATGATATTTCACCATAATTATTTTCATGCTTCACCTTAGTTGTTGTTATATTTCATATTTATATCATTTGTACTACTAGTGTTTTGCCATTTTTTATTTCATCTTTCATCCTTATTACTATAGATGTTTCATTGTTATTGCATCAATATTTCACAATTGTTATTCACTGACATTTGTGTCAATATTTTTCCATTATTATACTTATGTTTTATCATTAATTTTTTATATTAAAAATACATCAACATGAATGTCTATTTATAGAGAAAAATCTAAGCATAATTTTGATATGCTTACTTTATTTTTAATAGGTAAAATTAAAGACAATTTATTTCTAAAATGTTTAAGCAAAATAAAAAAATTAACTAAATTACAAATGTACCACCACACTAATTTTTTCCAGTTTGTTGTAATTATTTACGTTAAGAAGGTAGTGTAACATGCTACACCTTAGTAATTATTGTCCAAGGAAATTGATACTAGTATCTAGTTAATTGGTTCCAAGTCGAGTATAAAATATAGTCTTGATTTATTTATTTGATGATATTAGAACCTGAAATGGTTATTTCATCTTATAATTGATTGATTTTTCTTCTTATAATCTAACAAATTAACTATGGAGATTCAATCACTAATGGTTAAATAACCCTTTTAGTTTGGATTATATTTGTGGGTTTAGGTCTTATCCTAGGCTTGAGTCTTGTCCAGTAATTTCAAATCCATATTTATATAACTTATCATATCATATCAAATCAAATTAAATAAGCAAAAATAATTTCATACTATATTAGCATAATAATAATTATTATAATATTTATAATGATACTAAATATTCTTAATATAATTATTATAATAATACTTATTATTATATTAATTATTAAGGCATTGGGCACCTTAGTAAATTATACAAATTATTATTATTATTATTATTATTATTATTATTATTACATGTATCAATAAAAAAGAAAATAATTTAATACATTACTTATTAATATAAATTTTTTTCATTTTGAAAAAAGGAGATGAAAATGGGAAACTCTTATTTTTCTCGCCTTATTTTTAAATCAAATAAGATTATACTACATACTCCAAGGTTTTTCCGCTATCATCGATTACAGTTTATTTATGTAACAACCTTGGAGTATGTGAATAAACAATAGCGGAATTGTATATTACTACATGAAGACAACGATCCCGTAACAAAATGATGAGCTATCAACAACTTAGATGAAACTTTACAATCGCAATAATTGAAGTGCTTCAGGCTTTCAGCTTTCGATGCTTCGTGAAAGAAAACTTCACAAGTTATTGATGACATCATAATATAGTAGTAGTTCGTACTATCATTTTGTACATATTTTTTTTTTAAAAAATAATAAAAATAATTTTAAAATTGCAATAACATCTTTTATTAAAAAATAATAAAGTATTTAATATGTACATAATTAAGAAAAAATAATGGTAAAAATAAAAATAGACATTTTTTTTATAATATATTTTTTTACATAAAAATTTAATAATAAAATAATTATTTTTTCGATACGAAAAAAGTATTAAAATAATTTTAAGTCTGAATTCCTTCTTCCTACGGATTTGCTAATCAAATGGAAGTCAGTAATCTATTCCTAATTCATAGAATGCTTTGAACACCGACTAAATGATGCTAGAGTACCATTAAGTGAGGAAACAGGCCGACATGCAGCAGACTGCTTCTTCATTTTCAACTCAATCCCCCAGTTAATTAATAGCTAGTAATTATTAATTAATCAGGTCCGACAAACAAGATGCGTAACGCTGCTGTCCCTCACTTAATAGTTTAGTACAAGTTAATATCTTTAGATCGGTAAACCCAAAAGAGGAAATCCTGCCTACTACTATTATAAGGAAAAATATATAAATATGCTACTAGTAAATATACTGTATGGTATTATTCATCATTGGTAGGTGCAAGAATTTCTAAGAGAAATGGGCTTGCTCATCTTCTTCGGATCCATAACGACGGAGCAGCTTATCGATTTATAGAACTTGGGCTTCACTAGTCGGCCCAGAACGTACGCCCTCGACCTGACCTTAAAATTTAGGGTGAGCGGGACGGGTGTGGTGATCTCTCCGTCCTTGGTGTTGAGGTTGGAGTTGCCTCCGTACAGCGGAACGCTGGTTCCATTTAGATTCACCGTAATCCCTCTTCTACTCTTCCGCCTCTCGTAGAATTTGTCCATCTGCCAATCCATTTGACGCGACGTCGTTAGAAAAAGCGGCCGTGGCCATTCATCGAAAGGAAAAACCAGAACATAAACGCACGCAGGCGTACACAAGCCTGCATTGCATTCCGTTGTTATGACTTGCATTGTGCCGGGCGTTATTAATTTTCTTCCATTAATAGAAAAGATAAAAATTTTATGCATAACATTGCAAAATACTACCAATCTTATCTAAGAAGATAAGATTCTATTACTATTTTACTATAAAATTTTATCTAAAATTATAGATCATTCGGTAATTTTAAGATTATAAAATTATAGAACCATACTGAGAACTTAACAACTACTTTAGATACCATCTTAACTACTAAAGCATTATTACCACATCAATAATCTCGACAAATCTCTCTGATTCTAGCGAGTACTAATACATTTCCCACGTGTATACGATGATTTCGTGTATGTCAGTGGGATGGGATAGTAATAATATATCGACGCGATAGAAGAAGGAAATTAGGAGAAATAAAGGTCGACATTAATTGGGTACGTAGTAGTATGCGTACCGTCCCCGTGGCGATGAGGATTTGTTCGTAAAAGAGTTGAAGTGGAGTTGAAGTAACGTGTACGCCAAAGAACGTGCCTCTATTGCGATACGCAAGCCTCATAGTCGCATTTGTAGACGCCATAGCCGTTGCTACCCCGGAAAAATCCATACCAGAGTGCACCTCAAATACCGAAAACTTCAGGCTCTGCATTGGTTACAGTAGTCCATTCAATGAAACTCGGTTAATTAAGCTAATTAGGCTACAGTACAGGATTGTACGTAGTAGAAATTAACGCCGATTAGCTAGATAATACTGCTATGTAGTCACTAAAAACCTGACGACTGCAATTTACTTTCATAGTTGTATACGTACGTCGGAGCTACCTACCTTCACGCTGATAACAGGCTTCTGATTCTTGCTCACACCCCACAAAACCAGGGAGAAAAATGTGAAGAGAACAAAGAACGCAAACACGAACCCGATCAAATACCACGACCGCTTCGAAAAACCCGGCCTGCCCTCCCCTTCTTGTTCGAGCAACAGCTCGTCGTCTTCTTCCCAAATGGCATCAAACTCATCTTCCTTTCTCCTCCTCCCTTTCTTCCCGACTCCGTGGCCGCGCCCCTTCTTCCCATCCATCCGACCCGACCCTTTCCCACCGGTCTTCGTCGACCTGGAGAATCGGGTCGACGACGAGTCTCTAGACCCACGCCCCAGCGACGAGTTTGAGTGGGAATGAGGCGGGGAGCCCGTCGGGCTTATCACGGGTGTTGAATGGAATGAGTTGGTCGTCTTTTCTCCGTCGTGGGATGATGAGTCCCTTGATGGGCTCTGGACGTAGTACATCGGGCCTGGTCGGCGGGGTGATGACCTCGTTGGAGAGGATTCTGGTAAGCTCCCTACATCGGAATCGGATTTAGCTAACATATTGATTTGAATGTGCTTAAGCGTGTGTGTCTATATGTGGCTGTTTTTCAGTCTAATATAGTGTATATTGCGTCCCGACCTGCCAGCCGGCCGGCCTGCCCGCCTGCCTGATCTTTCAGTAGATGGAGGATCGGAGGAGGAGGAAGTAGTGAACGGAAGAGAAATTGTTCTCTGAGAAAAGAAATACTAGATTGGTAGACTTTAGTTTTTGTGAGAAAGAATAATTGATATTGATGTGTACGTAGGTTTAAACTATGGCCTTCTTGTTTTATTCTGGACGCGGGCGGGTAGAGGGTGGGGGTGACAAAATCTAGGCCAGGGAGGCAGATCGAATCACCAGTTTTTGAGGGAGGGTAAATTAATTGTTATGAATAATACTAGTATTAGTCTAATTATAATTACGACCAGATCATAGATCCATCCCTGATACAATGTAAGTACTAGAATATATAATGAGTGCGGCAGGTAGGGGGGACTTGAAACTTTGTAAGTATATACACTACGCACTGTTCATAGCTATTTTTTGTAATCTACCGTCAACTGTCTTAATTGCAGATAAGTTAAGCATTTTTTCTTCGGAGATGGTGATCTCAAAATCTGTGTACCTGTCAGCCGGCATATTTTAGTATTTGTTTTAGAGAGATGTACGCAAACTTAATGGATGTACCGATACATACTCTATAGTTGTGTGCATGTGTGTATAAATACTAGTTTTGCTGTTCTTGTTGGAAATTACTGCTTTTGTGCAAAAAAGTTACCCGAATTTGCAATATTTTGATGTAGTATAATATTATTATGTATTAACAAAATATCTTATCATATAGCTACTTCGGATACCAAAGGAAGCTGCGTCCTTGCAATGAGAACAGTATAAGAAAAGGAAACCATATAATTCGTGGACCATAATATCCAAGCAATGCAGCAACTAGTATCATATAAGTTGTCACTTTGTCCGACACAATAGACATGTCACGTCTCAACATTAATTTCACTACCCAATGAAGGTTTTTAATAACAGCTTTTTAATAGATTTAATAACGGTTTCCGACTGTTATCGAATCACGTGTTATTAAATTTTTAATAACGATTACAAAATCATCATAAAAAAAATTAAAATTTGTACCAAATTTAAAAAACTATGTACATTTTAATAACAATTATAAGATAAAACCGTTGTTTTGTTAACGATTATCAATCCATCATAAAAAAAATCAAAAATTGCGACAAAATTTAGCGAACTTGTCATGTTTTAATAACGGTTCTAAGATATAACCGTTATTAAAATACAGTGTTTTAACAACAATTATACACTATAACTGTTATTAAAACATTTAGTTTTGTCAACGGTTATTTGATATAAACATTATTTTTAAAAAGATTTTAATAGCGGTTATTTATAATAAATTTAGTTAGTTTGTTGTTGTATTAGATATTAATTGGCATTGAAAAAAAATAAAAACATCGATCTTCCTACTTACCATTACGTACTCATACTCAAGATTCTTTGGGTCTAGAATACCATTTCTACCCCTCCTCATATACACCATCTGTAGTGCCCTATATAATAGATAAAAGTCATACATAGTATTGTAACTTTATATACCTAAAAATTATATAAGAGAATATATGCATTAATAAATTAATGTGAGTAAGAATTATAATAACATGTCAATTAAATTTTTCCCTTCCGAACAAATGACAGCAAAAGGAATGGGATGATTTTTGACTGAATAAAAAACATATACTTTATTTTGATCATGACGGACGACATACGAAACCCAATGCTCAAGATATGATCCACTACATAATTTATGTGTCTACCATTGCTAATTGTAGTACGAACAGATATGTAGTATTGACTATAACACCCCCAAAATTCACTACTGAAAAATTTTGTTTTATTAAAAGAAATTGCGGAAGCCAAAATATTAAACGGTGAATTTCGAGGATATTACCGCCACACTTAGTACCAGACCGGTTCACTCATACCGTTCCAGTAACAAGTGCTATGGCTAAAGAACATAGTATCAATTGCTAGAAATTCAAACTATTTTAAATCAGAGTAGCGTAAGTAAACATTTTATAAGAATAGATTCTACCAATGGTGGTTACAAGAACAAGGAATACATTTAAACCAGAAAATAAAGGCAAAGGGAGAACCCTAAGAGTCTGGATAATCCTTACGCTCTTTCCCGTTGCCCACTTGAGTAGCACCTGAAATTGGACCTGCAAGGGACACTGCCCATTGAATAGGCAGGGGGCCCACGAATGGAACCCTTTAGTGCTATGGTACTGAGTAACCCTTTACAGTCACACTTAAAGGCAGTCTCGCAATGTAACACATGAAACAAAGCTACATACATATATAACATTCACATAATTAACATTCACATCGGATATCAATAGGTCGTTATGAACAATCGATACTTTAGGCCTTAAGCTATGTCATAGTGCAAAATCAATACATTCGGGCCTTAAGCCATTAGTCTATCATTATTCAATCAATCTCATACTTTATAGCCATATGAGTGCGGGAACCCCACTATTATAGCCGGTGGATCGGTCACTTATAGGGCAAAACGCGCCTAACCACTATTATATGCCGGTGGATCGGTCTCCAGGGAAAAACGCTCCTAGCCACTATTATTCGCCAGTGGACCGGTCTGACCCCGACTCACATGGTGTTCTACTATAAGTGATTAGTATTTTTCTATAACTTTATTCACATCCATGATTGATTTTATTGAGCTCGGGATCCCCACTATTATTGCCGGTGGATCGGAATATATATCAACATCATCCAGAGCAACACGCTCCTAAGCCACTATTATGTCAGATGGATCGGTACTCATAATCACTTGCCAGGGCAACATGCTTCTAGGCCATTATTATATCCGGTGGATCGGTACTCATAATCACTTGCCAGGCCAACACGCTCCTAGGCCACTATTGTAACCGGTGGATCGGTACTCAATATCATAAGTCAATTGGGCCCGGCTCATTAATCTTTCACTTTCATCATTAGTATTTTTCCTTTCTTTATTCAGCACAACAATTCCATTTATTTGCCTCGGATGAGAGATCAAGAACGCGGGACATAAATGTACACCGGTCGTACTGGTGCATACAAGCTACTCAGCACCCTTTAACCATGAACCCAGGGACGTAAAGGTACCCTGGTAGTACTGGTGCATAAAGCTACTCAGTACCCTACTGACAAGGTGTAATACCCCGTATTTTTAAAATCTAGATTTATTAAGTTTAATGATTTTATTAGCGTAATTTGAGTTCAACAATTAATTATTTTAATTTCGATTCTTTTTATAGATTTATCGACGATTTCGAATCCATAATTGAATGTAATTAGTCATTGTCGTTGCGAACCATTCTAGACAAATTCGTTCACGACAATGATTTTATTATATTCTTATGGATTTGATTCTCGGTTAAAAATATGTATTTTCGTTGTTTCTCATACTGTTATTTTTATTTTTAATATTTTAGATTTGTTTTCGATTATAACTTCGTCATGTGTTAACGGTGTATTTTGAGGTTATATTTCGTTGACAAAATATATTATTTAAATTATAGAATTTCATTTTAAATAGTTAAATTTATTTTAATAATTTTATCCGTAGAAAATATTTCCGACTTTAAATTTATTCGTTTCGGTAATCGTTAATATTTTCGGAAAGTTTAAATAAAAAGATTTCGGAATTTATTTATGAAATTATTTCTGGAATTAATTCCCTTTCGTTTTATGCTTTTTGGTTTACGGAAAACCGATTTCGGAAATTATTTAAATTAGTCTTGGTTTATTCGAATTTGACTTAAATATTTTAGTATATGTTTTTAAATAATTTTTCGGGGTCTTATAATGTACTTTCGTAAATAATATAAATTTTTATGTTCGTTGGTTAATCCTTTCGAAAATGTTTCTGAAATTCTGTATATGGTCCTTTTATTTATTTTAAGTGTTCGGATCGTTTCGAAATAATTTTTATTTAATAAATTTTAGATAAAATCTTCCAATATTAATTTTTAAGATTTTAATATTTTATTTGATACTTGTTTTGTAAAAAAAAAAAAAAACCAAACTTGTCGGGACCCCGAGCCCCCCTCTCTTCTTTTTCTTTCTCTCTTCCCTTTCCCGGCTCCCTTTCTCCCAGTCCCCGACCCCCCCGCGCCTTGCCCTGTCCCGCAGCCCTAACCCCAGCCAGCCACCCCTTCTCCCAGCTGCCCCTCCTTGCTTCGCCCCGTCGGCCGAGCTCCGACCGCAGCCGACCGCCGCAGCAGCAGCAGCTAAAGCCGTGCGACAGCAGCCCACGCAGCAGCGCAACAGCGGGCGACGACAGCAGCAGCAGCAGGCCACGCTGGTCGCGCCACCGCCCGGTCACCGGCGAGCCTGGCTTACGACCGACGAGCCACCCCTGACCCCCGAGGAAGCTTCCCCAGCCTTCCTTTGCCCCGATTTGTCGGTTTTTCGTTTGGTATAATTTCCGAAAACCCTAACCCTTGTTTTAATTAATTGGGTATGAATTAGCTTATAAAAAGCTAAATTGATTGTTTGATTGTGTATATATGTGCTGTAAGATTGATTTGGATAGGTTAATTGTGTGGTTGTGTTGGAATTTTGGAAAAATTGGATTTTTAGCCGGGTTATGCCCAAATTTTTCGGATCCGCTCGTTTTTGCGATTTCGGACAAATTGATTATACAATATGTTTTAAAATGTATCCAATTTCATTTTGGAACCGTCAATTTGAGAAATTTATGCAGGTCTTATCGGAATTTGATTCCTAGGTCAAATTTCGGGTATAATGAAATTGGGTCATATAATTGAGCTATTCCAGTCAATTGATTTTATATTATTGTTTAAAATGTATTTAATTTTATATTAGAAGTGTTGATTTGGGAAAATTGTGCTTAATTGACCGGAATTGGATTTTTAGGTCAAAATTCCCGCGGGTTTAAATTGGTTTGGGTAATCGGGTTATTTTATTCAATTAACTATATAAATTACATTAGAATATGTTTAATTACATTTCCGGACCGTCAATTTATATGTTTTGCCAAGAATTGATCGGATTTGCGTTCCGGGCCCAAAAACCCTAATTGGGCTAAATTGTGTATTTCTTTTACTAGTTTTGAGCAATTGATTATTTGATATGTTATAAAATGTGTTTAATTGCATTTCTAAACATTCAATTTGATTGAATTTATAGAATTCTAACGAATTGTATTTTCGGGCCTAAAACCCTAAATTTCAAGTGAGATTATGAAATCGATTACTTGTATTGTTGTTTTTCTAAAATTGAATGTATAGAAATGGTTGAAATGGTATTAATTGCTTTCTAATACCTTTAATTTGAATTGATTAAATTGAACTACCTGAGTTTACGCCGTGGACTTTAAAACCCTGATTTTGAAAATTGATCATCTGGAATTGATTTATCGGAAGATCGTTTTGTTGGAATTGATTGTCTAGATTTATCTAAAATTAGTTTAATTGTGTTTTAAAACTATCAATTTGAGGTAATCAAAGTGATTTGGCCGATTTGTGGTTTAGGCATTAAAAACCCTAATTTTCGGGGATGATTTTATAAAATTGATTTTTGCTATGTGTATTTTATCTAATCGAATTCTATCCTTGGGTTCTAAACCATGTAAATTCTGTTTTAACCTAATCGGTTTGGATTTGGGTTCTATGTAAATGGTTGGGTTACCTATTTAGTTGTAAAACCTAATAAATAAGTTATTTTCGATAAATTACCTTATGATCGATTACTCTTTCTCAAGATTTCCAAATTAAGTTGAAATGTCCCAAAGGATAATTGTATTAATCCGTTTTGATTTAGTTTTAACCTTAAATTTTATTAGAGCTATGCTTTTAAGTTTTAATTTTGGACACGTTTTCTAAGAGAGATCATTTGTGTCGTTTGTGTTTATTTAATTAGAATATATGGATTATTGATTGATAGGATAGTTCCTAATTTAGTTTTGATTTCTATCGGGTCTAGGAAAGCTTTCTCGTGGATCCACGAGCTAGGGATCTCTCTCCCTCTTACGTCACTTAGCTAGCTTCGGATCCAGGTAAGTCTCTACTTACCTCTACTTGTGGGTGTTTAGTAAGGACGAAGCTAATGGCCTTGTGCTATGTGGGACATGGATGTGTTGAATGTTGTGTATGCCATGCTATGCCATGTATTATATGATTTGTGTATAACTTGCCTTATGTGTAGCGCAGCTTGGAGATTGAGGTATGTTGTATGTGCTCCCATGATATGAGCATGACATGTATATGTATGATGTTTATGATGTATTATGTTATGGCCCTCTAGGACATGCATATTAGGATAAATGGTAATATGAGTTGGGAACCATCATGGGAGTCTTGAAGTTTGTATGATGGTATTAATGTTCTAGGGCGGTACTAGTGGTTCGCATGGTGGTATTCGGGTTGTATGGTGGTATTTATGATTTTATGGAGGTATTAATGTTGTATGGTGGTATTAGGGTTTTTATGGTGGTATTAATGTTCGTATGGTGGTATTAATGATTGCATGGTGGTATTAATGGCTGCATGATGATATTAGGGTTTACATGGTGGTATTAGGGTTCACATGGTGGTATTAGGATTTGTATGGTGGTATGTGTGATTTCATGGTGGTATTAATGGCTTATGGTGGTATTAGGGTTTGCATGGTGGCGTTATGGTTGTATGGTGGTATTAATGTTTGTATGATGGTATTAGGGTCTGCATGGTGGAATTAGGGTTTTGCATGGGAGTTAACGATTGTAGGGGATTTAGGGTTGTGTGAAAAGTTCGAGAGGTTGTGTGGGATGTGTAACGTTTGCGTGGGAGCAAAATTTACGTATGATAGGTTGATTGGGATGTAAGGAAGGTAATGCAAGTATGATTTGGGTGTTTAACAGTTTTGGACGGAGAGTAGTACGTGGAGTATCATAAGGGTATGGAGGAGACAGAATTAGGGTTTGGAGTGATTAACTCTGGGTCGTTGTGATTAAGTAGGGTTGGAGTAGCTAATTGTAATTTGTTGAGGATAATTAAGGTTTGGGATGGCTAAGTATGGTTGTTATGGTAAAATAGGGTTAAGAGTGGTTAACCACGGTTTGGTGTGGACAATTAGGGTTGGTTATGGTTGCTTAGAGTTGTTTGGTGTTATCATGTGTATTTATTGACTAAAGTGTAGTTATGAATGTGGGATTTTATTTGTTGTGATGTGTACAGTATAAAGAGAATGATTTATGCATGTCAAGGGAGATGTGTGATTTAATAAGACACTGATAAGACATTAATCACGTAAAGCGAAAGATGTCGAGCCGAGCCTGTGATCCGGTCCACCGGCTATAATAGTGGATCAGAGGCATTTTGCCCTGTGCGTTTATTTTCCGGTCCACCGGCTATAATAGTGGATCAGAGGCGTTCTGCCCTGTGCGTTATCTTCCGGTCCACCGGCTATAATAGTGGGGAATCTCGTGCTCGACAAACCAAACGTATAAGTTAATCCATGGGAAAGATACTAAGTACTTAAAGCGAAACACCATGTGAGTCGGGGCTGTGATCCGGTCCACCGGCTATAATAGTGGATCAGAGGCGTTTTGCCCTGTGCGTTTATTTTCCGGTCCACCGGCTATAATAGTGGATCAGAGGCGTTCTGCCCTGTGCGTATATCTTCCGGTCCACCGGCTATAATAGTGGGGCTCCCGCGCTCACATGGACTAATAAAGAATGCGTTGAATGAATCTGAATGAAGTAATCCACAGGGAAAATACTAAGTACTTACAGCGAAACACCATGTAAGTCGGGGCTGTGATCCGGTCCACCGGCTATAATAGTGGATCAGAGGCGTTTTGCCCTGTGCGTTTATTTTCGGTCCACCGGCTATAATAGTGGATCAGAGGCGTTCTGCCCTGTGCGTTTACTTTCCGGTCCACCGGCTATAATAGTGGGGCTCCCGTACTTACATGGATTATTAAAGAATATGTGTGGAATGAATATACTATTAATGAGAATAAAGAATAAGTCTAGTTGGACCTTGGCCAGCTTTTATTATATGTATCACCATATGCTGTTTATGTGCATAATGAGTCACGTATTATTTCGGTTATACCACGCGTATATGTTAACTGGGATGTTGCATATGTTTTAAATGTTACTATGAATGTATGGCAAGATTCATGCTGTGGGTGGTGAGTATGTATGATATTGTATTAACGTATTGTACTACAATTTAATATGCACTTGATGATATCTCTCCTATAAGGTAGGGTAGCGAGACTTACTCAGTATTGGACCCGTACTGATACTACACTGGTTGAATGGGTCCTGTGATGATCCACCGATGGTGGGGAGCAGACCTCTTGTGCAGGTTAAGATCGGATACTGTTTTGGGGTGGAAGGCTTGACCTGAGTGAGTAGGCGATCCGGATATTTATCCTTCGGGATTTATTTTGTTTAATTGTATTCACCTTTGGAAGTTGCAAGTATTGTTTTCAGATTTCTAAGGGTTTTGTAATTGACTTTAAATTCTCATATTCTGATAAGTGTTTACTATTCAGATTTAATTGTTTGACAGGTTTTAGCCTTGCATCTAACATGAGATAGATGGTTGACATTATCTTGTGTTAGATGTGGCGGTAACATTTCCCAAATTCGCTCCTAGCTTCCGCTTTAATCTTTCAAAATTTTTTTTTTCAGGAGTGAAATTTGGGGGTGTTACAAGTTGGTATCAGAGCTTTTGGTTGTTGAGAACCGGGTTTCGGTTGGAGATTCGGTTCTCACGATCCTAAATGTTTTAAACGAAAATGTATTTCACTTCTTTCAAATGATTTTTTTTAAAATCCGGATTAGCTTGTGAGGATAGTGAGATTGGGTAGTGTAAGTGGCCTTGTGACTTGTTGTTGTAATTATGTCATTGTATATGATCATTTGTTGTTTTACGTGTCTGATTTTTGTTAAGTCTGCATTTTATATGTTGCGATTATTATGGTTTTGTAATTAGTTTGCTTTTAAGGGGGTAGTGACCCCACTAGGTTAACCCTAGTCTTGTAGGCTTAGCGGATTAAAAACCTTAAGGTATACCTTACCGGATATAGGGTGATGTGACATAAATAATAATCTATTTTGATTGAGTAATTTCACTTTTTGGAGTTGTAAGAAATTTAGGTTTAGAACCCTGATAGTGATGTTTAAGTAGATGTATCATTTTAATTGAGAGAAATCTAGAATTGTGATAATGATAAGGTTGAGGTTTAGATAGAGGTGTTTGTTTTTATAATCAGGGTGTAAGGTGCCTAATTTACCCTAGTGATTTTAATGGTGCAGTATAACTTTCATTATGGGTCTATATCTGGTTTCCTTCGATTATCATTCAATCAGAGGTTGTTTCCGTTTTGTATTTTGCGTTAGTAATTTTAGCATTAGTGTATGAAGATCCTTCCTCGTAAGATAGGCATAATTTCTTTTCTGGTTGCTCATGAGTGATAGTGTATTAAGTTTTGTCTTGTATGAGGAGAACTATGAACGAATTGCAGATAAATAAAGATTGGGGCTCGAATGCTGTAGTTGCTATAGTAGTAGTATTTTTAAATTTAAGTGTTTAGACTATCATGGTTAATGCGTAGATTAGAGAGCTTGTTACTGAAGTGTTTGGGGTTGGAAATATCCTCTGACCTAGGGGTATGTGGTTGGTGTTTTTGGAGGACCTTTTGTGACTCGTTGAGCCAAGTGTTAGCCTTGTTTTATTGTATAATATTATAGAGATAACTCATTGTATAAAGTTTTATGTGCATATTATGTATTAGTGGTGTTATTAGGGTTGTGTAATCTTTAGAGGTTTCGTTCATTTATTCTATTTGAACTTCATGTTATACTTTTGATATCCTTTTGTAAGACCTTGTTTTAAATAATAATATTTTTGTAAATTGTTTTGACTTTAAGTCTGTAATTATTCCGTATTCGAATTCCACTGTATTTGATCTACTAAATATCAATTCTCCTTCTTTTATTTTACTTCCTACTCCTTATTTTGATTCAACTTTGCTTGATTTGTTTTCGTAAACATCGTTTTATTTTCTTCAGATTTACTTTAACCTATCTATTGTGGTCAATGTTTTATTCAATTATTTTGTCAAGTTTCCACTACTTAGGTTTTCCCGAACTTCGGGGACGAAGTTCATTTTTAAGGGGGTAGTGATGTAATACCCCGTATTTTTAAAATCCAGATTTATTAAGTTTAATGATTTTATTAGCGTAATTTGAGGTCAACAATTAATTATTTTAATTTTGATTCTTTTTATAGATTTATCGACGATTTCGAATCCATAATTGAATGTAATTAGTCATTGTCGTTGCGAACCATTCTAGACAAATTCGTTCACGACAATGATTTTATTATATTCTTATGGATTTGATTCTCGGTTAAAAATATGTATTTTCGTTGTTTCTCATACTGTTATTTTTATTTTTAATATTTTAGATTTTTTTTCGATTATAACTTCGTCATGTGTTAACGGTGTATTTTGAGGTTATATTTCGTTGACAAAATATATTATTTAAATTATAGAATTTCATTTTAAATAGTTAAATTTATTTTAATAATTTTATCCGTAGAAAATATTTCCGACTTTAAATTTATTCGTTTCGGTAATCGTTAATATTTTCGGAAAGTTTAAATTAAAAAGATTTCGGAGTTTATTTATGAAATTCTTTCTGGAATTAATTCCCTTTCGTTTTATGCTTTTTGGTTTACGGAAAACCGATTTCGGAAATTATTTAAATTAGTCTTGGTTTATTCGAATTTGACTTAAATATTTTAGTATATGTTTTTAAATAATTTTTCGGGGTCTTATAATGTACTTTCGTAAATAATATAAATTTTTATGTTCGTTGGTTAATCCTTTCGAAAATGTTTCTGAAATTCTGTATATGGTCCTTTTATTTATTTTAAGTGTTCGGATCGTTTCGAAATAATTTTTATTTAATAAATTTTAGATAAAATCTTCCAATATTAATTTTTAAGATTTTAATATTTTATTTGATACTTGTTTTGTAAAAAAAAAAAAAAAACCAAACCTGTCGGGTCCCCGAGCCCCCCTCTCTTCTTTTTCTTTCTCTCTTCCCTTTCCCAGCTCCCTTTCTCCCAGTCCCCGACCCCCCTGCGCCTTGCCCTGTCCCGCAGCCCTAACCCCAGCCAGCCACCCCTTCTCCCAGCTGCCCCTCCTTGCTTCGCCCCGTCGGCCGAGCTCCGACCGCAGTCGACCGCCGCAGCAGCAGCAGCTAAAGCCGCGCGACAGCAGCCCACGCAGCAGCGCAGCAGCGGGCGACGACAGCAGCAGCAGCAGGCCACGCTGGTCGCGCCACCGCCCGGTCACCGGCGAGCCTGGCTTACGACCGGCGAGCCACCCCTGACCCCCGAGGAAGCTTCCCCAGCCTTCCTTTGCCCTGATTTGTCGGTTTTTCGTTTGGTATAATTTCCGAAAACCCTAACCCTTGTTTTAATTAATTGGGTATGAATTAGCTTATAAAAAGCTAAATTGATTGTTTGATTGTGTATATATGTGCTGTAAGATTGATTTGGATAGGTTAATTGTGTGGTTGTGTTGGAATTTTGGAAAAATTGGATTTTACCCTTCTTAATTATTATAATTACCATTTTACACTTTTCATTTATCATAATTATCATTTACCCTTCTCCATTATTATAAATACCAACTTACCCTTTTTCCATAATTATAATTATTAATTTACCCTTCTCCATAATTATAATTACCAACTTACACTTCTCCATAATTATGATTATTAATTTACCCTTCTCCATATTTATAATTATTAATTTACCATTCTCCATAATTATAATTATTAATTTACCCTTCTCCATTTTTATAATTACTATATTGCCCTTCTCCATTATTAAAATTACCATAATGCCCTTTATAGTGGTTAAAATACCAAATTACCCTTCTCTATTATAATTATCCAATTACCCCTTTTTAATCATAATTTAATTACCAAATTATCCTCCATTGTTATCATAATTACCAAGTTACCCCTTACTCCCAAGTTTGCCATAAATATCATTTTATTTACAAAATTACCACAATACCCTTTTACTTAAATAAATTACCATAATACCCCTTTTGCTTTACAATTTACTATTTTACCCTTTTACCTCTAACTCACCATTTTTATCTTTTCTTCCAAAATTACCATTTTGCCCTTCTTTTCCAAAATTACCATATTACCCTTTACTCCCAAAATTACCATAATATTCCTTTACTTATAAAATTAACATTTTTCCACTTGCTTATAAAATTACCATATTGCCCTTTTTACTCCCAAAATTACCATAATACCTCTTTACTTATAAAATTACCATTTTTCCATTTAATCATAAAATTACCATATTTCCCTTTTGCCTCCAAAATTACCACTTTGCCCCCTTTATTACACCACTTTTATTAAATTAACATTACCACATACAATAATAATATTAATACTCTATCAACAATATCCAACTCCACCAACCATCATATTTTAATATAATACTTATTATCACCCACACATATTAGGCCATAATCTAGCACAAGGAATATTACTAAAATACCCCTAGGGCTCCCAATAATAATATTCATGCATAAATGGTCACAATAACATAATATGACATGGATAAGTACTTTAACACTTTCATTAATAATCAAGTTCTTTCCTTAGACAACATTTACACGCATATCACATAAAAGAGCATATTTTACTTTTTATTAAACAATACAAGCAAACATATAAATTATACTAACAACCATATATCAAACATAACAACGTATTAAAAATCCTAATGTGTAAAAATACGTTTATCCATGCATTTAAGTGGGGTTTAACGATTACCTTAGATCCCGTAAAAATCGAACCTTACCGGTATCCCGGTTAAATATTCAAACTTTAAATAGAAAAATCAACACCTAAAAATAGTATCAAAACTTATCATGTTAGAAACAAGAATCCAAGCATAAAACTTTATAAAATTTAATTAATGAAACACTTCAACTTAAAATGCTATTATACCTTAAAAATTTTGTACTAAAATACTAAATCATGCAGCAGCTCATCCTGCTCATGCAGCATGAGCTGCATGCAAAATAAAAAGGAGGAAGTCTCGAGGAGGGGGTTAAAGGAGGCAAAATTTGTTATTTTCGGGTTAGTGGTTTGGGGCTAGGAAAGAAGATAGATGGGGAAGGTTTGGAGGCAAGGGGATGGTGCGGGAGTGAAGAGGGGGTGTAGGTGGATGCTGGGGATGGGTTGTTGGCGGCAAAGAGCGGCCGTGATGGTGGCGGCGAGGCGGCGAATATGGCTGTCGAGGTGGGTTGAGGTGGAGGGGCTGAGAAGGAAGGAAAAGAGGAGGGAAAAATGAAGGGGTTCGGGGACTTGTTTCTACCAAACAATGTATGGGGATCGTAGAGGAGGTTGTAGGGAGTCGAATGGTGGGTTGGGTGGCGGTAGAGGCGGCCGGAAGGCGGTGATTGGCGGTGTTACAGGAGGACTGCCGAGAAGGGGGAAAATGGAGAGAAAATAGGTGGGGAGGAAGAAGGGATGCGGGATGGCTTGAGAGGGATATTGGGGTGGTGGGAGGCTGAGGTGGAGGGTGGCAGGGAGCGGTGCAGGGGGTTGGTGAGGCGGTTGGAGCGGTGTCGATGCAAAAATAGGGGTGGAAGTGGGAGAGGAATAAAATGAGAGAGGAGAGGAGGTCGGGGGTAAAGGATCGAGAATATGGGGCAGAAAAATGGCTGAAGGGGAGAAGAAAAAGAAGAAGAAGGGTAGGGGGTAGGTGGCTGATGGGGCGACAGTGTTTAGCGTGGCAAGGTGTCGTAGGGTGGCAGGGAGAGGGTGACGAGGAGGGGGAAAGGGGAGCCATGCGGGATGGGGTGTATGGCTGCCCGATTCTAAAATGGTGAAAAAGGACAGGAGAGAGAGAGAGAGAGAGAGAGAGAGAGTTTCAGGTGGCGACAGTGGTTGCAAGAGGTAGCAGCGGGAGGCGCTCGAGGTGGCAGTCATGGCTGACGAGGACAGGTCGGGCTACTGGGTTGAGGCATAGAGAAGGGAAAAGAAAGAAAGGAGGGGGGAGGTGCAGGCCAGCGCATAAGGGGAAAAAAACGAGCGGTCGGCCTGGATTGGGAAAAAAGAAAGGAAGGGAGGGGGTATGTGCTGGTCGAGCCGTGCGTGTGGGGTGGGAGAATGGGCCAACGGCCCAGACGCACAAGGAGGGGAGGGGAGTGAGGCTGGCTTGGCGGCCCAAAGCGAGGAAAAAGGGAAAAAAGAAATAAGGAAAAGGAGAAAAAAAGGAGAAAGAAAAGAAAAAGTAGGAAAAAGGAAAGTGGGAAAAATAAAAAAATTTAAAATAATTAAATTTATAAAATAATAAGATGTAATATTTTTGATAATAAGTTTATTTAATAATTTAATTTAAATTAATTAAATATATGGGCTTAAAAAGGATAATTATAGTAATATACTAGTTTGACAATTTATTTAAATAAAAATAATATGATAAAATAACAAAATATTTATTTTTAATTTATTAAATACTCCTATCCAAATTTGTATACTCAAAAATCCATAAAATAATTTTAAAAGCTAATTTATTTTAAATAAAAGCTATTTATTAAATTATAGGTTTCCTAACATTTTGGGGGATTACATTGACACACAAACACAGTAGAAAACAACATCCCCTTTGCCGCAACCCGACTAGCTGCCAACCTAAGAATGACAGTAATAATGCATAGTTATTAATAAGAAATAACTCATAATATTATACAAATAAATGAAAAGTGTTAAAATATATGATATGAAATAATATTTACTTAACATATACGGCCATACTCATTGTTGACATCCATTCAGAATTATACATTTCGCTAATAACCTCTACCGATACCATGTATATGGCATCGTTCCTCCCAATATATTCGACAGGACAATCAATTATAATTAAATCACTACCAAGGTAGTTCTGGGCGTAGAAATACAACATTACCAATGCAGGTGGTGGTCGGCGGAGTTCTTGTATCGCTTGGTTGTCCTCTAAAGATGGTTTATTTTGTGGGGCTACCAATTTTTCTGATCTCGCTCGCTTTCCTTTCTCGGCGCCCTCTTTTGTTTTACTTCTTCCACTAGTATTTCACTTTCCCTTTGACTTAGAAGCCTTCTTATTTTCCGATCCCTTAATTCATAATAATAAACACAATGTAATTTTCATATACATATATATATTAATAAGGTATAAACAATGTGTAATATGTTTGTGTTAACATGGATAGAGGATGTCATTAGCTCTTCAATTATAAGACAAATCCTGTCTATGGGCCAAGTGTAACACCCCAAAATTCACTAATTTTTTTTTTAAACGGAAGCAATTAAGATAGAAACACTTAAAACCTGTGAATTCTGGGAATGTTACCGCCACACTTAGTACCAGACCGGTTCTCTCCGACCGTTCCAGTACCAAGTGCTAAGGCTAAAGAAAAGATTTACGTTAAACTCAAATTAACAATTCATAAAAGAATTCGAAAGATCATACAACAAAATCAGAGTACGCATAAACGTTTATTAACACTTGTAACTTCCAAATAGAAATACATTTAAACAAGATAAAATCCGATGGGTCAAATTCCGGATTGCCTACTCACTCAAGTCAGGTCTGCCACCCCAAAACAGTCTCTGATCTTAAACCTGCAAGAGGTCTGCTCCCCACCATCGGTGGATCATCACAGGACCCATCAACCAAGGTAGTATCAGTACGGGTCCAGTACTGAGTAAGGTGACTTGATCACTAAGGCCAACACATAAACACATAAGCCATGCAGAAAAATAGAAGAACACAATCATAAATGCATATGATCAACCAGGTAAATGTACAAAGGCCCGTATATAATCAAGATTATTCATTTAATTAATCTCTTATCAGAATTCGATTCACACCATACTTTTTATCAAATCCATGCGAGTACGGAAGCCCCCACTATTATAGCCGGTGGATCGGAGGCACATAGGATATCATACCCTAACCACTATTATAGCCGGTGGATCGGAAACACATAGAACTACGCGTCCTAACCACTATTCCTAACCGGTGGATCGGTTGGTTCCGGTTCGCATGGTATTCCACTGTAAGTAATTAGTATCTTTTAAGCATTCTGGTTTGTGACTGTTGAGCTCGGGAACCCCCACTATTATAACCGGTGGATCGGTCACAATAGAGCATCATGCCCTAACCACTATTATTACCGGTGGATCGGTCACAATAGGGTCGAAACCCTAACCACTATTCCTTACCGGTGGATCGGTTGGTCCCGTCTCAACGATCTTCCTCTTTAGATAATTAATGTTTTAAGTATCTTATTCAGAAGCTTTCACCATGGACATGCATGAATCATAAATCATAAATCCCGTATTCATTATCATACTTTATTCACCAAGCACACGTGTGCTACCACCAAACCCTAGACATGCATGAATCTCTCCCTTTACACTTATCCTCCAATTTTACTTCACACCTCACTCTAGGGTTTTATCCCGAAACCCTAATTTAGGCCTTAACATATCCTCTTACTCCACCTCACATCACCCAAATTATTTTAACCCTCCACACATCACAATTTAACGATTCCATTCTCATGATTACACCTTAATTACCAAAATACATGATACAACAAAAACCTTAAGCAGCCACACCAAACCTTAATCAACCACCACAAACCATAATTAACCACTCCAACCCTTATTTAACCATAACAACTATAATTAGCCATTCCAAACCTTAATTAACCACGACAATTCACAATTAGCCACTCCAAACCCTAGCTTTGTCTCCTACGTACCCAAATAATGTCCACGTACTATTTTCCATCCAAAGTGTTTAACTACCCAAACAACGCTTACATTACCTTCCTTACATCCCAAATTAACTTTTCATACGTAAATTTTACTCCCATGCAGACTTTACACATCCCATGCAACCATTCGAACTTTTTATGCAAACCCTAAATTCCATGCAATCATTAACTCCTATGCAAAACCCTAACTCCACCACGCAACCCTAATACCACCACACAAATCCCAAGATTCCGTCATACAATACCATAAATTCAGTCCATACCAACCAAATATTCATCCTTACCAAACCTTAGATTCGAATCACATAAAACCGAAGATTCATCCTTACAAAATCCTACATTCAACCATATTAAGCCCAAAGATTCATTCACACAAAACCCTAAATTCAAACCACATAAAGACCCAAAGATTTTTCCATACCAACTCTAAATTCAAACCATAAAGATTCCTCTATGCCAAACCCTAAGTTCAAACCATAAAGATTCATCCATACCAACCTTGCATTCAATCCTCACAACCCAAAGACTCATCCTTACCAATCCCGAAATTCAAACCATACCAACCCAAAGATTCAAATCATATAAAACCCAAGAATTTTTTCCTCATACTACAATTGATTAGATTCTCTCCTTTCATAGCCACAAATTAGATTCTCCCATACAAGCCATAATTTAATTCTCCCAATCAATCATAAATTAAATTCTCCCATATAATATCATAAATTAAATTCTCCCAAATAGCATCATAAACTAGATTATTCCTTATAAAACCATAAAATTTAGGTCAACTCACTTCACTTAGTCAACTTCTTTCCCCATCCTCCTTTTTCATCCTTTCTCTCACACAACCACATCGACATCCTTTCATGCATGTCTTATAGGGACACAACACAAATTATCATACATAAATAATACAATTGCCATACAAAACATACTTCAAATCCAAGTCATACCACATATAAAATATTTAATAATAATAAACACTAGATACATAACATGCGAAACACATAATACACATAAGCACATAAAAGGCCTTAGCACTCCTTACCTAAAACGACACCGGTCTTGGAGCACGGTCCTATTCCACTTGAGGGATTTGACTGGGCTCACCTACTATGGGAAATAAATACTAGGATTAGCTTCCTTCCTATACTACTATTAGTTTCTAATTTATCTTAAGTCTTGATTCTTAATTAATTATGCCCAAAACCACTAAAACATTAATACATACTATTATAATTTAAAGTAAAAAGGTGATATAAGGGTTTCTACCCTTTACCGAAATAAAGTTAGTAAAGGCAATAATAATAATAATATTTATTATAATAATAATTTTAATAATAACAAATTATTACTAATAGTAGTAATATTAATAGAAAACTTAATAATAATAATAATCTAAGCCTTAAATTTACAAAGTGGATTTCGAAACCTCCCCATTTAATGATAATACTATTTGAAATGTAAAAAGATATTAATATTATACATATACTTATTATATAAAGTTAATATGGTTAATAATAATAAGATAATTAGTAATAATGTTAAAAATGCTAAAAATAATAATAAAAGGCAAAGCTACGAGACTTAATTAAAATTTTAGGTTTCTAATTCTCCTGAATTAATTGCAGTATCAAATAACTAATTATACTAACAATAATAATATTAATTATATTATTAATAATATTATTAAACATGTAATAATTACATTAAATAGGAAAAATTCGAGAATAATAATTTATCTTACTCAATAATACTCCCAGACCTGTCAACCAAATTTAGAAATTAAAATACAGTTGATAACAACAATAATAATAATTATAATAATAATAATTAAACTCGAATTAGCATTAAAAATTAGAATAAAAGCATAATAATTATCAATAAATCGAAAGTAAGTATTTAAAAGTTCTAGGGTTTCACCTTGAGTTGGAGGATGAAGGTGGCACCGGCGGTGGTTCCCGGAGGTGGCCGGAAAAGTGGTCTAAGAGGGGTAAAAATGAAGAAAAAGAGGGAAGGGGTAAGGAGAAAAATAAACTAAGCTTATGGTTCGGTGGAGGATACTTAGTAGAAGATTTTGAGTGGTTTATAGGGTGGCAGAAGCGGCGTAAGTGGCGGCGAGCGGTGGTTTAAGGTCTCGGGGTCAAGATTTTGGGCGAGATGAGAAGCAAACTTTGCACGGTTATGGACGCCCGTGCAAGAAGAATCGAAGTTTTAAAATGGTATGGTTAGCTAGAGGGAATTGCAGGGAAGAGATTGGTAGCAAGAGGAGGTGTTGAAGTTGGCCGGGGAAGGAGATAATGGCGTCTGATGGGGCAGTGGCTGGGCGATTCTGACTTAGGGTTTCGGAAGGAAGAAGTCTCGACCACACTCACAACCAGGCTATATATAGATTTTAGATGGGTTATTAGGTTTTTGGGGGTCGCGTGGATGACATTTATTTCTATGGTTTTGGCGGCCGGTGACAGAAATCGACCGACCTAAGCTTGGGTCGGGGTCGAAATTTTGCGAGCCAAAAGAGAAGGAACGAGCGAGATTGGAGGATAATTGATCGTTCCAAGTCAATGTGCGAGTCAAGAGGAAGGAAAAGGAGGGTGCATCGGTCGGTCAAGCTCCGCGTAGCCGTCGCCGCCATTTTCGGGCTGGGTGTTGCAGGTCGGCGTCGACGAGGCTGGGCAGGCGTGAAGGAGGAAGAAGAAGAAAGGGCTGGGTCGGGCGGTTCGCGAGAAAAGAAAAGAAAGAAAAAGGAGGGAGACCGGCGGTTCGGGCGTGGGGGAGGTGCGTTTAAATGTAACGCAGAGTTTCAGATCAAAATGGGTCAAAACGCGGTGTGGCATGGGCGGAAGGACGACGCTGCGCGGGCGCGGGCTGGGCCGAGGGAAGGAAGAAGAGAAACTGGGCCGCGAGCTGGCCCAGTTCGGGGAGAAGGAAAAGAAAAAGAAAAGAAGAAGAAAAAGGAAAGAAAAGGAAAAAGAAAAAGAGAGAAATAATTATGTTGGGTATTTAAATTAATTAAAATAATTTGGATATTTAAAAATAATAATATTTGAATAAAATAATATTTAAATCCTATTTTAGTCCAAATTAGGATTTTTAAAAGGTTTTCCATAAATTCCTTTTTAATTAGCACAACACCCTAATTTTATCCAATTAAATTATTTATAAACTTATTATTAATTTCAAACTATTTTCTCCTTCTTATTTTAAATAAAATAATTTATTTAATTAATTTCTAAATAAAATCATTAATTAGTTAAGATACCCAAATTCCTCCTAATTAAAATACTTACAAATTCCTTCTTTATTTTTCCTAATTAAATATCCTTTTATTTTAATGAAAATAATTTATTTAAATAATTTTTTTCTAATAAAACCTCATTTAAATATAATTTATAAAATTAGAAATTTTCGGGGCATTTCACCAAGGCACAAAGCTTCCATTACTGTTGTTGTCTCGTCGCCTTCTTTGTAATAAGGCAAGGGTAGATCTTCAATTACAGAAATTTCAATACATATGTGCTTGTAATTTACGACTAAGATAAACACATGGACTGTCAACGTTTTAGTACTATGAGAGATGCGTATCCTTCCTTTAGCCAAAATAATTTAGGGGTCATTATCTACCAAATCACATTTATGCAAACCCTACAAGATAAGTATAACACTATTATTAATTATTGATTTGACACTTGATGCATTATATATGTATTAATTCATAGTAAAATATGTTTACCAAAGGAAGAGAAGAAAAATGTGTATCAGCTTTACAACTGTCTCTAACGCTATTTACATTGGATACATGAAGTGGATCATATGTATTTGAATCGGATGGCTTAAACCTTTGAGATTTTATGGATGCCAACTCTTTCTCCATTGTGGCCATCCATTCAAATGCTTGATTTAACTTTTTTGTTAGGAGAACCACTTGGTCATGGGTGTTTTGGGGTCCATGGGATCGACCCCAAATGTTTGTTCTCATAACCCCTAACCCAAGACCCTTGTATCTTCCTAGGTGTTCTTCAATTCTTGTCACTTGAGACACGATGGTATATTGATCTAAACCCTTTACAACATCTGTTATCTTCCTAGTAATACACCATAAGCATCCATAGGCAATACATCACACAATACTTCATCATGATAGTCACTAATACAAAAAGTAATTAGGGTTTGCTTAGTTACCTTAGCACCTTTGTCCTTATTAAGCCATTGTAATTAATATGGTTTAGGATTATTAGTATTCACTAACCCTAGTTGTTTAATCATCATTTTAGCAACATTAGTGCATGAACCACCATCTATAATGACTCTACAAACCTTATCACCAATTATACACTTAGTTTTATAAATCTTATCCCTTTGTGTAGTTGGGTTATTAGTTTGTATTTGTAATACCCTTTAAAGTAAAAAACATGGATTATCATATTCTCCATACATACTCAAGGTATCGTCATTATATTCGGTTTTTAGGCCGTCATTATCATCACTTGGTTCCATGCTCTTTATTTCATTTAAGGTCAAAACTCTTTGGTTAGGATATTATCTAGCAAAATGAGCATATCCTTTAAATTTAAAACATTGTTTAGTATACATTTCATTCACCTTATTCTTACCTTTTTCATCTCAGTTAGGGTTGATTTTCTTATCATTAGTGGAAGATCCATGTGTCCAATATTTTAGAGTAGATGTATTCGAATAGTTTTTTGTTGAAGTAGAAGTCGAAGCACTTGTTTTAGCATAGGCTTTAGTAGACTTAGTTTGTATTTCACATTTTAAAGCCAATTTAATCAAATCATCAAGATAATCATAGCCAAAAATTTTTAATTAATCTCTAATCAAGTTATTAAGTCCACCTAAGTATCTAGCACATTTTTGTTATTTTCTTTCTTTCATGTCACATAAGAGTGCTAGTCTTTCAAATTCCTTAGTGTATTCCTCTAAACTAAGTAGTCCTTTCCTAAGAGTAGTAAATTTGATATACATATCTTTTTCATACTCTCTAGAGACAAATTTCTTTCTTAGGAGTTTTTTCAATTTCTCCCAAGACTTTATTTTACTTTTTTCTTACCTTTCACGAGCTATCTTAAGATTGTCATACCAAACCCTAGCAAACTTTTTAAATTTGAGAGTTTATAACTTACATATATGTTCATCATCATTGTAATCCCCCAAAAATTTTAAAAGCCTATAATTTAATAAATTACTTTTATTAGGGATAATTTAACTCTTAAACTTATTTAATTTAATTACGTTGAGGATTTTGCCTTTTAAATTTATTTAACTTAATTATTTTGTGGGTTTTAAGTATACCAAATTAGATGTGAGTGTTTAATAAATTAAAATAAATAAATTGATATTTTATCATACTCATTTTATTTAAATAAGGTTCAAACCAATATTTTTCTAAAAGCTACCTTTTTAAACTAATATAATAAGATATATTAAGATAAATTACTAAAATTTTAATTATCTACCAAAAATACTATAACTCACCCCATAAGTCATTTTAATTATTTTCTTCCCTAATTATTTTCCTTAAACCCTTTTTCTCCCTTATTTTCCTTTTCTCTTTTTTCTCTCACCCCCTCTCCTTTCTCCCTTCTCTCCCCCATTTCCCCCGACTGGGCCAGCCCACCGGCCCAGATCAATTTTCTCCTCCCCCGTCTCGCACGCCAGGCGCCCTGCTTCTCCTTTGCCCGAACCGCCCTTCCGGTCACCCCCTTCTTTTTCTTTCTCCCCTGGACCGACCGGTCCAGCCCCTTTCCCCTTTTCTTCTTCCCTGCGCCCCACTACAGATCACCGCCCTCCCCTTCTGCGCCGACAACCCTCCTGCGCCGCATGCACACCTTCTCCCTCCCTTCTCCACCGCTCGTCTGTCCCTCCTCGACCGACCGACCACCCCCACACCTCATACAGGCCTGCTCCCGCCCCCTTCCTTTTTTCCCGACCGAACCACGGGTCTGCCATGGCAAACCTGCGTCAGCCTGCCACCGACGGCCGGCGTACCAAATTCCCGCCTGCTCGTACCTTCCTCTATCCCCTCTCTCGATCCTCCCCCATTTTTGAGCTTATAAATACCCCCACGAGTCCAGCATCGGGCTCTTTCGAAACCCCAGCCCAGAAACCACCCTTGCGCCATCCCCGTTTCAGACAGCCACCCCGTCTCCGCCGCCCGTTCCACCCACGAAACTCTCCCTTGCATCACCCTCCACCAACCTAGTCCTCCCTTACCCCTTGGTTTGCTCTGCACGAGCCACCCCGGCCGTGCAAAGGGCTCTTCCCGATCAGCCTTGCTTCGAGCCCCGCCGCCCTTCTCACCACCGCCCACCACCGGTGCCGCCACTTCCAGCACCCCCTCTACCTTCTAAAACCACCAGGGGAGCTTCCTCTACCTCCCCATATCTTCTTTTTCCCCTGCCAGCCTCTCCTCTTCCTTTCTCCTCCCTCCACCACTTCTCCACCTCTCTTCTCCCCCATCACCGCCGTCGCCGCCGTCGTGCACCGTGTGCCGCCACCTGTGCCACCAGCACCCCTAGGTGGTCCTCTAAACTCCCCAACCCCTAAACCCTTGTTATACAATGCTAGTTATTTTTAGTAGTATTATTAGTATTATTCTTAATGTTATTATTATTATTATTATTATTGTTATTATTATTATTTAACCTAACCTTGAAATATTTATAACTGTTATTATTACTATTATTAATGACCTATAACTTTAGTATTATTATTTTAACATCATTATTGTTATTATTACTAGTATTACTATTATCATTATTATTATGGTTATTATTATTATTATTAATTATAGTTCCTTGTCACTATTAGTAATATTATTATTTGTAGCCCTAATAGTAAGTTGTGATAAGGGTAAGGTAGGAAGAATAGTCAATTTGGGTAGAGGGAAGTTAATCCATAGTTTTCCCTCTTATAGGCGAATCAAGTTAAAACCCGGAGGAGATGTAGGAACGTGCTCCAAGACCGGTGTCGTATTAGGTAAGGATGTGGCTAATGTCCCTACGTGTTATGTGACTTGTATGCCTTGGGTGCTTTGTATATATATCATGTCCTATTGTGTATCACATGATTGTCCTTAATGTGTTTTATGCGTAGCGCAGCTTGGAGTTAAGGTACGTGGTATGTGTTTTTCTTATGACATGAATGTGATATTCATATGTGGTGATTATGATGCGTTGTGACATGATGTAACCCTCTAAGACATGCATGCTAGGGTGATTATCATTATGACATGGAGATGAAAGGACAAAAAGAAATAAATGGGAAGTGAGTTGCTAAAGGGGGGTATGAGGTTGACCAAAATAAATAAGAGATGAGAACTATGCATGAGAATTCTAGGGTTTGCATGGGAACTTCGAGAGTTTGTATGGATTGGATAAAACTTGCATGGGGATGATCTTACGTGAGAAAAGTTGTATTAAGGTGTAAATAAGCTAAAGGGAGAGTTGTGGAGTGTTTGGAGACTTGGGATGAAAAATAATACGTAGGTTGGTGTAAGGGTGTATAAGGGACCCGATTAGGGTTTTGGGAGAAAGTAGTAATCTGGGAAATGTGGAAGTAAAAATGATTAAGGGAGAGTGGAGTATGGGTTAAGAGTGGAAATTGTTGTATAAGGGGTGATTATGGGTGTCATGGGAGAGAAGAGATATTGGGTGAAAAAGAGAGGGGTTACTTGTGGGAGAAGAAAGGTGCTAGGGTTAAAGTGGCTAACTAGGGTTTTTCGGTCACATGTGGAATCGAGGGGTAAAGCGATATGTTTTGGGATTGGATCTAAATGAGATGAGGTGTGTGATGACAAATGGAGTAATGGTAGTGTAAGTGAGAGAAAGTTGGGCCACATAGGTCCAATTAGGGTTTCCAAGGGAAAACCCTAGAGGGAGATAGCATGTGGAGTAGATGTCACGAGGTGTTGGGCCTTAACCTACACCCTTAAGAGTTGGTTTTCATTATGTGTAAGTGTAAAGAGAAATAGATATCCAGATGTGATAAGGGGCGCAAGTGTCCCAAGATATGGGACGGGCCCTCCTGGGAGGATAAGTGTGGATATAGTTAGCCATGCATGTCAAGGATAAATACTTTCAAATAAGATATGTTAAGATACTAATCACTTAAAGAGGAAGATGTTGAGCCTGACCCAGACCGGTCCACCGGCAAATAATAGTGGCTAGGGCCGGGGTGCCCTACATGACCAATCCACCGGCTATAATAGTGGCCAGGCGCGTTTTGCCCTGCATGATTTCCGGTCCACCGGCTATAATAGTGGGGGATTCCGTGCTTAACAAACCGAACGTAATAACGATAAGAAATGGGAAAGACACGAAGTAATTACAGTGAAACATCATGTGAGTCGGGGCCAGACCGATCCACCGGCGAATAATAGTGGCCAAGAGCGTTTTGCCCTGCATGACTGGTCCACCGGCTATAATAGTGGCCAAGCGCATTTTACCCTGCATGACCGGTCCACCGGCTATAATAGTGGGGTTCCCGCACTCACATGAATCGATAAAGACTATGATGTGAATCGATTACATTTACCGGAGATCTAAAGAATAAGTTTATCCGGACTTTAGCTAGCCTTTATCTTTTACTACATGTTGCTCACGTGATTATGCCATGTATATTGTGTTGTGTGTTTTGTATGCCGGCCTTAGCGCACCTTCTACCTTACTCAGTATCGGACCCGTACTGATACTACCTTGGTTGAATGGGTCCTGTGATGATCCACTGATGGTGGGGAGCAGACCTCCTGTGCAGGTTTACGATCGGATACTATTTTGGGGTAGAAAGCTTGACTCGAGAGAGTAGGCAATCCGGATATTGATCCTTCGGGATTTGTTTTGTTTAGCTGTATTTTATATTACGTTTCCCGTTTTGAAGAATGTAATCTGGGGTTGTAATCCTAAATCGTATTCTAACTTTTGTTTGACTTATATCTTATTAATGATTTATGTTAAATGTCATCTTGCGTTTTATGATACTTCGTACTTAATGTTGATCGGATTTAGCCTTAGCACTTAGTACTGGAACAGTAGGAGTGAACCGGTCTGGTACTAAGTGTGGCGGTAACGTCCTTGAGTTTACAATTTTATCCTTCGCTTCCGCTAAACCTTTGATTTAAACGAAATTTTTCAGTAGTAAATTTGGGGGTGTTACAATCATATTCTCAAAATTACAAGATAGATTCTATTTCATGCAACCACACAAAAACCAATTCTACATCCAATTCACCATAGAAATCAGGGAGGTCAAGTTTGATACATTTATCTTCAATGTGATTATACCTTGGTTGGTAATTTACATGTCATCGTCGGTTGCGGCTGAAATCATTGGAGCCATTCTCGGATGCCTTATTTTCATACTTCATTCAGTTGTTGAGTTATCCACCTCCTGCTTGGATTGCCCTCCTTATCATGCCCTATTCTCAATCATGTGTGGCCTCCATGGTGTTGTGCATGTGTTGGAGTGTCTCTTGGTCGGCTACCCTTGTATCTAACCTTTGAAGTTAACTTTAAATGGAAGAGAGTTGCTAAAGTTGTGTGTTGGTAGCATTCACACTTGCTACAAGTTGTTGAAAAGTGTAAAATATTACTTTCATGGACACTTCATCACCCATAGCTACCTTTATTGATGAACTTGATTTGACAACTTGTGTTTGATGTGGGATACCGAGTCTTGATGAATTCTTGATGGAATGTTACGAATATTGGAAGCTTATTGGGTGTGGAAATGGAGTAGCAATGAAAAGGAAATGGTTGAATACAAAAATACCAAATCTTGATGCATAAAACAAGACTTCTTGAATAGAGGTGGTAGTAGGGTTTTGCACGAATGGAATTAATCTGGAACCCGAGATTAGTTAAAAAAATCTTCTTTGTAAGTGATGATATGCTAAGATAGGAAAACGAGGTTGAACATCAAATAGTGTTTGAATGAAGTTGAATAATTATAGATTCTTTTTTATTGAACCAAGCTAATCAAACACAGTGAAGGGAGTTCGAATATGGGGTGTTGTTTGAAAAAAATTGGGAAAAAAAGAAGAAGGAGATAAACAAAGATGTTTAACTTCAATAATTGAAATGTCAACTAGATGATGATGTTGGGATTGAATATCCAAGGAGATATTTAGGTTTACTTGAAGGGAAACTTGAGGATCGACTTCTTCAAGCTTAAGGAGATTGAATATTCAAAGAGAGGGTTGAAGATAGGCTACAAATGTGGTTGTCTTCAAGTTGCATGTATTGGATAAAGGAAGAGGAAGGTCGAATGGAGAGGATGGTGATTCAAAGAAGTTAAAGCCAACCTATCTCTTATACCAAAAATAGTATGAATTCCTCTTCAAATGATTAGAAGATTCAAATGTAGAAGAGAAGAAGATATCAAATGGAGAAAGGCAGAAGATGGTATGAATCTTCAAGCAACATTCAAAGAAGATTTAAAGATTGATTTAAATCTTCAAGCAAGATTCAAAGAAGATTTAAATATTAATTTGAATCTTCAATCAAGCTTCAAGGAACAACTCAAAAAGTTTAACTTTGAATGTAACTTTGAATGTTTCTCCAAGAAGACATTCAAAGTCTCATATCTAATATCGCTCCAAGTAGTCTTAGTTAAAAAAATTACTCACACAAGATAGAAGATAGCTAAGTGAATTACTTGCTTAGATTTCATTTCATAATCGACATACATGTGTTATAATGTGTCGATCATATGGTTATATAGGTAGCCACACTTTGCTAAATAGCACACTAAGGTAGCCAAGATAATAGAAACATGGCGAACTAGAACACTAACTAGTAAAGCAACATAGTACTTACCTATATAATACATAAATCAAGGTAAAAATTATTACAAAAAAACATAGATAATTAATACATGGAAATAACTTACAAGAGTCCTAATTTACATAAAGTATGATAACTAGGTCTTCCTGAATTGGTATTTTGACTTCCATGCATAATACCTTCCTTTGACATGTAATAACTTATACCACACAAAATCTTAGATGTGTTGACATCTTGAAGTACATGAATATGCTTCTTACAAATATGTTACATACATGCAAGACTTACTCAAAGTACACTTGTTAAAGTCATTCGCATTATAAATAATATCATTAAAGACAAATATTGTAATAGGCACTATCACTAAGTATATCAAATCTTCATTGTCTTGAGAATCCATAAATGCTTCTGCATCATGGCATCTATTTTGGCTCTTGATAATTATAAAATTTAAATTTAAATTTTGAAATATTTATTTTAGCAATTTTTATAAATTTTGAATATAAATTTAAATCATACTCATCATCTGGTGTGCCTATAAATAGAGGCATATGTGGAGGAAGGATGTGTCAAATTTTCTTCTTTCCCATCTTTCTTTTGTTTTTCTCTCAAAAGTCCCTAAAGAACTTTTGTTGAAAAGTAAAATACAAACTTCTCTTATAAATATAATAGTGAATTGTTTTAGAAAACCACTAAAATAATTAGACATCTTTCTTTGTATCCAATAAGTTATTTCATTTAACCCTTGGCCTTCAAATGGTTGAAATTAAACTTTTAGAAAAATGTATGTTTATGTGCATAGAAAAATTATCAGGAACCCTATTCTGCTTCTTACATAATTTTATTCACTTTCCAAAAGCTACAAGAATACCTAAATCGATGAGGTCATAAACTAGTAATTAAGGCTAGGATGTCTGGTATTAAAGGTACCAGATTTGAATTCTCCCTCGATATTTTGTAATATCCTCCGGGCACTATTGGTACATTGCAGATTCCAGGAGTTGCCTCTCATTTCTCAATGGAGCCACAGGATTGTCCGATGGTGGTTGTATGAATTTTGTTTTGTACAATCAATGATCGCTGATTACGTATTACTAAATTATTCTTCTTCTGGGGGTGTATGTTGGCTGTTGCCATGCTTTAATTACTAATAAAATTAGCATAATGGATTTATCAACTTATCTTTGTAACACAACTGAACCAAAGAACTAAGACATTGGACCAGCAGAATCGTAGGTTGCTAGAAGATACAAGATAGAAAGCTTCGGTCTAGCAGTTTGAGGCCTTCAAGGGCTGGAATATATAGTTGAGAGAAAAGAGTCCACCTCATAACCAATTCATTCTTTCATTTCCATGATATCAGTCTGTCTTGAGAGATTACAATCTTGCAAAATTGGATCTCTTGTCCAAACTATATTCAGATCCTGATGATCTCATTCCCAAAGCTTTACAACAAAGTAGTCCACGATTCGACAGGTACTTCACTTCCTGGAAAGGTATTAAGGTGAGATAGGGGCACCCAGGCAGAATAAAGTTCATATGTAATAAGCTATATAACACATTTCATAGAAAGGTGCTAGCGTACGCAGTGGTCAATGTTGGCCTTTTTGTCTAACAAAATATTCGGTTTCCGTTTTCATCAGCTTTTCTCCCCTGAATCTTCCTTTAGACCGTCAAGATGTGCTTTCTCTAAGTTCCTCCCAGATTTACGGACCTAAAGTGACAATGGTAAAAACAAACATTGAAAGCAAAATTGTTAGCATGAAGATCACAGTACGCTGGGCATTTAAAAAACAAAAAGAAAAACCACGCGAGGGTTGGTATAGAATCAGGATAGCTAGAACTCATACATCTTTGTAGGAAGACTCATCAGCTTCAAGCATATGTACAATTTGTCCCATTTTTGGCCTTTTATCTGCATTGGGGTCAACACACCGCAAGGCTATAAGAAGAGCTCGTTTTAGTTCCCTTGATGACGGTTTCTCGGGTAGCTTGGGATCCAAAACTCCCTCCGGGTTCTTGCTTGCAACCATCATCTTAAGCCAGTCCACCAATTTCACCTGAAAACTTAAGACTTTGCTATCAGTACGTACCATTCCAAGAAGAACTAATGTCCACAAAATGAATCAGGTAATCAATCAAACAGGATGACGCAGCAGTGAGACAAACCTCTCCTGGGGGCCGATTATAATCAACTGGATTCCTTCCTGAAAGTATTTCCATAACAAGGATCCCGAAACTGTAGACGTCACTTCTTTCAGTCAACATTCCTGAACTTGCATATTCAGGAGCAACATAACTGCAAATATAAAACACTCACTTGTTGATTACCAACAGCAACCTCAAATATCAGAACAGGGAACAGAAAATCTAAGCGACAAAAAATGACAGGAAATTAGTTCTGAAGTATGGAGCTTCACGCACCCAAAGGTCCCCATAACCCGAGTTGTGACATAACTCTTTTGTGATCCAAGGAGCTTCGCTAATCCAAAGTCTGAAACCTTAGGATTCCATTGTCTGTCAAGCAAAATGTTGCTCGATTTTATGTCTCGATGAACAACCTTTGGTTCGAGTCCTTCATGAAGATAAGTCAGCCTGCAATCCACAATTCACTCGTGTGACAAATCCACAAGAAAGCAGAGAAGAAAACCCAAATGACACACAAGTCGAACACTTAGGTTCTGAACCTAAAATTGATAAGTAAGTTATACCCTTTCGCCGCACCCAGGATGATATTCATCCTAATTTCCCATGTAAGTGGACTGCGAGGCCCTACCTCTCCATGGAGCCATTGTTCCAAGTTTCCATTGTTTACATACTCGTAAACAAGCATCCTACCACCAAACGGTTACGGAGACGTCATTATCATTAGTTTATACAGTGAGAGTTAAGTGGAGATGGATCATCCTTCGACATCAGATATTATAGCTCCCTGGCTAGACAGTTCAGTTCAGAAAAGAAGATCAACAAATTTATCTAAATTTAAGTACCTTTGAGCTCCTTCAGCACAATACCCTAACAATCTGACCAAACCCTTGTGCCGGACTCGTCCAATTGCTTCCACTTCAACTTTGAATTCCTTCTCAGCCTGACCCCTGAGAAATCACATGTGATTTATTCAACATAAATGAGAGAGCACCACTCAATCGGCAAGAAATCGACTCCCTCCGTAGTCAGCTATGACACCATGACTAGAAAAGTAAATAGCAGAAAAGATGCAGCTTTTCAAAATCTAACTGCCCCTAATTCATTTGCTATTCACTTGTATTGAATGTTGCGGTTATGATTTTATAAAGCAACGTAGTAGCCAAACATAAGGCATAGAATGGAGGTTGACAATACTATAACGAAAAACATAATTCATGAAATGATTTCTCTTCAGACAAAAACTCACTTGTTATTGAGCAAGTTCTTGACAGCAACCTGAGTATTATCCTCCAAACAACCATAATACACAATTCCATATCCGCCTTCACCAATAACATTCTGGTCACAAAACCCATTTGTCGCAACCTCCAACTCTCTCAAAGTATACCAATGTCCCCACCCCAAATGCGACACCTCTGGCCCCTGATCACTCCCTCGCACTTCCCCTCTTCCACTCGATCCCGACCCAGAAAATTTATCCGGACATAAAATCTTCAATCCTTTCACCATCTCAACCTGAACCTTATTGAAACCGCCAGGGTTGCCTTCCTCTTGTTTCTCAATCAAAGCCTGACGCTCAATTCCATCGACTCTCCCTGACTCGCTTACTGGGTCAGATTGAGTTTGGTTGCTATCACCGATCTTGATTTCTGGGATGCTTTTCGTGACAGTTGGAATAGTAGGTCTTTGGGACTCCTGTGGTTGCTTGGTTTCTGCGGAGCTGGTGGTCGCGCCAGCACGCTTGGAGATCAACCAGAGAGAGAGGACGAAGAAAACGATGACGATGGCTGCTCCAAGGGAAATTCCCATGACGACCCATAAGCGAAGGCCGAAAATTGGGGTGGGCTTCGAAAGCTGGTCGTTCATGGAGTTTGAATCAGAGTCGGTCATGGAGGGACCAAGGAGATGGAGAGTGAAGGTGTGGAGAGTGAACTACGCTCAGCTGAAACGGTGGTGGTCCTCTGCGAGGGCACTGGCTGATCCGGGAATGCTGCTTTCCAATCGGACGCTCTCCATCAGTGCAAAATTCCTTACTTTTAAGATTTTAATGCGCCGGAGAAGCCCGACTGTTGCCGAAATAAAGTAAAAAGGTCGAGTTTCATGCTACCTAATATATTTTAGTGTTTTCTAGTAATAGAACTTTATTGAATTTGAATAATAAATTGATTATGATTTATCTCTTTTCATTTGAAAGAAAAAAGTTTGAATATCAATGTTTTCTTAATTAAAAAATATTCTCCATATATAGTAAAGTTATTTTCAGAGGCAACTATATTTAAATTAATAAAAGAATAACCTAAAAAGTATACATTATCAAGTTATTATAATATTGCGGAAGTTGTATGATATATTCTAAAATAGCCTAGTAGTATAATTTAATTTAATATATAATATATAAATGATCTAATGTGAAATAAAAATGATATAACTAACTTAATGTATATAATTGAATTGTATTCGAGATATATTGAGAATAAAATCAATCAAGCAAAAAGTTTCATGTTTTCGACTTTGATTCAAATTAAATAATAAAAAAATTTATATTACAAGAAAAAAGATAATTCCATCGACCTAACACAAATTTGAAGGAAAAATAATTTATGGCTGGAAGTGTTTGTAAGAAGCAAAAATGATCAATAGCAACAGAATAAAAAGTTAAAGTTTTATAACACAATTATTACACATGTATTATCGAATATTTTGATCAAGCATATAGGTGATCTGAGAAAAATTCTTGTATCGATCGAATGGTCCTTGCATCAACGTAGGGCTCGTAGTGAATCCACACATTATGTGAGAGGGCTCACTCTTGGTCTGAATCATGCAACCGATTCTTCATAAATACGAAGTCGCTTAGCATGAAACAATATTTTGTTAATACTAAGTATAGCAAGTCAAGTTTGAGCTACGACTTTAATCATCCCCCTTACTATTCTAGATCGATCATTAATTTTACTCTTGAGTAGCTTGTGGTTTATCATCAAGTACTCTACATCATGCATATCTTGTATGAAGTTATTAGTTTTTATATTTATTTATTTTCTTAATCATGCCATGAAATTTCGAAATATCTTAAGGGAGAAATTAGAGCCTTCATTAGTAAATTAAATTTAGCATATACGGCTAATTTTCATTCTATATACATTAAAATCTAAATCAATCATGTCATTGTATAAGAGAATTTGATAACGATGGATATACTTTCGATCTTATGTTTCTTTCTATAACTTATGATTTATGTAGATTGGTCGGTCATAATTTGTTGTGGTTTATTTAGATTGAGATGAATCAAAATGATTGTAAAATTTAAAAATTAACCCGAATAAAGGAAATGAGCGTGAATATTTTAAAATATTATTTTGATAAATATTAACCTAACTTAAGTGAATATTATTTTAATCCTATTTGGATTGATATGAATTAATAAATATTTAAAAAAATAACACTTATACCCTTTCATTGAATTATGGAAGTATTATAGCGGATGGTACATTTATATCTAATTAGATATAAGTATTACTTATGTTTTTACATTCGCCTACATTACCCACAAAAAATAAGGTTAACATAAATTAGGGTAAATCGAGGTGAATAAAATAAAATTATTAACTCCGATTAATCTAATTAAACATTTTAAAAACCTTCCTCAAGCAGGATGAATCCAGGTAAATGAGGTGATTCACTCTAATCAAGACAACACATTAGTGTCTATAGAATTACATTAATGGATCAAATTCAAATATATACTTTTTGAATGTGAGTTAGTAGTACAATTAGTAACACGCATTTAATGATATCTATAAACATGTTAAAATAGGATATTATGTTTGGCTAAAATATTATATTATGTTAAAATAGTGAGGTGATATCTTTTTGGTCTGCCGAGGGGGTTCAATCGTAAAGATGGTGCCTAATATTTGTGCACATGCATGATCTTCTCCTCTCTCTAACTTATAACCAATATGATACTATACTATGTTGGATGCCTAAGCTCCAACAGTCGTATCTCTTATGTTTTGATAATTGCAAATGATCTTATTAATCACTTGATCCAGTTGAATGAGCTATTTTCATGTGTAGCTTGCAAAGTGTGTTTTGTATGCTTCCAAAATGGTTATCTAACGTGCCTAGGTCAATATCACATTGTCATGGATCGATTAAGGTGCTAATTATCAAGTAAAGATAAGAAGAATATTTATTAAAAAGTAATTATTATAGATAATTATTTTTTATAATAAGCATTAAATGAATTTTATGATAAGGTTGTAAATATGAGTGATTAGTTAAATATGGGTGAAACAAATTGATGTTTATGTCTTGTATAAATCACGGTTAGAAAACAGAAGATATGGTAGGATGCTTAAAAAATTGTTATGGGTAAGGGTTTTAGGCGTACACGAAAACCGAAGGAATATTTTTTAATATCTTTGATCAACCAACCGACCGTAAAGAAGGAAGGTAAAATAGATATCACTAAGGAATATATGAATTAAACGTAAAAGAGGAAGCGTCGACCACTTGCAATATGCTTTGTTAGCCCCCTCTATGGCATAGAGTTTTAAATACGTAAGTGTTGAACTCATCAAGCTTTTTAATACTAATAAAATATGACGATATCTTTCAGTAAATTAGAGGAGGAATACTTTAGTTAATTACATTTTGATCATTTTTTAGAATTTTCTAACTGTTTAACGGAGTATACTTTATGCCATTTATGATTCACATTAATATTATTATTTATGTAATTAATAAAGAATTAAATTAATAATCTTACTCACCGAAAATAAAAGATATTATGAAAGTTTTAAGTAAAAATTTTACTCTCTCAATTTCACATATATGACATATAATTTTTTTTCATAGTATAAGTCATCTTTCAAGTTTTAATAATAAATTATTGTTATATTTTTTAATTTATCATCTTTCACCTCATTAATGTATTTTATAGTAATAAAATTATTCAAGTTCTAATAAAAAAAATTAATCAATTTTGTAAATCATTTGTCATGAATTTTTTTTAACACGTGCTCTAAAAAACTATAAGTCCTCTAATTTGTGAAAATGGAGTACTTTTTTTTCCTAATTTATCCTTAAATTTATTAATATTATTAAAGTGAAGAATAAAGAATAATTTAATCATTAATTAAAATCAATAGTATTAATTAGGAATATATTTAGTAATTTTCTTCATTTCTTAAGTCATATACACAACTCTAAAACATCTTCTTTATATATATACATAAGGGAGTGGTAATTAATGCTATCGTAGAACATACTTAGAGTTTGTTAGAACATTTACATTACAGATCTTTAAAATTGGTTCTATGAATATTTTTTGATATAAAAAAGTATTATGGAACCAAATTAAAGAATCAAACCATTTTTTCATATTTATAAGGGTCATAACAGCTAGAAATTTAAACCAGGATCTTTAATATCCATGAATTGACTTTTAATCTCTAGGTCAAACCTTATTAGTAGAATCAAATCCAATTTTGCATCCACATTAATGATTCTACAAACTTTCAATTTGTATCTCGTATATATTTTATTTCAAAAAGATAATACTTATTTTAAATAATATTTTTTTAACATCAGAAGTGTGTCATTATAGGTGTTGAATTATAGAAAAAAATCTCAAAATTATTTTAGTATAATTATTTTATTTTTTAATAACTTAAATTAAAGAAAATATGTTCTAAAGAGATTAAAGAAAATATTTAACCCTCCTTTTCTTTCTTCCTTCTCCCATGAAAATCCCCTCTTCTTTGTTCACACACACGCACACACGTGCATGCGTGTGCGCCCACACTCACTTGTAAGAATCGATTCCATAGCTAGAATCAATTGCTTCTGGCTCCTTATTTTTCAAATAAGAAACCTATTTTTGTAGGAACCGCCACTAAAAATCCACTTACCTTTCAACATTGAATGGGGACACAAATAGGGATGGCAATAGGTTATGTCATCAACCTAGATTCATCTTATTTTTATATGGTCTAAATACATAATTTTTGGACTTGAAGAGTCTGGTTTGGATCTGGATTCATATAAGTCTAAATGAGTGTGGATCTGGATCCAGTAGTCTTAGCCCCAGACACGATCCGCCTAATCTATTTAGTATATGTGTGTATGTGTTTATGTCTCTCTCTCTATATATATTTATATATATACTAATATTTTGTTTATCATATTTTTTGTAATTTTATTTGAGATCCTTGTTTATTTTGTCAATTTTATTTTTATATATTTATTTTATAAACATTATATATGATATTTTATTCTAAAAGTATTAAAGCACCATTTAAAAAGTTAAAGTAATTATTTTAAAATATTTATCTTTTTACTCAGAGAATATTTTTTTTAACAAAAAATACATATTAAGCTATATAAAATATAATTGCATTTGAATTTACATAGATTATTTTGAAAATTGAAAAATAGTGTGACGCATTTAATACTTGTTTACTCGTTAAACCTATTAAACCCGACGGGTTTGGGTCTAGATTTAAAATTTTGAGACCTAACTAGTCTAAGTTAAATTTGAATATAGGTAATATAAATGAGTTGAGATTTGAATTCAGCTCGGCCCGACCAAGATCCGATACATTATTATCCCAAAAGTAAAAAAAAAAAAAAAAAAAAAAAAAAAAAAAAAAAAAAAAAAAACTTCAATAGCTTAAAAAAAAATATATATATATATATAGATGTTAATAAATGATTATATATATATATATATATATATATTAAGAGTATAGACTTTAAAATTTAGGATCTAACTCAAATCTTAATATTACATAACCTTAACCCTCTCAGCCACCAAACAAAGCACCTGGGTGCAGTATCTTCTTCGTCTCCCTTTCTCCTCGGCTACCAAACAAAATCTTCAACCCAACTCTTGAAACAAAACGTAACATCTAGAACATTTCTCATCTTCTTCATCCTCCTCAGCTCTTTTTCTCGTCCATCTCAGGGCAACGGTCCTCCACCAGAACGACCACCGCCATGACCTTGCACAACAATCAACCTTCGGCAATGACAACAATTCTGCAGTGTAACAACACCCCAACGTTTATGATAGGACTCACAATGTTTCCAGCTTCGATTTCATCTCCGGAATATTTTCGGGATGGGAAACAACATCGGATAGTGCAACTTGTTGATGGTATATTTCCCATACCCGAGACATCTCTTTTAAGATTCATGGTGCCGTTATTGCTTCGGGAAAAAAAAAATTGTGTCGGCTCAAAAAACAACTTTACAATATCAAGGTCCGGTGTGAATATTCAAGCCGTTTATTTATTTATTTTTTATTGATAATGATTGGTTGACCAACAACGCTCAAGTATTTTGTATGGATTTAAACTTTCACTTTAAAAAAAATGTTCGAGGGCTTCAATTCTTATTATTTATAATTTAAGGACCTTATTTAGTTTTTTAATGAGTATTACAACAATATACACTTTTATATGTTATGTAAAATTACAAGGATATATACTACTCCCTCTTATGCATAATTTGAGCAATCATGGAATTTTAGGATAAACTTTAACTATTATTATAATTAATACATTCGTAATGAAAATACTTTTATAATATTATATATATCTTTTGTCAATACATATTGAAAAAAAATAATTGTCATAATTATTCTTAAAATCTATGATTGATTTATATTTTGAATTAGATGGAGGAGTATTATAGTTAAATGATCCAACTATATTTATTATCATTCTCTTATTTTATTTTCTATGTGCATGAAAAAGGAGAAACCAGAAGACGAATGTGATAATAGGTATTTGGCCCGGGGGAGGCAGGAAATGCCCTACCAAAAATTATGTCGTCCAAGTTTGTTGGGTTATAATCTTTAAATCATGTTCTTATTATTAACAGTTCTCTGCCCCTTTTTATTTTTTTAAAAACATTATTATTATTAACATTTTGTGTGTGTGTTCTGAATTTGGAAAAGCAATTGACGAATGTGATGTGTCAAAAGATATATATCCTAAAAGGCGAGATTTGAGAGTCATAGACTCTTAGGACGCGGGGTACTTTAGCTTTATTCCCGCGCCAATTTGAAAGATAGCTCTGCTGCTAGCTGGTTATCTGTAGAAACTTAGATTTTTGACGCTTTTACAACTTGTCAGGCGTTGGCATGCCGTGCATGCAACCCAGTTTGTGACGCTGATTGCTGAACGTCGTCAAAGACGCGTTCCATTTCATCCAAGATTTTAATATATCAGAGTTTTTTAAACTAACAGTAAAAGATATTAATTTTTTATACAGAACTGCATACCGTAGGCAGAGGACTTGAATATTGAACCTCGACATTCTGTGTCTTTGCCCCGGGTCAGCTACAGTAAACTTAACTGAGATGGCCAAGCAGGCTAAGAATCCAGGTATGCTGAAAAGAGACAACGGGAAAGGGACGATTGAAGTGGGAGGGGGGGGGGGGGGGGGGAAACTACCTACCTCTGAAAACGATAGTTTTTTAACCGCGAGTAGGCCAAGCTAGTCTCATCCCAATCAACAACTCTTAGTACAAAACAATTTTTAAAAATTCAGTAGTCTTATCGACCGATGACTGTGTAATCTAACCGGTAAGTATCAGCTCTTAATTACCCAAAAAAATAAATAAACCTTTAAATAATTCTCCTCATCTCTAGGTACTCTAATACATTTATAATAACCCTACTTATATAATCATTTGTCCTTCCAAGTTTGTTCGGCCTCAGATTTTAATCGAGAGCACCGCTTGATTCGGTGGAAGGATGTTTGTTACGGTTGTGTTCATCGTTTGAAGAAGATATTGAACGTTGTGATGACTATTAGTTGTTCTTCATCTAAATCTAACTGATCTTGTTGTTTATGAGATTCCATGATCAATAGTGTATGTCTGATGTAATATGATAATGAGTATTGGTGCAGCTAAACTAAAAAGAAGAAGAAAAAGAAATTGGATATCAAATTAAATCTGGGACATATCTATGCGGAGGAATGTATTCTTGTAAGGTGCATCTGCCCTTTGGGGTCATTTTTTTATGACTTTATAAACGATATTCAGCGATATAAGGTCTCTCTTTTTTTTTTTGTGATTTTATCAAAGTTGTTTAGGTACACAAAGTCATTTTTGTAATTTTTAATATTTATGTACAAAAACGAAGTTAATTTATAATTTTAAATTTTTATTTATTGATAAGAGATTATTTTTAAATTTTTATAAAAAAATATTTTTTTCAAATACGATGTTATTTTTATAAATTTTATAATTTATTATACATTCTAAACTAAAAAGAACTTGATGCTGGATTAAATTTTATAACTTTATAAACTTTTTATTATGACTGTGGAGTAACTTTTATAATTTTTATTCATAGACACGGGATCATTTTTATAATTATACAATCAATATATAAGGATATTTTTATTATAGATTCATCTCCTGAGTCTAAATGATTTTTGTGATAAATATGTGTGCTTTATGTTATGAGCATAGTGTTCCATATTATGAGCGTAAGTCTTTCATGTTATTAACTATATGTGATGAATCTATCTACTTTATATGGTAAACATAGACATTGTCCATCATGAACCTAAGTGTTTAATGTTATAAACTCAAGCATTACATATTATGAACCTAAGTCTTTCATATAATTAACTATATATAATGAACTTATTCACTTTATGTGATGAACATGGATGTTGTCCGATATGAACCTAAGCATTTATTGTTATGAATCTGGGTGATCCATATTGCAAACTTAATTCTTCAATGTTATTAAATATATGTGATTGATTTATTGTAATACCTCAAAAATTTGCTTAGCCTAATCCTGTATCATTAACACCCTAATTTGATTCTAATATCAATAAATCTTATAATAGTCTTAACCTAACTCCTTAATCCCGAAACTTTAATAGAATTTGAAACCTTGACTCAGATAAATCGTAATTCATAAATCAAAATCAAAACCCGCTAAAATGATCACTAATCCTAATTACTTAAGGTTAATCCAAAATCACCCCTAAACAAATCCCCCATCCCTTCTATTTTTCCTTTTCTTTTTCCTTTTCCTTTTCCTTTTCCTTTTCTTTTTCTTTCCTTTCTTTTCCCTTCTCCGGTTAGCCTAAGCCGCAACATTTGAAAAATGTTGCAACTTGCATCTACCCACTTGCACCATCATCTCTCAGCATCTATCGCCCATCACCTTACTTTCTTTTTTCTTTTTCTTCTCCTCCTTCTGCTCCCTTATCCCTAACTGGCTTGCACACCCTGCACACTCCCCTGCCATTTTACTTCTCACGCAACATATACATGCAACCATCACCACCCTCACCCTGTAGCTACTACCCTACTCCTCACCATTCTCTGCAAACATCATCATCATCACCACCTTGTAGCTGCACCATCACCATCATCATTGTCGCATGCCTCCCTTGCCTTTCTTCCTTTCTTCCTCCCCAATTCACTCCACACATACACACAGGACCATATATATATTATACTATACTTTCCTTCTCCTTCTTTGTTTGGCCTCCACTCTATCCTTTCTGTGTCAAAAAGCCATTGCCCGAGCTTCCTCTTCCTTCTCCTTTCTTCTTCTTCTTCCTCTTCTTTCCCTATTTTTGGCCTACGCACCACCCAGTCCACCACCGTGCACCACCTCGGCCACCACTCACTGCCCATTGGCGAATGGACCAACCACTAAGGTCACCCCGACCTTCTCCAACACCGTCGCCGGCCATCGCCGCCAACCACTGCCTCTTTTCCATTCTTTTTTCCCTTGTTTATCACACTTTTGCAGTGCACAACCTGCTGCATAGTCATGCAACCTTTGGACTGCCTGGCCATGCGTGATATTTTCTCTCAGTCTGGTGTGCACCACTGCAGCACGTAGCACAACCTTTGCACCTTTTGGCCGTGCGTGATCTTTTATCTCGACCAGGCTGCACCGTCTACTGCATAGCCGTGCAACTTTCCATTTTTGGTCGTGCACCCCTATTTTCACCCCCAAACCTTGTTCAAACACCATAAAAAGTTTACTATAGCTCCACCACACATTCCTCTACATATCCACACATCTCAAGCTCCTATTTGACTATGATTATTTCTATTTTTACCCTCTTTACCTTGATTTCTTCTTCGATTTAACTCTTCGAGCCTAACCATGAATTTTATTATTTTTTGTAAGTGGTATTCCAGTAGCTTCGGAGGAGAAAGTTTAGGATTTACGTGCTTAGAGCCCGGTGTCCTAGTTGGTAAGGATACTATTCGATATTTAGGATTGTTGGTGTTATTTGCTTATATGGTTATAGGTGTTTTCATGATATTATTGATATATGATGTACCATGTGTTGATCATGATATTTTGTGATGATATGAATATTGAAAGGGAGTGAGAATGGGTGAGAGGTACCATTATATTATGATTTTGTTATGATAATGTCATATTTGTGGAATTATATCTTATGGTATGAAATAAGGGCTTAAGGATATTATGTTATGGAAATAAAGTAAGAATGGGTAAGAGGTACTATTATTATTTTGTTATGATAATGTCATATTTGTTGAAATATATCTTATGGTATAAAATATAGGCTTAAGGATATCATGTTATTGAAAGAAAGTAAGAATGGGTAAGAAGTACCGTTATTATTTTGTTGTGATAATGTCATATTCGTGGAAATATATCTTATGGTATAAAATATGGGTTAAATAAGTTTTGATAAATGGACTTAAGGATTCTCATGAGGTATGATGATAAATTGTAGACTTGGAAAATAATATGTGTGGAAGGTACAAGATTTTATAAAATAAAGATTATTATTTGTGTTTAAGGGTAATTTGGTCATTATGGGATAATAAGGAAATTTTGGTATTTTATGTGTTAGGTGAATTAAAATATGATAATAATAGCATGAGGAATTCTTGGAAGTATTATTGTTGTTTGGAGTCCTTAAATGATTTAATGGATAATTTGGGGCAACTATCTTATAATGATAATATCATTATTCCATGTATAAGTTCTAGAGGTTATTCGGGTTTTTGAATACATTGTTAATGTTTGACCTTATGAGGTTATCTATCAAAATTGGTAATCATGTAAATTTCATGGGAGGTGTTATGACAAATCTGTGGAATTTGGGTCTTAGATATTTCTATGAGTAACATATCGGGATGAGATTGTTAAAGTATATGTATGGGAATTAGCTCGTACATTTTGGGTATGATAATAATGATGGGATTTGGAGATGATATAATAAAAGTTGTGTGGAATAACCAATATGGAAAAGTAAATACTAAAAGGTGTGTAATTAGGGTTCGAAAGGACTTAAGGACTTGGACCTATACTATATGTATATCTGTTTTTAATGTGTTATAAGATACTAATCAATTAAAATAAAAGAGCACGTGAGTAGGGCCAAGGTGATCTATTATTCTATATATATATATATATATATATATATATATATATGTATTCCCATTCCACCGGGGAGAATAGTGGCTCAGGAGCATTTTACTCCGAGAAGGTGCTTTAATCCGTTCCACCGGATTAAGAATAGTGGGGTCCCTACTTATTGTAAAATAAAAATGTATCATTATAACTTATGGAAAAAATACTAATGATTTAAAGTGGAAGAATATGTGAGTTAGGACCAAGGTGATCTTTCTATATATATGTGTATGTATGTATTCCCGTTTCACTAGGGAGAATAGTGGCTCAAGAGCATTTTTCTCCGAGAAGATGCTTTTTAATCTCCGTTCCAACGAAAAGAATAATGGCTCAGGTGTGTTGTCCCTGAGATGATGTTTCATACCATTCCACCAATTTAAGAATAGTGGGGTTCTTACACTCAACGTATATAAAAGAATGAAAATGGATTATACTTAATGAAGGAATTGGGATCATATTCTGTCTTATGAGATGTTTCATTTATTTAGTTATTCCCCTATTATCTACTGTGAAAGCATGTGCTATTTGTATCCCTATTTTGATAGTATTGTTTCCTAACTCAGTACGTAGCGTACTGACCACTCGTTTTATGGGTGCTGCTCATTCCCACCAGCAGAAGGCCCTAAATCTTATGTGCATGTCTCAAAAGATCAGCTAGATGATTATGCTGCCTATGACGCCTTATGTGGGGATGAGTGACTTCATCTATGTTAGGGATTGGGTGAAGAGTAATTGTTATCCAGTCAATGTATTTAACTAGATACCCTTTTTGGACTCTTGATCCATGGTATCCCCTCTTTTGTATTTTGTATTGTTAAACTCGAAATTAGGCTCCAAACTTGGTATTGTACTATAAATGTTCTTTTTGGTTCTAATTTCCTTGTGTTACTTTAAATGTTTTAGCATTGTGATTGATGTAAGGATGGTTTCCTAAGCTAGAATTATGTTGATTACAGCAGTAACCTCCTATATTTTACTTAATTACTACCGCTGCAAAATGAAAATTTTTAATAGTAAAAATCGGGGTGTTACATTTATTCCCTTTATGTGACAAGCATAGTCATTATCCTTCATAAACTTAAGTATTTAATATTATGAACTTAAACATTACATGTTATAAACCTAAGTTTTCTATGGTATTAACTATATATGATGAACATATCCATTTTATGTGAAAACATAGAATATTTAGATCCATCAAATATAACAATGAAGTTCATAACATATAATGTATGGATTCATGATATATAACGTTAAGGTTTATCACCTTTAATGATTATATGCATAACATAAAATTATTAAATTCATTACATATAATAATTAGGTTTATCATGTATAACGATTAGGTTTAATCCATATGATGATTAGATTCATCACATAATTTTTTATGCTAAAAGTAGAGATGTTGTACCATATACCCCCGTATGTTGACAAAGTAGGGTTAAATTTATGTTTCATAATAGAGAATCTATAGTTTTTTTATAATGCATGTTAAGAAGTATTAAAGTTTGTAATAAACTATACAAAATGACTAAAATACTCATTGAAACTTGAACAAATTTATTGTTATGAGATACATTATTGATGTGGGAGAGGATAAATTAGAAAATTTAACAACAATTTTTATTAACACTTGAAAGAAAACTTATATTATAAAACAACAATAATAAATTATAATTTGTATATTGTGAAATAAATGGATTACTATATACTATTATCCTTTTTTATTGCAATCATTTGCATGATATTTATAAACATTTAACATGTGGTGCCCTAACAAAATGAAACAATGGTATATGATGTAATTTTATCAAAATACAGGAGTATATGTTGCAATATCTCTTATAATTATAACAATATTGATGTCTATTTATAGAAAAAAAAATGAGAAATATCTTAGTATATTTTATTATCTTGTAATAATCTAAATTAACAATAATTTATTTAAAAGTTAGAATACAAAGGGGACCACAAATATACTAGAAAAAAAAATCTTAACTTCTATGTGCTTCTATGAATATAAAAAAGAATATTTCTTTTACATCTAAACTTTTATGTAATTATAAAAATATATATAACAGGAGCAGCAAGACTTTGATATAAATTTTGATTTGGGCGTATAATTGAAGCATGGAAATATACGAGGCATTAACCCCACCTCTATCAATTTGCAACATACCCTTTTCTTTTAAAAATGGCCTCTTTCCTTTAGTTCCCTGGAGGTAAGATACATAAGGAAGTAAAACTTTCTAGGAAGTTTAAATTTTAATATTGTTATTTTGTGGGCTTGTTTGTAATTATTGTGTGCTTAATAAGGTGTCTGACAAGATAGCTAATATGGGTTATGACCTTAACTTTAGGGTTTATGTAATACCCCAAAAATTTACTTAGCCTAATCATGTGTCATTAACATCCTAATTTGATTCTAATCTCAATAAATCCTATGTTGGCCTTAACCTAACTCCTTAATCCCAAAGCTTTAACCGAATCCGAAACCTTGACTCTGATAAACTGTAATTTGTAAACCAAAATCAAAACCCGCTAAAATCTCCACTAATCCTAATTACTTTAGCTAATCCAAAATCACTCTAAAATAATCCCCCAACCCTTCTCTTTCTCCTCTTCTTTCTCCTTTTCTTTTCTTTCTTTCTTCTCCTCCTCCCGCCAACCTCAAGCTACACTTATGAATTGTTGCAACTTGTACTTGCTACTTGCACCACCACTTGCACCATCACCTTTCTACATCCATCGCCCATCACCTTACTTCCTTTCTTCTTTTTCTTCTTCTCCTTCTGCTCCCTTATCCCTGCCCGACTACACACCCCATCTTCCCCTACCATTTCACTTCTCACGCAACACCTAAATACAACCATCACCACTCTCACCCTACAGCTACTACCCTACCCCTAACCATCCTCTGCAACCATCACCATCACCATCACCTTGTAACTACACCATCACCATCGCACACCAGCCCCCCCCCCCCAATTCTTTTCTTCTTTCCCGATTCACACCACACACGCACACATGTATATATATATACACTTCACACTTTCCTTCTTTCTCTTTGGTTTTGCCTCATGCTACCCATCTTTGTGCCTCATTCTACCCATCTTTGTGCCAAAGAGCCATAATCTTCTTCTTTCCCTATTTTTGGCCCATGCACCACTATTTCCACCATTGTGCACCACCACTCGCCACCCTTTGGCCGGTGGACCGACCATCAAGGTCACCCCAACCTCCCCCCTCACCGTCGTCATCCATCATTGCTGACCACTGCCTATTTTCCCTTTTTCTTCATCTCGTGCGTCGTGGATTTTGTAGAGTGCACGGCCTAATGCACGGTCATGCAACACCTAAAATCTCATGGTGCACAGTCGTGCAACCTTTGCACTGCCTGACTGTGCGTCTTTTTTTCTCTTGGTTTGTTGTACACCACTACAACATAGTCGTACAACTTTCGCACCGCCTGGTCGTGCACCATATTTTCTCCAGACCAAGAGCTGCACAGCCATGCAACTTCCTATTTTTGGCCGTGCACTCCAATTTTTACTCCCAAACCTTGTCCAAACACCAACAAAATTTAACCATATCTCCACCACACATTGCTATACACATCCACACATCTCAAGCTCCCATTTTACTACGGTTATATCTATTTTTACCCTTTGTACCTTGATTTTCTCCTTCAACTTAACTCTTTGAGCCTAACCATGAATTTTATTATTTTTTGTAGGTGGTATTCTAATACCTTCGGAGGAGGAAGTCTAGGATTTGCATGCTTAGATCCCGGTGTCCTAGTTGGTAATGATATTATTCGATTTTTAGGGTTTTTGATGTTATTTTCTTGTATGGTTATATATGTTTTTCATGATATTTTTTATATATGATGTAACATGTGTTGATCATGATATTTTGTGATGACATGAATGTTATGTTGAAAGAAAGTAAGAATTGGTGAGAAGTACCATTATGCTACGATTTTGTTATAATAATGTCATATTTGGGGAAATATATCCTATGACATGAAATATAGACTTAAGGATATTATGTTATTGAAAGAAATTAAGAATGGGCAAGAGGTACCATTATTATTTTGTTGTGATAATGTCATATTTGTGGAAATATATGTATTATGGTATGAAATATAGGCTAAGTAAGTTTTTGATAAATGGACTTAAGAATTCTCATGAGGTATAATGATTAATTGTGGACTTGAAAAATAACATGTGTGGAAAAATAAAGGTTTTTTTGTGCTTAAGGGTAACTTGGTCATTATGGGATAATAAAGAAATTTTGGTATTTTGTGTGTTAGGAGGTTTAAAATATGATAATAATAGCATGAGAAATTCATGGAAGTATTATTATCATTTGGGGTCCTTAAATGATTTAATGGCTAATTTGGGGCAAACTATCTTGTAATAATAATGCCATTATTCCATGTTTAAGATTTAGAGGTTATCTATTAGAATTGGTAATCATGAAAATTTCATGGGAGGTGTTATGACAATTCTATGGAATTTGGGTATTGGATATTTCTGTGATTAACATATCAAGATGAGATTATTAAAGTATACTTATAGGAATCAGATCGTGCATATCGAATATGATAAAAATGAGGGGATTTGGAGATGGTATGATATAAGTTGTGTGAATTAATTAATATGGGAGATTAAATACTAAAGGGTGTATAATTAAGGTTCGAAAGGATTTAAGGACTTAGACCTATGCTATATGCACATCTTCTTTTAATGTGTTTTATACTTGAGAATCAATCTTGAATAAGCTACTGATCACTTAAAGTGAAAGAGCACGTGAGTAGGGCTAAGGTGATCTATTTCTATATATATATATGTATGTATGTATGTATGTATGTATGTATTCCTATTCTACCGGGAAAAATAGTGGCTCGAGAGCGTTTTGCCACGAGAAGATATTTTTAATCTCCATTCCATCGAAAAGAATAGTGACTCAAGAGCATTTTATCCCGAGAAGGTGCTTCAGTTCGTTTCACCGGATTAAGAATAGTGGGGTCCCTACTCAACGTGAAATGAAAATGTATCATTATAACTTATGGAAAAATTACTAATGATTTAAAGTGGAAGAATACGTGAGTCAGTACCAATGTGATCTATTTTTCTATATATATATGTATCCCGCTCCACCGGGGAGAATAGTGGATCGGGAGCATTTTGCCCCAAGAGGATGTTTTTAATCTCTGTTCCACCGAAAATAATAGTGGCTCGGGTGTGTTGTCCCCGAGAAGAGTTTCAGACCATTCCACCAGTTTAAGAATAGTGGGGTTCCTGCACTTAACGTATATAAAAGAATGAAAATGGATTATACTTAATAAAGGAATCTGGATCATATTTTGTCTTATGAGATGTTTCATTTATTTTGTTATTCCCTTATTATCTAATGTGAGAAAATATGCTATTTGTATCCCTAATTCGATAATATTGTTCCCTTATCCAGTACGTAGCATACTGACCACCCGTTTTATGGGTGTTGCTCGTTCTCCCGAGCAGAAGGCCCTGAATCTTATGTGCAAGTCTCAGAAGATCAATTAGATGATTATGCTGCCTATAATGCCTTATGTGGGGATGAGTGACTTCATCTATATTAGGGTCGGGTGAAGAGTAATTGTTATCCGGTTTATGTATTTAACTGGATACCTTTTTGGACTCTTGATCCATGGTATCCCCTCTTTTGTATTTTGTATTATTAAACTCGAAGGCTCCAAACTCAGTATTATACTATAAATGTTCTTTTGTTTCTAATTTTCTTGTGTTACTTTAAATGTTTTAGCCTTGTGATTGATGTAAGGATGGTTGCATAAGCCATAATTATGTCGATCACAGCGATAACCCCCAATATTTTACTTAATTACTTCCGCTACAAAAATGAAAATTTTCAGTAGTAAAAATCTAGGTGTTACAGTTTAAGTTTTTAATTTAGCTCCTAACGGCATTAGAGATCTTATTTTGTTTGATGTTTGGTTAATGTCACTTTATTGTGCATGATAATATGTAACCATCCATAAATGAATGAATTTATCCCTTCAAATAAATAAATAAATAAAAAGAATTGTTTGGCAAAAAGTAATTGAAAATGTTGAAAGTAAATTGAACTTCTTTTTGACTCTCCTCCTATATATTTTATAAAACAGCTACTTACTAAGGGGTGATGTACCCCTTATTAAGTAGCTTTTCCTCTCCTTATTTTTTCTCTCTAAAAAAATAAATTAACATAACCTCCTTTCTTATTTTCTTAAATAAACCAAATACAAATACATAATATTTTCAATCACATATTTCCCAATAAATAAGTTCTTACGAAGTTTAAATTCCTCCATAATTCATACTATATATTTAACAAACAACACCATAAAAGAGCAATGTGCAAACAAAGGTAGGTTTTTTTTTCCACCAATGGTTGCAAAAAAAACTTTGAAGGTAATGTTTTAAATAAAAAAGCAACAATAATAAATAAAGTAAAACGATAAATATCCTTCGTCTCACCTAATAATTTACCATTATCTTTTTAATATTTCTCAACATCAAATTATACGATCATCTCTCAAGTATATATTATTCATTCATCTTTAATTTTAGTTTTACCAAGAATCTTACTCAAATTATTCCTTGTTTACTAGTAATTGAAAAAAGTGATTATCTACTAAATTATTTTTTAGAAACAATTACCAATAACTTTAAAAGAAAAAATAAGTGTAGCTAAAACTACTTTTTTTAAGTAGTTCCAAACAATAAAGTGTTGTTTTTTTTTTGGATAATTGAAATACTTCAAGTAAACCACCTTACCTAAATATTGAAATTCCAAAAAAAATAGAATTTTAAAAATATCCACAAAATCTAAATTCTCAAAATATTTAAAATTTTCAAAGTTCACAAATTTCTAATTTTCAAAATATCCAATATTTCCAAAATACCCTACATTATCTACATCTTATTCTTCTTATTCTTCTTCTTCTTCCTCAAATAACACAAATTATTCTAATTCATTCAATATGAATCTTCAATTCTTACAACCTTCAAATACTCCACTACAATATAACCCAATTTTTTTAAATATCCAAAATAATTCCACATTATTTTTAGGGTCAAGGCAACATGATTTTACTTCACCAACAATCACTTCTATAAGCAACTCTCAATTTTTAGAATATTCCACATAAAATGAGTTTGAAAAAAAAAACACTCAAGTTGAATAGTAAAATTAAGGTTTAAAACTAATTATATAGTAAATGGTAAGCAAAGGAAGAAAAAGTCATCTTTAGTGAGCACTTACGTGTTTCAAAGGATTTGATTAAGGAAAATCATCAAAAGGCTAAGTATTCTTTTAAATCATGTGGTAAAATACTTAGAAAAAAATTTGCGGTGGATAACTAAATAAAAGTCTCCTACAAGTGAGTAATTGATATCATTATGTTAATAAAAAAAATTCAACCAATTCAATGGTTATTATAATCATATTATCCAACATAACTAAAGTGGCACTAACAAAATATTTTCACTCACCAAAGTGTATAAATTGTAACTATAATGTATCCATTTGGTCATGAGCAAGTTTGATAACTTGTGAAGGATCATCCAAAATGGATGATAATAAATGAGGTTACTAGTGAGATTTTGCATCAAAGTAAGCAAAAGTTTAGGAGCTAGGCATATACACTAAATTATCTATCGCTAATATTTTTGATACTAAAGTACGAGAACTTGTGAAGGATCATCCAAAATGGATGATAATAAATGAGGTTACTAGTGAGATTTTGCATCAAAGTGAGAAAAAGTTTAGGAGCTAGGCACATACATTATATTATCTATCGCTAATATTGTTGATACTAAAGTACGAGAAGTATGACTTATGGGACAAATAGAAACAAAACAAAAGTCAAGGGGAGGGTAAAATCAAATAGGTAATCTGAGTGAGGATGTTCAAATATTAGGGGTCTTATGAAACTCGCCTTTTGAAGGTTCAACGGAAGGATAATGATAGGGTTAAACTAAAAGAACACAAGGATGAGTAAAGGTGGTTGAAGGAAAGTGAATTATATATTGCTATAATGTATCATGATGCATCAAATATGAATTTTTAGCAAATAAAAGATCATTAGGTTTTTTATGCATTATCTATAAGAAGAATGTGGGATAATAATTAGTTTAATTATGTTAGCTATTGTATTTGGTTATGTATTTCTAACTTTAAGATGCAACATTCATTTTTTGGATTTTGATTATTTAATGCTGGTATAGTATATTGTTTAGTTCACATATTTGGTTTCATAATATTCTTAAAATATTGTAACCATTATCATTTTCTATGAATGCTCACTTTTTCTTCTACAAAGTTTATTATAATCAATTATCTTCTTTCAAGGACTATTTTTTTTTCAATGGCTCTTTTTTCCAATGACTTGTTTTTTCAACAACTATTTTTTCTTCTTATGAAAAGGGAATGTGATTTTTTATGACCCTCACAAACGCACTCACTCTTTATTATGTTACTTCTAAAACTAAGGATCCATCTACATCCCACATCCCAATCTTCAAGTTCATTGAGTGTCATTGATGCCATCATACTACAATGAATACCATGTAATTATTCTAATGGAGTTGTCAAAACTTAGAATTCACATAGTGATGGTCACTTCAAGCATATATATTATAAGTGTTGGGCATGCTAGTACTTTCAATGGGCTACATTAGTGCATACATCAAGATCAAGGGTAAGAGTAGCAATAAAAATTTCACCAAATTAAAAGTTGCAATCTTAGGTGAACACATATACTAGAATTGTGTGTGAAATAATTGAATATCTTAAGGAGGAGGTGCGTAAGCTTGAAGTGGAAGGAAGACAATTAGGAGGCTTAGAATTGGTGTCCTTATACTTGTCTTTATATTCATTATTGAAGCAAAAATGCTAGTCAATGGTATGATTCAATCAAATAAACCATGATAATGGTTTTAATAAAATATAATCTTTCATTATTTATTAAATGACACATATTGAAGCTTCTTGATACTATATATTGTTTTATACCCCTACAATTATATATCATAGTAGTGCTGCTTCAACAGACTTCCAATCAAGTGGAGATCGTGTGATATTACGTATTGTTTGATATCCTTATAATTATATCATGAGACTTATAAATAGATAGCTATGTTACATGTACATCCACAACATACCTCCATCTAAAAACAAAAGGAAAATATCTAATCACTCTCCTCACATCTCTTTCACACAATTCTTTATACTCAACTAATGATATCAATTGATTCATCCTGTAATGAAGACATAGGATCTTGAAGGTCTATTAGTTACTGAAACCATGGATACTATATTTGAAGATGTTATATAGGTTTATCATAATGAAATGACCCAAATTGAGAGATTTGATCATATTAGAAGGACACAATGAGTCAACATTGAAGGGTGTGTGAAAAAATGCATCAACAATGATACGATGATGATTTTTCTGACAATCCAACATACATTGAAGCTTAGTTTCATTGTATATCTAGAATGAAAATACCCTTATTCCTTTGGATTTTTGAAGAAGTTACTAATCATTTTCTATATTTTCAAATGAGGTATGATGCAAGTGGTAGAAATAAGTTTGTTCCATTCATGTTAGCTTGTGAAATGCATGGTGTTTACATAGATGAATATGTACACAATAGAGAACAAACAACTCTAAAATGCTTGATGTATTTTATTCAAATCAAGAATGATTTATTTACTTCCTGATACTTAATAAGGCCTAATGTTGGTGATGTTTAATGCCTCCTAAAAATAGGTAAAAAAACATAATTTTTTGGTATGATCAGAAATATTGATTGTGTACATTGGGAGTGGAAGAATTATCTCATTATATAAAAGTGTTAGTTTTGCTATGGTGATCTTGATGCTCTAGCAATCATGCTAGAGGATTTTGCATCCTGATATATTTGGATGTAGCATGTATTTTTAAAGTGTTGTGGACTAAATGATAGAGTAGGCTACATTCACTAAAACCATATTGTTCTCAAGGACTAAAGAGAAAGTTGTTCGCAAAACATCAAAAATATTCTAGAAAATATGTAGAGTTTGCATTTGGAGTATTACAATGATGTTTTACAATTATTCACAATATGTCATACATTTGGGACAGGTTAATATGTGTGTGCATCATATTACATAATATAATTGTTGACAATAAATGAGTGACAAATTTAAGAGATTTTTCTTCAAATATTTTTTTACAACGCCAATAACGATGTACCAACTCCTACAGTCAATCATGGATTGAAAATAGACAAAAATTCATGAATTTAAAAAAATTGTCGAATCTTGAAATCATGTTACACAATGCCAACTTAAATTTGACTTAGTAGAATAAGCATGTTTAGAGATGTCAATTGGATCAAGCGGATCGAGTTTGAGTTACAGTAGGTTAGGTTATTTTCTGGCCAATTGTGGGTTGAGTTAGGTCATTTCTAGTAATCTAAAGTTTTTCGAAAACATAAAATACCGTACGACATGCTACAACTAGAATAAGAACGAAACATGGTAAAATAAGAGGAAAAATAGAGTCTGGGCGAGTTGCTCTCGATCCCTAGGTCAGGTCTAGGCTCAACGCTCAGCCTCACCCGATGCCTCGTAGGTGTCGTAGACATCAAATACGTCATCCCCTACCTGCACAAACTCAAACGAGTCTTCTACACGTGGGAATGAGCAATACCCATGAAACGAATGATCAGTATGCTACGTACTGAGTAAGATATGGGTAAGGCCAGCAAGAAGCACACAAGTAAGGCCATGCAAGAGAATAAATACAAAAGGTGTACAAGACAATAATCTAGAATTATAAGATTAGGCCAAACTTATATTAATAATTTATCTTACATCTCTTTTATGTTAATTCCATGAGAGTACGGGAACCCCACTATTATAGCCGGTGGACCGGAAGCACTCCACAGGGCATAACACACCTGACCACTATTATAACCGGTGGACCGGAATCACTCAGCAGGGCAACACGCACCTGACCACTATTATAGCCGGTAGACCAGAAAGTATAGAAATAACCTCACTGGTCCCGATTCACATGGTGTTCCACTGTAAATGATTAGTATCTTTCTGTCCCTTATACTTATGGTTCCACATTTCTTATATTAATTCTGTGTGAGTACGGAAACCCCACTATTATAGCCGGTGGACTGGAAATACTCCACAGGGCAGAACCTACCTGACCACTATTATTGCCGGTGGATCGGAAAATATATATATCCTCACTGGCCCCGACTCACGAGGTGTTCCACTGTAAGTAAATAGTATCTTTCCAAGACTTATTACCATACAAGGTTTGGTTTATCGAGCCCGGAATCCCCCACTATTATAGCCAGTGGATCGAAAAATTACTCAGTAGGGCAAAACGCACCTGACCACTATTATAGCCGGTGGATGGGAAAATCACTCAACTGGGCAAAACGCACCTGACTATTATTATAGCTGATGGACCAGAGAATATATAACCTCACTGGGCTCTGGCTCGATAATCTTTCACTTTAAGTGCTTAGTGTTTTATTGTATCTTATTCCATACACAACCCAACTTAGACATACACGACCCACTCTACTTCCCGACAATCTTGTCCCATATCTTGGGACTTTTACTTCTTCTAGTACATCTGAATATCCTTTCTCACTCTTTCCTCATTACCACGAATACTCAACACCGAGGCTCACTCCCCATATTTCTGAATCAACTTAATGTAATGCTTTAGGGTTTTCGTCCGGGAAAACCCTAATTTGGCCTATATGGCCCAACCTATCTCTATTCCATATAACTCATACTCCTCAAATTTATCACCTCGCTCGACTCTTCCCCAAGTACCACATTTCACATCCCATATAATACATGTGGCCACGAAACCTTAGTCGACCATTCCAACTCTAGCAACTCTCTTTCCCAATACGATGTTATTTACTCATCACTCTCATTTACCACTAACTCCTCCACATGACACATATCCAACACAACACATGATGAAATACCCCAAAATGCTAATTTAGAAAATTATGGCAAAATAAGGATTTATTAGGAAAATTAATTAAATAAATTATTTTTATTAAAATAAGAGGGAATTAATTAAGGCAAATCTAGGAGAAATTAATAAATAATTTAAATAGGAAAATTTGAGTATTTTTCTAATTAAAATAGAATTTAGGAAAAATCTTTTAAAAACCCTAAATTAACCTAAAAAGAAAATTTAATTATTATTTTAATAATAATATTTTTTATATCCCAAAATACCCAAAATATGTTAATTAACCCCAACCCACATTTTTCCTTTCTTTTCCTTTTTTCCTTTTTCCTTTTTTCCCCTCTCTTCTTCCTTTCTTTCCTTTTTCTTGTCTTCCTTCTTCCTTTCTTTTTCTCCTTTTCCCCCCGATCTGGGCCAACCCGCTTTCGGCCTAGTTTCCCCTTTCTCTTGTGCGGCCCAAGCCCACGTCGCCCCCTTCTTTTCCCCAGCCAGTCCAGTCTTCTTCTTTTTTTTCCTTTCTTTCTTCTTTCCTCTTGGACCACCAGTCCAGCCCCCTTTCTTCTTCTTCTTCTTCTTCTTCTTCCTCGCGCCGCCTGCAACTCTCCCCGATCGGGGCAGAAATTTCCATTGCCGACCACGCTGGTTGAACAGTCATTCCTCCCCTCTCTTCCCCACCATCTTCCCTGTCATTTCAACTTAGCCGGCCATTCCCTCTCCTGCGTGTGCCCATCCCTTCTTCCCGTCAAAAATGGCCTACGATGGTAGACCTGCGTCGGGCGGTGCACCCATACCCCTTGCCCCCTATTTTCCCGCTCCCCTTTATCATTTTCCCTTCCAATTGACCTATGTATACCCCCGTAGGTGGCCATAATTGGGTTTCGATTTTTGGCAACCCAGAAAACAGACATCGCGCCACCGCCCAAACAGACCATCGTTCCTCCGCCGTCAGCCATCACCACCGCCCACGCCACCCACCAAAGCCTTCCTTGCATCACCCTTTACAGAACTAAGCCTCCCTTCTCCCTTGCCTTGCCCTGCATGAGCCACCTCGGCTGTACGAAATCACCCTCCCGAACAGCCCACTTCGACCTCCTACCACCCTTCGTGCTGCCGTCCGCCACCAATTCTGCCGCCAATAACACCACCTCTACCCTCCAAGACAACCAGGGGACCTTACTCTACCTTCCCATACCTCCATCTCCCCCTCCTTCCCTCTCCCCTATCCTATACCCCCACCTCTCCACCTCTCTTCCTCCTCCACCGCCGTTGCTGCACCGCCGCTGGCTCCACCATCAAGCCTAGGTGGTATTCTAATTTCCCTAACCCTTAAACCTTTTTATATAAGTGTTAGTGATTTTTAATATTAATAGTATTACTCTTAATATTATTATTATTAGTATTATTATTATTATTATTATTATTATTATTATTTTATAACTCTTATTTCAAAAACTAATGGTATTATTATTTAAAAGGCTACAACTTTAGTATTATTATTATTATCCTTATTATTAGTATTATTATTATTATTATTATTATTATTATTATTATTACTACTACTACTACTACTACTACTACTACTACTACTACTATTATCATTATTATTATCATTATTTTCTTACTAATACTATTAATACTAACTTTGGCCAGTATCACCTTTACTATTAGTATAAATGTTGGGACCCTTATAGTACTATTACCCTTCATCATCATCATCATCATCATCATCATCATCATTATTATTATTATTATTATTATTATTATTATTATTATTATTATTATTATTATTATTATTATTATTCTACTATACTTGACCATATTATGACCAAGGCTACTACTATTATAATTTCTAGAACCTTATTAGCATTATTCTCAATATTGAAACTATTATTACTATTATTACTATTACTATTACTACTACTACTACTACTACTACTACTACTACTAGCATTATCAATATAAGTATCATTATAGTCACTACTTTTATATTATTTACATCACCATTATTATTATTACTAGAGTTTGAATCGATATTAGTATTATTACTAAAACTAATAATAATAATTTTATTATTATTAATATTGAAACTATTACTTTTAATACTATGAATATCACTAAGACTTACTTTGGCTAGTAGTGGCATGATTAATTATTTTGAGAATAATAACCCTACTTTTAATTATTAAACTACTATTATCATTATTAACCCTAATAGTAGGCCATAATAAGGGTAAGATAGGAAATGATGGTAATTTGGTAAGAGGGGAAATTAACCCATAGTGTTTCCCTCTTATAGGTGAATCAAGCCAAAACCCTAAGGAGGCGTAGGAGTGTGCTCCAAGCCCGGCGTCATTTTAGGTAAGGGTGTAACTAAGGCCTCATGTGTGCTATGTGTCTTACATGCCTTGGATGTCCCGTATAATTATATGTTTTGTACCTTGAGCTATTATCTTAACTGTTTTATGTGTAGCGTAGCTTGGAACAGAGGTATGTTTATGTGCTTTCTTTTGGTATGTGCTAATATGGATTTGCTGCAAGTTGTGACGTGATGTGATGTGGCCCTTTAGGACATGCATGCTAGGATATTTAATGTGGTGATGTGGGATGGGGGCATGAAAAAGAAAAATGGGAAAGTAACATAATCAAGGGGAAGTAAGTTGGCTAACGTAGGTAGGAATGACCTAAATAATCCATGATCCATGGGTGGTGAATAAAGGGGGGACTTAAATAAAATGAAAGAATGGGAGAATCTAGGGGTTGCATGGGAGGAACTAGGGCTTGCATGGAAATTTTAGAGTTTTGCATGAAAAATATTGGGGGTTTTGCATGGGATGGTTAGATTCCTCATGGGGGCAAACTTTACATATGGAAAGTTGCCTTAGGGCATGGGGAAGGTAATAAAAGTGTTGTTTGGGTGATTGGAGGCTTCAGGTGAAAAATAGTATGTGGGATAGTATAAGGGTGTATAGGAGACCGAGCTAGGGTTTGGGAGAAAACCCTAATTTGGGATGGTGGAAAAAGAAAAAGAAAATAATAAAAATAAATGAGGATGAGTGAGGTATGAAGTGAGAGTTGAATCTAAGGGTCGTGACGTGTGGGGTGTTAAAGTAGTTTGGGTTGTGTGAGGTAAAGAAGGATGGGCCACATAGGCCCAAATTAGGGTTTTCTGGAGAAAACCCTAAGGAGGACTATGATTAGGCTTAGTGGTATGAGGTAGTTGGCCTTGACCCACACACATCGGAATTGGGCTTCTAGTGTGAGTAATGTAATAAGGAAGGGATGTTGGGGCAATTAGGAGGTGCCGAAGTCTCAAGATATGGAACGGTGCCCTCTTGGGAAGATAAAAGAAGAAGATTGGTGGCATGCATGTCAAGGGTGAAAAATTATCAAATAAGACACCAATTATTTAAAGAGGAAGATTGTTGAGCCGGGCCCAGACCTGTCCACCGGCGAATAATAGTGGCCAGGAGCGTTTTGCCCTGTATGATTTTCGGTCCACCGGCTATAATAGTGGGGGATTCCGTGCTGAACAAACCAACCGTAATGAAGCTAAGACATGGGAAATATACTAAGTACTTACAGTGAAACACCATGTGAGTCGGGGTCAGACCGGTCCACCGGTAAATAATAGTGGCTAGGAGCATTTTGCCTTGGAGACCGGTCCACCGACGAATAATGGTGGTCAGGAGCGTTCTACCCTATATGTATTCCAGTCCACCGGCTATAATAGTGGGGTTTCCACACTCGCATGGATCAATAAAGAGTATATGTGAAATAAGTATATTGTTAAGAGAATTAAAGAACAAGTTTATCTGGATGTAACCCGGCCTCATTATCTGTACTACTGTATGTTGCCTATATGATCATGCATGTGTTATGTGCCTTACCTGTTTGGCCTTAGTTTCACGGTTACCTTACTCAGTATATAGCGTACTAACCACCCATTTCATGGGTGTTGTTCATTCCCACGAGCAGAAGGCCCTTCTGACTTGGTGCAGGTCGGTGATTCTATTTTCGATGCCTATAACACTTACGAGGCATCAAGCGAGGCTGAGAGCTGAGCCTGAACCTAGCCTGGGGGTCAAGAGTGACATGGTCAGAGTCTATCTTTCATTTTGTTTTTAATGTATCGTTATAATTTAGTTTATGTTGTATGATGTTTCTGTCATTTAGAACTTTAAATCCTTACTTTTAGGTTGTACCTCTTTTGGTTACCGCACTCTGATTTTATGTATGATTAACAATTCATTTCCTTTATGAATGCTCATTTTAATTATCGACTTGTGTTTGATGTTAATCCCATTCAGCCTTAGCACTTGGTACCGGAACGGTAGATGTTAACCGGTCTAGTACTAAGTGTGGCGGTAATATCCCCATAAGCTACATTTTTTATTTCGCTTCTGCTAAACCTTTTCATTAAACAAAATTTTTCAGTAGTAAATTTTGAGGGTATTACACATGATCCTGGGAATTCCTTTCATCTTTTCCCCACTCACTATGAACCTAAAACTCTTCTTCATTACTAAGACCATCACTTCTCTTGACCCACACTTGGACTTACAACCTCACTATCCAACTCCCACACATGATCACCAAAACCCTAATTAGCTTCTTGAAAACCCTAGTACTTCTCCTTTCTTTTATGTCACTCACTCAACACCCAAATACAATCTTCTATCTTGATTCACTTTTTCCCTCTATATGACACCCTCTTCCATCTTTTATCCTCATTCTATCCATTTCCATCAATTTGTCCTCCTTACACACTTCTCTCACTTATGGTTTCCTCCCAAACCCTAGTCAAATCCCCCATGCATCCTTACAGCAACCCACATACTATTTTTCACATATGGACTCCAATCGCCCTAACGATTCTTCCCTTACCTTACTCGATCCTCAAATCAACTTTTCCCATGTAAAAGTCATCCCCATGCAAAGACTAACCATCCCATGCAAACACTAGAATTCCCATTCATGTTAAATCCATTCCCTTAATCTCATTCCCATTATTCCTCTTTTTCTCCACCTATAGGTCAAAAGATAATTAAGCAATCATTATCATTCTCTGGACAACTCACTTTCCTCCCTTTTTCCATTTTTCTCATAACCACATCGTTCTACTTAGGACCTCCTATCATGCATGTCATGAGGGGCATTATTACATAAGTACAATTCAAGTACAAGTAATAACATCATATTACACATATCATAAACACATGCAACTTACCTTAGCTCCATGCTTAGCAAGTTGCCACAGGAACATGATAATATAAAATATGAAATATAAAGCACACCCATCAAACAAACACACATAGCACATTCTTACACATAAAAGGCCTTAACCATATCCTTACCTAATACGACACCGGGCTTGGAGCACGCTCCTATGCCTCTTTAGGGTTTTGGCTTGATTCACCTAAAATAGGGAAATACTATGGGTTAATCTCCCTCTTACCAAAAACTACCATTATTTCTACCCTACTCTTATCATACTCTACTATTAGGGCTAATAATGATAATAGTAGTTTTATAATTAAAAGTAGTGTTATTATTCCCAAAATAATTAATCGTACCATTACTAACCAAAATAAGTCTTAGTAGCCATCATGGTTTATGTTAAAGTAGTCATAGTGATATTCATAGTATTAAGGTGATAGTTCTGATATTATTAATAATATTATTATTATTAGTTTTAGTGATAATACTAATATCGACCCAAACCCTAGTAATAATAATAATAATAGTGATATAAGTAATATAGAAATAGTGACCATAATTATTCTTATACTAATAATGCTAGTAGTGATAATAGGTTAGTGATTATGAAATATTGACAAAATACAAGTTAACAATAATAATATTTATAATAGTATTAAATAATAATAATAATAATAATAACAACAACAACAACAACAATAATAATAGTGACAATATTAATAATAGTTCTCATCTTAAGGATAATACTAATGAAGGTCCTAGAAATCATCTTAGTAGTAGCCTTAGTGATAATGTGGTCAAGTATAATAGAATAATAATAATGATGATGATGATAGAAATGATAATAGTAGGAGTAGTAGTAGTAGTAGTAGTAGTAATGATAGTAATAATAATAATAATAATAATAATAATAATAATAATAATAATAATAATAATAATAATAATAATAATAATAATGTTAAGCATAATAAGGATAATAATCGAAAAGGGTAATAGTAATATAAGAGTCCCAACATTTAAACCAATAATAAAAGTGATAATGGCCAAGTTAGTATTAGTAAGAAAATAATAATAATAATAATAATAATAATAATAATAATAAGAATAATGACGATGATAATAGTAGTAGTAGTAGTAGTAGTACTAATAATAATAAGAATAAAGATAATTATATTAATACTAAAGTTGTAACCCTTTAAATAATAATACCATAGTTATAAATATTTTTGAAGTTAGTTTAGGTAATAAGAGTGATACATAATAATAATAATAATAATAATAATAATAATAATAATAATAGTAATAACCATCATTAATAATAATAATAATAATAATAATAGTAATAACCATCATTAATAATAATAATAATAATAAGGTTAATACTATTAATATTACTAAAAATGATTAACACTTATAGGAAAAGAGTTTAAGGCTTGGGGAAATTAGAATACCACCTAGGGTTGGTGGCGGAATCGGTGGTGGCGCGCGGCGGCAGCGGTGGAGGAAGAAGAGAGGTGGAGAGATAGGGGTATAGGCTAGAGGAGAGGGTATGAGGGGGTGTTTGAGGTGGTGGAAGGTGTCTCAGGTGGAGAGGGATGGAATGGAGGTGGTGGTGCAGCCATAAGTGGCGGTGCACGGCAGCCGGTGTGGTGGTCGAAGGTGGTGGAAGGTGGAGAAGGGAGAAGGAGAGGGAGGCAGGGAAAGATGGAGGTATGGGGAGGTAGGGTGGAGTCCCCTGGTTATTTTGGAGGGTGGAGAAGGTGCTGGTTGCTGCAGAATCGGCGGCGGGCTGCGGTACGAGGGGCGGCAAGAGGTTAAAGTGGGCTAATCGGGATGGTGATTTTGCACGGCCAAGGTGGCTCGTGCAAGGCAAGATAAGGGAGGAGGGTGCCTCAGTTCTGTAGAGGGAGGTGCAGGGAAGGCTTTGGTGGGCGGAGTTGGCGGTGGCAATCGTCGACGGCGGCGGAATAGGGAGCTGGTTGGATGGTAGTGCAAAGTTGAGGTTTTCAGGGTTGCCAAAATAGAAGCTCGGTTATGGTTTCCTATGGGGGTATTTATAGGCTAAATTGAGGAGGAAACGACGAAGGAGGAATAGGACAAGCGGGGCAAGTGAGGCAGGACCACAAGCCGGTGGCTGTTGGTGGTGTAGTCCTGCCATGGCAGGGTAGGTGATATCGGGGAGAGAAGGGGAAAGGAAGGGGCATGTGTGAGGGGAGTTGTGGGGTTGGTCAGGGTCGAAAAAGGAAAGGAAAATGACGGGGGAAAGAGATAAGGAAGGCCGGACGGCGTTAATGGCTATCGGCGACAAGGGTTGCAAGTTTCAGTTGTTGCAGGTCGGGATTTGGGGGAGAAGAAGAGGGGCGATAGGTTGGACCGGCCGGTCCAAAAGAAAAGAAAGAAGAAAGAAAGGACCGACCGGCTCGTGGACGGTTGAGGGAGAATAGGTCACGCGAGCTTGGGCCGCGTGAGGGGGGAAGGTAGAAGGGGTCGGGCCGCTTCGGGGAAGGAAGGAAAAAAAGAAAAAGGAGGAAGGGGAGGAAGAAAGAAAAAGGGAAAAGAAGGGGGAAAAGAAAAGAAAAGAAAAGGGGAAAGGAGAAAATAGGTTGGTTGGGGTGTTTAGGGTATTTTAGTATTCTTGAATATTTAAAATTCATAATATTTAAAATAATAATAGTAATTAAATTCCTTTTTAGCTTAATTTGGCTATTTTGGACAAATTTCCTTAACTTCCATATTAATTAGTAAAATGTCCAATTTTTTCCTAAATAATTTATTTATTATTTTCTCCTTATTTTACCTTAATTAATTCCCTTTTATTTTAATAAAATAATCTATTTATGTAATTTTCCTAATAAATCCTTATTTTGCCTTAATTCCTAAATTAGAATTTTTGAGGTATTTCATTATTGTTTAGTTTGGGTTTGGCTACAAGTCGTTGGGCATCTAGGTTGTGTGAGGTTGATTTATTGGGTTGTATTTGTGTTGAGCTAGTTCAAGTTTGAGTTTGGGTTAGTTTTAGTTAACTTAACGAGTCAGGTTTGGGCTGAGCTAACTCACGTTCGAGTGATTTTATATATAGGTAAATTTAATAAGTTAAGTTTGGGTCATTTCGGGTTAGCATGGCAGATCAGGTCATTTTAGATTTTGATAGGTTGGGTCAGGTTTGGGTCGAATTAATTCTGCTTTGGAACATTTTGCATTTTAGTGAAACCAAATGTTAACCATAAAAATTAACTCAACTTATTAACCTTGTAGGCAAGCATAAAGTTTGACTCCATGTAAGCATGTAAGTAAAAATATTTTGTTAACTACTAATTATTTATTATTATAATTTTGTGATGTTGTATTTTTGTGTGAATAAACGATGAAATTAGAATATTACTCGTGAATAAGAATGTTTATAGTAAAATTAAGAAAAATAAGAAAAATTTATAAAATAATATATTTTTAAAAGCTTTAAAGAATATTAAAATATATGTATTTTATTATTATCATAATTAGTTAATATTAAATTTAGTCTTGTCGAATCGGATTGATGACGAGTCAGATTAATATCTGGTCAAGTTGATGTTGGGTTTCAGGTTAATTCTGGTCATGGGTTAAGTTCAAGTTAGGTCAATTATTTTCATATGAGCATCGAATTGGTTTAGTTTCAAGTCATGTTGGGTGGGACAAGTAAGATTATGCTAGCTCTAGGCCTGTAAAGAATATATTGGTGAAAATTAGAGTTTGTAATCATATTAGTTTTAAATGTAGTAATACTTACGTATTGTTTAACTTTATTATATTAGTGCTTATGCTATATTGACTTATATTATATTAGAGTCAATTTTTTTGCAAAACTGGATATGTCTAATAACCCATTACTAGATTATGATGTTTTTATATTTTTATTGTTATATTTTTTAATATTAAAATATATTTTGTTAGCTTTATATTTTTTATTAACTATAAGTTTTATAGTATAAATCCTCTAAAAAATACATATGGTTAACTTGAAAATTAATAAAGCCTTAAATATTTTTTATAATCCTAAAATAATTTAAGCACAAAATATTTTTAAAATAATTAGTAAATTTATATTTCATTAAAATTTAAGATGTTAAATTATTAGTTGGTATGTATTGATTAAAATAAAGTCAAATTTAAATAAAAAAAGGTGTAATGATTGATGATGTAATTAATAAAAGTAGAGTATAAGTTAAATTTAGTATAATTAATACATGGTACATAACTAAATTTGATTGAAATCGATTATAGAAGGAGATATGAGAGAGAAAATTATTAAAAGTATAATTAGAGTATTAAATTTACAACATAGATGAGATCATCACAACTTAGATAGGTTAGAAATAATACGGCTAGTAACTTTAGCCACTCAGAGACTCTGAGGTATAATTAGAAAACTACTTATAAAAAATTTATTAATTACACAAAAAAAAATAGAAAACAACTAGGAAACTGATTAATCCTCGTTGAATTGGGAAAGAATTTATTGCTATATTTATCATTAGTTTGAGCTTTAGAATTATTACAACAACACTTCTATCATAGTTTTTTAAGTACTTTTTCATTATTATCAATTTTTAAGTATTATTTTTGTTATAGGTAGCTATAGCTATGCTAAGAGTAGGTGTTTTGTATTTAGTGATTTTTGTTATTAATAACAAAAAAATCTAATTATTTGATTATTATAAAATACTATAAGATTGTTACCGACTAAGAAAGGAATATTTGGGATTTGTTTTGAATAAAGAAGAAATGTTTTCAAATTTTTAATTAAGACAAAAATGTATAAACGTGTTTCATATAAGATAAATCTAGTTGGCTAGTGATCAAAATTTAATAAAATAGTAGTCTATATACACTTATACTATACAATATATTTATAACCTATATAATACAATTCATGTATGAGCCCTATTCATGTATTCTAATATATCATGAAGTAAAATTAAATTCAAAAAATCAAATGATGAAAAAAGACTTAATATGTTGCTCTTTTTTAAATAATAAAGCATGTAACTAACAAATGGGCTAGTGTTGGACCTAAAAAAAATCATCTGGTTCAACTTTGAACATTATTCTGGATTGTCATTCTAGATCTAATTTGACCAATTGCAGATATGATTTGAACAGTTATGGATATAATTTGAGCGATCGTGAAACTATTTTGAGTGACTCAAGACAAATAGAAGGTCGAGCTTGAAGACAACCTAAGGAATCGTATATGTGTTTGACTTCTTATTTGTTTTAAGATGTGCTTCATTTGTTAGTTTTAATTGTTTTGATCTACATTTGCATTGATTTTTATTTATTTGAATGGATTTTTATTCTTGTCTAAATGGGAATAGATTGGTGTTTAATATGTTGATTTACATATTCTCTCTCTCTCTCTCTCTCTCTCTCTCTATATATATATATATATATATAGAAATTGGTTCATATGCGAACCACTATTTTGGTACAAACGTAGGAATAGTTTTCAACCGTTGGATCTGAAAGATCTGACGGTTGAAAACGATTCCCCGTTTTTTTTTCCCTATTCCCCGTCCCTGTATCCCGCCCCGCCTCTCTCCCTGTCGGCTTCTCTCTCCCGACCCAGCCCCAGTCGCGTTACCTGTCTCGCGACCCAGCCCCCTTCGCGTTCTCTCTCTGCACCTCTCCCTCGCTCTGCACCTCCCGTCTCACTCTCTCTGCACCTCTCCATCGCTCTGCACCTCCCGTCTCCCTCCCTCTGCACCTCTCCCTCCCTCTGCACCTCCCGTCTCCCTCTCTCTTTCATAGTGTAATTTAATAGTGTCGGCCATCTCGGTCCAGACTTTGGCCGAATTAAAGAGGCAAATCGTGAACGGGATCTTCGACGTATTCATCCCCTTCACTCTCTCGCTCGGTTTGCTGCCATCGTTGCCGACCTTAGTGTTGATAATAAACGCCACTGCTCGTCTGTACTCTGTTTTGGTTTCCTTTACTCAGCGTCGATTTCCATCCGAGGTAAGTAATTTCATTTATTATTTGATTCAAAACCGGCGACGGCTAATGCTGTATATGGAATTGGTTACTCACTATTGTTGTTTGGCATTGTTGGATTAGCAGAAGCTCAAAATTCCTCTGCTACCATTATAGCTCAAAACCGGCGAAGGCTACTGCTCGACGGGAAGGTAAGCTCCTTCTCTATCTGTCTCGCTCATCTGCTTTCAATTAAATGATAATAACTATATATTATATGAAGTTAACACTAGCAGATTAGAGATTGTAAAAATACAGTAAGTTATAAGAAGTATAGTCCATCGATAGATTATGTAGATGGACTGTATTTGTATAGTCTCATATGTACGCGTTGATTTTGGTGGATATTAGAAGAATTAGTCTGTTTGTTGCTCTCGGTTGTCTCCCTCGTCATCTGTGATGTTGAATGTTGAGTGATTATTTTATACTTCTTCCTTCCGACGGCCTTTTGTTTTTAACTTTTGTGAAGCTTTTACCTCCGGCTTCTTAATTTATTTTTACTGGTAGGATCTTAATCAAGTTTAACCGAAATATTGAGTTATGTGATATTTTTATTGAATTTAACCGAAATTTCCAGCCATGATATTATGCGTTTGTATTCTACGAAATTGATTATTGTATTATAATTGTTGTTTGTTAGTTTGATAATTTAAATGGATTATATAGTGGCCATGAGTTTGAAAATTTATATTTGCTATTTTGTCATTTGTTTAATATGCATGCACTTTTTTTAATTTTGATTTTCTTGTTTGTGATAATTTTTTTTACTTGCATAGGCATTATGAGTGACAAACATGGTTGTTCTCCTCCCTCAAATTTGCAATATTTTGTTTAATTTGTTACTTCAAATTGTAACTAATGCCAATTTTTTATATTTGGATGACAGATTTTGGAATGAAATACTGAAGTTGGATGTATATTTAAATTCAACTTCATGAAGGTATTGGTGATTTATGCTTTTCATTGTAGTTTACATGATAGTGTAAGGTTTCTTTCCAAACTTGTATAAGGTTTAATTTAAGAAATTGTCAAATTTTGAATCATGGAAGATTGTTTTCCTTCTAATATTGTATAAGGTTTAGAGGGTTTAGGGTTTAGGGTTTGGGGTTTAGGGTTTAGAGGGTTTAGGGTTTAGGATTTAGGATTTAGGGTTTAGGGTTTAGGGTTTAGGGTTTAGAGGGTTTAGGGTTTATGGTTTAGAGGGTTTAGAGGGTTTAGGGTTTAGGGTTTAGGGTTTAGGGTTTAGAGGGTTTAGAGGGTTTAGGGTTTAGGGTTTAGGGTTTAGGGTTTAGGGTTTAGAGGGTTTAGGGTTTAGAGGTTAAGGGTTTAGGGTTTAGGGTTTAGGGTTTAGGGTTTAGAGGGTTTAGGGTTTAGGGCTTAGGGTTTAGGGTTTAGGGTTTAGAGGGTTTAGGGTTTAGAGGTTAAGGGTTTAGGGTTTAGGGTTTAGGGTTTAGGGTTTAGGGTTTAGAGGGTTTAGGGTTTAGGGTTTAGGGTTTAGGGGTTAAGGGTTTAGGGTTTAGGGTTTATAGGGTTTAGGGTTTAGGGTTTAGAGGGTTTAGGGTTTAGGGTTTAGGGTTTAGGGTTTAGGGTTTAGAGGGTTTAGGGTTTAGAGGTTAAGGGTTAAGGGTTTAGGGTTTAGGGTTTAGGGTTTAGGGTTTAGAGGGTTTAGGGTTTAGGGTTTAGAGGGTTTAGGGTTTAGGGTTTAGGGTTTAGGGTTTAGAGGGTTAAGGGTTTAGGGTTTAGGGTTTAGGGTTTAGAGGGTTAAGGGTTTAGGGTTTAGGGTTTAGGGTTTAGGGTTTAGAGGGTTTAGGGTTTAGGGTTTAGGGTTTAGGGTTTAGAGGGTTTAGGGTTTAGAGGTTAAGGGTTTAGGGTTTAGGGTTTATGGTTTAGGGTTTAGGGTTTAGAGGGTTTAGGGTTTAGGGTTTAGGGTTTAGGGTTAAGGGTTTAGGGTTTAGGGTTTAGGGTTTAGAGGGTTTAGGGTTTAGGGTTTAGGGTTTAGAGGGTTTAGGGTTTAGGGTTTAGGGTTTAGAGGGTTTAGGGTTTAGGGTTTAGGGTTTAGAGGGTTTAGGGTTTAGGGTTTAGGGTTAAGGGTTAAGGGTTTAGGGTTTAGGGTTTAGAGGGTTTAGGGTTTAGGGTTTAGGGTTTAGGGTTTAGGGTTTAGGGTTAAGGGTTTAGGGTTAAGGGTTTAGGGTTTAGAGGGTTTAGGGTTTAGGGTTTAGGGTTTAGGGTTTAGAGGGTTTAGGGTTTAGGGTTTAGGGTTTAGAGGGTTTAGGGTTTAGGGTTTAGGGTTAAGGGTTTAGGGTTTAGAGGGTTTAGGGTTTAGGGTTTAGGGTTTATGGTTAAGGGTTTAGGGTTTAGGGTTTAGAGGGTTTAGGGTTTAGGGTTTAGGGTTTAGGGTTTAGGGTTTAGAGGGTTTAGGGTTTAGGGTTTAGAGGTTTGGATATTTGGTTTGGATATAGGTTTGGATTAGTTTTTTGGTTTGGTATTAGTAAAATCTTGAATGTGATCAAATTTTGATCCAATGGATGAGATTAGTTCCTATGTTTGTATATTAATTATAGTTTGTATGTGACCCCTCCCCTATATATATATATATATATATATATATATATATATATATATATATTACTGACTATGAATCTATGGAAATTTTTCTAAACAAACCAAAATTTAAACATCTTTGCCTTAACTAAAAAAAATCGGTGAACAAATATAATATTTTATGATGTACAAGATGACTCTATGTACACAATAAAACTAGGACACCAAATTAGTAACAATTCTTAACCAAGTGATCAAAAGCCAAACTAGATCACAAGGAATCCACCTTGGTCCCTAGCTCCATAGTATACTATTGATGACTTGTTGGGGGGTTTTCTTCCAACTTTTGAAAGTGAGCATTTCTCTCTTTTGGTAAATGATAAGTAGCCACAACAAATAGCACTCATAATGCTTGTTTCCTAACATTTGGTCATCTTCCTCCCTGTATCATCCAGGCTAAGTTTTCATGCCGTTGAGAAGTCAAATTCCCATTACCGATAGTGATAACTATGTGATGACATACCATAGAAGAAAATGGACAATTGAAGAGAATATGGTGATGAGATTCATTATCTACCTCACATAAGTTGTGTATTGTTTGTGTATAGAAACCCTTTTTAAACATTCTATTGTAAGTAAATAATCTACAATGAATGATAAGCCATATATGGAGTTTATGTTTGGGCAAACTCAAAGCATTCAACACCGCTTTGAACCATGGAACTCTCAGGAGTCTATCACAACTAAGGTCATATACCTTAGAAATGCAATATGCACATCATTTGTTACATAATTTTCTAGCATTGAGAGCACAAAAGTATTGTTGAAAAGTGCTTCTCAAAACCATTAGATTTTTTAGGTTCCAAGAAGTAGTGGTAAGGAGCTTCATCACCCAAAAAATCTACACCTCTAATGTAGTAGTCATGAACCCATAACACTTGTTTCATCTATCTCAACCATCATAACAAACGTCTTTGAGCAGCTTGATTCTAACAATGTAACTACGTGAGTCTAGACCTCTCTCTTACTTAGGAAGGCTTACAACTTCCCAGCCAATGAGGGATTTATGAGACTTTTCCACGCTAGGTCATAAAAAAGCTTGACAAATGGATTTTATCTCATTGATGACTCTTTGAGGTAGCATTAAATAGGGGAATCAATAGGCTTGAAATCCAAAAAGAACGTATTACACTAATTCGTAGCAACCAGCTAAGCTCAATAGCTATGATTTCCAAGCTTGAACCTTTGATGTGAACTTATCAATAAGTGGTTTGCAATCTTGATAGGTGACTTTCTTAGATGATAAAGAAACACTAAGATACTTAACAGAAAGACTACCTTCAGGGAAGTGATATAGCTGGCCAATATTATACCTCTTCTCCTAAGGAATCGACTTGCTATAGTAAATGCTACTTTAGTGTGGTTCAAAGTCAATCCCATCAACTCAAAGAATTGGTGAAAAATATTATAGACAGCTTGCAATGAATCAACATTACCATAAGTGGAGAAGAGTAAATCATCTATAAATGAAGGTTGATAAGCTTCGCCTTCTTACATTTAGGATGGGGTTTATATCTATGATTTGACCATACCTCCTTTAAAGACTGAGTCAGGTAATCCATGAAAATCATGAATGGTTAAAGGGAGAGGGGTTCAACTTGTCTCAAGTCCCTTTAGGCTCTAAAAGAAGGTTGGAGTGCCCCCATTAACAAGAAGAGAATAACTAACTAAAGTGACACAACCCATGATCAACTTAATGAAATAAGGGAAAATTTAAGAGATTCCATCAATTTTGATAAGAAGTCCTAATTAACAATATCATAAGTATTCCTCATATCTAACTTAATCATGCATCTTGGGGAGATATGCTTCATACAGTATCATTTTCCTAACTTCTTATCTTAAAATATGGTTTCCCCTATGCTCCTGCCATGAATAAGAGTTGTTTGAGCCTCCCCAAACAAATAAGGCATGAATTCTTGCATCGTGTTAGCAACCAACTTGTATAGAATATTACAACATGCAATAGGTCTAAAATTATTGGCCTTACCAAGGCTTGAGATCTTTGGAAATCAATTCAAGGTAACAGTATTGAGACTTAGAGAAATAACACACGTGATAAAGATCTCTGTGGCTCCACAACATATATCATCACTAATAATAGGCTAAGAAGGCTAGAAAAACTTTACATTGTAGCCATCTGGGTCTGGTTCCTTATCCCCATCCATGTGGAACAAATCATGATTTACTTCATCTCCCTCAATCTACTAGAGTAACTATTGTTATGGCTAAGTGAGGATAGGGCCATGGGAAATTAGATCATGTCAAAATGAGACTCCAGGTGGGTGTGTGTGTGTGTGTGTGTGTGTGTGTGTTTTGTGTCCATGAGATTAACATAAAATTTGTTAAAAGTTCAACAATATCATCTTGATTTCCTATGGTTGTGCCATCACCAAGTTGTAAAGAAGAGATATGTTTACTATGATTTCTCTCCTTTACATATGCATGAAAGTATTTAGTATTTCCATCACCCTTAATGATCCAAGTGACCCAAGCTTTTTGTCTAAAGAAACTCTCTTCACAATTGTTATAGTTTTCGAGTCTCGTCAGACCCTATTATTCTTGTTTGATGAGTGAGTCATCAAGGGGAAGATGCTGCTAATAGGTCCTAAATATATATAAGTTTTTCCCATTCTTATACTAATTTTTCTTAGATACCCCCAAACTTGCTATAATTAAATTTCTCATAGGTTGCTACAGAATTCATAGTTTACCTATCATCGTTTGCATGGGAGGGAGTGAGAACAACTAAGACCACGAATACATAATTAACTTATCAAAATCCTAATCTTCCTACCACATGTTATTAAACTTGAATGGCTTCCCCCCTAGCTGGAGAGTCACTATACTTGAGTATCATAGCTGAATGGTTTGAGAGAAGAGAGGGAGTGAAATAAGCTTCAGAGTGTGAAAAAATATCAAGGTATGATTTGTTTCCCATAACCCTATCCAACTTGCAACAAACTCTTACATTAACTTATCTTCTTACTATGTAAAAAAGGATATAGTGTAGCAAATATTTTGTAGAGATAATTGTTGCACATATGCCTAAAAATCCTGTATATCTTCATCAATTGGTGGATCTCCTTGGATATTTCCCTCGAGATGAAGAAAACTATTAAAATCACATAGTAGCACCATTTTCTATTTAGCCACTTGGTGCGAAGCTAGCCAACTCCAAATGCCATTTCTTCCTTCATTGTCAACCAGTATGTAAACACAACAAATATAAAAAGTAGATGGTTGTTGTAGATGAGCAACCTATCACATGATGCATTAAGAAAATACTGCAACGATACACTAGCTCCAAACTATCGGTATCCATCCTACCCAAATGCAGTCACTATAGTGGGTGTTGTAATTTTGGGTCCATTTCCACCTATGTCATTTATTGATTATGGCATAAACATTATTCTCTTTTAATTTAGTTTCAACTAAACCAACTAGTGAAATATTATTACTAGAAATCTCTTTTTGTTTTTGGGGGTTATTAATTTCCCTCACATTCTAGCATCCAATATTCATGCTAGTAGAATATAGAAATCCAAATATTAGAAACCATCCTTTTCTTTCCGTTCTCAAATCACACTAAACCAAGAAGCATCCACATTCATCCCATAATCAAAGATTTCTAGGGTTATAGGCCTATTAGCGTTTACCCGTGTAGGTCGGGTGGTACCTTTATTAAGACAAGAGGGAGGGGTGCAGAGTAGGCATTTTATCCTAAACTTTAATCCATACTTTTTTTGGTTCCCCAAGGTATCGATTGACATGTTCCAATAGTGTGTCCAAAGGAATGACATAAAATATAGATCTGGGGTTTCCATTTGTACCACACCTCTTGCTAGAAAATGTTGTCATTTGGTGTGTTAATGGAAACTAAATCTGGAAGTGGATGATGCATATCAACCTCTAATAGGATTCTATCATAGGAAATGCAGTCCCGATTTGCAATTACAACACCCATGCCAAGAAAACAACCAACACAAATAGCAATTTTGCTAATGGATCCAGAAGAACAATAAGCAAGTGGAAGGTTAGGTAAGTTAACCCATGTATAAATGAACTAGAATTCTTCCTTGCTGAATTTAAAATTTCAAGACCAAGGTTTGAGAAGCAATAGATGATTAGAACATGTCTAATATGATGTCTTCAAGATCATCCTTTGATCTACCTTATTCTAAAATTTAAATAATATGTATCCCTCTTTGTGTAAGTGTATGGTCCGTGGTAACACATGTTTTCAAGCATATTAGACAAACAATTGCAGATAAGCGATTGGAGTGTGTTGTCCATAGAGGTAACCAACCAAACAATTTCCTAATTTTTGGCAGTATTAACGATTTCTTCATATTGCAAAATGGAAACTAGGATTCCTTCCTCAACTTGGGGTCAAACATACATTAGTTCAACCAGATGATCTAGATATTGATTGTTGAAGATCTTGTCCCTCCAAGATAATTTAGTTAGGTGTGAATGATTTTTTTTTATAGAGGTGAGTGTATGCTCTCTTAGTGAAGAGATGTGATGTCAATATGATTATGCTATAAGGTTAGAATGATTTCATGAGGGTTAGGGACACTTGTATGGGTTTCGACATCATTGGACACATACTATAAATTCTCAACTGGCACGGTTATAGACGGAGTATGAGGTTTTTTTGGCCAACAGCACAACCGGGGTACTTTGTTTTTTATGAGTCATTATGAACCTTGAGAAAAAGGGGTTAGGGAACTCTTAGCATAAGATTCCTCAACTGAAATTTTAAAAATGTTTCTTTCTGTAATTGGAACAACCCATAAACATTTCTTCCTAGGTATTTATCACCTTTTATCAAACTATGCAAAATTTTGGGATCCATATATTTATCTCTTTTTTCCTTCATCTCATTATTTTTTCCTTTTTAATTATTTTACCCTTCTTAATTAGAATATTTTACTAGTTATCACTCTAATGGCTATTTTTTTAATTTATAATCTATAAAACTATTTGAACTTGACCCAAGTCATGCATGATTTAAACCTTGCACCGTATCCATATAAATGTAACTACATACTATTGTATGCATATTATCACAATTATATACCTTAATATCATTCAATCCTCCTTGTGCCTTAAACCATAAAATGAAGAATACTATTAGAATTTAGAAGTATCCAACTACCTTTGGGATCCTAGACTATGGATCAAACTACTATCACCAATACCATCAGTGACCACTTCAAAGCCTTATTCTCCAAAACACCTTGTTTTCCCATTATGTCATCCTTAAAATTCACAAACCAACCCACTTCAAAGGACCATAACGCTAGTTTGGGAGAAGCACTATCGGAAGAGGAGATTCTTTAGGCAGTTAAATCAATTAGAGCCTTGAGGTCACATGGAACAGACAAAAACCCAACTTTGTTTTATTGTAAATGTTAGTCTAGTGCATGGAGATAAAAGAGCTAAGGTTCGGGGAGAAATTTTTGATTTCTAGTTAAGGACAAGCCCAAGGATAAGGGGAAGACGCCCCAAAAGAAAGGTCGTCATAAGAATCAATCAAATTTCAAGAAGGGCGATAAGATTCAGAAGAAGAAGTCAACCTACTATGTTTGTGGAAAGATGGGTCACAAGGCGTGTCAGTGCTATAAAAGGCAGGGTTAGCAGAACCATAACTAATTGTTGAGATCGAGGAGATTATAGATGTTGTGGTAGTGGAAGCAACTTTGGTTGACAACAAGACATATTAGGTTTTGGACACAGGGGATTCCAAACATCTGTGTGCTAATCGAGACCTCTTCCACCAATTCGAGGATGTCATTAATAGAGAACATGTCTTCAAGGAAAACTCTGCCACATTTAGAGTTTTGGACAAAGGAAATGTTCTTTTAAAACTCACTTCTAGCAAATATTTATCTTTAAGTGATGTTATGTATTTGCCCTCTCTGTATAGGAACCTTGTTTCAAGTAGCTTGCTTAATAGGGTTTGACTGAAATTGGTTTTGAAGCTAATAAGGTCGTGTTGACCAAGAATGGGGTCTTTATGGAAAAGGAGTACTTAGCTAATGGTCTCTTTGTTTTGAACATTATTTTAGTTAATGAAAATGCATCTAATTTTGCTTATATTATTGAGTCTCATTCTTTATGGCAGGGTAGGTTAGGATATCTAAATATGGCTTTCATTGATACACTAAAACGTATGAACTTGATTAAAATGTTAGACACTAATGATTATGAGAATTTTCATGTTTGTGTGGAAGCCAAATATACTAAAAATTCCTTCAAACCTGTCATTGAGAGATTATCTAAATTATTAGAATTGATTCCTTTTGACTTAGTAGATTTTAAGAACACTATGAGTAAAGAAGGAAAACAATATTATGTGACTTTTACAGATGATTATTCTAGATACACTAAACTTTACCTCCTTAGGTCTAAATATGAGACTAAAAGTAAATATAAGGCGGAAGTAGAAAACCAATCAGACTGTATGATTAAGAGACTTAGGTTCGATAGAGGTGGTGAATATGGAACTAGTTTCCTAAAATAATTTTGGAATAGTCATGGCATTGTGCATGAGACTAGTGCCCCTTATACCCCTCAACAAAATGGCATAGATAAAAGGAAAAAATAGAACATTAAAAGACATGATGAACGCTATGCTATTAAGTTCAGGTATGTCTAACCAAATGTGCGAGGAAGTTGTATTATCTTCCTATTATGTTTTGAACAAACTCCCTCATAAGAAGCTAGATAAAACACATTATGAATTGTGGAAAGGTTTTGAACCTAACGTAAACTTTATTGGTGTTAAATCATTTTTGTCTTGTCATCTTGATATGAAGGATTTAGGAAAAGCTGATGAGATTCTTGGTATTAAAATGAGAAAAAACTTAGAATGGCTTTTCTTGTGTTAGTCGCATTATATTGATAAAATTTTGAAAAAGTTTGATTATTTTGATGATATGCCTATGAAAACTCCCTATAACCCTAGCATGAATTTGAAAAAAAAAAACCAAGGTTCTAGTGTTTCACGAGGTGAATATGCTAAAATCATAGAAAGTGTGATATTCCTCATGAACTATACTAAACCTAACATAGCTTATGCAGTGAGTAGACTAAGTAGGTATACTCACAACCCAGGTAGTGACCATTAGACTGCAATCGTCATTTACTTAGATACTTTAAGGGTACTAAGAATTGGTGTTTACATTTTAGTAAATTTCCTATTATGTTAGAGGGATTTACGTATGCAAACTGGGTTTCTGATAGTGATGAGGTTAGTTCCACTAGTGATTATATGTTTACCTTGGGTGGAAGAGCTATTTTATGGAATTCTACTAAGCAAACTTGTACAGCTCGCTCTACTATGGAGTCAGAGTTCATTGCCCTTGAGCTTGCTAGTCAAGAGGCAGAGTGGTTGAAGAACCTATTGACATATGTGCCTTTGTGGAGGAAACCTTGTGTACCGATTTCCTTACACTGTGATTCACAGACAGCTATCAGTGTTGCCAATAATAGTGTGTATAATGGTAAAAAGAGACACATCAGTGTCAAAAACAATTATTTGAGACAACAATTGAGGAATGGTGTGATCTCTTTAGAGTTTGTTAGATCGGAGATAAATATGGCAGTCCTTCTTACAAATGGTCTAATGAGGAGAGTTACCCTCGAGTCGTCGAGGGTGGATGGGGATTAAGCCTTTGAGTTGAGGAAAGTATGGTGGATGTCATTCGTGGTCAAACAAAGCCATATGATTGCTCCATTATACTACAATCCCATCTCTATGGAATGCAGTAATGCTATGTGGATAGGTTGAGCTTAGATCGTTAATAAGTTCCTAGCCCTATTCTTAAGTGGTCCTAGTGAGATGGACTTGATAAACTCACCACTTGACATATAAGAGGCTGAGCATACTTATACTTTTAATGAATCCATAGCCAGGTTTGATGATGCTTGTGAGACGCACTTGATGGATTCACCTAGATGAGTGTGAAGGTGGGTCGCCTTCTATGAAAGACTTAGGTTGTCTTTCTAGAGCACTTATGAGTACCCAAGATGTGCCCATGGCTATTAAAAGCGCTTGAGTAATTATCATGGAATTTGTAAATTTTAAGGCAAAACACAAGTTGTGGAGGTCTCAATCAAAGTCTAGGAAGTTCAAGTTTTGCTCACTCCCTAGACACAATTGTTGTACTTCTTCACTACGTATCAATTTAATTCTCGTGATATCGATGCTTAAATTTCAATCTACCTTTGCTCAGATCTTTTGTGAATTTTTGTGTTGTTTTGCCATTGGTGGGGGATTGTAGAGAACGATAGAAAAAATCAGCTTTATTCCATGCCATTGTCCTACATTAGCAGTAGACAGATTCTTGAAGGAGTTTATGTATCTCCTCTCTTAGCACTTGGTTTGAATTAAATACCTGGGTTGTTTTGTTAGGGATTAGGCTGGTTCGTTTATACTACACACGTGCTCACGCTACCCACCTGCCAGTCCGGGCTGGGTGTGGTTGTGGTTATGGGTCATAGATCCAAACGAGCCTATTATTCTTTTTACTAAAATTTTAAATTTTTTCTTTCTTTTCTCTACTCTAGCTCGGTAAATAGAAGACCGATTCTTCCTCCACTTTCAAACATTTTCAAACATGTGAATGTGGGATTTGTTCTTCCAAGTTGAGAGGTTATCTTCATCTATTTTTTTTTTATTTAAGTAAGAAGTCTCCCTTCGGTTTTAAATATTGAAAATTTACAAGTGTTCTTCCTTTGTTTTTAATTTGTGATTCATAGGCAAAGTTTGTGTGTTTATAAGCTTTCGTTCTTGAGTGCACAAGTACAGAGGCCAATTATGTTAACCTTAAGGGCAATTCAGAATACTCAATTAGCACCACAGTTGGACCGTATTTCGCTTTAGGGCAGTGAAATTTTTCTTTCATGGCACAACCAATCTCATAAGTTAAATTATCTGCTCATCTTTTTCTTTGATATCAATGTATACAGCTTTTACATAAATTTAGTATTTTTCCAACAATTGTGTCGGTAACCGCAGAATGTGATAGAATACATACCAATAAGCATGGTTGGTTGTTTGTACAGGATTGTGGCCAAAATTCTTGCACAAAGGGTCAAATCAATGTTGCCAATGATTATTGGGCAGACATAATCGGCCTTTATAAGCAATAGAAGCATCATAGACAATATCTTAGTGGCTTAAAAAATGATTGATTCTTGTAGAAGAAAGCAATCAAGGTTAGCAATTTTCAAAGTACACTTTCAAAAAGCATGTGACAACATAAGTTGGGAGTTCTTAGACTGGACCTTAGAGAATATGGGTTTTCTAGAAAACTAAAAGAAAGTGGATGAAATCATGTTATGGCACAGCTACAACATCTGTATTAGTGAATGGATCTCCAACGAAACTATTTCATCTTCAACAAGGATTGTGCCTGGGCAACCCGTTATTACCATTCCTTTTTTATCATTAAAAATTTGTTGGAGGTATAGTATAAAAATGTTATTAAAAATAAATAAATTATTAATAATAATAATAATAATAATATATTATTATTATTATTATTATTATTATTATTATTATTATTATTATTATTATTATTATATACCTTATTTGTCGAACTAATAACATAATACAAAAATTGAATAGCGTAATTGAATTTATCCGAATCCATAGAATTTACGATGTATCCTAAAGATAAATTTACTTTGTTACATGATGTTAAAGGTTGTGAACCATTATTTCCTAGGATATTTTTATATTTTTTTTATTTCTATTAGAAGTAACGCTTCAATCTAATAAGAATTCAACCTTATGTTAGTATTCAACTATGAATAATTGAGAATGGAGATAGATGAAATGAGAGAGACTTGATTTTTTTTCATAATTTTTGAATTAATTTTTTGGTCAGTGGGAGTATTTATAGACTATTAAACGACAGTAAAATGAGTCACATCCTTCTGTACAAATGCTATTTAACAGTCACATGTGTTCAATTAAATCACTTTGGTTTTAAAATTTAGCGTGCATCGGTGGCTGGTGAACTAATACCCGCTTAGCCTCTTGTTACCCTTTAGTCTCCCGCATCATGCCTTTCATTTCAAAATGAGGGAAATTATTTCGTTTGCTATAAAGTGGACAGTGGGCTTATAGCCACAAATTCAAAACACAAACAAGAATGTGTGCCCACCAAAACATAGGCTATGTCGGACCATAGGATTTACTAATTACTTTAGTCAATAACTAATAATAATTAGAGTCTAAAGGCTGCTTAATATATATATATATATATATATCAAACTAACTAATTTATATATTTTTACTACAGTCTATTCCAACAGAATTGAGGTGCTCAACCTGATTCTCTAGAAAGCAGTGGGGTTGAATATGTGGAAAGGGGTACGTGTGGGTAGGCATGGCATAAGGATATCACACCTACAGTATGCCGATGACACATTTCTCTTTTGCCCAACAGAGGAAGACTTTTTGCTGAATCCTACAGTATACGGAAATGTGTGCTAAGTGTTTTTTTCTATGGCATTAGGACAAGGGTGAATTTCCACAAGAGGCAAGAGCTCGCTAATGGGAATCAACACGACAAAAGAATTGCTAGAGATGACGGCTACGAGACTACGGTGTGGAGTTGGGAAGATCCCTTTCAATACTTAGGATTCCCAATTGGAGGTTCATCCCCTAGAATGTCATGTTGGGATCTAGTTGTAGAGAAGATAGAGAAGAGGCTTGCAAGGTGGAAGGCGAAGACACCGTCCATTGGAGGAAGATTGACTTTGATTAAGTCTATTCTTAATAACCTTCCCTTATACTACTTTTCCTTTTTTAAGATTTTTTCTAGAATAGAAGGTCAGATTGAGAAGCTTTTTTGCAACATCTTATGTATGATACACCGAGAAGAAGGCTACATTTGACAAGATGGCAAGATTGTGAAATGCCGAAATGGATGGGCAGGTTGGGAGTAAGAAACATTCGGCATAAAAATGTTGCCATGATTACCAAATGGTTCTAGTGCATCTTTCAAGCGGATGACTGCATATAGCAGTGAATAATTGATTCAAAATACCATATTCATCTTTCCTTTAGCCTTGAAAAGTGGCCAGTGTCGAAGAGGGTTGATATATAGAGTAATAAGTGGCACGATTTTAGGAGATAAATCCTTGAAGAGTATAATTGGTAATGGATTAAGGAAGCGGTTGGGTGATGTAAAGTCCACACTGTTTTGGAAGGACGTTTGGATAGGAAATTAACCCTTAAAAATCTCCTTCACAAGACTTTTTGTGCTCTCAACTAGAAAGAGGATTAGAGTGTTTGAGATGGAAAACGGGAACAAGAAGGTTGGGCATGGAAACTCAAATGGCGAAGGACTATTCACATGGGAGGTCGATATGACGCAGGAGTTATTGAGGGGCACCCATCTCCATACAGGTGTGGAAGATCCAATATGCTGGAGTTATAGCAAGAAAGGTCCTTTCTCAGTAAAATCAATTATAAACATTATTTCTCCGACAGCATATCAACCGATTCCAAAACCAATCTCCCAGTTTTAGATGAATATTACACCTCATAGAATACAAATTTTTATATGGCTAGCGACCAGAGACGAGATAGCCACAAGATGTTTTTTTAGCAAAGAGAGGAATTATCTCTACTAGTGAGCCGGTGTATGTATTTTGTAGTATTGAACCAGAAGACACAAATCACTTGCCGCTGAATTGTAAGACCGCTAGAAGCATATGGAAATGGTGGGTAAGCCTTGTTGGTGTAAATTGGGTGCTTCCTGGTTCGTTGCTATAACTATAGCATAATTGCAAGCTATTTAAGAACCGTGCGAGCCAACCCAAGATGATTCAAGACATGATTCTTATGAGGTTGGGGTGGCGGTTAGAAGCATCCTTGCCTTCTATTCCATACACAGCGGAGGAGGTGATGAGAACGCCAGAGTATATGTTGCAATTCCAGATCAGATTAAATAGGCCAATGGTAGATTGTCAGAGCAGAACTTGGGAGGCTCGGATGTGAGGAGGGATTAGGGCTGTAAACAAGCCAAGCCGAGCCGAGCCAAATACCCCTGGGCTTGGGCTCGGCTCATTTAACTAAGGCTCATTTAGTTAAACAAACGAACCAAACCGACCTTATAACGAGCCGAACAGAGCTCACAAGCCGAGGCCAAAAAATGAACCGAGCCCTACTTTTTCGAGCTCGGGCTCAGCTCATTTAACTAAACGAACAAGCTAAACCAAGCTTTTAACGAGCTGAGCTAAGTCGAATACTGAACTAGCTCAGCTCATTTACAGCCCTAGGATGGGAATGGAACACTAATACTTCCGTGTGCCAGGGGACGCATAAAGCAGCCATAGTTAGGGTATTATGTGACTGGTGTGGTATATCTCGCTGTATATTTTCAATACAAATAGAAGATAAACAGTGCTGAGATATCTACTATACAAATGGCGGGTGTATGCTATCTGTACAGAAAGAATGGCTGAGGAATTTAGATATGGAAATTAAGTCCGACTCACGTAACGAGGTGGCATTGTACGACAATCCTGCAATAGGGCCATGGGAGTTGGGATTTAAACTTAACCAAATTAGAATAATGAATGAGGTATGGCGTAATTTTCATATTCGGTTTAAGGGCAGGGAATCTAATAATGTTGCAAACTAGCTAGCAACAATGGGATGAAGAATAACTAAACCTCTGATTGCATGGTTATTAGATTATAGGGGCTGCCCAAGAGGAATGTTAGGGCATCTTCCTATTTTTTTGGTTATATTATTTTACTAGTCCTGCATGGTTTCTTGTTGAAATTAGTGTTAATACTGCACGCTACCTTATTTCGGCTAATGGCTATGAGAATTGGCGTGAATGGGGTAGTGACATGTAAGGGTAGTATCTAATAAAGAAAGCTAATGATGCAGGGGTGGAGGAAAGTAGAAAGGGGTGTCGTGTTGATCTATGCATCGAAAGGGTGAGGGGTATGCATCTTATATGTATGATGCTTTGATTTTGTCCAGAAAAATAATTAGTAAATTGTCCAAACCCTTTTAGAAGTTGGAGGATGCAGTTTGCTATGATATTTGTGAGCAACATAATTTTATGCATTAATAAAAAAAATTACTAATCAAGGTAAAAAAAAGAAAGTGGGGAAGTGTGTCAATATTTAAAAAGTATTCTCACCTTCTCCATTTCCACCACTATTAAATCACACCTATATCGCTTTGGTACCTAAAACTAAATCTATGTCGAGTCCTTCATATTTCTCCTTGCAACATTCTTTATAAAATTATCCCTTAAATACTAACAAACAAAGTAATCCCCTTACCTTTGTAAGATTAATTGATGATGGAAAAAATAATAGAAAATTTCTCTCAAATGGACAATAACTCCCCAAAATATAATCCTCTCACCCAGCTTCACATTTATGAGAAAATGTAAAATTAGATTGCAAGCATAGATTAAATGAAAATTTATGAGAGAAAGAAATAGAGACTTTTATTAAATATAAAATTTTGAAGAAAATTGAAAGATTGTGCACCTATACTTACAAACAGTTATATGAGAGTCTTTCATACCCTCCCTCATCCTTGACTAGAACACTCAATCATCATTAATTATTTGACTAATATATGTTTTACCCAATCATAGTTAGAAAAACGTACAAGTCACAACTTGATGATTAACTTTATGAGTTGACCCTTGTCAAATTATAGATGATCATGCTAATGAATATTAAATCTCTTATATTAAGAAATTTTCTAACCACTATCAGGCATCATTTCTTCCCTCGCGTCTCCTTCATCAATCTCAGTCACTAGGTCATCCTTTCCAACTAATACCACTAGTTAGCCTTTGACAACCACCCTTGGCTGACAAGCCCTTTCCTAGCCGACTGGCCTTTTCTTGGCCGACAGGCCCTTCCTAGCCAACGAGCCTTTCCTAGCCTTTCTTAGCCGACAAGCTTCTCTTGTCAAGGAAACCCCAACAATTCTCCCCCTTTCAAGATATGGAAAGAATCTATTTCTACTCTATTAAGAGGAGGTATGCACCCTACTTAATCCAACTTTGGTGCATCATAGGTCATGCTTACTTTTGGACAACGGTTTTGTAAGCATGTATGATCCATTCTCATTAGTGTGGACTTTTTGTAGATAGAGTTACCTCTTCTCAAGTACATCTCTTATTTAGTGATATCTAACCTATATATGATTGGATCTTAAATAGAAGCTGGCATTTTTACTGACATGAATAACATTCTATGAGTCACTGAATACCACAAACGTGACCTACTTTATGTTGATCTCCTCAAATAACCTCTTCACCCACAACATCTCCTTGCACCCCTCAGTGATTGCTATATATTCTGCCTTGATCATAGACAGAGCTACACACTTCTACAGTCGATAATGCCATGAGATGACTTTTCCATAGAAGGTAAACACGAATCCTAATGTTGATCGCCTTGAATCTACATCTTTTGCATTATCTGAGTTGGTATAGCCCACAAAAACTGACTCAGCCTTATCGTAACAAAGTCTTATCCTGAAATTCCCTCATAGATACCTTAATATCTACTCCATTGCCTCTCAGTGATCTTTGTCAAGGTTGAATATGAACCGACGACAAATGTTATGTCAAGCCTTGTACATAATATTGCATTCATCAGACTTCCAATGGCTGATGCATATAGAATTTGGCTCATCACCTTCTTTTCCTTCTCGTCCATTGAACACGACTCCTTGCTCAGCCTAAACTAAGGAGCAAGTGGACAAACAACTGGCTTTGCCTAGTCCATGTTGAATCTCTTGAGTATCTTTTCTATATTCTCCTCTTGAGATAATCATATAGCTTCCCCTACACTCAATCGTGCATGAAATCCAAGTCTTTCATTTTGCAAGTCTTGGCTAAGTTTTCCTTCAGCTTTGAAATCCGACGTCGATCCTGGCCTACTATTAGTAAGTTGTCCACACACATAAGTAGAAGAATAAAGTTGTTAGGCCCAAACCTTTATATGAACATGCAATGGTCTACTAATATCTTTTTGTACCCCTGTTGAGACAAATGACTCAAATTTCATGTATCACTACCTTGAAGCCTACTTCAGTCAATACAAGTTTTTTACTAGTTTGTATACCATATCCTCCTTACCCTTAACCTTGAACCCCTCTAGTTGTTCCATGTACACATCTTCCTTGAGGTCATTGTTTAGTAGACCTAGGCAACTAATAAAAGGCCCATCCAGTCTGCCCAATTAGACCCGATTCAAAGCCTACTAAAACACAACCCAAAGAGCCCATGGATATGAGTTGGCCTTTTTTTACCAAATTAAATATGGGTCAACCACAAAAAGCCCATGGGTACCCATGAGCTTTTATTGACTCGGTCATTCTTTAATTTATTATTAACCTAACTATTAATAAACATATAATAATCCTTATTTAACACTACTTATTTCTCTTTTGATGACTCATATTTAAAAATTACATTTAAAATAATTATTTTTAAAACTAGTAATTTTTGGCCAATATTAATAATGATAAAGTTGCAGTAAATAATAGTACAAAAGAAAAAACTTTTGCTTCTTCTTTCCCCATTAAAATACAATTAAAGTGTCAAAAAATAGATTAACATCAAATTCATATTAAGTATAAAGTATTTTTATATGAAAAATAATGATAAATGTATATACTTACTTTATAGATATTATCTACCATATAAAAACTAGCACTATGATAATATGCTATTTAGAAGTAAGAATTTAATCAAGTAAGATATCAAACAAATTTTTTTAATAAATATTCACTAAGGTAATATTAGAATTAGTATATATAATTATTCTAATTTTATATTTTTTCACTTGTAAAATATATTACAAATAACCAAATAAATAAATATATATATATATATATATAATATATAAAAAAATTAAATGCCCATGGGCCGACCCAACCCAATCAGGACTAGTGTTGGTTCAAGCTCAATTAAGGCACACAAATAAATGACTGAGCCAACCCATGACCCGCTCGCTTCTGACCCGGCCTAGGCCCATACTCGACCCGTCCCCAAGCCCACACAATGACCAGGTCTACCATGTAGGAAAGTTGCCTTAACATCAAGTTGCTCCACTTCTAAATATAGAGTGTCAGCCAATCTTCGAATCACAAAGATGGATGTTATCTTTACAAGGGAAGAGAAAATTTCATCATAGTCAATCTCTTGCCTCTAGCCAAACCCCTTGACCACCAACATTGCTTTGTGTCTCAGATCGATATTTCCTTCCTCATGCTTGATCTTGAAGACACATTAGTTCTTCAAGACTTTTCTCCCCCTCGGCTTTTCCACAAGCTTATAGGTGTTGTTCTTTTAAAGATAGCTCATCTCTTCCTTCATTGGCATCACCCACTTCTTCTTGTAAGCATCGCTAAGGGCCTCATCATAGCAAAGAGGCTCTCCGCCATCCAAAAGTAACACATATTCCATTGTAGGATACGTCCTGATCGGTATCGGTCTCCTAGTGGATCTTTGTACCTCTTGTGCAGCATCAGGGTCATCGGCCTCCAAGGGCTGCAATTGCTCAAGTTTGCAATATTTAATGACCATTGCCTTGGCCTACGGCCTTGGCATCTCCTCTTCTAAGTCAGAAAGTGCATCGCCCACCCATTTTGAGCCACCCTTTCCCACCGAACCTTCTATTTTTGAATCATCACTTAATTCCACAAGATCATCAGTGTAGGCCTCTAACCTTCTATCTTCAATGAAGTATTTGATGTTTTGGTTATTAAATAACACAACATCTCTACTTCGGATGACTTCTTCGCTACTCGATCATACAGCTTGTAACCAAACTTTTCTTCACCATATCTGATGAACATACACTAACGAACCTTCCCAGTTTTGTCCTCTCATCCTTCAGTGTGTGGACAAATGCTCGACAGTCAAACACCCTCAAGTGGTTGAAGCTTACATCCCTATCAAGCCGCACTCCTTCAGCACATCACCATTAAGAGGATTTGACGGAGATAAGTTGATAAGGTGACATGTTGTTTGTAGAGCTTCCGCTTTGAATGATCTTGGAAGCTTTGCATATGAGAGTAGGCACCTTACCCTTTCCATCAATGTGCAGTTCACTTGTTCTGCCACCCCATTGTGCTAAAGGATTTTAGGAATAGTCTGCTCATGTCGGATTCCTTGAGCCTTATAGTATTCATCAAACGAACCAATGTATTCACCTCCATTATCCGTCCAAATACACTTCAACTTCCTCCCAGTCTCACACTATACTTTTGCATGAATGGCTTTAAAGTTGCTTAAAATTTAATCCCTAGTCCTAATGGAGTATACACAGAGCTTTCTTGAGAAATCATCAATGAATGTCACAAAGTATGACGATCTACCTAATGACTTCACCTTCATCGGACCACATACATCCGAGAAGACCTGATCAAGTTTTCATATTGCCCTTCTGATGATACTTTTGACAAATTGGGCTTGATTTTACTTACTTAATACGCAGTGAATGCATAAGCCAACCTTACCACCTCAAACCTCTAGCAGAACCCCTTAGTTGCTGAGAAGTTTGACCCCCTTCTCACTCATATAATTGAGTCTATGATATCATACATCATAAGAATCTTCTACGGATTTCACCTCAGTCATCGAACACACCTCTACCTAAATCTGATATAGTAAACAACACTTGCTCCCCCGATCCACTACCACAGACCCATTCGTCAAGTTCCATAAACCTTTTCCAAAATGACTTATGTAGTCCTCATCATCAAGCTTATCGGCTGAGATGAGATGCATCCTCAAGTTTAGAGCGTGTCTTACTTCCTTGAGTTATAAGGTAAAACCCAAGCTCGTCTCTAGTCATATACTTTCTATACCAACTATCTTTGAGATGCAATCATTACCCATCCACACCTCACCAAAGTTTATGGATGTGTAGGAAGAGAAGAACTTCTTGTGTAGGGTAACATAGTAGGATGCACCATTATCCACTACTCAGTCAGCGTCAATACATAAGGTGCTTGTGCAAGCATTCAAACGCTCCGAAATGACCATCAACTCATCATCAATAACGGCTGTCGTCTCCTCATCTATCTTGCCTTTTCCTTTTGTGCCCTTCTTCAAATCCCAATAATCCTTCTTCCATTGATCATGCTTCCCATAATGAAAACGAGATTTGTCTTTGAGTTCTTCGGTCTACTTTTAAACATTTCCCTCTGCATCATACCCTTATTTTTCCCTTGTCCCACCATAAGTGCCTCAAACTTTGAAGACTAAACAATATTGTCATCCCTTCTCGTCTCTTATCCAAGAAGTGACGTTGTCACTTATGCCATTGTGAGCTTTCTACCCGAAGCGGAATTGCTAAAAGACATATAGAGAGTCTTCCAGCTATCCGATAGGGAACTTAGGATTAACTGAGCTTAGATTTAATCCCCGAATACTATTTCCATATTCTTCAACTGGATGAATATATTCTAGAACTCATTTAGGTGTGATGCAATGGGTTCCTCGTCTTCATACCTCAATTTATATAACTTCCTCATGAGTTATACCTTATTTCTAGCTATTTTGTTTGCATAAAGCGAATCTAGCTTGGACCACACTCCATAGGTTGTAATTTCTTCTTCAACGTGATGAATAACGCTATCATCCACCCATTGACCAATATAACCACAAGCTCTTCTATTAACCTTCTTCCAGATCCCTTCTTTTTCTTTCATGCTCTCAAGCATGACTCCCTCATTTTCGAATGGATATGCTAGCTCTTTTACATAGAGAAAATCTTTTATCTTACTCTTTTAAGTCCTATAATTTGTGTTGTTCAACATCACCATGACTGGTTTGTTAGCTATCATGAGCACAAACCTTGTTCTAATACCAAGTGTTGGAAAAAATAACAGATAATTACCCTCAGTCAGGTAGACCATAACCTCTCAACCAACTACACAATTATGGAAAAATATAAAAGTAGATTACAAGTATAGAGAAAATGAGAATATATGGGACAAAGAATTTGAGACTTTATTAAGTATGAAGATTTGGAGAAAGGTGAGAGCTTGTGCACCTATATTTACAAACGGCCAGGAAAGGGTCTTTTTCCCTCTCTCATACTTGGTTAGAACATTCAACCATCATTGGATATCTGACTTATACATATTTCTACCTAGTTATAATTAGGAAACCGTACAAGTTATAACTTGATGATTAACTCTATAAGTTGAACCCTGTCAACTTAATAGACTATCATGCTGATGAGTACCAAATCTCTTATATTAAGAAATTTTCTAACCACTTTCTAACATCCTTTCTTCCTACATGTCTCCTTCCTTGGTCTCGACTACTAGTTCGTCCTTGCCAACCAATCCCATTAGTTGGCCTTCAAAGTTCCCCTTGGATGACGCCATTTGGTTGATGCCCCTATTTGACGCCTCTGACCGACAGGCCCTTTCCTAGGCAATTGGCCTTTCCTAGCTAATGGGCTACTCTTGTCGAGGAAACCTCAACAATTGATAACTGTCAAAATGCTTTGGTCCCAAAACATCAAATATCATATAACATTATCATAGCGCAAAAGTAATTGCATTCAATGAACAATAGATTGTTTAGGAATTATTATGGGTGGTGCTAGAGGGGGTTGGAATGTAAGGAAGGCATTGCAATTGATAATGGAATGTGTGAAAACACCAACCTTCATAGAAAATTCAAGCCTAAGCAAGATTTCAACAAGGTTATACTCTGTCTCTATATTTGTTCATTTTATGTTCACAATTGCACACTATTTCAATCGTTATAAAAGAGATGAATTGTATAATGGCTTTAAAGTATCACCAACAACATCCCCTATAGCCCATCAAATATTTACATACGACCTTTTTATTTTCAGAGAGGCTGATGACACATCCATGCTCATGATCAATGAGATTTTAACCATTTTTGCTATGTTGTTGGGGGGGGGAATTAATTATGACATGTCTAGCATTTTTTTTAGTCGAGATATTCCGTAAACAAAACTACCGGGCCGAGATGAATGAATTGGGCTAATGGAGAAATTTGATAAATGCTTGGGGGCACTTTCTACTAAAGAGCATGAACCATAAGGTCGTTGATAATGAGATCCTGCTAAAATGCTCAAATATGTTCGAAGGATGGCAATAGAAATATGTGTCTCATGTCGGTTGCCTCACTCTCATTAATCAACACTCTCATCCATCCCCATTTACTATATCCACATACCTCCGTCTGAAATCAATTTTACATCAAATGTTAGCCTAGCAAAAATGTTTAAGTGGGGGTATGAGGAAGGCTTGAATTGCATAACTTCATCTCTTGTGATAGTGTGTCGATAAAAAAAAACGAGGGGAAGCTGGAGTATAGTACCAAGGGTGCACTTGTTCCTTTGGAGATCAGCTTCAAAAGCAATCCGACTAAATGCAATATTGAGCATAGAATTCAGGGTACAGACATAACTTGTCCAATGTGCCAGCAAGAGCCCGAAACAACAAACTACTTGCTATTATAGTGCACCATTTGCTTGCTTGGCTTGGTTCGGGTTGCCGTTGGGGATGGATGTACTTGCTGGAGTGAACGACACGTTGTTGTCCTGCTTTGATGGCTTTATCAGGAGCCACAGGAGAGGAGAAGTGAAGCTATAAGGTGAGGGTCTGCAATAATATGGATAATCTGAAAACATCACAACGGCATTGTATTTCTGCTCACTTAGGAAGTATGAGAAGGTTGATGATGAAGATGTAGAGCTCCTACCAAAAAAAATGCAGAGGGGCAACCGCCACCCTTGGGAATCCTCAAACGCAACTTTGATGGTGAGTGCAAAGGCATGGCAATAAGCATGGGAGCAATTGAGGGGACTCCTCAAGAAAAGCAATCCGTTGTCACATAGGTCGAATATAGGGTCACGGATGCCATTCCAGGATTGCGGCTGAGAAAAGGAATATGCCACATATATTTCGAGACACGCACTGCAATCCCGGAACAGCTACTCAATGACCCGACACTTCCTCCTTCTTGGCAAGCAGCTGGCATAGTTTGTAACTGCAGGAACATGTTCCATGTAAACCTTGGTTTTGCCATTGCAGCTATTCGTAGAATTGCTAACCCAGCGGCTCATGAGCTAGCGCAATTCACCTTAGCTGATCTATCCAATGCTCAATGGAATGATATAATTCCTGATGAGCTATCAACTGTACTTGACAGTGGTTTAAATGATTCATGAAACATATTTTATTTTACTCATATTTCGAGGGAAAAACCATCAGAAACGCTTAAAATTTTAGTTGCAGATTCTCCATGCGAGCGCCAACACAACCGTTATCTCGACTTTTTTTTTTCTTTTCCTTTTCTTTTTTTATCAAACTTACAGTTATTAAAAGTAGCCTAGCGCAAATCAACAGATACTAAAAATAGCCAAGCAGAAATGAACATATTTACAAATTATTTTTTTGATAAATTTGGTTCCATAATATATTTCTATCCAATTACATATCGAACTGAATTTTTTTAAGAATATCAAGACATTGGTCTCGAATTTTAGCTAGACTCACAAATCTTTACAAAAGCTTCATAAAAGCAGCAAAGTTTGACATCTTTGTGCAACAATTTCATGCATAATTAAGTACAAACATTTTAAACATCAGTAATGAACAATTAATCACAAGGGATACGCACTTAACTATCAATAATATACTATTTTAACCATCATATATAATAATTAGCAATATATATACTAGTTTAGTCATCAAGTATGATTATACGTTTTAGTCAGCGCATATATAATCAGTTATTTATTTGATAATACTTTATTCTAACATAATAGTTTAGTCGTCAACTATGATTCACTTATTATATTTTTCAATGTCAACCATGAATACACGCATTCAATAACAGATGAAGTCAAAAGGGAATCCGAAACCAGCGAAAAATGAAGCGCCCAATATCGCTTATTACATCTCGTTGTGAAAAGTTACCAATGTTCTCACATAATGTACAATTATGATAAGTCTTGACCTGCCCACTTATACATACATATATATACATACATATATACATACATATATATATATATATATATATAAGGGAACATATTTCAAACTCACCAGATTGAGGCCGATTGATCCATATGAATTATCCCAATTCTACATGCACGCATGCTCACTGCAGCTCTCCAACAGGGGCTTCGTTGAGCCACAAGAAATGAATGAAATCATATAATTTGGCGCTCACACTGACCTGCTCACACGAATGCTAGTCATTTAGTCCGATCAACTACCGAGCTACATCATAATGCAATATGCAAAGAATGAAAAGAAAAATACACTACCTTGTATGGTGTAGGATTCAACCTCCTCATGTGATCGGCACGCATTTGCTCCAGTTGTTTCATGCAGCGTTCTCTAATGTCCTTGAGAGAAGGCAATTGTTTTCTTGCTTTATCTTTCAGAGAGGACAAAAAGAGAGGGCATTGATGTCGTATTGTATTTTAAAGATCATTTTCATAGCAGCAAGTAATCTCAGTCATAGCAACGAAATCCCACCCACTCCAACCCCAACAACGCCCCCCCCCCCCCCACAACAAGAGAGAGAGAGAGAGAGAGACAGGTGCAAAAATATATAAGTGGAAGAACACTAGCTCTAATCTATTCACATGCACTTCCGCAATAAACAATCAGCCCACTTAATCCTCGTGACTATGGAGAATTTGTAATTGCTTTTGACGAGGAGATGACAAGGCACAAATTCACTAGTCCTTTACTCAGCATTTCTCTATAAACAAATATCAATCAACTCTCAATACGAGAGCAAATTATAGGGCAATCTAATGCAAGTAAGATCATTTCTCTATAAACAAATATCATTCAACTCTGACTACCAGCGACAGAAGCTACATATCAGTATGTATTTTTACTAAGTGGTAACAGTACAAAGGAAATTTGGATTTATTAGTTGTCCAAGAAGCCTTTGAAGTCGAGCAAATGCAGATACCAGAAGAAGAAAAAAACAATGTAAAAGAAAGTATTGCAAAAGCAAAGACTAATTTGACCACATAAATTAATAATTTAGAATACAGCACCATGTATTTTCCACAAAGGAAGCTCACATCACAAATACAGATAAGAATTGACAAATCACAAATACACTAAAACAGAATCATACCCGCACTCCGACTCCAATAACACTTCAGCAGTTCGTCAACTTGTTGTGGCACCACATAAGCTCGTTTGGATTCAATAAATGGGTGCCGACACAGTATCCGCTCTCCAACCTGGCATGTACAATAGGGTTTAGAAAAGGTTTTCTGTTGTTTGATTCCACCGGCTATGAAAGAAATTTTGGAGAATTCATGAACTTGTCATGTAATAAACACCACCCGCGCAATGGCTGAATACTAATTCTTCAATGGTCTTACAAGAGAAATAGTGCATTTTGAGGTAGAAAAGATGTCACGGAAAAGGACAAGACCTTTGGAGGAGGTTCATTTTCCCCAATCATTAGATCCACTAGTCCACATCCTTCTTTCCCATACAGTCTGTAACAGCGTTTCTTGCATGGAATTGAGACCTAAAACAGAAAATGATTTTACTTAACTTGGCATCAAATGCTACAGCATTTTTCTCTCTTTTGTAATGAATTTATGTGCATACAAACCTTAGATACATCTTCAGAAAGCTTGATGCGGGGTTGACCATTAATGTCAACAAGCTTGAAAACACAGCCTAATGCAGCTTGAGAATAACAAGTAACAAGATAAGTTCCTATTCCATATGCATCAACTTCATGACCCTGTTTAAACACGTTTGTTAGTAACATTCATTTTTTTTAAATAAAAATAAAAATCCTTCGCATGATCAAACATTTTAAACATTGTACAATTTGCCCCTACAATGCCAGGCCCTTCAAAGGTCCACAATTCCTAACTATGTGCCAAGTGGTGGATTCGAATATACTTGTTTTGGTTGTTTTGTGGGGTGGGTGGAGGGAGGCTCCTAAGTCTAGACATGTAACTACAATAAGCATGGGCGAATGCTCTTTAAAGAACTATTTCATGATTATTTATTAAAGACATTGGTTATGATGACAGCGTGTTGTTCCATAACAAAAGACAGATAAGCGAAAAAAGCTGTTGACTTAATATTCTCAACAGGGATAATAAGAACTGATCTTGGATAATAAGAAAGATGCCCAAAAAGGCTGACATTCTCAATAGGGAAACCTGATATAATACTAGGACATGCAAAAATTCTCTCATTATATATTCATTCAACCAAACTCTTTCATAGTTTCATTCAAATTAGGGAAAGCAATCCTACCCATGGGCTCAGGGCCACCCATCAAGGATTCTGATAGGCCATTGGTGAAGCACACTTTTGTAAGGAGGACAAACAGGGCACTGTAATTGAGCCAAGGAGGGACATATGGAGTGTGTGAGGAATAGGGGCAAATCAGGCATTACATTTTATTTCCGTTTCGATTCCTTTTCTGATTATGTTTTCCTTCTTGTATGGGTAGTTACAGGATGTCAGCAGGTTGTTAGTTATATATAGTCGAGAGGGAGGAGAGATAGAGGGGGGGAAAACAGAAAGATTGTGGAGGCACCAGGGTCTTGAAAGCCTGGATACCAGACTATAATCATATTGATCTTTTTTTCTCTGTTATCACATTGTCTATTACTGCAGCTTCCCCCATCTCCTAATAGATTCCCCATCCGGGTCGGGTTTGGACAGTGGGGGATGATTTCAGGGATCGGGTGCGGGGTTCTTATAGGAAATTATTCGGGGACAAGGTGGGACGGGTTTGGGGTCCCCTATCCGAACCCATCCTGAATCATATATACAAAAAAATTCTTTTCTTTTTTTTGGTTTAAGGTTAATCTAAGTTACCTAAAATCTAAACTAGCAACTAGTAACTTGCCCAATATGGTAATTGTTCTTTGAGTTTAGTTCTACATTTTGTAGATTTTGTGATTGGTTAATATACTGAAAATTTGATTGTTATCCTAAAAATTTTCTGTAACAATTTGGCACAAATCTAAGTTGGAATAATTATGTCCTAAACTTTCTATTACAACAATAATGTCAACAAAACTTGCATAAAGAAAATTCAGGGAATAGTTCGAAGATAATTTTTGGGATGGTTATTTTAGGCAGGGATCACAGAAATCCTTGCAGGATTCTCCGCCAACAGAAACCAGGATCGGGCCGGTTTGGGGATTAACTTTCAATTCATGTGCGGAGATGGGGTCCCCAACCCGCCCTATTGTCATCCCTAATTCTAATATGATTAAGACTGGCTCTATGTTTGTCAAAAAGTCTAACTATTAGAACTCAAATACTCCACATGCACACATAATCTGGACTATTAATTATCAAAACTATTAGATCTGACAAAAGGCAACAATACCCCTGGTTGCATATTAATTATCAAGGCCATCACAGTGATCATACAACCACCAATAACAGTATAAGTATACTCCCTTTTCTTTTTTACCTGTTTATTCAAATGATCTAAAGTCTCTTCATTGAGATCATTGCTAGCTGTAATGCATATCTTTCCAAAATCAGCAATCCCAAATTCTTTCTCAATTGCATGAAAGAACTTCCGAGCTTCACATGACAAATATGAAAGGTCACCAGAGTCCAGCCTAATTCCTGCAGCTTTATATCTGCATTGCATGTATAAACTTCAGAATCAAATAGTATCATCATAATTGTGTAAGGGTGAAATACTTTTGTTCATGCCATATAATATAAGATAAAAAGAAGCTCAACTACATTCAATCTACAAACATATAATAAATGCTGAGATATTGAAGCATGTGCAACTCTTCCATACCCTAAATCACGAAGAGCTAGAGCAACTGCACAGAAGTTTGGAATCCCGCTCCTTAGGACCTGGAAGAACAAATATTACTCGCAGTTGAAAGATATGGGTGAAGAGGAGGACAGAGAAACTGCTACATTTGGTCATATCCATTGAGGCCTCTTTAGAAAAATTACTAAGAGAAACAAAAGAAAATACGAACTGCTGCAGAATATTATTGAACTGCAAGGGAATGCTCAGTGACTTCGAAGTGGCACTGATACAAATATCCAGATTAATAACATTCAAATTATTGATAAACAAAGAAATTCCAGGATTTCTTGCCAAGAAACATCTTTACACACTAGAATCAGTAATCAAAGGTATAATAGCCTAAAAAGTGGTAACAAAGGGAGACGTTGTATAACAGTATATATAAACCAACTACCAAAGTCTAGGAATCCAAACACAAGTACAATCGAAATAAAATAAAATGAAAATACTCAATGTCCAGGCAAATATATATCAAAAGCTATCGCATGTCTTGCATGGGCAAACCCTAGTAGCAATGTATTCTATGATAGCCCTGAAAGGCTTAAGAACACTGTTCTTGCATGATTCTCAACTCTCTGGAAATAAAATAAATAAGTAAACAAATAGAAAGAGAACTTTAAAAAAAAAACAAAGATAGGATAAGTCAATGACGACATAGTCCCCTAATTGAATTCTCACCATGACTGCTGTCCTCCTTATTGAATCCATTATTTTCACAAAAACCTCCCATCTCTTAGGACCGCCTTTTTCCATATTTTTGAACTCCCAAATAAATAACCAGTTCTGGCTCTAGTTTGGGGATGACCAGATATCTGTCGGTCTGTCCTCTAATTATAATTAACATTAAAAGATTATGAATTATTCATGGGATAAAGACATCGTTTTGACATTGAGACGTCCAAGACTGGGTGTCGTTCCATATAATTTGTTTTTATGCTTCAAATAATTTTTATGGACAGAATACATGCTTCTTAATCATAGTATCAGAATTACATTCATGATCTCATGCAACTTTGGTTCTCTAGATCCCATAACAGCAGCATGTCACAACCCGCTTTGAGCACATTTATTTTTCTTGAATATTGTAGAACATTCTAGAATAATGTAAATATGTGTAGATACAAATAGAAGATATAGGAGGCTTCTACACTTGTATGGATGGTTCTAGAGGGGATGTCTCTAGAACCCTTCTCTTTGGTACACACTTGTATAAAATACTCTAGATTACCCTTAGTCTATTCCGATGGAGCATTCTAGAGGGATAATGATCTAGCCTACTCTAGAGTGTTCATCGGTGGAAAAGGAAGATGATGCCTCAACTCTAAATAGGGAATGAGAGGGGTCTCATTTCCACCATTCACAAGTTGGAAGCTCTCAAGAGTTCTCTCAATAAAATCTCTCATTCTCTCAAAATCTATTGTGTTCCTTTAGAGTTGAACTTTAAGATTTTATACTAAGCAAGATTCCCTTGCTCAAAAATAAGTTCTCTTGAAGTGAAAAACTGACTTAGTCTTCAAGGAATGAGAAAAAGACTAAATGCCGCACGTAGTTGGCTTAGGGAGAAGTCAGGGCATGACAAGCAGCCCAGTATGAATCCGTCATTGACAGGGTACATCGAGATTCAAGTGTAAGCAACCTTACCTATACTAACTTGTCAGCTAGTAGCAGGTTGTTTCCAAAAGACTGGCAAAAAGTTTCTGAATAAAATATGTAACATGAGGTGAAAATTTGTGTAGGCAAAAGCAGACATAGTAGTAATAATACTAGTAGTAATACTAACAAACAAAATAAATGAATAAAATAATAAAAATAATAAACATTATTATTATAAAAATAAATGTAGGTCGTGTTTCTAGGATTAAAAGATTTATTATCACACCACTTGTCAAATACAAACATTTGAGGACTGAATAAATCAGTTTTCTAAACCTCATTTTTTTTCTTTCAAACAATCTTTCAACTATAAAAAGAGCTTACTAACATGCCAGGAGATAATTTCAGATGCTGCTCAACACACTTAGCAACATATAGCACTTCGGAACCCATCATCAAAGATATATGCTATATATTTAATCATTTACATGTAGGTTTTATTCACAAAGAAGTGAAGATCGACATGTAGTTTGGGGTTTTCATGAATATAATCCAGATCAGCAAGAACAATATGCTAAAAGGTTGATGAGAAGAAAAAAAATTCACGTCTTTCAATAATTTCAGGGGAAAAATAATTTACAAAGATCATTCGATAATCTAAAACAATCCATCTTAACAAGTGCAGACATTACACACTGGAAAAATACAACGGCACAAGTAATGACCAGCACAAAACATACTTACATCATAAGTGTCTACCAGAGCAAGGAAGTTATTTGGGAATGCCAAAGCATAGGAGGTGAAAGCTGCCAACTCACTTTGATTCGTCTCAACAAAGGAACCATTCAATGACTTTGCCTGCTGAAAGGCAAGCAAAAAACAAAATGAATCTGCTGTCATTACTACGTTGAAGAAAAGGCCAACTGTCATTCGCAATAGTAGATCAAGTAAAGCAGGGCTGTAACCCAACAGGGAAAATAAAGATAGAGAGGGAGGGAGAGAGAACAACAATACCAACAACATGTTGCATTAAAATGATTGTTGTGTTAGATTGATCCTTTTTCACCTCTTTCTTGATACTCCCCATCATAGTTTGTTCTTATTATCTATTTTATTCCTCAGAATATATGCTTATGGCATAAAAAGTCGTGCAACGGCTTCAAATTCTAGTAAAGCTGTACCATAAAGGAGAAACGTCAACCACTTAACAGTCAGAGTGGTCACCAATGCATAGCGTCTAAAGTACCATTTTCCTCTAGATGCATGAGACACAGGACAAATCACACAGATTATTGGTGATTTCTGTGCACATCCCCTCATCCTACACATCCTTCCAGTATCTCCCTTTATTTCCCTTGACAGTGACCATTAGGCACTAGACACTAACTTGAAATGAAAAGAAGCCCTAAAGGGTGCACGTCCACCTGTTATTATCACAATGTATTTATGAGTGTAGAAGCATAGAACTACAGAAAGCCACATCCATACAGACCTGAATCTTGCTTAGCCAAGTCTGCACCAAACCAACAAAATCCTCACAAAAGGTTGAGCCATCAGAACTCTGAAGTGACTTATCTAGAATCTCATCAGGGCCCTGCAAACCACACATATTAGATGTGAAATAAGATACTGACTACCAAGAGGAGGAATAATCAAAATATAGATGCTGCATGATAGTCCGATAATACCTAGTTCAAGTTCTTTTGGATTTTAAACTGATACTTAAAGAGTGATATCCTGAAATGATGTATTCACCAAATTTGAACAAATAACTTGATCACAACTTCCAAATATATTAAGCATTAGCAGTTGAATACAATATGGTTCCCATGTCAAAGAATATATCCTGAAAACCATGAATGAAGAATCTCTCTTGCATAAAGAAGATAAGCTGGAAGTAGCTAAGACCCACCATAAATGAGCTAACAAAGGCATGTGAATGTGTTCCCTTTAATGGTATCCCAAACAACTTGCCAGCAGCAACATTGCTGCAATTCACACAAACAGAAGGTAAGTGAGAAGAAGAGCCAAAAGAGAATAGAAAAAGGAGGCAGCATCTTCTTCACTGCTAAGTCAAGAGTTAAATGTTGTAGCATATGATTAAAACCATCTAGTGAGTTCAAAAGCCCTTGAATCTTTCTTTAGTTTACACAAGTAAAAGAATTATAAATAGAGGAAAAGGGGAAAAAATACATGTACACAACAATTGAATCACTGATATTTGCTCTCAATTTGTATTACAATTGCTTCCTATATAGACCATCATACAATTGAGCAAGGAAAATAAAAGGTTATATTATGTACTGAGTTCAGATTGATTCTTCATTTCTTTGGCAACAAGAAATTAATTAGTATATGGTGTCACCGGTCACAATATGAGGAAGATGTAAGTGTAACAAGAGGTATTTTTGTTAATAAACCAACAACTTTTGAGAAGAATGATATACGAAGGTATGTGCAGTGGCAATTGTATAAATAAGACCAACTTTTTATTTGTTTAAATCTAATTATAATCTGCTTGATGTTTCACAATGATATACTTCATGTATCACCGTGGTATGCACAGTGTTTAACCGGGATGGAACTCAAATCAGAAGATTTTCTATTATTAGCTAAACTTTGTTGCCTATTATAAGCTACGTAATTGTTGGTTAGCTATGTCGTCTATATAAGTCATAAGTTGTGACTTACTTTGTAATCATTCAACAAAGTTAATAACAATTCTTCTCTCCTATATCTTTTGTATCTTCAATTATTTCTGATAACATGGAATCAGAGTCAGGAAAACCTTCCACATTTCATTAATTCAATTCACATTCACACATTCGAAATCAATTCAAATATTCAATTGATTCTTGAAATCAATTCGCCCTTTTGAATCATCTTCGAATTTAATTCAAAATTCGATTCATACATCCAATTCATCCTTGAATTCAATTCGAATTCATATCCTTCTTGTTATTTTTGATCCATTTTCTTTTATTCCAATACTTGATCACAGATTCAATTAATGAAATGGCACCTCTAATTACAAAATCAGCCAATGAGAGTCACTCAAATACTTCAATCGACCCTTCTAATTCACTTCATCTCCGCACCTCGGATCATCCTAGAACAGTCTTAACCTCAAAGAAATTTGATGATACTGGTTTTTCTTCCTGGAGAAGAGCCATGTTGGTTGCCATATTAGCAAAAAAGAAGCAAGGCTTTATCAATGGCAATATTCCAAAGCCAACTGAGACTGATCCTTCATATGAGGATTGGAATGCATGTAATTACATGCTCATCTCATGGATACTCAATACACTATCTAAAGAAATAGTAGAAATCAAAACTGCAAGTGGGATTTGGTCTGACCTCAATGCAAGGTTTGGACAATCGACTTCAGCTGAAAAGGGAAATCACCAACATTGTAGCATTACAAGTTACTGATAAACCATTAGTCAGATTTACTTATGCTAGATGTAGGAAGGTCAAGGCTAGGGAGAGGGGTTGGCTGGGGATACCGGCGCTGGCTCAGCTGTGACTTAGCCAGCTGGTTATGATTGAGTCTATTATCATCATTGTAGTGTCATTGTTATTACTTAACCGAGTATTTGGTATATAGGGGAGGGGTATTATGGAATGTTAATATTGAGTATGTTCGTCGATACGCCTTGCTGGCAATCAGGTGAGTGGGAGAGGGCAATTATGTTAGGATTGTTGGGGATTAAATAGGAGAGGAGGTTGGGTAGGAGAAGGGGGAAGGAAACTGGAAGAAGTGGGAGAATCCAAGTCCTCGAACGCCTGGCTTGTATCCACCTCTATCTCTCATTTCTTAAAATACATTACCTCTTCCATCATCTTTGTTGTTACTGCTACTATGAATATTGTTTCTATTATGTTTTTATCATCTTGGTATCAGAGTGTGTGACGACTGGGAAACAAGATGACACTCAAAGACTGGATAGGATCATTGGGGAGTTAACTGAGAAGTGGATGTGCTTATCAGTCAAGGGAATTCTGATGTTCCGGCCGCGGAGAATGGGAATGAGCAGATGGGAAGGGCAACCGAGATGACACCTTAGGTAGCCAGAGTGGAAAATCAAGAGTCAGAAGGAGAGTATAAGAGTGAACCTCGAGCTGTGCACCAAATGGAGTTACCTCTCCTCAATAACAGTGACCCTGATGGGTGGATTTTCAGGGCCGAACGCTCCTTCAACTTGAATCGACTGACGGAAGGGGAAAAATTGGAGGCTACGGCAGTGGCAATGGAGAGCCGCGCCTTATCTTGGTTTCAGTATACAGAGGAGGCACGGGAATTCACCTTCTGGACTTAGATTGAAGGAGGCACTACTGCTTCGATTTAAAGCAAAGGGTGAGGGGACTCTCTATGAGCGTTTCCTTACCATTAGATAGGAAGCTTCCATTGAAGAGTACCTGGAGACGTTCGAAGCCATGGCATCACCATTGCAGGGACGTTTGATGGGGGAGATTTTGGAAAGTACATTCCTCAATGGTTTTAAGCCAACCATTCAGGTGGAGGTCCATTTGATGAAGCTAGGGATCCTCATGGAGATGATGGAGGCCACCTAGCTGATTGAGGAGAAGAATTGGGTCCTTCAAGTGGGACGGTCTGGACCAGGAGGTAGTTTACGCAGGGCCACTAGTGCCCAAGGTGATATCCTAGGCCCATAGGTCTTAAGCCCATATTACTTGACCTCCTCAACCCACTCGAGCTTTGTGGGTATGAAGGCAGCGGAGAGCTACAACGCAGGTCAGACTACGAATCTAGTTGGCAGCACCAGCACCGAAGGAAACTCCACCAACCGGTGACCCTCTGGGTTATGGCGACTCACCGATGCCGAGTATCAACGGAGGAAGGATAAGGGATTATGGTTTTGTTGCGATGAGAAATTCATGCCGAGACACGAGTGCAAAAATTAATTGTTGCAGGGGTTACTGCTAGATGATTCTTCCTCTCTAGAAGAAATTGAAACTCAAGTGGTTGAAGACGAAGCCACCGACCCTAAGGAGAGGGAGGAAAAGAAAGTGAAAGACCGGATTAAGCTATCCATGAACTCGGTAGTTAGGTTCACCTCCCCTAGAATAATAAAGCTTGCGCGGAAGATGGAAGGTACCAAGGTAAACATGCTTATTAATAGCAGAGCAACTCACAACTTCATCGCACTAGATGTGGTCCGAAAGTTGCAGCTGTAGATGACCCCCACTAGTGCGTATGAAATCGTCATGGGGACAAGCGAGTCGGTCTAGGCTCAAGGATTGTGTAAGTCTTTGACACTCTCTTTGCAAGGGATTGATGTATGCAAAGATTTCTTACCCCTTGAACTAGGAAGCATGAATGTCATTCTGGGAATGCAATGGCTAGAGAAACTCGGAATGATGCGGATAACTTGGAAGGCGTTGGTTATGAAATTTGTGGTGGGCCAGAAAATTGTGGAGCTAAGAGGGGATCCGGGGCTATGCAAAACTCATATCTCATTAAGGGCTATGATGAAAACAGTCCGAAGGGAAAGGGATCCTGCTAGAGTGTTGTGTAGTGGAAGCAGTAAAGAGAAACCTATAGAGAAAAGCCCAAGTGGCTAAGGATGTCTAGCAGATGCTAGATGAATTCAGAATGTGTTGGGAGCTCCTACAAGTCTTCCTCCTCAATAGGCCTTGGACCACAGCATTGAGTTGCAGAAGGGCAGCAACCAGTTAGTGTCAAACCCTACAGATACCCCCAACACTAGAAAGATGAGATAGAAAAGTTGGTGCAAGAAATGATGACAGCAAGCATCATTCAGTCAAGTCACAGCCCCTTCTCCAGTCCAGTGCTCCTAGTAAGGAAGAAGGATGGTGGTTGGCGCTTCTGTGTGGACTACCGCGCCCTAAATAGAGCAATCGTCCCAGATAATTTTCCAATACTCGTAATGGAAGAGTTGTTAGATGAGTTCTATGGTGCAAGGGTATTCTCTAAGCTTGACTTGAAGTCAAGGTATCATCAAATTAGGGTACGGCCGGAGGATGTACCCAAAATGGCCTTTAGAACCCATGAGGGTCATTACAAATTCCTCGAAATGCCATTTGGGCTAATGAATGCTCTAGCCACCTTTCAGGCTTTGATGAATAATATTTTCAAGCCTTACTTGAGGAAATTCATTTTGGTATTCTTTGACGACATATTAGTGCATGCACACTCATTGTTTGTTAATCAAAACAAGTGCTTGTTTGGTCAAGAGAAGCTGGAATATCTCAGCCATATTGTCTCAGCAGCGGGAGTTTTAGCTGATTCGTCTAAACTAAAGGCAATGGTTGATTGGCCAACACCTAAGAATTTACAAGAACTACAAGGTTTCCTTGGTCTCACAGGATATTATCAAAAATTTGTACACCGATATGGGCATATAACAGTGCCCCTGACTACCCATATTAAAAAAGATAGCTTTCATTGGAATGGGGAGGCTCAAAGGGCATTTGAGGAGCTCAAACAAGTAATGGTAAGGGTACCAGTCCTGGCCCTACCAAATTTTCAACAACCATTTGTGGTAGAAACCAATGCATCAGGGCTAGGAATTGGAGCAACCCTAATGCAACATCAGCGACCGATTGCTTACTATAGTCAAGTGCTAGGACCTCAAGCCCAAATGAAGTATGTATATCAAAGGGAGTTGATGGTAGTAATTCTAGCAGTCAAGCATTGGAGACCATATCTCTTGGGCCACAAATTTGTCATACGCACAAATCAAAAAAGCTTAAAGTTTTTGCTAGACCAGCAAGTCATCTCTGAAGAATTGGAAGATGTGGGAGGAACCAGGTCCTCGAACGTCTGGCTTGTATCCACCTCTATCTCTTGTTTCTTAATATACATTACCTTTTCCATCATATGTGTTGTTACCGATGCTATGAATATTGTTTATGTTTTGTTCTGTTTTTATCAAAAACTTAGTGCTGTGATAGCTATCACCGAGTCTACATAAAATTTCTTTACTAGCTTTCTTCTTGAATAAATAGGAGAGGAGGTCAGGTAGGAGAAGGGGGAAGGAAATTGGAAGAAGTTGGAGGATCCAGGTTCTCAAACGCGTGGCTTGTATCCACCTCTATCTCTCATTTCTTAATATACATTACCTCTTCCATCATTTGTGTTGTTACTGCTGCTATGAATATTGTTTCTATAATGTTGTCATCAGTTACTTCACTCAACTAAAGAAGTTGTGGGATGAACTCCAAATTGTACACCTATTTCTAGTAACTACAAAGGAAACTCAGCAATACTTCGAGGAAGAGCAACTTTTCCAATTTCTGAAGTTTTCGTCAGTCAATTATCATGAATAAGCCCTTACCTAGCTTTGGAGAGGCTTATTCCACATTGTTACATGAAGAGAAACAAAGAAAAGTAAGATCCCAGCCCATTTTACTTCAAGACCGGTCATCATTTTCTATGCAGAGCCATCCTTGGAAGTCTTTTTAGGCTGACATCAAGAATTCATCTCTTGTATGTACTTACTACAAGAAGACAGGACACCTTAGAGACAAATGTTATTGTCTAGTTGGATTCCCTACTGACTTCAAAAATTTTGTTGTTGTTGAGAGTAATGATCAAGAGAAGCCAGAATCTTAAGTTTAAGCACAAACAAGCATTCAGTTGGACAACGATCGATGCATGAAGTTTTTGTCACTCCTCAATCAGCAATTACCATCTTCCAAACCAACAGGTACTTCTCTATCCATATCTTCCTTATCATTAAGTTCTTTCACCAGTAGTTATTGGATATTTGATTCATGAGCTACTAATCGTATGTGTGCTGATAGATCTTTGTTCACTTCTTTTTCATCTCTCCATAAACCCTACACAATAACTTTACCATATGGTAATTATGTCATTGTCAATTCAACAGGTTCCATTCAGTTGAATGACATAACTCTCACCAATGTCTTATAAGTTCCTTCCTTCAAATAAAACTTAATCTCTGTCAACAAACTATTACATCAATCATCCAACTTAATTTTCCTTCCCTAATGATGCATATTACTTGCAAGGCCCTTCACTGAAGAGGCCTGTAGTTCTGGGTAAGGCACACAATGGCTTGTACCTGTTGCATTCCAACCTTCGAGAGAAGAAACCAATCACCATTTCAATTCCTTCATCTGTTTGTAATTCTTTTGTGCCCTATATAGATGATTGTAACAGTTAACATATTAAACTAGGTCATTTACCTTTTGAAAAGTTACAAACTCTCAATGTACTCACATCTAAATGTAATAAAAAAACCCATTGTTCCATGTACCATATGTAATCAGGCAAAACAACATCCTTTATCTTTTCCTCATAGTATAATACATGCTAAATCTCCCTTTGATTTGATTCACATAAATATATGGGGACCATATCATATTCCCACTCATAATGGCTACAAATATTTCTTGCCAAAGTAGATGATTTCACTAGACATAAGTGGAATCATTAACTTAGCACAGAAAGCAATGCCTGCACCCTTATTAAAGCCTTTATTGCCATGATTCAAACACAATTTCAAAACACTGTCAAAATAATCATAAGCGATAATGCATTCGAACTAGGATCCAATAAAAAAACATCCTCATATCTCACCTCCCTCGGCATCCTACATCAAACATTTTGTGCATATACTCCACAACAAAACGGAGTTGTTGAGAGGAAACATAGACGCCTCTTAGAAGTAGCACAAGCTTTGTTTTTTCAATCACAGATTCCACCTAAATTCTAGGGGGAGTGTATTCTTCATGCAAATTATATTATAAACTATTTACCCACAAAAATCCTTCAACAAAAAACATCACATGAAAAGCTCTTTGGCAAACCCCCTAATTTTTCTAATCTTCATAACTTTGGATGTCTATGTTATGCTTCCACTTCTCCCAAACCTCTAAAAAATTTATCTTTAGAGCTCAAACATGAAAGATGATAAAGTTTTCAATCTTACCACCCAAAAATTGCAAATATCCAGAGATATTCTCTTCTATGACCATCATTTCCCTTAACACAACAATGCTCCTAACACCACATCAGACCAATATTATGATAAGCCATTGGTTAAATACACCTATGTGCGTAGAAGGGATGCTAAGGATGGTTTCCCTGGGGCTGCAAATACAGGATGGTTTTACCCAATGAGTGTCAGGCTGTGAGGGTTGTTGAGAAGACCATTAGTACTTTGTCATTTTATTCCCCAGTTTGTTAGAAGATTTGGTTAGGCACAGATGAGTCATAAGAGAGAGTCAAGAGTATAATCTAGCATGATCTTGTAATAAATAGAGAGGGGGATGGCGGGTTTGGGGGAGATATTTTTTGGCTAGTGTGGGAGGCTCCCAAGACCTCAAATCCCCGGTTTATCCTCATTCAATACAAACTCCACTTTCTTTTTTCTCTCTCAATTGTTTGATTCCTTGAAACTGTACTAGTCCTGATATTCCTAACATTGTGGTATTAGAGAGCTCTACGGTCCAAACCAGAGATTGCGCCAAAGAGGAATGAGGGGTTAAAGAAAAGGCTAGGGAAGATTCAAGAGGAATGGATGAGTGAGATGGGCCAAGGAAGGACGATACTGGAGGGTAGGATAGGGACGGTTAAACATACCTTACGCAAGGTGAGACCATGAAAGGGATGTTGGAACTCTTCCTCGGCTGTGAGCAGCCTAAAGCAGTTGTGGGGGTTGAGACACAGAAGTCCACAGAGGAAAATAAAGAGGGGAATGGAGGAGGAACTGAGCCAAGGAACTCAAAGCAGCTGGAGTTCCCTGTGTTTGATGGTGGCGATCCAGATGGGTGGATTTTCTGAGATGAGCGGTTCTTCAACCTCAATCTCACCTCAGAGGCTTAGAAATTGAAAATGGCAACAATGGCAATGGAAGACAGAGCATTAGCATAATTTCGGTACATTAAGGACAACCGGGGCTTCTCTTCCTGGGTGAGTTTAAGAAACCGCCTCCTAGCCAGGTTTCAAGCTCACCATGAGGGATCTCTGTGCGAGCAATTCCTAGCAGTCAAACGGGAAGGATCGATGGAGGAGTATCAAGAGTTGTTCTAGATCCTTACATCACCACTTCAAGGAAGACTCTTAGTAGAGGGTGCTTGAAAGCACGTTTCTCAATGGACTGAAGCCAACAACCCGTGTTGAAGTGAGGATGTTGAGGCTCAAGGACCTTACTAAGGTAATGGAGGCGGCCCAACTAGTTAAGGAAAAGAACCGGGTTCTCTAACCAGTCCGAGTGGGTTTTCCATTTGCAAAATTGGGTAATTATAATCCCTCCATACCAAAATCCTAAGACAGCAGGGGTAGCAAAAGCAAACTATGTCGAAGTTACAATAGAGTTTTCCATGAATTAAGTTGCGGGGTTTACAACACCCTAAACAATGAAGCTCCAGGGGGAAATCAAGCATCTCCCGATGATGATTCTCATTGATTGTAGGGCTACCCACATCTTCATCGCCTTTGATGCAGTAGGTCGGTTAAATCTTCCTTTATCTCCCACCACGACTTACGATGTTATAATGGGTACAAGGGGTATGTTCAGACGCAGGACATTTACAAAGGAGTTCGAGTGGTGCTACAAGAAATAGAAGTGGTCGAGGACTTCCTGCCCTTGGAATTGGGTAGCTCAGACCTAATTTTAGGTATGCAATGGTTATCTAAGCAAGTTAAATGAAGACACTAGTCATGAAATTTCCTTTGGGAAACAATATGGTCACTCTCTGTGGGAACTCGGCCTATGCAAGACGCAAATATCACTCAGACCCATGGTGAAGGCTGTGGAACAAGAGGGTCAAGGATTGCTAGTATAGTGCACAACTCTAGGATTGGAGGAGGGAGACCAATACCAGAAGAAAGTCCAGAGGCGGTCAGGGCGGTCCTATCGTAATATGAGGATATAATGGTTGAACCCACGAGGTTGCCACCACCGCGAGCCAGGGACCACCAAATTGAACTCAAACCAGGGGCTCCACCCAACCGACATCCCCAGATCCAAAAAAATGAGATTGAAAAATTAGTGACAGAGATGTTGGCGGCTGGGATTGCTCAACCAAGTCACGACCCATTCTCTAATCCTGTCCTTTTTGTGAAAAAGAAGGATGGAAGCTAGCGATTTTGTATGGATTACCGTGCACTTAACCGTGTGACCATAGCTGACAAGTTTTCAACTCCGGTCATTGATAACCTCCTAGATGAGCTACACGAAACAGCAGTCTTCTCTAAGTTGGACTTGAAATCTTGGTATCACCAGATCCGGGTCTGAACCGAAGATGTGCCCAAGATAGCGTTTCGCACACACGAGGGTCATTACGAGTTCCTTATAATGCCCTTTGGATTGACTAATGCACCCACTACTTTTCAGTCACCGCTGAACGAGGTGTTGAAACCCTTCTTGAGGAAATTTGTACTAGTGCTTTGGTGATATTCTAATTTTCAGCGCAAGAATGGAGGAGCATGTGCAGCTCTTGGAGATGGTGATGGAGGTGCTACTAAGACATTCACTCTTTGTAAATGCTAAAAAGTGCTTGTTTGGGCAGCAGGCACTCGAATACCTGGGGCACATTATTTCAGCCAAGGGGGTGTTCTTACGGGATAATATCGAAAGTTCATAAAGGGGTATGGGCAGATTTGTAGCACCCCTAACGGCTCGGCTTAAGAAGGATTGCTTTGAGTGGAATCCCAAAGCTCAAGCTACCTTTGAGGCACTGATGTGCACCATAACCAGCGTACCAATGTTGGCATTGCCCAACTTTCAGCAGCCTTTTGTGATCGAGACTGATGCATCAACTATAGATGTCATGCTAATGAAAGGACAGCAACCGATTGCGTACTTCAGTCAGACCCTAGGGTAGAAGGCACGGTTAAATTGGGTCTGTGAATGTGAGCTTATAGCCGTAGTGTTGGTTGTGCAACAATGGAGACCGTATCTGATGGGGCAGAAATTTTTGGTTCGCACTGATCAAAAAAGTCTAAAATTCTTGTTAGATCGGTAGGTGGTAGTGGAGGAACACCAAAAGTGGCTTTCAAAGCTCTAGAGCTATAACTTTGATACAGAGTATCGCCTCGTATGTGAAAACAAAGCAGTCAATGCTTTGTCAAGAAAAGAGTTATCCACTCTTTTCGCATATTGGTACCAACAGTGGGGCGATTTGCAAGCTAAGACTGAGGCAGATTCGACCTTTGAACCAATCGAGGAGGCCCTCCAGGCAGCACCTAATGTGTTTTCTGACTACACACTATGCCAAGGCAATTTGCTATATAAGGGTCGCCTGGTATTTCCAACTAACTCCCCTTTCATCCCTCAATTGTTAGAAGAATATCATAGAGGGGCCATGAGGAGCATTCGAGGGTATTGATGACATTCCACCGATTTCTTAGGATGTTTTTTGGCCGGGAATGAGGAAGCAGGCGCACAACTTTGTGGCAGCCTGTGTGATGTTTGTCAAGAAAATAAATCGTTGGCACTATTTCCTGTAGGCTTGCTGCAGCGCTTGCCCTTGCCGGAGCAAGTATGGGATGAAATTTCAATGGACATCATTGAGGGACTGCCTCAATTAGGAGGTACACTTGTGTGTTCCTAGTGGTGGATTTTGATTATCCAAGTATGCACATTTTGTTCCGCTGAAGCACTCTTTCATAGCCCAAATGGCAATTGTTGTTTTTGTCAAAGAGGTTGTACGACTACACGGGTTTCCTAGAGCTGTCATTTTTGATTGGGACAAGGTCTTCCTTAGCCATTATTGTGGTGAGTTGTTCAAGCTACAAAGCACCTCTCTAAGGTATAGCTCAGCCTATCTTCCGCAGAAGGATGGACAAACTGAGGTAGTCAATCGCAACCTGGAGACAAACCTTAGGTGCTTTAGCTATGACAAATCTCAGCAATGGGTTAAATGGCTTCCTTAGGCTGAATTTTGGTACAATTCCTCTTACCATTCATCCATCCACACCACACCATTCCAGGCCCTTTACAACAGGCCTCCACCTCCTCTAGTTAGGTATGTGGAGGGCCACACAACACTGGCTACTATTGATCAGGAGTTGAGGGATCGGGATCTAATGTTGGCAAAATTAAAATACCATCTAAAGCTCTCCCAGAGAATCATGAAGCCTTCAACGGATAAGAAGAGGCACCATTTGGAGTTTGAAGTAGGAGACTGGGCCTATGTCAAGCTCAAACCTTACTACCACAAATCCTTAGCCAAATGCCTCAACGAGAAGCTATCACCAAGATAATTTGGGCCATACCACGTGGTTGCAAGGTTGGGGAAGGTAGCCTACTGGCTAGAGTTACCAAACGATCTCAGAATTCACCCGATCTTTCACATTTCCATGCTAAAGTTGGCGATGGGAGATCACACTTGAATTCAACCTTTTCCAATAAATCTGTCTGAAGACTTGAAGTGGAGGGTTATGCCAAATGAAGTACTAGTTGTCCATTACAACTCAAAGGGGTTGTTAGAGGTATTGATCCAGTGGCAAGATCTTCCGGATTTTGAGGCAGCTTAGGAGGAGTTTGAGGTGCTGAATGTGCAATTGCCTACCTTCCACCTTAAAGACAAGGTGAAATTCTTTGGGGAAGGTATTGATAAGCCATTAGTTAAATACACCTATGTGCGTAGAAGGGCTGCCAAGGATGGTTTCCCTGGGGCTGCAAATACAGGTTGGTTTTACCCAATGAGTGTCAAACTATGAGGGTTGTTGAGAAGACTGTTAGTGTACTTTGTCATTTTATTCCCCGGTTTGTTAGAAGATACGGTTAGGCACATATCAGTCAGAGGAGAGATTAAAGAGTATAATCTAGCATGATTTTGTAATAAATAGAGAGGGGAATAGCAGGTAAGGCAGAGGAATTTTTTGGCTAAGTGTGGGAGGCTCCTAGGACCTCGAATCCCTGGTCTATCCTCTTTCAATACAAACTCCACTATCTGTTTTCTCTCTCAATTGTTTGATTCCATGCAACTATATTAGTCCTTATAATCCTAACATAATACCCTTTCCTCATCATTGAGTACCCACCATCTACTTTACTTTCACCAGAACCAATCCCTCCACCACACACTCTTTTCCCCCATTCTAGTTTCAACAAATTCACATCCAGAAAATACTTTTGGTTCTATCTAAAATATGCCAGATCCACAGGGTATTTCTCCACCACAACATAACTTACCCATATCATCTATTCCATCCCTTAGAAGATCCACTCGCCAAATAAAACCTCCCTCAAACCTTCATGACTACATGTGCAATGTTGTTTTGCCCTCTATTGCCTCTCATTATTGTCCTTATACACTCACTAATTCTTGCATCCACCATTCTTCTATCCATTCCTTTATCATCAGCCACTTTCATTATGTTTCCACAAACAATCACACACATATTTTAGAGCCTTGTTTCTATACTAAAGCTCCCAGTGATTAATGCATATAAGATCCAACTTGAATCATGCTCAGGCAATTAAATAGCGGTCGCGGTTGCGTTTGCGGTCGCGGTCGCGGTATCGCGGTATCGGAGCGTCGCGAACGATAAATTATGCGTCGAGGTCGTCGCGGCGTGAATTTTTATTTTTATTTCACCATATACACTAATTAGAGTGAGTCATTATATGCTAAATTTTTCTAATAACCCTAAATTTACCTTAGAATGAAAAAAGGCATGTTATTTAATAGTAAATGTGAAGATAATAAATAGTAATACTTTATTATAATTTAATAGTAATTTGATCTAAGATATATATAGTAAATAAATAAATAAAAATTATCATGCATACTTTTTTCAGTATAATTAAGAATTCTCAGTAAATCTCCGATTTATCGGCGATTTACCCCGATTTATCGGTGATATTTTCCGATTTATCGGGATTTATCGGCGACACCGATTTATCGGCCGATTTATGTGAAATTTTAAAACCGTAGCGTATCGGTAATTTCGCGTCGCGGCTGACCCAAAAACCGCTAAATAGCGGCCGCTACGCTATAGCGGGACCGCTATGCTATAGCGGGACCGCTATTTAATTGGATGATCATGCTAGGAGGTGGTGTTCTAAATTAACTTAGAACAACCAAAAATAAAGAGAAGAATGGGGAGAGATTTGAGAGAATAAAATTGATTCTTGATAACCCCTTGAATCAATACTTACAAGAACCACCTGAGGTGTAAACTCTTAGGATAAATCTTGTAAGATTTTAGCAAACTTCAAACTCTTACACTTGAGTTTTGAATGGGGAGACTCTTGGTATACTAGAGAGAAAAGGTGCAGCCAATAAGTTGTGTTTCTCTTTCATTCTATCCTTGACACTTATAGATAAAGTGCAGGATTATAGGATACAACTTAACCAACTAATACATGTTATTTGAGCTAAATCAAAGGAAGAAATTTACCTAATATCCCAGCCACATGACTAATGGGTAGGGTGTTTGTGCAGATTTCGAACATGATGGTCTCCCTAGCACATGTCTGATTCATATAGCAGCCACATGACTCAAAAGGAAAGAGACAGGTCATTTTCATCTTGTAAGAAATAAAAAATAGTAAGTAATGTCTTCTAGGCTTCTAGCCTACCTTATTCTTCCCCAAAATCTGCATTGTTCTTCCCAAGTGCTGAAAATGACTTAACATACAACTTGAGAGGGACTTATAGCTGTTTTGTGTGGCTCTTATGGATGCAGAATAGGATGTGTTTTTGTGGTGTTTTCACGGCTAAAATAATAAAGGAAAATGGGTTTAAAAAGGTAGGAAAATTAGAGGAAAAAACGTGGCTAAAGGTGGCCTTTTTTAGGGGTATTTTGTGGATGGTAAAAAGGTTGACAAAGCTTGCATGGCTAGGTTTTATGGGATAATTAATTTGTCCAAGTAAGGAGAGTTTTGTGGCTCTTAAACTTGGGAAAATTAATGATGAGATTGTGATCATCAAATGAGCATACTCCCGCATCAGTGATCCTGAATGGCAGGAGGCTATGGCTAAGGAGTCCATTACCTTGGAAGCTAATAATACCTAGGAACTCATGAAAATTCCTAAGGGAAAGAAACCCATCCATTGTAAATGGGTCTACACGGTCAAATATAATGCAGATGGAAGCTTAACGAGATAAAAGGCTAGATTAGTTGTTTAAAGGTTCACTCAAAGGGCAAGTGAAGATTACCCTGAGACTTTTCTCCTGTTGTAAAAATGAAAACCATTCATTGTGTGGTTGTTGCTGCCCTTATGTTTGGTTGGCCTTTATATCAACTCAATGTTAACAATGCTTTTCTTCATGGTTATCCTCATAAAGAAATATATATGAAGCCACAACATGGCATTTCTCTTCCCTCACCTTTCCTTGTTTGTAGGTTCAAGAAATCTCTTTATGGTCTCAAACAAGCTTTACATCAGTGGTACTCGAAACTCTCTAACTCACTGATTTCTAAAGGCTTCACCCAGTCGCTCAATGATTACTCTTTATTCATCAAGTCAGCTCCCATTTGTTTGATCATAATAGCTATATATGTTGGTGATATTCTAGCCACTAGAAATGATCCCTTGGTTAATTCCTTGAAAGCTTACCTTGATCAAACTTTTAGAATTACGGATCTTAGGTACTTACATTATTTCCTGGGTATGGAGTTCATTACTATCCCTGAGGATAGGATTCTCACACAACAAAAATTCATTAATGAACTGCTGGCATTTTTCCTTTCCTCAAGTTTCAAGTCCTCTTGAATTGAATCTCAAATTACATCTTAACATGGGTAAGCCTATGGAAGACCCATCTCTATATCGACAGCTCCTTGGGAAGCTTAATTTCTTAATCAACACTCGACTAGATCTAGCCTTCTCAATTCAGTACTTAAGTCAGTTTATGTAATCACTAAATCAAGCCCATTGGTCAGCCGCTATGCATGTCCTAAAATACCTCAAAGGCACACCTTCTCAAGGCATTCTTCTCAATGATTCTCCAAGCTTCCACTTACTAGCTTACTATGACCCAAACTGAGCCTCTTGTCCTCTAAGCAGACGCTCAGTTAGTGGATATCCCATCCTTTTAGGACGCAGTCCAATCTCATGGAAGTCCAAGAAAAAATAGACCGCATCCCTTTCATCGGCCGAAGCAAAGTACAAATCCCTCAAAAGAATTACAGCTGAGTTAGCTTGACTCAATTGGCTTCTTCATAAACAAACCATTTCAGACATCCCTCCCATTCCTATCAAGTGTGATAATCAAGCTGCAATATATATTGCTAAAAATCCTATCTTAAATTAGCGCATCAAGTACATCGAGCTTTATTGCCACTATGTTCGAGAGCAGCTTCATGCAGGTCTTATTTCCTTATCATATGTTCCTATCACCGCCCAACTAACTGATGTTTTCACCAAAATTCTCATGGCAAAGCTCATACTTCTATTCTTCCCAAGCTGGGAATGGTGTCCCCTCCTCCAGCATACAAAACTCAAGTTTGTTAGAAGATTTTTATTATTAGCTAAACTAGTGTTTGAAAAGGCCTAAGACACACCTAGGTGATAGGAATCCTAGAACCTAAGCACTAGGCGCAAGGCGAAGGAGTGCACCTCGGCAACGTGAGGCGCCAAAATTACTCAAAAAAGCTAAAAAATAATTAAATGATTAAAGTTTTTAGAAAAAAGTAAACAATAAGAAGAAAATACTTAGAAAAATAGCAGCCGATGAGTTTATTACTACCAATACTAGCAAGCTACTCAAAAAGCATTGTCTTCTATATGTGCATCTTCATCCTCCAATGCCTCTAACTCTGACCCATAGCTCATCATCATCCTCCACTTCTTCTTCCTCTATTTCTTGTCTAGGCATATATCTATGTGAGCTACTGTTGGTGCCACCTCTTGCACCAGGCCTATGGCCTCGCTCTTAGGTTAAACCTCTCTTCATCAACTCCAATAGCAGCAACAATGATCCCCAATTCAAATCATCATCCTCAAAAACAATATTATTTTCATCAGCTTTGCTCCTTTTTTTCCTTATAGTCTGTATTAAACCTAAAGCCTCCTTTATATTCTTTTCCTTGGTGAAGACTTTTGATTTTCTAAAAACTATTGCTCTCCCCAATCCCCCTATTAATTGTAGAATATTTTCAATGCAATCAAAACTATAAATAGGCTCACCCCTTTTCCAAACAATGTCTACTACTCTCCCCTTATTGATTACATGGTATACACGCAGTTTGGCCTGATTTTTCAAAGGCGCGTGCCTCAGTGCCTCACTATCCTCACCTTGCCTGCTACCAGAAAAGCTCCCCGCCCCCATTGTCTTACGCCTTAGGCGCACCTTTTGAAACACTAAGCTAAACTTTGTTGTCTATTATTGGCTATGTAAGATTAGCTATGACATCTATATAAGTCATAAACTGTGACTTACTTTGTAATCACTCAACAACGTTAATAACAATTCTTCTTTCCTATACCTTTCATATCTTCAATTGCATTTCTGATAATAATATTTTACCTTGATGTTTTACCATAGTCTAGCATTATGTAGTCATACTTCTTTCCATCGTTATCTTTTACCCGGATATACTTAGTGTTTTACCTTAATATGTTTGGTGTTTCACCAAGATACATTTGATGTTTCACCCTAGTCTAATCAATATCGATCATTGTTATGTTTCATGGTATGTTTGATATTTCACTCATTGTATCACCCTGTTTAATGTTTCATCCATGACTGTATTGTTATACTTTTGACTTAAAAAAATATCATGTAAAATATTATTATATCTTCCACCAACTAAAATAATATTTCACTTTTATTGCCTTTATATTTCACCATTATTACCTGCATGTTTTACCGTTGTCAACTTCACATTTCATCATTATTGCCTCCACGTTTCACCACAATTGTTGTCAAATTTTATTAAAAATAATAATAATAATTTGTCGTGTTTCACCATTATTTTCATATTTCATCACTATTTCACCACTATTGTTTTCATGTTTCACCATTGTAGCCTCCATATTTCACCACTGTTATCTCCATGTTTCACCATATTTGTTTATGTATTTTACCATAATTATTGTTATATTTTACCGATTTTAGTTGTGATTTAGAAAAATAACTTATTATATTTCACTTAGGGATGTAAATGGGAGAAAATTTTATCCAAAACTTGACGGTTTTATTCGATAGATATTTAAACGGATTTGAATACAGATATAAAGGATGAAAAAAAATGTCCGTCAAGTTCAGATACAGATATGTGGTGTCCATATCCATACCCATATTCATATCCATACCCGTTTAACCGATATATAATAACCATTTTACCCTTGATTTATATATAAACATAATATAATGTCAAGGTTAAAATTGTCATTTAACTTAACCCTAAATGAGTTGGTTCATCCATCGTGCAATGGATTTATCGACTGGACAATTTAAAGGGTAAACAGGCCATCCGTTGTGCAACAAATATCTAATAGATACAGACAAGAATGTGTTAGTTGATATCTATTCGGAAATGAGTCCAGATTCGGATACAAACTTCCTTATCGGATACGGGTGTCGGGATACCCGCCCCGTTTGCATCCCTAATTTCGCCACTATTGTCTTATCTTTTACCATAATTGTTTCCATATTTCATCATTATTGTCTCCATATTCTACCATAATTGTTTCACTATAATTACCTCCACATTTTACCATTGTTACCTCCATATAGGAGTGTTCAAAAATCGATCCAAACCAAAAAGTTGGTCTAAGAATGGACCAACTAGTTATTCTAGATTCTGGTTCAAGATCGGACAGGCATGCCGGGTTCCAGTCCGACAATAAATAAATAAATAAATAAATAAATAAAAAGCAGTCCTTAACTAGTCTAGTTCAACCAGAAAACTCATTAATATTTTACCAAAAAAATTAATATAAAATATATATAATTTAGCAATTAAAGACCTAACCGATCCAAAACTAGCTATTCCTGTACAATTCCGGTCAGGTCTCCTATCCCTACTTTGAAAAATTACTATCCGCCTCCTTGTTTCACCACTGTTACCTCCATATTTCACCATTATTAATTTCATGTTTTTCTAAGAAAACTAATTTGTCATGTTTCACCACTACTTTGTTACACTTTATCGCTATTTTTTTACCATATATTTATTTTTTTCAAAAGTATATTAATATGAATCTCTAGAAAAAATTTCAGGAAGACTATAATATTATTTTTTTTATTTTTTCAATAATCCTACTAAGTAATATATCGATTTTAAAAAACATTGGCATCATGATGACAGTAGTATTATACACCATGCACATTGTATCACAATTTACACGGTAGCATAGGGAGTCGCACTGACACGACTAGTACAGTATTTCTATATCATAAATGCAATTGAATTCACCAATACAACAAGAAGATAATACAGCATGAATTTGACCTGGTTGCATCAAAACCTCCAATATAGCAATACTTCGATGCCGATATTCCACCATCAGGTCCCTATAAACACATCCAGAAACAGTTTATTGTTATCAGTAAGCAAAAGCACCTGATATGAAAAATACTGCAGCAAGAGAACTCCGAGATGATACCTGTGCCCGTCTTAGCCCAAACTCTAGTAAAATTTTGGATCTCCCAGCAACAAATCGATGCCTTGCAGCATTAGTAGCCACCAAGGATGCATAATTGACAAGATTGACAAGAGTAGTTTCCAGAAGCTGAACAACCTGCATTGTTGAATATGAACATGGATGTTAGACACAGTTCACTGTAATCTTTTGGGAACAAGCTTGTACGTGACACTGATGAAAACTATATGCTTGACACTAAAGCGATGTATGTGCAGAGAGAACCATTACGCTAATCATTTTTACTCACAGCAATTGGCCCTTCGACTCTCAGCAGGGGCACCCTTGGAAAAACAACTGATCCTTCAGGTATGGCATGGACTTCAACGTCAGAGCAGTCCATTTTTCTAAGATAATCCAGGAAACCGTCCTGATAAATTACTTTTGAAAGACTGGTCAGTAAATAGCATTAAAAAATCTCTCAATAATGCGGAAGGCATCAATCTACCACATACCCAAATGAACCCGATAACAATTTCTGAAATTTTCACTTCATTTGCTACTCAACAATAATGACCACTAAAGTAAATAAGATATTTCCAAAATAGATGACAATATTTACCTCACAATGACCTGGTAAGGAATCACGAATAAAAGAGATCTCATCCTCTGTAAATTTATAATTAGCAATGAACTTTATGCATTCTTCTAAACCAGCAAACACTGTATATTCACCACCAAAGGGGCTCTTTCGAAAAAATAAATCAAACCTGAAAGAATAAATAATACAGAAACCTATGAGCCTCACAAAGAAAATAAACCAAAAAAGTAACGAGATTTCAGAGAGGAAAACATCTAAATGTGATCCATAGCCAGCTTTCTCACAACAAGCATTCAAGATGTAAGATCAATAAAGTGACCACAATGAGCATTATAAATCACTTTTTAAGAAGGATTTTTACTAAGTATCGATTATATTTTTGTTGGATTTATATCTGGAACACTATCATGGTGGTGATAAAAAGATGACTCTAGTATATTCAAAATTGGAGGTGAAAGAAGAAAACAACATAAAGGCTTTGCTAGTTCGTAAATGACTTTGGCCATCCCCTTCCTTTGCTGCTTTGCGAGAAGCATTAACGTTAATAGTCAAGTTAAAAAAATGACTTTGGTTCTCCCCCCCTCGTTCATAAAGGCTTGGAGAAGTGTGCTGTTGTGATTGGTGTTGAAGATGCTCAGAATATATATGCATTGATCACACAAAAATCAAACATGTGAAGCGATTTTTACGGCTAACCGAAACAGCTGGAACTCTTAAAGAAAAATACCATATAAACAGCATAAGCAATCGACTATCCAAACTAGACGTCGCGGTATAAACTTTCTCCAAAGAAAATTACAACGCAATATCAGAATATTTGGAGATTTTAGTTTCCTAAAGTAAATTCTCCAAAATTGAAAGCTGCAAAATAGCCTAAAAACAATGGATGCATTCAAGAATGAACACTTCAATCAGCATAACTACCTAAACCAATGTAGAAAATAATCAAAATGTAAATCAGTAACCAGAAAAACATGATTCTGCCATTTTTGACAGAAATTCCAATCATTAATTAAGTAGCGAGTATTACATATTTTCTGCCTCTCATTTTCCGCCAAAATCAACGACGCTTAAGTAGAAATTGCAATAGTTCATCCACCGCTAACCACCAACTAAAAATGATTCATTCAATAAATAAAACTGAAATAAGATACAAACATTGATGATCCTGATCAATCACTGCTAACAGGACATAAAAATAAGACATTATTGCATCAAAAAAAAAAGTCGGTCCAACTCCACGTAATTCCAGATTAGAGAAAATAAGATAAACTATTACAGCTAGAACACCGATAACTCAACCGCAAGTTTAGTAGTAACCGATATTAAGAGACTCACACAGCTCTCTCATTATGTTTGCCAGCTTTCCAATAGGCATAAGCCATCGTGTACTGATAAAGATCCGTAAGAAGCGGTGTCACCATTGGATTCGTCGGTCCTTCAATGACAGAACCTCGCCGTTGCTCTTCCTTCAGTTCATTCTCCATAGTAGTCTTTCTCTTCCGTATAAATTCTAGGGCTTAAATTTGCAATCAGTGTGACTGGATATATCTATATAGGTTCTCCCCCCCCCCCACCCCCACCCCTATCTGCAGTCAATTTGAGATGCTCGGGAATAAATTATTGTCTCCCTAACTCGGAAACGCAACTGATGAATGATGATATAAAGGCGAAACGGAGGACAGGGGAACCTTTGCTTTTGCCACAGAGGGAGCTAAGGAGGAGACAGAGGTTCTCCTTCAGTGTTTGCGAATTGTGATAGAGAGACCGTTGCAACCAAAGCACAAGACTATCGATGTGCACCCAAGCGTGCATCAGTTGTACGACTATTTGTTCTTTTGGGTCGGGGTAAACGAGGATGGGTAAATTTTATAAATTTATGTCGGGCGTGAGAAATGGAGACACATTGGTATTAGGTGAAAGTTATTTTATTTTAGTTTGAATTATAATGAAGAAAAGTTATTTCATTTAAGTTTTCACCTTATCGTTATCATATGGATTATATGTATTTTTTTGTCTTCAATTTAACATCCGAAATAAGTAGTTTAGACAATATAATATCATACATCCCATACATCGTCGTCATATAATCATTTTGCACATGTCCCTAGAAGAGATGAGGTTATGTAGTTGTTTCACTCACAATAGGTTGTCATCCAAATACATCAAGACATGATTCAAAGACACCAGAGACAAATAGATCAATTGATGACGAGATACCCTCTACCAAATAAATCATAGAAACAACCAAAAAATGAGGGCTTAGATTATAGTTATTTTTGTTTGTTTTGAGGGACTGAATGTCTAAATAATTAATGAAATTATCATATATATTTTTTTGTTTCTTATGACTATTCCATGTTCAAACAATTGTGATAATTATCATTTAATTTACTTGCTTCATTATCATCATTGTTTTACAATTTTTTTTTTGTTTCAATATGAGTATTATTCAAGTTTGTATATCATATTATAAATTTAGCTATAAATTTAAATAATTTAATTTTAAAAAATGTCATCACAATTAAATTTCATAAAATCCTAGGAAAATTATAAAAAAAATGATTTTTTTACTATGTTGTTAGAAGTATGTCTTTATGTAGTAAAAGATTAGTTTATGTGTTAGTAAAAGACACGATTCTCTTTGATGAAAAATATGTTGTTATGTGATGAAATATATTTATTCACACTGCTAAAAATTATACGTGTATAGTTGAAAGATATATTTTTGTTAGCAAATAATATGGTTTTTCTTGATAAAATGAAAGATTAATTCTCTATTTAGGAAACTATTAGTTTAGTGGAGCATGAACACTAGTCTTTCGGTGTAGAAACCGAGTGACAATTATATAATATAGGTAATACTACTGATGAATTACTTCCACCAATCTAAAAAGAGTCCATTTTAAGACCTATTTTTTGGTCTATAAAAATATTCATTTTAAAATGTCAATATTAATGTTCACCTTCACCCCCCTTATTTTTCTTTCGTTGTTTATCTAAATATTATTTACTTCATCATTTTTCAATAAAAAAAAAGTATAAGAGCAACTGTAAAACCCAAAATTCACTATATATTTTTTTGACAACAGAAGTAATTAAAATACTTAATTTAAAATCCGTGAATTCTAGGGATGTTACCGTCACACATAGTACCAAATCGGTTCTCTCCGACCGTTTCAGTACCAAGTGTTAAGGCTAAAGAAAAGATTAACGATTAATTATAAGTCAAGACAAACTAAACTCAGTTGTAAAACAAAATCAGAGTACACATAAAGAATTATAATTCATTTCCAAAAAAAAAGAAATAAGTTTACAACCGGTAAAATATTCATTTGAAATACTCAATACAAGGTAATAGATCAAAATGGATAAATCCGATACAAAAGAACTAATAAAAGGAAATACATCGCATAGAGAATAAATATGGCCACAACTCTCGAACCTTGAGCCAAAACAAGCTCAACACACAGCCCCAACTGATGTCTCGCCCACCTGCACAAAGTCAGAAAGGGTCTTCTGCTCGTGGGAATGAGCAGCACCCATGAAACGGGTGATCAGTACACTACGTACTGAGTAAGGTAACTGAGCACTAAGGCTGACACATAAATACATCAAATCATGCAGGGTAATAATCAACATACAATTTCAAACCACACATATGATACATAAAAGCGTATAGAGAAATCCATAACCTATCATCAACGAGCCCACACATAAGGCCCAAAAGATCCAGATTAATTATTTAATCTTTCTTTTATCGGAAGTCGATACACACCATGCCTTTTTATCAAATACATGCAAGTACAGGAACACCCCACTATTATAACCGGTGGGCCGGTCACACATAGAGCATCATGCCCTAACCACTGTTATTACCGGTGGATCGGTCACATATAGGGTAAAACCCTAACCACTATTCCTGATCGGTGGATCGGTCTGGTTCTTACTCGCATGGTGTTCCACTGTAAGTAATTAATGTCTTTTAAGAGCTTTAACAATTCTGATTTGTGTTTATTGAGCTCGAGTCACCCCACTTTTCTTCTAAAATTTACACAACAACAACTCTTTTACACTACAATGGGGGGATTTTAGCTGTAGGAGATTTTATTTCATTATTTTTTTAATTTAAACTACTCTTTTATTTTAGTTATACTGCTAATTGAGTTTTAACTAAAATTCACGTAAATTGTTATTTTAGAAATTACATTAATAAAAAATATTCTTTTAAAACACTTTTTAATTAAGTATTTAGAGTTGATATTTTAAGATTAATTATTGTTTTTAAAATTGATGATAATTTTTTCTCAAATATCTATTTTTTTAATAAAAAATAATTATAGTTGAATACATCATATTACAATACTCAAAACACATTGTTTTATTACATAAATAGTTTTCAATACATACATATTACAACATATAATACCAAACGGACACAACAATTGCAAAAATGCTACAACATTCAAACGGTATTGTATCACTACATGAATACTACCAGGTTAACACATCAATTACATAAATAATAATTAAAAATAAAATAATAGCTTAAGTGCCAAATATAGTTATGTGTCCCAAAAAGTTGCCAAATATGTTCCACCAAACCCAACTTCAATTGATGATGGGCTAAAGATCACATACTTCAATAAAATGTCTAGAGATAAGAATCAATGTTTGCTATTGAACCATGATTAACTCTACGACGGGGCAATGTTATTGTTTATATTATCATACATGTCCATACCATAATTACTTGAGTCGGTAACACGTTCATCCTCGAAAGCCGTATTATAAAATATGACTCACACATATATTATTTTCTTTAGTGTAGGCATATGCCTAAACATGCCAGATCACAAATAATTATAAAATACCCTTATAAAATTTCAAATACATGTTCAACGTCCTTTTCAAGCAACGTCTTAACGCTACACAAATAATTTTCTCTTCGGTCATTGAGGAATTAGGGTGAATTTAACAAAAGTTGCCCACTCTAGGTAGATATCATCTACTAGATAGTACACACATAAGATATAATATTATGTTGATAGTGTAATACCCCATAATTTTAAACCTTTTAAATTACTCTTTTGGTAATCATCGTTGAACTTTTTATGAGGATGCAATACGTCATATTCGGAATTGAAATTGTATTATATTTATATTATTTTATTCATTTTAATTTTAAGAAAAAAATAATCTTTTAAGTTTTAGAAGTTTTAAGAAAAACTATTATTTGTAGAATATTTTTGGTAACCTGAAAGTTACTATCTTTATAAAATAGTTATTTTCATGTGATAATATATTGAAAATATTTTAAAATTTGTTATATTAGTGTTTGGAATTTTTCTACAATTTAAAAGGCTATTTTAAACCCTTAATTTGTATATAATATTAAAAAAGACGGAATGAGAATTTCATAAACAAATATTTTTTTTGGAAAAGAAGAGAGTATTTTGAAGAGAAAGATAAAATTTTCTTGTTGTACATGAAAAAAGTTTATCTTTTTATTTATTCCTTGGTGTCTTTAATTAGTATCAATTAATTATCTTAAATGGTATTATATAAATTATATTTCTTTATTTTGATTGTGCAGGTTCATACATAAATAGATCAACATTTAGTAATTTGGCCATAACTTTTCCATCCGATAATAAAATTGTACGATTATTATTATGTTAGAAAGATAAATTACATATATAAAACTTTTTTATTTTAATTTTTCCAATATCTAAACGAACTTAGTCAAAATATCAATCAATGTCGGTGATAATATACTTGTGTGATTTTATTATATCTTTTTATTCTAAAAGCCTATATAAGCTCATACCAAACCTTAATAGCCAAACCTATTTTTTATTTCTCTCCATTTTCATGGCTTATTTTCTACATCTACCACTAATTTTCTTTATATCTTCGACCACTTCATCAAGATCTTCTACCGATTCATCAAAATATTAAACCATCTTCATGATTATATATTCAAGATCTAATTTTTTATCTTATTCTTATTCATTTGATTTCAAGGAATAATTATTCTCCAACAACATCAACTCTTGGAGTTATTTTTGTGTCATAAGATTATTCTTTATGCTTGAAGACCTTATATTCTATATATAAGGATTTTATATTCAGTAACATTATTTTATTTAACCCATATACATATATTATATATGTGTGGAATGTGACGTCTATAAAGTATGAATTTTTATTTATTATATAATTTTATACCTTCTTATGACTATATTTTATGCATCATGATATGGAATATGATTAGCCTAAGAATATATGATTTTATATTAAATTTGTGATAGATTTGACTTGGTTGCACCTTTGCAATGTTTTACAAAAATCACTCATAATTCAATAATGAGAGTTTATCCATAATATTATATATAAAATCAAAGCCTCATAAGTCTAGTTTTCATAAAAATTATCGTTTCTTCATTTTGAGTTATGTACGAAAAACGTATAGGGTTATAGGAATGATTGGTTTAATTTGGAAAATTAGTATAACTTACAAAATTAAATTTTTGGTGGGTTATGTTGGTTTTGACCAATGCTTGAGTTTTTGTAGTTATTTTAACACTAAATATTAATGTTTGTCCTAGGTTGACTGAGTTTGATCTTTTAAAATATTAGTGGTTTCAATATTTTTGTTAAAGATTTGAGTTGGATTTGGAAAGCTAGTTATTCTAGTTGGATCTTTCTATTTTTGAAAAGTTCCCTTTTTTGGAGAGCTTCCTATTTGAAAATTGTTCCATATTTAGAAAGTGGTTAATAAAAGAAAGATATTTAAGGAGGAATAGTTGTGTGTGTTCATTATGTGATCACCTTAATAAGAAATTAACATTTTACATGGAACACATGGATTTTTGGTCATTCACAGTTGGCCTCCTAAGGTTGGAGATCAACAATAATCTTTCTTTTTCTCTTGTGTATATTTATTTATTTGACATCTATGTCTGGATAAGGCTTCTCATCTATTTTATAGGTTTCTCTAAACCTTATTAGAGGGTGTACACACTTAAGGATAGGATGTCCGAGGTGGTAGGTATTCAGACTTTTGTTATTCCCTTTGAATTATATCCATGGGAATGGCTCAGACGTCATTTCTAATCAACTCGTGGTTGGTGGTAGGTATTCAGACTTTGTTTTGCTAGGTGGCTCCCTAGTTGGTTTACCCACTCAAATGTTTATCTAAAATAAAGATTAAAAATCAAATATTCATTTATTCCCATTTGGTTTTCTTATATGATTTGATGTATATATATGTACGTCTATGTTATATTCCATTACACTAACATGCTAATTAGTTGTTTCCCTAGCTAACTTGTTACTTGTTTTAAATAGAGTTATGATGATTCATGATGTACATGGTGAGCAAATAACCTAATGCAAATTGAGTATGAATATGTTTAATGTATGGATGACATACATGATAGGGAAGAATGAGAGTGGTGGTAATTTTCATAGCCCTTTTTACTGCTAATGACTACTTTCATAGATTATGATTGTATCAGCCATTTCATTTCCATTTTACATTCAATTTATTATTTTGACTTTATTAAACATTGTAATTATTTTGAGTTAATAATAAATTTTGACATATTTCCTTATTTTATCTAACCTTAGTAGCCTGTGTAAGTAGAATAGTGGTATCTACTTACACTAGTTGTGCCGGTAACATCTTCATTATATTTAGCTTCCTCATATATTTTTCCTAATTTTTCTAGTCAATTGGTTTTGAAAAATGGGGTTGTTACAGATAGTAACACATTGTGTGAGCTCAACCTTCAAAAATGTCTATGAACATTAATTAGCGATTAAGAACATTGAGGTCATTATTTGATCTAGAGAAATGGGAGGAAAAAAAACATGTCTAGTTCATAATTTTTTTGGATATAATAACTTCTAGCATGATAGTTGAGAAACCATGGTCACTGCGGCAATATTGACATTTCCATGTAACGAAACAATTTTTTTTCATTCCTAATGCATACAATCAATACTTCCTATTATACCAAGACAATCACACATTTCTCTTAATTAAAGGAGGTGGTGGAAATCATCGACACTTGTTATTATGAAAAAAAAAACACCTCATTCACAACTCTTACAAAATGCCTCAAATGTTCTATTGTTGTTTTTTTTGTACTGTACATATATTCATCCACACAATCAATGGACATTCCATAAGCCAACATATATATTTCAATCGTGCGTTTTTGCAATAGAGATAGTCCACTTCTACCTCTTATATAATATCTCATATAAAAATATGAAGAAAGAGTACTAGCGACTTCTATAATTTGAAGGAATAAATACCTTTTATATGAAATCTTCTACGAAATTGATTGTCATTGTTTGTCGAACTCTTCAAGAAGTAATCATTGTGGAGTCATTTGTGTCTTTTTTAGTGATTTAAATTTATGTGGGCTACTACTATCACCACTGTCAATAACAGAGTTCATCATGTATTGTAGAAAGGTGAGTAGCTTCTTGAAATTTAGTATATATAGATTTATTGGCTTTTATATCTTCAAGAGACATGTCTTCAAATGTATTGAAATTGTTTGACATAGTTAGTTATGGATTGTATAGAGAGAATGGGTGAAGATAAGTTGATATTGTGGCGTGTTATGAATAGTGTGGAATATTTTGAATCAATACATAAGAGAACCTTTATTTATAGGAATTCTTGTAGAGTGTTGTGAATGCTTATTCCTGTCAATAATTTATTGTAGCTTTGATTTAACTGCATTGAATCTGACATGACCATTCAATATAGTTGTAAGATGATGTTTGTTCTTCTTAATAACTTAATACAAATTTGCTTTAATTACATTGAATCTAATGTGATTATTTAATGTAGTTGTAAGATATGTTTAGTATTGTCAATAACTTATTAATACTTTGCTTTAACTGCGTTGAATTTGTTGTGATTGTTCAATGTGATTGTAAGATGACGTCTAGTCTTGTACATAATGGTTGAAGTTACTATGGTTTCATATAACACAATCCACCGATTCATCTTTAATAAGTAAGCTTTCATAAATAAATATTAAAATTACAATATTTCAAACACAAAACATAAAGAAAATATTACAACACCTTAATTAAAAGTAAAAGCACGACACTACAACATTTCATTATAGATTAGCACGCATAAACTCTATAGGTGATGCATATAAGAATCGATGGTCGTTAAGTTCCTGCTTGGTCAACTTTGACTTGTCTCATTATATGATAGTAACATAACTCTTTCTACTTCATCCATATTTGTTCTAACAATTCCAAATTTAAATTTTTTTTAACATTTGAATGCTCTTAACTTCTATTTCTTTTAACTCCACAAATTTTTGTGTTGCTACTTCAACTATTGGAATAATTATGATACTTTGTTTTCCTTTCCCCATCAATTTCCTCTTTGTTGATTTTTGTCCTATAGGTATTATCTCTTATACTCTAGTCTCTAAATTTTCAAGATTAGATGAGGAAGTGTTGGCCCTCGTGGCATTCACCTCTGCTCGTTTTGATGTAGAACCATTGTGAGCATCATCAGTCGTATCCCTCCATTTTGGGTAACCCCTCATCAATCATCAATTATCAAGCATGACAGTTATTAAATGTTGCATTATACTTTGTTTTGTATAATTTATGTGCATCATCGAGGATATTTAACTCATTAGTGCCACTTTCATGGGGTGGAACAATATGATTGTAGCACCCAAACCACCGATTCACATCTTTATTAAGTTGATGATATTTTATCTTCAATTTTTGTGTAGTTCTATTACTCCCTACTAGTTACCACCCATTAAATAATTCATTCACACGTTTCCATAAATAATCTCCTGTTTAATTATTTCCTACTAGGCCTTTTAAAATTTCTAAGATCCCACCTATGAACACTTCTTTTTCAAACCATTTGTCATATGATATGATTGGAATGTGATTTATTTGCTCATTTACATTGTTTTTTTCCACCTAATTTTCAATATTTTTTTTTTGGATATTGAAAGCACGCCATGGAAGCTAATGTTTGGGAGTAGGTAGATGATTAACGAAAGGTGGAGGAATAAAGAGGTATTGTCTTGATGTCCCATAAATATGATTATTGATGCTAGAGTAATTTGGAATTTGAGAATTTTGATAATTTAAAATTTGTGACTCGTTTGGATTTGTAGGAGATGGGTTTCCAAATAAATTAAAAAAAAAATTTCATTGGGATCCATTATAAAATGGTAGATAATATGAATAAATATAAAGAATGTATTATATTTGAATGATAATTGTTTTTTAGAAAGAATTAAGATGTAGAAAAATATAGAGAGGTAATATGAAAGTTGAAGAAAATGATAGGTAATATTTATAGAAGAAAATAAATGGATCATTGTTGAGTGAAAATATTACCTTTCTATCTTTATTAGCCATTGATGTTATACCATTTTTCTTCCATTGGTTATATCCCTCAAAAAAAAATAGTTGGTGATCTTTCAAATAACTTAGATGATGGCCGTTGAATGCCCATTTTTTTCTTCTTTGTCATGTGTTGTCCAAACAAGCTATATGCAAAAAAAAGAAATTGCATTGTTACTTAGTGGAGCCTGTTAGAGAATCTACAATGGGAGCTAAAAAAAAAAGACTTCTAATCTCAAATTTGAGGTTTGGATCATGGAGGGAAAAAATTATACTCAAATTTGAGGTAATCTAAAAAATTTCAGGGTCCTAAAGTCATCATAAAGGAGGCGCCCTCATGCGCAGGTGACCACGGCATCTTTTACACCATGTGCAGACTATTGCATCTCGTTTTTGATATTTTTCTCGACATTTTTAGCATAACTTTTACCATTAGAGCATATATAAGGGTATATTGTAAAAAAAATCATTAAAATGCCTATAAATGCATCATATTTTGTCCAATAATTTTCATATCATATTTTCTACCTCCTTAACATAAAATTGTTATATTGTCTCTAGATATATTTATCTTATTTATTCCTCTTCAATATTTCCATTTTACAAAATTGGATCCTACTCAATTTAATCTTTTGGATAATCCAAGTGATTCAAATTCAATAGAACTTCCAAACTAAAATATCTAAAAATCACAAAATTATCCGAATATAAATTCTCTAAATGTCCAAAATTTCCATATCCACGAATTTCCCATTTTTTAAATATGCTATGTTATAAAAATGTGGCCAATTTCCAATTCTTTCAACCAACAAATACCACACTTCCTTTTGATCGATTTTTTTTTTCAAATATTCAAAATTCTCCACAACACAATTTCAATTCTCTATTAGTCGTATCTATTGGCAAATTTGAATTTCTAGAATTTTCCACCCAAAATTATTTCGAATACAACACTTGGGTTAAATCTCCCAACGAGATTGGAAGTCAATCTTATGGTAAATGGATGGATAAAGAAGAAGAAATCCTTTTTAGTGGATGGATACATTTTTCAGAGAATTCAATTCAGGAAAATAGGCAAAATGTAAGGATTTTTAGAAAAAAATTATGGCATACTTTGAAGAACATCATGATAGAAGACCAAAAAGACCTATGAAGATGGTGATGAATAGATGTTCTTATGTTAATAAAAAAATTTAATCGATTTATTGGTTGTTATAGTTATATTTACCAACGTTGGCGTCAGTGAAATAGATGTAATTAGGAATACACATAAAGAATATAGAATGAGGTATAATAACCCTTTCAATAGCGAACATGTATGAAAACTTGTAAAGAACCATCTAAAATGGATGATAATGAATCAGGGTAGTAAGCAAGTTTCTGCATCAAAGCAAACAAAGGTTTCAAATTTATGTGCATAAAATGATTCATCTACCCCTGATACTTCGGGATTGAATTTCCATTTGAGTGACCTATGGGGAAAAAACAACGAAGTAAAAATCAAGGGGAAAGGCAAAATAAAGTAGCCAATCTGAAGGCAGAGGTTCAAATATTGACCGGATTCTGGAAATTACTAGATAGCAAAATATGATATTAGATAAAATGGTAGTTGGTAGGGCTAAATAAAAATAGTACAGGACCGAATGAAGGCAACTAGAGGAGAAAGAATTAGACATGGATATAATTTGTCGTGACACATCTAATATAACTGACCAAGAGAAAGCATATAATAAGATCTTATATGCAATAGATATGAGAAGAATGATAAAGAATCCTTAATTCTACTATTTTAATGTATTGTTTTAATCTATTATTTAATAGATGGGTAATTTATGTTTTCATACTTCTATTGTATTATTTGAAAGTATTAGTTGTTGTAATATTTATCCCTCTCTATGAATGTTTAATTTTTGTGATAAATCAACTAAATGTATCAAACATGTATGGTGCAATTTTATTAAAGTAAATCTAATTTTTTATACAATAACTCATAGCATTGATTATATTTTTGTAAAAATAATGATAATTAAAAAAATTACAATGATACCAATCCTAATTCCCCACTCTGTGATTTTCTTCAATTCCTTCGCTTCTTGTTTGAGTTTAAATGCATCATCCTTCAAACTTTCAACCAATTATAAGATATCTTCGCTGAAATCTCTCAATCGGGGTGGATCATGAGGTTTGAAGACGATACTGGAGGTGTCAGCAGAGGCTGTACAAAATCATTACACGTCCAACACTTGTAATATAAACGACTAGGGTTACTTTCACTACGCGAAATTCTTAGCTTGACAACCCTATCAAAACAATAACAGGGTGTGAATTGTTGCAAATTAGATGGAATGACATTTGAAGAAATTGAATATGAAGACATTGGTGACTTATTTTTTTTTACTATAAAGTATGAATGATTGAGGGTTGAAGTTCTGAATTTATAAGGAAAAAGTTTCATGATGCCTATATGATATTAATAATGCACCATTTGATTCTCTTATACATATCAGTCATTGCATTATCACCTCAACATATATAAATTTCTCGAAGCACATGTGATAATGTACCATTTGATTCCCTTAGTTTGTGTGGTTACTGTATTGTCACCTCAACATATATAAATTGCTTGAATCCCATGTGATAATGTACCATTTGATTCCCTTACACATATCAGTCATTGTACTATCACCTCAACATACATAAATTGCCTGAAACCAATGTGATAATGTATCGTTTAATTCATTTATATATATCTATAAATAGATAGCACTCTTGCATATACATTCATAACTTACCTTGAATAAAATAGAAGAAAAATATATAATCACTCTCCTCACATCTCTTTCAATTATTTCTCCATATTTCTCAATCAATAATATCAATTGATTCATCTTTTGATGACTCTACAACTTTTGAAGATATTAGTTGCCGAAGCATTGGATACAACTCTCGAAGATGTTATTATCAAAATTGAGAGGATCAATCGAAATAAAAGAAAACTATGAGTCTTCATTGATCGGGATCGTGAAGAATGCCATCAAAGATTATATAATGACCATTTCTCTGATAATCCAATATACAACTCAGCTCAGTTTCATTGTACATTTAGAATGAGAAAATCCTTATTCCTTAGGGTTGTCGAAGTTGTTACTAATTACTGTCCATTTTTTTTCAAATAAGGTGTGATTCAATTGGTAGAAATGGACTTTCTCTATTACAAAAATGTACTATAGTGATATGCATGCTATCATATGGAATGTCACCTGATTGTATAGACAAATATGTGGGCATTGGAGAATCAAAAACTCTTAAATGCCTAAGGTATTTCGTTTGGGTTGTTAATGAATTGTTTACTTTTCAATATTTAAGAAGACCCAATGACAATGATGTTTAATGCCTACTTAAAATGGGTAAAAGATGTGGCTTTCCTGGTATGATGGGAAGTATCTATTGCATGAATTGGGAGTGGAAAAATTGTCCTGTTACACGAAAAGGTCAGCTTTATCATTGTGACCATGGTGTCCTGACAATTATGCTAGAAGTCATCGCATCCAAAGATCTTTGGATATGACATGTATGTTTTGGATGTTCTGGATTAAATGATGATATTAATATTCTCACTCACTCACCGATATTCAATGACATCTATGAAGGACGGGCAACAAAAGCTCATTATATAGTGAACATCACAGAATATCACCTTGGATATTATCTAGTAGATGATATATTTCCAGACTTGCCACTATTCATCAAAACTATATCGCTTCCTTAAGGACCAAAGAGAAAGTTATTCACAGAGCGTCAAGAATTTGCTAGAAAATATGTTGAATGTGCATTTGGAGTGCTATAAGGACGTTTTGTAATTGTTCGTGGCTCGTCACGTATTTGAGATATGGAGACAATGAAGCAGATAATGTGTGTGTGTATCATATTACATAACATGATTATTGAGGATGTAATAGATACATATTTAGATGATTTTCCCACAGATATTTTCGACTACGTTAATAATAATGTATCACCTCCTACGATTAATCATGGTCTGATAACGAACATAGATTCATACCTTCAAAAAGTTACTCAAGTTATCAATTGTGCTTCGCCCCACCAACTTAAATCTAACTTGATAATTTAAATGATCTTCCTACAGATATTTTCTACTACAATAATAATAATAATAATGTATCACCTTCTACGATTAATCACTGTCTGATAGCGGAAATAGATTCATACCTTCAAAAAGTTACTTAAGTTACCAATTGTGTTTCACCCCAGCAATTAAAATCTGACTTGGTAGAAGAAATATGGCAAATTTTGAATACGATAATTAGTTTGTGCTCGTATTGATTATATACGTTCTAATATTTACCCACGATGTATTTATTTATATTTTTATTAATTATTAATTATTATGTACGGATTGATATAAATTAAAAGTTAAATAATGTAAAGTGTAAATAATTGATAATGTGATTGATAAAAGTAATTAGGTGTTGTAAATTTAAAGTTAGTGGACATAAAACATTGATTTATATTTAAGATAAATTAATAATAGTAGGCGGATTAAAAAGGAAACATAATTAAATAGTAAACTTAAGAATGTAAATTTAATATTAGCGTTGGAGATGCTCTTAACAGCCAAAACATTTGACTATGTTGGACGCGTGTAATTGCTCTAACGCTAGCGAATGTGATGCACACGTGCAAGCAACAACCCTATTAAATCAAGCTTGCAAAGCATTTTTACCATGTAATCCACCTCTTTTCGGTACAACTAAAACACTGCATTTAAGGAGATGTTTGATTGTGAGAATTTTGGATGTAAAATAAACCTGGTTTGTTCCTATATATCTTAAAATTAATTATTTTTTTATAATTTTTTTAAAGAAGGCATCGATTGCTAAAATAACTTTTTTAAAAACGGAGGAAGGAATTACTCAGGTCTGCTATTTCAGGAGAAAGAAAAGAAGAAGAAAAACAGGTACTCATGTCACTAGAAACCTCCGTCGCTTACCTGGTCGGCCTCGTTGTTTTAATCGCATTCATCCATCTTTCCTTCTGCTACGCGAAAAGAGAAATCATTTGGGCGAAAAGCAGAACCAACGTGCATTCGATACGCTTGCGTACAAAATCGTACTACATTCTTTCAGAAACGACTAATAATAAAAGTTACTATTGACAAGTACAGAGTCCACTCCATATCCCTGCACCAGTTAGCGCTTTCAACAATTCTTTTGGACTTCGCACGCTGCAGACGGAAAGCCTGCCAGGGAATCGCACGCGACAACGCATGCCCCTATTAAGTATTAACTAGTAGTACTTGAAAAGGAGGAAAAAAAAAATGATTTAAACTTCGAATAACATGCCGATTGTCGTCGGTACCTCATCTGAGTGTGTTGTAAGAACTAATCAAGTATAAATAATCCCTCTGATTAATCGGTCGAAAATGTAACAATGCGTCATCACGATCGGTTGAACTAGCCAAACTATAGCAACACGAAAACGGAGCATTTTTTTCTTCTTCTTCTTTTCCTTTCTTTTAATTAAAGAGTACATATTTACAGAGAAGAGTTGGACACTTTCAGAGTTCACACCATTCAGCAACAAGCTAATCCATGTTAACCATTATCCGAGTACATCAGATCGATGTGTAGATCCCGGTCACCCAACACTTTGAGCTCATGACTATCCCTTCATGCACCAATTTGGTAGAAACAATACAATGAAGTCAGGGTGCTAACCGAAACACTTCCATGCAGGAAAAAAGCCAACCTTCCTAACATATATTCTGGATACCTCTCCCGCTGTCAGCTAGTCAAGGTAGGCAGGTGTTTCTACTTCGTGCATTATAACCTGCGCATGAATAAATAATAATAATAACAATAATAATAATAATACAAGCAGCAAAGTCGAGAGCATGCTGCCACTCGGTCGAGAAACAATTTATATCGCTACGATAAATCCAATCCGATATATACGATACCCATCAAAAGTTGCTCCGGGAAGGAACTCATCCCGCCCGTGGTTTTGTCTGAGCATAGCCAAAGTCATCGACAGAGTTTCTTCCCCGGTGAACATGTCCCGATGCTGGCCGCTACTACGCTCCTTACCTACATCAGTTGCATTATTTGTATGGTGAGGAGTTGGAGGAGGTAATACCCTCCACAGCTCTTGTTTCGCATCACCCCGCAGAGAGATAGAAATAAATGTCATGTACAGTAGCAGGCCACGGTGCTGTCGAAAAAAAAAAAACTACCAACATATCCCCAGCTACAGAGGTATTCTGATAGTATATCCTATACCTGATGGATCGGATTCAGGTCGTGTCACCCCAAGTTGTCGATTAGGCAAACAACTATCTTTCCTCCCGCTGATTTCCTTTCACATTCAGGAAAGCATAGTAAAAGATTACAATAATATCTGAAACAAGGCCGGCTGCCAAAGATTTTGGAGGGGACATTTGCTTAGTTACCTGATAAGACGATATGAGATGATCAAACGGTGCAGGACCATGATGATGAGCACCCTGATAAGGAGAAGAAGACCCTGGACCAAAAGACATCAATTCTGTGTTGTTCAGGGTGTGTGGTCGTGGTGGGAGAGGAGCGTACGGATTCGTAATCGAGAGGAGGTTGAACATAGCATTTGGATCCACAACAGCTGAGGGTTCTTCTGGGTTGTTCAAAGGAAATGTGCTGTTGTTGCTGCTGGTTCTTATGTTCATAGTTGTTGGAAGGGTTGTATTATTGCTATTATTATCTCTGCAGGCATTATTATCGGCATCCATTCCCATCTGAGATAGCTGAATAGGCAGTAGTCCAGACATAGTACCAGGCAGACACATAGGATGCAAGCTCAACCCATTTCTCATTGATAACATCTGGCCAAAACAAAGCAATTTTACAAAGTAAGAACGAATTTCTACTAATAATCAGAATTCATTGGCCTGATAAAAATAAACCAATTTCCCAAGGAATTAAAGGACAATACCCTCCATCATACACACATGATGATAACAATGAATTAACGAAGATCTCTTACTATCACCTATATGAAATTCGAACTCTTTTCAAAGGATCAACCACCAGCCACGCCTTAAAACTCCGTTCCGTGTTTTCCTTCCCAGAAATATTTCCCCGCTACCCATTTTCACAACCACATTTTCCCAACATACACATAAACTTACTTTATATGTTTAAAATTTATCGGTTTCTCGTTCCCGTTCCCCTTCCGCTTCCATGCAACGCTGTAATAATGTAGTGATTGATCCAGATATATAACAATGTAGTACCTGAACTTGCAACTGAAGCTGCTTAAGATACTCAATGGCTTCATCCAACATTGAAGCCTTATCCGTCTGCTCTCCACAAATTCTCAACAATAATCGGTCAATCGCAATATCACAACAAAAAACAGAAAAAGGAAGAAAAAAAGAAATTAACAATACGAATCACATATAGTAGATGGAGATCTGAACTTAAACTGCTACCTTGTTTGAATTTGGAATCAGATTCTGCAATGCTTTCATTTTCTCGTTGATCCTACTTCTTCTCCTCTGTCCCATTAATCGTTGTAAGAATCTCTATGAGTCTAATTAATGGAATGCATCAATACTAGCTATTACTACATTCTAATATTACACACAGTAAGGTGTAAAAACTGTCTCGCCGGAGTCGTGAGACGGGTGGAACGATTAAATTAAAAGTTGAGGGAAGAAGGGCCAACCTTCTCAGACAAATTATGTACTTGAGCTGCTCTGCTTCTCTTCGACGAGCTTCTTTGCGGCTGCTGCTGCTGTTGATCGGGTTGTAGCTCTTCCATCGCCGCTTCTGCCCCTTCCTTTACTCCCACCACCATCAGCAGCCACCGGATAATAATCCGCGCAAAATATTATTCCAAAAGAAAAAGAGTACCGATCAACAAAATTTAGGAAGAAAAACCTGCGTACCTCACTTTCGCAATCATAATCTTCCGTCTCATTCTCAAAACTCCGAAACTGACCACCAAAATCGCCACTACCAGTAAGAGACTCAGATTCCATCGTTCCAATCGAATTAGCCCCCGACCCACCACCAGCACCGCCACCAAACGGACAAAAATATCCCGGATTACTAAACCCAATGATATCGCCGCCGAATGGCTCCGCATTCGAGATCCGGTCCACTACTAGCCTGTCAGACCCGGAAAAAATGGCGGACGGAGGACAAGGGATGCTATGATGATGAAAAATAGTGCTAGTATTATTACCACTGCTGTTATTTGAACAGCTAATGAAGACCGGATGCTGATTTACCATACCTATGCCGCTGTGGGGCTGGAGGGCGGAAGGTGATGACGAAGGGATTGGTGGTTGTAGTGGACGGTAGTGGCTGAGTAAAAGTGAAATGTCGTCGGGTTCGGCAGTGGATGATGGTGGTGATGACGATGTTAAGCCATTGTTGTGTGTGAACGCCATAGCTATAGGCCTGTAGCCTATACGTTGTTTGACTGAAGATAAGTAATTACTTGCTTGCTGGACTTCACTCTCTCTCTGTAGATATCACTATCTCTGTATTTGTTTATTATTATTATTTTCTGTTGGATAGGAAGAGGGTGACGGTGTGTAATAATGAGAGACGGAGAAGTTTGTTTGTTTGTGGCTTCCAGTTACTCGGTGCTACTTTCAACAATCTGTGAAAACTAGTAGGCGACGGGGGAGGGAGGAGCTAACTGTGGTGATGACGACGATGGTTGGCGATGTGGACGGAAGACAAATTGAGGGCGGGCTTTATCAAATGAAAAATTCTATCTACAAGGAGTAATAGTATTTTGGCAAAACTAATTTAAAAGAAAGCTACGTATTTAATTAATTCTTTAACATAAATTATTTTTAGAAAGCTAAAAGCGTATTTATAAATTATTTTTTCTGTTAAGCACTGAAGCACGCTGCATCTATTGATCTCAGTTTATTTCAAACGCCTATAAGATCAATAAAATTATATTAAAATAAATAAGAACATATTACATTAATATATCAGTTATTAATATTAATTAAAAAATTAAAATAAAAAGTGAAAAGATTATTATCAATATCAACGATAATGAAATAACTATTTATTATTATGATGATGATAAATTACAATAATAGTATATATTAGGTTAATCATATAAATAATAATTTTGATAATTAAAAAACTAATGATATTCATAATTGATAATAAAAAAAATATTTATCAATGATAACAGTTAACATCAATATCAATTTCACAATAAAAATATGAATGATTAATAATTAATGATAATAATTTTAAGAAGTGGTTTATGAATAATGGAAATAATTAATAATATTAAAATCAATTCAATGGCAATAAAATAATAATAATAAATTTACTAATAATTAATAATATGCAAACTAATTTAAAAATAAAACTAGTATTAAATTAATTAAATAATATAAAAAATAAACTTAGTGATTAATATTGATAATAATAATAATTTATAATAATAAAAATTAATATTTATAGTTTTTCATAATAATAATAAATATGAGTTAAAAGAAAAAACTAATAACAGTACTATTAATATTAATAACCAAAAATAATAACAGTGCTTAATTTGACATAAAAAATATTAATACTAATGATAATAACAATTAACGATAATGCTAATTAATAATTATCAATAATATAATTAATAATTAATCATAATAATAATACAAATACTTATAATCTTAAATAATTTAATAATTAAGAATATGAATATTCATTTACTAATAATTAATCATAAAATATTTGATAATAATAATAATAATTGAATAATATAAATTAATCATCCTACCAACAATGCTAGCCGTCAAATCTTCAATGGCTATGGACGTGGGCCAACTAGTCAGTAGGTTGCATCCGGTTAACAAACTCTACCCCTTGTAAGTCCGACTAACTTTATTATAAAAGAGACGTAGTAGTACATTTGGTTTATAAATTGATTAAAATCCTTATCTATATTCAATATTGTGAGAAAACATATTTAGAAGTTAATCTCTTTATTACTATTCTTAGATTAATTTTTAATATTAATTTTTTTATTTCAAGTAGATATTATCATATAATTGTTTTTTAATTTGTAGAATTTGTGAAGTATGTTTAATGACACAAGCTCGTACCAACAATTATAAGGCGATGATTCTAGGTCCTATCTCCGTTCGAAACACCAAACACACCTCCCTTAATTTTTAGGGTTTTGATGGACTAAATCCACAAATGCACGAACTAGTTATATCAAAATAAATTCATTTCTTATAGGAACTTTGTTGTTAAGTACTAATATTTACTATTTTAATTATCTAGGTAAATCAAATTTAGATATTAGAAAATGACTAACAGAATAAATTCAAATGGTAGTGTTAACATTGGTCAAAATCTAATTAAAAGCTTATGATGGAATAATCATCATAAGTCGTTGATTAATGAAAAATTATTTTTAATATTGAACAATTACTTAAATCCGAAATGGTGAAACAAGTTTAATTAACTAATAGTCTCTTTCATAGTCTAACAGCCATACCTAATTTAATTCAATAGCCTATTTTTATTGTATTAAATCAAATTAAACATGTTACCCCTTATGCTAAATCTATGAGACAATAGCCTAAATTTGTAGTTTGATTATTCCATTTAGTTATTAATCTTCACCTTTGAATTCTTCGATAAATAGCCAAGTCATTGATCAAATAACTCAACCATATTTACAGAACTAACAATTAAATTTATGAATTCGAGAAATTATAATGGAAATCATATCATTAATTAACAATTTAGACTATATCCAATCCTAGAAAGAAAACCTACTTCGTAATTGTAGTCAAATGCAAGAAACAAAATGTAGAAACATAAATAACATTAAATATAATAAATAACAAGGGAAAGATAGAACTATAGATTAATAATGCTAGAATCTGTTGTCGAAGATGAATACAATCCTCTAGTTTTGGTCTATTTTTTTAAAAAAAAAAAAAAAACTTCCAATTCTCTTGTCCAAATATCAAATAAAAATTCCTTGAAGAAATGGAACAAGTCATATGAGATCATGGAGTAACCATTTCTTCACGACCATGCCTATCTTGCAAAGCAAGACTTTACAGTGCTCTCGATCTCTGGTGCTAAAGCTTTGCCGACCTAGCACGCCCAAACTACAAGTCATTATTGCCTTCGCTTTGCTGCATGCTTTGTGTATAGTCGGTGCACTGACCGTGCATGGTTGTGGTGCCGGTGCACTAGTCATCACTCATCACACGGTTGTGTCATGCAAGTGCACACAGCTGTGTCGTAGCTATATATATATATATATACTTTTTTTGTTTCAACTCCTTAGCTTTTATTCTGTATGTATGGAAATTGGTTCCTCCACCTTCAATGCCTTCCATGGACGATGCTTGCTCCAAATCCATGCTTATCTTCCTTAGTCATGTACACTTTTGTATAAATCTTAGAAAAAGTAGGCACCAAGAGACCATAAGCAGCCAAAAAGTTCATAACTTGTATGAAATAATGTCATAAAATGGAAGTAAAGAAAGGTAAAAATGTAGAAAATAATTAATTTATTAGGTTTCTTTCTCCTTTTTTTATGCATAGGAATGTGCTATGAAAAAAACTAGAAACAAAAGTCAAGATAAAATTTTGAGAAAAAATGAAATAATTAATACTCATGGAAACTAGTTTCAAAAAATTTATAATTATCCATATTAAAAAGAAAATCATTATAATAATTTATTCTTTCTTATGCAAATAATAGAACTGGTATTAAAATTACAATTACATCTTTAATTGATAAATAATAAAATATTTTATTTTAAATACAGACATTTAAGGTCAAAATTATGCTGATAAATATTCAATCTGGAAAGGAGCATCGGTAATCAACGAAATGTCATCCGGCGGTAGCTTAGTCAAAAGAGGTTTGCAGTAGAAAGACGTGCGAAAAAAGCCCTGGCCGTAGTCGGTAGGTGATTTATAGGTTCGTAGGAGAGCGCTTTTGCCGAATGATTGGACTGTCACCTAATACAAAATCACCAGTTCACCACTTTCTTTTTCGTAGTACTAAGAAACAGTAAATAGCTCTGTCAGGTGAAAACAAGGAGTATTTTACTATTTTTGGTTAGTACTAGTGGCAGATAATTATTCTTACCAACATCATAAAAGAATAAAATTAAAAAATACTAGATATTATTATTATTATTTTTTATCGAGCTCTCCGTCCAATATGTTGTGGTCCGCACGTGATGTCCAACGGACCTAGCTTCGGTGGGGGTGGCACTGGCATGGATCAGATTCCTCGTCCGCTCTCTGCTTTGACTAGAAGAGATTTGCGGCACTACTTTATATCTTGTTCTTTGAGTATTTGGTGAATGTTTGTTAATCTCATTTTTTTGTAAGAAAAAGAAATAATAATGATGATTAATAAATATATATAATTTATAAATAAAAGTTGGAGACATAATAACAATATTTAGTATTTTATATGATCTAAAATAATTTAACATATTAAAATAATTTTAGATATTTTTATTTTAATAAAATATATTCTTATAATATTTTTTATTTGTTTATAGACTTAATTTTAATAAGTGATATTAATTATTATTAATAATTAAGCATATTAATAAATATTAATAAATAAAAATTATTAGACTTAGCTTTATTAACATGGGTTTATATTAGTTAAAGCATAATATGATATTAAATTTAATATTGTATTTATCAACACTTGCCAAGTTAATATATTATAATTGATTTCATAAAACAATATTGTACTAAATTAATTAAAATGGAACAAAATGAGATACATTGACAATTTAATACATAAAAAGTAAATTTACTAATATTTTTATATGTATGCATTCAAATTCGTTTTACAGCCAATCATATTTTACTATAAATTATTAAGTGGGGATATTATTCATGAATATTTATAAATTATAATAAATTGCATCAGCTTGAATAAATAAATTACAAATAAGATAGCTATTATCCTAAGCTAGATTATAGAGCAACCCTAGTTAAGATATACCAATGTTAGTGAACAATTGACTTGTATAACAAAAATAAATTTTTTGTTAAAGAAATGTGAAAAGTGTGTTAAGTAGTATGGTTTCACCCTATTTGATTAAAAAAATATGTTTTATTTGGGATGGAAAACAATTTAGGCTAGCATACTCTTACCAGCTCTTATCTCACCTACATTGCTTGTTCAAGAGATTTGATATTTGACTAACCAATCCGATATTCGAGTGGATATGAACTTGAAAATTTTAAAAGTAATTTGATGTATTTTCTAATTCCAATAATTGGTTGGGATAATGAAATGTCAAATATATTAGATATCTTATATAACAAATACAGGCACTATTCGATATAAAGATTATATACATATATATTTATAATTATTTACTTTTTATTTTATTTATCGTTGAATTTTTATTATTATCTATAATCCCTATTTTTGTTAAAATTTTAATTCATGATAAATATTTACAAGGATTAGTTAGATGTAATATAATCTAATACTTGGATCACATCATATTAATACTTTAATTTTTTACCTGGTTTATATTAGTTCAAATTGGATCATTTTATCATCTCTTGAAATTATTCAACATTGCTTGTTTATATTTAAAAATATGAATTATATAATTTTAAATTTTCAATGATCTAATTGAATTTACTTTAAATATCTAAAATTTATGATAATATATTTGATTATGCAAATATCAGATACTTTAGATAAATTATTAATTGATCGTATATTTGTGTTCCAAATATATATTTTATAAACACCCTACACAAAATTTCATCGATAAATAGAAGAATGTTCTCTTCAACCTATGTTTGCTAATATGATATAGTATAATCTTAATTTAAAAAGTTTAATAATGTATTATGATAATTAGTATTTTTATTAGTATTATTACTATTTTATCATCACTATCAATATTATAATCATTATAGTAAATTTTACAACATTATTATTATTATTATTATTATTATTATTATTATTTTCATCCAAAATTTACCTTTTTGATTTGATCTTATCCCTATAAATTTTAAAAAGAAACTAAGGGAAACTTATCCTAAATGTATTACTACTTCTAAATCTAATTTTTAATAAGTGTTATGTTAGTAAACTATTTTATTTAAAATAAATGTCATTATTAATTTTTAATACAGTAAGTGAACTAGTTTTTTTTTAAATTCGCATATTTATTAAATATTTTTTTACTATAAATAATATTATATGATAAGATATATTTGATAATAATAATTTATATATTCTTTAATAAGTATATAAAAATCTAAAGTTATATTTAATTCGACTCGACTGCCGTAGCAATAATAATCATAGCTTACCAGCTTCTAGTGGAATTAGGAAATTGAAGGAAAATAATTTCTTTTTTGGTTTAGTGGAAAAGGGTTTCGACTCTTTTCTTAGATGTGCTAAGTTTGAATTACGCTGTCTCTAACATATATTTAAGGTGTGAAATCACACGTGAACATATTGAAATGAAATAATTATAGTAATTCAGACAATTGTAGGATGATAGTTCAATTTATATCGGTGATTGAAATCGGTGGTTAAAAAGTCGGCTCCTTTTAAATACCTAGGATCACAAATGCATATCCCCTATATTCTTAATCTACCTTTGTTGTATTAGGTTGAGAAAATATCAGCAGCCATGGTTAAGAGTTAAGACAAACCTAAGGCTCCATTTGGATTGAGGTAAATCGAGGTGAGGGTAAATATTAAAAATTAATTTAGGTGAAGGAAACAGAGGTGAATCGGGGTGAATGTTTTAAAATGTTGTTTAGATGATATTAACCTAATCTGGGTGAATGTTTTAAAAATTCCATTTAGATTGAGGTAAATAAAGATTTAAAAAATAAAATAAATAACATTTATATCCTTGTATTAAACAAATAATTCATATTCAGGGGTATTTTGATCCTATTAAGTCAAAAATTTATTTATTATTTAACCTTCACCTCGGTTACCCCAAAATCGGATGTTAATAAAAACAAAGTTAATCGAGATAAATAGAGGTAAAACTTTAACCTCAATTCATCTAAATAAAATTATTAACCAAATTATCAAACGGAATTAATCAATTGATTTATCTCCGTTAATCTCTATTCACCCCGATCCAGAGGCCGCATAAGGGACGACTTAAATCACGTGCGTCCTCGTCGTCAACGTCATTCTTCATCATGCTTGTCTTTTGATCGAAGACTGCCCTGTACACGGCAAGACTTTGGGTCCCTGGTTCGTAAATAATGATAATAACCTGTCAATGAGATAGACGTATGACCTAGCGATTGGGAATATCATTGCAGTGCGGGCGAAGATGGAAAGGAAAACTGGGTAAGGATCCGACGGTCGGGAATTGAGTTCTCTATTCAATGTACGATGATGAAACGATTTCTGTTTTTGATTGGTTTTCTCTATGACCACAGGTCCACAGGTAGAAAGAAATGTTCATTTCCGAGGTGGAGGTTTTTGATTTTCATTTTGACTAACTTTTGTGTTTTTGACTTTCTTCTCACCCAAACTTTTGTGCGTACCGTCCGCTCGACATTTTTTCTGAGGGTTTCCTTCATCGGTTTTAATCTGTAGGAGATGAAAATTGGGTAACGTCCGATCTAAAATCCACTTATGATGAGGATGGATGTCATCTACCTATTTCTCTCTCATATGCATCACTTTTCCCTCCATTTTTTTATATTTTCATAAAATAGCAAATAAAACTTAATAATTAAATTTTATCTTTCAAATTACTTTTATAATTACCATAATCTTTTCTCCCTTGGCCCCCACTAAAACCTCCTTCCCCATTTCTATCCTTAATTTTATTCATCACCATCATCATTTTTTTTCTTTCTCATATTTTAGGGTATTATTGTATAAAAAATAGGTATTTACACTTTAAAAAATAAATTTCTAAATTGTTCAAGTATTATTAAGTAACTTTGGCACACAAATCTGCAATCCCTCCATCACCACCGATAGAAAAAACATAAGCCCCAAACCCTCTAACTGACCCCTAACACCGATCCCCCCACCCCATCGTCCTCTAACGTTGTTTCCCTCACCTCCATCGGCATCTAATGTCGTTCCCCTATAATCTCCCTCCGACACCATTATATTCAATTGTCTATCACGATTGTGCTCTATTATTGGTGGAAATCTTACTTCAATCAGGTTGTCCTTATTATTGACATGTATTATTATTACTTTTGGTCGTGCAACTATTATAATGGACAAAAAATTTCTAGACAACAGATGATGCTTTCTTGACAATATAAGTTGTAATGTAGATCTAACACATTTTGCAGTAATATTTGAGTTTCGCTCAATTATCGTTGGTAAACAAAAACATATTGGTTTGAAACAAATACACTGCTTAATTATTAATGGGGTAAAAATGTATATTTAACTTTACTTCACTCATTTTTAGTTGTCCAACAACAGACATCAACTAATAGCACAACAAGAAAAGTGAGTTTGGGCGACGATTTCTATGATAATAGACGACAGAACAGATTTTGTTGCCCTTGGTTCTATTTTGGACGACGAAAATATATTGTTGCCATTTTTTTCTTTAAGGCAACGAATTTTTATAGTCGTTGCCCTTGTTTTCTTTAGGGCAACAAATTCTTATAATCGTTGCCCTTTGTACTTTTGGGCTACGATTTAATTGTTTTGTTGCCCATAACATAGTGTTGGGCAACACTATTATGTTTTCGTTGCCCATACCTTAGCAAATAATTGCTAAAAAATTTTAAATCAACACTTTAGGGTATATTTAATATGGGAAGTGCACTCTATTATATGCTCAAATGAAAACATAAAATTTCAAAACTATGTTGAAATGTGTGTTTGTTTAAATCGTAAAATTAATTTTTTTTATTAAATAAGGGGGCGGCCCCGTAGGGGTCCAAGGGCAGCGAAAAATCAATTTCTAATAAGTAAGAAATATTGTTTGATATGATAATAAGGGCAACGAAATTAATCTCGTTGCACAAAAAAATTTTGTGCCAACGAAATAAGTTTGCACAAATTTTTATAATCGTTGCCCTTGTTTTCTTTAGGGCAACAAACTTTTATAATCGTTGCCCTTTGTTATAGTGGAAAAATCTTTGGACAATGATATTATTTATTGTTGCACATAATGTAGTTAACGAAATATATTATTCAAATTACGGAAATTATGTTTAATTAGTTAAATTTATTTTACTAATTCTATCCGTGGAAAATATTTCCGATTTTAAATTTGTTCGTTTTCAAGAATCGTTAATATTTTTGGAAAGTTTAAATTAAAAAGATTTATTTATTTATTTTAAGCGTTCGGATTGTTTCGAAATAATTTTTGTTTAATAAATTTTAAATAAAATCTTCCAATAATAATTTTTAAACTTTAGTATTTCTTTTATGTGTTTTTGTTTAAAAAAAAACGCACCCAACCTGCCGCGTGCCGCCCCTCTCTTCTTTCCTTTTCTCTCTTCTCTCATTTCTCTTCTCTTTCCCTGTCCCGACACTCCCACCCCTGCGCTTGCCTTGCTCCTGTTCGCAGCCCCACACTGCAGCAGCGTGCTCTCCCCAGCTCCACCAGTCGCTGCCGGCCACAACTCCGACCGCCACTGCCAGCCACCGCAACCAGCAGCAGCGGGCGACAGCAGCAGCAGCAGGCCGCGGCAGCGACGAGCCGCACTGGTTGGGCCGCCGTCCGGCCACGGCAGGCCTTGCTGACCACCGGCGAGCTGTCCCCGTTCCCCGACGAAGCTTCCCTGGCCTTCCTTTGTCCCGATTTGTCGGTTTCGTTGGTATAATTTTTCTGAAAAACCCTAATATTAATTCGTTTAATTGAGTATGATTTAGCTTGTGATAAGCTAAATTAATTGTTTGATAATGTATATATGTGTTGCGAGAATGATTTGGATAGGTTAATTGTATGGTTATGTTGGAATTTTGGAAATTTTGAATTTTTGGCCGGGTTATGTCCGAATTTTTCGGATTCGTCCGATTTAGCTATTTTGGGGAAATTGATTATACAATATGTTTTAAAATGTATCTAATTTCCTGTTGGAACCGTCAATTTGAGAAATTTATGCAGAATTTATTGGAATTTGATTTCTAGGTCAAAATTCATGTGTGATCAAATTGGGCCATATAATTGAGTCGTTCCACTCAATTGATTGTATAATATCGTTTAAAATGTATTTAATTTTATATTGGAAGTGTTGATTTAGGAAATTGTGCGTAATTGATCGGAATTGGATTTTTAGGTGAAAACTCCCACAGGTATAAATTGGATTGTGTAATCGGGTTATTCTATTCAATTGACTATATAAATTATATTAGAATATGTTTAATTACATTTCCGAACTGTCAATTGATATATTTTGGTAAGAATTGATCGGATTTGCGTTCCGGGCTCAAAAACCCTAATTGTGCTAAATTGTGTATTTCTTTTATTGGTTTTGAGTAATTGATTATTTGATATGCTATAAAATGTGTTTAATTGCATTTCTAAATATTCAATTTGATTGAATTAATAGAATTCAACCGAATTGTATTTTCGGGCATAAAACCCTAGATTTCAAGTGAGATTATGAAATTGGTTAATTATGTAGTTGTTTTTCTAAAATTAAATTTATAGAAGTAGTTGAAATGATCTTAATTGTATTTGAAGTGATTTGGTCGATTGATTATATTTGAAGATAGTCATTGATTATATTTGACCGATGAACATTTCCTAATATATGTTTTCCTATTTGCTTTTGCATGTATAGTCATTGTTTCAAAAATGCCTGGGGATAGAAGTTGGATGAACCATAAGGGAATAAATGATAGGAGAAAGCCAGAGTATATTGAAGGTGTTAATGAATTTTTAGAATTCTGTTTTGGTGGAAAGGAAGAGGGAATTTTGCTAAAATGCCCTTGCTTGAATTGTAATTTTATTTTAGCCCAAAATCGACGTACTATGTGGATTCATTTGATGATGTATGGCATCAAGAATGATTATAATTCATGGATTTTTCATGGAGAAAGTGATGGCAGCAGTATCAGGAGTGATAATAATAGTATTCATAATACTTATGATGAAGAGACTAGAGTTAATGCGGATGGTGAGGCAGATCTTGATAATATGGGTCCATTGGTACAAGATGTGACAAATGTTCAATTTTCCATGGGTATTGATAATACTGAATCAGAAGTAGGGTGTCAGTCTCTTGAGGAAAATGGTGTTGGTTTAGAGAAGTTTTTTAAGTTGATGAAAGATGCTGAGACAGAGTTGTATGCAGGTTGTAAGACATTCTCAAAATTAGAATTTTTGGTTAACTTACTCCATATCAAAGTGAGTAATAAATGGAGTAATAAATCTTTTGATATGCTACTTCAAGTTTTGCATAGAGCCTTTAACTTTGATAAAGGATTTCCTAAGACATCGTATGAAGCAAGGAAATACACTAAGGAACTTGGGTTGAATTATGTAAAAATTGATGCTTGCATTAATCATTGCATATTATAAACAGATACCATTGCATATCTCTTTATAATCTTAATTTATATTTTTTTATTTCATGAATTGCAGATTAACTTGAAGCATATTTTGTGACGCTGCAATATACTTGATGAAGCTAAGTATGCAGAACTATAGATAAAATCATCCATTTTTTGGTGGTCCTTCAAGCTAGATAGCATAATTGATTTTTATGGTACCCATTAGGCATGACTTTTGCCAATTTGTATATTGCAGTATCATATACTTTGAAATTGGAATGATATTTGTTTTTGGACAATGATATCGTAATCTATGCATGGTTTGAATGATATATGATTTTACAGGGTAATGAAATATGGTGGAGTATCTATATGAATGATACTACATTACAGGATGATCTATTATTATGAATACATAATACAGATCTTTGGGCTACAAAATATTTTTGTAGCTTGGAAGAAAGACTAGGAATTGATTTTGTTGCAAAACAAGTAATAGGGCCACAAATGAAACAACTTCGTCGCACAAAAGTGGGTTTAGGCAACAAAAAATATTTGTTGCACAAAAGAGGTTTAGGGCGACAAAATATATGTGTCGCACAAAAGAGGTTTAGGGCAACAAAATATCTACGGCGCACAAAAGAGGTTTAGGGCGACAAAAAATATTCGTTGCACAAAAGGAGATTTAGGGCAACAAAATTTTCTTTTCGTCGCCCTAAGCAAGGGCAACGGGCTTATGGCGACGAAATTGTGACGAAATTTTTTTGTCGCCCAAACTTTGGGCGACAAATTTTTTTTGTTGGGCAACGAAATAATTTGTTGCCCAAAGTAATATTTCTTGTTGTGTAGCTTTCAATTTTTTTTAAAAAAACAACATACATCAATAAAGAGCATTGTCAATCGACAATAAATTAGGAACACTGACAAACAACGATGAGTTTGGAACACTAACAAACTATGATGATAGGTTCATAATCCAAAGAAACTATGGATACACAGATGAAATACAGATTAAATTTTCAAACATTAATTACAACTTAGACGAAAAGGAAAACTAAATTTTTATCGTTGCAAATTTCGCTAAAATTGGTAGAAAGAGTTAGTAAAACATAGATTTGGTTATATGAAATTAATACTTCTCCTTGTCATATTATTATGCTCGACTCTTTTTTTAGGAGATGGAACATATAGATACACGCTTTAGGACCAAAAATTATCAGATGTTTTTTTTATGGATCAAACATTCTCTGATTGTGAAGAACCTGTAGCATGGGTTAAACAAATGGGTAGAAGTTATAGGATGATTCTAATCATAAAATGTTCAAGAAAAGAGAATAGTATAAGAGCAGATAGAGTCTCTATAAGATATAAAATATGTGGAACATACGTGCGTACTAGACCTATGGATAGTAAATGTGCACGTAATACAAGTTCTAAGAAGATTGATTGTCCCCATTTGATTGTTAGAGTTAAAAACAATAATGGAGGATGGTAAATAGTAGTTATGAATGAAAAACACAGTCGCAAATTGATAAATTATGAACCAAGATATGATATTTTGGGTAAGTTGGCAAAAAATGAAGTTAAATTTATTGATGAACTTATCACAAGTCACTTGAAGCCGCAAAATATCATATCAACTCTTCAAAAAGATTTTGAAGAGAATATAAGTATGATAAGACATATTTATAATGCACAACATAAGCTTAGGTTCGAATGAATGAATGGTTAAATAATGTCACAACACGTTACGAATATATTGGTTGAAAATTATTATTTTAAGTGGAAACAAAGTGAGATGGAATCAAATATAATAAGCGATTATCTATTTGCACATCCTGTATCTGTTAATAATTTATGCACATTTCATTTCCTATTTACAAATAGATTGAACATATAAGACGAATAGATATGTGATGTTTTTAACTGAAGTTATTGGATTAACACCAACACAGTTGAATTTCAACATTGCATATGCATACATGTCATCTGAAAAAAGAATAGAATTATTTGTGGGTACTCGAGAGGTTGAAGAACTTAATGAATCCATCTATACTTCCATCCATCATTATTATCGACAAGGAACTTGCTCTTACTTTAGTTGTGGAACGTATTTTTTTCACTTCAAAAGATTTATTATGTAGGTATCATGCAAATAAGAATGTGGATGATAGGTGGAAGAGAGCCTTTGATTGTTCATCATTCCCACTTAGTTTTATAACTTGATGGAAAAATGTGATAGATACTACGGATGAAGAAACATATGAAGAACAACTCTTATCATTGAAGAAATATTACAAAAACATGCCTAGTCTAATTTTGTGTCTAACGACGACATAAACACAAAATTGTTTCCACTTTATTCAGTGACGTATTTCATATTCACCATATTACAACAAGCATGTATGATTGATAGTTTATGATTATATAATTTATTTTACTTCTCTAAGTTGATAAAATAATATACTACTTTTTATTAACATGATTGAAGGTGCTCATAGAAATTTGAAGAGGTTTTTAGAGGCATCACAAGTCAACTTCAATACCATATTTAAACAAATGCACATGTTACTATAATTGCAACACAACAAGATTAGAGCATCATTGATGTGGTGGTGGTTCAATATTCTTCAATTTCTTATTGGTGCGATTTATGCCAATTTGATAGGCCATGTCGCTTTATATGCAATTGAGTTGATCATTAAATAGTGTAAAAGAAGTAATAATATAGGTACCAATGATGACTTATGAGGATGTTATATGCAATGTACACATGAGATTAATACCTATATTCATAACTTCATCTCAATCCTCTTATTAGCTATTCATTCATTCTGAAAGAAACTCGACATAGATGTGCCCATTAATCCACCAAACATCAAGAACCAATAGAGGTTGCACCTCATTTACTCCATACATCCATGGAAGCTGTTATGAGCTAGCCACAGGTGATATCAAATCAGTTGACAAGAGAGAAATTTAATATTGTTGTTCTCTAGACAACACCCCTTGAGGATCCACCAGTACAACAATATAGGAATCACCTAAGGAACTCCAATATAAGGGAATCATCTAGTTTGGAGTATACTATACTATAACAATTTCTAATTTGTTCGGGATCAACAAAGGTTTGGGGTAGGTCATCTCTAGATTAAGGTTGGGTCTGATGTTAGGGTCAAGGTTGGTAATCAATATTTATGTCATTGGGCCACTTAAAATTTTCATATGTGAGTCAAATGAATGGACATATAGTTTTGAATATTTGTGCTTGCTATAATGTTATAGGATATAGGAACCGTGGTTTCAGTGCATTAGCATATATTATTTTAGGACATGAGGATTGGTGGGTTCAAATCCATAGGGACTTATATTATGAGATACTAGCTAGACAACAATTGTACGAGAATGGTTTTATATATGACACCATTGATTAAGTTCTCAATACTATTGCTCACTTAGAAGGGCCAGCTCTAACGGTACATTAGATAAAAATTTCAGATATTAGTCATATCATTACAACTCGTTATAATGTATTGTTTGCATCTTATTCGTTGAATGCCTGTAATTCATTCCCACCTTTAGTGACACACTATAGGATTTAAGGTCCTAAAAATGAAGTAACTATATGGGTTTTGGAAGATATGAGGTATTACATATCGTTATGTAGATGCTTTATGCCCTTTATTATATCAATACCAGATCTTATAATAATAATTGTTACAAGTATATCTCTTAAACAATTTTCCACTCCCACTACAGCATACGAATTGAAATAGATACCATGATAGTAGTATTTCAATATAGAAAATTATATATTATTCAATAGTTCAACAATGGTGCGCTTTGGTACATGATGGCATACAAGAATCACTTTCTCTATCTTCAGAATTAGTTTTTATCAAGAATTGTTGTAATGTTTTCTTAGTTTATTTGTATCTCGCCTTTTGAACATCTACATGATGAATTTTTATTGATTTATTTTTATTTCCTTGTTACCTTTCCATGATGGTTTGGTATTCTTTTAGTACAAGAGCCTATATCTTAAGTGTTTGCATGTTTTGTCAAATATTTCAAATGTACATTCTCTTAGGGATATGTTTTCCAACAAATTCAAAAAATTTAGCATATACTAACCCAAAATCAATGTAACTTCTAGGGAAGATCGGTTACACTAAAAAGCTTCTCCCATTTTCTAGTTGAGGCAATGATATTGTCTGTTTAATATGTTTATTGATGCATATAGTTCTATGGTAGTTAGATTTATTTGTATAATGTTGAACTTAAGTATCTTGGAGTTCACTGTGGATTGGATGATATTTCCTAATCCTGTTGGGATTAACATAAATATTTGAAATCAAAGTACACAACAACAAATAATAAATTAAGCACTATGCAAACAACCCACCCCACCCCCACACCCATGCTCAACTATAGTAAATTCTAAATCACTCACAATATTTTTAACACATGTAATTAGCTTCTGGTCATTTGGAGTTGGATTGTCCCTCTAAAAGAAATGATGAAGAGTTATACCTACTTTGGTAAGGCATCTTTCAACTGAAATTTCATATTCATCATTTACATTTTCAGCCAAATATTCCTCAATTGTTACTAACACGTACTTATGAGTTATGACAATATACCAATCCATATAATTAGTAGCCACATCCTATAGGTATCGAGGTAGTGGTCTAAAAGCATATGGTCCTAGTATGTGTTCACGCCTCAAGAACCATTAGCTAAGCATGTGTGCATAATAAACTTTGTGTTTCTTGAGAAAAGGACCTTTATACATGTTCCTAGTCGGCTTCATAAGATCCTCAAGGATCACTTGCACATATCCAAACTAGCACGTTACTTGATTTTTCATATACAATTCCACTTTCTCCAAACCGTATAAATGACCGTAAGATAATGTTATGGGACAATACCTATATATATTAGCCTTAGGAACCTTGACAAGCTACGATGAGTTTGGAACCTTGAAAAGCTACGATGAGTTTGGAACCTTGATAAGCTACGATGATGGGTTCAAAACCCTAACAAACTATGGATACACAAATGAAATACAAATAAATTTCTCAAACATTAATTACAACTTGGTTGAAGAGGTAAAATAATTTTTTTTATTGTTGTAAATTTCTTCAAAAGTGGTAGGAAGGTTTAGTAAAACATAGATAAGGTTATATGAAATTATTAGTTCTCCTTATCATATTATTATGCCCAACTCTTTTTTTAGGATATGGAACATATGGATATATGCTTTAAGACCAAAAATTATCAGATATTTTTTATGATAGATCAAATGGTCTATGATTGTGATGAACTTGTACCATGGGTTAAACAAATGGGTAGAAGTCATAGGATGTTTTTTATCATAAAATTTTCTAGAAAGGGGAATATTATAAGAGCGGGTAGATTATCTATAAGATATGAAAGATATGGAACATACATGCATACTAGACCTATGGATAGTGAGTTTGCATATAATACAAGTTCTAAAAAGATTGATTGTCCCTTTTTTATTTTTTTTAGTTGAAAATAAAAATGGAGGATGGCAAGTGATAGTTAGAAATGGACACACAATCACGAATTGATAAATTTTGAACAATGACATGAAGTTACAGGTAAGTTGGTAGAAAATGAAGTTAAATTTATTAATTAACTTATCACAAGTCACTTGAAGCCGCAACAAATCATATAAACTCTTCATGAAGAGTTTGAAGAGAATCTGAGTATGAAAAGCTATATTTATAATGCACAACATAAGCTTAGGTTTGAATAAATGAATGGTTAAACAATAATACAACATGGATAGTGAAGGAGCATTTTTTTCACTTCAAAATATTTATTATGTAGGTTTCATGTAAATAAGAAGGTGGATGATAGGTGTAAGAGAGTCTTTGGTCGTTCATCATTTGCACATAGTTTTATGTCTTGATGGAAAAATGTGATAGATGTCACGGATGAAGAAAAATACGATGAATGACTCTTATCATTGAAGAAATATTCCAAATACATGTATAGTATGATTTTGTATCTAAAGACGAATTGTTTATAACCACATAAACACAAAATCATTTCCGCTTTATTCAATGAGGTGTTTCATATCCATTATATTACAACAAGCATTTATGATTTATAGTTTATAATTATATAATTTATTTTACTTCTCTCGGTTGATAAAATATTATACTGCTTTTTATTAACAGGGTTGAAGGTGCTCGTAGATATTCAAAGAAGTTTCTAGAGACATCACGAGTCAACTTCAACACCATATTTATACAAATGCACATGTTACTAGAATTGCAACACAACGAGATCAGAACATCGTTGATGAGGTCTTGGTTCAATATTCCTCAATTTCCTAATTGTGCGCTTTATGCCAATTTGATAGGCCATGTCACTTTATATGTAATGAAGTTGATCAACAAATAGTGTAAAAAAAGTAACAATGTAGGTACCAATGATGACTTATGAGGATATCATATACAATGTATACATGAGATATCATGTATGCACGAGAGCAATACCTATATTCAACTTCATGTCAATCACCTTATCAACTATTACGTTGTTCTAAAAGATATTCGACATAGATGGGTCAATTAATCCATCAACACATCAAGAATTAGTTTTTATCTAAAATTGTTGTAATTTTTTCTTAGTTTATTTGTACCTCACCTTTTGAACATCTACATGATGAATTTTTGTTGATTTCCCCCTATTATCTTGCCATTATGGTTTGGTAATCTTGTAGTACAAAGGCTTATATCTTAAGTGTCTGTACGTTTTGTTAGATATTTCAAATATACATTCTCTCAGGGATATGTTTTCTAACAAATTCACCACTTCTAGCATATACTAACCCGAAATCGGTGTAAATTCCAAGGAAGATTGACCACACCAAAAAGATTCTACCATTTTCTATTTGAGACTATGATATTGTATGCTTACTATGCTTTTTGATGCATATAGTTCTATGTTAGTTAAATTTATTTGTATGTTGTTGAAGTTAAGAATCTTGGTGTTCATGATGGGTTGAATGATATCTCCTAATCATGTCGGGCTTAACATAAATATTTGAAATCAAAGTACACAAAAACAAATAATCAATTAAGCACTATGAAAACACCCCATGCCCAATCCTATTCTCAGTTATAGTAACCTCTAAATCACTCACAATATTTTCAATGCATGTAATTATCTGCTGGTAATTTGAAGCTAGATTACCCCTAAAAAAATGATGAAACGTTTACCTGCTTTGGCAAGGCATCTTTCAACTAAAATTTCATATTCATCATTTATATTTTTAGCCAATTACTACTTTGCCATTGCCGACACATACCTATGAGTTATGGCAACATAACAATCCATATAATAAGTAGCCACATTCCATGGGTATTAAGCCAATGGTCCAAAAAAATATGTTCCTAGTACGTGTTCACGCCTCAAGAACCATTAGCTAAGCATGTGTGCATAATAAACTTTGTGTTTCTTGAGGAAAGAACCTTTGTACGTGTTCCTAGTTGGCTTCATAAGATCCTTAGGGATTACTTGCACATATTTGAATTGGCACATTACTCGATCCAACATAACAGTTCCACTTTCTCCAAACCATTAAATAACCGTAAAATAATGCCTATAAATATCAGCTACTCCGTATGGATCCTAGCTGACATGTGACAAAAAGAATTTAACTAAATATAGATATTACTATAATAAATATAGTAAAAGTATGATAATTTGAGTATACCTTTGACATAAGTATACAATCAATATTAGCCTAAAAGTACTCGTGTGTCTCCAATTTATTGTTGAATATATTTGCACAAAACCACCTCATACAATGAGTTTGGTTAGGATCATAATCAGATCGTTCCACTGCTAAACTAGAAAAGTATTAGTATATCCAAGTCTGTTATATTATTCATTTGTTTGAATTACACATAATGAATCCAGGTATGTACTATATATATGATAGTTATAAAAATACCAGTAATAGAGTAATAAATATTGACATCTGAGTAGCGTCAGCTCTAGATGCCATATCAAGTTGTCTATATAGAAAAGCAAGTGTGGCCACACCTCATGCATAACTTTCAACAAGACTAAGATTCTAAAGAAATAAGAGACAATACATATTGACTTTATCGACAAATAACTATAGGTTGATCAACCATAATAGGTAACAAATTGCTTTGCTTCATCCCCTAATCATTATAATTGACAAACATCTTGAAGCTATTTAGTTATCATTCTACCCTTTTGAGCCACTTCATTCACTTGCTTCTCTTCCATACCAAATATGATTCCTAATACACCTCTCAGATGGTTACGTGTGTTAACTGGCATCACTAAATGTCACCATCAACTCATAGCCCTAGTATATAATGTATATCTAAAACGGTGATTGTCATCTCACCTTATAGCATATGAAATATGTTGGTGTTCGATTGTCATATCTCAATAAAGGTAAATATAAGCAGCACGTTGGCATGCTCAAATGTGTAAAGTGGAAGGTGTGACAATCCAGTATCATGAATGAGAGTGACCATCTGATGATTAATGTTTTCAAGAAAATCATTTAACACCTCATGTCTAGTGTGGATCTTCATACAATCACGGACCAAAATAAAAAAATAAACGTAATGAATACATGATCGTTTACACATGTAATAAGAAATAGAGTTATAAATGTGCTAAAATTACCTTTCCGAACCAGAAATCTGAAGCGACACGACCATGAAAGTTTGATACCAAATTAGGGATCATTGAACCTTTAGGATATAGCCTAAGCAAGTACCATTCATCCTTTAGTTGTATACCCCATTCATCTTCACTAGCATCATCATCATCGCCATTACCACCACCACCGCCACCACCATTATGATGTACATATGTTAAGGAGGATGGATAATAATTCATGTAGATCAAGGATGTTGATAAATTCAGTGATGATCTGGTATAGCACTCCAAATTTTACTACTAAAAAATTTCTTTTTTGGTGGAAGTATAGTACCAAAATAACTGTGCCTTACTACTATAATTGACATATGTCTGGTTTACCTCGCCATTATAATTTCAATCACAAATCAAAACGATTAAAATGTAAGTCATGGTAAATATAAAACGAGGAAAGCTTCATAAACATAAATATGATTTGGAGATTAACTTTGAATATAATATCCAAAAATACAAACAAAAGGGATACCATAGATCCCAGAGTCTAAAAAGGTATATGTGTAAAACTATCATTTGGATAATGTGATTATACACCCAAAATACCTAATACAAAAAATCACTAAACCCTATACAAAGCATCATACTTTGTAAAGTCATCCAGCGGGGTCCTCATTGACCTGCATATAGACATCATGGCCATCTGTTCATGGGAATGAGTAGCACCCATAAAAAGGATAGTCAGTATGTTACATATAAAGAAATGTAACAATACATTCGAATAAGAAATATAGTTAATTACATGCATTCACGGTGGAAAGTATACACACATGTAAGATACATAAAATAATACATGTCATAATATTATTCATATAATCTTCCACTTTAATTCATTATTGTCTTATCCATTAGTTATCTAAAATTATATTATCATTCACGTTGATTTTATGTCTCCACTATTCTTAATCCAGTGGAATGAACCGCTACACCTCTCAAGAAAAAACACACGTGAGCTATTATTATCGTCCGGTGGAACAGACCCATAAAACACATCAGCTCAACTCACGTGATCTTTCACTTTAAATGATTAATGTATTATTAATTATTTATTTCACAGGGAAAACATAATAAATTAAATTAAAACATAATCACATAGATAACAAGGTTGTTCTCAAGGGTTAAGACCCTTATTCTTTCCACAAAACCCTAATTTCTCATTTTAGGCATAACTTCTTCTCTATTGCTCTTTTATCCTACAAATTTAGTATCATTTCCTAAAATATTATTATTATTAACATTACCAAAATTTGAGGCCTAAATATAATATCTTACACATGCGATAATAGCCAAATCTCAAAAGTTACTATTTACGAGGCTTATAAAATCCTAGTTTTACAAGTACGCCATAACTTTTACTATAAAGCTCGTATGACTACCAAAGTCAATACAAACTCCTAAAACACTAATATTAAAAACATATCCAAAATTTATAGTCTAACTCTAACATTTCACACATGTGATAATAATATCCCATTTTTAGGGTTACCATTCCCAAATTAGGTCATTTCCTCATTTTGTGGGACTTATGTCCTTCATGCCTACTCCAAATATTTCATATTATCCCCTTAGAATATTTTAAATCATATAAAACATTAAATACCAGAATTTTCAAATTAGAACCATATTGACCAGAATGCCCTTATAGGTAACCAAAAACCTTGTTTTATGAAAACCTTATATGTTCTGGTATTATTATTTCCAAATCCTCCATTTATCACCATAAATATTAAATACTATCTTCTTAATTATCATACTATATTGAGCCCATATCACATTGATCTATTTAGGTTTTTCCATGTAAAATATTATTGTAATGATATCACATGTTTCTCAACTCACACATTCTTAGTAATACATTATCATATTCTCATATCATATCCTTAAAAATAGGCATTTATCAACATAATAATAATAACATGATAATAAACATAGCCAAGTATAACATTTAGTACATAAACCCTAGACTACGACTAGTATCCTTATAGAAAAAGGCTATAATCTCTATGCATGTATATTCTATCCCACCTTCGTTGGAACTTCTAGTAAATCACCTAAGAAAAATGGAGGGTTGTTGTGATACCCCATTTGAAAAAACCCTAATTATAATAGGTAATTATGTGTTTTGGTTGTAATAATGATTCTAGGATAATTGGTTATAAATATATTATTATGACTTATTTGATATAAAATTCAATTAGATTAAAATGTACTAGAGGGTGCGTATTAAATTTTTAAACCTAGGTTGGGTCTTAACCGGTATCCATCTCATCAAATAAACCTAACTCTGTAACCCGATAAATTTTACCCTAATTCTTTATTTATAATTACCCTAACCTATCCCCTGACTTGTGCTAGAATTCTTAACCCTCACACTATTTTCCTCTACCACGACACTTTCATCTTGCACACCATCACCCTACACCATTTGCATTATAGCTCCCCTTTCTCCCATGTTTTCCTCTCCTTGTTTTTCTCCTCTCTTCTCTACACACCACCCCCTTCTTAAATCACTTCTCCTCTCCCCCCTTTGTTGTGCCAAAAACCGATGATTAGCCTACAATCTTCTACCTCACCCGAGCTCCCTTTCACGCACAAAAACTATCATCTCCATTCTTCCCCATCATTTGCTCCTTCCACCACCCTTTTTATTTGATACAATGCCAACCCCCATTGGTCTTCTTACCTTTCCATGTACCACCATCAGCGATCCCTCACCCTTGCAGCGGAAACCATGCCATAGCCTCTCCAACACCCATGCACAAACACCCCAAAACCATCCTCTCTTGTGTGCTAACTTTCCCCTTCTTTTGCCTTCGTTTCTCCTCACCGAATCAGCTACCATACCAATAGTTGGACTATCCGTTCCTCCCATCACCTTCAGCAATCCCTACTGAAACCACTCGCACCTTAATCCACTGAAGCCTAACTCTCCCACCTTCGGCCATTTTGGGCGAAGCTTCCCTCCTTGTGTTGCACCCATCATCATTAAATCTTTCCCCTCTTCTTTGACCCTTTTTTCTGCACCTTTTATTCTCCCTTTTTGTGCACCTTTTTTTGGCCTTTCTCCCTTCCCTAGCACCTGTCATTCTCATTGTTGCCACCCTCTCCTTCTCGTAAGCCTCAACTGATCCTCTCCCTTTGATTGTTCAAAGTTTTCCTTAGTTTTCCTCTTGTTTGTTCGACCGGTTAGTAAGCCCTAAGCTATTTTAGTGATTTTAGATTATTGTTGTATAATATTATATGCTAATATATATATGTTTGGATGTTAAATTCCTATGTAATCCTTGAGAGCTTTGGAGAAGATTTCTTTTGTGTAAGCTTTGATTAGGTAAATCCAATCACTCATAAGACAGTAGAAATTATGTGCGAGCATGCTAGGAATTTTTAGACCTAGAATCATGCTAGGTTTTATGCTTTTTGATTAATGTATCACTCATAATGATAATATGTTGAACGATTATTGATATTTGAGTTGTATGCATTGTAATATATCAAATGTTTTCTGTTTTCATGTCTAAGATTTTGTTAGGATTTCCATTCTTATCAAATTATGAATCAAATACCATGGTAAATGCCTCATGATTTCTCATGCATGGAATTTATGGTTATAATAATTCATATGGACGTATATGCGCATGATGAGGGTTAGCTTAAGATAAATTGTATTTGTATGACCTAGGGTTAAAGATATTTTCCTACATGTATTGTGATGATAATTTGTCTAGTTAAGTGATTTTTTGTGCTTTAAATGTGTACATACATGCTGCATGGAAGATTTGGTATGTGAGGGTCGCATGATTAGGGTTTTATGGGCGCAACATACTAAATACATGAGAAGTGGAAAATATAGTTAATCGTAACAATAGAAAGATTACTCATGTGTTAAAATAATGTGGAATATTGCCTTTTTGTCTGATCATGACCAAACTATCATAATGAAGATATTGGTACGAAAATGAATAAAATAGTGAAACTAGGGTTTTGAAGGGTATTTTGGTAATTTTAACCTAATATATATTTTACAAATAATTGAATGCTAGGATGGCCTTAGAATTTTGATATGTTGACCTTATCTTTAACTTGGCTTTACATAGACCTATGAACTTAGGGTTTATCTAAATAATTGGAAAATAAAAGGGAAAATGGTTCAGAATGGAAAAATATAAATTGTTGTGTTTTATGTGATTACCTTATAAAATATTAATACTTAAAGTGAAAGACCTCGAGTTAGCAATGGTTTCTCTTTAGAAGTCACTACCTTAGAGGTGAGATGTTATCCCTCGTTATTTTGGTTTACTAGTGTGCTATTGTGCCCTAGTTGAATGTCCTACTCTACTCTATAAGTGACCTACAGGCCTTATAAGGGATATCGATACTTAAGGACTAGGTGACCAAGGTTGGGAGGATACTATGTTGCCTTTATGTTTAGGTATGACCAGGTGTACCATTGTGTCCCTAAGTTTGAGGTAAGGGTATTGTGTTGTTTTAGCACGACAATATGACCAGGTGTACCTCTATTTCCCAGGGTTGAATTGTATCCCCTTCGAATAAGTAAGTAAAAATGAAAATATTTATTGTGTAATAAAATAAAAGAAATGGTTTTGTTGGTTTGGTAGTCACCTCATTGCCCTACCTTTGTATTGTGATGGATTTTTTGGTTTAATAGTCATTCGAGTGCCCCACCTTGGTTTGTGTTGGATTTATTGGTTAGGTAGCCGTTATAATGTCCTACCTCGGTATTTTATTGGATTGTTGTTTTGGTAGTTGCCTTAGTACCCACTACTGTGTTCAGAATGTATTTAACTAATTAAATATGACTATGTACCTTGAAATGATGAGAATTTGACTAGTATGTTTCATTGTCGAATTTGAGACTGGATGTTCATATGTGTTACTCCATGGATATTGTTTGTGGTTATGATTTATGCTCGTGCTTAAGTATGCTTTTCAATTTGTTTTGTGACTATGTAAAATGTGGGTATGATGCTTCTTGTGAGGTATTTTAATTTACCTAGTATGAGAAAGTCATACCAATACTACTTTTGTAGATGATTATGTGAGGGTCGTAGAGTGGCATGAAGCATATAAGATTGGGTATGATTTATGCTCGTGCTTAAGTATGCTTTTCAATTTTTTTGTGACTATGTGAAATGTGGGTATGATGCCTCTTGTGAGGTATTTTAATTTACTCGGTATAAGAAAGTCATACCAATGCTACTTTTGTAGATGATTATGCGATGGTCGTAGAGTGGCATGAAGCATATAAGATTGGGTAGGATAAGTAGAGTCCTTAAGAAGAAGTTCCATTTTTAGAATAGACATTTGGGTCTAAGAGTTAGAGTAAATTGGTTTTGTACCTTCAGGTGCTGGTTTTTGTTACAAACGATTTTCCTTTGGAATCTTATGTCCTTTACTGTATTTTCATTATACTATTATACTATAACATTTATTCATAGCTTCTATTATGTATTATTCTATTTCCATTGATTTACTTTGGTTATGGTTTATTTTAGCCTTAACACCTAGCATAAGAAAGGCGAGGGAGCCAGACTCATGCTAATTGTGGGGGTAACGTTCAGTAGTTTAGTAAATATGTAATTAACGCTTCCATAAAAATAAAAGTTTTTACCTGCTAAAATTAGTGGTGTTACAGGTGTAGTGAGTTTGGCTGAAGGAAGCTAGGGAGCTTTGGTGAAAATGGCTTGTGGTGGAGGGAATATTTTGGTGAGTTTGGCTGAAGAAGAAAGGAGAGGAATGACCAAGGCTATCGTTGGTTAGGTGTGGTGTTTGGTAAGGACTACCAGCAGGGTACTTGTGGGGTGTTTTGGAGATGAGGAGGAGGTGGGAAAAGAGGAGGGAGGTGGCTTTTTGACAGAAAAATGGAAGGAGGAGGTAGTTCGGGGCATTAAATGTGCCACATATATATAGGCACATGCACGAGTAGATAGGGGAAAAGGGATTAGGTGATTAGGGGAAAATTTTATCAACAACATAGCAATAGAAGGAGGGGGAGTTGATGAGGTAAGGTGTAGGTGATAACATGGCATAGGGGAGTGTGGTTTGGGAGGGATTTGCGCACAGGAAAGGAGGGAGATGGAGAAGAAAAGAGTTTCTACTGGCTAGGGGAAAATGGGGGAAAAGAAAGGAAAAGGGAAAAGGAGGAAAACAAAATAGGAAGGATAGTTAAGATAGAGTTATGATTTCAAAAATTTTAGATTAAGGTAAAATACACAATCAACTATTTCGGGTTAAAATACATATTACCAGAAATAGATTTTTGTATTAGGTTAAGATATAGGGTTATAAAATCATGGTAAGGTAAAAATATTATTTTTTCTGATATTATAATTAGCTTAAGATATTAATTAATCAAGATTAGATTTAGATAAAAGTTGGGGTATTACATCTAGAACCATGCACACTGGGCGTGTGGGTTGAGGATGATGATACATCCATGTGAGTTAGTGTTGGTGATTTAAGAAAATCTACATATTATGTAGATAATGAAAATCCTCCGTACCCTAAAAATACTTACATCGGCCATAAATAATGGTCGACCTACATAGTCTGCAAATGTTAGAATGGTAAGAGTCTGGTCACTAGACCTTGTTTATTTTTGAGCTTTTCTACGTTCTTGTTGTTCAGCAACTTCTTCCAATTCTTGTTGGATAGCTTTTTTTTAAGACTTCTTAGATGAGACACCGGAGCAAGTTCTTTTATAGTATTTATATTATGTCACAAGGAAGCAGTAATAGAATGACCATTTATCCTCTCTAGTACTTTGTCCTATTGACGACTCATGTGAATTTCAATAACAAAAATATGTCAATTATAATCAAGCACTTGAAACTAGGGTAAATAATCATGATAGAAACAAACAGTAAACACATAGGTTAAAGTAATGTAATCCTTAAATATTATGGCATCAACCCATACATAACTTTATAAATAAAAAGGTTATTAATCAATTACATTTTACACACATTTTCACAGTAAGGTTTAATTTATTTTATAAAAATCTCCAAATATGTTTCAAGATTTAAGAAATTTTTTATAATATAATAAAAAAATTCTATTTATATTAATTAAAATAACAACTAGGTATTGACAGAGTAAGGATACATTAACACAAACTACTAATCAAGGTTATACAAAGTAAACTATTTGTTATACAACAGAGTAGTAGAGAAACTGATACCTAATAAACCTAAAAAAGTGGTATCGGCCATTGCATAATACAAGAAAAATATAGGCAAGGGACAATAATGACACCATTTGTCATTCTTGTAGGGTTATCACCGACATCACCTATTGCTCCCATGTGATTAACAAGGACACCATTTTCCATTCCATGGGAGGAAGATACGACACCCAAAACTAGAGGAGAAGATGAGGGAACGACACCCAACATCGTCCCACACCGGGCAGCTACGACACCCATCACCAGAGGAGAACTTAGGGCAATGACACCTAATGCCTACCCACGGATGTCATTGTGCCTTAGAAAAAATACAAAGTAATACTTTCATGTATTGGTTCAGATCCTAAATTAGAAATGAAAGGGAAAGAGATCTAGGGAAGGAATAGATCGAGCAAGAGAGTGGAAGGATGAGGGAGATGACATCTGGGAAGAGAAAGAAAGAAGCGGCACGAGAAGGAAAGAATAGGTATATGTGTGGTTCGATTAGGGTAAGGAAATGAGAGGAAGGGTAAATTTGGTATTTTTTCTAAATAACAACTACAACGTTTTATCTTTTTACTTCAAATCTTGATCTTTTTGGTTGTTTCTTCTTCTTTATTTCTACTTTTTCCAACTATTTTTCCTTGAAAAGTTTTAACTAGTATTTTGTAGGTATTTGAGAACTTAAGAGTTGGGTTTGATTATCCATTTTCTTGTTATTTTAGAGCTAATTAAGGTAATAATATTATTATTTTATTACATATAAGCATGGTTTGGTGTGTTTTAGAGTGATTTGTGTCATGTATGGTTGTAGCGGAATTATGGTATTTGGGATTTTTTTAAATCCCTTTAGTACTTTATTAAATTGATGATACCATGTTAATTTTGATAATTTAATTAACTTTGATGCATAACATGCTATGATTTGATAATCCAAAGCATGTGTAATGTTTGGATGAGGTTTAGGCTAGTTTAGGGGTTTTTGATTCTATGTTTGTTTTGTCAAATTGATTATATCATCTTATAGATCGGTTGAAATAGATAAGCTTTGATGTTTAATTTGTTAAAATATGAGCTTGTTTGATATAAATTTTAGTTAAAATATGGTTTGGAGGCTTTGGTATTAATTGGGTATGTTGATGATTTTGGCGTTGGATTTAAGATGTGATCATACCATTATGATCTTTGTAATTTGTAAACCAATTTTAGTATACATTATGGTTACTAATGATCAAAATTCAAAGGCCTTATTTTTTGTTAAACCTTTAGAGGGTTTGGAACTTTCATTGCATTCCTCACAATGTTCATAGAGTTACTAGCTAATGATATCATAGTTATTTTGATTAAGATTTAACTTAACTAATCACGTTCATAACAAATATTTTTACTATAAAGAATAATTAACCTAAAAATGAATTTTAACATAATTAGTGGTCAACATGTGACCATTAACTATGTGCGTAGTAAATTAGCATGAATAGTGATTACTCATATTAAAATATTTTTTTGGTTTTTGTTTTTAAGCTTCTCAATATGAAATGACATTTTTATCGGATGATGAATAGCAAATTTTTTGAAATTTGATAAGGGATCTTATTCCGACTTGGTTAAGTTAATTACATACATGATTTTTTTTCTTCTAATTTTAGCCATAACGGTAAAAAGTGGGTGTTAGTGTTTGTACATTCATTTGGGGTTATTTGAACCCATGAAATAGGTTTCAAATCTTTGAAGTGTAATTTGGTCTTTAATGGCCTCCAATGTGATTCTTTGTATTTTAAAGTATTTTTTGGGATTATTTTGGCTTGCGTACCTTGTAAATAGTTTTATTTGGTATGACAAGATATGGCAATGAGTATCGAACTTGACCTAGACCAAGTAGACCCGCCTCATTTTTAGCAGGTCTGGGTCCATATATCCATGTATGACTACGGTAATTTAGTATCCTCGAGTTATAAGATCTGGATCCCTCTCAAGTAATAAATAAAGTTAATTTGGGTGTGTTTTTTGGTTTACATGGCGTGCTAGATATCTATATTGGGCTAGCTTTTGGTTTTTGTCCGCCTATGTTTGTTGAGATGTGTTGACTATCTATAATAGGCCAATTGGTGGTTTTAGTCCGCCCATATTAGTTTAGATGTGTTGGCTATCTATATTGGGTTGGCGATGGTTTTACTCTATCTATGTTTACTGAGATGTGTTGGCCATCTATATTAGGTCAGCTAATGGTTTTAGTTCACTTATGTTTTTTGAGATGAGTCAACCATCTATATTAGGTTATTGGTGGTTTTAGTTCACCTAGGTTTGTTGTTTATGGTTGTGCTAATTATTTATATTGAATTAGTTAGTGGACTATTTTTATTTGAGTACGCTAGGGTTTATGTATATGATATTACTTGTGAGAGCACGACTATCTAGTATCTACGATGATGGTTTTGTGTACAACATGTCTTGATCTTGTTGTGGAAGTTTTCTATGAGAACCATGTTTATATGGGATAGTTAGATCTAACTCAATATGCATCCATACGAAGGTGTTCATTCTATGAACACCTGCCTATTCAATATATCGTGTAGATCTTGTAAGAGTGGTTTGAGGGTTCCCTCTAAGGCTACTTAGGTCTAAGATAAGTGTGAGGGTTATTTGGTGTTATTGTTTTGTTATTAATTTTGGATTACTTTTGATGAAACTTCTCTCCTTTTATATATCCTTTATTATGCAATTAGTGTAAAATGTGACCAAATAATAATGAACTAATATATAGGATACCTAAATGATATTATTATAAGTAAAGGATATTTATAATATACTAGGCTAAATGTCCGACACTTGAATGAAATTTATCCTTAATTTTATTATTTAAAGAAATTATTTTATAAATACATGATAAAAGAGAATGATGGTTTCAAATTCTTTTAAAAAATAATAATAAGGAATGTTAAGTGACAAATTAATGAGATGTCAAAGATAACCTACAATTGTCTAACCATTTTGAAGTAAATTTATGTAAGAAGGAATGCATGTTTATTTTTGCAGTAATTTTTTTTTATGGAATGCTGAGTATGTGGATGATACTATACTTATCTTGTATTAGTCTAGTGGAAAGGGCTTTGACTCTTTTTTATGAAGTCTTGAGTTTGAATTATATTGCTTTAGCATATATTTCAGATGTGTAAGGATACATGTACCTCTTAAAATAAAATAACTGTAGTAATCTAGACAACTGTAATGTGAGAGTTCAATTTCTACTGATGACTAAAATAATTATTATATTTCACTATTTTTCCTAAATAAAAATACAAAAATTCAATAATTTTCCAATATAATGTTTGGCTATTTAATTTGAATCAAAATATAATAATAATAATAATAATAATATTTCATCAAATGGGCTGGATCATCCCATGAATTTCATACTACCCATCGACTTCGAATATGGAGGGAAAATAGGCAAGGACCATTTTATCAAGCAAAAACATTGAATTTATACGACTCATGTGAAGTGGTGAATTTTGTTGAATCTAAAGGTTGGTTTGAAAACGCGAAGATATAATTGTACATCAAGCCGTGCCAAATCTAAAGGTTATTTGGTGAATTTGTTCGTAAAATTATACAAGGGCAAGTCACGCAAGCATTTTATTTATTTTTACTTTATTTTCCAGTAGAATGAATGACACCCGCTTGCTGAGGGAAATTTTATGGAAGGTTTGACTGCAATACCCACTCGCTGCGATGAGATGGGATGAGACAAAAATGGACTCCCTGATTGATTGACGTGGTGAGTGAAAAGAAAAGAAAAGAAAAAAATCCGTGTGAGTTAGCGAGGATCCCTTTTCAAAGAAGCTAAATATATACCTCTGCATTAATGACCAGTAATAGTACCTCTTCCAGAAGACACAAAGATAGTATCTGCGAGTTTTTTCTTCCAACTTCTTTCCAAGATACTATGAAAGGAGAGTATTGCAGAAATACTAAATCTCTTCTGATCATCATAAATCTCTGCTGCATCTCATGATCGGACCTTTGAAACACATATTCAGGAGTCCTGTCACCCTCCCAACCGAACTTAAGAACTTTGAATAAGCTCTGATCAAAGTACAAGCCCTTTCATCATCTCGCAGGCCAACCGGAAGAGCAAAGCCAAAGAGAGAAACGGATGGGGTTTCATAACCCCATATATATTTATATAAACATGTAGATAACAATTACAATAATAATTAAGCTATATATTTACTATTATGCTTAATGATTATATTATTATTATTATTGTCACAATTTCTTATTTTAAAAAAGAAATAGATGGTCTAGTTGTTTATAGAGGAGATATTAATATATACCAACATATAAATATATATACCTATTGTTTGAAGAAGAAAAAAGTACTCTACAATATGATAGTAAAATTATAAAAAAAAAAATTACACACATTTATAACAAAAGAAAAAAATGACAGGAAAAGAAAATTTTGTAAAACTTGGCAATAAAGTATTAAAAAAAAGTTGTGGCATTCTAAAAAAGATAAGAATTTATGTTCTTGTAATGTATGGCTATATATTTACTAAGAATCCATGAATATGAAACTCTATTATAAATAGAGTACAATACTACAAATTATTTTAATATATAGATAAAATAAGTTTCACCATATTGTAAAACTTAAACTTGACCCATTAGCTCAAGTATTTGACACATTATTTTTTGCATAAAGAATATACACATATACAAACACATACATATTATAAAATCATATGAAATCATACCGTAAAATTATATGAAGTCATACATCCCCATCTCCATGTACGCTAGACTAACTCCGTCCCTGCAACTCGATAAGGTTGACTATCAGTATTATTTACTTGATTACCTGGTTTTCCATCTTGTTTGACCGAAAGTACAATACAATAGGATAAATAAAAATGAATAAGTGGCTAGGAATACAGACCATGCAAAGTAAAAATCAGGTTAATAGTTTATATTAATATTATGATATTAATGGGTTTTTATATATATTTTTTGATAATCAATCTTACTTATTTTAATATTTTAATAAAATTTTACTTAGATAACTAAATGATAAAATATAATAATCACTTTTCTTCTATTTAAGTACTTGCGCGTAAAGGTGTTAAAGTAAAATTAATCAATAAAACTGAAAAGGAACCCAACCGAAATGCTGAAAATAGTGTTTGAAAGAATTATAGGCGTTAGCTATCACAACTCATTTTATTTATAAAATAATTTTTTTAAATTTTGTATATATTCTCAAAAACTGTAATTTAAAAATAGATATTAGAAACCCAAACATTTATCTATAACACTAAATAAAATTTATCCTACGCTTATTGGGATTTCTAGTCACGAATGTGGATTATGGTATACGTCATATTGATACGAAGTAAGAACCATAGGCATGGTTCATGGCCATGGAGAATCATAGACGCAAGTGACGAGAACAGAGAGAGATGCCCATTATTTGATTTCCAAGATTGATTCCACTACACAGAAGACACAAAAAGATTCGGAGTATGGTTTAAGAAAAAAGAAGTGTTCGATCACAATCAGAGAAGAATCCATCAAACTGAAAAACGTACCTTAAGACCATCTAGCTCCCTCATCTCAATTTGACGCTGACATTTCCATTGCAGGCATTACGCTAATGATATATAGGATACTGTCCCTTAACACCGAAACTCCGATGCTATAAATCCAATTTGTAAACACAAATTAAAAACTAAGAATTTTATTAAATATATATTTCAGTACTCTAATTTTATTTTTTTATTAATAATTAAACATTATAAAATAAAAATAATACACTATAAAAGAATTATAGCATAATTATTATTATTATTTGTATTATGTCTATCATCATCATTATTGTTATTATAATAATAATAATAATATATTTACAATTTTTATACCATAATTTTCTTTTATTTTATATTTTTATAAGTTATATTACTAAATTATTAATAGCAAAAATTAGTGCGCTAATATATGTATATATACTTTGTTTAAAAAATTTAAATTTAAATTTAGATTTAGAATTGGATCATATAACATTTTTTCCTCAAACTCACCCCACAAATTTTAGCCTGAGGTCATATTGTCTACGTGTATGATACTCAAAGAGCGAATAATAATTAAGGTCATGCTTTCGAATGAGTATACACTGTTGCCGCCGCCACCACTGTAACATACATGTTACAAGACGACCAAGGTCACTAGTTTTTAAATATTTAATTAATCTTACAGTTCAGTAATAATTATATATCTAAAAAATCGGTTTTATTAATTAAAACTTAATTCATATTTTCTTTAGCTATTACATCTATAATATTACTTAATTTATAGTAAATAATAGTAGTAAAAATAATTACAAAGAAATGGTCACTTTCTTCTCCTATAGCTTGTTTAGTATAGGAGTAATAGGGGTGAAAAAAACTCCTCTATATTTTATATCTTTTATATTAATTATTTAATAATAATAAATAAATTTTTAATAAAATACCTATTTTAGATTAAATTAAGATCTAAAATAAGTATTTATTAGAATAATAATATTTAATTTTAATTAAATTATACAAGATATATAAAATATAGAGGTAATTTTTTCACCTCTATTACCTCCTAACCAAACGAGCACTAGGAGGTATATTTACTCTACCGAAACCATCCCTCCATCTCTTGTTGAAATCTAATTACTTAAAACTATATTCTACGAAAAGTAATACTACTTTTTTAACATAATTAGATGCTCACAACATGCATCTCTTACTATGAATAAGAAAAAATACTAGTTAAAGAGTCGACTGTCTGTGAGTACCGTATTTCCTATACTTCGGAGACATATACGGTAATTTACATCCGTTGTATAGGTCGAGGACAGAGTTGGTAGCGTTATCTAAGATAGATGTATTGCCTTTGAGATGAATTAGACAAACGTCTCACCAAAGATTAAAAAAAATAAAATTAGAGTATTCATTATCATAAGCCTATATATCCTGTATAAATCAGATGTAATGTTTGTGAACCGACACTAGTTCGTCCGACTATGAATCAAATTGCTTAGAACTAGACAATCTTGTTATACTCAACCAATTATTATAACGGAATACTATATACCTAAATGTAAAAATCAAACAAAAATTATATATATATATATATATATATATATATATATATATATATATATATATATATATATATTAGTGCACTAATTTTATTTTTCATTGATAATTAAGTAACACAAACTAATAACAATACAAAATAATAATAATAATTATGGCATAAAAAGAAGAAAAATTTATTATTAGTAGTATTTCTACTGTCATCATCATCATTATTGTTTTTATTATAATAAATAGCGCTATCTAAGACAGATGTATTGCCTTTGAGATGAATCAGATAGACGTCTCACCAAAGATTTAAAAAAATAAAAAGAAAAACAAATTAGAGTATTCATTATCATAAGCCTATCCTGTATAAACTAGACGTAATATTTGTGAACCGACATTGGTCCGTCCGACTATGAATCAAATTACTTAGAACTAGACAATCTTTTTATACTCAACCAATGATTATAACGGAATGCTATATACCTAAATGTAAATATCAAACCAAAAATTATATATATATATATTAGTGCACTAATTTTATTTTTCATTGATAATTAAGGAACACAAACTAATAACAATACAAAATAATAATAAAAATGATGGCATGAAAAGAAGAATAAATATATTATTAGTAGTATTTCTACTGTCATCATCATCATTATCGTTTTTATTATAATAAATTTTTTATACCATTTTTGCCACAATTTTATCTTATTTTGTATTGTTATTAGTTTATATTATTTAATTATTAATAAAAAAATAAATTGCATGCACTAATATACTTATTTTTAGATAAATATGATTTTTAGTTTGGATTTTATATTTGGATAGATAGCATTTTTCGATTATAACTCTATTGTTTCAATTGTTTTTGAATGAATTTAATTCGTAACAAACTCTTATTCTAGACCCCAACAAACGCTGATAGTGTATTTGCTAATGTCAAAAGTAGTTTATAAATTATCTTATTAAAAATAATTTTTTCGGAAAAGAAAAACCATGTTTGATAAACATTTTTTTCATTCAAATTTATAAGTTAATTTTTGAAAATCTATGTCAAACAATTTATAACTTATAAACTTTTAAATTTTCAACTAATTTTGTCAAACATACTATAAAAATAAAATCGCCAACAAGATATACGAAGAGAAATGGGCATTTAATTCTAATTTAGCAATAATATACTTAGATTCTTTCTTTCTTTATTTCTAAAAAGATTAATATTTTTGTAATATGATGGGTTTAATATTATTTGCAAATTAAACAATATTCTTATTTACAGTAAAATTCAATTTTAAATAAAACTAATTTTGAAAAATAGTTATCATCGAATGATTAAGATTAAAACGAGTTTAGTTTTTGTAAAATTTACCTTACAGTTAAAATGATCACCGCTCATAGCTAATTATTTTTAAAAACTGATAATAAAGTGCAAGTCACTTCCTTTTAAATTCATGAGCTTGTCAATGAAGACAACCGATGAAAATTACAACGTTACCGATCTTTATTTACCGATATTCACACGTCCTACAAGAAAAATCATATTTATCTATATGATTTGTATGAACTACAAATACTGTATGTGAGTTTATTATTTATCTTATTTATTAACTATGAGAATGTCACGTCTCTATTACTTAGTAATACACACTGATGATCAAAGTTTAAACTAAGCAACGGATGTATTATATAAAAATTTAGTCTCGTCTCTTAATCTTAAGCCACACGTAGCATACGTTTTTTTTTTCATTTTTCATAACTGCATTCACTCACTTGTGAATTTTATATACGATACGGGTCTAAGTTTAACAGAGGAAGTTTGATATATTTGTTTAATTTAATTCTTATGGGAGCCGGAGACAAACATTCTTCCCACCATTTTTTTTATGATGGGACATACACCATACAATCAAAATTACGCAGCCTAAGTGGGCAACCAAGTTTCTCAAGACCCTCTCCCCCTACCCCAAAGCCCAACCCAGTTTATCAAGAGGCATCAAACATTTTCCATACTAGCATACAATATGATTAACAAACAAAGACAAATACGTGAAATAGGCCTCCTTATACACTGCTTCTCAAAGTAGTGACTGAACATGATATACTACGTCATCAATTATGTAATTAAAATTGTCTTGATTGTTCCTAATCCAAAAGCGGATAATCATTTTAACTAATATCACCGATCAACTAACACAAATTCGTTGATTCTTAAACACTATATTATTTATATACTTCATATCACTCTAGTTATTGCAAAAAGTATAGTGTTTCATATTTGTCCTCTTAGGCCCCTCGTTTGACCTCCTAGATAAGGTAGAACATTATCAATGATAGTCCTCATCAAAACCCATGTGTCTCTTAGAAAATCACACACCCCATGCCATAGCCTTCTCATCACCGTGTAATAAAGAAATAGGTGATTAACCGACTCTTGCTCAGTTCTACAAAAGGGACAACCCGAGTTAATGTCCTCAATGAATTGAAGCTTAGCAAGTTTGTCCTTACTGTTCACTATCTACTAGATAGCAAACAACGTAATAAGTTCAATCATAGATAGGGTGATGCTAATTTAGATTCTGCTGCAATCCATGATGTCCCTTCCTCCTTCATCAGTCATTTGATATGAAGTATCACAAAAAGAGTACCCCGTAAATCCCATTTTTATCATATTTCTAGCTAACTATGTCTTTCCTTACTCTATGTGGAAGGAGTTGTCTAATTATCTGTCCCGACTACTCTGCCTTCTATTCATCCCAGTTAAAAAGACCATTCATCACCAATTTAGGTTTCAATGCCACACCGCACCATATTTACAATATTTTCACCTTGTTGATATGACATCAAAAACAATCTAGAAAATTGGTTGAAGATGCACATGCAAGAGAGCAAAAATTAAAGGAAGAGTTGAAGGTTGAAATGATGCTGGCTATAAGAGATCAAAGTGTGGCCTTTGTAGCAGCAAAACAATCTTTCCAACCCACTATGGTATAAGGTATATTTCTTGCATAAATTGCTTCACTATGGATGACTTCAACACAAATATGTTACTGATTTATAAGCAAGAACTAAATGAGTAACTTAAACTTTTATATAACACTTCAAAAAATATATATTATCAAAATCAATTAGGGACGCAATAAATTTTCATTTTTGTTATTTATTGGTGTAGTGGGTGATGATTATATTTTATACAAGAATTAATGTTATTGATCAAGTTAAGTTATGATCAATCATGGAATTTTTTTTCATTGAGAACGGGAAGCGTTTCTGTAAGGGTTGTAATTAATTGGGCAAAGAGCTTCTAACCATGATTTTGACTCTAAGTCTACCATAACAACCCTCTACCATTACCATATTACTTCAATTGCTTTTGGCATCTTTTTACCTATTATGGTGTTGAAATTGGATGTTGTCTTAGTTACTCATCTGGACCAATTTCATATGTTTAAGTTTTGCAATCTTAATTATTGATTTTATATTGTGGGTTACATACTCTTGGTATCTAAAGCTTTCTTTTGGTAACCTTGGATTTAAACCTTAGTACCTTAAATCCATGTAAGTTGCTACATATTTCTCCTTTATATTTGATCTTTTTATGTTTTTCATCTAGCATAGAGTTTAGGTAATAATTTCTTTATATTAAATAATCTTGGTTGTGTAACTCTTGTGAAATACTTGAATGAGACATTTGCAGATAACGTATATTAATTGATATTCATCTTTTCAAACTTTATGTTTGATTGGTTAGGTACACTTAGTATATAAAGCTCTTTTTTTTTGGGTAACCTTGGATTTCAACATAAGTACCTTATATCCATATAAGTTTGCTACACGTTTCTCCTTTTCATTTTCTCTTTTCATGTTTTTCATCAAGCATGGAGTTTAGGTGATAATTCCTTTATATTAAAAAATATTGTTGTGTGACTCTTGTGAACTACATGAATGAGACATGCCAAATACCAATCTAGATAGAGAGATATTTATTTTAAGTCTTATATTTGATTTGATGACAAACTCACTTTGCATTTATAATGTTATGGAACATGGCAGAGTCTCAATTACCTTTAGTCAAACTGAGTTAGTTATTAGAATAGGAGGATTTAGCATTGATAACCATTTTTTAAATTAGAATAGGAGGATTTGGATAGAAAATAAAAACATATGAAATGGAATGTAGGCATTTCCACCTTTCTTTCCATATAGAGGAGTATGATTATTATTATTATTAGATAAATGGTAGTATAATATATATAAACGATGGAAAAAGTTCTTATTGTTGAAATAAAGAAGAATTATAATTACAAAAGTATACAAGAGTTGAAGGTAAAGTCATTAAATATATATCTAAGAATTTCATCATGACCAATAAGATAAATTGATTTACTGTTCCAATCACGTATAGCAAAAACTTTAAGTTGTGAAAATAAGCAATGATAATCAATAGAACACAAATGCAATAGAACTAAGAGGGACTAATAAATACTTAAACAAAAAAAAATTGTTCCAAAATAAAGTTGAAAACAAACATCAAAGAACAATATCTTGTAAATCGAGGACTAATGCTTCTTAATTTTATGCAGATATTTCACAGTAGACACTTGATGGTGATTTACATGTAAATTCTAGGATGATTAAGTTATGGTTGTCATTAAATTATTTTGGTTGAAGGAAAGTGGCTAATAATGAGTTGGTAGCATTGCACTTGAACTACTAATTGCAATGGCTAATATAACTTTTGGATTACGCCACATATGATTCCATTACTAATCCTATTAATTTAATATGTCATTATAATCTTGCAATAACATATTATTTTCATGAATTGCATATCGACTTGGAGTATTTTTGTGGTGCTACAATGGGTTTGATGAAATGGAATATTCATACATGTAGATAGCATTGTCCACATTTTGTTGGGGGTTTTTCGAGCTATTTATATGTTGTGGTGCCAATCAAGTATGAATTCCTCTAACTTGTATCTTATAACATGATATACTTTGATATTGTGGATTTTTTGTGCAGGGTAATGAATAATATACCATATATGAATGCATGTTCTTTGAGTTAGCTATCAAATCTTTAGTTGCTAAAAAGAGACTATAATTTAATATCACTCCACTGGGATTGGTTTGGATAATCTTTGGTTTGTATAGGATCAATGATTTTTAGTTTGAGAATAGGGTAATAAAAGTATAAATGTTCTAAATAATTTTATTTTTGCACAAGCGGAGATGAGAGCGATGATTTTTTTTGTCGCATAAAGATATTCAAGAAACTGTTAATATTGGTAACACAAATAGAGTTTAGGGCAACAAATATTTTTCTTTGCACAAGGATCGCCAAGAGCAACAAAATAGTATCATCACACAAAGGTCACTATAGGAAACTAAAAAGTTTCGTTGCACAAAGAGAATTTAGGGATACAAATATATTTCATTGCACAAAAAGTGTCAAGGGTAACGAAATATTATTGTTGCAAAAAGTTATCTTGCGCCAAAAAAAATATTTTGTAGCACAACTTGTGTTTAGGACAAAAAATGTATGATATTATCACCCATGGTAAGAGTGAAGGGCCTTGGTAAAGAAAGTATGATAATTATTTTTGTTGCACATAGTTTGGGTGATAATTATTTTTGTTGCACATAGTTTGGGTGACAAAAGTTTCTATTTAGGCGACAAATTTTTTTGTTGCCCTAGATATTATCTCTTGTTGTGTACATATTGCACTTTTTTTTCTCTCATGTTCATCCCCATAAAAAAATTACTTGCCAAGCCCCTATGTCATTATCATCTTCCTTGTTCATTCAATATTAATATGTTGTAAAATAAGATGAACCTAAGATATTTCAATGATAGAAAATAAAGTATACTCAATAATAAGAAATTAAAAAATATCAATCTTTCACCATACAATAAAAAATTTCCAAAAAACAAATTAATAATTTGAATTTTTCTAACCCTAATTTATGTGTGATTAGTTTCTTAACTTCTCATTTGACCCCTTATCATTATTTGATAATAGAGTCTTGCACCTGTCATGGATTAAGTATAAGGAGTACATTTTCTATGTTAAATGCACCGTAAAACCTTGCATTTTTATTTTTGGCTTTAGTAAAATCTATTTTAAAGAAAAATATGTAGTTCATGAAAATATAGGCATTACAAATGGTCATCAGACGCACTAGACAAACATGTCCAGCTGGTTGCAGGTTGGTACTTTGAGTATGTGAGAAAATTTTAGCCACTTATAGTGACCCTCCATTCACTTGAGGTAAATGACTTTTGCACTGTATTTCCCAATTAACTTTGGATGATGAGATATGTATATGGTGACAGCCGATGAGGTTGTCTATTTATTATTTTTATGTATATGGTGATGGACGATGAGACTACCAATCCATTACTTTTAAATTGATATAATTTTATTAATGTTGCTACTTTAGATGGTTTTTCAACCTTTTTAAGTGATGGAGACCTATATATAGTGATGGACCGTGTGGCTATCAATCCATCACTTTGGATCGTTTAATTTATCATATTAGATTCTATTTAAGTTTATTGAACGAATGACTTTTAATTTTCTACCATCGGTTACCTCTAACTTCCATCCATATCTTGAAGGGATATCATCGTATACACAATAAAATTAAAATGCATATTATCAATACATACAATTAGAACCGATAAAAATATCAATTAACATAAGAAAAAAGCAATGAGAGATAAAAATAATTTTTTTTAGCTAATTCTAGACAATATTGTATCTTTATTAAAATGTTTAATGAATCCATATTAAGTAGGGGATCAATGTCCTTGAAACTTGTTAGATTGTAAGATTTGTCACATATGTGACCTTTCATATACTTACAAAAATTGAGATCTCATATAAGAAATAAAAATGGTAGATTCGTCTTATATGACACCTAATAATCATATCCATATAGAATGATAATCAATGAATATATGACACTCCCTTTTATTAAGTACATGTGGGATAACCCAAAAGCATTGTCGCATCTCTTTATTGATAGAAGTCTATATCAACTCCATAGTTATTTGCTTTTGAGCATCCCCAATGTCGTGAACAAGTTCAGCTCAAAAACATAGTTGCCCCCCCCCCCATCTAGAGCATAACCATTTGAATAACGTGTTGTAATATTGAGAAACTCAAATATAGATAGTAAGACAAGATAGAGGAAAAGGAATAATAGAGTCTCTTATTCATCCATATTTGTGAGCTTTCTTTTCTATGCAATTCACCATATCCTATATATATAATATTCATGCTTATTACATTTATTATAAGAGGGAGTTAAGGAATATAGAAGGCAGTAGAGGACACAAAGAGTTAAGATGTTACACATATAATGGGAAAAACTCTTACAACTGAAGGCAATAATAGGAGTATTAAACCTTAGGTTTCATATAATAAACATTTATACATTATGCAATCATAATATGTAAATAATATATTCACAACAATTTTAGAATTTTAACTATAATCCTTAGAGGTATGCTTAGCATTTTTCTTATTTTAATGTGTAGTATTTAAGAGTTGAGATAGTGTTTCTTTCATACAAAAAGTTAAGTGCAAAACTAGTAGGAAATAAAGACAAGAGATATTTTGATCCATCAATGATCCATGGAAACTTGATGAAATTTTCAATATTCACAAATAGTTATGATACTCCTTACATTGTTTGTATGTTATTAATTTTTTAGTTGAATCAAAATACTAACAAGATTTTTATTCATAAGATAATAAATATTTTTAGTTTTTTATATATCTTTATTCATTAAAACACTACACATATTATTCTATTTCTATTCAAGAAAATTGTTACCAACAATGATAACTAAAAAAAATACAATTATACAATTAATGATGGGGTGTTGTAATTCAGACTATTTTGAAGAGAGAAAAAAAGTAATCTCAATTGCAAATAACAATGGAATGGCTGGAATATCAAATGGCATTTGGTCGGAAGAGCCGACATAGAAATAAAATATGCTAATCATAGTTTAATTTTTTGTCCCACATTATTAACAAATTATTTATTTTTTTAAGTCATCTCAAGATGTTTATAAAATTTATACTCCATTAGCACAAAAAATAAAATTATTTTAACAATCAATATATTATTTTAGAAATTAATAAATATAGTCTTAAAATTTTACTTACAACTTTTATGATAATATATCAAAATATTTAATAGATAAATAATAAAATAATGTCAGAAAAAAGTAAAAAATAAATTTATTTTTATATAAAAAATTAAAGATAGAATTATTATTTTTTAAACTGAAGGAATATTTATAAGAAATTAACTCATCCCATACTATTAAGTATTTTTACGGCCACCAATAATCCCTCAAGTCGGGATATACATAATACATATTCCCATGACCCAATGGTTTGATTTATAAATATTACAAGTTCGATTCTATTTGTGCACTGGAATCTCCTTCCTCCTTATTAGTGTACCAAAAAAAAAAAATCTTACTCCATTTTTGTGAAAAGCTTTTTATTTATAATTTATATACTATTTTAGGTGGAGAGAATAAATATATTCATAATATTATGTTTAAATTCTTAACTTAAAAATAACATAATAATTAATGTATGAAAAAAATAATCATTAATTAATTTACAATAATTTTATTATTAAAAAAAACGCCGAAAAGAGTTTTTTCTTTGTCAAGACGGAGGAATGTCACTGTTCACTCAAGCCCCTGATCCATATAGGACTTTATTTACCCCTCAAAATCCACCCACTTTGTACCACAACTACTACTAGTAGGAATCACCGAAATTCCGGCTCTATTTATCTGTAGTCTTGCCAACCTCCTAAATCAACGCATAAAATACCTAGCCATCTAGGAACACGATGCAATAGTTAGGCCCATTGTCTTCTACGTAAATTTATTAATCTGATTTAATATGATATAAATTAAATTAATTATTCTTATCATTTTAATAATAATATTATTATTATTATAATTAATATTTTTATTAGTATTATTATTACTATTGTTAGCATTATTATCATTTTATAATTATTATCATTAATTATATAATCTTTTTTCTATTATTAAAACTTTACTAATTTAATATGATAAGTTCTGAATATAAGCCGCACAAAAAAAATACCATCAGCAATAAGGGAATTGAAAGTTGGACCAAAAAACCAAAAATGATGTTTGCTATCCATAAGGTTTCATTTTTTTTTTAATTTAGAATGGTACAAAATTTTAATATAATACCATAACCATTGTTATACCTAGTATATATAATTTACTTATAACAATTCATTTTTATAATTATGAACTATAGTTACTATTTACATGAACAAGTATTTCTACCAACAACTGAGCATAATTTTACTAATATTTTTATAATATATTTTAGCTTTATTTATAAATAATATTTTTGTTCACTTAATTGAATAATTTAAATATATAATTAATTTTTTTTTATGACTTGCCTACCCTTTTTGATACTACATTTATTTTCTTGAAAATATACTTATTTATTTTTGCTTAATAATTTAGAATCAATACATGTCTTAGCCAATTTTTTACATTTACTAGCTATTTTTATTTTAATCATTATTGATCATTCAACTTGAAATTTTTTAGCTTGGTATTTTAATTTTTATTAGTACCCCTCTTAAAATATTATTTACTTATCATTTTTCAATTATTGCTAAATTATTTGAATTTACTAAAATCTTGAAAACACCCTTACCATCGTAATGACTATGATTATTTTTACAATAATTCTTTTCTTCCCGTAAATGGGGTTCATAGTTTGACCAACTCTCACAAATTCATTTACTCTTTCTTTCATTCATTCTAACATAAAGGAAGCACGTGAATCTTAATCTTTAAATTCATCAAGTGTTTGTGATGCCAACATGCCATAGACTCATATTGTTGCGTCAATAGAATAATGAAACTAAGTTTTTCATATTCATGGTAACCTTGGTTGTATCATGTCTGTATCAAGTGATGGACATGTGAGTACTTTCAACAGGTTAAACCAACACACGGAACAATATCATAAGTGCTGGCTAGTACTACAACAACTACGCTAAATGAAACATTGTAACCTCAAGTTGATGCATACACTAAAGATGGCATTTAATGGTGTGATCCCACATCGGTTATTGAGGGGATCTTTGGACAGTTTATATGAGGGAGTCAAACCTCCACTGTTAAGCTAACTTTTAGGTGGAGTTAGGGCTCTTCTTGGGAGGATTATCCTTAGGGCCCTCCGGGGGATTACTCATTTGGGGTCCATATTAGCTGGTCCCGGGCGATTACGCCTTGGGGTTCAGGGTGGGCCTATTTGGCGTGACGATATCTAATCGCTTGACAGGGCCCATATCATTTAATCAATTGAATATTTGATGGAAGAGTCTTTTGTTACTTTATTATTAAAATTTGTTAATCAATATATCAAAATTAAATTTTTTTTTGGACGACATACATATCTAATATTTTATTTAATATTTTAAGTATCTAAAAAGTTAGATATTATACCATATCTAATATGGATTTAGATATATAGAGTATGGTATCTAATATCCAACTAGATCAAATATTAGGGGAGAAATATTTGATCATTGCCCCAACCTTGTTACATAAATTGGTTATGTAATTTTTCCTAAAAACATAATTAGCACATTCAGTTAGGAATTTGTGAAAATATATCAATTACAAAATATAAATTTAGAAATTCTCTACTACATATATTATTTGACCATCTAATGATAAAGTTAGTTTCAACTTTTGGAGAAGTTTTAAGAGCATGTTATGTGAGTGTTTTTGTGTCCCTTAATGATATAGTGTGTCTTTTGCACATACGTTAAAAAAAATAGCCCAAAGGCTTCGAGGGAAAGAAAATAAAAGCTAAGAGGGCATCGGGCTACAGGCGGCTGAGCAGAAAAGAGAAAAAGACGAGAGAGAAAGAGGGGGGCACATAAGGCATGAAAAAAAAAAGAAAGCAGAGGAAAAAATAGAAACTAGAGGGGCGGTGTGTGCAGAAGAAGAGGAGATAGGGAGGGGCGCAGGAGAAAGAAAGTAGAGAGGACCGATGCAAGAAAGAAGAGAGAGAAGACAACCAACGTGAGCAGACGAGAGAGAGAGTGCACCAAAGAAAGAGAAAAAGATATTAAAGCCGAACACATTTATTTATGATGAAAATAAACAAATTTTTATTCAATTAAATTGATAAAAAAAATTATTTATATTTAATTTTGGTTGTTTTTATCTCTATTTTTAATATGTATTTTTATTATAATTTTTTATGCAATTTATTTATTTATTACGGCTGGTTAAATAATTTTTTGTGGAGAATAAATTGAAACTTTATACTATGATTTGAGATATAATATTAATTTTATTTATTTTATGAAATTGTCCTTTGAATTTAATTTAATTGCTATAATTAATATATTTGATTCTGTTGAATATAATTTGTATAGTGCATGCCTAGTTTTGGTTTTCTCATAGTGACAGTATGTAGGATTATATGTTTGTTAGGTGACTATATAGACATACTAGAGTTCATATATATAAATTGCAGTTAGTAGATAACAATTTATTTAATAGTTTTGTTATTCTAACTACAGTAGTAAAACATTTAGATATGTGTGGGTCAAATGAGGGAAATACAACTAGACATACTTGAGATACTAATTTGGATACTTAAACCGACATTCTTTTAATTGTGTTAATACTTTAAATCTAGTTAAATATAAAATTCACTTGGTGTAACTATACTACTAGAATTTAATATGATTTGATGTTGATACATTGTCATATTAATGTTTTAGGAAATAATATAAGGTGTATTGACGTACTTTTGGCTTACAACATGATTAGTATCTTTCTTGTAATATTTCAATTAGTCTAGTGGTGAATTTCGACTTCCCTTATACATTCGTCATATTGGTAATCACCCATATTTATTTTTCAATTTTATTTGGTTTTTATTATTTTCTATTTTAAAACCCCCATATTTGTGTTTTTTTTATTTATTTTTTTGTAATTTAGAATATTTTATTTTATTATTTGTGAGCTAGCTAAATTTAGATGAGTCGTCTCAATCCCCAACTTAGAACAATATACTTATTTACTAATACTATAGTTGACAATAATAGGATTAAAATTGTGTCGTCTACGGCCATGTCAATTTTTTGCGTCGTTGCCAAGAATTGGTAACTTTGTATTTATTTTGCTAGTATTTTTTTAGTGTCTTATGTGTTTTTTCTCAAGTCATTATTGTTGTTGTTGTTGTTGTTGTATTTTCTTTATTTCTCGTGTAGTTTTTTGTTTTTATGGTATTTTTTCTTATTGTAGGCACTTTATGGTGAATGCATATAAGAGAAAATTCACAAGGAGAGCTTTTACCATTGAACCTTGAATTAGAGAATTTTATTCGAGCCATTAAAAAGCTAAATATTTTTAGTTCTCCTTCATCACCAAGAATCAAATACAAGATTTTTTATTCTTCATCATCATCAAAAGTAGAAGTAAAGGCTTCCAAAATCAACACATCACCAAAGGAAGAGTTTATCTACTTTACTCCTATCGCAGCCAATGAGAGTTTGCGAGAGTTGCTAGCCCACAATATAGCGGAGGCAATCACTGCATGTATTGGTTATCCTGAGCCGATTGTTGGCAAAGAAAGAGATTTTGAGATTAAGTCTAGGCTACTTCACTAACTTCCCACTTTTCATAGACTCCTTAGTGAAAACCCCAACAAGTTTAGTTTGTATGTGTTTCTTTATGCTCTAAGAATGTGGATCTTCAAATCTTAAAGCTTAAGGCATTACCGTTGGCCTTGGTGGATGGTGCTAAGGATTGGCTCTATGAGTTACTTACGGAAAAGATCTACTCTTGAGATACAGCTACTGACACGTGTAGCAAAAAAAATACCATTTATTGACACGTGAAGCAAGAAAATACTTGTCTAAGAATGCACTAACCAAAGTATCCTAAGAGTAGATATTTCCCGTAGTTAACTCGTAGAGTCAATCCTTAGCAACATTCATCAAGGCAAATGGAAATGCCTTAAGCTTCAAGATTTGAAAATCCGCATCATTAGAGTACATAGAAACACATACGAATTGAAACTCCTTCAAAAACTTATTGGGGTCTTTACTAGGGAGTCCATGAAAAGTAGAAAGTCAGTGAAGGTTAGACTTGAATTCAAAATCTCGTTCCTTGCCAACAATGGATTCAAGATAACCAATACATTTAGGGACTGTCTTTGCTACATTGTGAGCTGCCAACTCATTCAAACTCCTATTGGTTGCCATATGAGCAAAGTATATAGGCTCTTCCTTTGGTGATGTGCTTATTTTGGAAGCTTCTACTTCTGATGATGATGATGAACTAAAAATCTTGTCTTTGTTTTATGGTGATGAATGATAACTAGAAATCTTTAGCTTTTTAATGACTCGAATATAATTCTCTAATTTAAGGTTCAATGGTAAATGCTCTCCTTGTAGATTTTCTCTTGTATGTATTCACCAAAGAGTGCCTACAATAAGAAAAATACATAAACAAACAAACTACATGAGAAATAAATAAATTACTTAAATAATTATAATAATAACGGTGATGATGATGATGATGGTAATGACTCAAGAAAAACACACACTGGACACTAAAAAAATACTATCAAAATAAAGGTAAAGTTGTAAATCCTCAGCAACAGTGCAAACAAAAAAAAAATCAATGTGGTCATAGTTAACATGTAATTTAAACCTTCTTGGCTCTTGCTGTCAATTATAGTATTGGTAAATAAGAATATTATTTTAAGTTGAGGATTGAGAGGGTTTGCTTAAATTTAGCTAGTTCACAAATACCAAAATAAAAGATACTAAATTACACAAAATAAATAATAAGAAAAACACAATTATGAGGGTTTTAAAATATAAAATAATAAAAATTGAATAAAATTAAAAATAAATATGAGTGAATACCAATATGACTAACGTGCTAATGAAGTTGAAATCCACCACTAAACTAGGTCAAAATATAATAATAATTTTTAAATCATATTTTAATTACAAGAAATAGGCTGGCCAAGATGTAAGCTAAAAGCATGCCCATACATTTTATATTTATTTTTAAAAATAATTAATACGATAAAATATCAATATTAAATCCTATCAAATTATAGTAGTATAGTTGTAACAAGAGGCTTATATATTTAACTAGATTTAAAGTATTAAACACAATTGGAAGGATGTCGGTCTATGTAACTAAACTAGTACCTCAAGTATGTCTGGTTAAATTTTTCTCATTTGACTCACACGTATTTAAATATTCTACTACTCTGGTTAGAATTACAAAACTATTAGGTGAAATATTATTTAACCTAGCTGCAATTTATATATACATATAAATTCTAGCATGTTAATATAGCCACCTAGAAAGCATATAATCATACATATTGTCACTATGAAAAGTCAAAAGTGGGCACACTTTATATAAATTATACTCAATAGAATCATACATATAAATTATAGCAATTAAATTGAAGTCAAAGGACAATCTCATAAAATAAAATAAAAATTAATATTATATCTCAAACTATATTCTAGAGTTTTAATTTATTCCCCAGTAGAAATTATTTAACCAGTCATAATAAATAAATAAATTACTCAAAAATATATAGTAGAAATAGAGATTATTAAATAATTAAATATATGATATTATTATTATTTAAGTACAAAATTATAATCATCCTCATATATTATTCAATTAAAATATCAAAAATTAAAATTAAAAGGGTAGAAGATATGTATTCATCATGTTGCCACCTAATATATATTTTTAGGAGGATTTGAAAATCCATTAAGGAGGAACTATATATATATAAATTAGAATAAATAAATTTTCAAGTATTGGATTGGGGAAAAATCACACCCACTACTCTCTCCGTCTAGCCACCATATGACTAGAAGCTGGTCCTCTTCCATCACCACTAAGACTAATTCTCATAACCAAAACCACCACACCTATTCCTAACCTAAAAATAATAAATATATATAGCATAGAGTAAAAAAAATATCACTAACACTATCTTAAATTTGAAATTATTAAGAAAAATGATTTTAAAAATAATTAAAGTAAATATAGTAACAAAATAACAAAAAAAAACTAGACACATATATTACTGACAAAATTCATAAGAAATTGGGGAGGGGGAGGTTGATATAAGAAAATTAAAATAGTATAATACAACTAATAATTTAATCAATAACTAAACTACCCTAATAATTAAAATAATCTTTAAGATAGATAATGAAAATTAAAAAAAAATACTAAATCTAATTAAGATTATTAAATACCATACACATATCCTACCATTTTCCATCCCATGCAAACTCTATATCGCATATTCAATTTTTATTAACCAAGCAAACAAATAAATAATTAAATTTGATAGGCTAGCCTTAGATAATTAACCCACTGATTCTCTCGGTTCCTAACTCTGTCTAACTCTATCTAATTAGGCTAACTCCTACATTTTTTATAATATTAATTAATCTCTCTAAATTAATCTTTACTATTTAATAAATTAATCGTATTAAGCTCTAAGGAAAATCATTAGCACTAGCCAAATTAAAAACTCCACATTCTTAAATTGACTAAAATAAATTATATTTTAATTTAGTTAAGTTACTTGCAAGGACTCTAGACGAAATGAATTGCTATTTATTTTGATTAATTATTAATCTGCGAAAATTGATTAAATAACTAGAAGTCTTCAACCTAGATATAAAATTGATTATGTTTCATATAAAGGACATGAACTTGAACAAAAATTGCAAATATGATTTATATATCAAAAATTTAATTATTAATAATCCGAAATAATAAGACGCAATAAAATCAAATTTTAATAAAACATAGCTAATTAAAGTTTAATATAGATTGTAAGTTTAATTAGAAATATATTCAAATTTCATTGAGAATCATATAAAAATACATAAATTTAGAATAAATGCATAACTTTTTTAGTTGAAACATACCTGTGATGATTAGTGAATTGATCTCCACAAGATCACAAATTTGTGCGCTCAATCAATTTATATAAATCTCTAGCTTAAATTTAATGGTTTCCTAGAGACGAGTGGGGAGGAGAAATAACTCTCGGTCTCGGATATTCCGTGTGTTCTTCGTGAGATGTGTTGATCCTAGAGGTGGCAATCGGGTCGGGTGGGTCAAGTTCGGGTTGGATCATAGTGGGTCGGGTCATTATCGAATCGGGCCATTTCAGGTCATTTGACTTTTGCAGGTCGGTTGTGGGTTGGGTCGGGTCATTTTGGGTTCGGGTCATTGCCTTATTTAGGTTGGGTTAGTTCCGGGTCAGGTCATTTAGGGTCAATTTGTCTGGTTAGGTCAGTTTCGGGTCGGGTCATTTCGGTTCCAGGTCAAGTCGGGTTCGGGTTAAGAAAACTCGGATTCAGGTCATTTCGGGTTAACTTGACTGGTAGGGTCAGGTTAGTTTCTGGTCATTTTCGGGTTCACATGAGTAGGTGGCATCAGCCCGTTCAGGTCATTTCGTGCAATATGACATGTTGGTCCCGCTGTATCCGAGTTGTTTCGAGTTAAGTTAATGGGTGGGGTCATTTCATATAATGTGACGGGTTGGATTCGATTAGTTATGAGTTAACTTGATGGGTCGAGTTTTGACGGATTAAGTCAAATTCGAGTCCGAGCAATTATCATTTCATAAATCGTAAATATTAGAAACAATCATAAGATTAATATTGCAGATAAAAGAATTAAAAATATTAAACGTGATTTATTTTTACAAATAAACAGTAAATATATTTATAAATTTTAATAATAAAAAATATTACATCACTGATTCTAAAAAAGATATTTATCATTGATTATAATTTATTTGATGACTTAAAATATTTAATTACTTAAAAAAAGATAATTTTATAAAATAAAGATGATCAAAACAAGACTATAAAATGTATAATTATCATTTATTATATTGTAAATATTAAAGACAATCATAAAATTACTCGTACAGATAAATGAAATAAGAATATTATATTTATTTTATTTTTACAAAAGTAAATAATAAATATATTTATAAGTTTTAACAATATTATATTTGATTGCCTAAAATATTTATAATTTTTACAAGTAAAAATATTAGATGTTTATCATATGTTATATTTATTTGATTACTTAAAAAAATTATAAAATAAAGGTGATCACAACAAGAATATATAATGTGTAATTATCATTTATTATATTATAAATATTAGATACAATCATAAGATTACTTATAAAGATAAATGAAATAAGAATATTATATGTGTTTTATTTATACAAAGGTAAATAATAAAGATATTTATAAGTTTTAATAGTATTATATCTGATTGCTTTAAATATTTATAAATTTTACAAGTAAAAATATTAGCTGTTTATCATATATTATATTTATATGACTACTTAAAATATTTGGTTACTTAAAAAAGGATAATTTTATAAAATAAAGGTGAGCATAACAATACAAGACAATGTATAATTATCATTTATTACATTGTATATATTAGATACAATCATAATATTACTAGTAAAGATAAATAAAATAAGAATATTATATGTGTTTTATTTCTACAAGGGTAAATAATGAAGATATTTATAAGTTTTAACAATATTATGTTTGTTTACTTACAAAAAAAAGATAATTTTATAAAATAAAGGTGAGACAAACAAGACTATACAATGTATAACTGATAAAGGACACTATTATGCTCTTCTATTAAGAGCTTCTTCAAATAGGCAGATCAGTGGATGTAATGAAAGACTTTTTAAAAATTATTTTACAGGCTTATAACTGGATATTTGCCTTTTTTGTTATTTATTTATTAATAATATATCTTATTAGAATATCATTAATAAATAAGAATGTCTAGGGTAAAATTATAAAAAAATAAGTACAATTTATAAAATACTATATTTTTAAAAGCTTTAAATGAATAATAAAATATGTGTAATTTATTCTTATTATAATATATTTTGATGTCTGGTTGGGTCAATGTCGGGTCTGGTTGGACAGGTCGAATCAACTTTTATCGGCTCTAGTTGATCGGGGGAATTGTGCTTCTTAATTTTTTCCTTTCTTTGTTTTGTTTGGCTCTCTCTCTCTCTCTCTCTCTCTCTCTCTCTCTCTATATATATATATATATATATATATATATATATATATATATAAACTCTTGTACAAACTATTATTTAAAATATAAATGTAGGAACTCTTAATAATCCTTAGATATAGAAGATTTAAGGGCTGAGATTAAAATAAATTATCATTTTATACACACACACACACACACACACACACACACACACACACACACACACACACACACACACACACACACATATATATATATATATATATATTTATTTATTTATTTATTCGGAGGGCTTAAATTATCATTTTATATACATATATACACACACACACACACATATATTCGGAGGGCTGCAGAAGGAGTTTCTGAAGATAAACACTTCTTGGCTTGCACTTCAAGGGCAACAGAAGGAGTTTGTTGGGTTTCCGACGATATTTTTGCCGCCTCATCTTTAATCTCTTGTTTCTCTTCTTTTTGCCGACGATAACACTTCTTCTTTCCTTTTCTTCTTCTTCCACCTTGTCACAAGATATATCACCAGATTCATCAATTAATATGCCAAAAACATCATCCCCAATCTCCTTAATAATCTCATTACTTATTTCAATTGCACAAGCACAAGCAATATCTTTTTGAACATCAGGAGAAGTCATCTGGCTATTTCTCGGAGCATTTTTCAACATAAAACTAGCCAAGTATGGATTAACTTCTTGTAATATTTTTAGGAGCTCATAAAAATTACCTCGGTTTTTTGAACTATCCGATTCATCATTCCCCCGAAATGCTAGTCCTTGTCGAAGAAGATATCTAATAGCAATAACTGATGCTTCTAGACGAATATGATACTCAGATTTCACTATTTCAGATTGTTTTGACAAAGCAGCTTGAATGCCATACTTTTGATTCATCAAAGTATCACATTTTTTCACAGCCTTGTTATGAGGACTATCACAATTACCAACATGAACTTCAAGCCTATCCTTTTTATTCCATCCCTCAAAACCTTGACCCACAAAATGATCACCACCGGCTTCAAATTCTTGTTTAAACAAGTAACATGGAAGGCAAAAAGCAGCATCTTTTGCTATACTATATTCTAACCAGTCATACTGATCAAACCAAGATGCAACAAATCTTCGATTTTTTTCTAGCAATAAGTTTAATTGGAAAATTGTGTGCACGAGGTTGGAAAGGACCAAGACGAATATAAGCTCTCCTTACCTCATCTTGCTGATTTGGATGGAAATCTGAAATTTTTTTCCTCAGACCTGGATCAAGTTCCAGAGAATTTAAATCCACCCAATTGCGTTGTGTAGCTTGAGATTGATGAAGATATGAAGAAACTTGTTCATGAATTACAGAACTAGGAACTGGATTAGAATTGTTCTCATTAGCTCGTTCTTTGTTTTTAGGCCGCTTTTGAATATATTTCCACATGCTAATTTGATAAAATCAAATATGCAATTATGAATACAACAATACAATTATACAAGATGTAATAAACAAATACTCAACTAATTAGAAATACAAACTATTCCAATTTCACATATTCACAATTATACAAAATGTAATTAACAAATCTCAATACAAACTATTCCAATTTCACATATTCACAATAAAATTAGAAATAAAAATACAAACTAATTCAATTAACAAAAATAGTCGTACTTAACTAAATCAACATTACACAATAATAATTCATACCATACTAATTCAAAATTAACATAACCTAATTCAAAAATATACAACAATCAACTAATTAACAAATCTCAATACAAACTATTCCAATTTCACATATTCACAATAAAATTAGAAATAAAAATACAAACTAATTCAATTAACAAAAATACTCATACTCAACTAAATCAACATTACACAATAATAATTCATACCATACTAATTCAAAAATATACAACAATCAACTAATTAAAAAATCTCAATACAAACTATTCCAATTTCACATATTCACAATAAAATTAGAAATAAAAATACAAACTAATTCAATTAACAAAAATACTCATACTCAACTAAATCAACATTACACAATAATAATTCATACCATACTAATTCAAAATTAACATAACCTAATTCAAAAATATACAATAATCAACTCATTAACAAATCTCAATACAAACTATTCCAATTTCACATATTCACAATAAAATTAAAAATAAAAATACAAACTAATTCAATTAACAAAAAAAGATATTATATTTCATCTTAAATAAAATTTAAAAAAAAATAATAAAAACCCTCACCCTCTCAAATCTCAATCTCTCGGGGCGGGGTGTGGGCATTGTTGTGTTTGCCTTGCCTGTTTGGCTGTTTCGTTTGCCTAATTCGCTGCCTCCTGCCTGCCTCTGTTGAGAGTTGAGACAAAGACAGTGACAAACAACAACAGGTCGGCGACGGCGAGGCGGAGGCTTCAGGCAAGAAAGATAGCAGGTCAGCAGCGGCCAGCGGCTGCAATATGCGACTGGGCGGTGGGTGCCTGGGGTCGAGACTCGAGCGAGCGGGCACGGCGGCTGGCGGGGCAGGGTTAGCGGCGCGGCGCCTGTCTGCAGTGCCAGTGGAGCTTGGGCCGTCGAGACTCGAGCGGGAGAGAGCGGGAGTCAGGAGACGAACGAAAATTGAAAGGGAGAGCAACGCAACGAACCAGGAGGCAGGAGCAACCGAGGACCCTGTCAAGTGTGAAATTAGAAAAAAAAATAGGGTAAAATTTTGGCAAAACTGGGGTTCGAACCCAGGACCCCAGAACACACTGAAAGTTTTTTGCAGCTCTTTAACCACCGGTCCAGAATTGTTTTCCGTCTCTTTTGTTGTATATAAAATATATATCATTTTCATAAAATCCATGGGGTCAGGCTACCCCATGTGCTCTGAATTGGCTCCGTCCATGACCTTGTGTGCGAATCCGCTAAAGTTGATCCAACAAATTCGATCCAAAATTAAATTTAAAATTAAAAAAATTAATCCAATTATAATATAAAATTTTAAAATAATTTGAACTTAATTTAAATTTAATTATTCAGATAATGATGTGTATTTTTAAAAAATTTAATTCAAATCAAGTTCACATTCGGATAGAAACTCGATAATAATCCAACTTAAACTAATCAAATAAAAAATAATCTGACTTAAATTCGATCTATACTAAAATATAATTTCAAACTTAATCTAAATTAAAGTCAAAATTGATATACAAATATAATATTTTATCTCATATAAATTAATATATAAACACTAATAAACTATATTATTGATAATATTTCATATAAATAAAAATATATAACCCATATTACAACAACTGAAATAAAACTAATAAAATAATGTTATGCTCACTATATTTTAATATTTATATCATATTGTCATCAATCAGATTACACCATATAAATTTACTAATACTGCTATTATTATTGGTGGTGGTGGTGGTGCCGCTGTTGTTATAAACATAAAAAATATTACTATAAATAAAGTAATTATAATATTTTTATTTTTATTTCTACCAATACTAATAATTAGTATTTTTCTAATGTTGATAATTATAATAATAACAACAACAATAATTAATAGGATAGTTATAAGTATCATAACAATTATTATACATGTGTATATAATAATACTAATAACAATGACTATAATAATAATACAAGTAATGATAATAATTTTTTTTATTACATATTTTATGATAACAATTTATTATATCATTACATATATTATAATTTAAAAAAATACTATGAAAATAATAAAAATAATAATAAGTCACAAATCAATTTATTAATTATATTAAGTTGATAATAGTAAATGTTATTACAAAGTTTAAATTGAATTATCTTAATACAAATCTTATATGATCTAAAATCTATAAATTCAAATTCGATCTAATTAGAAGTCCTTAGATCCAAATCGTACCTGAAGTCAATAGATTAGACTCATATCTGATCCGATATTTTTCTTACTAAAAATAACCCAATCTAATGTATATTCAACCTAAATTACCGTTATCTAAATTGAATCAGAATTCAAAAGATACTTAACAAAAAACTAATCCCATCACATAGTAGCATAAAAAACTCCCAATCCAAATCGGATTGATATGATGTGCTTGCCGCCTATACATGTGAACCATTTGCATCTTTTTATCTATTTTTGATTATATTGTTGTTATGGATCCATGTACCTGCACAATTAATAATTAAATATTAGTAAATAACTCTAATATATTTTCTAAGAGAGTTTTTAGGTTGTAACTTGACACTTGAATCAAAATATAATAAATTTAGATTTAGCAAAATTTTTAAAAATAAAAATTATAGATTTTATTTTTGTCTTTACGTAAAATTTTAAATAATAAAATTAGAGTTTATAAGTAAAAGTTATGGTCAAAATATGATAAACTATTAATTTTTATACAAATTCATCATTTTACTCAAATTTTAATTAAAAATGTGAAATTATTAGAATCTAATCACATATTCATAAAAAAAATTATACATGTTCTCAAATATTATTTAAATAACTGAAAAAATTAATTAAAATAACATAAAATATATAAGAATAAATCTTGATCAATCACCGGTCCTCTTATAGTACTACTGCCACCCCCATCACACCCATAACTAGTCTACACCACCACCAAATCTGGCGCTATCACTACCACCTCCACCATCACACTCACACCATCCACCACCCTCACCGTCACTAATCATTCGCCACTGCCTCCTATCCCCATGGCCGCATCATTATTAGGCTCTTAAATTTATGATGCAAGTTTCATCCCAAGCTAGAGTTTTAAACACAAACACATACATATGCTGAGAAAAAGGTTTAAACAGCCATTTGTCAAAATTTATTACTTCTTCCATTTTAAAAGAAAAATATTCGGCAATCTACAAATTATTTGATGATATAATTAATATATTTTTAATATTATAATTATATGATTTATTAAAAATAATATAATAATTAGTACATAGATAAATAGAGAGAAAAGAAATGATAAAATTAAAAATTCGATATTATTTTTTTTTTTTGAAAATTTTGTTTCAAAAAGAATTTTTTTTTTCTGACACCAACGGAGTATCAAATCATAACTAACTCATATTTTGTTAATTTAAAATAGTATAAAATCAACAAAATATCCTTATTCGACAGTAATTTTTCGCCTCATTTGTTGATAGTCAATTATCATTAATTCAGAATATTTGGCATTCAAGGGAATATTTTTTGTTTAAAGGAACGTATTAAAAGCTAGTGATTTGTTAATCAAATAGAGCTACGCTACGTTTAGAAAATTTTCTTTTCGGCGAGTAATTTCTTTTTCAACTATCTTATGATTTTCGATTTATTTATAGGAACTAAATATGAGTAGAAAATACCATACAACTATATAACTACAGCTGCTACAAAAAAAAATAAAAAAAATAGTTACAATACAGAGAAGGAAAAATAAATTTATGGTGACAAAAGCTTGTCTTGTAATTTTTCCTGTATATCATAAATCTCCCTCCGTTTACGTCCTTCGCCAATGGCAAACGAGTCATTGAAGTAGAAGTAATAATCATACGTACCCGTACGTGGAGATTTTGATTCAGAATTTCAGATGACGACTTTATGATGACATATGTCCACATCCTTACACCTCCCATTCTCTCTCCTACGTCTAATTACAATTAACACCTTTCCATTTAAGTTCATTAGTCATTACTGCAAATTGTCTTCGGCTGCTTGTCCCGCTCGTTCAACGTCCATCTATAGACTTCATTTACCTCCTCCCTTATCTCTTCCAGCACGATTCTCTTCATTTCTGACTGAATCATCTGATCCTCTCCTTCTCCCTTCCTGCACGTTGAGACAAAAACTCAGAATTCAGCAATTCAAACACAAATTAAAGCGGCGCTGTGACTGCTGCGATGGCTGTGGAGGACAACGAAGATGATGCTGTAATCGAACAGCTACCACTTGACCTTCTCTCTCATATATTCTTCTTCATGTCTTCTTTCTCCGATTTAGCTCAGTAAGTAGGCGAAACTCGAATTTTTGTAATTGAAATTATACCACGTACTTATTCTTATTTTCCTTCTCGTCGGGTATTGATCTTTGACCAGTCAAAACTATTTGCTTCTGTTGTTTGTGATTATGAAGAGCGAGTTGCGTGAGCAAGAAATGGAGGGAAGCTGTGAATCGATCGATCGGAAGGAGAGAGAAATTAAGTTTCTCTGGTTGGAAGATGCAAGACGATTCTACAGCTCGTCTTGTCAGCCTTGCTTACTGCCTTAAAGAACTTGACATGTACGTAATGATCTTACTTACCGAATCATCTCGCAGCTCTCTTATATAGCTCCCTCCCTCCCTACTACTCGTTCAGAGATCAAGTTTCTATGAAATTCATACAATAGTATCGGAGAAGGTAGCCGAAACCGGAAAAACTTTTGCGTACAAGTTTATTTCAAGAGTTGATTCAATACCGATGCAAAAAGAGTATCATATTGTATTCGAAAAAGTCAGCTGGTTTGCTATAATTGAATACTGGGTACTCGAAAACAAGCCACCTCATCTATTACAAACATAAATTTGACATTTGATTTATTTTAAAATATAATGTATTATGATATAAAAAAAAATATTATTATATTTATATCAAAAAATATCTTTATAATATTATTTTTTTATTAACACGTATTAAAAAAATAATATTCATATTTATCCAAAAATTATGAAATGATTTGTTTTTTTTTTTTACATGCCGAGGAAGAAGTATATATCTAGCTTAAACGCTGAATTTTCTCTATTTTAGATAATAATAAAAAATTACGAATGGATCCGTTACCATTCCTCTCTCTCTTTTATCTCTCTGCTTAATACTGACATTTAATTAACTGACTGTGCAGTTCAAGGAGTCGTTGGGATTGTCAAATAACAGATGTCGGTCTCTACAAGATATCTTTGGCCAAGTGTGTCGCTAGTCTGTATTCGTTGTCGCTGTGGGGTATTACAGGAATTACAAATAAGGGTGTTGTACAACTGGTATGTATCAGTATGACATTGTATATCTCTTGCTCCCCTGTGGTTACCAATCCTGTGTATTGGGTCTGCGGCCGACCGGTCAATGCTACGAAGTGTTGTGAAATTATCTGTAATTATTTGAATGTATATCAACTTGTTTGGTAACTCTATATTCCCTTCATCTTTAACAAATTAAGAAATCTCCAAGTATTTATTATGATAATATATGATATTATTTACAAATAAGAAGGGGGACATATCCAACATTATCGAGGTGCATCATTCATTGTAGTTACTGATGACAAAGCCTTAATTGCTTCTATTCTTTCCCCCTCTTTCTCTGATGCAGATTTCAAGAGCTACTTCCTTACAACACCTAAATGTTGGTGGCACATTCATTACTGATGAATCTCTAGTTGCGATCGGCAACAGTTGCCCACGTTTGAAGGTACATACAACCATCAGCTGGCTATGGATCTATGGCCCCAGTGTTCTTTTTGCTCCTTTTGTTCGACTGACCTATACACACACAGACACACACCTTTCAAACTCTGATTATATCTCTCTAATGTTGGGTTTGTTTTCCATTTTCATCCCAGACTATTGTCCTGTGGAGTTGTCGCCATGTGACAGATGCTGGTCTTCTACACCTTGTAAACAAATGTCGTAATCTAGAATCAATAAACCTATGGGGTACAAGAATTCCTCTAGACTGTTTCGTCGGCTTGCTTGCAATCAGTCCATCACTTCAGATCAAACCTAGAGGACTGATCCTCACTGCTGAAGGAATTCCTGTTTGACCATTCCTGTAATGAACTGCCCATTGCCATTTCTTGTTTCGCCGTCTCTTATGTACTACAAAGATTACATGGACCTGTTCTTCTTCTGTTGTTTAAATCTATGTTCTGTTTCATAAATGCATTGTGTAGATTGGCCTGCTTGCGCATAAAAGCAATTATAGAAGCATCGATTGAGCGTATAAACGGCAGATGTTTCATTACCCAGCTATTGGTAGTGACAGTAACAGGCAACGTTGTTAAACCAAGAATTCTCGTGTTGACGAATCCGTATTTTCCTGCGGATTACTTTACTGAATCAGATCAGTAACGCACCATATATTTCTTATCAAAGAGGTGGTTTAAGGCTTGGGGGGGTTCTGGATCATACCTCGGCTTTACATTCAAGTACGTTTCTTCTAATTATGGTGTGGCGATGATGTGTCGAACTCATGTCAAGATTAAAAGTTGAAGCCGGTTGGCTTATTTAAGTGGAAGGAGCGAATTAAAAACTTCTCACGTACAAAAGATTCCAAATTTGGCTTGAAGTACAGATACAACTTTGAGATAACCAAATACAAAAATACGACAATATCTTCAATCTGCTATTACGTACAGCTTGCCATCCTCTTTCTCTATGGCTACACCCGCCTTCCACAACTAAATTGCCATGCCTGCAGTGATGTTATTTTTAAGCCACTTCATGAATGTAGTATGTAGACCCGCCAACATTTTATTCCTCTAGCAATAATAGAAACATCTTCAAAAGCAGCCGAACAAGTAACAGGTAGACGAAACATCGAGTGGGATCAACTAAGTGAGAGTTTGTTTAGGCTTTTACTTGTATGACGACACTTTCACGTGTTCCCTCGTACGAAAATGACGTGGGCACAACAAAAAAGCAAGTCATTAAAACTAGCATGTACCATGCATCATCTATAATACAATAGCTAACATCAGTTGCGTTTTTCTTTTTCCTTTTCTTTTTTCTCGTTTTCTTTGACCAAATATGCCCACTTCCCATTAAGCATATAAATTCACAATTGGCCACTACAATACAACGAATTAATAAGAAGGAAGTCCCTCGTGTTCGAGCAAATATGAGATTTTGAGACTAAGAAAATAAATGTCCAATTCGGTTATTTATTTGTCTTTTTAGCTTTACTTCGGTCTCACATCGCTTAATCGCTTAAATATAGAAGAATGATAGCTTTCTAGTTATAAATAAGATATTTATTTTATGATCCATATCCAATTCTGAATCTTAAAAGGAATTTCAAGAATCTATAAAAAAAGGCCGGGAAAATTTGGCTTCTGTATTAGAAGTTTCGGGTTAAAAGACCTCTCTTTTCTCCCAATTGTAACACTTTTATGCAGTGAATAAATAATGGAACCGGTCAGCCTAGTTACGAAAAGGTTTATCAATACAAAACTACTCGGTTTTGAAATATGAATACCGACTGTAAAAAACAAAAAATTAATCAATCAATTTTAACACACCCAAAACGCCGACATTTCATTCATGAGAAATATGAAATTCAAGGGAAGGGGCCATGGGTGAACCAGATGGACAAGTTGAACTAAGATCGGACTGAGTCATACCGGGTTATGCTGGCCAATTTTTCAAATGAAAACAATTTATAATCAAACAGCGGTATGACCAATTGGACCGTGTATTGATCCCTGCATTGGTTTAATTTCTGATCCGATATTTAAAACATTGCTTTTATGGGGATTATAGCATTTTTTACTCGTCTTGAGTAGGGTTGTTGAAAACCATTTCTAATCAAACAGTGATATGACCAATCGGACCGTGTATCAATCCCTGCATTGGTTTAATTTCCAATCCGATATTTAAAACATTGCTTTTATGGGGATTATAGCATTTTTTACTCGTCTTGAGTAGGGTTGTTGATGAGTCGAATATCCCTCGGCTTGTTTAGCTTTTTTTAATCCCGAGCTTAATTCGAGTTTGAAATGAGCCAAACAAGTCCAACTCTATAAGGTTTGCGAACCGACTCAACTCAGCTCCATAAACTTTTAAAAGTTTTTTAATGAACAAAATCAGTTTGTTTATCATGATTCGATGCCTGCACTGGTTCAATTTCCGGTCCGATATTTAAGACATTGCTTTTATGGGGATTGTAGCATTTTTTACTTGTCTTGAGTAGGATTGTTAATGAGCTGAATACCCCTCAACTCGTTTAGTTTTTTTTAGACCTGAGATTAGTTCAAGTTTGAAACGAGCCAAACAAGCTTGAATCTATAAGGTTTGCAAGCCAACTCAGCTCGGCTCCTTAAAATTTTAAAAGCTTTTTAACCAATCAAATTAGCTTGTTTATTATGATTCGATTTGTGGCTTGGCTCATTCGAAAGTTAAATAGACTAAATCAACTTGTTTAATTATTCGACTTAATTAAAGGCTCATTTAATTATCCTGCTTGTTTATTAAGTAAATTCTATATAAGTCCAACCTATAAATGAACGAACCGAGCTTATAAACGAGTCAAACCAAACTCGAGCCAATTTCAAGCAAACAAAATAGCCAAAACTCCTTTAGTTTGAGCTCAAGGTGGTAATACAATAAAAAGTTGTCTTTATCTAATGTGACTAAGTTAATTATTGTATTTAATTTGCAGGGAGATCGACTCATTTAATAAACGGGTATAAAAAAAAGGCTCCAGTTTGATTCATTTTCTCAATAAACAAGTTGAGTCCTTAACAAGTCAGCTCAATTTGTCAACACCCTTAGTTTTGACAAATTTACTATATCTAGGGTCATAAACAAATAGAGCCAACACACGAGCTTTCTAAGTTGCTCGGTTCATACATTTAGTTTTCATTTACGACAAAAGCTTGCGAACAGGCTTTACTTGTTTATAAACGAGCCACGCTTAAGCTTTATTATTAAGTTTGTTTATTGGCCAACCCGAGCCCGTGTCCACCCCGGTTCGACTAATTTACAGCCTTATCTATATCCTCACTTTTGACATCAAGTGGTAAATAAAGATTATTATTATAATTAGTTGTTGTTGCTATTATATCTAGTGCATTAGAAATTATAGTATCCTCACTCAGACGCTTGTGATGATGATTTCGCTCCTATTTTACATCATATGTGAAGCAAGAATTAATCTAATTATTAATGGGGTTAATACTAATTTCATTGTTCATTTAATAGTTTTTTCCTTTAACTTTTGCCTTATATTACTTAGAAATAAAATGAGGAGGTGAGGAAGTAGGAAAGTTTTCTTAAAATTATAAATGAAATACTTTTTTCTATCCCATTGTAGCGCACTACAAGTTAGAAGGAATAATACCTCCTTCCTCATCTTTTGGTATCCAATTGCAACTTCAAATATTGTTTTATAAATAAGACATTTATTTTATGTCTACATCAAATACCAAAAGTTAAAAGGTATTATTTTATAAATAAGATATTTAATTTATGTCCACATTGGATACCGAAATTTAGGGTTTAAAAGTCCATAAAGAAGGTCTCTCTCCTCATCGTTTAGTATCAACTTGCAACTTAAAATGTTATTATCAATAGAAATAAATATTAATTTTCTTATTAACTATTGGTGTGCTAGAAAATTCACTTAATAATAAGGTACAATTCTAGCATTGTCACATATCCATCGAATATTCTAATTTATTGTCAAAGGTAACCCATACTGGCTTTCACTCGACAAGATAAGAAAGTAAGAAGCTAACAGGACATACATCAAATGAAGCGCTTCACCACTCAAGCTTCTAATGATTTTTCCTTATGCAATCTAGCAATATCTAGTACTTATCAAGTGTATTTTCCACACAACCAATAAATCGCATGACACATTCCAGTTGTAATATCCAAAAATCTCTATTTGAAATTGTCATATAAACTAGATAGATATTACAAGCAAAATGAAACAAAAGATAGAAGCACAGATCAGGTGGATTATCTAAGAAACAAAAATGTACAGAAAGAAACTTAAAGCATACCTGAATCCACTAGCTAGGTTGCTGTCGGCTCCTTTTCTTGTATATTGTCTTCTCTTGTGGAAGTCAACCCTCAGCACATGGGATGCACAGGACACACATATACTTTTTTGTCTTCTAACATTTATCCATTAATGGCAGCAATCTTTGTCCTACAGCTCTTTGCTTACCAAAGCAATAATAGTATATCTATTCAAACCCAAAAATCTATAATACCCTGATGCTCTTAAGTACTTCCTATTCAACTAGATACTTAAATCTCTTCAGCATTCCTCACAGTGCTATGGCTACAGTAGAAGTAATATCAAAACGAAATGGAACAAGCAAAGAAGCAAGATGTTCGGATGGTGAGCAGATGGATAGGATGATAACTGTACAGACCCGGAAAAGCTTCCTGCAACAGCCGGAGGTGTTGTTCCACCTGGTGAGCTTACATTGCGGCAAACCCCAAAGGGAGATCCTGCCTGCAGCATATGATAAATTGTGTCATACTTGTATACTAGCTTCTCTGGAGAGCCATGCCACCATAATAATGCACAAGATGCTACTACAATCATGTATTCAAGACACTAAGGACAGGTTTAGTGTTTGCAGAAACATAATGCCAACAATATGCACTTAGCTACAGCATTCTTGAGGCCAACGATATCACATCATCAGCATTTCATGCCTAACACAGGAAACTCAAGTGAGCAGACAAACCAGTTTCCAGTTAGAAGCTTAATGGCTTTTTGGAGCAATTATAAACACATTAATTAGTCACGACTTATTAACACCAAGGGTGAGGGGATTCGATCCCAAGACCTCTGGATACCATAGATCCCGAGCCTCAACCATTAGACTATAACGTCACTGGTAAAATTGTCCTTTCTTTGGGTCAAAGGGACAATGTGGAAAAAAAAAAATCTCAAACAGTGAATGAAGTGGCATTGGTTCTTATCATATTTACAGAAGCAATGTAATTCAAGTAAACCCAGATGTAGCGCACATTTGTATATAGCCTTCATTGTTTAGAAAATGAACAGACCTGGCAGGCAGTAATAGTGCTGCATCCACATAGCCTCTGGCCATTCATTGCATCTAAGGTGTAGAAAACACCTCCTCCATCACTTCTCTGAAACAATTGCTTCTAATTAGAACGCCTATTTGGAATAAAATGCAACTCTATAGAGATGCTTCTTTTATTTGAGAAGTGATGTTAATACCATGTAAAAGTTAACAGCAATGAAGTTGGGCAACTGATTTCCTGCTGCTTTATAGCAGGTACCAACCATATTAGCCAAAGAAGCAGAATTTATCTGACAAGCTTGTGCCTGAACAGCCATTGTTGGGAAATAGTTCATAAGGAAAAGGGATGCACTTTTTGAATTGAGCTTCTTTGATTCTTTTCTGTTCGAACATAAGCCTTGTTTCACTCCATCATCTCCAGCTGAAATTCATGGTTTTTAGCAGAAAATATGAATACTTGCATAATTCAGACTAAGACAAGCATGTTAACTTCATAAGACCTGATACTCACGTCCATTTTCTACCATATATCTCCACTGATAAGCAACACCTTCTGCTTCCTCCTTTGAAGAATCAGAAGTAAAAACCAGAAGCCTATGATTCTGTTGGATCATTTCATTCACAGTGGGCCAATCTTCACCCTCTCTTGGCATCTTCGATACAGGATACCAATATTTATCCAATCCCACATTAGTAAATAGTGTGGTCAGCCCATTGGGCGTATGAACATAGTCCTCAATTATAATGGTTATGATCTCAGAAGGATTCTGACTCAAGAATTCCTCCACATTTCTCAACGTGTTGGCTGCTGGTTCCTGAATCATGTGTTAAATTCACCACTCTATTTTATATACAGAATTCTGAATTCCCATAAGTATAACAGACAAGTTATTCCAGAATATCAATTGGATGATTAGTTGGTGAGAGAGCTTACAAAAGCAGTGAAGTTGTAACACTTGCCCCCGAAGGAATGACAAAGCCAGATATCATTGTTGAAATCATACATGTCCAGCATCAAACCTCTAACTCCATTCTAAACCACACTCAAGGGGGAAAAACATATGACTATGCAAGCTTAACTAAACAAACAGGAAGAAACCGACTTGAACAATAATAAATACCATACAGATCACCATACCTTTAATTGATTGGAAACAGTGTCCTCTTGATTGTAAAATGTAATCCTCTGAACACCAGGTAATGGAGGGGAATTTACATTGGAAAAGGCATTATGGGTCACTAGCCATGAGTACTTGTTGAAGGGCAACCCGCCAACCTACCCGTCAACAACAATCATACAAATTCACCCGCATCAACTCATAATTAGACATATTCGTCTACGATTGATGCAAAATTACCAAATGTACTGTGCACCAGCCAAGCCCATAACCAAAATTACAAAGCAGCAGCTAGAACCCGTCACCAGATTGGCTAGAAACGAAGAGAATACGCTAAACAGTACACTAAATTTGAGCAATAGATATCAAAAAGAGGTGAAAGGAAATGAAAAGGCATACAATTGAAGTGGGAATGGTAGCTTCGCCTCTAATACAAATAGGTTGAAGCTTATTTTCAGCAGGACAGTTGCCACAATAGAGACCCGCTGCACAGTTGGTGGCAGACGAACATGCCTCCAATAACTGGAAAAAAATCCGCAAAATCTCAGCTCTAATTCACATAATCAAACGCGACCTAGACAGATCTTGACAAACAGCCAGCAATGCAGGAAAAGTGAAGAGTAAAAGTAATAACCTGGCAATTGCCATTTGAACAAGCGGTAGAAATGTTAAAGAAAACTAAGAAGAGAACCAAAATGAGATGCCCGATTGCTGAAGTACTGCCACCCAACATAGGAACTGGTGATGGAGACAGACTGCGAGGCCGGAGGAAGAGAGGGAGGGAAGGAGAAGGTTGGGGGGGGGAACGGGCGACAAAAGTGGCAGTTTCTTTATGTTACGAGATAGAAAGGAGCGGAGGGAGTAGTTTTATCGAGCACATTAGAAGTCATTATTATTTCCACGTTTGTAAAGACGATATTTAATTTTTTTTTTATATATTTAAACATACGGATCTAATATACATCGGTAATTTATTATTTTCAATATTTGTAATAATTTTATAAAAAGATTATAAATAGAAATAGTATATCAGTTAATATTAATATTTATTTTTATATAAGTATATTATTTTATTTAAAAAGAATATTATAATATTATAATTAATATTTGAATTACAAAATAAATAAAATTAAAAACTTAATACCACAAAAATATAATATTATGATATTTTAAATGATAAATAAAATACCAAATATTTTTCTAAATTGAATACTCTTTTAAAAAGATTGGATTGAATGTGATAAATAAAAGATCGAATTTTGTTAATATTAAATTAAATTTTCAAAATTTGTATTTTTTAATACATTTTTATTACTCATTTGATATGAGATAATAGGAGTTGAAAATTTATTTTTATATTTTATATATATTGTATAATATATTTAAAATTTTAAAAATTGAATTAATATATTTTTTAAATTTTAATTTAATTTAAAATGAATATTTTATAAAAAATAATTATTAAATATAAAATATAAATAAAATTTTTTCTCCCTTATAACCAAGCGAGCCCTTAGTCTCGTTTTTTTATCTGGTCATTACCTTAGGAGCTAAGGACTTGAAGTTGAGGGGCCACTTTTGTGTAATCCATTTTCTGTAATGTCGCAAGCGTAGTGGGGGCAACATTCAGTCAACTCAAGTAGGATTCATAAACCATGTGATGGCAGAAAAAAAAAGTGTTACTTCTTTTTATTATCGTATAATTATGTTAGATAAGATCTGCATGAAAGGTAGGGATGGCAATGGGTCGGGTCTGGACCGGGTCCAGCCATATCCAGACCCGGACCCGTTTATATTACCTAGATCCAGACCCGCCCCAGACCCATCGGGTCTTAAAAGTTCAGATCCAGATCCAGATCCATCGGGTCTAGCGGGTAAATGGGTCCTAAACGGGTCCGGTTATTTTTTAAAAAAATAATTAATAATCTATGCTAATACAAATACATTTATATTTTATATAACTTAATATGTATTTTTTGGTTAAAAAAAACCATCTAAGTGAAAAAATAAATATATTAAAATAGTTATATTAACTTTTCAAACGGTGTTTTAATGCTTTTAGTAGGGATGTAAATGGGACGGTTATACCCATATCCGTATCCGATAATAAAATCTGTACCCAAATCCGTACCCATACCCGAATTCATATCCGCTAACATATTCATATCCGTATCCGTTGGATATCTGTTACTCAATAGAATATTTGTTTATCCATTAATGGATGTTATCTGATGGATAAATCTATCACCCAACAGATAAACTCATTTAAAGTTAAGCTAAATGATAATTCTAACTTTAATTTATACTATAATTATTTTAAAATTAAGGGTAAAAAGATAATTATATATCGGGTAAATGGGTACAAATATGGATATGGGTATGGTTACGGATACGGGTATGGATATCCCATAACCATATCCGTACTCGAACCCGATGGGTATTTTTTTTCCATCATCCATATCCGTATCCATATTCGTTTATCCATATCCGTTGGACAAAATCCGTCGAGTTTCGGGTAACATCCGCCCTGTTTATATCCCTAACTTTTAGAATACAATGTTATACATATTGTTTATAAAGTAAGCATACAAAAATAAAATTTTAAAAAAATGAATAAGGAGCTTATATAAGATTAAAACAATAATGACAAACATAATATTAGTATGTATTTATATATGCATACATACATACATACATACATACATACATACATACATACATATATATACACACACATACATATGTATATTAAACGGGTCTGGCGGGTCGGGTCTGGATCTAGAACTGGACCCAGACCCAGACCCTTTAAGATATATGTGGACCCAGACCCGATCCAGACCCGTCGGGTCCAAAAATCATGGACCCAGACCCGCTAAAAATGAGGCGGGTCTAGCGGGTCTGGGTCGGGTCCGAGACCCATTGCCATCCCTAATGAAAGGCATGATTGGGTAAGCGTATGCATATTATTACTGAACTGATATAGATGGAGTATCCTCTATTCGTATTTGAGTCTAATAAGAATTTTTTTAACCATATTTATATTTGTATCTATATTTGTATCCGAATAGATATCTTTTAACCCAATCATATTCGTATTCAGTAGATATCCGATACCTGACGGATTAAAATTATCCATTTATACGTTATCATTACCCGTTTACCTATTAAAATTTTTAATTATACAAAATTCACCAACGGAATTACTTTTTGACATTAAGATGTATATAAAAAATAGAAGAAGAAAAAACCAATAAATCGTCAACTTAGTAGTTGAAGCAGCCAAATCATCTTTTACCAAAATAATCATACATCTATTGTACATGAACTAGTCATGTTGCAAAGCTTTGTTAGACTTCCACAACTTTTCTAATAACAAGCAAATTATTTAAAATACATCTGAGTAGGATAATAGAAAAAATATAGTAAAATATGTCAAAAATAATATTGTTTAAAGCTAGTAGATAATAGGGCTGTGCATTTTCGGATATCCATATCCGATCGGATAATTTTTTCGGATATCCGATCCGATCGGATATTAGATATCCAACCATAGTTTTAAAAATCGGACCGGTCATCGAACCGGTCTCATAACTGGTTCACTGGTTTAGTGGTCGAACCAGTGGTTTGGACTGGTCGAACTAGTGGTACATTTTAAGTCAAAAAATATGAAATATATAGAAAATTAAACTCTACATAAATTTAACCGGCTCCCGACCGGTTTTTTGACCGGTTCACCGGTTTTCCCTGGTTCGACCGGTTTTTGACCGGTTTTCACTGGTTCCGAGATCTTAAAAACCGGCACATAAAATTTAACCGAGGACCCGACCGGTTCGCCGGTTCACTGGTCGGACCGACCGGTCCAGTTCGGTTTTTAATACTAGGTATCCAACATCCGAATCCGCATCGGAACAATCAGGATATCCGATATTCCGGATATCTGAAATATCGGATCGGATTTCGGATATATCCGATTATTGTATCCAAATATCCACTTTTCTTTCATTACCTGTGATCCTGTTATTATAATCTATAATTACAAAAAAAATTACAGAAACACTTCTTTAATTCAGAAATTTATAATTACTATGATTGGGGTGGCTATAATTACTATTTTATCAATATTTCAGACAATATATCAGATATTTATCAATATTTGATTGGTCTTTAACAATATTTAACTATTTTTACCAATATTTGCTAGGGAAAAAAACACCGCAACAACTGCAAAATATAAAATATCATTCGCAAAACCTCAATACCACAATCACAACAATGATTTTATTACTTACTCTCTATTCTATTCAAAAGTCCTACCACAGGTGTGAATGTGATATTAGGAATAAAATCCAGAGTAGAAGTGAACATCATTCCTCCTCATCAAACACCACATCCAAACTCCACTGCTAAAAACCAGGACCCAAATGTCCAGAATAACCTATTCAGCAACAGATTCACGTCATCCACAGTCACAAAAAAAAAATACAAAATTGCAACACTCACATAATGATATTTCTGGTGGTTTAAAGAGGAACTTCCATTGCTTTTTCACATACATTGCCATCAGTGAACGCAAAGGTTTAAATCCTAATACATATCCCAGAAGAGCATTCTTTTAAAAAATTGCATCCTGTTGAATCTGAGCTTTTGAACAACCATAACAATGACGGGTGCGGCATACTTTGGGTTCAAACCTTGTTCAGGCCTTCAATTCATAACAAACATATCCATCCAGCTAGGACATCACATCTCAGTTCTATCCTTCATCAAATCACTTCAGCCCGCACATTCAATACACTAGGGTTTAGTGCTAGAACAAATTCAAGCCCCTCCTATCCAACAGGAGATTTCACAGCCACCCCAATCATAGATTATAATCACAGGAGATTTCATTACCTGTGAAGAAACCTGCATTCAAGAGGTACAAATCAAAGGAACATTATCATGTTGCAAAACACCTCATTATTTGAAAAACTTTCTTCCTTGTTCTCCACAATGATCCTTTATGAGCCGCTTAAATCTAGTTCCTTGTTTGTCAAAACCTGCATACAAAATTTTTACTGAACCTGCATACAAAAATAACAGTAAAATTACTCAACCTCCATACAAAAATTATAGAAACACTGCATACAAAAATTTTACTCAACCTGACGGCTGCCAACCTGCATACAAAAATTATAGTAAAATTACTCAACTTGCATACAAAAATTACAGAAACACTTCTTTAATTCAAGAATTCAAGAATGTATTATAAATTTATAATCCACTTTTCTTTAATTGCTCAACCTGCATACAACAAAAATTAAAACATTTTCCAGAAATCAGTATACTATTACAGTAAATTCAATACATCCATATCCAAAATATAACATATAAATAACTTTATAATCATTAACTCCCAAGTAGCTAGCAGCCTAGCATATCAATAAAATATACAAACTACAAAGCACACACATGCTAGGCTGCTAGCATTCAAAAAATAATTTTAGCCATACAAAATTACATGTCTGGCCCCTAATGTTTCAAAATAAACTGCCCCTACTTAGTACTTACTTATACTAGCCTTCCAAAAAATACCAGGCCAAATATAGCAAGAACTAATTACATATGTTCTTGCTTAATTACATTGCAAGTCTGCAAGAACTAATTACATGTACCCGGCCTTCCAAAAATTACATATACCAGGCCAAGTACAGCAACAACTAATTAATTACATATATCAAGCTATCAGCACGACATTCACAAAAAATATTAGTTCTTCTTGCTAATTAATTATATATATGCCTAATTGAAGTAATTTTTTCAAAAGATAGTAAGCTGCAAGTTGGCTCTATACTTCTCGTGCTCCTACATAGCTGCACTGAAGTCAGGTTGTGCATGGCTCCTGCAAGCCTGTTCTGCAAATCTACCACAATAAATCAAAACAGACATAACTTTATAGATCATGCATAGAAAATACTTGTAAAGAACAACCAATAATAACTTAATTGATTCATGGCAACATTACATGTCATCAAACTCAGTGATATCTGATTCATCTATTTCCAACATAGAAGGTAGGAACTTAACATCTGGAAAAAAAATAGACTTGAATTAAAATGACATGATTATTAAAAACAACATAATAAAATAATAGAAAATATACTCATAATAAATGATAAAAATAAAATAATACAATTACCTTCATCAATCTTATTAAGATCCTCAAGACGTTCTTCAACACAAAAATGCTCACGAGATGATCGCAACCAGTCTTGAGTGCAGATTAAAGCTTCCATCATCCTAGGAGTTAAAGAACTCCGAAATGAATCTAATACACGACCACCAGTGCTGAAAGCAGACTCAGATGCAACAGTTGAAATAGGCATAGCTAATACATCCTTCGCCATCAAAGAAAGAACCTCAAAACACTTTCCATCATGCTTCCACCAAGAAAGTATGTCAAAATTTCTATCAGCAGGAGTAGCATATAATTTCTCCTCTAAATACCTATCCAAGTCAGTTTTTTCAGCAACCAAAGAAGACTCTATAGCTTGAACAGAATCTTGAAATTCTTTCTCAGTCATATCTCTTGCATTTTTAGCATATGACACCCAATATCATTCTCACATTCAACCAAAACCGAAGATTGATGTGGAGTTGAGGGAAAATGAACCTTTGAAGCATAAAACTCAAACAACTTCTTTAAAGTATCCTTAACTTTTTCAAGCAGCTCACAAGCAACCTCAGCTCCAAAAAACTTATTAATTGCCCATTCAACGTATTTCATTTTCCTCCTAGGGTCAAGGATAACAGCAACAAACAGCAAGACATTTGTATTTTTTGACCCTCCCCAATATTTATCATATTTTCTCTTCATACTCAAAGCCATTGTACCCATGTCAAAATCATCACCATCACATGCAATACAAATCATATTCAAAATCGCAACAATCTCTTGCAAATACATATTCCCCGTGACATATAATGAACCAGAAATTCTTAAAGTAGTGTCATAAAAAGATTCCAAGAAAGGAAGTAAGACACGAATGTGGTCCCAATCATCATCGGTAGGCACACCTTTTAGCTTCTCCATCTCATCACGATACTTTTTATCCCTTTTTAACAAATCAAAAGCTTTCCTCAATTGCAAAGCAGCATCTAACATCAAATAAGTAGAGTTCCACCTAGTTTCTACATCCAAGCAAATAAGTTTTTTGGATACTATTTTCTCTTGTTCAACACATGTCTTAAACTTTTTCATTCTAGCCGGAGAAGACCTCACATATCTAACAGCAAACCGAACTCTAAGAATATGATCACTAGAGTCTTTCAAACCCTCCTTTACAACAAGACTCAATATGTGGGCAGCACATCTTACATGTAAACAAGAGCCATCCAAAACAGACCCACCCCAACAATTGAGTATTTCTCTTAAATAATCAACACATTTATCATTGGAACTCGCATTATCAACAGTTATTGTTAAGATCTTATCAATATTCCAATCAAGCAAGCATCGTTCTATAGACCGCCCAATAACCTCACCAGAATGACCTGCTATAGGACAGAAGTTAATATTTTTTTTTGCAGCTTTCAATTCTTGTCAATGAAGTGAGTAGCTGTGATGCACGGGGACGGCAGTCAGGTGCCGTCCCCCTGTCCCGGAAACGTCCCCTTCCCGGAAACTCCTCGGAAACGTTTCCTGATTAAAAATTATATTAAAATTATTTAATTAATATTTTTATTAAAAAATATTATTTAATAAATATTTTATTAAAAAATATTATTTAATCAATATTTTTATTAAAAAAATATTATTTAGTAAATATTTTTTTGACGTTTTCTGCCGTCCCCGTTTCCTAGATTTTTAAAAAATATCGTTTCCGCGTTTCGTCCCGTCCCCGTCCCCGTGCAACACTGGTGAGCAGTTAAAACCATATAACCCAAATTTTGACATGAAGACCAAGCATCCGTTGTGAGACAAACTCGAACTGAATTTTTCTTAAAGAATGAACTCAACTTCTTTTTTTCCTTCATAAATAATTCTAAAATATCCCTAGCAACAGTGGTTTGAGAAGGAATTACAACTTTTGGTTGTGTGACTTGCATATACCTTCTAAAGCCCTCCCTTTCCACAAATCTAAAGGGCGGTTGATCAAGGACTATCATTTCAGCCAATGATTTCCTATGATTTGCACTATTAAATGACCAATTACAAAGATGACTCCCCTTTAGAACATTTTCACTATCAATAGGATAATTCCTAAGAGCAGACTGATATGCAAGAAGCTTTTGATTCTTCTCTACATTTGGTGGGTATCTTTTACAACATTTTAAGTGATTACTCAAGTTTGAAGTGCCTTTTGATGGAGCAGCAACATATTGCATATTACAATATAAACACATTGCTTTTTGGTCTCTCTTATCAATGCATGGAAACTTCTTAAAATGTTCCCACACCCATGATCTATACTTCTTAATTTCAGGTTTCACAATGTTAGAGGCTTCAACATCATCAGTAATGTTAGGCGTAAAAGGGGTTAACGGAGCAGGGGGACAGAAAACATATCTGGTGAAAAACCTGGAGGAGGGCTCTTAGCTTCATCCCCAATATCTATACTCTCTTCCATTATATGAACTTCGCACTGCACATTCACAAAAATGAAACACAAGTTAATAATTAGATTTTAGTAAGTTATTTTAGCAACTAAATTAAAACAGTAAAGTCACCAACAACAATAAGACTGCTGAAAAGAGACATTATTATTATTTTTTGGATAAATAATCACAAGAGCAGCAAAAAAAAACAACATCATTCAAGCTTTGGATCTTTAGACTCTCTATAGCAGGACTTAGCATGGGCACTAGTAGTCTAGTAGGTACATGTCGAAACAAAACCTAACCTCCTCCAAGTTAGAGAGACCAATCGGCCAAAAAGGACTTGAACTTGAAGGAAGCTCTTGTAGTAGTAGTGAAGGAAGCAACCAAGATCATGCATTGTGCAGAGGAATTTACCTAGCAACACTAAAGTAGAACTTATTTTTGTTTATGGTTTCAGTTCTAATAGTGTTTTAAAGGACTTGTGGAAATAAACTACATCATCTTAGTTAGAAAATTAATGGCCCTTGATTGGTCATAGGAGAATTCAATGCCATCTTAGCAACCAATGAAAAGGCTAGGGGATTCCTACACTAAGAAGATACACAATGTTTCCAATATTACCTATATGTGTGTGGAATGGATTACCTACTTGACCTAAATTTACTTGGTATAACCAACAAGACCCCCTTCAAAGTGTAATTTACCCTACATAGAGGAGTGGGGAATGTAACATGAATTAACATAATTGATAATTGTGCCCTAAAAGTTTAAATTTAAGTAGAATCTCAACAAGGAGCCAATCCCTTTAGATTATGCAATTTCTGGACAAATCATTTTTGTAACACCTCAAAGTTTAATTCAATTTTTTTCTCTATTCTTGCAGAAGATAAATGTAAAATAATTGGGTGTTAACACTTAACACCATACTCAATTAATCATTATGAGTTTGGTTATTCTACCATTTTCATATCAAGTATAACTATAAGGCAAAAAATTAATGAGTCTAAACAAGATAACAAGAAAATAAGGGGAATTTTATGAATATAAATAAAATTTCAAAGATAACAAAAAAGGAGACCGAAGAATAAACAATAAACAGTCAACAAAGATAATAAAATAAAAATCCAGCAGCATATAAGCCTAGAAATTAGTATAACACACGCAAACAAACAAAGCATCCCTAAACATCCCAAGATTTCTAACTGTAAATCAACCAAAAAACATAAATATCATCCTTTAAATAATTAAACGATGCAGCAACAAAATTGACACCCAACAACAAACTCAACAAGAAAATCAACATAGAAATGCTTAAATCATCCAAAGAACTAAATAAAAGAAAAATTAAATAACTTTACCTCTTGTATACTCGCTGTCTTAGCCGACCGTTGTTCAAAATATAAACCCTAAGAACAAAGATCAAGTTAATACTTAATAACATAGAAAAAATTAATAGTTATAAATGACGATGATAGATGATAAATGGTAAACAAAACAAAAAAATTGAAAAGAAGAATAGCACAACACTCACCTCGGATGATGAAAGGCGACGGAATTGACAGTGAGTCAGCGGTGGAGCTCAGAATTAGAGTTCAAGAAATGGAAGAATAGGAGATCGAAGAGGAAGGAAATGGAGGACGAGATTGAAGAGAAAGGAAATGGAGGACGAGATCGAAGAGCTGAATCGTGGAAGACGGGAAGTAGAGTTAGGGTTTCAAATTTTCAATTTCATTTGGAGAGAAAGAAAATAGATGAGGTGCGGGTGCGGGGTGCGGGGCAGACTGTCGAAAGCTTCTACGGTGCATCTGGCCCCTGCCTGTGTAATTGTGCATAGTGTATACTGTGTCTGTGTGTGTAGCGTGTCTGTGTAAATGTAATCATACATTGTATAGAGTATAGACTAGTAGGGGCATGCATTTTCTCGTGACAGTGTGTGCCTGTGTGTGCGTCGGTGTGCAAGTGCCAAGTGCAACTAACTATAGTCTATTAGTCTGTCTGTGGCTCTGTGCGAATTGCGATCACCGATCAGCAACAGCAATGTGCATAATATGTGAGATTGTGAGTGAGGCTGTGTCTGTGACTCTGTGTGACCCCCACCCCTACTGACATGTGTCGTGACTCGAGTCGTGACTAATCTATGTGTGTGACTATGTCTATGTGTAATAGACAGGGGTGGGCCTTCATTTTTTTCTTCTTGGTCTCGCTGACTAGGTGCCAACGAGGCAGCCACTATGCCGACACAGCATGTGTGCGTGACTGCGTGTTGTACTGCACTGCTGCTGTGTAGTGTGTCTGTGTCACTGTGTGTGCCTGTGTGGACTGTCCATCCCCATGTCCCGAGCCACAGGCCCCAAAGCCAAAGGAAGGGTTGTGTTGAAAAGAAAATATATTGAAGCTTTAATATTAATATTTGTAATAGGAAAGAAAAAAATTAGATTAGGTTTAAATTATTAAATATAATATATTTATTTTTAGAACCGAATAATTTTAGCGGATTGGATTATCCACTAAAAAACCGGATCAGATATCCAAAATTTCGGATCGGTTTTTTGGATACCGGATCAGTTTTTCGGATTCCGGTTTTTTTGCACAGCCCTAGTAGATAATGTCCAAAAATAAAAAAAGCTAGAACACAAATGACATCCATGATAGGAAGAACTTTTCAATCTTTATTTTTGAATCTTCAGACTTCAATCATCATGTATTTACGTGGTACATCAAAACAATAAAAATAAATATTCATTAAAACATATATGTTCATATATGTCACATTTACTAATAACATTATAACATTTATAAATGCCTACGATTTATCTCATTTTCACCATCATCGGACTCCTCATCCTTAAAAGAAGCACGATAAGCGTTGTGATAATATGATATTTCAGAATTATTATTATCTAGCATAAGATTGAAATAATAAAATCAATAGACAGAATAATACATATTTCATAATTAAACTAAAATTTAATATTATAAACAAAGTGTCACCATTGTCACTCATCATTGATGCTAAAAGCCAATCTTGACCACACATCAATGCTTCTAAAGTCTTTAGATGTAAACGATTGTGGTGAGGAGTGATAAACCGACCACTCGTGCTAAAAGTAGATCCTGAAGAAACTATGGAAACATGAATAACAAGTATGTCCCTAGCCATGTTTTACAAAATTTGAAACTTAGTGTTTGTCTTCTACCATGACAAAACATCAAAGTCCTCCATCCTTGGCATAATAACCTCCTCTAGGTAATAGTCTAACTCGTTCTTTGGTGATGAATTAGTGATGTTATGGTTAGCTAACCACTTTTCATATATGTCTACTTCTCTAGAACCCAAACTAGCATTACCATCATAGGAAATATGATTAGGAATAGTTAAACCACAAGATGTACTTATATTTCTCATTATACGCTTAAGTTTCTCTTCATACTCACGAAATAACTCATAACATGTTCTAAAATTTTTTTCTACCTCATCACAAGTGGAGTCTGGATAAATCAAGGAATAATAACATTCTACCAACTTCATTTTAAATCGGGGATCCAAAATGGTTGCTACTACCATAATCCCAAAATGGTTGCTACTCCAGTATTTATCAAATTTCTCTAACATTTTTTCAACCATATTCTTAATTTCTTCATCTTCCTCAAATGCCCATTCAGATAAACCCAATCTAATCCGACATACCTTAGGGAAATACAAGTTAGAAATAGAATATTTATTTTCCAAAAACAAGAAAGTAACCTCATAAAACAACGATAATTTCAAACATATAATTCGAGCCATTTTCCACTCCTCGAAACTAGGAAAACATTTAAAGCTAGGCTTCAACCATGATAACCACTCAAACACATTGTCATACAACAATGTAATATCAAGCATTAAGAAAGCAAAGTTCCATCTTGTCTTACAATCTTACACTAAGGCCTTAGTATATGGAACTTCCTTTTGTTGACAAACCTTTCTATTCTTTTTGGTGTTGTCCTCCAAAATGCCACACTCTCATGAACATTTTCAATTGTCTTTTGGATTACATCCCTAACAATCAAATTAAGATTATGTGCAGCATAATGCATGTGAAAATATTTTCCATACAACAAAAAACACTTTGCTTGTAATCTCCTTTTTATCTCATTAATCATAGCATCATTGGTAGTACAATTGTCAATAGTTAATGTTGTGAGCTTTGTATTAATATTCCAATCCACCAAAACAATTAACAAAACATCACAATGAACTTCAGTTGTGTGGGGAGCAGGAATATATATGAACCTTAACAAAGATAATAGGAAACAAAACAACAAATAAAAATGAGAACAACACATTATCACATAGTATTGAAATCGAAACTTAGAACTTGATGTTGATAAAATATTAAAAGTACCTGAGTACCCGACTTTATAAGTTCCATTGAGTATCAATCCAATGAGTTGTTATAGCCATAAAATCCTTCTTTTGATTTTGCACGGTCCACGTGTTGGTAATGATTGAAATCTGACTCTTATTACAACGTAATAGGAATTTTTTTTCCTCAAATTCAAACATCTTAAGGATATCATTCTTTAATGTATTCCTTGAAATCAACTTAAAAGAAGGTTGAACACCTGACACAAACTTCTTAAATCCTTCATGTTCCACTGTAGAAAGTGGATACTCATGCATCATTACCGTATTACACAAATCTTACCTTGAAACTTCTTGATTGAATTCAATTATCATTAACTTTCCATTTCCTTCCCCATTTTGAGTGAATTGCAACTTATTTTGGCCTACTTCTCGTATAGCCTTAAAACTTACACACTTCTTTATATGCTCGTGCAAATGAGCAGTACCATTTTTGGGATCCCCAATTAAACTTTTATTACAACCTCTAAAAATGGCATTCTTCTTCTCATTAGTCTCCACTGCATTAAAATGTTCACATACAATTGAAGTTTTCTTTTTTCTTTTTTACTATAGTAAGTTGTTGCACTTCCACATCTTGCTTTTCCTCATTTGTAGATGGCTTAGTAGTAATAGGGTTACTGGCCAGGGTTGATGAATATAGAGGTATTTGACTTGGTGAATTTGCACTACTAGTTCTCATTGTCGTCCCTAAACCTAAGGAGAAAATCATGAAGGCACATAAAACATTAAAACTTCACAATATTAAATTCAAAAGATTTTACATATATTACAAATGTTAGATAAAAAGAGTTGCATAAAAATTATTATAATTTTTATCAATTCCAATATTATGATCACATCAATATAGCCATTTGCTAATCCGTTTTGTGTATCAATATTGAATTATACGTAATTTATTCATGACATTTTCTTACTTCCATTCATAATTTAAGTTTGACAACTTTTTAGACTTTTAAGGCGAAGATATAATCAATCATTTTCTATTAGTTTGGATTGCAAAAATGACACTTTCACTATAATTTGATGATAAAGCTAACAATAGTATGCTTATACAACAACTCCATTGTGCTATTTGACAAGTTAGTAGTCTAATTATTGAACCTTAGATTCTAATGTCCATTTGAAATATATAATTCGGGGTCGAGGGAGCAGAAGAATGAAATAAATAAATAAAAATTCCAATTGAAAGATGTAAATACTAGGATAACTGATGATTTATGGATATATAAATATTTTTTAAATTAAATTAAAAATGATGTTGATATGAATATATATTTTATTTGTGATTATGAAGAATAATTTTAATAAAATACTCCACTCGTCTTATATAAATAAAATATTTTAGTGAAGGTAAAATTGAAAAAAAAAAAAGGTTTTAATTTTTTTTAAATTGATTTTATTTTATTTTTTACAAACATTTAATGACTTTTTTTAAGATACTAGTGAAGTTTATTTTATGCCTAGCTTCCATAATTTTACAAACCTCAACAATTTTTTTTAAAATAAGTTTAAAAGCTAAGTTTTAATTCTTCAAATCATATACTAAACCAATTTGAAGAGTAGTTGATTAGTGCAATCAGACCATGTTTTAGCAGGCCGAAGCAACTCCGTTGCTAGTGGTTCCTTTTTCCAAATGTTTACGGAATTATCTTTCAATTTGTAAAACGTACCTGTTATTTGGAAAACAGGTATTTACTACGCAGAAAATATTTGCGCAGTGAATACCTATTTTACCCTTGTTGGTGGAGCAGCATTAAGGCATCGGCAAAAACTGCCGATGCACCAATTTTTTTTTTCAATTTCAGCCGAAATAAGTAAGTTAACATCCAGGCCATCGGCAATTATTGCCGAAACTAGGTCATTCCATCGGTAATAACTGCCGATGCAGCATATATATATATATATATATATATTTTATTTTTTTTTAAAAAAAAAATTCGGCCGAAAAATTTAAGTCAGCATATTTATTGTTATTATTTCGGCCGAAATTGAAAAAAAAAATTTTGGTGCATCGGCAGTTTTTGCCGATGCCCTGCTTTCGGCAATAAGTGTCGATGGCCTGGGCCAGTTTCGGTAAAAATTGCCGAATATGATCCATTATTTCGGCTGAAATCGCCGATGCTAATCGTGGCTTTCGGCAAAAATCACCGATGTCAATGTCACTTTCGGAATTTGTTTTCCGCGGAGTAAAAATATATTTTCTATATAACAATACCCTTTGTAAAATGTTAAAGATCTTCATAAGGTTATGTATGTATGTGTGTGTCTATATATATATATAGAAAAGGGGTCAGGTGCGCACTGTATATTTCTGTACACATGTAGGAACGATTTTTGGCCGTTGGATCTAAATTAGATCCAACGGCCGAAGAGTTAAGAACGAAAATAGGTACGCGCGGCTCGTTTTTTCACTGGCTCTGCCCTGCTCCTCTTCCCCGACCCCTTCTGTTTCGCACCCGACCACCACACCGCTCCGCACCTGCCTCTCCCTCTCCATCGCACCTGCTCCTCCATCTCTCCGTCGATTTCCCCTCCTCCTCCACTCTCACGAGCTTCGTAGACCAGCAGACAAGCAAGATCTTCCAGCGCGAGCTCAGCCGCTCCATTCTTCATCCTTCCATTCTTCGTAGGCAGCGCGAGCTCAGACGGAAGCAATATCTGCCAGCGCGACCTGAGCAAGAGCTCCACTGTTGCTACAGCTAGAAGAACCAACGCAGCAGTCCAGCGCACAACCTCCACGACCGCCACCTCAGTGCGCGCCGTCGGTATAATTCCGACCTCTCTCCTCCAATTCGTAAGTTTGTTTTGCGTAATTTGGCTTTTCTTGTGCGGTTCTTCATTTTAAATTTGATTTTTGTGCTAATTGTTCGGATATTACCGACTGATTTTGTTAATTTTGGATTCAATTTCTATACTAATTGATCGTTCGTTTTTTACACTGTTTCTCCAGTTTTTTTGCTCCTCTTCACCGGTGTTTCTCATCCCAGCACATTTCTTCAACCTACCGAAGCTCACGTCTCCGCCACCATTTTTCGCTGGTGCACATTTTTTTTTGTATGTGTTTTAGGTTTTATTGATTCAGCAATCGAATTTGCTGAGTTGATTTAGTACTCTGCCTCAACTTTAGTTGATTTGGAATTTGTTGAGTTGATTTAGTAAGGATGTTTTATTGTTTGCTGAGTTATGTTTGTTGTTTTTTGATTAAATTCTGTTGCTGTTGTATTATGAATAATGTGATTAGGCTTAATTACATTAATATGGGCTGATATTATGTTGCTATTGCTGTTGCTGTTGTATTTTCTGTTGCTGAATAATGGTGTGTTGTTGTTTTATGTTAGTATGATTAATAATCAGATTATTAATCAGCCATTATTGTAAATTTTTGCATAATATATGCTGGTATGGTGTTGGTATTGCTGAATATTGCTCATTAATATTGTATTGCTATTTTATATTATTCTGATTAATAATCAGATTATTAATTTACCATTGTTGTATATTTTTGCATAATACATGGTTTGACTAACTAAATAAAGTTTATGGATGGCTAAGATATTGTATTATTATTATAATTAGAGAGTTTGTGGTTTATGGTTTATAGGGTTTAGGGTTTAGAGGGTTTAATGTTTGGGGTCTAGGGTTTAGGGTTTAGAGGGTTTAATGTATGGGATTTAGGGTTTAGGGTTTGGGTTTTAGAGGGTTTAGGGTTTAGGGTTTAGAGGGTTTAGGGTTTAGAGGGTTTATAGGGTTTAGGGTTTAGGGTTTAGGGCTTAGAGGGTTTAGGGTTTAGGGTTTATGGTTTAGGGTTTAGGGTTTAGGGTTTAGGGTTTATGGTTTAGGGTTTAGGGTTTAGGGTTTAGAGGGTTTAGGGTTTAGGGTTTAGGGTTTAGAGGGTTTAGGGTTTAGGGTTTAGAGGGTTTAGGGTTTAGGGTTTAGAGGGTTTAGGGTTTAGGGTTTAGAGAGTTTAGGGTTTAGGGTTTAGGGTTTAGGGTTTAGGGTTTAGGGTTTAGGGTTTAGAGGGTTTAGGGTTTAGGGTTTAGGGTTTAGGGTTTAGAGGGTTTAGTGTTTAGGGTTTAGGGTTTAGAGGGTTTAGGGTTTAGGGTTTAGGGTTTAGAGTTTAGGGTTTAGAGGGTTTAGGGTTTATGGTTTAGGGTTTAGGGTTTAGGGTTTATGGTTTAGAGGGTTTAGGGTTTAGGGTTTAGGGTTTAGGGTTTAGAGGGTTTAGGGTTTAGGGTTTAGGGTTTAGAGGGTTTAGGGTTTAGGGTTTAGGGTTTAGAGGGTTTAGGGTTTAGGGTTTAGGGTTTAGAGGGTTTAGGGTTTAGGGTTTAGGGTTTAGGGTTTAGAGGGTTTAGGGTTTAGGGTTTAGGGTTTAGAGGGTTTAGGGTTTAGGGTTTAGGGTTTAGGGTTTAGAGGGTTTAGGGTTTAGGGTTTAGGGTTTAGAGGGTTTAGGGTTTAGGGTTTAGAGGGTTTAGGGTTTAGGGTTTAGAGGGTTTAGAGGGTTTAGGGTTTAGGGTTTAGGGTTTAGGGTTTATGGTTTAGGGTTTAGAGGGTTTAGGGTTTAGGGTTTAGGGTTTAGGGTTTAGATGGTTTAGGGTTGAGGGTTGATGGTTTAGGGTTTAGAGGGTTTAGGGTTTAGGGTTTAGAGGGGTTAGGGTTTAGGGTTTAGGGTTTAGGGTTTAGATGGTTTATGGTTTAGGGTTTAGGGTTTAGGGTTTAGAGGGTTTAGGGTTGAGGGTTTAGAGGGTTTAGGGTTTAGGGTTTAGAGGGTTTAGGGTTTAGGGTTTAGAGGGTTTAGGGTTTAGGGTTTAGGGTTTGGGGTTTAGGGTTTAGAGGGTTTAGGGGGTTTAGGGTTTAGGGTTTAGGGTTTAGAGGGTTTAGGGTTTAGGGTTTAGGGTTTAGGGTTTAGGGTTTAGAGGGTTTAGGGTTTAGAGGGTTTAGGGTTTAGAGGTTTGGATATTTGGTTTGGATATAGGTTTGGATTAGTTTTTTGGTTTGGTATTAGTAAAATCTTGAATGTGATTAAATTTTGATCCAATGGATGAGATTAGTTCCTATATTTGTATATTAATTATAGTTTGTATGTGATCCCTCCCCTATATATATATATATATATATATGCAGATTACGTATACATGTCGTGTGTGCGTGCGTGCAGATTACACATACATATATACCAAGTCCGCTCATCTTCATAACGCGTACAATACATAACACTTGCCAAATATGTGTGTGTGTGTGTGTGTGTGTGTGTGTGTATACATATATACACACACACACTAGATCTACATATATACATTACACAACAACCTAACAGAGCACATCAGATTACATATATACCAGATTTAGAGCCATGCATCCGATTTTTTTACCGTTGGCGTGATGAAATAACTCAACTGGATGTAGGCTAGTTGAAGAGACTGTAAGTCGGCGGCACAACGAGATGAGAGGCGGCGGTGCAGCGCTATGAGAGGCAGTGGCGCAGCGAAGACATGCAGCCACCAGCACCAAATGACTTAGAGAAGGAGAAGCCTAGAGGAAGACTGGAAGTAGACGAACGTCGCGATGCCTTGAGGGAGGAGTAGTCGACGGTAGGCGGCCGGACGCATAAGTACACCGGCACAAGGGAATGGGATTATGGGAAGTTGTGACACACACGAGCAGCCGAGGCTGTCGAGCACTAGAGCACGGTTAGACAATATCCCAATTTCGGAATTTCCAGACTAAACAAGAGGGGGACCGGGGGACTCAAGGTTGCGAGGCTGGGGGAATATGAAATTTTGTTATTTCATTATTTGTTTGTGTTAGATATTTAGGATTTTGTTTAATTTACATTTTTAAGCTTAGTAGATGTAATGTTGCATTATTTAAATGAAGGGTAAAATAGGTTTTCTTATTACAGGTAAACATATGCAAGTACGGATACGGATATAGAAGTGAATACGAATTTGAATATACTATACCTATATCCATATCTGAATCCGACAAATTTTTTTAATTTCTCTCCGTATCCATATTCATTTATTCAAATCCGTTCATATATCCAAATGATAAAATCTATCGGGTTTCAAATAAAATCCATCAAATTGTCATCCTTATGCATAAATCATTGAGCCCTAATTGCTTGCTCCCTTACTATTTTATTAATGACTTGATGTGCATTAAGTTGTTACTAGTTGAAGATTCTATTTTTATATTCTTGTCATGTATGGTATATGGTGGCCATAAATAGAACCTTCGATGCTTGTTTGAAGCGTAACGTCCCCATTTTTAAAATTCAATTTTTTTAAACAGTGGTAATTACTAATTATGGAAGCTAAACTAGCAAAAATGTAGGGTGTTACCCCCACATTTAGTATAAATTGAATTCCTCTATATTTTTTACACTATGTGTTAACGCTAAAATATTTATCTGCTTAAATTCAGAACAACAATTGATAAGAAACATATACATATTTCATTACATTATTAAATTGTTCAGATAACAAGAGATCGAATAAAAGAGTTACAACTGACAAAAGAAAAAAATACAAAAGGAAACATAAGAGTCCAAAGGATATACAGATCAAATGATGAAGAAATGAATATCGGATAGTCTTAACTCTCAACCCCTACCAAAATCCATCAAACTGTACCCTGAAAGTACTTCTACATGGTAAAGACTATCAACTGAATAGACAATGGATCATAAAATGGAACCCATCAATATAATGATATTGAGTAAACCACTATACTATATTAAGCATGCAAATATCACATAAAGCACATAAAGAACAAGACAAAGTATCATGGAATAACATGTCAAATAGTATATACCATAGTTAAGTGCCACATTCATACCATATCTCATATCATACCATATGACACATGCTTATCACATTAAAATTAACCATATTACAACTATTTTATTAATCCAGTTATACCAAATGTATCCCATGAAGTGAAAAATACCAAGCCATAATTAAGGTATTTTTCAATAAACACCTCTATACCACTTATAATATAATAAGGAAAGCACCAAGATAATAACTAACCAATATATCAAATCCAAATAGTGCATGGATGCAACTATCAAACCAACATACCAAAACCAAGTAGTACACTGGGGTAACTATCAAACCAACAGACCACAACAATCTATTTAAGTTCTTAAAAAAAAATATTTCCATTTTTAATTAATCATGGGGTTATAATAATAACCCAAAGATATATAAAGTACATTGATCATTTCAGCATACTAAGGCAACACAATATCTTTCCAACTTATAACCTAGAGACATACAGTACTCCGGTCATACTAATACAACAAAGCAACATAGTATACTCCTATCACAGGCACTTAATCTTTAAGTATCGATACCCCCTATAGAACCCGTAGGTCATCTATAAATTAGACTAGGGCCTTAGTTAAAATGTCGAGGCACCCGATGAAACCACCAAACCAAATCGATGAATCCTACCTTATCTCTAAGGTAGCTAATCCTAAAGGGAAATCATTCTCAAATTTTGAGATCTTACACTATAAATATTAATATATTAATTAATAGGGTGATCATAAAATATCACATATTGCACAACTGTAACACCCCTAATTTTTATTACCCAAAAAATCATTTTGAAAACATTATGAAAGTAGAAAATACCAAAGACACCTAGGAAAAATGAGGTGTTATAACATCACCTAACACATAATAGATGTTCATCACCCGTCCCATATTAGATACAAGGTTAAGAAATCCAACCAAACCAAATATAAGAAGTAGAGAGAGTAAATATACATTACGGATATACCACAAATAAACGTCTACAAAACAATTCCATGCTAGGTCCTAAAACATCTAAAATATATAAAAAAGGGTAGAATAAATAGTAAGGCAAAGCCAAAACCCTGACGATGCATATGCTAAACAAGTTGGCACGTATTTAATGGAAGATGGTAGCTTATAGAATAATTGACCACAGAAAGTTAAAATGGAGAAAAGAGATGAGAAGTAAAATAATATTTGATATAAGGTAGGGCCAGAGATCAAACACTCACAACTACCACTCAAGATTTCAACAATTGAGATAAAATTTGTGAGATTTTAATCTCAAACCAATGTTTTCACTCAACTTTGTAGAGGGGGATAGGGAGCTCAAAAATCTGATTTATAATTCAAGGTAGTGATGTTCCAAGGTGTTTAGGATTACCCTTATTTATAGTGGAAGCCATGGTTATAGAAAGACCATTCTACCCTTCCTTTTTACCTTCTTAGATACATTTTAACCAATCTAGTTACCTAATAAAAGCTAACAAGTAATTGGAGAGTAACTAGATTAGGTTCATCTCATGAGTGTTGTGTGGGCTTATTTTCAATAGCCATTCAACAACATGGTTGGCCTTACATGATAAATTAGTAGGTAAAATATCAATGTACAATCATTAAATCATCTCCCATACTTAATAAAAAAAAGGTTGACTTCCTTGGGTACTCTCTTCATCTAGCTTAGAGGATTGACTTTGAGTGATCATTAACTTGAGGTCTGGTTATTAACCACAAATGGCTTATTGACTTTTACTTACTCTGTCATCAAGTTGTTTCATCTTTTCTTCTCTCCTTTTTTTTTTGAAATTGCATGCTAATGTTATGAGCTGATTATACTTGGCTCTTAGGTCACATAACTTATGGTTATTTATAACAAAAAGGGGGTGGCTTATCCGCATGATTTTTGTTCCCATTTGCATGCCTCTTGCATGGCTCGTGCATGTGGTTGCATGACTTATGCATGGGAAGCTTTTACATACAACTTTCCTTAATTATCACTAATTAATTTTATCTAATTTAAGAGTATTTTATGATCCCTTCGAAAAATTAATTAGTGAAATATTATTATGGGATGCTCCTGCATCATATAGTCCCCCAAGGACATACAAAGGATTTATAGATTTCCATGCTCTTATGCCCCTAAGCCTAACAAAAGGTAGGCAAACTACCAATCATCCTTAAAAACATGCACACAATCTTCTGCACGTAGGATTAAGTAGGTGACCGAACAAATGGGTACATTAGTACATTGTGTACCGAGTAAGTAAGGTTACCCCCTTAACAAGAGTCACAAGCATGTAAGGGGAAGACAAATATAAAGGTCATGCTATAACACATTATCATGCTTCATAATATAATCAGATTCACATGTGACATAATAGTCATAGAGTACATCAGGATTTCGTGCCATACCAACTTAAAATTTTCATAGGTCATTGCATTTATCATCACAATGTAGATATTAAGGACAGTAACATATAATCAAGTGAACAAGTTATTCAAGCAGTTCACTAAGATCTACTATATACCACTCACATGAATTATCCATTAGGTCCATTTTCCAATTTTATATAATCAATTAGGTCATTTATTTATAAACTATTATTCCTTTTTGATAAATGGGTTGGATTACCACCCCATGGTCTCTCGATATCATGGAAGTCATACAAAACCAGATGACATAAAGTCTGACTGAAGCGAAGAGAACTGCCAATGGACATAATGTCCGACTGAAGCCAAGTAAACCACCTAGGCGACCATACTCGTTTGTGTCGATACCCTCTAATACATCATTGGTATTTAGAGTATGTAAGTCACTGGAACCTGTTGGGATCCCATTTGAAGACGGACTAATCCTCAGGATCTAATTAAAGATTAGATATTTTAGACCCATGTATTACTTGATCATATTTCATTTTAAGTAATTAATATTTTTTTTAAATCAAAGTCGGCATAAGGCCCACATAATAGCCAAGCAACTCACCCACACAATCACTCCAACTTAACCATCATTACCATCCAAACATGGGATAGGAATTCCATTAATACTTAGTCGAGTTTAATCCATCTATTAAATTAATCCACTCATGCCAATAATCTAGATTATATCATTCAATAGTAGCATTATAGCATATTTACTCCAATTTATCCATTAAAGTCTTCCAAAGTCACTCATAAAGAATACCATGAATCATAATTCCATTAATCCATTCACAAGGTTAGTTAATTCATGCCAATATATATGTTCTCATCATTCAATAATTATGTTATAATGCAATGCCAAATCTCAAATAATACCAAGGTTAAAGAAGTAAGAATAACACTTTCTAGCCAAATCAGTTGATCAATTTGACTTAGCCAAACCCTATAGTTCCCTATCGAAACCAGTTAATCAATTAGTCAAACCAATTGTAACATTCTAAAATTTACTGTTGAAAATTTTTATTTTTAGCAAAAATTTGTGATGCGAAAGATTATCTCCAAATCTTCTAAAACACTTTACGACCTTTTTGAAGGATTACAAAATGCAAAAATGTACACAAACACTCAACTTCACTTGCTTATGCTTTAGTTGTTCGAATGATGATAGAACTTTGAGTAAATATAATCCAAGATCTAACTCTTCTAATGAGAACCTTCTATTTCTCACTAAATTACCCTTGCTAATTCTCAAAGAACGCACTTGAGAAAGGAGAGGAGAAGAAGAAGAAACATACTCTCATGTAACTCTCTCCACATTCACTATGGAACTCTTTTCATATAAGCATAATGGTATTATTCTCAACTAGGCTCTCCTTATCATTCTTATAAGGTTTAAGCTTATGCTTCTTTTTATCCTTCTCAACTAGATACTCAATAGTAATACCATTATGAATAGCATTTCTATCATATTGTCATGGTCTACCTAATAAGATTCTACATGCATCCATAGGTAAAACATCGCATAGCACCTTATCATGTTAGTTACCAATTTTAAATGATACTAGGGTTTTTTTATCACCTTGACTCCCTTGTATTTATTCAACCATTGAAGAGAATAATGTTTTGGATGTGATGTAGTTTTCAACCCCAAATCCTTAAACATTTTTTGATTGCCTACGTTTGTATAAGGTCCACTATCAATGATAATACAATAAACTGTATCTCATACTCTCCCTTTTGTTTTAAATATCTTCTCTCTCTAAGTAAGTTATTCAATATCCTGTGCTTGAAGTACTCTCTCTAAGACATAACAAGCACTTTCTTCTTCTTCTAATTCACTAGAAGCTTCTTCAAAAGGCTCAATTTTAGAATTTTCCTCATATGTCTCCATGGCTTTAATCTTTTGCATTGATAATACCCTTTGATTAGGATATTCGCGAGCGAAGTGTTCAAACCCTCGGTATTTGAAGCATTGCCTAGTAGAGACTTCATTTACTTTATTTTTGCCTTTTTCCTCTCTAGTAATGTAACACTTCAAAATCACGACTTAAAATTTTCGTTTAAATTTTGCTTTGCAGAAGCAGAAATTAAAGAATGGTGGGTGTTATCGTCACACTTGACATAAGTCCGGTCTCCTAACCATCCTTACGTTAAGTGTTAAGGCTTAAAACAAGTCAAACCAACAAAATGCGAGAGAAGTATAATACATAATCGAAGGTTTTACAAAAGAAAGATTATCCATAACAAATGACCGTTTAGATAATTAAGTAGCTAACCATTTTCAGAAAAATAACAAAAGAGCACACAAAGGTGCAACAATGGTTTGCCTAACACTCATCCGATCCATCAAAGTTACAAGGAAAAGGAAAAAAGGGGACGGAGCCCACTTACTTCCTTAATCTAACTATTCGTCGGGGTGATGCTCCTCAAAATTCTTCAACCATTGTATGCCACTAGGACTGTAAACAATCTGAGCCAGTTCGAGCTCGTTCATTTAGTTAAATGAGCTTTAATTAAGGCTCATATTCGGCTCGTTTATGAGCTTAGGTATGTTCGGCTCAGCTTGTTTAGTAATCGTTTAAGGTTTGGCTCAAAATTGGCTCGTTAAAAGCTCGTTTATGAGTTTGTAAAGTTGTAAACCAAAACACAACGTTTTACATTAAAACACCGTGTTTTGGTACAACCCAAAAAATTCCCGCCCGTGAGTCCGTGACCCCGTCACCCGTGCACTGTTTCAGCTACACTACTCCTCTAGTATCCTACCCAAACACGCCCCACTCCCCCACTCCATCTCTCTTCTTGAGTCTCAACTCTCAACACAGTCGAATCGAACCTCATCCTGCCCCTCTGCTCGAGCATCCTTCGCAGTTCGCACACTCACCAATCACCAGCCCTCTTCGGCAGCCTCCAACGCTCGTTGCTCGTTATCCGGCTCATTTTTTGGCCATCGTTCCTGTTCTGGCGCAGCTCGTTTGGTGGACTATGGAAACCGTCATCCCTCTTTGGTGTTTTTCGAAACCCTTGCAGAGTTGCGGTCTTCGTTGATTTTTCCCCCAAGTACGTGTTCTTCCTTCTTCATTCATCGAATTATGTTACAATTTTAGATGTTTCAGATGATTAATTTTATTTTTAAGTGTTCTAGGTCTTCTCGTCCAAGTGTATTCAATTTGAAGTCACAGAATCGCAAGTGGCCTTGCAGATTCTGTCTCCACTAAATTTTGTAGTGAGGTAAATTTTCTCCTCAATTATTCTTATATTCCAGTTGTTTACGCTTGATTTTGTGACTAAAACATTTGTGCAGCATGCATGAATAATTGCATACAAATGATTCAATTCTAACGTATGCACTTAAATTAGATGAGAGAATCCCAATTTTTCGTTAAAAAATTGATAGTTTAGGGTTTGTGAAAGCTTACCATAAATTTGAACCTATAATGATGAAGGATGTTTTTTTTCTATCAAAAAATGGTTAGGATTCACTAATTTGATCTTAAAGAGCCCTATTTTGTGTGATTTTGTGAGGTATAGATTGATTTGCATGAGAAGAAAGGAGAGAGCATGAGAGGAGTCAAATGGTGTTTTGAAAACTAGGGGCTTGGGTTTGGCTGAACATGTGAGAGAATATTTACATGCTGGGAAAACAAGTTAACTTGTTTAGTATATCACTCCATTGTTCGTAGAACTAATCAACTAGTTTGGAAGTTTCCAATGACTATTCTTATCACCAATCAGCTAGTTTTATCATATCAGTCAACTTCTATCACCTAGGTTAAACAGAACAAAAATTTATGATTTAGCCCCCTTAGTTTAAGTAGAACTAGTCAACTGGTTCCTCTAAACCCATCAATTACTTTGAAGATAAATGAAAAAATTTAGCTAGCCTATTTGCACTTATTGAGCATACAAAATCATTTTAGATTATGAATCATACTTATGCATTTATGTTCAATTTTGGCACTTTAACCAACAATTATGTGTGCTAATTTGCATAGTTAAATCCAAGAAATCTTTAGGCCATGTTATTATGATTTTCATTAACTTTCATGATTTATCCTCACCTATATCATAATCCCACTACTTTGAGAGAGATAACGTAGATCATATAAATGTCATTCATAATTCTCTCATAATAGTTGTGAATCTTTCCTTATTTAAGGGTTTTGCGAAGATATATCCCCATTGATGCAATGTATCTACAAACAACAAAATAATATCCCCTTTTTCAAAATGGTCCCAAATGAAGTAATGTTTGATTTCAATATGTTTGGACTTTGACTATTAAAAGAAATTCTTATTGAGGCAAATAGAATTGGTGTTATTATAGCTAATTAGAATTATTTCATTATTAATTCCATATTAATTTAATTGATTAAAACATGCCTTGCTCTCATTCATTTCTAACATCTCATCCATATCCCTGGTGTAATTTTCTTGGTTGACAAATATGAAGTTATGCATGGTTTGGGAAATTAAATAATTGAGGTTTATTTTTTTATTTAGAAATTAAATTTATCAATTTATTTTATGTACATTAAAGTTCCAAATTTTCTTTTTTTTAAGAGTGTTGAAATAGAAATTTTATATAGTAATGGTTAGTATCTAAAATATATAATCAACATTTAATGCTTAAATTACTTATAAAAGCTTGTCTGAATAATATTGTTTTGATTTGGTCTTAGGTTGAAGAAGTTAACAGACATTGGTGGTTGAAGAATTAAAGTCAACAAAAAAAATTGGTCAGTAGGTAGTATTAGCAACGCCTTATTTTTTGAATTATTTTATTATACTTTTATTTTTTTGGTATATTTATTTATAACTATTTTTTATATCATGTTTTATTTTATTTTTTGTTTTAATAAAGAACTTTGTTTTATAGATGCTTCTAATTTTTTGATTTATATAAAAGAACAATATTAGTTTTATGGTATTTTTATTTATAATTGTTCTTTTATATCATGTTTTATCTTTTTTGTTTTAACTAAAAAAGTTAGAAGTTTGAACTTTTCTTTGTAGGTACTTCTTAATTTTTTTAAAATATGTTATTATACTATTAGTTTTTTGATATTTTTATTTATAATTTTTCTTCTATGTCATGTGTTTATCTTCTTATTTCTTTTAATAAAAAAACAATGAGAAGTTTGAACTTTTCTTTGTAGGTACTTTTTATTTTTTGAATTCTATTATTTGTTTTGTTCTCGTGTATAATAAAATAAAAAATTAAGCCTTGTAATTTTCTCTAGGTTTTTTCCTCCTCTTATTCAAATTTAGGATCAAATTGCTTAAATTATATGTATAACTTACACAATTAGATTGTTTCATTACATTATTAGTGTTATAAGCGTTGCTATTGCTCCTACTGCCAAATTTCTTTGTTTTCTTTTTCGATTACCATATATAACTTCTGACTATGTCAAAATTAATATATTCAGAATTTTCTTCTTCTAAACAAGGATCAAACTCAACACATTCACGATATTCTGCTACAAGTCCAGCTATGGAAGAAGACAATAACGATATGGTCAAAGTTCGAGAAGAAGAGGCATGTAATGAGGATGGGGAGCAAGGTATTGAAGCTTGTAGTGGATTTGACGAAGATGATTAGCATTGTGCAATAAAGAAAAAGGTTCGAAAGAAAACATCACTTGTATGGGAAGACTTCAAAGAGGTTGTATTAAAAGATGGAACGAAGAAGGCGCAATGTAATCATTGTCATGACAAACTTTCTATCATCGCTGGTGGTACTACCTCCCATTTGAGAAGACACTTGTCTACTTGTGCACTCCGTAAGCCAAAAGGTCAGTAAGAGTTGTCTTTAACAAAATCAATGGGGGTAAGTTCTGCTACCTGCTTTCAATTTGACCATGCAAAGTCAAGAGAGGCTTGGGCTAAAGCCGTTCTAGTCCATGAATACCCATTTAATATGATTGAACATGAAATGTTCAATGAATACTTAAAAACCCTGACTCCTCATTACAAAAAAGTGTCACATGCTATGGTCAAACAAGATTGTTTTTCTGTTTATGATCATTACAAGAAAAATATTAAGAATGTGTTGGATAAGACGCATAAGATTAGTATCACTACTGATTTGTGGAAGTCGGATGCTCAAAAAATCCATTATATGGTTGTGACTGGACATTTCATTGGTGATGATTGGGTGTTGCATAAATATATCCTGAATTTTTTCCACTTGGCCCCTCCTTGTACTGGTCTAACAAATTTCAATGCCTTGTTCCTATTTTTTTCTTGGATTGGGGAATTGAGGATAAAGTCTGTAGTCTTACCGTTGATAATGCAACTGCTAATGATAGGATTGTTAAGATAGCAAGAGATAGCTTTGCTTCTAAGAATAAGCTCTGTTTTGATGGAAAAATATTTCATGTGAGATGTTGTGCACATATAATAAATTTGTTGGTTCAAGATGGGCTTGAATGTATTGAACATATTACTACAAATGTGAGAGGAAGTGTGAAGTATTTGGCGGACTCTGAAGCACGTTTAAAGTTATTTAGTGAGATTGCTAAGCAAGTGGGTTTGACAAAAAAAGTTAGTGTTAGATGTTAAAACAAGATGGAATACAACTTATGCAATGTTGTCCACAGCTTTAGAGTTTGAAGATGTATTTTCCAGATATGCTGAACAAGATTTGAGATACCAATGGTTACCAAATCCTAATAAATGGAAACAAGTGGAGGGTGTGTGTAGATTTCTTGCTATTTTTAATGAGATTACAAAATTTATTTCAGGAAGTGAATATCCAACATCAAACTTGTATCTTTCGGAGATTTGGGTGATAAAAGAGGCACTAGATGAGAAAGTAAATGATGATGACATTTTTATGCAAGTAATGGCCATGAAAATGAAAGAAAAGTTTGATAAGTATTGGGGTGATTGCAATATGTTGATGTCTCTTACTTCTATTTTAGATCCTCGGTACAAAATTATTTTGATTGATTATACATTTCCTATCATTTACAAAGAAGTTGAGGTTGAGAAAAATATTGGAGAGGTAAAAAAACATTGAGAGATATTTTTGATTGTTATGCTGGACATTATGTGAGTAGTGTTGAGAATGCATTGGAGAAGGACATTAGTGAGGTTGGGCCTAGTAATGTGATTGAAAAAGGATTATTATATAGGAAATCAAGGTTTGAAAAGTTTGTTATGAGTTCTAGCACCCAACAATCGAGCAAATCAAAGTTGGATATATACCTAGAGGAGGGTGTGTATATGTGTAAAGATGGCTTAGGTTCTCCTTTTTCTGCACTCGACTAGTGGAAGGGAAATACCTTGAAGTTTACTATATTATCACAAGTTGCACGTGATATTTTCACTCGTCTCGGGGTTGACAGATTCCTTAAGGAAGTGCCAAAAGCATTATGCTTTTCTTGAAGGCACCTAGCAGAAGATAGATTGTCCTTAAAAGACAGAAGAAGATCAACAAAGTAGAGATAAAGCTTAGTGCCTTTACATTTGGGATGTTCCCTGAAGTCAAGACAGTTCCATGGTGTTTGCAACAATCTGTTGAGGTACTCCAGAGATAATACATAAATATAAGGGGATAGTGGATCACCCTGGTGTATGCCCCTTTTCCCTGGAAACGACTTGCATAAACTTAAAGCACTTTGGATGGAGATTGAGAAAGCTTCTTCTTTTTGTCCGACATTGCTTAATATAAACCTGACATGACACAGGCAACTCTACTCCTAACAACGTTGTTACAGCTGAGGATAGGGTAGATTTTTTGTGTTGTAGTTTTTCATTGGATACTTGCCATCATGTCATGAATCGTGGCATTCCATAGACATGTTGACTAGAGTGGTGAACAATAATTCAATTTATGCAGGGTTTTTTGGTGTATTGTGATCATTACAGAAAGAGAAGGATACAAGTTGGTATATCCTGGTTGTGTTCATTGTGCAGTATTCACAGGTTGGCTATGGTCAGAGAATTTGCAGGCCAATGTTGGTGCCAGAAGGAAAATTAGTCTTGGGATTGGTTTGGGAAAATTGTTGTGGTTGGTAGGCAGCTTGTATTTATTAGGAAAGTAAGCATACTAAGATACATATGAATTTTAAAAAGTTGTTGTTGGAGAGCTGCATTTTAGAACTGAGAAGTTTTTCCCTAACAAAGACTTAGTCTTTCAAGTTTGCTTTATCTCACTATGAGCAGTTTGAGCTTTAAGTTTTCTCCATTATTCTCAACTTGGTTGATTTTTTTTTAAGATACGAAACCCTCTAATAGTACAATTATGATTTATGGTTGGAATTTTGATCCTGATGGTCATAGCTGTATTGCTAAGAGCTTTCTTTGTTTGGAATTAGCCAATTAGAAGCACCAAGTCATATGTCTTGCTTCTACTCCTTTATTATTATTATTATTATTATTATTATTATTGTTATTATTATTATTATTATTATTATTATTATTATTATTATACATAGCAGCATATGCCTTAGCGGAGGATTATAAATTTTCTCTGTGTAGGAGCCATTTGAGTGGAAGGCTTTTTAGGTGTATGGTGGATGATATGTGATCCTTTTACTCTAATATTTTTTTAATTTATATTCAACATTGATTATTATCAATTTAATATGAATAATAATTAAATTTTGTGATTTATTATTATTGTTATGTTTATTATAGTAATTTTTATCATATCATAATATAGAGTTTTTTAGAAGATTATGCTTCTAACTTCCAAGCTTTGCTAATATTTTTTTTATACTTTTAATTTGATGTAGGTTATTTTGGAGTTTTATAATGAAGTGATACATAATTTCACTCAATGGCAATGGATGTAGATGATGGAGCAATTTATTATGGAGCTTTGAAGCCATTTTGTTTATGTGTATTGATGTATCTCCATAACTGCATCTCTAGTTGTATTTAATTTTTATGGATTTGTTGTAATATTATATAGGCCTTTGGGGAGACAATTTGCACCCAAATTTGTGTGTAATATGTGCATGAAGATTTTTTTTGAAACAGGTTAATATTAGCTCAGGTTATAATTGAGATAAATTATGCCTGAATTAATTCAAATATTGAATTATTAAGGGGCTCTATATCAGTTTTAAACGAGCCTTAATAAGGTGTAAACGAGCTTTTCACAAGCCTGAATGAGCTTTTAACAAGCCCGAATGAGCTTTTAACGAGCCCAAACGAGCTTGTAACCGAACCCTAAACGAGCCCCAAATGAGCACCAGAACGAGCCGCAAACAAGCACAAAGCGAGCCCAAAAGGCTCGATTAATATACACGAGCCAAGCTGAATAGTTCGCAAATCACAAACGAGCTAAATCCGAACATGACTTATCGAACTCTAAGCGAGCTCAAACCAAACTCGAGCTTCACAAAATATAAACAAGCCGAATCCGAGATTAGGAGTGTTTGGCTTGATTCAGTTCATTTACAGCCCTACATGCCATGGACGAACTCCTCTGAAAAGTGATAGCATCAGTACGACTTCCTCGTACTGAGTAAATCACAACTCCTCTGGAGAGGTAGCATACCCAGATATACAATCATCATAAAAGTAAGGCATTCAAATAAAACATACAATCACATGTAAGCTATGAGTTTACGACACAAATCCACATCATAATTAATGATACTAGTTGGATCACAATCCCTAGCAAGGCCATTTAAGACATGCTTATAAATCTTACAACCATTTTAACTTACCAACGACCATACTTGATAGCATAATAGGACGATGCAGCGACATTCCAACAATCTAACCAAGGTCGAGTCACACCTAATCCAATTATTATAGAAGTATTAAGGTGGGTGTCTAATCTAGTTATATCATTTACGTAACAATTCTCAAGTGGAATACAATCCCATATCCATGACAATGATCGTCAATGAGGGTGGTACCAAATTAATTCACTCGATTCCAGGACAAAACTCACCAAGGAAGCCACACGACATATCAGTCGTCCATACTAAACCTCAGAACTCAAGTCCTTAAGTACGCGTACTCCCTATAGGGTGTATGGAATACCTATAGAGAAGAAGTGAGCCCCTTGACCCGAAGGCCCAAACTATGCACTTGGCGGCCAAGTCCGAGGCACGAGATTCCTTTCCAAACTCAAGTCTTCCTCTTTAAGTGATTAGTGTCTTATGAAATTTCAGGTTATTAATTTTTAGAATATCGAGGTTCATAATGTTCAACTTAGCCATCATTCAAACAACCAATGTCAAATCCAAAAGACCACGAGGGTCGCAACCATTCCAAGCCAACACGACCTAGGGTTAGGCATCATGCCATAGCCCGAATAATTATCCGATTCAGTTATTCAACCCAATTGTCCAATTATTTTCAAAATTATTTTGAGGCCAACACTTAATTCAACTAGTCTAATTATTCACTTTAGAACACCTTTTTGCCTTAATGACCAAAATACCCTTCAACCTATAACTACCACATTTTCCTTCACTTTATTATCAAGTTTACTTATATAAGATACTTGTCATGAAAATGCTAGCATAAAATAGCTAATGGTACTTTAACATACAATAATTTCTTCAGTACGACAAAAGACCATATTACCCCAAAACATTCACCATACATAGTAAACGTATACACTCCTAGCATGCATTTCTAGTATCTCATAAATTGATGCAATTTCCATGAATAACTTTCAAATGCAAATCATGGTATATAAAATTTACATTTTATTCCTAGAACATGCAACAAATAATAATCACCATTTAAACACATTTATACTCTAAGTTAACATGCTATACGTTTAAAATTATCTAAATTATCCAAGGAACACATTTAATCCATTTATGGGTCTTACTACAAAACATGACAAATTTTCGGTTGGACTCTAATCCTAAACATGCACATTTCTCTTTTAGCATAAATTCATATATGTTGTCATAAGCATACACTTTCAATTTTTAGAATACTACCTAACATATTCGTTGTCATAAGCATATACTCTTCAAATTTTAGAATACTACTTAGGCATATAAAAATTTGCATGGTAACATATATTAATTTACACATCATAATATTCACATAGAAATGAACTACAACATGCTTCCATTTCCCACAAAATACAAGTCATTTGATATACTCATCTTAGCATGATTTTTATCCTAGAAAACTAACCTATCATTTTCACACAAAATTCTACTGTCTACGGATTAGTTGGATTTACCTTTGAGTTAAGAAAATAATAACACCACGAAGAGCTTCTTCCAAAAATACCTTAAGCAGGGTTGAGATTACCTAGAAATAAATAACACCATCCACAACATCAAGCATTAGTATCTATGATAATTAAAATAATCAAAATGACAACCTATGTGAACTAATACCTGAAATACAATTAGGGAGAATAACCAAGGCGGCCGGTGCATGAAATTTCTACGCACCAAGCCCACCGAAAGATAGAAAACTTACGTTGGATAAATAGTTGCTACTTGGACAGGTGAAACACAAGGGAAGAGTTGGGTGATTTTTGGGCAAGGTTTCGGTGAAGGGAAGGTAGAGTTTGGGGCTGCAAACAAAGATTTCAATGCTGGAATTAAGGGGAAGAAAGAGAGGATTTGTAAGGAGAAAAATGGAGGACTTAAAGGGAAAGGGAAGGAGGGTCATTGCTGTAGGTTGAGACTTAAGAAAAGAAGGGGAAAATAGAGAGAAAAAGGGTTGTTGTAAGGGTGAGTGGTGAAGGGTACTGCAGGTTGTTTTTGTGGATGAGGGTGTCAAAGCTTGGGAGAAGGGAAAAGGGCTGGCTGGATGCGTGGGAAAGGAGGAAAATGGAGGGGTAGATGGCTATAAAAGTGGGGTAGGTGTGCAGGTTGAGAGGAGGGGAAGATAAGAGCTACAACTTGGTGGATAGGCTGGTGTTACTTGAGATTTGGGGCTGCATGTGGCTAGGTGATGTGATGGTTGTGGCTGCATGTGGCTGGGCTGTTTTGCTGGGATTTGCAGGGTGGAATGGCATGGAAAAGGAGGAGAAATGGGTGCATAGATGGCTAGAAAGTAGAGTAGGGGTGCAGGTTGAGGGGAGGGGGAGATGATGGCTGCAACTTGGTGGAAGGGATTGGGGTTTCGAGGGGTATGGGATGCAGGTTGCTGAGTGACGTGAGGGGGGATGGGTTGCGTTGATGGCTCCGATATGCAGGGCTGGGGGTGGCGTGAGGGAGGATGAATTGCAGGGAGATGATGGGATGTGTTTGGGGAAGAGGGAAGGCTGCAAATGAGGGGTGGTTGCTGGACAAGAAGGAGGTGCATGCATGGGGAAGGTGTTTTGCTCGACAGGTTGCGGGGTTTTTAGCTGGGGTTAAAGTGGGGAAAAAGATGGGGATTTGGTTAGGAATTAGTTAGAAAAAGTATCACAATGTATTAGGCTTTCAAATGTATGGTTATTAAGGAAAATAATCCTACTTAAGCAAGGTTTTATTTTCACCAAAATGTCACTACTACTATTATGATCAATATTATTATTATTTGGGTTATAACTTCCCCTCTTTTATTTTTATAATTATTTCTAACATTATTATTTTTACAATTATTATTATCGGTATTATTTTTTAGAGTGTTATTCATAATAAGGTTATTATTATTACCATCCCTTCTATTTTGATTACTATCTACTCTCTTCTTATTATCGTTATTATTACCGTCATCAACTTTTATCTTCCTTTACTTATATATACATTAATCCGGGTTATTTTCTTAATTTAATAATTATAGACTCACTCGAAACGACGAGATGATAGTGTAAAAAGAATCCTATGATTTAATTCGCCTACTAATCAAACTTTAAGTCTTGCATATCTAAATTAAGTATTTATTAATACGGGGTATTACAAGTAATTCCTGGTTTCTTTTCAAGATTAGTAAAAGTTAAAGTACTCACTCCAAATTTAGTTCTTTGGTTACTTGAGTAGTACTTAATGGATGGATTATTTTGCTTTGTATGATGCTTAGTGGACTTAATTTGTTTTTCAAATCTTAGGGAAAGTTTGATCGTATCATCTAAGGAATCATAAAGACAAGTTTTTACCTTGTCTCGAATCATCATGTTAATGCCTCCCATGAGTCCAACACAAGTTCATTCCAACCTTTCAGGGATATCACATACTAGTGCCAACCTCTTGAATTCCCTAACATACTCCTCGCCACTTAGTAGTCCCTACTTAAGAGTAATTAATTTGATGTAATTATCTTGTTCATGCTCTTTAGGAATGAATTTTCTTCATAGATGTTTCTTAAGTTTCTCCCAATATTTAATTTTTGATTTGCCCTCTCATTCCCCGGTCCTCTTTTTACTATCGTACCAAATTATAGCAAACTTCTTAAACTTGAGAGTTGATAATTTGCATTTTTGTTCATCTGAAGAATATTTAAATAAAAAATAGCATCACTTCATGCAACCACTCAAGAAATGAATCCACGTCAAGCTTACCATCAAAGTTGGGGTGATCAAGCTTAATGCCCTTATCCTCCTTTTGATGACACTTAGGTTGATGGTCACGGAACTTCCTATTACTTACACTCCCTATAGACTCTTCTTCATGGTATACTCTTAAATTCAAGTTCCTTCCTTTAATTGGATTATTTGACCTCATAGCACTCCCAAACCTATCTTTCTATGTTCTTGGACATTTTGGACCGAATCTTGTTTGGCTAACCTAGACTCTAAACTTTGGATTTGAGTTTGCATAGCCAGTAATTATCTAAGCTGTGCATTAGTAGCATAAAAGTTATTAGAAAGTTTTTGAATGGCTTCAGACATGGCTTGTAAATTTTGTTCCTCCTCCATGATTGGTTATTTCTATCACTAACACTCAAGTTCCACTTGGTTTTAATGGTTTAAAACCGAATTCTCTCACCTTCACTTTATGTTTCTTGGTTGGTTCTTGTGTAACAATTTAGAGTTCAGTGAATCATAAAACACAATCATTAACCGAACTACAAATCACTACACACAAAAAGAAGACATGTGCAAAAAAAAAAACTTGCAAACCTCTTATCATAAAACCATGCAAGTTATTCGGAAAACCCTATTTAATCATTTCAAATATCATCACATGAATTCAAATAATTCAAGCCACATTTAATGTAGAAACGAACAATGATTTAATATGCATTAATATCACTTGATAATATCACCTCATCCTCAAATATTCTCACACAAATACACACGATTCATTTCAAAACACATGCACACGCACTCGGTTCTACTTTACACCAAAAACACTCGCACCTTTCACTATTTATGCTTAGAAACTTTCACCGCAACCTAGGACCACCAATGGTGACCCATCAACAACAAACATAACCTAATCATACACTATTCTAAACAAAATAAATCAAAGATCACACATTAAACTCATGCACATTACACATTAAAAAAAGACTGCACACAAATTCAACTAAAGAATTCCATCCAATGTCGAACTTATCAGGTAATCATATTCAAGAATCATGCAAGAACCATACAAGATTCTACAAGAATCACATGCAACATGCAGGTTTTTACATTACTCATCAAGATTCACAAGACTCTAACAATATTATTCAAGAAACTTACTTGAACTCCAGGGATGGTGATGAAGATGGTCGAACATTGGTTATGTTTTTTCACTCCTTGTAACTTCAACTTCGAAGAGGCTTTGATACCACTTTTGATGAGGAAGATTATCTCCAAATATTCTACAACACTTTATGACCTTTTTTGAATGATTACAAAATGTAAAAATATACACCGAACACTCGACTTCACTTGTTTATGCTTCAGTTATTCGAATGATGATAGAATTTTGAGTAGATCTAATCTAAGATATGAATCTTCTAATGAGAACCTTCTATTTCTTACTAGATTACCCTTGCGACTTCTCAAATAACATGCTTGAAGAAGAAGAAGAAACACACCCTCATGTAAATCTCTCCAAATTCATGATGGAACTTTCATAAAATTGTCAATAGTGTTGTGTCGAACATTTGAGTACAAGTGCTTATATAGGCATGGAACCATGCAGGACTTTTCCATTAAGAAGCTCGTTAACAGTCTCATTAATGAAGTAACCTTCCTAAGGCATGGTTCATGGCTGACAATAAAAGTTACAATGATAAGTTTACAAGAATTACAAAGTAGACAACACAAATAACAAAGCTACACAATTTAATAATGTTATATATAGATATAATCATATGTTATTAAACTTTATAGTATTATAGCCTTATTCTTCCTTGCACTTTGTAATCTTGTAACCCATTGTCATTACCTTGTACCTCAAAGATCTTCAACCATCATGAACTTCATGAATTTCTTGCAAACATATATAATACCTACAAGAATGACTTGACAAAACATTAGAAGCATAAGAATTTTGAAGCATGATTGGTTCTATCTCCAAGTACGCTAATTTATTTTGATCTCCATCATTAGAAGAAGAAGATTGAGATTTTTCAATAGATGCTCCTACATCAGCGTGATACCAAAATAGTTGAGTGTTACCGCTATAATTAACATAAATTTATCTTACCATACCATCCTTACAGTAATCATAAGGCAAAGCAATTAGAACATAAATCATGATAATTAGAAAACAAGACAATTTTCATAAACTTAAATACGTGTTTTGAAATTAATTTTGAGTACAATATCAAAATAAATAAAAGGGATACATTGGGACTAAGAATCTAAAAAGGTATCCGGACCAAAATAATAACTAATAACATGACTCTATGCCTAAACTGATACATAAAGTCACTCCTCCACACATAAGGCATCATATGCAACCAAGTCATCCACAAGTTCCTCGTCAATCTACACAAAAACATCATGGTCATCTACTCATGGGAATGAGAAACACCTATGAAAATGATGATCAATATGCCATGTATTTAGTAAGATAATAATACAACTGAGTAAGGGATACAAAGAATTACATGAGCTTATATTGAAGAATAAGCATACATGCGTAATACATAAAATAAGGTAAGATAATTACCAATTATAGATGTCATTATTAGATATAATATATACCAGTTTTTTTACTTTGAGTTTAGGGACCCATTATTCTTAATCTGGTAGAACGTACTGAAGCACCTTTCAGATACAATACGCCTAAACCACTACTATCGTTCGATGGAATAAACCCAACATATAATAGAGCAACATGCTCATAACTACTATTATTAAACTGGTGGAATGATCCGAAGCACCTTTCTAGGAATAACATACCTGAGCCACTATTATCAATTGATGGAACAAACATAACCCCTCAGTCCTGACTCATGTGATCTTTCACTTTAAATAATTAATGTCTTATCCATTTGTTATTTATCTCAAATAATATTCGTATTCAAGTTGAGTTTAGGGCCTATTCTTAATTTAGTGACATGGATTGATGTACCTATTAGAGAGAAAAAATACCTAAGCCATTATTATTGTCTAGTAGAATGAACCCATAAAACACCTTAACCCGACTAACATGATCTTCCACTTTTGGTGATTAATATCTTATTCATAGTCGGTTTGACATTCAAAACTCATAATTGAGACACGTAAAGTACAACCACATAGTTATCAAGGTTGTCCTCAAGGAATAGATGCATAATCTTCCTAAGAAACCCAAATTTCACATTATAGGAATAACTTCCTCCATATTGATCATTTATCCACCAACTATAGTACACATTCCTAAAATATTATTACTATTAACATACCCAAAAATCAAGGCCTAACTCCAATATCTTACATATGCGATAACGACCCTATATCAAGAGTTATTATTCATAATGCTTACAAAACCCTAGTTTCACAAGCAATAACTTTCCCCAGAAGGCATATGTAGTAACAAAATTCAATATACCTTACTAAAATGTCAATATTAACAACATATCCAAAAATTATGGTCTAACTCTAATGTTTTACACATGCAATAATAACTTCGCTCTTAGGGTTACTATTTACAATTTAAGTCATTTCAATCTTTATTTAGACTTAGACCATTCATAATTACCCAACATTCCAAATGATATTCTTAGCATTTTTTAACCCATTAAACCTATTAAAAAAATACCGAAATCCCATATTTAACACATATTGGTCAAAATACCCTTAAGGATAACCAAACGTCCTTATTTGATAAAAACTGTATATGTTCGATGTCATTAATTTCAATCCTCAATTTATACATCACCATATATTTTAAACATAAGTATTTCCACTTTTATAAATCCCATATTATAACCATATATCATGATAATTCTCTTAGGGTTTTCAATATAGTAATTATCGTAACGATATTGCATGCTTCTCAACTTACTCATTTACATCATATAATATCACACCGAGCAGGAGACGATCAATCACCTTTTCATACACTGCTCTATGACAGGAAAGGTGTGGTATGAGATTTGCGAGTGGATAGTGCATTACTGGGTGGCACCTAAGTCAGTAGAAGACAACACTATAGCTTGGATAGGAGCTTCCAACAAAGGATTGAGAGGGGAGATTTGGCAAGCAACATTCTTTGCTATCCTGGGAACTATTTGGGAATTCAGAAATAGGAAAGTATTTGACAAAGTCGAAGTCTGCAACCGATGGATGCTTATGCTTATAAAGATGAGAGTTGGGTTTTGGATTAAAAATGGTAGGAGAGAGTTTCCCTATAAGTCGGAGGAAGTGGTCCATAATGTCCAGGATCTGATGTGTTAGGAGGCTTTTCATTTTGTCTTGTATTCTTGTGTTTACCTTTGTGTAAGCATCAATTATCACAAAAAAAAACATCATATAATATCACATCACCACATCATAATATTAACAATCATGAATTTAACAATATAATCATAAATATATGATAATCCACACAATCATAAAATCATTTAGCACATAAACCCTATTACGACTTGTATCATTACCGAAAAGGACATCGATCTCTAAGCACATATATTTTATCCCACCTCCTTCAGAACCTCCAGAAAATTACCTAAGAAACAATAATAAAATACAAGTATAACTAAATGATATAATTAAGGAAAGGATAAGGTAAAGTAGAGTGAAATATGGAGGAAAAATTTAACCAAACCAAGGTAAGGGCTTCAATGGAAAGTTACGCAACAAAGGGATGATGCAATGGTGGAATGTGTCAAACCAAGGGGGTAGTTACAACTATTTGTGCCATTGGTAATGTAACACCCCGAGTCGACACGACCACACGGGGGCTACCTTGGAGGGCTTTCGGATTGATCAGCTGACCCCACAGATCAACACGAGTCCTTTCAGTACGCTTTGTCCTCACTCACGCACTTCCCGAGAAATTTTTAGAAAATTTCTGAAACTTCCCAGGAGGTCACCCATCCTAAAATTGCTCCACAGCCAGCACGCTTAACTATAGAGTTCTTAGGACGGAATCACCAAAAGGATGGTATACCATGTTGATATAAGTAGCCAAATCAATCCTTATAACACTCCCTCAATTTTGGGGTATTACATTCACCCCCACTCAAAGAACGCAACGTCCTCGTTGCGACTCAACCAATGACTGTCTCAATACAGTTCATCCCAAGAATCGTCCCGCTAGGTGACTGACTAACTTATCCAAGTTCAGCTCACGGTCGCGGTTTGGCTCCGATAGCCGCATGTAACACCCCAAGTCGACACGACCACACGGGGGCTACCTTGGAGGGCTTTCGGATTGATCGGATGACCCCACAGATCAACACGAGTCCTTTCAGTACGCTTTGTCCTCACTCACGCACTTCCCGAGAAATTTTTAGAAAATTTCCGAAACTTCCCAGGAGGTCACCCATCCTAAAATTGTTCCACAGCCAGTATGCTTAACTATGGAGTTCTTAGGACGGAATCACCAAAAGGATGATATACCATGTTGATATAAGTAGCCAAATCAATCCTTATAACACTCCCTCAATTTTGGGGTATTACAGGAAAAGGGTGTGAAATGACCACAAATTCCAAAGGTGTTGGATAAGGATCAATGGAGGTGATCAAATCAAGATGAGGGGGAATAGTGGCAGTAATTGAATGGTGGGGGTAACTTTAGTGGTTTTGGCAAAGGGGTTGGGGGTGGTTGGGCAAGGGTTGTTGGCGGTAGGGGTGACATATCAACAATTTTGGTTGGTGAAAATGGGGATGGAATGGTGTGTATCACTGGTGCTCAAGGGGGGAAGGAAATTGAAGGGCTTTGGTGATTTTGGTCGAAAGGATACGGGGGTTGTGATGGAGCTTGATAAAGTAAATGAGAAGGAAATAGTGGGGATAGCCGGTGGTATGGGGTGAGTTGCAGTTGTTGGGCTGGTATGGAGCTTTGGCAATGCTGAGGTAAGGAGAAAAGAAGAAAGCTTCGGTGGGTAGTGTTATTTTTTGACAAAGAAATGGAGGGAGGAAGGAAGTGGTTCGAGGCATATATATATATACATGCACGCAGTAGAGAGGGTAATAATTTCAAAGCAAACCCACGAACACACGACATGAATGATGATGAGGGTAGGGAGTAATTCAAAGAGGTATAATAGCATGGCAGAGGGCATGGTTAGGGGGGAAATACTTCACTCAAGCCAAAAGGGAATAATGGAACAAGAAGTTGAGCAGGAGGGAAAGAAAGAGAAAAGGAGAAAAAGGAAAAGGAATATGGAAGAAGAAATTAAGGTTGGGTTTATAATTAGATTTAGGTTAAGATAATTTAGGTTAGGGTGTTAATTCAAATTAATTATCAACCATCTGAGTTTATATTTAGATTAAAAAAATTAATAGTCCAGAATAAATATTAAGATTAGGTTAAGATTTAGAATTTATAAATTAGGGTAAGGAAAAAAATATTAACTTTTTAAATTTAAAATTAGGTTAAGAGATTAATTGCTTAGGATTAGATAAGCTAAATTTTTGGGGTGTTACACCAATTGACTATTCTAAGACCAATTAATCAATTTCGATAGACCAAATGATGAGCTTAACCAAAAACCATCATTAGAGAATCGGTGGATCAGTTGGGCTAACCGGTCAACTATTCTAACAATCACTCAATCGGTTAGGCACAACCGATTGATGGGTTCAAATAGAGAGCAACCAAAGTCACAACTGATAACCTAATCAATTAGTTATGCCGAACAATCGACTATTCTAAAAGCCACTCACTACTATAGAAAAACACATAGATAGTGGTTAGAAAAGTGGTATATAGGTGGCGGTTTGTAACTGTTGCCTAATCTATCGCCGTATATACAATACACAACGACTTTAAAAACTGTCATATAATTATTCAAATTTGAATGGAAATTTATTGGCACCATAATTCATATTGTATTTTAATTGAAAATTATACCATGTGTATGTACAATACATGAAACCTATCATGTATACCCATAACAAACATCCCATATGGCTAAGACGGGGAATGCACGATGGTTACTAGGATGTTTGTTACAGGTATACACAACGGTTTTGGATAATGATCGACGTGTATGCCTTATTTTTTTTTAACAAAATAATGTTGATCATTGCCATTTCATAGTTTTTCTTACAAAAATTATGCATATGTTTCCAAGAGGCTTTCACTAGCATCATGAGTATTTGTCATCCAAAACAAGCAACCAAACTTTATAAGGTTCACATCAAAATAAATGATTTTATACTTTCATTGTATACCTTGCATACAAAATCTAATGTAAAATTCTTTTTTCATTCATATTTACACGCCAAGTACAAAAAAATAAAGGAGCACGGATGATCCTAAAATTAATCATTGCAAAAACTTCTAATAAAATATAACCATTTTTTTCCTAACTTCATCAATCTTATTATTACCATATTTATGAATCTCAAAATTTTGATAGACCCACAAAAGATAGAAAGTACCATGCTAGTATTAATGTATATAGCTAATCATAATTAATATGAACTAAACAAAGTAAATACATACTTCTCCTTGTCCCGTTCAATGTTTGCAAATGATTTTCTTCATGAATATCATGACGTAGTTGATGCACTGTTGCATGTACAGTAAATTTAACAATTAAGTCCTAATCTCAAATACATAGTAAATGACAAGTAGAAATCGAATCCACAAGGAATGGTTTATAATCAATAATTATGTGATTAATGTTAAAACCCTAGTTATCTAACAACATTGATTTCTATCACTAAATTCTATATTATTAACAAGTAATATAATGATCTACTCACTAATGAATGAATAAGGATGGGATATAATCAATGATGGATTTAGGGTATCAAATAATTGTCTAGAAAAGATTAATTCTAATTGCTCTAATGTTGACCTATGGAAACTCATAATAATTCATTTTCTTGCTTTCCTTCAATTCTAGTAAATTGAATAAGCTCTCAATTTACTGTCTAACCAATTAATAACCTAGATAAAGAACACTAGATCCAGTTAATGGTAGTATTACGAACATAAAGCAATCAAGTACAACCATAATCACACAAGCTCAGATCATGCAATGGTATGAATTAATAGACAAGATTAGCGATTAACCTTTTGCTACTCCAGTGATGATAACTAACAAATACGTATTAATTCCATCATCCTAGATTTGATTAGAGTTTAAACTAATGAGGTGATCAATCTAATTAGTTCAAACTCATAATCTATGATACAAAATCATTCAATTTCATCTATTAATTCAATTAGATTATGCTTAGAGTCATAAATTGAAGTTGCATTTCATATCCAAACCCCTAATCACGTCATTGATTCCTCTTATCCTCTATTAGTTTACACTATCATCTTCATAATTATAACAACACAAAATTTAATTCAATACTTCATAATTACTATCAATAATTAATACCACAACTACATCGAATTTATAAATGTCAATAAAATAATAATGGAATAAAAATAATATACTTGCATTCAAACAAAAATCAAACTTTTGTAATTGAGAGATTAATGGAGAATAACTTATCGATTTGAATTGCAGAACACCAATAGTACGATTGATTACAACGGATAACAACGATGGAATTGAAATAGTGAAATATGTATATTATAGAGAGAATGAGAGAGTTTGGTTCTCAGAAAAATAAAAAGACGAACTCTCAATACATGTAAAAAGGAAAAATATAACAAGGAGAAGTCCACACAAGTGGTTATATATATATATATATATATATATATTTATATTTTAAACACGGGGGTACCATGTTCTTTTTCCTGAACTCGCTAAAATTTGAAATATGAAATGTCTTGCTTTGAGGGAAAAACATAACCCCCTATGTTAATAAATACGAGGGTACCATGTTTCTTCCTCCTTTGATTCCATTTTTAGTCTTTTCTTCCATTAATTCCATGTTTTCTTGTTGTTTTCCTTGCTTCTTTTCCTCTTTCCTCTGGTTTCTCATTTGAATTTCTTCATTTTTATCTTTTCATACAAAATCTATCCAAAATAGAAAAACTTGAGAAAAGATCAAATCTTATAAAATTAATGAGGAATAAATGACATTTTTACATAGAATAATAGCATATAAATCTCATACATCCAATACCCTTATTCTTAGATCATTGCTTGTTCCTAGGCAACAACATCTTACCGTGCACAATAAAAGAATCAATAAGTAAAATTGAAATAGGTTATGATAAAAAAGAATTACAAGATTGGATTTATTCATTCATCAAGGTTAGAAATGCAATAGGACTCAAAACATTTGTAAAAAATCACAAGATAAAAAAAAACATTCAAATATATTTTGGATCACTCATGTAACATACCAAATCAAAAGTTTTGTCAAAATCTCAAGTGTTTAGGGAAGGATAATTAGTACAATTAGCATCTCATCATTCAAAGCTAACTTAAGATTAATGTAAGTTAAATCAATAGATTATCACTTTTGGCATGAGTAAATGCTCACTCTCATGTGTCTAGCGTGAAATATGTTTACTCTCAAGTTTATCCGAATGATTATGATTGCTCATATGTTTTTCATTACTCTCAATTTGCCGTTGCTTAAGAGAACTAGGGTATATAAGAATCAATAGGTTTTAAATTCAATTGTAATGGGGTTAGGGCACTAAGGTGGGGTATAAGTTTGGGACTATAGCTAAACTATATCAACTAGAGGAGCAACCTCATTCTTTCAATCTAATTTTATTTTTCAACTCTTCCTCTTTTCCTTTCATCACTTCCCCCTCTAAATAACACAACCTTATCATAATCTCTACCCCTTTTAATTCAATCAACATTCAAATAAAAGACATGAACTCTTATTCCCTTTTTTTATTTATAAGAACTTATAAATGTGTAAACAAGAAATTCATGTCTTTTTAAATATTTAGCTACTCCATTTATTGCTTCCACAACACCAATACCCCCATGCTTAAATCTCGCCATATTAGCAAAACAACATTCTCCTTCAAAAACTATTGCTCCACTAGCCATAGAATAAGAAGAAAAATACACATGGATAATAATTGATAACTTAGGTTATATCAATGGAATAAGTTTTAAGGCTCAAAGGGGTTATACAATGGAAAACAATTTCAAAGGTACACCATTTGGTCCGTAGCTAGAAAAGAAAGAAAAATGCCTCTATCATTTTCAAATATCATAGAGATTGAGATTCTACCAAGCTTAAATAAATGATATTTCTTTGAGATACTTAGGGTTTTAATCCACATTTACTTAAAGAATATAAAAGTGGAATAAAACCAAAGATTAGAAGAATAAAATCAAAGAAAATATGGAGGAGGAAAAATCTTTAAGGTGGAACACCAAAGGAGGCGGAAAAAGAATGAGTTAAGCTATAAATGAGTGGAGGAGAAATATTAAAAGAAAAACTATCTTACTTTAGATATTTTGCAAAATATCTAACAAAATCAAAAGTAACAAGGGGAGGGGTTGGCACCAGCAATGAAGCCAAAAAAGTGACTCACATCCAACCTTATCAAAGATGGAATGTTAGGACTTATTCTCATAAGGTGAATCTTATTCGATGTTCTTGATGTGTGCACACATCAAAACTACGAAGTAGTATGATGGCAATAGTCAACTTTTTTATTATTAGTGCAGCAATATTTATAGAAGTATGTCATAGAAGTTGAGAGATATTTTTAGGTTTAGCTATATTATCTCTCCTCATTATTAGCTAACTAAGCTAACTATGTAAGCTTAAAAGATAAATAATTGAATTACTATAGTAAATAAGATAGTAAACACAAAATATGAGATATTCCTTAATAGCCCCCCATAAGCTAATGGATATGCACAAACACAAATCTTATATCGAAGGAATGAAAAACAGCTTGTACCTATAGCCTTAGCGAATACATCTACCAATTATTAATGAGATGGAATATGTTGTATTTGAATGTCACTGGCAACCACACGTTCTTTGACAAAGTGATAGTTAATATGAATGTGAGAATGTATCGAATGTAGTTAGACTGAGTTAGGTTCGAATGAGAAGTGTCATGGGTGACCTCAATACAAGGAAGTAATGTAAGGAGCTAAGATACTTGAGGGATAAGGCTTGATGAAAAGCATCAATGATTTACTGGATAAACAACTAATCACTACTAGTAATGATTAAATCATCAACATAAACTAAATTGTAGAAGACCATGGAGAATGATTTTTTAATGAACATAAAGGGGTCAGACCGACAAAATACAAAGCTATTAGAGTGAAGTAACACCTTGAGTTTGGTAAATCAAGCACATGATGCTTGCTTGAGACCATACAGAGCTTTGTGAAGACGACATACATGATATTGCCAAGAAGTATCAATAAAGACCTTGGGTTGCTGCATGTATACAACTTTACTCAATATGCCATTTAGGAAGGCACTGTTGATGTTGGCATATTAAAGACACTGGTTACATGAAAGGGTAAGGGAGAGAAAAATATGAATTGTTGTTGGTTTCACTATAAGAATGAAAGCATCAAAGTAATCAACACCCTCTTGTTAGTGAAAACCCTTAGCGGGCTTTGAAACGATCAAGTGAACCATCCTATTTATGTTTGACCCGATAAACCTATTTGTAGACAACCATGTTAGTGTAGGGAGATTTGAGGAATAAGGTCAATGTGTGGTTCTACATGGGAATAGTATATTTGGCCTCCATTGCTTGTTGATAATGTTGATGTTTGGAGGCTTAGTGAAATTTATGGGGCTTAGCGTAGGGTGGAGGAGAAGAGGATGCATTTTGAGGGATCGAGAGAAGGGATTTAGGTTTAAGGGAGTTGGTCTTGGCATAGGGGACCATAGGGTGAGTGGATGTGGTAGAGGGACGAAGATATGAAGGGGATTGTTGAACACCAAAAACATCATCACCATGACAATTCAAATGAGTAGAGGAGGGAGGTGAGGATGTTGGAGAGGGTGGTGCAGAGTTAGAGCTAATAGCTGGAGAAGAGGAAAGGGAATGTAAGGATTTTGGGAAAGCGTGTGTATTGGATGAGTGGGTAATGATGTGAGGTGGGTGAGATCAAGAAGAAAAGAAGGTGAATGAGACATTTTTGGAGGTCAAAGAGGTGGTAGAAATTGTGGAATTGCTTAGAGTGAGGAGAAAAGGGAAAAATGTGCTCATATATACAACATAACGAGCAATATAGGTTCTGAAAGTAACCTTTGTGTTTGGAGCTGTAGCCAAGGGAAATGCATGATAGGGAATGAAATTCTAGTTGGTGGTTGTAAGGATAAATAAAAAGGAAAACACAGGAAACCAAATGACTTTAAGAATGAGTAGTCAAGAGGAGGATGGTATAAGCACTCGTAGGGGTATTTGTAAGAAAGAAAATGTGTGCTTGTGCAATTTGAAGCATAAACAACAATGTGAAATGAGAAATACCAGAATTGTAAAGGGAGAGAAGATTTTGCATGAATGGTAAGGTATTTTTCAATTATAATCCGATGATGACATTTAACAGAGCCATTATAAGACTAAGTGTAAGGGCATGATACATAATGGGAGGTGCTAAGGGAATGGAGATAGGAGGAGACATTAAGGTATTCACCACCCCAATAAGTTTGAAGAGCCTTAATTTGAAAATAAAATGGAACATGAATCATCGTGGAAGAATTTGAAAATGTTTAAAAATTGTGACTTGTGACTTGTGACTTGTGATTCATAAAGTGAATCCATATATACCTGGTGAAGTAATCCACAAAATGACAAAATAACGATATCCATTAAATGAAGCAATAGGGGAAGGACTCCATACATTGGAATAAATTAAATCAAAGGGAGAACTACACAAGAACTAACTACTTGAGAGAGGGATGCAAAGACTTGTTCTCAATTGACAAGGTTTGCAAACATGAGGGGATGATTTATTTAACAACAAAAGTTTGAACTTAGTGACTAAGAATTGAATAATGGATTCATCAGGGTGTGCTAGTCGTTGATGCCAACCTTGAAGAAAGGTTTTCACCGAGAAACACATGAGAATATGAGTGGGATATGGAATGAATTGAACTGTCGAGGTAAATATGATGCAATAAATCATCAACAATCCCTTGGAGAAGGATCTTTACCTATAAATTCTTAACAAAACACTTAATAGAGTGAAACTTAGTGAATATATTATTGTCCTTAGTGAGTTGAGAAACACTCAGTAAGTTCTTTTTGATATTGGGGACATGTAGAAAATAAGATAAGTGAAGGGAAGAAGATGCAGTGTGTAAGTGTGATGACTAATAGTAGAGATAAGAAGGAGCATACCATTTCCAATTGTAAGTTAGTCCTTTACGTGATATGGTGATAAAATGGAGAGTTTGTTGAGGTCTAAGGTCACGTGATTGGTGGCATCTGAATCCACGTACCACTATGGAACAACAATGTATGAAGGAGAGATAATATAAGCCAATTTTTGAGACTGGCGACTGAGATGATAGGCTTCTTCATTGAGTCGGTTGTAGAAATTCAAAGTTTCATGCCCAAAGTAAACTCTTTTTTTGTAATTGTAAGTTTGATTGAAATTGTTGTGGAATGGGGCAATGGAATTTGTGTTTCTAGGATGATAAGATGAATTAGGTTTCTTGCTAGTTTATGTGAGATTGACTAAGGGGATGTTGACTTGACCAACAACTTGATGCTCTTCTTCCAAGAATTCCTATTATTGCAAGAGAAGACCAATGAGATCATCAACCATGATTAGAGAAAGGTGCATACTAAAAGAATTTTTGAACGTGTCATGGGAAGAATCAAGACCAAAGAGGATGTACCCTACAATATACTCCTCTGAGATAACATGTCGACATTAAACCCAAGAATCAATAATAGGATGTTTCTTTTTAACATAATCAAGGATGCTAATGTTTCACTTAGTGGTGCATCTTCAATTGCATTATGCAGGTGTGACTTTGGGCTTGAAACATTCGTTCAAGCATGCACCATGCTCGGTAGGAGGTGATTGAACAAGCCATATAGCTTAAGAAGTGATTAGAGATTATAACCATAAGCCACGTGAGAATAAATTTGTCCTTCTTCTTCCAGGTTAGGTAGCTGGATTTGGTTGTGACTGTGAAGTGTCATAAGTAGAAGGTAATGTTTTTTTAGGTATGTTTTTGGTGAGAACCAAATATTCAAGATCAAATACATTACCTCACTAGAAATAAAAATTATTGCGATCAAGCTTAATGGAAATGGATGGGAGTTGAATATTGGTGATGATACTAGTGAATTGTGCAATGGCTAGTAGGTTGTTGGAGGTGTTAATTAGAAGGGTCATTAGATCTTATGGAGTTAGTCTTTCAATGCTCTAATACCATATAAAAACTATAAATTCATATGATGGCAAGAATTAGCATTGTTTAGTATTAGTGTGGTGATATTTATAGAGAGTACAACAGGTATGTTGAGAGATATTCGTAGGTTATCTAGAATATCTCTCTTCATTATTAGCTAACCGAGTTGAATACATAAGCTTACAAGATAAAAAAAAAACTAAATTATTGTCGTAAATAAGATAGTAAACACAAAATAGGAGATATTTCTTAATATTGCATCAAGTGAAATGCTATAAGGAGGCAAAAAAGGAAGCATGATTCTATTATGTTTCCTTGTAAAAGCATGCTTCTTCAATGTTTTCTTGTGTTAGTATAGTCCTCCGTGTTTTCTTATAATAGCATGATCTTTCATGTTTTCTCGTAATAGCGTGTTCTTCCATTTTCTTGTGATAGCATGTCCTTTTATGATTCTTGTGTTAGCACATATAATAAAATCAAACCAAACACATCATTTTCATTCCATTCACTACACAAAAGAGCAAGAATGATTTGCTTCAAGCTTTCATGAAATCACACTAAAAGAAGAGTAGTGCGGGATTTACTTCAACTAAGAGGTCTGAGGCTTCCAATCACTAACATAACTTAAGAAAACTAAATAAAAACCTAAAACAAAAACTTAAAAAAATAATAAAAGAGGATTTAAAGTTATAAAAACATAAGGAAAACACAACCTTTCTAAAAAATAATAACTAAGAGGAAGGCTTAAATCCTCAACATTTTCTAAATTTAACCTTCTATTATATAAAAGGAAAACAAGAGAGAACTATATGAAGGATTAAGGGCAGAGATAAGAGTAAAAAACCAAAGAAGAATGAGAGGAGATGGTTTATTGGTGTAGAGAGAGGGTTAACTATACTTAACCGTACTTATAAAACTAACTACACTTGTTTAAAGGTTAGAGAAAGACTTAGGGTTTGAGAGAGTGGCGAGCTAGAGAGAAAATAACTACACTTATAAAAAATCGAGGAAAATGAGTTAAGGCTTATGAGAGTGCCTCAAGGGGTTTTAATAGTCATGATTTTCTTCTCCCTAACCCTAAGTAGATTGGTGGAAACAATTGTAGGAAAATATTTTGCCTCAAAAATAGAACCAACCTAAAAATGTTGGATAGTAAAAGTTTCTCAATACCTAATATCAACCTTACTCATCAAGAATGGGTAAAAGAGGACAAAATAAAATAGGAATAAGTTAGGTAAATTTGTAGATGAATCTATGAGTAAATCATATAGTGAATTAGTAGTACAATAGAGGATATGGGAGAAAAAGAATGAGACAAAGTGTGAGATTATCAAAAACTTTTTGGAAAATTTGCCCCCAAGTTTGTTTCAAGCAGTATAACATTAAAATCAACACCCATAAAAGTCCTAAAATGCTTTGTAAACAGTCCAGGGTTAAATACCAAGTTATAATATTGTTTGAAACAAATAATACTTTAATTAATTTGAGCATAAAACCTTACAACCCAAATGAACCGATTGTCTAGTTTACCAAAATTAGTCGACTGCTTTTATTAGTTGATTGGTTTGTAAGAAATAGTTGACTAGTTTTTCCAAACCTTAAAAATTCAAATAATAGGCAAATCACTTTACTGATGTAGTGATAAACCAATCGACCGGTTTCCTTAAAAACTAAGTATTATTTAAAAATCTAACCTCTCTCAAAACCTTTTAAAATCTAAGGCCAAAGCGCACCTATAAAAAATCATTAAACACACTTAGATCACAATATAAAAACATAAAATAATCATGCATTAAGGAACCTAAATGTGTGGTATTACAAGTTTACAACCTTAGCCTATAAACAAGTGTGGTGGATATTTATATCCAATTTCTTATGGTTATTATGATTATCATTGGATTTGGTATACTATCATGGTTGAGTTCCCTGGTGGAGAGTTTAGAGCACTCTCTAGATATTCTTAAATAAATATGAGTCATAGAGAGGCCTTATATGGCTCTTATATATCTTATGTGTTGCTCTATATTGTTAATGTGGTCCATGATGATTCTATTATTCATATGATGTGTATAATATTAAGTAAGATGTATGTGTTTGCCTATCCTGTATCCATGAATGTTCCTTGAATTAATTGTAGGCACATACAAGTATGTTATTATATGATATATCTTCAATAAACCTCAGTGTAAGCATGTGACAGTATTTAGTATGATAATGTGTTACCTTGTTATGTTGTCAACTATATCCTTGAGTTTCGTGAATCACATGGTAGGATAACTTGGTTTACTTATTATGTTTAATATTGATGTGTCTATTTTATGGTCACCTACACATTTAATGAGTAAAAGGCATTATGCAGGTTACAAAGACGCTTAGCGAGTGGCTTTTTCCTTGTCGTTTTCTGTTAGGGGGCATGAACATACGTTTCCGTTGTTATTTTTTTCCATGGGATTTTTGTAATTTTAACGGACTCTGTGTCTAATTTTATTATAGCTTTTTACTATTGTTTCCTTTTATCACTTTGGATTTTATAATCTTAAACATTATTATCATTATGATTATTTGACTTTGTTGGTTTATTTAAGAGTTATATTTGTGTTGATGGTTTAGTTTTGTATATAGTGTAGGATGGATGGTGGGACATCTATCCCATGTTATATACGGTAAAAATAAATCATTGTTCGTAGGTGTTTTATTTTTTTCTTAAGCAAGTTTTTAAATCAAAGTGAATTTTTTTAGTTATGAAAATAGAAGTGTTACATATAATAAAAAGGTTAAATAATGTCGGACATCTATCTTATGTTTGATATGATATATGCATTTCTTTGGAATACAAACTCAATTTAATAAAGGGGCTAAATAGTATTAAAGGTATGAGGTTTTGAATAAAGGCAAATTACATATTAGATTATTTATATAAATTTTACTTTAAATTAAACCACTCATAATTTTAGGTTACCTAAAGATACTATCACATAAACATAAATATGTTATCACATAATTTCAAATATATTATTACAGATCTATAAAGTTTTTTTTAATTCATATACGTTATATCAAAAAATAGTCAATCTTCACTCAAAATATCAATATTTATGTGGGCTATATATTTTTATTTAAAGAAATATACTAGAGAAAAATAGAAAGAGGATTAATCCATATAAAAGTTGTTGGAAAACGAATTTTCCCTCTCAATATGTAAGTAAAGAAATTTGATAATGAAGAGAAAAATAAATGAACGAAGTAGAAAACAAGATGACCGCTCGAATTCAAACCTAACTCAAGTCATTGTATCCAAAATGGATACCATTATACAAACTCACAATTAAAAAAAAATTACCCTAAGAGTCATGCACAATCTTGTAATGCATTAGACCTATATTAACCATGCTCATATATCCGAAGATTCTATAGAAGCAAGAGGGAGAGGACATATGTAATACCCTAAATTTTTTAGTTAAACCTAACCCCGAGTAATTAATATCGTAACTTAATTCTAACATCAAACATTTATTTTTCTATATTTATAATACCCCAAAATTTTAAAACCTATAAATTTAATAAATAATCCTCATTTGGGATAATTTAATTTAATCATTTTGTGGATTTTTGGGTATATAAAAATAGATATGAATATTTAATAAATTAAAATAAATATTTTGTTATTCTGTCGTACTCATTTTGTTTAAATAATTTTCCAAACCCATATTTTACTAAAATTACCCTATTAAATTAATATCTTAAATTTTAAATAAATAATTTTATTAAATTAATTTATCCATATAAATAATTAAATACCCTTATTCCAAAAAATATTTTAATTTTATTATTCCCCTTTTTTCTTTTCCTTTTTCCTTTTTCTTCCTCCTTTTTCCTTCCTTCTTTTTTTCCTCCTCTTTCCTTTTCTTTTTTTCTTCCTTGGGTTGCCCGGCCTGTCTCCTCCTCATTGGGTTGTTGGCCCTTCTTTCTCTTATCTTCTCCTTGCCCCGCATCACTGCCCCAACCCACCTCCCTTCCTCTTTTTTTCTTTTCCTTTTCCCCCTAATTGGGCCAACCCAACCTTCATTTTCCCCCCTCTCCCTTGTGAGGAGGGTCGGCCCGCCTCCTTCCTTTCTCCCTTACTCGACTGGCCTACCCCTTCCTTTTCTCTTCTTCTTCTTCCCTTCTCCTTCCTTCTTCGACCGTCCCCCATTGCAGCCTACAACCACCTACCTCCCCTTACAGCCCTGCTCTCTATCTCCCTCTCTCCCCTGTCCCTTTCCTTCCATTTTTAGCCACACACACAGTCCTACAATCCTCCTCGCATGCCCTCCTTTCCCCCTTTTTTTCTTCTCCTCCCTACCACCCTGCACCCTCCCTTCCTTCTTCACTTTCACCCATCCTTGCATCCACTTTCCCAGCCTTGCATCCACTGCCTCTGCCACCTTAAGCCACCAACCTTTGACCCCTGACCACCACCTACACCCCTACTCCCTTCATGCACCCAGCCACCACCCTCATTCCCCTCTACAAGCTCTCAAACCAACCCCAAAACCCTTAATTGAACCAACCCCTCTCTCTCTTTCTCCCATCCTCCTTCGACCCTCATTCTCCCTTGGTTACTGCATGCAGCTCACGCTGCTCATGCAATGTGAGTCCGACATCCCTTTGAGCCAAAAATTTGGGTTAATTTTGAGGTATAAAAATAGTTGGTAGTAGTATGTGTTAATTAAGTTTTTGATAAAAATTATTCTCTTGATTTTCTACTTCTAATATGCTAATTTTTTATATTATTTTTAAGTACTAATTTTTACTAATCAAAGCTCAAATCTTTAATTGGGGTACCGATAAGGTTTAATTATTGCTGAAAATAAGGTAACTATTATACCCTACTAAAATATATGGATATACGTATGCTAACACATTAGAGATTTTAATATAATTATGTGCATAAGGTTAAGTGTATTATGACTTATAACATGTGTTGATTGTTGAAAAGAAAATCATGTTAATTTATGTGTCATGTGTAGAAATAATATTTAAGGTAGAAGCCTTATTGTTAATGACAATGTTAAATACATACGTATGACATGATGAGCTAATATGGTCATTTGTTGCATAGATAATGTTAAGATGAGCCCTAGGGGTATTTTAGTATTTTGCTTGTACAAAAGGTGTGGCCTAAATAAGTATGTATGGTAGGTGCTAGTGAGTATTAATAATAAATAATAATAGTCAGTGGTGTTAGATGAGGTATATGGATCATGTATATTAATGTTTGGTGTGGAAAGGGTATTTTAGTAAATTTGGTATGATAAGGGCGTAATGGTAATTTATGAGAGTAAAGGGGAGGGGTAAATTTGTAAATTAATAAGTAAGAAGGGTATTTTAGTAATTTTACATGGAAAAGGGGTTAACTTAGTAATTTTTGTGAGTAATAAGGTATTTTGGTAAATTAATAAGGAAGAAGGGTATTTTGGTAATTGTTATGAGTAAAAGGGATAAAGTAGTAATTTAATAAAGAAGAAGGGTATTTTGGTAATTTGGCATAAAGGAAGGGTATTTTGGTAATCTTGTGAGTAAAAGGGATAAAGTGGTAATTTAATAAAGAAGGGTATTTTGGTAATTTTTGTGAGTAAAAGGGATAAAATGGTAATTTAATAAAGAGGAAGGGTATTTTGGTAATTTGGCATAAAGGAAGGGTATTTTGGTAATTTGTGAGTAAAAGGGATAAAGTGGTAATTTAATAAAGAAGAATGATAATTTAGTAATTTGGCATAAAGGAAGGGTATTTTGATAATTTTGTGAGAAAAATGGGTAAAATGATAAGTAAGAAGGGTATTGTGGTAATTTGGTATAAAGGAAGGTCAACTTGGTAAATTGGTGAATAAAAGGGGTAAAATGGTAAAGTAATAAGTAAGAAAGGGTATTTTGGTAATTTGACACGATAAGGGCAATTTGGTAATTTGATCAACAAAAGGGTAAATTAGTAATTTTAATAAGTATAAAGGGAAATTTGGTAATTTAATTAAGCAAATGGTAATTTGGTAATTTTAATAAGTGTGAAGAGTAACTTGGTAATTTATCTAACAAAAGGGGATTTTGGTAATTTAATAAACCCAAAGGGTAATTTGGTAATTTTAACAATGATAAAGGAAAGTTCAGTAATGTAACTAACTGGAAGGGTAATTTGGTAACTTAACAAGTATAATAGGTAAATATGGTGATTTAATAAGTATGGAGGGTAATTTGGATAACCTAACAAATATAAGGGGTATTTAGGCAACTATGCAAGCATTAAGGGTAATATGGTAATTTGACAAGTAAAAAGGGGTAACTTGGTAACTTTACAAACAAGAGGGGTATGCCAGTAATTTTTTAAGTATGAAGGAGTAAATCGGTAAATTATAAGTAACATGTCGATGAATTAAATAAGCCTTCATAATAAGACATAAGTGATATTAAATAAAAGAATTAGGGTTTATAGCCCTAGTAACACTCGTTAAAGTATATCCATATATATTATAAGGATAAGGATATTTTGGTAGATCAACAAACATTATAAGGATAATGTATGGTATAGGGTTGAATGGGCGATTACGGGTATGATATGTTGTTTATTTCATAATCATGCAAGAGGTGCCTGGTTTGTAAGTATGTATGGAAATGTGTGTTAGATATGTTCGAAGTATGTGTTAGGGTTTTATGTGTACCGTGATCCTCGATATAGAATACTTGATTTTATGGCTGATATATCTTTGTGTCTCTGGATTCGTGACCTTCCCCCCATCGAGTTAAATAAATGGACATATTGAATAAGACATGAATAAAATACTAATTATGTAAAGTAAAAGATTATTGAGTCCAACCCAGATTGGTCCACCGACAAATAATAGTGGCTAGGTGCAAGATGCCCCGAAGACAGGTCCACTAGCGAATAATAGTGGTCAAGTGTGTTTTTCCCTTAAGTGTTTTCCGATCCATCGACTATAATAGTAGGGGATCTCGAGCTCAATAAACAAAATATTGGATGGTAATAAATTATGGTAAGATACTAATCACTTACAGTGGAACATCATGTGAGTTGGGGCCAGACCGATTCATCAGTGACAATAGTGGCTAGGTGCAGGGTGCCCTAGAGACTGGTCCACCGGCGAATAATAGTGGTTAGGTGCGTTCTGCCCTGAAGTGTATTATAGTCCACTAGCTATAATAGTAGGGTTCTCGCACTCACATGGATATAATTAGAGATATGATGTTAACTAATTGTTTAATTAATGGCTTACGACCATAAGTATTGATTTTATGTTTATAACCTATTGATATGATATAAGTTTGGCTTTAGTGCCTGCCCCTGTTTCGATATATGATCGAGTGTCAAGTGTATGGACCTTGTGTTATGCATTTATTATTGTATGTGGTGTTGCATTGTGTAATAGTTTTATGTCAACTATGATTTTTCCTAAGCCCGCGTATTTTATCGTTCGTACATAGTCTAAGTATGATGTGTTACATGCAGGCCCTACCTTTCAGTTTGGTATAAAGGGTTACTCAGCGCCATAGTATTGAAGGGTTCCGTTTGTGGGCCCCTGCTTATTCAATGGGCAGTGTTCCTTACAGGTTAGTTGCAGGTGCTATTCAAGTTGGTATCGAGTACGAGTGTAAGGATTATTTGGAAAACTTTTAGGGTTTCTCTGTAAATCTTGCTAATTCCTTGTTTAAAGATTTTATTCTTGTGACCACTAATAGTGGATTTTTATCTTTTGTAATGTCTTTACCGTGCTACTCTAATTTAAATAAAAGTTGAATGTGTGTTAATAGTATTTTATTTTTTTAGCCTTAACACTTGGTATTGGAATGATGGGAGAAAATCGGTCCGGTACTAAGTGTGGTGGTAACATATCTGAAATTTACGATTTTGCTTCCGCTAATTTAAAAAAAACCAAAATTTTCAGTAGTAAATTTTAGGGGTGTTATAATCTTACCCTAACTCCCTAATTCTAAATCTTAGCATAATCCTAATTTTTATTTTGGTTTATTAATATTTTCCCTAACTTAAATCAAATCCTGGATAATTATTTAACCTAAATCTAAACCCACACTTTTTCTTTCCCTTTTTCTCCATTTCCTTTTTTCTTCTCCTTCCCTTATTTTATTTTTCCCCTACCTCACCTCACCTCACCTTTCTTCTCCTTCTTTCTTCTCCTTTACATGCACGTCTCCCCCCGCCAAAGTTTACCCATCTACACCATCAACTCCCCTTCCTCATCTTAAGGGTCGAGGCTTGATTTTTTCCTTGCCTGACAGTAACCTCCCTCCTCTCCCCCTCTGCATGTATGTAAATATATATATACATATGCCTCATGTAATGCCGTGAAACTACCTACTTATTCCTCCAATTTTCTGTCGAAAAACCACCCCAAACACCCTCCTCATTTCCCCCTCCTCACTGTCACCAAAACTGCCCAAAAATACCCCCAAAACCCACCTTTGGTAGCCCTTGCTGCACCACATCCGCCACCAATGACAACACCTCCCTTTCCCTCACCCCTAGCTGCAGCAAAACTCACCATTCCAAGCCCCCTAACTACATATAAAGTCACCATAACCTACCCCTACCACCGGCCAAAGCTTATATTCCAACACCCACTACCTACGGCAACAACTACCGCACCATTTTCTTTCTTTTATTCTCTTCCTTGCTACAACAACTTTCACCACAACCTACCCCTATCTGCAACAATATCCTCCATTCCTACCTCCTAGCTGTAGCAAAACCATCCAATCCCTCCCTCCAAGCTTTGGCAAACTCCACCAAAACACCTCACTATCCTTCAACAATTCCCACTGTTGCTCGCCCCTCCCTTCGGCCAACTCCATCAATCCCGCCCCCTCCTTTCAGCCTTCCTTGATGTTTCAACCCCCTAGCAATGGCAGGTTGTGCCGTTGCTAGCCCTTCTTGCTTGTCAAACCCCAACCGACCCCCTGGTTACATAAATTTTTAGCCGAGACCTACCTTCGAACCCCAGTTTGTTTTTTCCCCATTATTTTCTCTTCCATTACCTTAAAAATTTATTAATTATATCAATAATTATAATTATGTTTTTTTAATTGTTCTTGGGTGATATTTCGGAAGTTCTGGAAGAAGCGGATTAGGATAAGCATGCTTAGAGATCGAAGCCTTTATCAGTAAGGATACTAGTCGATGTTTAGGGTTTTGTGTTAATTATTTGTATGACGATGTTTGCTATCATGCTATTGTTATTATCTTTTTTAATTCATGTTGTTAATATTATGATATGATAATGTGGATGATATCATAGAAAGAGAGTACGAATAATAAAAGACGTGACGATATGTTGATTTCTGTGCTAAGTCGTATTTTGTGGAAGAGAAAAATTTGTGGAGGGATAATATGGGCCTAATGAAGTATTATAAGCGGGAAATACTTACATTTAAGATGTATGTTGATAAAAGGAGGATTTGGAAATAATGATATTGAGGATATAAGATTTTCGTAAAATAAGGGTTATCAGCTATCTTTAAGGGCATTTTGGTCAATATGGGAATTTTGGTATTTTAATGTGTTACATGGATTAAAATATGCTAATAATATCATGTCAAGTGTTTGGGAGTGATTATGAGTGTCATAATTTCTCCAGATGAGAAAATAAACTAATTTGGGAATAATAGCCTTAAAACGATAATGCTATTATTACATGTGTGAAACGTTAGATTTAGGCCACGAATTTTTGATATTTTGTTAATATTGGTATTTTGGGGTTGTATATTAAATTTGGTAATTATATGAGTCTTCTGGAAAAAATTATGACTTACTTATAAAATCAGGGTTTTGGGAGCCTTATGAATAGTAACTTTTGAGATAAGGATATTATTGCATGTATAATACATGGGAGTTAGACCTCAAATTTCGGATATGTTAATGATACTATTATTTGAGGAACATATACTAAATTTGGTGGATAAATGATGAATATGGGGGAAGTTATACTTAAATTGTGAATTTAGTGTTTCTAGGGAAAATGAGCATCTTAATATTTGAGAACAGTCTTGTTATATGTATATTGATGTCTCGCTTGCATTAATTTTGTTTCTTACTCATAAACCAATCATGAATAAGATACTAATCATTTAAAGTGAAAGATCACGTGAGCCGGGCCGAGGTATTTTATGAGTCTATTCCACCAACTTAATAATAGTGGCCAGGCGTGTTTTGCCCTGGGAGGTGCATCAGATTGTTCTACCAGTTTAAGAATAATGGGGCCTAATCTCAACGTGAAAGATAACATGAGTATGAGATAAGTAATCAATGATTAAGATACTAATCACTTACGGTGAAATATTACGTGAGTTAAGACCGAGGTGTAGGAGTCCGTTCCACCGGCTTAATAATAGTGGCTAGGCACGTTATGCCCCGGGAGGTGCTTCAGACCATTCCACCGGTTTAAGAATAGTAGCCAGGAGTATTTTGTCCTGGGAGGTGTAGATTTCGTTCCACCCGCTTATTAATAGTGCCAGGAGCATTTTGCCCTAGGAGGTGTTTCAACTCGTTCCACCTGCTTAATAATAGCAGCCATAAGCGTTTTGTCCCGAGAGGTGTTTTAGTCCATTCCACCGGATTAATAATAATGGGGTCATTGAACTCAACGTACATAAAAAGAATAGATCATGACACATCTAATAATACGAATTCAGACCAGTAATTACACTGTGTTGATTCTTGTATCTTGCATGTATACTACTTTTCGTTGTGAATGTATGTAAATGTACGTTTTCCCAGTTTTGACTGTATTGTTACCTTACTTAGTACGTAGTGTACTAATCATCCTTTCCATGGACGATGCTTATTCTCACGAGCAGATCTACCCTATTTTGCAAGTGATTGATGATTATTAGCTTGATGTACTTGCCCTGGGTGATTTCTAAGCGAATTGGTAAATGGTATGGTTATCCGGATATTTCTATCTCTCTCTGGACTCTTAGTCATCTGTTTTTACTATTTACTTCATTCTCTTTATTTAGTATCCTGTATCGCGGTAGAATCACACACTTTCCATACCTGATTCCTAGGTATAAGGTTACCTTTGTCTTACGCTCGACATAGACTAGGCATAAGGAGTGACTCTTCTATGTTGGATGCAGTGTGACACCCCTACGTTTTGTGTTTTGGCTTCTACCATTAACTCTTTACAATGAAATTTTTAAGTTCCAAAATTTGGGGGTGTTACAACATATATATGTGCATTGAATGAGAATAAATCTTGGATCACCTACAACGAGTGAAATATATGAGCAGCCAATAGGGATGTGCATGGGCTCAAAATAATCAAATCAACTTAGGTTGGACCAAAAATCAGTTAAGGACCAAATTTTTTAAAAGTGGGGATAGAATCAAATCATGACTATAATAGAATAAACAGACTTAGATAGGTTAGGATCAAAATCTATAGATTATATATACTAAATAAATTACAATTTTTGGATAAAATATTATAGAGTTTTCAAGTTAGAGCAGTTAGAATCGAATAAAAAAAAAACAATCTTAGTAACAAATTAAAATTCTATCACCATAAGATTGAAATTTGGGTCAAACATTGATATAATTGGTCTAGGATCCGAATGAAAAATAACAGATTGATTCAGTCTTGATTTTTAATTTGTACCAAATATTGAGCAACCCTACCTACTAAAATTATGTAGTTCTTTCCAACTACAAGATGCTCTATCTATTTGGATTCGGCCATTTATCTTCGCAACGAAAAATTGCCATCGGGACATGTGGGGTGATTTTATGCGATATCATTCGTATAACCGGCCCATAGAGTTACAGACTCGTCTTTCTTAGGCTATTGTATTCGGCCCAATTGAAACGAAGACAGATCCGAACGAAGAAAGTTTACAGAAATTCCACCGAAATAACGAAAAGAGAGCAACCGAGGAAGACAGAAAATTAGCGGAGCTGCACGAGCCGCCGGGCTGCTTCGGTTTCCCGCTCTGCAAGTCCATTCACAATCTAACTTTATCGTTTCCGGAAAAATCCGGAGGCTTTGCTGGATAATCAACGGTGCATATTTCGTTACGACTAATTGAAAGAGATGGTGAAAACTAAGCATCAGAAAAACAATCAAAAGAAAAAGGCAGATGTAAGTTCAATTTACTTGTGTATTTGTAGATAGATATCATCTGTCTATGACCTTTCCGCATTTTTTGCCATATTCAGTAGCTCAATATCTCCGTGTGCACAGTTCATTTGTGTCTAAGTTTTTCGCTCATGACGTCGGTTTCAATTTGTTGGTTAATTGATTGCAGTACCGAGTCAGCAATCGGCTTTGTGACAAATGAGGGATTCATATAACCTTTTTCACCATAAATGGGATTTGACTGTGTATGATAAAACACTACTGTTCTGTTTGATCTCTAGAACAATGCGCGGCTGAGCAGCTCGACTTGGTACATCTGTTAATTCAACCGAGCAGTGATTTCTTGCTTAAAATTTCAACTCTCGATTCATATGTCTTTTGAAGAAGCAGCTCCGTATGTTTTGGAATATCTTTCAAGGAAATTGAAAATGAGATTTTGCATATGGTAATGATTCTGAATAAGCTGTAAAAGTATCAGCTCTAGATTCATATGCCCTTTAAAGAAGAAGCTCACAAAAATTTATGTATTGAACTTTCATGGTGAAGTTTGACATTTTTGATGCTTAGGGAGAAGTGGTTTTCCCTTTTATGTCATAATGTGCAGATCAATAGTATAAGAACTAAAATATGAAGTGATGTTTGGGATATGATGCAGATGAAAAATCTTCACTTGTTGGCAAACAGAGTGGGCTTAGTGTGAGCTAGTTAGTGTAAAAAATGATAGCCTTATAGCAAACAAAGAGGGCTTAGTGAGTGCTAGTTAGAGGAAAATTGTAGCTTAAATAGCTTATCAGCTTTGTTTGTTTATCTGTAAATGAGTGAGGCACAACTGTGCATCGCTTCTTCAGCTATCATCCCTCCCTTTCCGAGCATGTTGGTTCAAACTGGCCAGACTTATTTTTCCAATATTCAAATTATATGGGCTTTTGTATTGTACTTATCCTCTTGTGGACAGAATGAAAGGAGAGGAAAGAATGACCATGTATAGGTCACATGAAGCGTAAGGGCTGACTGTTATTTATTTTGCATCAAGATTCACTCATGCATTCGGAGCAACTTCTATAAGATATTTGATTGTGATGGGCAGGTAAAAAGGCATGGGAACCAGACACATATTTCTGGTTTACGTAGTCAGCTTGATGAGATGGGTTTAAAGATCATCCAAGTGACTGCTGATGGTAATTGCTTTTTCAGGTTAGTTTTGTTTTTGGTAAGTAGATATTTTACTTCCAAATCAAAGTGAGGAGTACAGACAAAGACTTTGCACTAGGAGTATTTTTCAGGTTAGTCTTTGATGGAAAGCATTCTCTAATTTTGTAGTAGTATTTCGATTGTTGTAAAGCTTCTGTGAGATATCACTAGTTGGACTTGGATGGGCTATCAATATCATGTTATAGAGTTATGTATGATGTTCAAAGTGTGCCAATTCTTTAGTAGGCTAAAAGTGAACAATATCTCAAGGCATGCAGTCTCATTTAGAGGTAGGACTTCAATAGCTAGTTGTTGGTTTAATGATTCTTCTTAGTCTGCAGGGCTCTAGCTGATCAGATGGAAGGAAATGAGGAGGAGCATGCAAAGTACCGCAGTATGGTGGTACACTATATTATGGTAAGCAGTCTCTCAACAATTTACACACATTCTTGTAAGCATTGATTTTCTGCATTTGCTATCTGCATGTTTTGCACATATATTTTCATAGATAAATTCCATTTGGGTATCATGACATTTGGCAACCTAATTTCATTTGGGTATCATGCGAATGGAATAAAATATCGGTCACAATACGCAATATCGGCCAATATTTTTTGATATATTACTAGAACTTAAAATTATAAAAAAAAACATTTACTTGCTTCCCTCTACCCAGATTCCTTAGTCCTAACTCTAGTTGTTATTTTTTTCTCCAATTTTTTAGTGAAATATTAATCTTTGTCTTGGATAAGCAATTAAATGCCATTAGTCATGTAAGTATTAGTGTTTTTTTAGTATTATACTAAGAGTTAGACTAATGGATAACAAAATAACAATTGTTGTAGTTTTAATTTATTGTAAATGCGTATAAATATGGCATAGTAATGATAATTTATTATCAATAATTTTAATATTATAGTTTAACTACTACAAAAATCAATTAAAAAATGCAGTGTTTACGATGACTAGTGAGTCATTTAAGTACTTTTAACATAATATAGAATACTAGTTAATTGAATAATTATATTTAAATGATTCATACATAAAAATTAGAATATATTTTGAAATAAAAAATAAAAATTTATGTTGCGATGACCTTCGTATATAATTTATCATTTGTGACACTTTGATGCCACAATATCGCGATCATGACTGCAATTTGATTGTATGATCATGTGTTTTAAATAATCCCTTAGAAGTATCACACATGTTTACTTTATTTTTACTCTACTTGATCTTCTTAATTATTTTGGTCTCAAATTAGTATATGAATAATTATTTTTTTAATATCAATTTTTTTTTTCTAAACTAGCTTGGAAGAAATTAATCTTTTTGAATATTTTTGGGAATTTTTAGAATTGCATAAAAAAGAAACATTAGCAATGGGTTGAGGTTTGGGTCAGATCTGATCAAACCCAAACCTAGACTTCTTTATGATGCATAGACCTTTATCTAACTTAGATTTATTGGTTCTCAAAAGTGTAAACCTAGACTCAATTTGTTTGACTATTAACAAGTCATATTATTTCTTTTTAAAAAATGAATAATTTATCTAAATATTCATACATTTTTTTTATGCAAGTTAATATGTAAATTTTTGTTAAAACAACTCCTCCTAAAGATATTTTAGTCCTTCAATACTTTAAAATAAAATTGGTTATTTTATAACTAGAAAGCTTCTAGATTGCTTATAAGTGTAAGGTAAATAGATAGAAATAAGAAAAATAAAGTAGAAGTGTGGAGAAGATCATAAGGAAAAATGAATAAACAATGAAACAAAACTCAAAAATAATGTAATTAGTTAGGTTATAATCCACATATACACTAAATAGGCTTAGAGGGTTGGGTTTGGGTTAGAACTCAGATGTGAGTCTGAAGTTGTTGGACCTAGACCTAGACCTAGATCCGTTTTTCGTATATTTAATATAATCCAACCTAGAGTCGTTGAATTCAAAGAAACTTGAACCCAAGTCTTCTATAAATGGGTTGGATCCCAGACCCATTGGGCCATTGCCATTCTTGCCTTACATTCTCAAAAAATTCTTTAAAAATTTGGAATTTTTAAAGGGAAAAAAAGAATTTTTTCAAATCATTACAATATTCTTGAAGTAGCTTAGAACAATCTGTGATGGTAATTATTTTATTATTTTAATAATCTAAGAGTGAAAATATTAATATAAAGGTATTAAACTAGATATAAACTAAAAATCTCATGGCACCACTATGGAAATATTCAAAACATATGGTACTTAAGTTAAATTAGGTCAAATGTAATTTTTGCATTTTTCCCTGCTATGTTTATTCATGGAAGTCCATGCAGTTACAATGAGAGTTCACTTATGCATCCTTGTGTTGTTGCTGAACTCTTGATAGATTCTGCTTAAGTATGAGTTTCATTTTATAGCTATCACTCCCAGTTGTGGTTTGCTGTGTATGTTACATGTGAAATAATATATTAAATAGTAAACAGTTTATTTCACTCTGGACTGGATGCAGGGTGACCGTGAAATATTTGAGCCTTTCGTTGAAGATGAGATCCCATTTGATGAATATTGCCAGTCCATGGAAAAGGACGGTACATGGGCTGGACATATGGAATTGCAAGCAGCTTCATTGGCCTTACGTAGCAACATATGTATTCATCGTGTATGAAATCGTTTCTTCCATTTTGTTAATGCTAATTTGATTCCTAAGGTGTTCCCAGTCTTTCCGGCATCAGATATGCGTGACAAGGCATATCTTTACTCAAGCCATCATCTTCACCTGATAATTTGTTTCTCTTAGCTATGAGTCAGTCAGTTGCTTCATGTTATTTATTGTGTCTGCAGAACATGTCACCTCGCTGGTATATACGAAACTTTGATAACCAAGGAGTGCGTATGATCCATTTGTAAGTATCTTGTGGTGTCTGTTGACTGTGCATTTAATTCTTACATCCTGGCCAAAAGGGGATATAAGAAGAATTTGCTACTGTATTCATTATAGATACGCAACTCATTTTATCAAATAAAAATTTTCACCTTTTTGTTATGAGTAATGTGGACAGCCACAAAGGAAACAGTGTTCTGCATTGTTCATTTTAGTCTGTCAGGTTCTTGATTGTTATGTTTGCACTTTTGATTTTTTATTGCACTGAGAAGTTTTATTCAGTTTGAAAGAAACCAGGCTCAACTTAATCTGAATATGGGAGCTTCAGTAATACTTTATTTACATATTAAGTGCAATGGTGCATCATTGCTTTGTGAATAAAATTCCTCTTGCACAGGTCTTATCACGATAATGAGCATTATAACAGCGTACGGTCAAAAGAAGATCCTTGTGGTGGACCAGCCGAACCAATCTTCATTAAGGTATACATTTCAGGTCAATATTTCTGAATTCTTATCATAGGAGATTGCTATTTCATAGTACTTTTCACTTGGCAAAAGTCTAATCTCTTCCATTTACATAGGCTGACGCTGATCTTACGTTGAGTTCACATAAACCAAAAGCTGCATCTGTTCATTATGAAGGGAAGGCTTCAAAAACTTTAATAAATTCGACATCCCTTAAAATGGTCATAGCTGGCAGTGGCTGTACAGATGCTGAGAAAGTTGAAAGGGTGAGTATTGCTGTGCTGAAAACTTCCCATGTCGAGCTTCATGTCAGTACAATTATTCTTTTGAAGAGAATTGATTAATCAGGTGAATGTCTTTTCGAACTGTCTGTTTATTTTGTGAGTGACGTGCTAGGTTTTACTAGAATTGCATGGTGATGTTGATGCTGCGGTAGAGTTTCTAATAGCGGATCATGAAGCAGAGGATGATGTGGTTGACAATGATGAAGTGCGTTTGAATACAGACACTCATGGTAATGACCGGTTAGTAACTTTTGCCTCAATTTTCACATGATTCCATGGAACTGCTGTTGAATATTATTTTGTTATCTTATTTTCACCTCCATCCTTATCATTTCTTTTCATGACTCATGGTTATGATACTTTGTATGATGTGGTTGGGAACCCTTTTGTATTCATGTTTCTGTCTTCTGGTACAACTGTTTTTCACTATGTCCAGGCCATGATGAAAATTCGGACTCTAAGCCTCTCATGGAGGAAGCTGAAGAGGCAAATAAAAAACAGGCTCAATCTGCTGGTGTCAAACAAACTGATCTTGGTGACAAAATCTGCAAGGATGACAAGGTCTGTCCTTCCTATCCCTCTCCTCTATTCTCTAGGGATGGGGTAACTCCTCTATTGTTTTTATACGGGAGTTGAGGAAGCTTTTATGTGTAACCTGATTTCACAAAGTTTCATTTGATCTCTTGTATGCTTTTGGATTAGTGCAGAAGATTCCTAGGAACAAGGTCTGTCCATGTGGATCCAAGAAGAAATACAAGGCTTGCTGTGGAGCAGCCGCTAGGGGGACCACCTATATTAAGTATGCCCCTTGTCAATGTTGCTCCCCTCATTATGCATATTTATATGTTCATTGGCTGTCTAATTCCAGTGTCAACTATTTTGAGTTGGATATTTTGTGATTCTGATCTCTTGAGGATAAAAGATGATGTTGTTGTGTATATAATCCCTTCACAGTTGATTTGGTAAAAAAGGTAAATAATATATTAGACCACAATCTAGGTCTTAATGTAGTACAACGAGGAATGGTAGTGTTGGGTTTGTTAAAAGTATGAGGATAATGTCCTCTTAACTGTTATTGGTCATCCATGGCAAAGGTGCAGTACGATGTGTATGGCCCGTTCTCAGTACTGCAGATTGTCATGTTTACTACCTTTCATAGTCGTGCACTCCAAAGCAACATTGTCCATGATCATCATTTTATACCATATCCCCTGCACTGTTATTTATGTATTATTTCCTTGCAGTGGCAGCATGCTTGGATACTTTGGAGCGAACATTAATGTCCTGAGCTCCTGTCTCGGGGGGGGGGGGGGGGGAGAGAGAAAAAGACTATTAGTATAGTTTGCGACTTTGCGGTGTCCCTGCACTCGTCATAAACTCTCAAACCACTACCACCTAGAACTGATCTTTGGACACCATTCATCTCTGTCATCATATGCTTTATAAATTCTATCCCATGATTTTCTGCTGCTACATGTCTGATGTCTCTTTTGTAATGTCAATATATTTCTGTTTTGGGTTTATTCTCAGTGAACAAATGGCCGACTCCACAAAGAATAACAAAGGGAAAAATAAAGGGAAGAAGAGTGAATTAGCTGGACCTGTGACTTCCAACAGATCTGATGGATTACCCGATCTCGGTGCACTCTGTATCTAAAGAGGTATTTTTTTTTTTTTTTTTTTTTTTATCATATCCCTTACTTATTGCTTCTAAACGTAAATCAGATATCTTAGCTGCTGTTTCAAATTGGTGATGTAAGCAATCCTTTGCTAAGTCTAGGATAAGGAATATGGGTAAAACAAAGAAATCGTCCCAGAGAATATACATCCAAAGATTTCTGTCATAAATGGCATGTGATCTCACATGGCCGTTTAGATTTGTGGGGATGTTATCACCGCCTACATTTTTATTTCCAAACTAATTTCTTTTATTTTTCCATCTTCCTTTCAGCCCAAATGCTTCATTGGAGACCATAATAATATTTTATCAGAGGCCATTATTGATTCCCTGTGATGAATGCATTTTTGAATTTAGTTTCTTTGTTTTCTTGAAAAACTTATTTTTCTTCTATTTTAATGTTTCAGTCTTTTATTCTCTTCTCTTCTCTCTCTCTCTCTCTCTCTCTCCCCTCTGGGCTTAATTTTGTCGAATGCCTAGTTTGGGCTAAAGGGGAAGAAAGTAGGAAAAACTCGTTTGTGTGAAAAAAGGTTCCTGCAAATCAAGTTGGTTGCACTCACATGTCTCCGGGAATTTCTTTTTTGGGAATCAATCTTTGAAAAGGAATAACAGTGGATGATCTTTACTCATCATACGTCTAATCTGAAACCCCACTTTCCGTCCCAAAAATGCATACTCATCTTACCCAAAAATGCATACTCATCAAGTTGGTTGCACTTTTGTACCGTATATTGTGGTTAGCATTAGCAATAGCCTTTTTTCTTTTCACATATAAGCAATAACTCCCCCCCTCCCCTCCAATTTTTCATAATCAAGTACGACCTCAAAATTGCATCCTTCATCCTTGTAACCGGGCCAACTTAGTGGGATATGGCTCAGTTTTTATTCTGTTTCCTCTTTTTTAATCTCCTGAGTCGATTGCAGATAATTTTTCCGAGCACGATGTTTTCTCTTTTTTGACTGCAACAAAGCGAGAGCATGCTTTAAACAAAAAGGCAAAAAGCAAATATAACGTTATTATCATAGAAAATTAGAAATCCATTTGTTGTCAGAGTTGTTAAATATGGAACTGAAGTAATATATTAGCTGTGGTTATAGCTTGTTAAGGGCTAGGCTCGGTTCGTTCATTTAGCAAAACAAATTAAATCGGAGTCTTATTTTTATGCTTGTTTATTAAATGGACTGAGCTCGAGTCAAGGGAGGCTCGGTTCGTTTGTTTGCGAGCCAACTGAAACAAGTCAAATAACGAATCGAATCATGATAAACGAGCCGGTCTGGTTTATTATTTTAAAAAAAAGTTAAACGAGTCGAGCTCAAGCCGGACTCATTTGGCTCGTTTCGAACTTGAGTCAGAAGGTATTCGGCTTGTTAACAGCCCTAGTTGTGGCATGGTGTGCTACTCTTGCAATTTTGTCAAATGCAACCCGTAACTTTAGTTTATGTAAAGGGCGGTGGATGCAGAAACTGTCTGATCCAATTAATAATCCCCGTCTTTGTAGAGCAAACGTTTTCTTTGGTTGACTAATTTTATTTTACTTTTGAGAATTTTCGTTTTTGGTTATTCTTTTCCTCTCAACTTCGCAATGGTAGCCAGAACTGAAGACATTCTGATGTGCTTCCTTCCGTTGCATCAATCTGGGTTCTCGTCGACGGAATTCCTGATGTGTTTTTGTGCATGTTTCCAATATTTGATATGCAGATGTCATAGGGCTCTGCTCCTCTATCTCTGTTTTTTATGGCACTTTGACTGGTGAAATGATGGTACTTGATGTTACGCGATGAAGATTTTGAGCCCGTATGGTGCATTTGCTTTATAAGCAATCTTCAATTACCCTAGAAGAGAGTGCTTTGTGCAGAGCTTGGCGTGTGAGACCTGGTCCAGCCGTGTCAATGGGACTAAGCCCCCCAGATTTGCAGAGTACCCCCTCCCCCTTTCTCCCAACAAAATAAATAAATAACCTTCGTGGTTCGATGTCAATGTTCAGCCGTGCGCAGCTGGCTAGTTGGCTGTTCTCTCTTTCTTTCTATTTTTGGTTGGGCGGAGGGAGAGAAGATGTAAGCATTGTAATTTGGTTTATTTGGACTGTAGCTGTATAGAAGCGCTGACGAAATACGCAAACACAGCTACAGCTTCGTGAGCAGTTACTCCGTTTTTTGACGAGAAATGCTCCTAGCCGATGAATATCTTGATGGTCTTAAGGATCAAAGACTCGGACTGCGATTTCTTTGAGGTGATCTTCTCGCTGATTAGAAAGCTGAATAGAATGATCCCTCCTATCATCTGGGATGCATTACACATTGTCTCCGTTTTTGGGCTGAATGAATATCTGCAGTCCAGATTATATGGTCCTCGCTTTTCACTCAATTTCTAACATACGAACCATTCATATGGTTTTTGAGTCTCATGCATGTTAGATTGCGTTAAGATGCTGAATTTCTCAGGTGGTCCTTACTGCAGTATGAGGCACGCTTGTATGGTTATATAAAGGGGTGTCCGCATTTTTCAATTAACGAGCTTTGATATGAATCATATGATCAAATTTATTTTGTAAAATATGAAAATAAGATTTCATCGCAAGTTACTATAACTCATAATATTTTACTTAATCATCAATAATATTATTCCATATAAGCTTCATTTTAGAATTTAAGTTGCCAAGAAAGCATAGGAATCTTATAATTGAGCGTTGACAACCAAATTTTCTAAAATATTATGTTTTTCACATTAGAGGTATTAGAGTTGTTAAAGAAAAGGAAGAAACTTTAGAGCTTGTTTGATAACAGGGAGCTATCTTAAGTGAATACTAATTTTGAAGAGGTTAGCCATAGGGATATAGTATTGGTGCTCCATTTGGTGTTCAAGTCTATTTATAAGGAAATTTATAAATTATTGGTTCATTATCAACTAGATTGCTACCAAGGATATCCATTAATAATAATAGATTTAACTTTTAGACTACTTTTTAGTTATTCAAATACAATTTTTCATTGAAAAAAATAGCATTTTCTCAAGGTTATGTAATGTCAATTTGGTAATCATATTTGATCTGATGTGAAATAATAATGTGTTTGAATTAATATAATATTTGATAAATGAATTTTATTTATGTTCGAAATAATAATAATAATGTTTAGTATCTCATATGATCTTAAATGTATTTATATACATTGGCAATTTTTATATGTGATATTTATAATTATGGTTAATGTTATTTTTTAATAATTATTAATTTGTCATTATAACTAATAGTATCATTATTAATTAATATTAGTTATTTTGATTATCCAATTACAATTAAGGCTATTAATATTTTGGGATATTGTACAAAATACACCAAAATTTTGACGAAATATATAATATACACGTACTCTAATTTGCACTATAATAGATATCCCTATGTTTTTATTTTTGCGTACATAATACCCATTCGTTATGTTTTTAGCGGGCGTCGTTAGTATTTGGATAAAATTTAATCTTTATCCTTATTTTCTTTGTAGACTTCTAATTTTATTTTTAATTTTTTTTAAAAAAGAACTCACCATCTTCTTACCCTTTCATCTTTAGTAATAATTCATATGTGTTTTTAGTACCATAATTTTATATGTTGCATTAACCTAAATTGGCATAAATTCAACAATATAAATCATTCGTACTCCACATAAAAAACAAATCAAAATACGTAACTAAAAAAAAATTGATTTGTCAAAAAATGAATATACACTAAATTCTTAAAATATCAAATCAATTTCAATTTGGACCTATAAATTACAAAAACCATAGATAATTTAGAAGGTAATAATGGAAGAACTTGTAGAAAGAAAAATGACAAAAGATTGATTTTAAAAATGAGAGCATCCACACAACACAGGTCAAAATCAGTGTGGTGTTAAACATGAAAAAGAAAAGCCACAATGAATTGAGGAAGCAAAACCACATAATCAAGTCACCCATGCATGAAATTAACTAATTTACGACCAAAAGTACCCAATCTATTGAAAGGAGTTTGCCTCTAAGCATTGCTTAACTCAAAATTCAGATATGAGATCCGAGTCGAAAAGAACAAAAGCACAAACCATCAAACGATGACAACAATGGAGGGAAAACACAAATGATTTCCCTTGATACACAAAATTGCAATTTGGAATATGAAGACTTCAATCCCAATTTAGAGCAAACTGAAGTGATGAATCTAGAGAGACATGTTTCCCTTAATTCTTTAGTAAATTAAGTGCCACCTCACCATTTGCTAGAGTTAGCCATTGTATGTTGATGTGGTGGTTGTGCTCGAACTCGGTGGTGTTATCCGTTGCAACCTCTCTGGTTGTTGTTGTAACACCATACATTTTACTACTATTTTTATTTTTATTTTTAGCAGAAGCATAATATCAAAATAGTTAGGTGTTATCACTATACTTGACATAAGTTCGGCTTACCATACCATCCTTTGGTCGAATACAAGGACAAATAGTTAAGATTTAAAGCATGATAAATAGAGAATAAGAGAACTTCCATAAACATTATATAAGTATTTGGAGATCAATTTCAAGTACAATATCAAAAATACATAAAAGAAATACATTGAAAACTAAGAGTCGTAAAAAGTATTTGGACCAAAGATGATAATCGGATAACATGAATCTACGCTCAACCCCAATACATAAGAAACAATCCTCCACACATAAGGCATCATTGTAACACCCCCGAAATTTACTATTGAAAAATTTCGTTTTATTAAGAGGATTAGTGGGAGTAAAATAACAAAACTGTGAATTCTGGAGATATTACCGCCACACTTAGTATCAGACCGGTTTACTCCTACTGTTCCAATACAAAGTGCTAAGGCTGAATAGGATTATTGTCAAACATGAGTCAATACTTAAACTAAGAATTCATAAAAGAACTGAATCGTTCACAATACAGAAATCAGAGTAAGCATAAAAGAGTTATAATCTAAAAAGTACCTGATTAAAGTTCCCAAAGAGACAAAGGGTACAGTATGACAAAACAACATGAAGTAAAACGGTACAAGATAGATTAAAAGAGAATCCGGCCAAGTCGCTCTCAGTCCTCAGGCCAAGTTCAGGCTCAACTCTCAACCCCGCCCGATGCCTTATAAGTATCGTAGGCATCGAAGATATCATCTCCTACCTGCACAAACTCAAGTGGGCCCTCTACTTGTGGGAATGAGCAGCACCCATAAAATGGGTGGTTAGTACGTTACGTATTGAGCAAGGTAACCATGTAGGTTGTAGCTAAGGCCAAACATATAAGGCATATAACACAAACATGATCATATAGACATCATACAACAATACAGATAATGAAGGCCGAGTTACGGTCCAGATAACTTATTCTTTAGATCGATGGTCAATATACTCATTTCACACATACTCTTTATCAATCCATGTGAGTACGGGAACCCCACTATTATAGTCGGTGGATTGGAATACATATAGGGCAGAACGCTCCGACCACTATTATTGCCGATGGACGGGTCTCTAGGACAGAACGCTCCTGACCACTATTATTCGCTGGTAGACCGATTTGGCCTAGACTCACATGGTGTTTCACTGTAATTACTTAGTGTATTTTCCATGTCTTATCATCATTACGTTTGGTTTTTTGAACACGGAATCCCCCACTATTATAGCTGGTGGACCAAAAAACATGAAGGGCAAAACGCTCATGGCCACTATTATTCGTTGGTCGACTGGTCTGGGCCCGACTCAACAATCTTTCTCTTTAAATGGTTAGTATCTTATTCGTGACTTATTCGATAAATATTTCATTTTTGACATACATGCCACCAACCTTCTACTTCTATCCTCCCAAGAGGACCCGTTCCATATCTTGAGACTTATGTGCCTTCTATCACACCTCGACATTCATCCCTCCTTCCATTTACTCATAACGAAAACCCAACTCCTAAGGGTGTGGGTTAAGACCCATCACTTTATGATATCCAAATCCACTTATTGCCACTTTCTAGGGGTTTTCCTTGAAACCCTAATTGGACATATGTGGCCCAACCTTCCTCTGACTTATACTACCATTATTTCTTTTATCGCCCAATGCCTCATCTCATTTAGATTTAACCCAAATCATATCACTTTACTCACTAATTACACATGTGACCATGAAACCCTAGTTGGCTACTCTAAACCCTAGAACCCTTCTTCCCCCACAAGTCACCTCTCCATTCTTCACCTAACATCTCTTTTTTCCCATGGCACCCATACTCATCCCTCATATACTAAGTTTCCACTCTTATCCTATATTCCACTCTTCTTTAATTATTTTTACTGTCACATTCCCCTCCAATTAGGGTTTTCCTCCCAAACCCTAGCCACATCCCCATATATACCCTTATACCAACCTGCGTATTATTTTTCACCCCAAGTCTCCAATCACTCCACAACTCTCCCCTTACCTTACTTACGCCCCAAGACAACTTTTCTCACGTAAGGATCATCCCCATGCATACTCTATCCATCCCATGCAAACCCTAGAAATTTTCCATGTAAGATTCACATCACTCGTTCATTTTGATCATATCCTCTTTTTTATTTCCCCCCTCATGGGTCATGAGATAATTAGGTCAATCTCATGTCCCCTTATTCAACTCAATTCCCCTATTTCCCTTTTTATCCTTTCATCTCATATCATATTATTAAACTTTCTAGCATGCATGTCGTAGAGGGTCACATCATATAACATCATAAGCACAACATATATAATCATTATACACATGCCATAAGGAATTCACATAAGCATACCTCAACTCCAAGGTACCTTATAAGTAATTAGTCATTATAATCATAAAGTACACAACATAGTATAACACATGGCGCACAAGGCACATAACACACACATAGTTGTTTTTAGCCACATCCTTACCTAATACGACACCGGTCTTGGAGCACGTTCCTACGCCTCCTTAGGGTTTTGACTTGATTCACCTATAAGAGGAAGATACTATGGGTTAACTTCCCTCTTATCAAAATTACCATTTTTCGTACCTTACCCTTATCATAACCTACTTTTAGGGCTAATAATGATAATAGTACTTTTATAAGTAAAAGTAGGGTTATTATTCTTAAGGTAGCTAATCATGCTACTACTAATCAAAATAGGTCTTCGTGGATACAGGTTTATGTTAAAGTAATTATAGCGATATTCATATTATTAAAGGTAATAGCTTCAATATTACTAATAATAATAGTAGTAGTAATTATAGTGATAATACTAATAACAACCCAAATCCTAGTAATAATAATAGTGGTATTAGTAATACAAAAGTAGTGACCAGTGATAGTAATGTTAGTGATATAAGTAATATTAACAATAATGACAAAGTGACAACAACAACAACAACAACAACAACAACAATAATAGTAATATTAAGAATAGTTCCAATCTTAAGAATAATGCTAACAAGGGTCCTAATAATCATAATAGTAGTAACCTTAGTGATAATATGGTCAAGTATAATACCACAACTACTACTAATAATAATAATCAAAATGGTAATAGTAATATAAGGATTCAAATATTTACAATAATAATAAAAGTGATCATATGCCAAAGGTAGCATTAATAATAATAATAGTAGTAGTAATAATAGTGATAATAATAATAATAATGGTAATAATGATAATCATAATAATACTAGAGTTGTTGACCATTAATAATACTATTAGTTAGAATATTCCAGGGTTAGGTCAAATAATAAAAATGATAAGGGTAATAATAATGATAACATAATAATAATATTAAGAATAATACTATTAATACTACTAAAAAAACAGCTAACATTTGTATGAAAAGGGTTTAGGGTTTGGGGAGGTTAGAGTACCACCTAGGGATGACGGTGGCGGCGGCGGCGGTGGAGGGAGAAGAGAGAGGGAGAGGTGGTTGTCTAGGCTAGGAGAGAGGGAATGAGGGGGTGATTGAGGTGGTGGTGGGTGTCTCAGGTGGAGAGGGTTGGAATGGAGGTGGTGGTGCAACCAAAGGGGGCGGCGCACGACAATGGGTGTGGTGGCTGAAGGTGGTGGAGGGAGGAGAAGGGAGAAGGAGAGGGAGGAAAGGAAAAAAGGAAGTATAGGGAGGTAGAAGAATCTACCCTGGTTGTTCTGGAGGGTAGAGGGGGTGTTTGTTGTGGCGGAATCGGTGGTGTGAAGGGCGGCGATGGTTGAGGTGGGTTGATTGGGAGGTGAACTTTGCACGGCTGGGGTGGCTCGTGCAGGGAAAATCGAGGGCAGAGGGAGGTGTAGTTTGGTAGAGGGCGATGCAGGGAGCGGTTCAGTGGGTGGATCGGGTGGCGGCGCTGGACGGCGGCAACGGGCGGTCGTATGATCGGGAGGTGGCGCAAGGGAGGGTTTTTTGGGCTGTGAAATAAAGTAGCTCGATTACGGCTGCCTTTGTGGTATTTATAGGCCAAATGGAGGGGAAAACGATAAAGGGGGAAGAGGACAAGAGGGGGCAGGTGAGGTAGGCACACCGACCAGCGGTGGTAGATCGGTGCAGGGGGTGTGTTTGGTCGAGGAGAAGAAAGGAAAAAGGGGCAGGAACGTGTGAGGAGAGAGGAGGGCTGGTTGGGTTGAAAAGAGACAGGAAAACAACGGAGGAGAGAGGAAAGGTAGGCAGGCGGCATAGTGGTGGTTGGTCGGCGGTGGCAAGCTGGGGTAGTGGCAGGGTGCAGGCTGCGATTTGCAGCTTGGGGGTCGGGGGAAGATGGAAGGGGAAAGAAGAAGTTGGACCGGGCCAGTCCAGGGGAAAGAAAAGAAAAAGGAGAGAGCCGGCCGGGTGGGTGATGGGGAGGAAGGAAGGAGTGTGTGCGAGCCTGGGTTGCGCCGAAGGAGAAGGGGAAAGAAGAGAAGCTTGGGCTGCACGGGTTGGCCCAAATTGGGGGAGAAGGAGAAAAAAAGAAGAAGGGTGAAAGGAGGGAAAGGAAAGAAAAAGGAAAAAAGAAGGGAAAAAGGAGAGAAAAAGAAAAAGGAAAAGGAAAAATAGGTTGGTTGGGTGTTTAGGACATTTTGGTATTTTTGATTATTTAAAATAATAATATTTAGAAAAATAATAAATAAATTCCTTTTTAGATTAATTTGGGCTATTTTGAATATATTTTTCCAAGTTCGATTTTAATTAGCAAAACATCCTAATTTTTTCTAATTAAATTGTTTATTATTTTCCTATTTATTTTGCCTTAATTTCTTCCTCTTATTTTAATAAAATAATTTATTTAATTAATTTCTGTAATAGTTCATTATTTGGCCATAATTTCCTAAATTAAGGTTTTGGGGTATTTCAATTATACGCAGCAAAATTATTCAAAGGATGATCATTGACATACACGAAAACATTTGGGTCATCTACTCGTGAAAATGAGCAGTACCCATAAAAAGGATGATCGATATATTATATACTGAGTACGGCAACAATATAGCTACAATAAGGGTACAAAAGAAAATAAGCATATTTGCAAGTTAATAATAAGCGATGCAAAGTAAACATTAATTCCATACCTAATTATTAGATATAAAAAATATTCATTCTTTTATTTAAGTTAAATTTATGGACCATACTATTCTTAATCTAGAGGAATGGATTCAAGCACCTTTTAGGGTAGAGCACATTAGAACCACTATTATTGTCTAGTAGAACAAACCCAACATATATCAGGACAACACGCTTCTAACCACTATTATTAAACTGGTGGAATGGTTTGAAATACCCCTCAGTGCAAAATATACCCGAGCCATTATTATCATCCGGTGGAATAGACACAACACCTCGGTCTCGACTAACGTAATCTTTCACTTTAAGTGATTAATGTCGTATTAATTAATACTTATCTCAGAATCATATTCTCATTCATATTGAGTTTAGGACCCCACTATAATTAATCTGGTGGAACAGACTGATACACCTTTCACGATAAAGTGCTCTTAAGACACTATTATCGTCTGGTGGAATGGACCTACAATATATCTTGGTCCGACTCATGTGATCTTTTACTTTAAATACTTAGTATATTATTAGAAGTTGTTTTTATAAATATAATCATACATGACTCATGTAGATATCCACAACACATAATAAAAAACATGTAAGGCACAACCATATAGTAATTGGGGCATTTTCTAAGGAAGCAATCCATAATTCCTTTAAGAAATCCTAATTTCACCACGTGAGCATAATTTCTCATTCTATTGCACTCATGGCATGCCACTCATCATTGTCATGAATATTTCGAGCATCATACTTAGTATATTTAAAGTATATTCCCCTTTTAAAATCAGTAAAATTCTATTTCTAACCCTTATTGACCAAAATATCCTTCTTTCACCAAAAACCTCATAATCTCATATTAGGTAACTTGTGTCTTATTCAACCATCATTTGATCACATTACTTATGAAATCATTTATAAAACCATAAGAGATTATCATGCCATGATTAATTTTCGTATTACCATCAAAATTACCTTACGATAGGCAAATACTCATATTTTTCTAATGATCTTATGAGTCCTAATATTAATGAACTTCAACCTCCAATCATCATGAAATACATAACTCCAATTATATGTAGATACGATATAGCTAGATTCATGCCAACCAACCATATACAACAGTGCATACTTTCACATTTCTTCACTTACAAGATATAATATAATAGAATTTTCATAAGAACATCATCCATATAACATTACTGACATGATATTACATACAAAAGTACACGTTGTACATAAAATATCTAACTACGACATGTATCTTTACCAACAAAGACACCTATCTCTAAGCACATAAACCCAACCCGTCTCCTCCTAGATCACCAAAAAATCAGCTAAAAAATTAGAATAAAACACAATTAGAACTTAATAATACAACTGAGAAAAAATTAAGGTAAAAGAGGGTGGAAATGGGAATAAGCAAAACATATGGAGAAGCTAGAGATGTGTGGGAGTATGGTAGTGCTAAGATGGTGCTATAGTGGAACATGGGATTTGCTAGGAGGGAAGCATGGTTGTGCTAAAGGAACATCGAAGAGTACAAGAGTAGCATCCAACGCATGCACGGGTCGAGAGTATGGAATGAACATGAGTGAGGTGTGCATAGGGTGAGGGAAAAATAGCTTACACAGGCTATACATGTACTATGCATAGGTTTTTTGAGAGGGACACAACTAGGAAGTGTGAGGGTGCACACCATGCACCTCAATGAAAATGAACAATACACGATGGGGAGAGGGAAAAAGAAATGATGTGGGTTGGCGATGGTTGGGCAATGATGAGAAGGAATGATGGGGTGGTAGTGGTGGATGGTTTTCCATGGAATGGTAGTGTTTAGTGGTTGATCATGGATGAAAGTGACAAACATAGCAAGAAAAGAAGGAGGAGAAGGAAGGGGTGTTCAGGCTAGCTTTGCTTGACAGAAATGGAGGGATTGAGGGAGTTAGTCGAAACAATAAATGAGGTAGGGCTTGGGAGAGGCATATATATGCATGTTGCGCATGGATGAGGTGAATTGGTAGAGAAGAAAAGGTAGGGGCAAGCATGACTAAGGTGAGGCATGATTGGAGGGAAAGATTTGGCAAAATTTTCAACATACATATCCCATGGATTGTGGAAGATGATGACTGGGATGGTTAGATGATGGGGAAGTTGGACATTAGGAGTTTGGTTGGGAAGAGAAAGAAGCACATGTAAGGTTGCGTAAGGGAAAAAAACATGGGTAGGAGGAGAAGAAAAGGAGAGAGAAAAAAAGAAAAAAAAGGGAAAAAAGGAAAAGGAGATGAGTGTGGAATTATGGTTAGGATTAGGTTAAAAATTTATTAGATAATTAATGTAAGATTAAAATATTAATCATCCAAAATTAGGGTTATGTTAAAATATAAATTACCAGCTCTAATGATGAGGACTAGATTTATATTTAGGATTAAGGAATTAGGATAAGGTAGAAATATAATTTTCTCCAAAATTAAAATTAGGTTAAGACATTAATTATTCAAAATTAAGATTATATATTTTTTTTGAGTATTATAGTTTTAGTGCTTCGTCGTCGTGCACCTAGTCGAGTATGGAGAAGGAGATGATGATGGTTGAAGGTTATGATGGTGGTGTGCTATAAAGGTAAGAGGTCAGCATAACAAGGGTGTTGGTTGTGTGGGTCATTGGGAGTGAGCTTTTCGTGTATTGAAATTGTGACGAAGAAGGAAATAAGTAGTTGTTAGAGACATTAGGTACGCAATATTTGTTAGATATTTGAAACTTTTTTGTCTTTTAAATTGATTTTGCTTCTTAGTGGGTTTTTGAAATTTATGATTTAGCAAATCATATTTAATGTTTTTTCATTTGGGTTGAAGATGAGTAAGATATATTAGTAGGAAGATTTAATGTTTTGTTAATTAGGTGGAAGGTTGGTAGAGTTTTTTACTTGGTAAGATATATTATGGTTGAAGATGAATGTTAGAGGAGTAAACACATTTCCATCCATTTATATTTAAATATTGCTTAAAACACACTACCTTAATTAACATGTCATTGAAATTGATGAAAAACATAACATAAGGGTAATCAATGTGCAAAAATAAAAATATAGAGATATTTAGCACACTGTAGATTACAACAGGGGTATATTGTATATTTCAATAAAGTACAAGGGTATTTAATACAACATCCCTAATACTTCTATTAATTATAACTAATGATTAAATCTAATAACACTCTTATTAATTATTACTTTATAATTTTATTTTATTTCCATAATTATGATTAATAATATTATTATAAACAACTTGTATATCATTAAAATTATTTATAATAATTATTAAAATTATTTTTATTAATTTCTAATTCATAGTCATCCTTATTAATTTGCCTTTTAAGATTATAACTAATATTTTATTTATATCAATTAATTATTTATAGTCATCATAAATATTATTTTTAATAATTATACATTTATCATTACAATTAATAGTAATATTAATTAAATATATTTATAATTAATATTATTTGTATTGATTATTTAATTATAATTATGACCAATAATATTTTATTAATTATAATTAATAATATTCTTGTAGACCATTGAAATCTACAATAGAAATGTGAATTGCATTTGGGTGGAGTACTACCAATTTACCTATGAGAAAGACATGAAAGAGCCTTTTGAGCATCAGAGTAACAAGGGTGTGGTGTCGGCCTAAGAATACTATGATGCTCAAGTCATTAATGTAGGACACGAATAAAGTGAAATAAAAAAGAAGAGAGTTGAATTGATTTAGCCGTCGAACCATGTAAGTATAGCCACCAAGGATGAGGGTCTCGTGGTCCCTGGGTAGAGGTGTTTATACGGGTGATGTCTAAGTCGTAAAAAGGATGAATGGTTGAATGTAGGATCAATATGTTTAAAGTGAATAATAATTCCTTGATAATTCGCTAGAGTATTTTTTCGTAGATTTTGTCTTCCGTTGAGGCTTGCAGCTCCACCATTTATGAATGTCTAAGCTCACAATCTCCCTTCGTATATGTAGAAAAATATCACGATAGGGGCATTTGATGCCGAGAAATTAGGAGGGAAGTTAGGCCACATTCAAATGTAGTGGTTAGTTTGCCTTTGAATTAGTCATATTGATTGTTTGCAACACAGTGTTTGTTCATGAGGTTAACCTTAGGTTACTCAAGGTTTATATGATGCCTTTGGAAATTAGCATTTTGGACCGGGCCAAATGACCATATTTTATCCATACAACCCTTATTAATTATTTCTTTATAATTATAATTATAATTAATATTTTTTTTATAATTATGATTCATTTTATCCTTAAAAATAATTTATATACATAATTAACATTAGTATTAATTATATTAATTAGTTAATTATAATTATGATTGATGATATTTATTAATTCATAGGTATAATAAATACTAACCTTGGTAATTCACTATTTAAGATTATGATTAATATTTTTCATGTTGATTAATTATAATTATATTTAATATTAATTTTATATTTATTAATTTATCATGTAAACAAAAAATGTTATTAATTACTTATAATTATAATTAATATTATTTGTGAATATTATTTAATTATAATTATAATTAATAATATTTTATTAATTAAAATTAATATATATAAATAATAATATTCTTATTAATTATTTCTTTATAATTATAATTATAATTATTATCAATACTATTCTAATAAACTATTTATATATCATTAAAATTTAAATTATTACTAATAATATTTTTATTAATTATTAATTCATATTTGTTATAAATACTATCCTTATTAGTTTCTTATTTGAAATGATAATTAATATTTTTATATAAATTAATTATTTATAATTAGAATTAAAATTATTTTTGATTATTATGAATTTATCATTAAAATTAATAGTATTATTATTTATTAATTATAATTAATATTATGTGGTTTCATTATTTGATTACAATTAAGCTAATAGATTTTTTATTAATTATAATTAATAACTGTAACAAATAATAATATTATTAATTATTTCTTTATAATTATAGTTGATATTATTTTAGAGTAAGAGTATAGGATAATTTCGATATTTAGTAAAAAATAGTGAGGTCTATTCATGAAGTAATAATATGGTAGATGATATAGATAGCTTTATAGTCACAATGGACATTATATTGTGAGAAGTGCACATGATCTTATCAGGTCATGGTAGGAAATTAAAGGAGTAGGCACATCAAACGATAGAGTGGACTTGATATGAAAGCAGATGTGGAAGGGATGGACACTAACTCGTGTTAGGACCTTTGATTTGGGAACCTATAATGATATTCTCTTGATAAACACAAAACTATAGTTTGCGGTAAGATTGAAATGTCCTTACATGCACTAGTTGAATACAAAAAAGGCCCAAGAGGCATGTCAATGGTTCACAGTGAAGCCATGTACACCACCTTTGGGGGGGGGGGATAAAACCAAGGGCTGGATAAGGAAGTGTGTTCAAATGGACGTGCACGAGGTAGCGTGGAATTTTACCTTTGCATGGGCACTGTGGTAGAGGAAAAATGACTATGTTTTTAGGGGGATGGTTTAAGGAGGGAACAAAAATTTGGGGCTATGTTGAACAAATCTTAACCATGTGTTGAACAAAAATTTGGGGCCCAAGAGGCATGTCAATGGTTCACAGTGAAGCCATGTACACCACCTTTGGGGGGGGGGGGATAAAACCAAGGGCTGGATAAGGAAGTGTGTTCAAATGGACGTGCACGAGGTAGCGTGGAATTTTACCTTTGCATGGGCACTGTGGTAGAGGAAAAATGACTATGTTTTTAGGGGGATGGTTTAAGGAGGGAACAAAAATTTGGGGCTATGTTGAACAAATCTTAACCATGTGTTGGGATAAGAGAGACAAATCTGACAAAATCAATAACATAAAGGCTTGGTCTGCTCCTAATATAAGGAAGATAAAAATGAATGTAGATGTAAGGGATCGACGATAATGGGAAATGGTGTGTGGGGATGGTCTGTAGGTAGGGACTGAGCCAGTATAGACCACATGGGGTCACTTAACCCCATGAAATATTCTGTTAGTGTATATTATATATAAGCAAGAGTAGTATTATAATACAAAATTATCCGTGATGTACTGGTTGGACCCCCTCTGTATTACGTTGGAGGATGTGGGTTCAATACCTATAGCAGAAACTTATATTTGTTTTTTACCCATTCTCTTATTTGACCTTAAAATTAAAACACAGCACTTTAAGTTCATTTTTTGAGAAAATATGACTGATAATTGATTTTATTGGGACCCCATGGATTTTTTTTTTCTGGCTTCGTTCTTGTCTATAGGTATTATGAGGGTGCTATCTTATTAGCGGCATGGAAGATATTAAGCGGAGCACAAAAACCAAAGGAGGCATAGGGTGCAGCGTACTAACGAGTAACGACATTATAAATGTTGCAAGAAAGAGGCTTCAATGAGGTGATTGTAGAAATGAAAAATTGCTTGTGGATTTTAGAGATGACAATTTAACAAGTTTTACTCGAAACTTGATGGGTTATATCCGTCGGATGTGTAAACGGATATGGATATGGGTATAGAGGAATGAGAGAAATATCCGCCGGGTTTAGGTATGGATATGGGTAAGTGATCATCAAATCCGTACCCGTAATTGCATCCGCTTATCTGCTATAGAATTACATTTTTACCTTTATTTATATAACTTTAAGTATATTTTTAAGGCTAAAAGTGAAGATATGATTAAATTTTAACAATCTAAATATATAATTCTAGCATTAAATAATTTATACTTTATACTTAATGGGTTTTATTCGAAATTCGATGAATTTTACTCGATAAATATTTAAATGGATATGGATATAAAAAAAAAATACCTACCGAATTTATATACGAATATGGGTATAAGTTTTCTTACTGAATTTACAACAAAATACCCACCGTAAATTTGCGGATAGTGGATTTTCACCAAGTTTAGGTTTCATGCTAGCTGACACTAGAAAGAAAGCCAGTGAGTTTATCAAAGTATATTGGATCCAAGTGAAGAGAGGAGGGAATATAGCGGCTGATAGTATAGTCAAGGTCACATCAGTAGATAAAGTTAATATATGGGACTATAATTATCCTCTTGTAATTGTGAGTGCAATCTTTGAAGATATAAATTAATCAAAAAGCATGTTGCGTCTATCTCTAAAAAAAATTAAATTAATATACAAAACAAATGGCCTGAAACTTGTCGGAAGTAATACTATAAGTAATGAGGATAGTACAAACATAGTTGTTAGTAAGTTGTTTAGTAAATAACTAATTAAAAGATTTAAGGGACAATATGATTGCATTGATTTCTACTTACAACCTAACAACAGAGTTAAAAAACAAAAAATCAGATGTTAAAAAAAAATTCCTAATTGATATGTAATGTAAAATTAGCCCTCTTGTATGCTAAGAGAATAGAATTGAGAATAATATTAAGCAACCTTATACAAAGGCTTGTCTTCAGAAATCGAAGGCGCCTCCGAAACCCCATTGTCCTAAGCTTTGGACACCACCATCCCTTTTTTTTTTTTTGAAACTCAATACTCATTGTTTGGTTAGAGCTAAGGAAATAATAGGTGATGGAGGATGGCTTCTTTGAGATTCTGCTGGCAACTAAGTTGTAGGGTTTGCAAGAAATGTGAAGAGTTCTAATACTTTGCTTGTAAAAATATGGACTATATGTGATGGCCTGCCTTTAGCTAAGAATTTGGGCATCAAACTCGTTGTTGAATGTGATATACTTATTGTTTGTAACGAGATTCTTCGCGCCTCTCCTTTTCACCCTTTATTTGGGATTATTTAGGGCTCTTCTTATTTGTTTTACTAAATTAAGTTTTATCATATCAATAGAGAAATGAATGATGCAACTAGTAGATTAATAAACTTTGATTCGTATATTTTGTATGATTGTATATTTTTGGGTATGTGTACTTTAATTTTATTAGTACTATTTCGTGAGACATTATTAGATTTTTAATACCACTATCCATTAATTTATAATATAAGTCTGTTGTGGTTCTTTTTTTGGTCTAATGGAAATAGCTTCGTTTATTTTCTATGAGATTCCGTATTCGAATTACATCGCTCTTGATACATATCTTAGATGTAAAAAGATACGTGAATATCTTGAGATGAAATTATTATAGTAATCCGAACAGTAGCATTATAAAAGTTTTATTTCTATTGGTGATTAAAAAAGTTACTAGTTAAGAGAGTCGGTTTTATGTAGATATCTGCAATAGAAAATATGTGTTTTCTATATTTCTGAAGCATATGATGCGATATACTTCTATCGTATTGGCTAATAATAAGGGTTAAGACAAATGTATTCTCTTTTAAGATAATATAGATGTTATATATAAAAGAAGACGACGAAAAATGCATGTCTCTCGTGAATTTGCCGAGCTAAGGAATAAAATTGTTAAGAACTTATTTGCACTTTGCCCGAAGAGAAAGTCTGCTGTACCATATTTGTACTCTGCATAAGCTACTATTCCGTCAAATAGCCCAACGACTTTTCTAGAAAAAGTGAAGGAGAAAAAAAGAGAGGCTAAAACACAGCATATTGCTACTCTAGTCTCTAGGCCGCGGGTTAAATCTATAAGACCTAATATTTTGACTGGTCATTTTCGGTAATTGGAAACAGCCTTGAACTGTTGAACGTAAGGGCTAGCTGCGCTTCCGATAACGATCCATTCATAGGACTGGGTTCTTTTGGGTGCTGATAGTAGTAGGCACCTTTTATAGTTGGACTTTATAGCATACATTAGCACTACTACACTAGGTACCATTCCTGGGGGTTGGAAAATTAGTTACGAATGATCTATCCTGGGGGTCCAGGGGCAAGCATTTTCTTGGATGAAATGTCCTTTCATTCTTTCCACTTTATTCTTCGGTTGGGAAGAAGGGATAGTTACTTTAGCGGGGAGAGATGATGGTCGAAGTTTAAATGGTATCTTATCTTCTATTTTAAGGAATAAGTACCCTAGGCACTAAGGAGGTTAATCTAATTATCTTCTATTTTAGGGAACGGTGGCCGGCCGGTGTTGTGATAGATACGTAACATTGAGTGATGGAGACTACCTGACTTTTTTTTTTTGGATATTCAAAGCTCAATATGCTAACTTTAATATTCCCATAATACAAAGCAGACAATACCAACAAGATAATACGTAAACTCAACATCTTATTTGAGTCGAATTTTCCTAGAGAACACAAGGATGATTCATTAACATTTGCATATAAACTTATTTACATATGACTGTTGTGATAAAGATGCACAACGAAGTAACAAAGTTTTATCAGTACAAGCTTCAAATCGCTCAAATAATACCTTTTTGTGTACAAAAGTTTTTCACAACCTTGGCAAACTGATAAGGTTGAATTTTCAATCAATACTTGCCTCGATAATCACTGTAACTCTCCCTCATAGTAGCCGCATCTATTTCACCTCTTTCTTGATTTGAACCATAGAGTAAAAGCTAAAACCTAGGACACTTAGGAGAAAGAATGAGTTTTGAAGATTGCAAGCTAAGCACAACCAATCACAGCCTTAGAGAAAATTGGACTAGAAAATCGGGAATAAACTCCATTGCCATTTGCTGATTACAAACCAGGCTAAATAAGCCTAACTGATATTCTTTTATACTTTTGAAGTAGAAAAGAGCATGAGCATCATCTACGGACGATTTTATCACTCCTTAGAGAGCACAAGCTGTATGCTAAATTCTCCAAGTGTGAGTTTTGGCTTCCGGAGGTTACATTTTTAGGTCATGTGGTGTCAGTAGGAGGAGTTGCCGTGAACCCGGCGAAGAATCTAGCAATGACTGAGTGGAAGGCACCCACTATTGTCCCCGAGGTACATAGTTTTCTGGGTTTGGCTAGATACTACAGACGCTTTGTTCAGAATTTCTCTAAGATATCTCGTCCTTTGACAAACCTTTTGAAGAAGATGACTAAGTTTTAGTGGAATGATGCTTGTGAGGGAGCATTTCAGGAGTTGAAGCTGCGGTTGACTACAACACTGGTTTTGACTCTACCATCGGGATCCAACGAGTTTGAGGTCTATAGTGACGCGTCGAAGCATGGACTGGGTTGTGTATTAATGCAGCATGCTAAGGTAGTGGCTTACGCTTCTTATCAGTTAAAGCAACACGAGCAGAATTACCCGACGCATGATTTAAAGTTGGCAGCAGTTGTTTTCGCATTGAAGATTTGGAGGCACTATCTGTATGGGACACGATATAGATTTTTCACTGACCATAAGAGCCTCAAGTATAAATTCACTCAGAAGGAGTTGAATATGAGGCAGAGGAGATGGCTAGAGTTAGTGAAGGACTGTGATATCGAGTTGACCTACCACGAGGGTAAGGCCAACGTTGTTGCAGATGCCTTGAGTAGGAAGACATCACACTATTTGAGTTTTGTTGTGGTGACTAGTCGGTTGCTGGAGGAGCTTGGAGAGATAAGAATAGAGATGATCAAGCATGGTGACCTAGAGGTCTGCATGAGTGCGTCGACGATTACGCCAACGGTTTTTGATGAGGTTCGAGTGGGATAGCCTAGGGACGTTAAGCTTGAGAGGATTCGGTAGAAGATTTAGGACAGTTGGATCGATGGTTTTTAGATTCACGAGGATGGTAGCATTTGCTACTGAGGTCGTTGGTGTGTACCTTAGAGTTGTGCTGATATGAAGTACCAGATTTTAGAAGAAGGTCACTGTACTCCGTATTCCGTCCATACAAGAGGGGATACGTTGTATAAAGACCTCAAGAGGATCTACTGGTGGTCTTGCATGAAGCGAGAAGTAGTGGAGTTTGTGTCAAGATGTTTGACATGTTAGGAGGTCAAGATCGAGCACCAAAAACCTGTAGGGTTAGTTCAGCCTTTAGATATTCCAGGGAGGAAGTGGGATTCTATCTCGATGGATTTTGTGAGTGAACTATCAAGGACTTATAGCGAGTGCGACATGATTTGGGTCGTAGTCTACAGGTTGACAAAATCAGGAGTATTTATGTTGATGAAGTCGACTTGAAGTATGGATCAACTAGCCGATTCATATATGATGTTTGTGGTGAGTAGGCATGGTACACCTACCGACACAGTCTCCGATCGGGATTCGAGATTTCTTTCACACTTTTAGGGAAAATTATAGGAGGCTATGGGTAAGAGACTGAGGATGAGTACCACCTTCCATCTAGCTACAGACAGACAGACTGAGAGGATGATTCAAACTCTAGAGGATATGCTACGAGTTTGTGTTTTGGACTTCCGAGGCAGTTGGGAATATCATCTACACTTGGTTGAGTTCTCGTACAGCAACAGTTATCATGCTAGCATTGGGATGGCACCATTTGAGGCATTATATGGACGCAAGTGCCAGACACCTTTGTGTTGGAGCGACATTAGCGAGACCGTTGTACTAGGACCAGAGATGATTCAGGAGACGACTCAGCAAGTTTGATTGATTTAGGATAGAATGAGAGCAGCTCAAAGTTTCCAGAAGAGCTACGCAGATAAGAGACGTCGCAGTGATGGATTTGAACCAGGAGATAGAGTTTTGTTGAGGGTTTTACCTACCAAAAGGGTACAGAGATTTCGTCGGAAGGGTAAGTTAAGCCCGAGATACATTGGTCCTTATGAGATTCTTGATAGGGTTGGTGATGTTGCATACCACCTAGCACTTCCACCAGAGTTAGCCCGAGTTCATAACTTCTTCCACATTTCTCAGCTAAGGAAGTACGTCGTAGATCCGTCACACGTGATTAGACCAAATGAGATCGAGCTCGATGATTCATTGTCTTATAGGGAGAGGTCATTGAGGATTCTCGATACCAATATTAGATGGACCCATACAAGCTCAGTACCCCTCGCAAAGATTCTTTGGAACCGCCATAGGACAGAAAAAGCGACCTAGGAAACCGAGAAAGATATGCGTGAATTGCATTCCGAGCTTTTTAGTATAGGTGTGTTAAGTTTAGGGTGTCTCTCTCTCTTAAGGGGGTAGTTGTAATACCCCATATTTTTAAAATCCAAATTTATTAAGTTTAATAATTTTATTAGCGTAATTTGATGTAAACAATTAATTATTTTAATTTCGATTCGTTTTATGGATTTATCAACGATTTCAAATTCATATTTGAATTTAATTAATCGTTGTCGTTGCGAACCATTCTAGATAAATTCGTTCACGACAATGATTTTATTATATTCTTATGAATTTGATATTCGGTTAAAAATATGTATTTCCATTATTTCTCGTATTTTGACTTTAATATTTTAGATTCGTTCTTGATTATAACTTCGTTGTGCGATTTCGACTTTATTTTGGAGTTATATTTCGTTAACAAAATATATTATTTAAATTATGAAATTTCTGCTTAAATAATTAAATTTATTTTAATAATTTTATCCGTAGATATAATTCTGACTTTAAATTTATTCATTTTTGAAAATCGTTAATATTTTCGGAAAGTTTTAAATTAAAAAGGTTTTGCGGAGATTATTTATGAATTTCTTTCTGAAATTAATTTTCTTCTGTTTTACGCTTTTTGATTTACGGAAAACCGATTTCGAAAATTATTTAAATTAGTCTCGGTTTATTAGAATTTGACTTATATGCTTTTAAATAATTTTTTGATGTCGTATAATATATTTCTGTAAATAATATAAATTTTTATCTTCATTGGTAAATTCTTCTGAAAATGTTTCCGAAATTCTTTATATAGCTTTTTTATTAATTTTAAACGTTCAGATCGTTTTGAAATAAATTTTCGTTAAATAAATTTTAGATAAAATCATCCATTAATGATTTTACATATTTAGTATTTATTTTGTAGTGTATTTGAAAAAAAAACTGAAATCCCGAAACCCGTCGGACCCCCCTCTTCTTTCCTTTTCTCTCTTCTCTCCCTTATCTTCTTTCCCTGCTCCTGACCCTTGCTCCCTATTCCTGTCTCGAGCCAAAAACAGCTCCAGCCTCCCTCACCTCCTCTATCTCCTAGCTACACCAGTCGCCGGCCGGCCTCCAACCACCTGCAACCGACGACGTCGCAGCAAGCAATAGCCGCAACATCAGCCACCGAAGCAGCCGTGCAACAACAGCAACGAACTGCAGCAGGGGCAGCGCAAGCCACGCCGGTTGTGCCGCTGTCCGGCCACGGCAAGCCTCGCTGACAACCGGCGAGGCGCCCCTAGCCTCCGACGAAGCTTCTCCGGCCTTCCTTTGTCCCGATTTGTGTTGGTTTCGTTGGTATAAATTTCTAAAAAACCCTAATATTGATTTGATTAATTGAGTATGATTTAGCTTGTGATAAGCTAAATTAATTGTTTGATAATGTATATATGTGCTGTGAGATTGTTTTGGATAAGTTAATTGTATGGTTTAGGTTGAAATTCTGGAAAATTGAATTTTTGGCCGGGTTATGCCCGAATTTTTTGGATTCGTCTGATTTAGCTATTTTTGATAAATTGATTATACAATATGTTTTAAAATGTATCTAATTTCATGTTGAAACCGTCAATTTGATAAATTTATGTGGAATTAATCGAAATTTGATTCCTAGGTCAAAATTCGTGTGTAATGAAATTTTGTCACATAATTGAGCCGTTTCGCTAAATTGATTTTATAATATCATTTGAATTGTATTTAATTTCATATCGGAAGTGTTGATTTGGGAAAATTGTGTGTAATTAATCGGAATTGGATTTTTAGGTCAAAACTCTTGCGAGACTAAATTGGATTGTGTAATCAGGTTGTTTTATTCAATTGACTATATAATTTATATTGGAATATATTTAATTACATTTCCGAACCGCTAATTTATATATTTTAGCAAGAATTGATCGAATTTGCGTTTCGGGCTCAAAAACCCTAATTGTGCTAAATTAGGTATTTCTTTTAGTGGTTTTGATCAATTGATTATTTGATATGTTATAAAATGTGTTTAATTGCATTTCTAAACATTCCATTTGATTAAATTTATATAATTTTACCGAATTGTATTTTCGGGCCTAAAACCCTAGATTTCAAGTGAGATTATGAAATTGATCATGTGTATAATTGTTTTTCTAAAATTAAATTTGTAGAAATAGTTGAAATGATCCTAATTGCTTTCTAATACCTTTAATTTGAATTAATTAATTTGAATTACCCGAGTTTGTGTTGTGGGCTTTGAAACCCTAATTTTGAAAATGGATAGTCTTAAATTGACTACTAGGAAGATTGTTTTGTTGAAATTAATTATCTAGATTTATCTAAAATTAGTTTAATTGTGTTTCAAAGCTATCAATTTGAGGTAATCGAAGTGATTTAGTCGATTCGTAGTTTAGGAATTAAAAACCCTAATATTCGGGGATTGTTTCATAAAATTGATTTTTGCTATGCGTCTTTTATCTAATCGATTTTTGTCTTTGGGTTTTAAGTCATTTAAATTATGTTTTAATCTAATCGGTTTGGATTCGATTCTATGTAAATGGTTGGTTTACCTATTTAGTTGTAAAGCCTAATGAATAAGTTATTTTCGATAAATTAACTTATGATCGATTATTCTTTCTCGGTCTTTCCAAATTAATTTGAAATGTCCCAAGTGGTATTTGTATTAATCCGTTTTGATTTATATTTAATCTTAAATCTTAATAGAGCTATGCTTTTAAGTCCTAAGTTTTGGACACGTTTTTCAAGAAAGATCATTTGTGTTCGTTTGCATTTATTTAATTATAATATCTGAATTATTAATTGATGAGATAGTTTCTATCCTGGTTCCCATTTCTATCGGCGATCTAGGAAAACTTTATTGTGGATCCTCGAGCTAGTGATCTCTCTCTCCCTCTTATCTCGCTTAGCTAGCTTCAGATATATGTAAGTTTCTACTTACCTCCACTTATGGGTGTTTCGTAAGAATGTGGCTAAGAACAACTATGTGTGTGTTATGTGCCTTGTGTACCATGTGTTATGCCATGTTGTGTACCTTATGTTTTTAATGACTAATTACTTGTAGCGCAGCTTGGAGCTGAGGTATGCTTATATGTATTCCTTACGACATGTGTGTAATGATTGTTCTATTGTGTTTATGATATTTTATGACGTGACCCTCTAGGATATGCATGCTAGGATATTAATAATATGATGTGTGGTGAAAGGATAAAATGGGGGAAAAATGTGGAAGTAAGAACAATTAAGGAAGAGTAGAGTAATGGGTTAAGAGTGGAAATTTAATATACGAAGGATGAGTATGGGTGCCATGGGAAGTAAGTAATGTTAGGTGAAAAGTAGAGAGATTATTTGTAGGGGAAGAAATGTGCGAGGGTTTGGAGTGGCTAACTAGGGTTCTCGATCACCTACGAAATCAATGAGTAAAGTGATATGATTTGGGATTGAACCTAAATGAGATGAGGTGTTTGAGGATAAATGAATTAATGGTAATGATGTAAGAAGAAGTTGGGCCACATAGGTCCAATTAGGGTTTCAAGGGAAACCCTAGAGGCTAATAGCGGGTGGAGTCTGATGTCACGAGGTGTTGGGCCTTAACCCACACCTTTAGGAGTTGGTTTTCATTATGTGTAAGTATAAAGGGGAATGGATATCGAGGTGTGATAAGGGGCGCAAGAGTCCCAAGATATGGGACAGGCCCTCTTGGGAGGATAAGTGTGGATATAGTTAGCCATGCATGTCAAGGGTAAAATACTTTCAAATAAGATATGTTAAGACACTAATCACTTAAAGAGAAAGATTGTTGAGCCGGGCCCAGACCGGTCCACCGGCGAATAATAGTGGCCAGGAGCCGGGGTGCCCTGGAGACCGTTCCACCGGCAAATAATAGTGGCAAGGAGCGTTTTGCCCTGCATGATTTCCGGTCCACCGGCTATAATAGTGGGGGATTCCGTGCTCAACAAACCAAATGTAATGAAGCTAAGCCATGAAAAATACACTAAGCACTTACAGTGAAACATCATGTGAGTCGGGGCCAGACCGATCCACCGGCGAATAATAGTGGCCAGGAGCGTTCTGCCCTGGAGATCAGTCCACCAGCGAATAATAGTGGTCAGGAGTGTTTTGCCCTGTATGTATTTCCGGTCCACCGACTATAATAGTGGGGTTCCCGCACTCATATGAATTGATAAAGAATATGATGTGAATCAACTATATTTACTAGAGATCTAAAGAATGAATCTACATGGACCATAGTCGGCCTTCATTATCTATATTACTACATGCTGCTTATGTGATTGTGGCCATGTAATGAGTTGTCAATAATAGGGATTATTCCTACCTGAGGCGCATGAGCTACTTTATATTTCGGTCATACCACACTTACATGTTTAAATAGGATGTTACATATGTTTCACATGTTATTATATGTGTATGGTAGGACTTATGATGTGGGTATTGAGTATGTATAATATTGTATCAATGTAATGCATCGTGATTCAATATGCACTTAATGTTATAGTTTACGTCTCTCCCATAAGATAGGGTAGTGGGATTTACTCAGTATTGGACATGTATTGATACTACCTTGGTTGAATGGGTCCTGTGATGATCCACTGATGGTAGGGAGCAGACCTCTTGTGCAATCCGGAATATTGTATTTGGGTGGAAGTCTTGGTTTGAGAGAGTAGGCAATCCGGAATTTGATCTATCGGGTTTTATCTTATTTAACTGTATTCATCTTTGGAAGTTACAAGTGTTGTATTTAAAATTTCAAGGGTATTGTAATTGACTTTCAATTTCTCGTACTTTGATAAGCTTTTAAAATTCGGATTTATTTCACAGGTTCCGCTGATTCATTCAGCGATGATTTTATTTAGTGAATTGATTCACTTGCCATCTGCCTGTGGATATCTCCTTGTAGGAGTTTATCCTCACGACATAAATGTTTGGAATTTTGTTTGACAGGTTTTAGCCTTACATCTAGCATGAGATAGATGGTAGACATTTATCTTGTGTTAGATGTGGCGGTAACATTCCCCCAAATTCTATTTTAGCTTCCGCTTTATTGTTTTAATTTTTTTTCTGGATTGAATTTTGGGGGTGTTACAAGTTGGTATCAGAGCTTTTGGTTGTTGTGAATCGAGTTTCGGTCAGAGATTCGGTTCTCACAATCCTAAATGTTTTAACTGAAAATGTATATACCTTCTTTCAAGTGAATTTTAAATACGGATTAGCTTGTGAGGATAGTATAATTTGGGTAGTGTAAGTGACCTTGTGATTTGCTGTTGTAATTATGTCTTTGTATATGGTCACTTGTTATTTTATATACTTGACTTGTGTTAACTTTGAATTTTATGTGTTGTAATTATTATTGTTTTGTAATTAGTTTGCTCTTAAGGGGGTAGTAACCCCACTAGGTTAACCCTAGTCTTGCAGGTTTGGTGGATTGATAACCTTAACATATACCTTGTCAGATATAGTATGATGTGACATAAATTATAATCTATTTTGGTTGAGTAGTCTCACTTTTTGGAGTTGTAAGAAATTTAGGTTTGTAACCCTGATGGTGATGTTTAAATAGATGTATCATTTTCAATTGGGAGAAACCTAGAATTGTGATGATGATAATGATAATGTTGAGGTTTAGATTGAGGTGTTCGTGTTCATAAATAGAGTGTAGGGTGCCTAATTTACCCTAGTGATTTTAATGATGCTAACTTTCATTATGTGTTTATATCTAGTTTCCGTTGATTAGCTTTCAATCACAGGTTGCTATAGTAGTAGCATTTTCAAATTCAAGTGTTTAGACTATCATGGTGATAGCGTAGATTAGAGAGCTTGTTAGTAAAGTGTTTTGGGTTAAGAATTTCCTTTGACCTAGGTGTATGTGGTTGGTGTGTAAGAGGACCCTTTATGAGTCGTTGAGCCAAGTGTTAGCCTTGTTTTCTTGTACGATGTTATGGAGATAACTCATTGTGTAAGGTTTTATGTGCATATTATGTATTGGTTGTGTTATTAGAGTTGTGTAATCTTTAGAATTTTCATTCCTTTATTCTATTTGAACTTCACATTATACTTTCTGTTATTCTTTTGTAAAACCTTATCTTAAAGAATAATATTTTTGTAAATTTTTTTGACCTTAAGTCTGTAATTCTTCCGTATTTGATTTCTATTGTATTTGATCTACTAAATATCAATTCTCCTTCTTTTATTTTGCTAGCTATGGGCAGAGGTTGTAAAAACCCTAGGGAAAGAATGGTTTCATATTTATTCTTTGGCACGTATCAAAACTCCTTACATACTCTCTGATTGTCCACTTCATTCCCTTCCAATAGAACACCACAACTAGCCTTGTAGAAGTGACATGTGCACCTGAGTGCCCCTAGTGGGATCATAATGGTATAACTTCATTAGTTGTTGCTGTAATGCTAAATTCTGTGTAATATCCCAATTTTTATCTAATATTAATCTTGAGTAATTAATATTTTAACCTAATTCTAATATCGAGAAATTAATATTTTTACCTTACCCTAATTTATTAACCCTAAATCTTAACCTAATACTAATATTTATTTTGGATTATTGGTATTTTTTAACCTAAATCTAACCTCTAATGGTTGATAATTAATTTATCTTAATACCCTAACCTTAATTATTTTAACCTAATTCTAATTCTAAACCCAAACTTAATTTCTTTTTCTATATTCCTTTTTCTCCTTCTCCTTTTCTTTTCCTTTTTCCTTCCCTCCTGCATGCCTTCTTTTTCCCACCTTCTCTTTTGGCTTGTGTGAACCATTTCTTCCTTTGGCCATATCCCCTCTGCCATACTTCCCTGACTTATACTTTACCCTCATCATCAACCATCAACTACCTTGTGCTATGTTTGTGGGTTTGGTTGAAATCTTGCATGATCACCATACTTCCCTCTCCCTCTCCGCATGCATATGTGTTCGCACGCACACACTCCTCCATAATTAGCATATTTAATTCCCCAAACCACTTCTTCCTCCCCCATTTCCGTCGTGGAATAGCACCACCAATGAGAATACCTTCCTTTTTCTTTCCTTCCTCCTTTTTGTAGTTGCTAAAAATGTCATGACAAATCGACAACGACACCCGCCACCATTCCTCCCACTTATGCACCAATCGTCATCATCATACATGTACCCCCAGCTTTAGCCAAAACCACCAAACCCACCCCCGCCAACACCAACCAAAACAATCGAACCTTCCCATTTTCTTCACCACCCACCACCTTCGGCCTTTCCTTCAATTCCTCCCTCCCTTGTATCGATTTTTATTGCCATTCCAACCCCAACCTCTAGCCAAAACCACCAAACCACACCCCTAGAACCAACCAAAATCACTGTTCCCTCCCCCAACCTTTGACCATTTCAACCAAAGTCACCCCTTAACCCTTCAACATCACCCACAGAAACAAGAACCCAAATAACCACAACTTCTATCATTCATCACCCATAACCTTTGGCACTTTTCACAATTCTACACCATTTATTCATGGTAGTAGCTACCACTTCTCTCCCCATTGCTTCGATACCTTCAACTGTTCCTCTGCCTTTATTGCACAAGGTTTTACTGAGTGTTGATCATTTAGTTTTTCTTCCATTCTTACACAATTTTTTACTTTATCCTTTCCTTCATTGTATCCTAAGTTATAATTGTATTTTATCATTGTTTTCTTAGGTATTTTTTTAAGGAGGTGGGATAGGATATATGTGCTTAGAGGCCGGTGTCCTTTTTGGTAAGGATACAAGTTGTAGTTAGAGTTTTTGTGCTAAATGTTATAAATGATGGTTTGCATTACCATTTTTATATCATTATTTTTTTAAATTCATGTTTTAAATTATATAATATGATAATGTGGATTACATGATGGAAAGAGAGTAAGAATGAGGGAATATGTCCTTATGCAATAATTTTTATGTTGTAAACCATATATGAGTTGTTATGATATATGATATTGAAATGTGGATTTTATGAATTATGGTAAGTGGTAAATGATTATATTTAAGATGTATGGTGGTGTAATGAATTGAGGATTAGGAAATAAGGAAATTAGACATATAAGGTTTTTGTAATATAAGGGCGTTTGGCTGTCCTTAATGGTATTTTCGGTAATATGAGTTTAATAGGAAAAATTTGGTATTTTAATGTGTTAAATGGGTTGAAATATACTGAAAAGATAATGTGAAATGAACGAAGTAATTATGAATGGCCTAAGCCCAAATAAGATGAGAAAATGGCTTAATTGGGGAATAGTAACTTTATGAGCGAGGTTGTTATCACTTGTGTAAAATATTAGAGTTAGTCCATGACTTTAAAATATGTTGTTAACATTGGTATTTTAGGAGTTTATATTGAATTTGGTGATTATATGAGTCTTTTGGAAAAATTTAAACCTAACTTGTGAAATTAGAATCTTGTAGAGGCTGTATATAGTAACTCTTGAGGTAGGGTAATTATTTCATGTTTAAGAAGTTTGAGTTAGACTTTGATTTTCGGGTATGTTGATACCAATAATAATAATATTTTAGAAATATGCGCTAAATTTGGTGGATAAATGATAAATATGGAAAAATTTATGCTTATAATGCGAAATTAGGGTTTCCTAGGGAGATTATGGACCTATTCCTTAAAGATAGCCTTGATAAATATGTATATGTGCTTTACATGTTCCAATTATGTGTTGTGAATATCTATTTGAGTCCCATATGCTGATATAACCAATTATGAATAAGATAATAATCATTTAAAGTGAAAGATCACGTGGGCGGGGCTGATATATTTTATGGGTTCGTTCCACCAGATGATAATAGTGGTTTAGGTGTGTTTTTCTCTGAGAGGTGCATTAATATGTTCCACTAGATTAAGAATAGAGGGCCCATAAACAACGTGAACGAGAATATAATTTGAGATAGGAAACTAATGGATAAGACATTAATCACTTAAAGTGAAAGATTACGTGAATTCGGAACGAGGGATAATGTTTGTTCCACTAGATGATAATAGTATCTAAGGTGTATTCTTCTCTAAGGGGCAATTTAGACCATTCAACTAGTTTAAAAATAGTAATTAAGAGCATGTTGCTTTGGTATATGTTGGGTTCGTTCCTTGGGATGATAATAGTGGCTCAGGTGTGTTGTCCCTGAGAGGTGCTTTAGTCTGTTCCACCATATTAAGAATAGTATAGTCTCTAAACTCAACGTAAATAAAAAGAATAGAATATGTTATATCTGAATAATGAGATCTAAAATTAGTGTTCACCTTACATTGATTCATGTATCACACATGTATGCTTATTCTTTGATGTTAACTTATGTAACTCTTTGTATCTTTGTCGATTGTCTTGTCACCTTACTCAGTACGTAGAGTACTCATCATCTTTTTCATGGGTGACACTCATTCCCATGATTAGATAACCCGAATGTCATTGTGTAGGTTAATAAGGACCCATTGGATGGTTTCTCTACTTATGATGCTTTATATGTGGAGTGATATTATGTATCGGTCTTTGGGCATAGAGTCATGTTATCTAGATATTAGCTCTTACCACGATACCTTTTTGGACTGTTAGCTCCATGGTATCCTTTTAGATGTATTTGATATTGTTCTTGGATTTAATCTTCAAATTCTTATTTAAGTTTATGTTATTTCTCTCATTTTCTATTCATCCTTTTTTATGTTCTAATTGTTTTGCCTTGTGATTGATATAGAAATGGTATGGTAAGATAGACTTATGTTAATTATGATAGTACCACCCACTTATTTTGGTATTTCACCTCTGTTAAAAAAATAAATATTTTTAGTAATAAATTTTGAGGCGTTACAAGTTTGTATTAGAGCTTTGGTTTTAATTATCATGTTTTTTTAAAAAAAGTTTTCCATTGATCCCTTAATTACTTTATTAGTCTATATTATATTTTGAAAAAAAAATCAATTATTTAAAAACCCAGATTACCTTATGAGAAATCGAGAATGGGTAGCCTATGCAGCCTTTATATGTCTTTATGTGCAATGTGTTCTAGTAAGCTAGGGAAGATTATATTAACATAATTTTTATCTTGCAGCTAACTCACTATGGGGCTTAATGGTCACGCTGGCTATTTCGAGGAGGCTTTCGAGGCCTTCATTGAGTTTGTCAAACATCCACTATATCCACTTCAGCCTCAGCCTCAACCACCACCACCACCTCCACATTACCCATTGGAGGATATTAGAGAGGATTGGCTTCGAAGGGTTAAAGGATATAACTTGCCAATCTATGTTGGTGATGCGGAACTAGTCATCCTGGAGGGATGGATTTGGGATATGGGCCAGAATTATGAGGTAGTTGATTGTCCACTTACTTGGAAGCCGAGTATAGCAACTTTCTTCCTTCTAGGAGCTGTAGACACCTATTAGGTTGGTCGTCGTGTGCTGGAAAGACCATCAATGTTCTGAGAGGACTTTAAGACAATTATCCACGCTAATTTTTACTTTGAGAGTCTTAAGAAGGATAAGTTAAAGGAGTTCATGAAACAAACCCAAGGTAGCATGATAGTATGGGAATATCATGCTCAATCATAGAGCCATTGATGTTTGCACTAGGCATAATAGCTAGCTAGTTGACTGTGATTTATTAATTGAAGAGGGGGATTCACTTTAGCATCCGTAAGTAGGGATGGCAATCAGACGCGTTTTACCTGAAACCCGATGGGTTTTATCCATTGGATGTGTAAATGGATATGGATAAACAGATATGGATATGGGTATGGAGGAAGGGGAGAATTATCCACCGAGTTTGGGTATGGATATGCGTAAGGGATCCTTAAATCTGTATATGTACCCACATCCATTTACCCGATATAAAATTACATTTTTATCTTCATTTATGTAACCTTAAGTATATTTTCTAAGGCTAAAAGTGAATATATGATTAAATTTTAACAATTTAAGTATATAATTCTAACATTAAATTATTTTTATTTTATACTTAATGGGTTTTACTGAAAACTCGATGGATATTTAAATGGATATAGATGAGGAAAAAAATACCTGTCGGGTTTGGATACGGATATGAGTATAGGTTTTTTTATCAAGTTTGGGTAATGGATAGGGGGTACCCGATCCGTTGCCATCCCTATCTGTAAGATGATGAGTGTTGTGGCTTTCCAAGACTTGGCTACATTGTATAAGTGGATATATGTTTCCACTACGATGGTTTAGGATAAGGCTTCCATTCTAGGCAAGAGAAAGACAAAGGCATAGAGTTCTGGAGGAGGATCTAGTTTTGGGGAAGTAGACCACCAAGGTTTCAGCTAAGGGGTCAGTTCTAGTCGTGGGGTGGTCAGTTTCATCACCGAGATTAGATGGGTTGACAAAGTAGACTTGCAAGACCACCGAGGTGCTTCATGTGTTGATTCTATAGCTAGGATCGTCTAAGGCAGGACCGTCGGTCCACTTCTATTTTGTGTAGGGTGGGTGGTCAGTTTCTCCACTGATATTTTAAGTGCCATTGTTAATAGGGTTAATTCCAATAGTAGAGACCACTAGTACCTCAATAATAATCCTATTATAAACGGACCTAATAGCCACAATAGTAGTAGAGGACATCTGCCCCAACTAGTGTACAACCTAGGGAGGATAAGAGGATACCATAATGGCCTCGCCAATTTCCTCAGGGTGGAGGATAGATCTAGAGTTTAAGAGGGTATCATGGAGGATATTAGGGATTACAGTTAGGCGGGTGCCTAAATGTTATTAGCTAAGTAAAGGCTAATTGACAACTGGATGTGGTCACTGGTATGTTTTCTATCATTTTTTTGCCAACATATTTGTTATTTGATTGAGGTGCATCTTTGTCATTCATCTTTACCATTTTTTTGCTAGAGCTGCCTTGTCTCTGTCCGCTAGTATGTACATTTCTGTGATGTTGCCTTCTGGGGATAGATTGGATTACACTAGGATCTACTTTGACATGGCTTTAGAGATAGGTAGGGTAGACTTTCTATTAGACTTAGTTAAGTTAGACCTATAATACTTCAATGTCATCCTTGGGATAGATATGTTGGGGAGATATAAAGTGGTGATATACCGTGCACAGGAGTAAGTTGTGTTGTAAGGACCTTAGGGTAATAGGGTCTCCTATAAGAGATGCAAGCCTAGGCTTACAGAAAAAGGTTATATCTACCCATATGCTATATTATTTGGTGTAGAGGGGTTACCCTATGTTTTTGTATGAAGTTTAGGTGGTGAATCAGGATGTCTTAGAATTGGAGGATATTTCAGCCACTTTGGAGTTTCCTGACATATTTCTATAGGAGATACCAGGTGTGCCATTGGTATGTGAGATAAACTTCACCATTGAGCTAGTACTAGGGGCGAAGCCAGTTTTATAGACACCTTATTATATGACATGAGTAGAGTTGCAAGAGGTTAAGACCTTGTTGGAAGTTCTAGTGACTCATAGGGATATTCGACCAAGTGTGTCTCCATGGGGAGCATTAGTTCTATTTGTGAAGAAGAAGGATGTAAGTCTTTTCTTGTGCATATATTACTTATTGGGTCTAAACTAGTTGACAGTGAAGAACCACTACCAGTTCTTGAGGATCAATAACTTGTTTGACCAACTTTGGGGTGCTTCAACTTCTCAAAGGTTGACTTAAGTTTGGGTGATCATCAACTATGCATCGCCAAGATGAATTTCATGAAGATAACCTTTTAGACACGGTATAAGAACTATGAGTACATAGTGATGCTTTTTGGGCTCACTAATGCATTTGCTATATTTATGGATTTGATGATGATGATTTTTTTCCATTCCTCAATTAGTTTGTGGTGGATTTTATAGATGATATTTCCATATACTCTCGGAGTAGAGAGGAGCATGAGCAACACCTTTGTATAATTTTTTCACTCCTTAGAGAACACAGGATGTATGTGAAACTCTCTAAGTATAAGTTTTAGCTTCGTTAGGTTACATTTTTGGATCATGTGGTGTCATCAAGAGGATTTGCCATAGATTTGGCAAAGATTTTGGCAGTCACCAAGTGGAAGATACCCACCTGCATCCTTGCGGTTCGTAGTTTCCCAGGTATGGTTAGGTAATATTGGTGCTTTGTTTAGGACTTATCAAATGTAGTTGTCCCTTAATGAACCTTCTGAAAAAGTCAAAAAGATTCTAGAGGGATGCATGTGAGGGATCATTTCAGGAGTTGAAGCGGCGTCTGACTACAACTCTGATTTTGACTCTACCATTGGGATCAAATGGGTTTGAGGTCTACAAAGATGCATTAAAGTACAAATTGGGTTTTGTGTTGATGAACATGGTAAGGTAGTAGTTTATGCTTCTTATTAGTTGAAGAAGCATGATCATAAGTACCCGATGTATGATTTGGATTGGGAAGTAGTTATCTTCATACTTAAGATTTGGAGGCATTATAGATATATAACTTAGTGTAGATCCTTTACCAAACATAAGAGACTCAAGTATATATTCACTCAGAAGGAGTTGAATATGAGGTAGAGGAGATGGATAAATTTGGTGAAGGAATATGATATTGAGTTGACCGGGCATGTGGGTAAGGCTAACATCATTATAGATGCCTTGAGTAGGAAGACATCACACTCTTTGAGAGATTTTGTGGTGTCGAATCAGTTTCTTGAGAAGCTTAGTGATATGGGGATAGAGTTAATCCAAAATGGTAATATGGATGAGTGCTTTGATTAGTCTGCTAACTGTTTTTGATGAGATAAAATTAGGATAACTTGGGGATTTTAATCTCGAGAGGATTTGACAGAAAATACAAGTTGATCAAGCTGAGGGTTCTAGATTCATAAGGATAGTAGCATTTGCTACAGAGGTTATTGGTGTGTACCTCTAAGTTTCACTAAAATGAAGTGCCAAATATTAGAGGAGGGTCACTATACTCCATATTCCACCCACCTAGGAGGGAATAAGTTGTATAAGGGCCTTAAGAGAATCTATCGGTGGCCTTGTATGAAGTGAGAAGTAGCATAGTTTGTGTTGAGGTGTATAACTTTATAGAAGGTTAAAGATTAAGCACTAGAGGTCTTTAGGGTTTATTTATCCTTTATATTTTCTAAGATGGAAGTGGGACTGCATCTTGATAGATTTTGAGAGTGGGATATCAAGAACATGTAGCAGATGCGATACAATCTGGGTTGTTGTGTTTATGCCAATGAAGTCAACTTAGAGTATAGATCATTTGACCTGTGACATATGAAGTTTGTGATGAGTAGGAATGGTACCCCTACCAACATAGTCTCCAATTAGGAGTTGAGATTTCTTTCACACTTTTATGGAAAGTTGTAGGTGGCTTTGTGCATGAATTTAAGGATGAGTACTACCTTCCACCTAGGTACAAATGGGAAGAATAATATGATGATTTTGACACTTGAGGATATGCTACAAAATTGTGTTTTGGACTTCTGAGGTAGTTGGGAGGATCATCTACATTTGGTTGAGTTCTTGTACAACAACTATTATCGTGCTAGCATGGAGATGCCACTCTTTGAGGCACTGTCTGGACGCAAGTGCCAAACACCTTTGTGTTAAAATGATATCAATGAGACTATTGTACTTAAACCATAGATGATTAAGGATATAACTTGGCAGTTTTGATTGATTTAAGATAGGAAGAGAGTAGACCAGAGTTGACATAAGAGTTATGTAGATAAGATGCAACATACTGATAGATTTAAGCTGAGGGACAAAGTTCTATTGAGGGTTTCACCCACCAAAAGGGTGCATAGATTTAAAGGGTAATTTGTGCCTAAGATACATTGGTCCTTATGAGATTCTTAATAGAGTCGGCAAGGTTGCATACGCCTAGTACTTCCACCAAAGTTAGCTCAGGTTCATAACTTTTTCCACATCTCTTAGTTGAGGAAGTATGTTGTAGATCTATCCCACATGATTACACCCAATGAGATCGAGCTCTATGATTCTTTTTTCCACAAAAGGTACCCTTGTGGATTCTTGACACTACGGTGCATCGTACTCGTATAAGCTTAATTCCATTTATGAAGATTATTTGGAGTCGAAATGGAGCAAAAGATGCAACTTGGGTGATAGAGAAGGACATACGAGAGTCAAATCCCAAGTTTTTTTTAGCATATGTGTGTTAGGATTCAGGGATCTCTTAGCTTTAAGACAGTGGCACTGCTCGTGTTGTGTCATATTTGATAGAGTGGATCGCCGATATCATCTTTTCCTTACATCCTCTTTCTCTTCCTCCCCAACCTTGACTTATTGACTTTAATGATGCAATCTCTTTTAATGGGGAGTGATATAACACCCCAAATTTTATCTAATCTTAATATTGGGTAATTAATATCTTAACCTAAGTCTAATATCAAAAAATTTATATTTTTACCTGGCCTTAATTCCTTAACCCTAAATCTTAACCTAATCCTAATCTTTATTCTAGGTTATTGGTATTTTTTTTAACTTAAACCTAACTCTGGATGGTTGGTAATTAATTTATCCTAATATAATTTAACTTAATTCTAATTCTAAACTCAAACTTAATTTCTTTTTCCATCTTCCTTTTTCATTTTTCTTCCTCTCCTGCCCAACTTTTTTTCCCTCTTTTTCTCTTTTGGCTTGCGTGAACCACTTCTTTCCCAAACTATATGCTCTCTACCATGCCCTTTTCCATACTTTCCTGACCTAATCTTTATCCTCATCTTCATCCATCAACTCCCCTATGCTATATTTGTGGGTTTGGTTGAAATCTTGCACAATCACCATACTTCTATCTCCCTCTTGCGTGCATGTGTGCGCGCGCGCGTGTGTGTACACATACCTATGGGCCTAGCACATTTAATGCCTGAACCACTTCTTCCTCCCCCATTTTTGTTGTTCAATAGGACCACCAACCATAAACCCTTCCCTTTTCTTCCCTTCCTCTTTCTTGCATCGCCAAAAACACCATGAAAAATTGGCAAATACACCCTCTAATGTTCCTCACCCTTGTGTACTAGCAATCATCACCGTACCCCTAATCCTAGATTTGCCCAATACCACTAAAGCTACCCCCACCAGCACCAGCCAAAACAACCAAACCTCCCCATTTTCTTCACCACTAACCACCTCCGGCCTTTATTTCCATTCTTCCCTCCCTTACATTGGTTTTTATTGCCATTCCGACCCCAACCTTCAACACTAAACCACCAAACCACATCCCTAGCAGTGGCTAAAACAATTGTTCCCTCCCCCAACCTTCATTCATTTCCACTAAAGTCACCTCAACCCTTAGATATCACCCATTGAAACAACCACCCAACTAGGATTGTAAATGAATCGAGCCAAGACGAATACCCTTGGGCTCGGGCTGATCTCATTTAATTAATAAAATCTAAAATAGTGCTTAGACTTGGCTCATTTATCTAAAAGAATGAGATGATATGAGATTTTAATGAGCCAAGCCAAGCCGAGCTCATGAGCTAAAGCCATAAAATAAACCAAGCCTCAATTTTTTGAGCTCAAGTTTGGCTCTTTTAATAAACGAGTCCAAAAGTGAGGCTCGAGCTTGGCTCATTTAACTAAATGAATGAGGTGAACCAAGATTTTTATGAGCCAAATATCGAATTGTCTCAACTCATTTACAGCCCTACACCCAACCAAAAACCACATCCACCTTCCCTCACCCACCACCTTTGGCACTTTTCTTCATTCCAAAACCCTATCAATAGTATCTAATTCCATCAACACCTTTAATCGTTCTACTCTGTTGCATAAGGTTTTACAAAGCCTTGACCATTATGTTTTTCCTCCCTTCTTTTACTCTTTGTTACCTTATTCTTTTCTTCTTCATATCATAAGTTATAATTTTATTTTATCATTTTTTAGGTGATTTTATGGAGGTTTCTTAGGAGGTAGAATAGGATATACGTGTTAAAAAATAGATGTCTTTTTCGGTAAGGATACAAGTCATCGTTAGAGTTTTTGTGCTAAATGTTATGAATGATGGTGTGCATTATCAATTTGATATATTATTTTTTTAAATTCATGTTTTTAATACTATAATATGATAATGTGGATTGTATAAAGGAAAGAGAGCAAGAATGAGGGAGTATGTGCTTATACGATAATTCTTATGTTGTAAACCCTAGGTGAGTTGTTATGATATATGATATTGAAATGTGGGTTTGATAAATCATGGTAAGTTGGAAATGAATATATTTAATATGTATGGTTATGTAATAAATTTAGAGTTTGAAAATAATAAAATTGGACATATAAGGTTTTTGTGAAATAGAGGGTGTTTGGCTATCCTTAATGGTATTTTTGTCAATATGAGTTTAATGTGAAAATTTTGGTATTTTTTTGGTTTAATTGGGTTAAAATGTGCTAAGAATAGCATGTGAAATATTTGGATTAATTATGAATGACCTAAGCCCCAAAATATGAGAAAATGGCTTATATGAGGAATAGAAACCCTAAGACAAAGGTTGTTGCATGTGTAAAATATTAGAGTTAGACTTTAAATTTCATATATGTTGTTAATATTTATATTTTATAATTTTATATTGAATTTTTTAATTATATAAGTCTTGTGGAAAAAGTTATACCTAACTTGTGAAATTAAGATTTTGTAGGGGTTGTGAATAATAACTCTTAAGATAGGATTGTTATCTTATGTATAAGGTATTAGATTTAGACCTTTATTTTTTGGTATATTGATAATAATAACATTTGATAACCATGTGACAAATTTGGTTAATAAGTGATATATATGGAAGAAGTTATTCTTATAATGCAAAATTAGGGTTCTTTGGGAGATTATGGACCTATTTCTTTAATTAGGACGACCTTGATAAATATATGGTTGTGCTTTCCATGTTCTAATTATGTGTTTTTCATATCTACATGAGTCTTTCATGATGATATAACCAAATATGAATAACATACTAATCATTTAAAGTGAAAGATTATGTGAGTTGGGACAAGGTGTTTTATGGGTCCATTCCACCAGACGATAATAGTGGCTCAGGGGTATTTTTACTTGTGATGTGCATTAATCCATTTCAATAGATTAATAATAATGGGGCCCTAAATTCAATGTGAATGAGAATATGATTTGAGATATACAACTAATGGATAAGATATTAATCACTCAAAGTAAAAGATTATGTGAGTTAGGATTGAGGGGTTGTGTTCAATCCACCATATAATAATAGTGGTTCAGATATGTTCTTCTCTAAGGAGTGCCTTGGAACATTATATTGGTTTAAAAATAGTGGTAATAATATTTTATAAAATAGTAACTTAGGTGTGTTGTTCTTGATAGATACTTCAGTCTGTTCCATCAGATCAAGAGTAGTGGTGTCTTTAAATTGAATGTAAATGAAATAATAGAATATTTTATATCTAAATAATGAGATATGGAATTATTATTTACCTTACATTGATATATTTATCACGCATGTATGATTATTCTTTGATGTGAACTTATTTAAGTCATTGGTATCTTTCACACCTTTATTGTTACCTTACTTAGTACGTACCGTACTGATCATCATTTTCATGATTTATAATCATTCCCACAATTTAAATACCCAGATGTTTTTGTGCAGGTTAATGATGACCCATTGGATGATTTCTATGCTTATGATGCTTTATGTGTGGAGGAGTGATCTTATGTATCGAGGTTTGGGTGTAGAGTCATGTTATCTGAATATTAGCTTTCACTATGATAGAGAGTGTTGGAGTTAACCTCCAAACTCTAACTTAAGTTTCTAAAGTTTCTCTCTCTTTTTTTCTATTCACCCTATTTTATTTTCTAATTTTTTTGACTTATAATTGATATAAGGTTGGTATAGTAAGCCAAACTTATATCAATTACAACAGTAGCATTAAGTTATTTTGGTATTACTCTTTTTCTAAAAAAAAATTCAGTAGTAAATTTTGTGGCATTATATCTTGCCGTACTACTAACTTTCCCTTCCTTCTCAAAAATTCTTGAGAGTATTCATAATCATGTATAGAACAGAGGCCCTGAGTTAGTTAAGTAGTAATGTTTTGTAAGTGGTTGTCTCGAGTCCAACCAGCTTGAATTTGAGCAATTAGATTAGATCGGGGGGGGGGGGTTGGAAACTACCATGGTTAATAGAGTTAACCCAAGTACTAGAAAAAGGGAATCGACTACCAAATTATCCTTCCCCTTCTTGTAAACAATTTCATAATCATACAACATCAATTGCATTAGCCACATCTGCTAAAAGGTAGTGTTAACCCTTTGATTGTGAAGGTATTTGAGTGGTTTATGATCATTTTTGATCTTGGAATGCCTTCTCCTTAAATAATGATTCCATTAATTCATTGCCAACATTATTACAAACATCTCCTTGTGATACATGATAATCCCTGATGTCTTTGGAGAAAAATATTTGCTAATGTATGCTAAAGGATGTCCTTTTGCTACAAGGCCATTCTCATCCCCAACCTGAAAACATCTATCTCTATGGTGAAATCCTTTGAAAAAATTAGTATATTCACTACTAAGGCTATTCATGTTATCTGATATTTGATGATTCGATTCAATATCTGAATTGATTCAACTCAAAAAACCAAAACACCATTTTGATAAATAAAATCACAAATAAATTGGATAACTAATCTGAAAAATACAAATAATATTTGATTCAATAAATTATATACTTATATACTTTAAACACAATTTTTTTATTTATAAAATTGTATTGTATATAATCATGTATGTGTGCGTGTGTATAACTTAAAATAAGATTATTTATTGTAAGTAAACTTCATACTTTTTAATTATTATTTTTATTAAATATTTAAATATTATCTAAAACTTGGAATTAATAATACATATAATGTAGTTTAAGACTCAAATTAAATTATTAGATCATATTAGTTTAGATTAGATGAATTTATTACTTTTTGATTGAATAATATTTTATTTGATATTTCTCATTTATGGCTTGTTAGAATGTTTTGGATATCTAAAATATTATTTATTATGCAATTCACAATTCTAGATATCCAAAGTGTCAAATATTCAAAGTTTTTTTAGATATCCAATTTTTCAAATACTTAAAGCTTTTTACCGGATACTCAATCATAGATATTCGAAACACTGGATATTCGATTTGTGAACATCCCTAGTCAGTACTAGAGCTAAAGTCAGTGCCAAATTCAGATCCTTGAATGTAGTTCTAGCAAGCTCTAAACACTTGAAGCTATTCTTCTTGAGAATGTCAGTGAGTGGTTTACGAATAACCCCATAGTGCTTAACAAATTTCCTATTGTAACATGTCCACCCTAGTAAACTCCTAAGCTGCACCAAGGTGGTAGGAAGTGGCCATGTTTGGATGACTTTGATATTCTTTGGATAAGTAGACACACCTTGGCTAGAGTTGATATGCCCTAGGTACTCGAGCTGTGTGGCACCAAAGGTGCACTTACTTTCTTTGTCAAATAACTAATAAAGGCTTCGTGGCGCAAAGGTGAGCTCTAAATGATGCTATAGGTCTACCAATTAGGATTGTAGACTAATATATCATCAAATAATACGAAAATGAACTGACAAAGGTAAGGTTTAAATACCTCATTCATAAGAGCCTAGTAAATGGAGTGGGCATTAGTTAGATCAAAGGGAATAACCAAATATTCATAGTGTCCTCTATGGGTTTTGAAATTAATTTTTTAGGCATCATATCACTCATTCTTATTTGGTGATAACCAGATATGAGATCTATTGTAGAAAACAAACCAAGCTCCATGCAGTTCCTCCAATGGCTTCTTGATAAAGGAAATAGGGAATTTATTTTTGATAGTTTACTTCTTGACACATAACTTCAAACTATTATCCTTCTTTTGGCCTTTAGATGTTTCCCCCCCACAATGCCACTCTTCTTTCATTCATATAGAATTCCATACTTAAATTTTGAAAATCCCATGCGATAGCCCCTAATGTGCTCAACCATTGTATTCCCAGCAACATCTTGCATCCACTTAGAGGTAGCACTATAAAATCAACTAAAAATCAAGGTCAACTAATCTCCATGTGAAACCCTTACATATATAAGAGCTATGCAATTCACTATCATCTACCATCGCGATCATGAGAGGCTGAATTGGAGCTAGTTCACACTCCACTTGTTTAGTCATACGCATGTCCAAAAAGTTATGAGTACTTTCACTATACTTAATTAAACTGAGATTTCTTCTTAGTAAATGCCGGAAGTCTAATAGTGTGATAAGTGGTAAGCCCACCCAAAGCATGCATAGAGATATGTGGGGTATCAACCACTCTACTTGCTTTTACTTCTTTTGCTACCAATGACTTCTCTTCCACATCCTCCACCACAACTTTAATGTTATGAATATGCTTTTAGTGCATTTATGCCTTGAAAATAACTTCTTGGTGCACTAGAAGCATTAATTTTGAGATCTTTTGGCATCCATCTCTTCCTAAGTTAAGTTTCTCAACCTCCTCAATATGGGCGACTTATTCTAGAAAAGTTCAGATGTGGTTACATTTTGCGTTGTGGTATTCATCTTTGAGGTGGGTAGTAAGGGAGGTAGTTTGGGTTGTTCTTTTTGTTCTCTAGTGTATAATTGGGTTTAAACATCCTAACTTGATTTTGCACTGATGAATTCAACCCTCCCAAATAGCAACATACCATATACTCCTCCATTAAGTTTACTCTATTCAAGAAGGATTCAAAGTTGGCTTAATACTCCATCAAATTACTCCCTTGTTTTTGGTTAGTAATATTATCCACGATATCATCATATGGTGAAATAGAAAGCCTATATAAAAGGGATTCAACATATTCATTCCACTCCAAACATGTAGGTTGAGCTCTAGTTTTACTAAATGCCTGATGCCATTATAATGCTCTAGCCTCTAAGTGAATGGCTGCAAATCTCACCTTATCATAGTTAGGGCTATTATCCATTTCAAAAAATTACTCCACACTGAATAGACACCCAAGGACAGCCTCACCATCAAAGTTGGGAAAATCCACTCGAGTGAGCCTACTAGGTATTATGTAGGGTGGTTGACAATTGGCATTGAGAAGAGGAGGTGAGGGAATTAAATTAGGTGGAATATTTTGAGGTGCATTGGGCATAGAGTGGGAGGTTCCAGATGAATAAGGGTTAAAATTTACTTGCTTTTTATCTGCCATGGATGGACCCTGAGACATTAGATTTTGAAGGGTTGGCACCTTTAATTGTTGAGATTCCAATAACATCAGCCTTAATTCTTGATGTATTAATGCCTTCCACTCCATGGAATTATTTAGGTTGTCAACCTCTCGTCATAATTTCAACACTCTAGTTCCTTTGGCCATTCCTTAGACTCTTGCTTTGATACCAATTATGCAAACCATAGGAAAAGCCAAAGCCTAGGGAAATCAGGAGAAAGAATGGGGGTTTGAGGATTACAAACTAAGCACAACCAAACACAGACTTCATTGCAATATTCGGATTACAGCCCAAGATAAATAAGCCAAACTGAATTCCATTCAGCTAATGGGATAGCATTTCGTTAGGATAGATAAGGAAATATATATATATTTTTTTGGAAAATAGCATATAAAGAGAATGATTAGCTAATTATGGGCCTCTAATGTTCCTGTGCACCTTTCCCATATAGATGATTAGGCTATTATGTCGTCCCCATTTTGCTGACATGTATCATTAATTATCTCTCTCCTCCTCCTCCTCTTTATATTTAACTCTCTCCTCCAAACCTAACCCTACCAACAAACCCAATATGCCCACACTGCTGCTCCCTCTGTCTTGACGAATAGAATGGAACCAAAGGTTCACCAACACTACTTGAATTTTTTTTAGCATGGATGTGTTAAAGTAGCGTTAAATAATATTTTGGTTATTTTTTAAAAAATATATTTTTTTATTTTAGTCTCTAAAGAAATAAAAATATTCATTTTGACTTCTCTATATTTTATTTTCATTCAAATTGATCACTTTAGAATATTACTATCTCTATTTACAGTACCTAATTGAATGAATAATATGAATGAAAAATGAATACGCATTCTATATGGATCAAAATGATATTTAAATCACTTATAGTATCTAGTCCCACCCACTTAAGATATTATAGTAATTATATTCCTATAGTTCTAATCGAGTGGCAAAATAGACCTGATAACATATCTTTTTTCCGAATTTTGTTATGGTAGCATTTAGATAAATTAATACATGACTAAAATATGACATGAGATAATAATATATTAATTAATAATATGATGTTGTACATATTCTATTTATATATTGCGTATATATATTTATTAATTTTAATTGTATTAAATCCAACGTTTAATACTCCCCCCATTATCTAATGTTGAACTCCCCTCTATCTCCATACTAATTGAACTATACATCAAGTCCATGGTCATTGGTTTATTGGCACCCTGATGTCCTCAATAAGATCAACATAGGTTTCGATACTCTCTCTCTCTCTCTCTCTCTCTCTCTCTTTTCTGGTTGGAGCATAATCATGATGATAACATATTATGATAGTAAGAAACTCAAATAGAGATAGTAACATAATATAGAGGGGAAGAGAAGATATAATCTATTAATCATTCATACATATGAGTTGTCTTCCATTTACAATTTGAAATATATCATATATGTAGTATTCATACTTATTATATCTATTATAATATGGATTTAAGAAATATGAAAGGTGATGGAGGAGATGAAGATTTTGGAGATTACAGCTATAATGGTACACAAAGATATACAATGTCCTACCGACTATCAACCTAGGGACGCGAAGGTACCTTACTCGCACCGGTACACAAAGATATGCAATACCCTACCGATAATGACACCTAATCCATAAGCATGCATACCCCCTACTTAGGTTTGTAGAGTTAAATAGACTAAGATATAGGGCCTGGATAGGGCACAAAGGCACATCAATAAAATCCATATATACGCGTGGGATAAACTATGCCTTTAGGATAGTGACCCCTAAAGAGCCACCATTCCCTATCTCGAGGTCTTTCACTTTAAGTATTAGTAGTTTGGGAGGGTGGAAACAAAAGGCACACATCAATCACATGTAATCAATTCTTCATACTTAACCGTTTTTATTCGATTCCAACATTATGAGGTAACCAAGGTCAAGGTCATTATCATTATCAACATCAGAAGTCTACTATAGCCATCCTAGGCTTAAATACTCACACTTAGGCATCTTAGGTCAAAATAACCAAAATACCCATGAGGTTAAAACTACTACTTTACCATCCATTCCCATTACAAAGTCCATTTCATTTTATCAACTTACCATAAATAGGATAACGCACCATTCTGCACGTAAAACCCTAACATGTACTTAAGTAGATTATATTAGTTCACTCATTATTATTTGAGCTCAAGGTATTAGTGCAATAAATAGTCAACTCATGATTTTATCCACGTTGGGTTTAGGGACTCCACTATTCTCAACCGGTGGAATGGTAAATAAGTACAACTTTTAGGGTAAGATGCTCTTGACCCATGTAGTATTATGTTCTAAGTAATTAGTGTCTTACCAAGGGTTATTGTCATCCAGTAATTCAATTTACTCAAGTTCAGGACCCCACTATTCTCACTGGTGGTACGGTATAGGGTACAACTTCTAGGACAAGACGTTCTTGGCTACTATTCTCGTCGGTGGATTGACAGGTATAACTAGGCCCGACTTAAGTGATCTTCCAGTTTAAGCGATTAGTGTATTATTCATGTTTTATTTACTCCATATTCAGCACACAAACATGCACACTTACCCCATGCATGTCTCCTTCCCTACTACCACCCTAGGACAACCCTATTCCCTTGGAAACCCTAATGTCACAACTCTAGTGCATCCTTACCTCCAGTGTCCCTTTTGAGTCCCCAATTTATCTAACAAACCCTAACATATCATACTTAGCAATAAATAATACTTATCATGCATGTTTATTAGGATAATCACCATAGTACATTCACAATTACCAATATGCCCCTAGACCATTTATTATTGATAATCATGATGAAATAGGTAATACTAAGAAAACAAACCCCTATTCTCATATTTAACATCAAATAATACTTATCATGCATATTTACTAGATCAATCACCATAGTACATTCAAAATTACTAAAATGCCCCTAGACCATGTATTATTGATAATCATGCTAAAATAGGTGATACTAAGACAACATACCCCTATTCTCATATTTAACATCAAATAATATTTATCATGCATATTTACTAGATCAATCACCGTAGTACATTTAAAATTACCAAAATACCCCTATACCATGTATTATTGATAATCATGCTAAAATAGGTGATAATCAATCTCCATACTACATTCATAATTACCAAAATACCCCTAAACCATATAATTTTGATATTCGTGTTGAAACATGTGTTTCTAAGACCACAAATTCCTATTCTCATTCTCAACATCAAATAACACTTATCATGCATGTTTATTATGAACAAGCACCATAGTACATGCAATATTACCAAAAGGCCCCTAAACCATATAATGTTGATAATCATGTGTTTCTAAGACCACAAACGTTATCTCCATTCTTAGAAATATTTATAACACATTAGGCATCCATATTAGGGTTAATTATCACAATATGATTTAATGACCAAATTGCCCCTAGGGCACATGGTAGTAATAATTTTTCTACAATTTTTAATTTACAAACTTAACCTAACATTTTTACATGTACATAACATACAACATCACTTCCCAACATTATACTCCCTTTTAATCACACTTCCACATGTAACATTTTATACATGATAACACACATTCTTTTTTCATTTTCCAAGATAACATTAATAATCATATAAATATTTGTAACAAGTCATATCTAACACAAATCACATGTCAAAACCCTAATGTGCTAACATACGATATCCAAACATTTTAGTGGAGTATAAAGGTTACCTAATGTCCAGCAAAAGTAAACTTTATCAGTAACCGGCTAAAAATGATTAGGCTCTGTTAATAAAATTTTGTACCTAAAAATAATATCACAAATACCATATTAATATTTGATAATAAAATAATGATTTTTATTTAAAAATATTTATTAAATATAAAATTACCAAACTACTCTTATACATTAAATATTACCAAATTTAATTAAAATACAAAGCACAACTTACGTTGCATGTGTAGCTTGAGCCATACATGCACAAAAGGAAAAAGGAGGTGTGGGTTTGGTTGTTGGATGCAGGAGGTAGGGGAGGAGATGGATGGTGGTTGAAGGGTATAGTGCAGGTAGTTCGAAGGCGGCGGTGATGGCAGCGTAGACTACAAGGAGAGGTGGTGCAAAGAAGGAAAAGGAGAAGAAGAAAAGTAGAAGAAGGAGAAAAGGGAAGGTGGTGCTGGGGTGGTTGCGGGTGATGGTGCATGGGTGGAGTCTCAAGCAGTTGTGGCTGGCGGTAGGCGGTTGGGAGGAGTTGTAGTGGTGGAGGAAATGGAAGGGGGTGGGCTACTGAGTATAGGTGGTGGAGGAATGGTGAGATGCTGAAGGGGATAGGAGGAGGCAGAGCTACAGGGAGAGGTTATGGCTTATGCTTGGGGTTGTGCAGGGAGTTGTAAGGTGGAGGAGTTGTTGGTGGCTGTGGTGGAGGAGGTGGATACTACATGGAGAGTGAATGGTGGTAAGGTTGAGGATCAACAGGAGATGGCATTGGGGAGAAAGAAAAGGAGATAGGGCTGCAGAGGAGGAGGTAGAAGGAGGGAAGGAAGAAAAGGGTGGTGGTTGACAGTGGAGGCTAGGTTGGTGGTGGAGGCAACAAGGGTGGTAAAGAAAACAGGGGTAGGGAGAAGGAGAAGGAAATAAGAGATGAAGGTTTGGGGAGAGCAGAGCACAAGAGAGAAGAAGAAGAAGAAGAAGAAGAAGAAGAAGAAGAAGAAGAAGAAGAAGAAGAAGAGAGGGGGATATTTGGTGTGAGACGGGTAGGTCGGTGGTGTAAGGTATAGCAGACAAGGATATAGGACATTACAGGAAGAGAAGGGAAGGCATGTGTGAGGGAAGTAGGGTGTAGGTAGGGGAAGAGGTGTAGGGGCAGGGCAGTTACAGGGGTGATGGTTGCATGGTTGAGAAGGGAAGGGGGTCATGCACATGTGGCACCACCAAGCTCTTTTTGGGCTAGTTGGGGAAAGGATAAAATGGAGGGGAGAAGGAGACATGCGAGTAGGGGGAACTTGGGGCATGTCTAGTATGGGGCACAGACAGGGAAGGAAGGAGAGAAGGTAGGTTGGGCCATGCAGGGAAAAAGAAGAGAGTAGGGAGTGGGTTGGCCTACGAGGGAGAAGAAGGAGAAGAAAGGAGAACTTGGGCTGGTCGCGCGAGAGAAGAAGAAGAAAGAAGAAAGAATAGTTGGGGCAGTGGAGGAGCGAAAAGGAAAAAAAAGGGGGAGATGGGCTGGCCTGAGGAAAAAAGGAAGGGAGAATAAAAATTAAAGGGAAAAGAAAGAAAATGAAGAAAAAAGGAAAAAGGAGAAGAAGAAAAAGGAAAGGACAATAGATTTAGGGTTATGATTAGAAATTAGATTAAATTTGGGATATTGGGGTAATATTATATTAATTTATCCAAAAATTAGGGTATTGATTTAAGAAATAATTTTGGTAAAATTATGGCTTTAGGTTTTATTTAAATAAAAAAGGTAGGATAAAGTAATTAAAATAATTATATTAATTTATTAAATAATTTATCTAGGTTTGTAAGTTAAAGGTTGACAAAAATAATTAAATCAATAATTAAATATTAATATTTTCCCAATAAAAAGGTTAAAAATTTAAATTTTAGGTTATAAAAATTTGCCACAACAAATCATATTGACTAAACAACCCTTAAAATAGTCAAAATATCCATATTTTTATATAAAAAAACCTAAGAGTCCTAATATGAATTGTTTTTCAACCTGCAACACATGTTCTCATGAACATACTTGACCACACACACACACACACATGTGAATCAACCATTACAACCCCAATTTAGATATTGATTCATGCCAACCTTCATGGTTTGCAAAATAGGCTTATTCAACGATATACACAATCATATACTTTCACATCTTTCTCATTTTTTCATCATACAAAAAAACATCTCATAAAATAACATTATCATAATAACATCATCCATATAGCAATACCAAACATGAAATTTCATACAAATATACAGAAGGCACAAAAAAAACCACTAGCTATGAGATGTATTCTTATTGAAATTGTCTTCGGTCTCTAAGCACGTATGACCTAAGAATCATCCTCCAATAATATCGTAATATTAGTTAGAAGATAAAAATATAATAAGATCAAAACATAGGGAAAATAGATAAAGTAACTAAGGTAAATGAGAGTGAGGAAAATGAAGATAGCCGAATAGGTGGACAACTCATTTAAGGTGTCGTGAACGACAGTGGTAAGGTGGAGGGTATGACAATGCGCTAATGAGAAGATAAGTTAGCATGGTTGGGGAAGGTGTTATTAGGTTAAGGACAAAAATTATGCAAGGGTTGGGAATGAAGTGTGCACAGGCAAGAGTGGAGTCATTTGTGGGCTGTGTAGGGGAAGGCACGGTTGTGCATGTGGGTCACGAGGGGTGCACCTCAACCAAGCCAAACATGGCAGCTCAAGGAGAGTGAAAAAGATTGTGTCTTGGAGAGGTGATTGTTAGGTGAGAATGAGGGAGGTTGATAGGGGTGGAGATGGAGTCGGGAGTCGGTGATGGGCGGTGTAAAAAGGGAAGTGGTTGTTGGTGGTGTTAGGTTGATGGAGGCATATATGAAATGGCATATCCGGAGGTCAAGGGTGCGATGTAGGGGAGACGGTCATGGCTAGGTTGAGATGCGATGGTAGAGATAAAGGAAGAAGAATAAGGGAGGAAGGAGAAGAAGGGAATTCTCAGGCGGTGGTAGTGAGAGTTGGGGTGTTGGTAGCGATGAAATAGAGCAGGGAAAGGGAGAAGAAAGGAAGAAGGGGGTGTTAGACTTGGTTGGTTTCTTGTCGATAGAGGATAGGAAAGAGGGGTATGGTAGAGATGAGGGTGTATGCATATATATAAGAGCATAGGGTTGGTGAGGGAAAACAAAGTCGGCGGAGAAGAGTCTTAGTTTGGTGGGGCGTGGGTAGGTGGCTTTTGTGTGGTAGGGTGTAGGCTACATAAGGGGTTATGCAGGTGAGTAGGGAGGGTGAAAATGTAGGGTGTGTAGAGGGGTTAGATGGGGCGTGCGTGGCTAGGAAGGGAAGGTGGTGTGCATGCATGGGGGAAGGATGTGCATGGCCAACGAGGAAAAGAAAGGGAAGATTGGCTATACTCGTCAAGAAGGAAGAAGGGGATGCATGAAAGAAAGAAAAAGGGGAAAGAAAGGGGGGAAGAGGAAGAAAAGGAAAAGGAGGAAAAAGGAATTATGAGTCTAGGCTTAGGATTCGGTTTAAGTTTAAAATTTAGATTATTAATCTCTTAATTATTTGGGATTAGGGTTTGGCTAAAAAAAATATAAATGATCCAAAATTAAAATTTAGATTTGGTTAAAATATTAATTAATTAAATTTAAGATTATATAAACATTTGGGCTATTACACTCAAATAGATAGGGGAACAGTTGTGTGAGCTATTCACATTGTGGGGGTGGTGGTAACGTAAAGGGGTGACAATGGTGGGCTGGTTTGAAGGCTAGGCTTTGGTAGGAGCTGTGTAGCATGAGATGGTGGTGTGTTTGTGCTAGTTGCAATGTGAGGTTGTGGACAGAATTGGGGTGGTTTGCATGAGTATTTCATGTTTCCAAAGCTTAGAAATTTCAGGTGCTCACTCTGTGGCTACTTCACAGTGTGAGGAGGTAAGGATTTTGCAAAGGTTCAAGGGATAAAAATGGTGAATAGGTGACGAATGAAACATAAAGAAGCTGAGGGAAGGGAGAAGGAGTATGAGGAGAGTATGTAGGAGATGTAATGAATGAATTGAGAAGGGGAGAGGGGTATTTAGGGGAGAAGGGAATGAATATAAAAAGAAAATGGAAAAAAGAGATAAGGGGGTAAAGAAAAAGTGAAAAGGAAAAATATTTTGGGGGTAAGGATTAGTATTATGATTATGTTTAAGTTTAAAATTACGGAATTAGGCTAAAATTATGTATCAATCATGCATGGTTAGATTTATATTAAGATATTAATGACCTATAATTAGGATTAATATTAGGTTTATATTTAGGATTAAGAAATTATGATAATATAAAAATATCAAATATCAAAGATTAAGATTAGGTTTAGATATTAATTAATCGAGATTAGGATTAGATAAAAAATAGGGTATTACAAGTAAAATTGCGTAAATTTAAAAGCAACGGATTGACAGTCTTGTCCCCTATCTCTGTGTACATAAAAGTGATGGATAAGAGGCCTCATCACTCATCACTATATACATATCTCATCACCTAAAGTTGATGGAAGAATATAGTGCATAACTCCATTACCCAAAGTTAATGGAAGGTCAATAGAATTGGCTAGAAATTTTCCACATACCTAAAGTACAAATGGGTGATTGTTCAATTATCGATAGAAGCATGAAGCTCCCTATCAACTATATTATTTACAAGTACATAAGGATATTAATGTCATTTGAGGTGGAAGTCAGAAGCTTTACTCAATGATTTAATGGTCCGAAAGACTTTATGCACAATTCAATCCTAAAGATTGATTGATTAAAAGGTAATGAATACCTTATGTGCAATTTAATCATGGATATTAAATATTTGTAAGTATTTCAAGACTTATTTAATACTAATCAAGAAGATCGAATAGTATTAAATTCCTTAAGTGTATTTTAATCCCAAATATCAAACTATTTGGTGGTTTATTGACCCAATCACGAACTTTACTTTTTTTGCACATTTTATTTACGAATTTTAAGTTTACTAATATTTAAAGTATTTGTTCTAATTAGGAAGAAGTGATGGTGGATATATGCATTATTTTCCAGCCACTTATTCAAGAGACTATATGCCTAATTTGTCATTGGTAGTAGTTAAAACCAACCATAGTCAAGTTTCCTCCTCCATCGTATTAGTTGAAGTATGTATAATAGCCTCAGCATTATATTATAGTTTTGGTGGATAGAGACATTTGATGGTTGAAGCCTAAAGCTTCCTATCCAATAAGTAGTATGATGGTTGAAACTTGAATCTCCCCATTCAATTATTAGCTTAATGGTTGAAATGTAAAGTTTCCTATGCAATATAAGTAATTTAACAGTAGAGCTTAAATACTTCCAATATCATAAACCTAAATACGATATAGAATATTGTTCTATATGATTGAAATGCCATTATACTTTCTATTTTAAGGATGATGTATTTTATGAGCTTATAATTGGAAATAATGTATACATATATGTGGCATGATAAAACTATGAAAGGGTTTCCTGAAGAAACAATCAGATAATGAATTTGTGCATTCTATTATAGTTAAGTTCCTAAATAACTTACTATATTCTATGAGTATTATATGTTATTGCTACCATAAATATTGGTTATAATTAAGCGTGAGATAAATGCATAATGTGTGCATTTGGTATATGTGAAAAAACAAAAGGAGTCCCTAACCAAAAGTTATTAAGGCATCAAATATTATCTTTGTGGCATGCAAACTGAGATCATGGTAGTGCAATAATGATATGAAAGATTATTAAAACTTGTATGAACACCCATTTAGAATTTTAAAGATTCTTTTAAGTAGTGATTCATATGACTATATATTATTCTTAACAAATTTATAACTCAGTCATTATAAAGCAAGAAAATTCAAAATCTGCTATGACCTTGATAGAATTCAAATGAAAATATGTGAACCAAATAAATATACCATTGTATATAATGATGTATCAATGTAATTTCACATGTTATATTTTGCAAATTATATTGTTGGACTAGCATAAAAGCAAGTAACCATCCAATTGGAACAAACATGCAATCAATGCTTCAAGTTAAAAGTAGAACGACCTAGTGCATTCATTGATTTTGAACTTGATTCATAGGCCCTTATTAGTGAGGGTTAGAAGTGATATTCTAATATTTATGCAATTTTTTTTTACTATGTACCAATTAGATATCACATTATCACTTAATTAAGGTCAATTGGAATGAACTCAATTCTTATCTTAAAAAATTGGATGACTCTTATATGTGCTTATACTCCCTCATGGATATAAAATTAAGCCAAAAAGAAGGCTGGGGATGTTTATTTCTTCAGCCTTAGAGAGAAAGAATAGGATATTGAGATTATAAAGAAAGTAAGACTAAGAAGACATCTTCCATGAGATATGGACCCAAAGAAAAATCAAAGTGCACCTAATTATGATTATGTTTGCTTGATGTAGCTTATCTACAACTTACGTTTATGATGGTCAAGAAATTATTAAAGTCATATGTGTCTTGACTAAATTTACAACTTACATAAAAATCCATATAGTGACTTATAATAAGTTAATGGCAAGTATGGTACAAATATAATAGAAGTAAATAATGTGGGTTCAAAGAGTTAAACTCTCAAAAGAGGAGTTATAATTATTGAAAATGATGAAAAACTTACCCCAATGAGTTGGCATGTCAATATGGATAGAATTCAAGAATATATTTTGCAAGGTAATGAAATATCTATGAATTATCCTAACATCGATGTTAGATGGTATAAGGTAGACATTGATGATGTCTTTACCTAAATAGTTGCAACTAATAATGGATAAAAGTAAAAATTATTCTCAATTCATTATGATATTTTGTTGGATAAATGATTGATGAGTTGGAATGGTTAAATTTATCCCCTAAATTAATGTGATTTATTCTGTTATATGATTTAAAATATGCAAAGGAGACCATATAAGATTTGCATGAGGATTATAAGGTTTTTTGGTTATTGTTAAGGATATTTTGGTCAATGTGGGTTTAATATGGGAATCATGGTATTTAAATGTCTTATATTATTTAAAATATTATAGGGGAATTATATGAAGTGTTTATTTTATTTGTGAATGGACTAAGCTTAATAAAGTGAGGAAATGGCTTGATTTGGAATAGTAAGCCTAAAACGGGAAGTTTATTATCATATGTGTGAAATGGTAGAGTTAGACCACAAAATTTGGATATGTTGTTAATATTAGATATTTGGAAATGTATATTTAATCTGGTAATCATATGATCCCTACAAGAAAAGTTATGGTGTTCCTGAAAAATTAGGTTTTTATAAGCATTGGGAATAGTAACTCTTAAGATAGGGTTATTATTGCATGTCTAAGGCCTTAGAGTTAGGAAAGGAGTATTATTATTATTATTATTATTATAATAATAATAATAATAATAATAATAATAATAATAATAATAATAATAATAATAATAATAATAATAATAATAATTGGGGACGAGGTACTATGTTTGGTGGATAAAAGAGTAATAGAAAAGGAGCTATACCTAAAATGTGAGAATTAGGGTTCCTAGGGAATATAAGGGTTTTAACATTGAATAATGACCTTATGATCTTTGTGATGCGATTTACATAATTTAAATGTGTTTTGTAACTATCAAATTAATCATGAATAAGAGATTAATCATTTAAAGTCAAAGATCATGCCGGTCGGGCTGAGGCATTTTATGGGTCCGTTCCACCAAACGATACTAGTGGCTCAGGTGTGTTGTCCTTGAGAATTATTTTGGATCGTTCCACCAACTTAATAATAATGACTTAGGAGATTTTTGCTCTGAGAGGTGTTGGGTTCATTCCATTAGACGATAATAGTGGCTTAGGAGCGTTTTTTTCCTCAAAGATGCATCAGTCTGTTCCACCAGATTAAGAATAGTTGGACCCTAAACTAAACGTGAATGATAATATGATTTGAGATAAGTAACCTAATGGATAATATATTAAATATTTCAAGTGTAAGAGTATGTGAGTCAGGACCGAGGTGTTGGTTCCATTCTACTGGACGATAATAGTGGCTTAAGTGTGTTGTCCTTGAGAGGTGTTTCAGACCATTCCATCGGATTAATAATAATGGATCAGGAGGGATTTACCCTAAAAGGTGTTGGGTCCATTCCACCAGATGATAATAGTGGTTCAAGTGTGTTGTTATTGAGAGGTGCTTTAGACCGTTTTGCCGGTTTAAGAATAGTATCTTAAGTGCGTTTTACATTGAGAGGTGTTGGGTCCGTTCCACTAGATGATAATAGTGACTCAAGTGTGTAGTCCCTAAGAGGTGCTTCAGACTGTTCCACTGGTTTAACAATAGTGGGATCTCTGAACTCAATGTAAATAAAATTAAAAATGATTATTATTAAATTTAAATAATTATTAGATTATTAGATTGGTCGGTGGCAGTCTCTGTACCTACCTATGGTTCGGTAGCATCTTTTGTGCCTACCTGTGTTTTGGTAGCTACCTTTGTACCTAGCTATAATGTGATGAGTTGTTATTAATCCGTGCTTGCGAGTCTACTTGTGTTATGAGATATATCGGTATTGATAATGAGGTATGTGATATGTTGTTATTATATTAATTTTGGGTTGATGTTGTTTTTAATTATACTTCAAATAACATCTCTTGGATGTTACATTGGTAAGTTTTAGTTTATTCCAGGTGAATGAGTATGGATAGTATAGGGGCTTTGTGGTATGTTGTTATATGAATAATTATTTTATTTTAATTGACGCATGTACATTTTGATGTTTCATACCATATATTCTTGTGATGCCTTGTATGTGTTTTATGCTAGATTTTTATTTTGATTTAGTATAAAGGGTTTCTCGGTACGGTTGTACTGAAGGGTTCCTTTCAAGGGCATCTGCCTATTTAATGGGCAATGGCCTTTGTAGGTCAGCTTTCGAGTTTAGTCGAAAGCTAGTAGTCAGTTTTTGATCTTAGGACTATTTGGTGTCTTTTGGTATATTTAATTTTGTATGTATTAGGACGCTTGTATCTTCCTATATTTCTCTCTTTTATGTTTTTTAACTCGTAGAAGTTTCTTTTATTTAGCACAATACTTATTTGTCATTTTTTCTATTATGTTTCTTGTAATCATGTTATTAATTTAAGCGAGGTGATGATTTTAGCCTTAGCACTTGGTATGTGAATGACAGAGAAAACGTGACTTGTATCAAGTGTGGTGGTAATACCCTTAATTTTTATTAATTTAAATTCTACGATTAACTCTTTAAAATAAACCAATCAAGTTCTAAAAATTGGCGCATTACAATAAAGGCTTAATCAAAATCATGAGATACCACAACCATTATACATGTTCGTTAAGGCCATGGGGCTTATATGAGGGATACCAGCCCCACCACACATTGGACAATAATGTCAAGCTAGCTAAAACATAAGATAACCCAACCCTTAAGTATTTGCATACCCTCTATGAGTTCAAAAATCTAGAAGAGTATGAAAGACACTACTAATATAAATAAAAGGGAGTTATGCCTAATAACTATTGACTAGCTACCTCAAAAATTGGAGAATATGTGCTCAAATAGTCTTTTTTCATTAATTTTTAGTGTTTACAAAGGTAACACTCAATATAACCTAATAAGGTAATAGTCAATATAAACTAATGGCACTTATTATTCAACAAATGGAGTTTATAGTGATAAAACATAATACAAACCATTTATCTGTACTATTTAATAGTGATGTTTAAAGTTATAACACCCAACACAAACCATTACACTTATATTCTTAAGCTAATTATTCAAGAACATAATCAAGTTTTAATATCCAAAGATTAAGGTTAAAGCATACACCGACCTAAGATGCCATCAAATAAATAAAATCACAGAAATGTACCTTAGGCGGAACCAGTCAATTGCTTCTTAGAACATGTCGACCAATTTGGGTACCGCTAGACCAAAAATAATAAAACCATAAGAAGCTAGTTATTTGGTTTTGCTTAACCACTCAAATTTTAAGAGAAAAATTAAATTGATTTGGCCAAAATAATTTGATGTATATAGGTTGAAACCAAAACTCTTAGAAATTAAATTGACTGGTCGCCTGCTTACGGGAATCAGTTAACTATTCTAAGCGAAACCAACCCAAACATGCATTTCCATACCTAACCCAAACCCTCATGTTTTTCCCATTAATATTCAAACACATAAAATGACAAAAACAACTCATCAAAATTCTATAAATGAATATTAAATATTACAAAAACAGTTGGAATGCCTCAAGCACAATTTTGAATCGCATTTCATTCCTCAATTTATTAATTCAACCCAAAAGACCAAAAAATAACCTAACATGTTATTTCATGCACACATACTATATATTATACATCGATTTTCATACATATATAATACCATTTAAAGAAATATTCAACATGTTTGCAACTAACCCAAAACCCTAAATAAATCAATGAGGATAAGCATTGTAGTATGTTTAAATTCTTCCAACATGGAATATATTTACGATCATGTATAATCGTGCTCATACTTAATTTAAGAAACATTTCCACACTTAAAAGCATGTCCTCATACAAGAAAAAATATGCTTTAAAGCTTATAATTATCAAAAAGAAAAAATCTTCATAAAAAAAGGAAGAATAAAGAAAGAAAAAAAGAACATCACAAGCACCGTCTACATTTACCTCAAGTAACACAACTCCTAGAAAAAATAAGGAATAATCATAACTCTATGGCTCCTCTACCAAGCCCTCTTGACCACCTCTCTAGAATTTAATAAAATTCTTAAAAAAAACACACAAAATTAGATAAGGAAACATAAAAGGTTAAACTTCCAACCCTTTCCCAAAGATTGAGTGAGCCAAGAAGAGAAATTCCAATAAATTCTTCTTAATCCTCACTTTAGTATCCTCTTATTTTCTATAAAAAGAGGAGAGTTATGGTTTAGAAATTAAATGGGGGTATTAAAATACTATGCATCATACTCATGCCAAAATTTTTAATAAACTGAGGGACGTATCTACCATGCATCAAAACCAACCTTCACGTGATTAGATCAAATGGTTAAGAGCCTTACATGCTTACATGAATACAAACCAAAAACTTGAATACATAATAACATCATACTCATATGCTCATGCTTAGTTTAAAATATCATGCTCATAAAAAAAACATGCTAACATTGAAGCACCAAGCCACATTATAAAGTTAGGGTTGATTTACTAAAATTTGTGTTAATCCTAGCAAAATAAAATAAATCCAAGCTTGATGGCTCCTCTACCAAAACATATTTATTACCTTTGCAAAAAGAAAAACACAAATTAATAAATTCCCTATTTGAAATAAAAATAAATCTTAAAGTAAATAAAATAAAATAAAACACATTTTCAATCTCCTTCCAAAACTTTAATGTCCAAGAGGGAAAAAACAAACTCAAAACTTTTCAAATCTAACTCACTCTTGTTTAGATAAAAAGAGCAAGGATTATAATGATCATGGAAATGAATAAAATAAGGAAAAATGCTCAACAAATAGAGAACTAGGGAAAAGAAAAGTAAAAAAAATTATCAATACTTAATTTTATTTTTTTTGCTAAAAAATAGGAACCAAGATATTGAGTGAGTGTTATAAGGCATATGAAAAAAGACACGAGTGGGGGAGGGAGAAAGAGGATTGTTATGCATAAAGGTGTAAGAAATCAAATTGATAAGTGAGGAAGGAAAGAAAGGGAAGAGAGATTAAACAAAGGAGTATATAGATCAACACCAACATGGGCCGATCGAGATGATGGCCTCCATAGGAGAGAGAAGGAAATAGAGGAAATGGAGTGGATGTGAAAAATGTTCTGAAAGGTGCTTTTGGTGGATTTTAAAATAAATCAATTGGATTAATTCTCTAAAAAAAATTTGGAAAAAAAATCCTAAAACACTTAAAAATGTTCGTTCTAAATAGATTAAAAACAAAAAATGACAAACAATATAGCTGTCTGGTATCCTAAAATGAGTCCACTATTTTTTTTTTTTAAACATCACCTAGTATGAACAAATCTACTAGTTTGCTACCAAACTAGTTGACTAGTAGCCCAATAAAGTTCATTTCCTTCCATTTTTCAACTTCATTTCAAAACTTTCTAAAACTAAATTGTTATATGCATTTAAAATTTATATATTTTAAATGTTCTAAAATGGGGTATTATAGATACCTACATTTATAAATTGGATTCTAACTTTTTCATACATATAATGCATTTCCCCTTAATTAAATAACTCTTCTTTTATTTTCTTTTTCTTTTTTAGCTACAATTAAGTTCAAGGTACAAAATGAGGTTCGAGGGATTAAGGAACAACTAGCCATATTGTTCATATCACATGTGCACCACATAAACCTACATATGAAAGGGCACACACATAGCTTGGAATGCTTATTAAGAAAATCATGGCCCAGTCTTAGATGGGATGATCAACCCTTCAATTTTTGTACCTTATATATACAATATTTTGGTATGTTAGAATAGATTGGAAAGGTTCAAATCTAACCTTCATTGATGAATTCATACACGTGGTATGTACATATTTGTTTTGATATACATACTCTCTCTCTCTCTCTCTCTCTCTCTCTATATATATATATATATATATATATATATATATATATATATATATATATATATATATATATATATATATACACATTCATTTTATTTTGTTAAAGTTTAGATATCGAATAAAAAATTATTATATTATAGCTTTCTTTATGAGTGAGCACAAATGATGGATTAATTGTCTTCCAATGCGTAACACCCCCAATGTTGTCAACATAACATTTTTACTTTGAAAGTATAATGTGGAAGCTAAAATAATAAACAGAGGATGCTACAATTGCATCAATCATGAGGAGAAGCTAAGCATGACACTCAGATGAACAAAAAGATAAATCACCATGTAAGGAATTGTAAAATCTCAAACAAAGTCTATAGAATCTAAAATAAAATAAACAAGGGCCAAAACTAGAAATTCCAACACAAATCAAACACCAGAAGCTATACTCTGTAACTCAAACTCAAAGCTCTAGAAGTAACCAAAACACCAACTACAACCATATCATATATACAACATAATATCGTATATAAAAAACATATAATCACATAATAATATCAAGCCATGCATACTTAAGGGATAAGATATGTTATGACATGTGGTACCACCAACCATCTATCAACCAACTAATAAACTACATAAAAAGAGTAGTACAAAATGATAACTACCAACATATCATAACAAGGGTAATACACAATTGTAACTACCAAAATACTCTAATTCGACACTATAGGTAATCGGCATTTAGCACTATAAAAGGTAAACAAACCACACTAATCTAGTACTACAAACTGACATCTAGCACAATAAAGGCCAACCAAAACACACCAAAAAAAATTAATTAACTATAAGAGGGACTACACTCTCAACTCAAGTTAAGGAGGCACATGAATGCTCTTCTTAAGCATGATACCTAAAGCTTCAAATCCTTAAGTACGAGTACCCATATAGGGTTTTTGATTTAACCTACAAAATAGAAATGGCCCCTTTAACCCAAATGTCGTCTGCACTCGAGGGACTAACTTGAGGTGCAAGATGCTTGCCTAACTCAAATTGTCTTTCACTTTAAATGATTATTATTTTAATTAAACTATGAATTTTAATATTCAAACAACATCGAAAAGAATTTATCAAGACTTTATCCCCTTATGTTCACAATATTTGGCCCTAAAAAAGCCAAGTTTAGGTAACAAGTCAAAACCTCACAACAAACATACAATGAACTTGTCATACCCTAAACGTTTCTAACCATAATTCTTGGGTAATTATTTTAATCCTCTGAAATTTTAAAAACTTATAATTTAATAAATAGCTTTTATTTGAAATAAATTAGCTTTTAAAATTATTTAGTTTTGTAATCCCTCGAATTTTTAAAAGCCTATATTTTAATAAATAAATTTTATTTGGGATAAATTAGCCTTTAAATTTATTTTAATTATTTTGTGGATTTTTGAGCATATAAAATTTAATATAAATATTTAATAAATTAAAATAAATATTTTTTTATTTTATCATACTTTTATTATTTAAATAATTTTTCAAATCATTATTTTAATAAAATTATCCTTTTTAAACCCTTATATTTTAATTATATTAAATTAAATTATTAAATAAATTTATTACCCAAAAATATTGTATTTTATTATTTTATAAATTAAATTATTTTAGTTAAACCCATTTTCCTTTTCTTCTTCCTTTATCCCCTTTTTCCTCCTCCTTTTTCTTCTTTTTCTCTTTTCTTTCTTTTTCTTTTCTTCGGGCCGCCGCTGACCTGTCCTGCCCTTTCTTCCCCTGGCACCTGGGCCGCTGGCCCAATTGTTCTTCTTTTCTCCTTCGCATGAGCCGGCCGCCCCCCTTTCTTTTCTTTTCTTTCTTCCTCGACTGAGCCGGCCCGCGTGAATTTCGTTCGGCCGCCCGTCGCACGCACCCAACCCCTCCCCCAACTCTTCTTTCTTCTTCCTTTCCTTCTTATTCCTCTATCACCAACGAGAATCCTGACCCCCGCCATCTCGCCTGCAACTCCCTCTCCCCCGTTGACCTTCCCTATCTCCCTCCCTCTCCTTCTCATCATTTTCCTGCCATACCGACCCCACCATCTCTCTCTCCCTCCCCTATGCCCGGCCATACCTCCTTTCTCCCTCTCCCTACAACTTCCATTTCCCTACCACCTACTGTCACCCCTTGAGCTCCTTATCCCCTCCCTTCTCTTCCTCTTCTATTTCTTCCTCCTTCCCTGCCTATTCTACATTTTTTACCGAACTCCCCATGCTCCCTAACCCTCTCTTTTCTTTCCTTTCTTCTCCTTCCTTCACCCTCTCTGTTTTTGCTTTGCCGCCCAGCTTTGCCGCTTCCACCGCCTCAACAGCCACCTAAACCACCCCTGCCACCCTCTACCCCACCCTCGAATCATCCTAACGCCCATTGAGCCACCCCGCAGCCTCCTTCTTCCTCCTCTCTTCTTTTTCTCTTCTTTCCCTTCCTTCTTGGCAGCCACCCTGCACCGCCAAATGCCTCCACCGTTCCCCCTCCTATTCCGCCACCTAAGCCACCAAATTACTCACTGTAACCCCCTCTACCACCCCAAATCACCCTTTAGCCGAAACCACCACCTACAGGCCCCCATTTTCCCCCTCCCTTTTCCTTCCTTCTCAACCTTCCATTTTGACCCCTCCTCGGCCACCACTTTCACAGCCTCGCTGCCTCCACCTCCGCCGCCCTTAGCCGCCTTCAACCCATCCCTAACCACCACCTACACCCCCTCTACACTTCTGCACCATTCCCTTACCCCAAATCCTTCCCCATCATGTCTTTTTCTTAGCCCCAAACCTCTAAGCCGAAAATGCCCATTCTTCCCTCTTTTCACCACCTTCGAGCCCCTCCTCCCCAATTCTTTGCATGCATCTCATGCTGCATGAGCAGGATGAGTCTTGACACTTCTTGATTTAGTTATTTAATGATTTTTAAGGTATAATAATATTTTAATTTAAGTATTTGATTAATTAAACATTATAAAGTTTTATACTTTGATTTTATTATTTCTAATGTAATAAATCTTGATATTATTTTTAGGTATTGGTTTTGATAATCAAAGCTTGAACCTTTAACTGGAATACTGGTAAGGATCATTTTTGCGGGAATCGAGGTAACCGTTAAATCCCATTTAAACGTATGGATTAACGCATGTTAGCACATTAGGATTTCTATTATGTTATTATGCTTAATATATATTTTTTAATATCATATGCATATTTTCTTGTGATTTTGGATGAAAATAAGCATGTTAGGTTCGTATGGAAATATTGTTTAAGGTAGGAGTTGGTTATTAATGAAAATTTTAATTATTATCCATGTTGTACTATACTATTGTGATCTTAATGCATGATTAATATTTTGTGAGCCTTAGGGGATTTTAGTAAGGTATCTTGTACAAGAATATGGCCTAATATATATATGGGCGCTAATAATATTATATTAATTATAAGAGTTGTGGATGAGGTGTTAACATTAATATTTTATGTAGTAATAATAATGATTTAATACAAGTGGTGTACTAAGGGGCAAAATGGTGATTCTTAATTAAAAAGGGTATTATGGTATTTTTGGAGGTAAGGGTAAAATGGTAAATTTGTTAGTAAAAGGATAAAATGGTAATTTTGGAAGTAAGGGGTCAATTGGTAATTTTGGAAGTAAGGGGGGATGGTAATTTCGTAATTAAAGGGGTAAAATGATAATTTTGTGAATAAAGGGTAAATTGGTAATTTTGTAATAAAAGGGCAAAATGGTCATTTGGTAATAACAAGGCAAAATGGTCATTTTGTAATTAAAGGATAACGTGGTAATTTTGTAATTAAAGGGAAAATAGTAATTTGGTGATTAAAGGGCAATTAGTAATTTTGTGACTAAAGAGCAAATGGTAATTTTATGATTAAAGGAAAAAAGGGTAATTTTGTAATTAGAGGGCAAAATGGTAATTTTGTGATTAAAGGGCGAAATGGTAACTTGGAAATTAAAAGAGGTAAAATGGTTATTTCATAATTAAGGATAAAATGGTAATTTTATAAGTGAAAGGGTGTTATGGTAATTTTTAGAAGTTAAGAGGTAAAATGGTAAATTTGAAAGTAAAGGGGTAAAATGGTAATTTTGTAAATAAAAGGGGTAAAAGTGGAAATTGGAAAGGGGTAACTTGGTAACTATAATAATTGAGAAGGGTAAAATAATAATTTAATAAAAGAAAAGGGTAAAATGACAATGGGTAAAATAGTAAATATGATAAATGTAAGGGGTAATTTGATAATTTAACCGACTAGAGGGTATTTTGGTAATTTTGATAATGGAGTAGGATAGTTTGGTAATTATGACAATTAAGAAGGGCAATTTGGTAATTTAAATAACCAAAAGGTAATTTGGTAAATTTGATAATGGAGAAGGGTAGTTTGGTAATTATGATCATATAAAGGGTAATTTGGTAATTTAACCAACCAGAGGGTAGTTTGATAATTTTGACAATGAAGAAGGGTGGTTTGGTAATTAATAATAGAGTACGGTAATTTGGTAATTAACTAAATAAAGGGATAATTTGGTAATTAGGATAATAAGGGTAATTTGGTAATTTGACCAACTAAAGGATAATTTATTAATTATAATAAAGGAAAAAGGGCAAAGTGGTAACCTAACCAACTAAATGGAAAGTATATTAAGTGTAATAATTATGAAGGGGGATTAGTGACCTAATAAGTATGGGCGATAACTTGGTAACCTAAATCGGGTAAAGGGTAACTTGGTAATTTTGTAACAAGGAGGATAATATGGTAATTTGTCAAGTAAGGAAGGGATGACTTAGTAATTATATACGTAAGGGGTAAATGAGTAGTTTGTATCTAACATGTCGTTGTGATTGTGGAATTTCGTAATATGACTCAAATAACGCTGATTAGCGAGGTAAGAGTATTTGATAATTAGTAAGTATCACGAGAACGAATTCTAATTTGAAATTAGATGAGATTAGGATGGCCTTAATGATTCTTCTGTGTTACCTTGGACAACCATTTGAATAAGAAATATCTGATGGTATCCGATTGATTAAAAGTGAATAATTATCTGATTATTGTGCTTTTGTGATCACCCTAATTAAGACACTAATACTTAAAGTGAAAGACCTCGAGATCGGAAATGGTGGCTCTTTAGGAATCGCTACCCTAAGGACGTGGTTTAACCCATGATTATTCTAGTATTTGCTGGTGTGCCTTTGTGCCCCAGCCAGGCCCTATATCTACTATATCTAGCTCTACGGACCTAGTTAGGGGGTATGCATACTTATGGATTAGGTGTCCTTGTCGGTAGAGTATTGAGTTAGCTTTATGCACCAGTATGACCAGGGTACCTTTGCGTCCCTGGGTTGATGATTGAAGGGTACTGAGTAGCTTGTATACACCAGTACGACCAGTGTACCTTTGTATCCCGGGTTCTTGATCACCTGCCCGAGGCAAATAAATGAAATTGTTGTGTTGATTAAAAAAAGGGAAAAACACTAATTACGAAAGTGAAAGATTAATGAGCCGGGCCCAGTTGAATTATGATATTGAGTACCGATCCACCGGTTATAATAGTAGCCCAGGAGCGTGTTGCCCTGGATGATGTTGATATATTTTCCGATCCACCGATGATAATAATGGGGGTCCCAAACTCAATAAAACCAAACATGGATGTGAATAAATTATGGAAAAATACTAATCACTTATAGTGGAACACCATGTGAGTCGAGGCCAGATCGATCTACCGGCATAGAATAGTAGCCAGGAGCGTTTTGCCTTGCATGACCGGTCCACCGGCTATAATAGTGGGGTTCCCGCACTCACATGGATATAAAATCTGAGAGATGATCGAATAATGATGGACTAATAGCTTAAGGCCCAAACATATTGATTTTGCACTATGACATGACTTAAGTTTCAAAAGTATCGATTTTGCATTATGACTCATTAACGTTTGATGGACTTGTTAAGGATGTGAATGTTAATTATGTGAATGTTATGTATACACATCTTGTTATATATATATATATATATATATAGCTTTGTATCATGTGTTGCATTGTGGGCTGCTTTTAATTGTGTTTTTGAAGGGTTACTCGGTACCATAGTATTGAAGGGTTCCATTCAATGGGCAGTGTCCCTTGCAGGTCCTTTTCAGGTGCTATTCAAGTGGGCAACGGGAAAGAACGTAAGGATTGTCCGGAATTTGATAGGGTTTTACTACTTCCCTTTCTAACTCTTTGTTTGAATATAATCTTCGTTCTTGTAACCACCATTAGTGGATGTTATTCTTGCAAGATGTTTATTTGCGCTACTCTGATTTAAATATGGTTTGAATTTCTAGCAATTGATATTTTATTCTTTCGCCTCAGCACTTGGTACTAGAACGGTATGAGTGAACTGGTCTAGTACTAAGTGTGGCGGTAATATCCCCGAAATTTACAGTTTGTTATTTTGCTTCCGCTAATCTTTTAATAAAATTAAATTTTTCAGTAGTGAATTTTGGGAGTGTGACAATTATTCTCCTAACTCTTTCTCTAACCCTTAAACCTAGTGTGAGCACTCTATCAATACCTCTCAAACCTTCATTTTATATTTCTATACTTCAAACCATAGTTTTCAATTCAGCTAATCAACAGTTGACCAAGCCAAACCTTCGATCAACTGGTTGACATCACTCTAAACCCAATAATTTAAGGCATTTGATAGTTCACCACCAACCTCTTCTACTTGACATGACCTAAGCAATTTTCACCATTCTTGATTTTTTTAAGTTCTTTTGACCTCATACCAATTTTTATGACCAATATATTTACATAATTGGGTTTCTAAATCAATTCCTCACCTTTCCCTAATGTTTTTTTTTTATGATTTTTGGGAATTATTTGATATTTTTCTATTTCAACCATTTATTGGACTTTTTGCCTTACCTAAGCAATTTTTATTCATTTTTAACTTTCTTGGACATGAGAGATTAAAAAATTATGATCTTCCAACACCCTATGATCATATCCTATATTTTCCTTGCTTATTTAACCAAAAATATACCCATAATCACCTCCATCACCATCCCCCAAATCTTTTATGCTCTCTTACTTACGTCAATCACTCCCATCACACCTCCTACATATAAGCAACCCTCCCATTGAAATTCTACATTTTTCTCCCACCTTGTTCAACAACCATAGTGGGGGGGGGGGGGGTTGTACCCTTTGATTCATCAATCTACACTTATCCAACTTTATACACTTTGACTTTGCTTTCTCCTCTCTTATTATTTCTCCTTAATTTTCTTGCACCTTTTAAATTCTAAAATCTTAAACCTTAACTCTTTGGTGTTTTTTCCAAGTAAAAGAGAGTTAAATTAATAGATTGATGAAGGTTTGATCAAGCTTATTCAAGCCCCCATTTTTGAAATCATGAGGGTTATTCTTATGTCTTTTAAAGTTTCCCTTATATTATAATCCTTGTTGTTTTCCCTTAATCTAATTATTTTTTGTTGTTTTAGGTAATCAAATGGTGGAAAAAGGTGGTTAGGATTAATTATGCTTAGATATTAAAGTAGCTTTTAGTAAGGAATGCATTTCTCTAGTTTAGGGCTTAATTATGGATATGAGTTAATTTTTATGAATTTTTCCATACTATTGTGTTTTGCGCTAGAAAATATTTTTATCCTTTAATTTCATTCATTTTCATATATTAAATTGTAAATCCATGATTTTTATGAGTTTTATGATTTTTTTTAAATATCCATTTAATGACTTGCCCTAAAATCTCATGCATGATACTATATTTTGTGGTATTAATATGTCTTTATATGAGTAAAATTTGTTATGATTAAATATGGTAATTGGTGTACTATTTTTTAGTTGTGGTGGTTTCTTCATGGGCCCATTTTGAACCATGTGGGATTCTTATCAAATTTAATTACATGTATGAGTTTCTAATTTTGGTGAATTTTTGAGACTTGTAGAAATTTGTAGATTTCATGGGTGTCTCAACTTAAGGATAAAGTTTACCTCTTTGTGAGTTTTCCTTGAGGTCTTTAAAATAAATTTTGTATATATATATATATATATAAAATTTTAGGCTTTGTATGAGTATGACTTACGTTACGAAAATAATAAATTTGGAGGTGTTTAGGTGAATTAAAGGCATTTTGGTCCTTTTTGGATTAAATATAGAATTTTAATGTTACATTAGTACTATATAGGCTAAAATACAATAAATATGATTTGTGGAGTGTCTTGATGAATGATGAATAGTGTAAAGAATAATTTTATTGAAATGGATTAAATTGAGAATAGTAACCAAAAGGATAACATCAATATTTTATGTATGAAATGATGGAGTTAGGTTATGAATTTTGGATATACTAATAATACATAGGGAAAGTGTGGTATGGCGAACTGGGAAGTTGTATCGATAAAGTTATGAGTTAGTCATGAATTAAGATTTTAGTGTGGGTATTGTGATCTTTTTCCTTGTGAAATGTCACTTTGTGATTTTTAGGATGGCCTTATGTGTTCATCTTTTCTTCATGTGGTTATAATATATTTAATTTTATTAACCTTCGTAAATTTATAAATATTTTAAATAAATATAGTTGTTGGAATACATTCAAGAAAAATAGAGATCTTTGTAATAAGTTGTTAAGTAGCTTAACTCATAGCAAGTCAATGATAATAAAAATGGAAGTACAATGACTTTAAGTAACTAAAATGATTTATTTCTTATGTGCTAAGTTTTTTCTATGGAACTAATAAGACATTAATTATTAAAGTGGAAGAGCACATGAGTCAAGATCAAGTATTTGATATTGAAATATCTTTCTAATTCTATCAGAACTAGAGGACTCAAATCTACTTTATATTAGACCAATCCATTGTCTTACATGGGGTACATGTAGTTAAGTATTACCTCTTTGCTAATGAACCATGTGTTTTACCCTAGATGAGAGTGTATATATAAGTTTGACTACATTTCTCATATCTACCGAGGAAAGGGAAAAGTATTGTTACTAATGGTTTCTTAACCTCGATATATTTATGAAATGGGCTTGTGTGATCTTTAATATGGTTTATCTTAGGTCATGTTCTACCATGATTAGCGTGCATGTATAACTTCCTATTAATTATGATCTTATGTTCGTTGCACGATTTACTCTGGTGATATATATTTGTTACCTTACTCATAGGTGTTTCTCATTCCCACTAGTAGATGACCAAGTTCTTGACATGTAGGTATTTGGAGACCATCTTAAGGACTTTGTTAAATTCAATACACTTACTAAGGAGGAGTGATGGTATATGACAGGTTGTACGTCGAATATTAGTTGTATAGTAGCTAAAGGTTTTGTTTGGAAACCACACAGACAATTAGATCCATGATTTTATTTTGTTCTACATTAATTTTTATTGTACTTAGAGTTTATCTTTAAAAACTTTTATCTATGTTTATGGAAAGTCTTATTATTCTTTTTATATCTTATCTAAAATTGTTAAGATCTTTGTCTAATACTTGGAAGGAGAATGTTACAGAAGACAAACTCATATTAAGTATAATGGTAACACCTGATTATTTATATTTAGTTTTTTCAAAAAAACTACCGGCAATTTTGGGGTGTTACACAACTACCAACAATGTGGTTAATGATCAAACATAAAGCTAACTACAATTCAACCAAGGTTAACTTATTCTCATTTATTCAACACTTAGGCATATTAATCATCCAAGATCATATAAGAACCCTATGGCATTCTAACCAAACAAACTAAAGCTAAGACAATAAATCCAAAATAAGATCAATGATACTCACCAAAATTTCAAAATGCCATAAACAACCAAATATTTTTTTTTAGGCCATCAAAGATAATACCAAAATCCAAAAAAAAATAGATGAAAAAAAATAAGTCAAATCGTAGCTTTTCCCCAAAAAAAATAATATTTATTGAGATAAGTCAATGTCTTGATAAAAAAATTTCAAAATAACAACTATTCATTCTGAAAGACCACATAGGATCCAATTGGCTCAACATATCAGATATATTTGGGCCAAAAATACAAAAAAAAATCTATATAACATTTTTTTTAAAATTACTAATTATGGTCAATGGTCAAAGTCAAATTTATGGTAAATGGGCTTACTTTGACTTCTACTATTCATATATTCATTCTTTTAAATTTTTAATGACAAAAATGATATTAACATGACTAACCATGATTAACTATTTAATTACCTCAAAACCCATGATTAATTCTTTAATAACCCTACTTATACTAATTAGGGAATAATTAGTGAAGAATACTTTGAATATATGAAAAACATTAAAACTTTTTACCTAAACTTTACCAAACTTTAATCCTTTATAAATCATTCCATACTAATCCAAAATATGTTATATTATATATGAAATTACATCTAAGAATACCAAAGGACACCATGGAATCATCAAATTCAATAAAAAAACCAATAAAACACAAAAATTCCAAAAAAATCTAGCCTAATTTTAAAAACTTCGGCACTTTGTGACAACTTAGCCATTACATTTTACACACTTAATCTTTCTATGATCTGTAATATGTTTAGTAACCTAGAAATATTAAGATTTCATATGCCGTATTAAACATGCAAAATTATTAACTACACAATTCCAAAATTTTCACAAAACATAGGTTAAAACATTTAATTTCATACTAGTATAATAAATCTATTTCCAAAGAGTTTAGGAGTATTACCAATAAAAAGAAATCATAACTCCACTACTCAAATTCTTTAACCTAGAAATGAAAGAGAAATTTTTAGAGAAACTAAGCCTATAAAATCATAACAAAAAGATAAAGGATTGAAAAAGAGAAGGTAAAAATCCTTATCTTGAAGTTCAGAAAGATGAAAAAGCATCATCAATGGTGAAAATTTCTATGGAAGCCAAAAAATGGAGTAAAATGATGATGGTGGAGGTGTGAAAAAAGAGAAGGAATGTAATAAATGTAGTAAGTTAAGTGAGGGTAATGATAAGGATGCAACATTTAATAATTTGGAGATATTATGAAAACTAATAATGATAGCTCACATGAGAAGGCCACACACACACTCATTCAAGAGGAGAAGGGGAAATTTAACTCATGTAGGTGAATATAGGAAAGAATAAGAGGAGGCAAGCCATGCAAAGGAAGTTATATAACAAATGATTGAGGAATATCATCATTACTTTGCCCATGTATGTGAAACATGTAGAATTGAGGGAGAAGGCACTTTCTTGGCCCAAATTTGGATGGTCATGGTCAAATCTTAGCAAGTTTGGATGTTTGAGATTGAATATCAAAGGATTAGATAATATTTAACCACAAAAAGTTAGATTTTGGTAGAAAATTAATCTAAAAATTATAAAAATAAAATAATTTAAATTAACTTTAATGTAATAAAATAAATATAAAACCATCATCAAGTTTCATACATTTTTTATAGCTAGAAAGGGATTTTTAGGGCTTAAAATACACTAGTAAAGTATATCGCAATGTTGTATCTTTTTACCAACAATTAAGTTTGGCATTTTTAAAAATCCTAGGAGACTCAAAATAATATGAGGATTTAAAATATGCACATAGAAGAAGAGTCTCGAAAGAGTTGAGAGGCTAAAAGTGACTCAAAATTCTCATGGGACACAAAGTTGTAAAAAAGATAAAGAAATCCTGAATGAAATGTTTCAAAAACATAAGTAGAGTTTTAAATTCTCCAAAGGATGTAGTAGAACATAAAACTAAGATAAATTTATCTCCATAAGTACAAATCCTATAAAAATATTATTTTCAAAAGAATGGGGGCATTACACCACGGATTTCTAATCCCAGAAAAACTTTCACCATCAAATTGCCCTAAATCCTAGTACATATCTAAAGGATTGATGGATGATCATAATGGTATAGATAAAATATTCTTGTTTTTTTTTTATATTTATTAAGTATACTAATTTCCTTAATCCATTTTTAATATGATATTATTTAGTACATATAATCTATATATTAATTTGTATCTAGTATTGGGTTTTGATTGTTGTGAAGCAAAAAACTAGATTATTTTACTAGTTTGATTTAGGCATAAATGATCCATGCACAAATAAAGTTAAGAATATGGAGCAATGTGTATTTTCTTAGATTATTTTACTTTATTTTCAATATATTTTGTAAAAAAATCAACTATTTTTTATCATATTTCTCTTTGTGGGTAATAGATATATCAAAATGTCCAAAATCCTATAAAATGGGAGCTCGTAAAATGAAAGCCCAAAATGAGCGAAAATGGTAAGATATTAAATTTATGTTTACACACATATACACATGCTATATTTCCTTATTTCGTTTATTAATTATATGTCTATATGATCAATTTTTACTAGAAACTTCTATGTCAAGACAAGATCTACCTAGAATCATGATAATAATGACACAAGAATGGATATAATATAATCTAGTTATTCCTTTGCAACCTCATCTAACAAGGATATTTTTAGATGTTGTTTGTATTCATCATCGGGATATGGATACAATATAATAGAAAAGTGTGACTTACTTATTATATTAAAATGATTCTCAAGGGTGAAATATAATTAAGTGTGGTGGGTAATCAATATACTTGAGTTTTTTCATTCCATATTCTAGGAAAAGTTGATCATACAACCATTTAATTAGTGAACAATTTACCTAACTATTTTACATGTGTTTGTGAATAATTTATAAGGGAAGAAAAAACATTTTTCTTATAAGTTATATAGATCTAAGATAAAAATAAATAGTTTAGATGTCAATTTGTTATAGAAGTTCTTAAGAAACACTAGTACTACAGGTGGCCATTTGAAGACATTTGTTTTCCTTTTTCATTTCTTTCTAGGTAGATGGAAAAAATTTATTACATCATCACGAAAGATATTTATGGCACTTAGTATGATGAAAGATATAAAATTTCATAATATGCCTATTTTAACTATTATCCATTTTAAAAAGACTTCTAATACTGATGTGCATGTGATAGAATCATTTTTCGGATAAGTAATAGGATGTAATTCTATTCAGATGGCGTTGAAAGTATCACGTATTGCCATAGACACTATATATTAAACCCTAACTACACAAACAAAATAGTAAGCAATGAGTACGGATCAATCCCAAGAAGATTATAATTTAATTCATAGTTTTCTGTTATTAAATAAATTTCGTAGTTACCAAATTAGAAAAAATATATTACTAATAATGGAAAGTAGAAAATAATAATTAATATAATGATCAAATAACAATAACTAGAAAATAAGAGTTAGAGGACATATTCAATATAAGTATATCAACCAATCATCAAATAATATGGTGATGTAGTATTTTTTTTATGTTAACCTATATAAGTTCACACGTGTTCACTTCCTAACATCCTCTTATGCAAATAAAACAAAGTTCGCTTATAATTTATTATCTAACAAATTAATAACTTAGGATAAGATCTCTAAATTCAATTAATGGTAGCATTCTCGATTAGGAAGTAACTAACTAGAATTATAATTATGTTTTGCTTGAATTGTGTAGTTCTAAAGATTAATAAACTATATTAAATTAATATCTTTATTTATAAATTAACCAACCTATTTGCTACTTGCGAATGTATATGTTAATAATTACATATTAAATATATTATCCTAACATTCGATTAACACTCAAATTATCCAAGTGATCAAGCTTGATAATAAAGCACAAATATGGGATCGATGATCATTATTCACAGTTTTTTAATCTAACCAAAATGCACATAACAGTTAAGTTCAATTTACATCTCACGATCAATTATCCTATAACATGCAATTATCCTCCTACCCATACTAATCAATCCTGGCATATTAATATTTAAATACATAAAAATCATAACTTTAATTAGAATAGGTAAAAAATGAAGATAGAATTAAACTACAAAAATTACAACTCAATCAAACAAATAAATAATGAGAATTATATTAAACAAATTAAAAAGCATGAAACAATTAAACTAAACAAAAGAAAGAACTTATAAGATTATAAAATTGCAAACACTGTTTGAACTCCAACCCTTCAATTACAACACAATGAACTAACTAAATCTAATATAAGATCTATAAAGGATTAAAAGTAAAGAAAAACTTAGTTGAAAATCTGACGGTGGTGCTCTCAATGTTCTATTCGACCTAATATATGTTGTATATATAGACAGAAGACCATATAAAATAAATCCAAAGTTTGGCAAGTATACGATACATATTACTAAATATGAGGCACTCGTATTTTTACCATAACACTATGCATGTGGGAAAAAAATTAATGGATCATGTGGGAGGAGAAACTAGGAAATATGGACTATATTTCCATAAAAACGAGGTCCCAGTATTTCTTACTCATAAATACTTGGCACCATCATTTCTCATTCCTTCATTACCTTATCTTGATTTTTCTACACATGATTTCTCTTTTAGGGTGTTTCATGATGGTGCATCCAAATCCATGACTCCAAGATTTTCTCCTCATATTATGATCCTTTTCCTTACTTATCTACCAAAATTACCTTGATTTTATTTTTTCCTATAAAACTAGGACAACAAAGAAAACTCTAAGAAAACGTAAAATAGTCATAACAAATAGAAAAATCTAGATCAACATACATCAAATTATACCATAAAATAAGCACCTATAAGAGTGCATCAAAGTTTGGTGTGGTAATACAACACTAGATTAGGTAAAGATACTCTCTACAAAATGAGCTAATAACAAAAAAAAACATTTACATAAGTGTAAAGAGGCTATTTGTGTAGCTAAATCTCTAACATTTTCCTTGACTAATTGTTGCGGTGAATGTTACTTTTGTTTGAAGATTTGTGTGATCCTCTCAATCCATATATGATATGCCATATTCAAAAAGGCAAGTTGACGTAGATGCAACTTTTCCTTGGTTTATTTGCATTTTTGTACTAGCCATGCTAGTTATACCCTCTAATTTTGAGTGGTGTGTTTAGGCTCAAAGCTAAGTAAAATTGTTTGCCAAACAGTACACAAATAACAGTATTATAATTATAAATGACCCACTATTTCCTCCCTAGCCTGACATAATACACATGTAGTGTCAAGTGAAAGTGCCAACTACTACAACAAGATATTACTAACCAATCTTTCATGGGTAGCCATCCACAAAACTAACTGATGATTTTTTATGGATATTAGCTAATTTATAACCCTCCCAACATCTCCCTATGTTGTATAGCCCTTGCCTATCATTTATCAATTAGGGATGTCAAACAAGTGTTGCCAAGGTGGAGGTTTGTTTACAGGAAATTTCTTGAGACCACTTAACCTACAGATTGTCCTTCTTCATGCAAATCATCCATAATAACTTGACCACGACAACAATATTCCATAAAGTAATGTCATAAAAGCCTAGTCCTCCTTTCTGTAATGGTGAACATACTATTTTTGAAGAAATATGGGCTCTCTTTATGATAATAGATATACTCGACCATAAGAAGGATCAACATAAGGCTTCAACAGTCTTAAGTACTGACTTAGGGAGAGCGAACAATTGGCCCCGGTATGTTTCTACATTATATGACACTATCTTTATCAATTGTAGCCTTCCTATATAACTGAACAACTTCACTGCCCATGAATAAAGCTTGTTAGTGATCTTCTCGACTAACAAGGTGCATTGATGAGTAGTCAATCTACTACTAGATGGGATAACTCTAAAATACATGATAAGTAAAATTACCTCTTTCATTTTGGTTGTTTATAATATCTAAATGGTTCAAATATGTCACCACAAAAACAAACACTTTTTTGTTGATTAAGCTCTAAACTAGACAAGGCATTGAACATGTTGAAGGTCTCTAATACTCTTTTTATGGATTCTTATCATCATGTGATAAGGGTAAGAGATCATTTCAAATGGAAAAGTGGTTATACCAGTTTTCAAACATCTTAGATGCCCTTTAAAGCTCTTATCTAGCCACAACATTTAGAATATCCTATGTAAATACACCATCACCACAAAAAATATATATGGTGAAATAGGATCACCCTATTTAAAAAACTCTTCTAGCAGGAAAAGGAAGAGATGATGCACCATTATAGAGGATATAGTCACTTACAATGCTAACACATTGCATGAGTAGTGTTGTGTTCCAAAGTGTTTTGATGATATTAAACATATAATTGAATGATTGTGTATTATCATGACTTGTATGGATGTGTTTCATATCTTAATAATAACATGTCCAAGTATAAAACCAAAAAAAACATCAAGAAAAAGTCATAACGGATATAAGCTTAAAACAATCACAATGACAAGTATTATGACGATAAAGTCAAGAGAGATATGCTCCAAATCTTAAAGGATACTCTACGAAGATATAAATCTTAAAATAATAAAGAATATATTTCTTGAAAAAAATGAAGAATTCTAAAAGGTGTAGGATCAAACCCTAGAGGTAACCTGGGACCAAGTCTTGGATCAGACCCCTAATTTGACTTACAAACAACTACCTATGTCATGAACGATTTCACATGAAGGATAAGATTGTATGTAAATATCTCCATAATTTTGGAAATCTTGAGTTGATAATCCAAGTAAGGAATTTTAATTGATACGTAATAAAAGATTTAATGGAGTATTCCTCAAAAGGATTTTTGTAAGACAAAAATCACAATTTTCAAAGTCAATCAAAATTATGGAGGTATTTACATACTTTTATACTTCAGAAAGATGATCTTTAAGTTTATCAACTATTATTTTTGGAAATTCAATCAATTTAAGATAGAGTAAATATTTATTTATTAATTGAAGTAAATATTGGATTGATTTTTGAAAAAAAAAATTAAGTGAAAATCTTTCATTTGAAGCACTACCTCGAGTTATCTAAAGCCACATGTTATGAAGATAAATGTGCATCAATCCATGAAGAGAAAAAAAGGCACACAAGATAATAAGGGCTATAAAAAAAATTCAATTACAATAAAATAGAGAGTGTCATAAGAGATTAACAACAAGGAAAGCATAGAGAACATTTTTAAATCAAGTAAGCTAGTACAAATCCTAGAGATTTTAAAGTCATTATAGTTAAGAACAAGAGAGAAACTATATTCTTATTAGAACTAAGAGTGTTCAAAATATTTATATCCATCATTCATACATGCTTTTTAAGGAGTATTAGTGTACTCGAGAGCAATTACTAGAGTTTGTACTTAGGGAGCACAACTAGAGTAATTTGTGGGAAAGCTTAGATTTAGAGTTGGACTTAATTGCTGGCATTGCAATATTTACTTTTAGAATAGATTGATAAAGAAAGAAAAGTCACTCATGGAGGCAGATCACAGTTGATCAAACCATATACAAATTATTATGTTCTTTATTTACTTTACATATTAGTAAACTCATGCACCACAAGAAAGAGTAACAAGAATAACACTTTTTAAATGCAAACCACATGAAGTATTGTATCCAGAATTGATACCACATGAGTTCAATAAATTGAAAAGTAATTGTAATTTCACATTAAAAATTGAAATCTAGGTACACTCAAGTCATTCCCCTCTTGAATATACATATATAGACTAACAAGTAGCTTTATAAAATGCAACAAAAAACTAAACCCATATAATAAATGCTTTAAAAACACCATTCCACATAATCATATGATTTATTTAGGTTCAAATTTAGCATACATCTAGGAGAAATGTGTTTCTAATTATAAACATGGATTAACTTATTTGCTAAAAGTATGTTATCCCAAATATATTTGTCTTAGATGAAACAAAACTCTAAAAAGTTAATGAGGGATTGTATAATCAATTGCATTCCATTAGTGAGAACTTTAGATATAATCTTATATAACATATTACAATAGGTAATTGATCTAGATTATTCCACTTTAACTATTGTATGAGTCTTTGGGACTCGTGTTAGTGCAACCACATTCAATCCTCTAGGTGGTCTTCCTAAGCAACATAATTATTTTACAATAAGCCATAAATGCTCTCCAATAATGCTCCAAGATTGTTTGTAAAATAATATATTATAATTGTACAAGCTTGAAGATTTGTTATTCCCCATAGAAAAAAAATATGTCTCACTTTTACTATACTATAGTTAACAACCTTCTTTATTGTGTAACATTTCATTTAGGGCCCTTACCTAACACATCTTGCAAAATCATTGAGTTAATGTGTATCCCCATTAAACCTTGATAGAAGGTTTTAAACATTAATTAAATTTGTGCAGAATAAGTGATAACATTACCCTATGCATCTTAACGTTTAACTACTTTGGTATGATATTGTTTGTACCTTATTATTGCATGAAAGAATTCATGTTTTTATCCCTAAATCTCAATTATTGTATTTAATATTTTTATTTGAAGAAGCTCTCTTTGCATTTAGAATAGTGGTGGAGCTTGAGTAACAACTCTTTTTCCTCATTTAGTAGGCCAATATTTAGTGGATTTGTAGCTAGAGCCTCCTACATAGCCTTAAGCTTGTCTCTAGCAGTTTAGACACCACTAAGTATGTCTCCAAACTTTTGTGCAATTAAAATTTTTAATAAAGGCCAAGAGATTAAGTTTTTGTTGGAAGTTACTAATACCATATCCCTATATAAGATATATCCAAAGGATAGAAATTTAGAGCCCATAGCCCATATGTTAAAAAAATTAAAGTTTTCTTAACTAGGATTTGAAGAATTTAAATTGTGAGTAACATGGGTGAATGATTTTAAATGAAAGTTGTAACAACCATAAATTTAATATTTTAAAATTTTATTTTTGTGGAATTAATTATATAAAATATTGCATGTTCCAACATGGAGAGAGGTATGACCTATACTTAAACCATGTTGGATGTATGGTCAAACCAACTCATACACAAAAATTAAGTGTAGTGAGAATTCAATCCAAAATCTAGAGAAACATAAATACAAACTAGAATAGAGTAGGAGATATATATATATATATATAATAATAATATACCAAAACCTGTACAACCCTAAATGTCTAAAATTACAAGTAGAACAAGATACACTAGATAACCATAGATACTATGACCAACCCAAAGTTTTCACCAACCCTACAAAAAAATACCTAAAAATGCAGTGATAGTACAACTTCTTCATATAAAGTAAATCACAATGACTCTTAAGAGGTACCATGCTCATGTTGTAATAAATCGAGCAAAAACACACAATCAAGCGTAAACACATGAGTACACACGATAACAATGAAGGATAAACACAAATCCATAACCCCACAAGTGATATTAGTTCAATCAAAACCCTAATAAGGGCAAAATTTTGGCATGATCACATCAACATATAATCCTAATATCTGAATGATCAAGATTTCCCAAATCAATCTGGTGTTTATTGTTTACACCAAACATATCAACATGGTATTCATTTATTATGCCAAATATTTCCAAATACTCAACAAGCTAATCCTAATCCAATTATTCAAAAGGTACCATAGTGATTTTATAATCTGATTCAAATCAAGTAAATTTAAATCTTGATATGAATACAATATCATAATCCAATTCAATTCTCACTAGGGATAAATCAACAAAATGAAACCAATAACTTTCCAACAACAAGCCAAAGAAGACATGTGATAAAAATCCATGTATTCACAATCTCATCACTCAAGTTGTTAAGTGAGAGTACCTCTAATAAGGTTTGTGAATCTCTATGAGAATAAACGATCCCTTTGACATAAAGGTCTAGCTATGCACTTAAGGGCTCTATTTTGAGGCACAAGATACCTTTCCATACTCGAGTCTATCTCTTTAAGCAATTAATATCTTATTAAATGCCAAATTATTTTTCAAAGGATATCGAGATCCACAAAAACTATCCATCAAATCCAAGGACGTCAAGGGTCACTCAAAAAAGTCAACATCAAACCAATCTAAGGACCTCAACGGTCAATATAATTCAATTACAATATCTAGCCATCAAGGCTTAGATTAGGTATAAGCCACAACCCATCATAATCTGCTCAGTCTTTTCAATTCAATCATTTTACCCCTTTGTATTCCAGCTATCTAAAGGTTAATAGTAAGTTAACTATCAAAATCAAGTTAAAGGAACATAACATGATCAAAAAAAGTCAACTAGAATATAAGATAATACAACATGATCAACATATATAAGTGAAGGTAAATTATTGGTTAGCCCTCAAAAATTGATAAAGTTGTTCCAAGAGACCAGTTGACTGGTTCCATAAACCAATAAACCATTTTTGGAGTGCTAACAACAAATAACTCAATGAATGAGATAAACCAATTGACTGGTTCAAGGGTAACCAATTGACTAGTGAACGATTTTATTGGTTCCTCCTCCAACCAATTGATTGGTACGGTTTGAAGCCAACACATATGATTTCCACCTTAACCAATTGACTAGTGGGCCAAACGAGTTGACTAGTAAACAAAGTGTGTGATTAAAACATATAAAAATCCTATCCTATCCATGCTATCCTAAAATACTCTTATATAGTTAAAACACATAAAATATCATGTCAAACACTTTAAACCATAAAGATTTATGCTCATAAACCAAATACTCAAAACTTCTCATGCTTAGCTCATTAATCATCATTCTAAGGCTAAAATGGCTAAATCATAGTCATACTCACATATTTCTCTATAAAGATTAGATACATGCTAATAGATATAAAACATGCACAAATACAATTTGAAAGATATAATTACTAACTCATATCTATTCTCATGCTCTTAAACGTAATAGCATAAAATTCATAATTTCTTAACAAGTACAACCATAACCTAGCATGATACTAAACCTTGAAAGCCTAACATGCTTACACATAGGGTTGTAAATGAGCTGAGGCGGGGTGGGCTTAGGATCAACTCGTTTAATAAATGTGTAATAGCCCACACTTTTATGTAATGGATGGATGAGAAATTTTGAAAATTTTTGGATCTTTGATTTAATTCAATGTTATGATTTATGTGGAAAAAAAATTGATTGGAAATCATGTTGTAAAATGAGGTTTATTGAGTTTTACAGGCAAACCCATTGACTGGTTCAATAAACCGATGGACTAGTTTGTCATTTTAGCCAAATTGAGTTCTTCGACCAAACCGATCAATTGGTTAGGGAAAAACGATCGACTAGTGGATGATCAGTCAACTGGTAGACTCAGACCAATCGACTGGTCTATTGAGCTGGTCATATTATTTGATTTGTATCTTTTTGAAAAATCTCTTACACTAAAATGGAACCTTACCAACTCATATCGATTGTCCCTAAAATATTCCTAACCATTTTCATGATGCGTTTAACCCAAAATATTGCTTCGATTTGTTTTGGATGTCGATTAAGATGCATGAGGGAGAGAGGTGACCTTAACCATTTTCTTCTTCCTTCTCTCTTCTTTGCTTGATTATGAGATCATTTTCTTCAACCGCAGGTGTGCTTCTAAGCAGCCAGAACATCCTTCCACATTGACCTCCCATTTCTTCATTTATGTATGAGAATTTGGTTCTGATTGACTTGAGTTCCCCAGAGTCCCAAATGGAGCTTGGGAGACTAGGTCAACAAATCCCAAGCAAATCCATCCATTCTAATCAAATTCAAATGGTCACAAATAAGGTTTCGAATTGCCTTCCGAACCCTTTGTGTTTTCCTTAGATTGGTTGGCTATAAATAGCCTCAATACTCCATGCATTACACTTTCTTCCAACCACTAAAATTCCTCTAAGTTATGCATTCTCTTCTCTTCTTCCACTTTTTGAACACTTAACAAATTATTTTGCACACTCTCCTAATCCTACCTCTATCTCTATCTTATTTTAATTATTAAGTAAGGCAGGATTAGATTTTAGGAAAATATTGAGTGGTCTAGTTGAGCTTTTTCCTATTTTAGTCTCAATGGTATGTCCTTCTCCCTTTCTGTTTTCTTGTTTGAAATTTTATGAAGTTTTAGTATAATACCTGAGTTACGATTTTGGTTTTTTAAGATTTTTAGAGTTTAAATTTTCACAAATTTGGAAATCCTATTTTTAAGGGGATTTAGCCTACATCAAGTAAGTAATTTTTGCTCTTAAAATGTTAGCATATTTTCCTACATGAAAGGTGATATCTTTTGTTGAATGATACATGTTGGTATAAAGAAATGAAGTTGTATGCATGATGTAATACCCCAAATTGAGCGGAGTGTTATAAGGATTGATTTGGCTACTTATGTCAACATGGTATACCATTCTTTTGGTGATTCCATCCTAAGAACTCCACAGTTAAGCGTGCTGGCCGTGGAGTAATTTTAGGATGGGTGACCTCCTGGGAAGTTTCGGAAATTTTCTAAAAATTTCTCGGGAAGTGCGTGAGTGAGGACAAAGCGTGCTAAAAGGACTCGTGTTGATCTGTGGGGCCAGCCGATCAATCCGAAAGCACTCCAAGGTAGCCCCCGCGTGGTCGTGTCGACTCGGGGTGTTACAAATGGTATCAGAGCAAAACCGCGACCGTCAGCTGAACTTGGATGAGTCAGTTAGCCACCTAGTGGGACGATTCTTGGGATGAACTATATTGAGATAGTCATTGGTTGAGGCGCAACGATGATGTTGCGTTCTTTGAGTGGGGGTGAATGTAATACCCCAAATTGAGCGGAGTGTTATAAGGATTGATTTGGCTACTTATATCAACATGGTATACCATCCTTTTGGTGATTCCGTCCTAAGAACTCCACAGTTAAGCATGCTGGCCGTGGAGTAATTTTAGGATGGGTGGCTTCCTGGGAAGTTTCGGAAATTTTCTGAAAATTTCTCGGGAAGTGCGTGAGTGAGGACAAAGCGTGCTAAAAGGACTCGTGTTGATCTGTGGGGTCAGCCGATCAATTCGAAAGCACTCCAAGGTAGCCCCCGCGTGGTCGTGTCGACTCGGGGTGTTACACATGATTTGCATGTTTAAATGACATAAATTGAGAAAAGAGCAACAAAATGGAGAAAATAGGTTATAATAATATTATGGTAAGAAGTGCATGATAATCTAGTTAGAAATATGTAGGTCAAAGTTGATACATGTTCTAATGTGAATAGAAATGATTTTTACACAAGAATCTGCATGAAATTTGTGAATAGATCTTGTGTTAGGGTAAATCGATCAACCAGTTATGTCAAACTAATTGAGTGGTTCCTATAATAGTAAACTGGTTAACCCAACTCATTGACTAGTTTGCCTCAGAGACCTTGTTTTACTTCTTGCTTAAACCCATTGACTCATTTGGCCAAATCACTGGTCTATGAATAGTTGACGGGCTTGCCCAAACCGATTGACCGATTTAAAAAAACATGGGCTAGTTGAGTTGAACCAATCAGCTAGTCGACCAAACCGATCAATTGATTGGTGCAACCGATCAATTGGTTCAGCTGGTTTGCATGATTTGTTTCCTTGTAGTTTGGTTATACTTGGGGTTATGTTTGGGACTATATCATGATTATTAATGGGATGAAATGCAGATTTGAACATGGAGTATTGGCCTAACTAAGGGATTGAAACAGATCATTACTTATGGCATACATTATGGGTAACGTAAAGGCTAAAGGTGTAATCCACTTGTAATAAGTAATAAAATTAAAAAAATGGAAATCATTAAGAGCATGAATTAAATCCTATGATGGATATGAATCTCATTGGCCAAGGATAAATGGTAAACCCACATGGTTGGGGGGAATGGAAATAAAAAAGATCAATATGGTATAGTATGGGTTTTATCTTGTTTGCTTGTATGAGCCTTGTATGATCACCCATCCTTATGAATAAAATACTAATTACATAAAAGTGAGAGAAAGTTGAGTTGAGTATGGATCTAGGTCTGAGTTACCTGATCAATAATTAGTTACTAGGGTTAGTCTACCTTTGGGTGGGCTCTTGAGAGGTCTCGATGCCTTACCTACTCTAAACACAGACAATGTACTAAGGGGCATCGATACTAAAGGGTCTGGTTACCTAGGTGGTTAGCTTCAACCTAGATTTATATCCATATTGGTTGGCTTCGGCCTAGACTTATGTCCATTATGGTGAATGGCTTTAGCTTAACCTTTTTTTCCACTTGGTGATTAGCTTCAGCCTGGACTTTATGTCCATTTTGGATAGGCTTCCATGGTATATGAAACCATGGGTGGTGCACATTCTATCGCTCGATCATAATAAAATATTATTGGTAACTGAGTAAATAATTGATCAAACATAAATGATGATTTAGAGAATGGCTAATATTTGGCAAGAAGGGAAGTAATGGTATGATTGGTCAAGAATGAGTAAAGCTGGTTATTACACTTGGCTAATGGTTGACCTGTCTACTTGATTATGAAATGGAATATTAGCGGATTGACTCACTTATCCCTTACGTGGATGAACTAATGGTATAACCTAAGGATTTGGTTAATTGGGATCAACCTTTAAGGTTGTTTGTTTCTCTTTGCCACTAAGTGTGTATATGCTTATGCGGAAAGGTGGTGAGTTTATGCATGAAGTATTCTACTTGTTGGAATTATGTATGATAATATGACTGCATGTACTCATATCTTCATATATATGGTCTTATCATGATACGTATAATCTATATTTATGTGTGATAATATGGTATACTTTTGAGCATTGAGGGAGCAACTTAACTTACTCATTACGTAGCGTACTAATGTGCCTGTTTGCTCGATCATCTACTCATTCCCATGAGCAGAGGACCTTGTGTAGATTTTTAGGGATAGTCAATAAAGGTCCTACCTCAGTTGGTTCAGGGCTGTGAATGAGGACATCCAGAAGATTTTGATGAGGTACATAGGGGACCATGGTATTTTATTTTAGGCCTCATGTCCCAACCCATATTTTGTAATTTTGTACTTTGAATGTGTATTCTGTAATGGTTTGATCAAAACCCTTTAGGGTCATTAGTTGTAAATATTTTAGAATTGATTCAATTAAATCATTATTTGTGCACCTTGTTGTTTTAGTGTTTTGTTGGTTTAGTCTCGTAACTGATATGGGATAGGTGGCAGACGTCTAACTTGTGTCAGATTTGGAAGTAACACTCTATTTTTTAAAGTGTTTTTTGCTTCCGTAATATGTTTTAACAAAAAATTTCGATAGTGAAAATTGGGGGTGTAAAAAAATGACCCTAAGAATAAGGCTTGCGCTTGACTAGTTTATAAATGAGCGGAGCTTTTAACAAGTTGAGTTCAAAAAGTTCGCGATCTTTTGTGGTAAATAAGCTAATCTCACGAGCTCTTGCACTGTAAATGAGCTTGAGTCTAAATTTTTTTTACTCAAGCTCGGCTAGTTTCTTAAACAAGCCTAAAACTAAGGTTCGAGCTCGGCTCATTTAGTTAAATAAGCAAGTAGAGTCCAAAAAGATTGCTAGCTAGCTCGACTCATTTACAATTCTACTTATGCCCATATATTCTAGCTACCATTTTAAAAGTAGTTTGATTTACGTAGATCTAAGCAAAAAAAAGGATAAAGGGTCCTCTCAAAGTTGGATTTATAACAAGAGGAGTAAAATGATGATGGTCTTCACAATTTAACCAAAAAACTAACTATATGTATTTATTTAAAAATAAAAAAAGGGTAGATAAAGGGAAATATAGAAGAGGCAAAGAAGAACAATGAGAATGAGAGAAAGAGAGGGGTTCGGTTAAAGGCTAGAACAAAACTCACAAGAATTAGCCAAAAGCTCAAACAATGGGGTGAGAGAGGAGGGAATAGGGATGGAAACGGGGTGACTCGGGGACGGGGACCCCATCCCCCTCCCCGAACCCGATAAGGAAAAATATCCTCGAACCCGACCCGATCCCTACGGGGATGCAATCCCCATACCCGCTCCGATCCCCAATCCTCCATCCCCGATCTCCTATAAACTCCCAAATCCCCGATACCCGTTACCAGATCCCCGATCCCCGATAACTGCCCCAATCCCCGATACCTGCGTTCTATAAGCTGAGGAAAAAATAACTTAGAAAAATGAGGAATAATTTCAAACCATTCATAGCTCAATGGCATGCCGCACGCAACCATGCATACCTGTACAGACTGCAAAGTTCCTAAAAAAATAATGTCCACAATGATAATTTTGTAATTCTTATGCTGAGAAAAACAATCCTAATTCTAAAACATAAATTAATCAACCTGATTAATAGTTAAAAATAAAAAATAACACAATAAATTTAGCTTATACAATCCATATTCCATAGACTATTCTAGAATAAAATAATAAAACCATAATGTATCGGTAGAAATTATAATGGATAACTCGCAAATTACAAATAAATAAACATACAAGTAACAAGTTCTGCGTGATAATTGATAAATGACAACACTTCAAGCAATGCCAAAAATAAATTAGGTTGAGACAATAGACATCTTCATTCTTCCATCACAAATAATCTGCACCGCATCCACAATTCCGCATATTACCTTTAACAATCATTACATCCTATATTCCTGTGTAAACAGTAGACTATGCTCACAATCATTAAAGGAATAAAAAAAATATCTAGGATTGTACATTTTCAGCAATATAATTAGTTTACAATTTAATAGACTTACATATTCATAGTGGATTTAGAAATCCATAAATCACATCAAATCGCTCCCTGTAGTGTTGCTCTTATTAGTACACACCTATGTTGCCTACAATTTGTGGTGGAGGTTATACACACACACACACACACACATATATATATGACTTTATTCTTATATCTACATTGCTATGTAGAAAATGTATGTAGACTCAAATGTATCAAAGATCATTATTTAGTCAAGCTCAACCAAAAAAAAATTATTAAATGTTTAACATTCTAAGATTTTGCTAAATATCTTCTATTATCACCGGCTAGTACTAATGTCACGTACCTAACTTGCTCCACAACTTCATATGAGACTTCCCATTTAGCTAATTTTTTCCTTAAGAAATTATACTTTAGAATTCAACCTTCCTTAGTTCCCAGTCCCCTACTCTTAATTATGTAGGTTTGACATTTTTGTTGCAGTCTTTAGCTACTTGTTATCTGTATTTAGCAAGCCACATTTTCACTACATCTCTTCATTCTTCCAACAAGTCCTTCTCAATTTTTAAGGCCTCTTCACTACCTTTAGGATTATCTTGTAGTTTTTATACCAACTTAATTCTATATTTTTTGGTATAAATAACTCAGCCCTAAAAGCTAAACTAAAAGGCATTCCACCCTTTTAGATTTTTTAAGGTTTTCGTAATAGCCTATAATATTCCTAAAATCTCATACATCCATCCTCACTCAGCCCTATTAAGGTGCAATTATCAACCATAGCGTCATTAGAGGTGCAATTATCAATTTTCAAACTAGAACACTTACTATCAAGATTCCAATCAAATAAGCAACCAACAAGACAATTTGCAAGCACCCCGGCCATATGCGGACATGGCACCTACAAAAATCTAATAAAAAACAAAGTTTAGTAATTAATTTAGTTTATGTGTAGATTTTTCTTGTAAAACACATAGAGATTACCTAACAAGCAGACTTTGAAGCTTCCATGAATCATCAATAAAGTGTGCTATGATAGCCATGAATCCTCTTTTCTGATTACTTGAAGTCCACATATCACTTGTCAATGCTATGCAGCTTGCATTTGTCTCCAACAACTTCATAGTTCTCTCTTTCTCAACATCAAACATTTTCAAGATATCACTTTTGATTGTGTTCCGAGAAAACACTTTAAATAATGGTTGTAAAATATGAAGGAACCTTCGAAACCCTACATGTGTAACCATAGACAATGGGTACTCATGAAACACAATCATTTTACCAAGCTCCTCCCTTGCATGATCTTGGTTGAACTGATATGTACTAAGTTTTGATGAACCGTCAATGGACTTTGTTGGATTTAAAAGACATTGTGTCATGATTGCTTGTTTTTTATGTACACATGTCTTCAAGTGATCATGTAGATGCTTAGTGTCATTCTTACTCTCTCCTCCCAAATGCTTCTTACAACAGTTACAAATTGCTTTCCATTTCCCTCCAACTGATTTTCTTTCGAAATGATCCCATACAATTGATCTTCTTTTTCTTTTTTTTGGCATTATCCGCATCCATGATTTCAGTGTTATCATCATCAAAATTCTGATTTGACACCTTCACATTAGCTTCAATATTCTCATCTTAACATGCTTGTGCTCCACTTTCTCGAGTTGGAGCACTTTCCATAACACTATCAACCTCTTTTTCAATGTTTTCCATCTGTTTATTAAAAATAATAGATATTAATAACCCATATATCTCTATAGATTTAAACAAAAATACATGATATATATTAACTTATATTGTAGAAAAACAACTCATTATGAAAGATTAGAAAAGATTGATGATTAGGAAAGATTATGAGAGATTGATGATTTGTGTTTTTCACTTGGTTAGTTGGTTTTTTTGATTTTCAAAATAATTTCAACCTATATTTTATGATTATTTGTTTAGGTTAAACCTTTCAAGTGCATCTATTTTGAAAGGTGTAGCTATTATTTTGCATATTATTGTTTTGCTCTTTTTTAATATTTTCTAAACAAAACAGGTGAGATAGTTACTTGATAAACCAGGGTTTGAAAACCCCTTTTTAACTTTTTAGATGGACAACTAGAGTAGTCAGAACCTCATGAAAAAGATATGTGAATCTAAAATAGAGGATTTTACCAAACCGCCTGGTAGTCAGTTACTTGAATAATAACTTTCATGCTTATTTTACTTCCTACTATTTCAGTATTCCTGTATTCCTCCAAACTGCATATTGCCTCCAATTACAGTTACTTGAATACTGGTAGTCAGACAACAGGCTAATTATAAAACAAATCTGCACACATGATGAATAATAAATGTATATATAATTTTAAGTTATTTCCTACCAAACAGCAATGAAAATAAACTGGTATATGTATTAAACTAGTATAAACTTTTAACATGTAAGTTATTATTTACTACCAGCTAAATAATAATTAAATGACAGATTGCTCCCCTCCATTCTGTAAGTTATTTACTACCAGACAACTTGTAAACCTCTTATGTGAATCAACCATAAGAAAGCAGAACTTTTTCCTAGCAGTACCTTTGTAATTGGTGCTGATACAGCAGTGAGGCTTGTTGATGTATGTCTTCAGTAGACTCTTCGTAGTTTTTTTTTTTACTAGCATAAATGTTTTCTTCTCGTGAATCATTCATGTGTCAGTTCAGTATGAGTTTCTGCTAAGTTTGTCGTCATATCCCTGATGATTATTAATGAGATGTTTCTTAATTTAGGGACAGGTATTACTAGTGAGTGCGACAGGCTAGTAGTGATCAGTATTTAGAGACGTGATTCTTGTTTCATAGTATCATATACCTTCTGTCTTTGGCCTAGGAATACAACACCCCTTGATGTCATATTTTTGGACTTGTACTTATCATAATTAAGTGGATCTTGTGATATAGATAAGTAGGGTAGGATAAGGGAAGATGAAGAGCAGGCAAGGGCATCTTTTATTTCTCAGGCAATAATTTGCATACCCAGATATGTTTGATGAAATAACTCACCAATTCTTATATAGACTAGTAACTTCTGAAAAATAAGATATCCTTCTAGATAACATCCTAAAGATAATAACGAAATATAGAACATAATAATTGACGGTCTAATTACCTAATTGACTAATAAAAGATAACACTAAATGATAATGCTTATTTCCTAAACTTTTTCCTAACTCTCATCAGTTACTAATTTCCATCACCTTGACATTAATTCAAGTGATGCTTTTTTCATGGGCATCAAAATGCCACCTCTAAATATGAATTGCCTTTGATTTTTTCATGGGCATCACCACATAGCTCCAATGGCATTGTTTAGTTCTATACAAGATAATTCTAGGCCATACTTGCTATGAGACCTCAATCATACAACTCCTACCACATTCCATAGATGAAACAAATGATATTACATCTTGGTATACTATGATAAGGAGAAAAAAATAAGGATGGCATTTTCCATCCCTGACTTTAACATCCACTTAGCATGATAATTAGTTGTTGGAATGTGATAGGCCTTAATGACCCACACAAACAAAAAGAGATACATAATTGGTTATCTAATAATCATATTACTTTAGTTGATTTAATATAAACTATAGTGAAAGAGATTAAGGCTTACACCATCATGAATAATTGATACAAATGGAAATGGACTCACAATTATAGTTCTCATTACCATGACCACATTTTAGGAGGTTGGTCACTAATGTATGCATGTATCAATGATTTTGAGGGATCAAAAGTTTATTTTACTCCAACTCTTCTATCATATTATTCGACTATGGTGCTCAAAGTGTGCGATTTCATTGTTTATTGGCCCAAACCATTCAAATGTTATAACATGGGGCTAGAAAACCTAATATTTAACAATTTGGTACTAGCTTCTTGGTCCCTTTCAACTCAAATTCTCCTTTCAACTGATGAAGAGTTTAAATTTTGAGGTATATAAGATAAGGTAATACAAGCCCATGACCACTGAGCACAAATCCAAGAACATATAACAATTAACAACTTCCCTCAAAATAAAAAATGAAGCTGAAACAGAGGCAAATAATCAGCATTCACCAAACCACCTCGCCACGCAAATACTGAAATACATATAATAAAAAATGAAGTAAAATAAGGAAGAAAAAGATAATCAGAAATTCAGAAAACCTGAACTCAATTCCAATTCACTTCATAGAAAGAAACAAGTTTAATTCCCCAAACAACCATCACCTCGCAACTATGAACTATCGACCGGACAGAGAAAGTCAAAGATGAACGAAAACTTACCTTAACTGATAGGATTGAGTAGTTACTGCAACTATATTTGTGCGAGTGCTGGAAGTCTGGAAGGGGAAAGAGACGACCCCAACCCTTGTATCCAAACAGATCCGGAAACCATTTCTGCCACACAGAATAAACAATCAAACAAAACAAAACAACTTTCGTGAGTCGTGACCCAAATTATAAGCTATTGCAAATAAAAACTTAAAAAGACAGTAGACTCACTGAGGCTAAATTAAGCGATTGCAGTGGCAGACTGGCGTTTGTGGTCGTGGGAAAAGCTCCACTGCTCCAGGCGCCGGGTTGGGAAAACACGCAATGTCAGCTATGGAGGAGGCGAGGTCCGCGATGGCGACGAAGAGGAAGACTGGAAGAGGGAGGGTTACAGTCTTACAGAGCCAAACGACGGGGAGTCGGGGACAAATTAGGTTAAGGTTACAGGTTATTGCTTGCTGTAGAGAGTTAGGTGGGTGCAGACTACGAACAACGGATTGCGGGGTGCCAAAGCCAAACGGGGAGGAACAAGGAAGACCGAAGACTGGTTGACAGGTTGAGGTTCGGCCCGCCCAATTTGGCAATTCAAAAAAAAAATTTATTTCGGGGCGGGTTCGGGGACGGGGACCCAAACCCATACCCGACCCGTCTCTGAATTAATCCCCGATAAAAATTTCCGACCCGAACCCGATCCCCGAAATACTTCTCCGAACCCGAACCTGAAGGGAGAATTCCCGACGAAGCCCCAAACCCGTAGGAAAAATTGCCATCCGAGGGAACACAAAAGGGGAGGAGGTTAACACAATGCAAGACTTGATGAAAATGAAAAACTCAAGGTACGTAAGCGGGGGAGTGCTGATAGAATATGCCGAACACGAAAAGGGGAAAAAAGCTTGCTTGAGCAACACTTGAATGAAGAAGAAAAGATACGCGGACCTAAACTTCTAGGATACATCGAGATAAAACAAAAAGACCTTCACGTATGAAATGAGGTTTGCATGACTCAATATGCTTAGAAAATGTATCGACACACATAACCGTACGGGTCAAATGGACTTGGGAGGTCTATTTGAGAAGGATTGATGTATGATGCTATCAAGAACATTGTGTTCATGAAATTTTAATTGCATTACGAGTCCAAGAGTGAAATTTAGAAATTTATCTACGGCGTGTTAGAAGAAAATTAAAATTTTCGTATGAATGGGACTTACAATTATCTCTAATCTTAACAAGTAAAAGCAGGCATATACAGAATTTGGTGCAGCATGATGGGAATCCAGAGCATACGTCTGTATGCTTGCTGGTCTTTCATAATGCTCGTAATACTAGAGAGAAACTGATGAAGGTTGGGTTATATGGTCAAGATCTATGAAGTTAATTAGTCGTTGTTGTTTTATATTAAAAGTAACTATCTATAATAGCTGTTTATTTTTTAAGAAAAAAATTAAGCTAATTTTTTTTTAAAAAAATAAATTAATTATATTAAATAACTATTTTTAATAAGTTAACTTCATATAAACTTTTAGATACTATATATCTAAAGAGAAATCAATGTCCTAAAATGACTGACTATCTGAATGCGGTGGTAAAAAAGGTGGACGATGAGGTCCAACGACATTCTGTGAGGTGGTCGCTCGCGAAGAAGAAGAAGGAGAATAAATAAATAAATAAATAAAAATCAAGATTGTATTGTACGTCAACTTATATTTATGCCTATCAGAGGTCATATGCTTAATTTCCAAACATGGAAAGTCCTCATAAACCATCTTTATACTAAAACACTTCTCTACCCAAAAAAAGAAAAAGAAAAAAAAAGGGCATTATCTCTTTCTCTGTCATCGGTTGTCTTCCAATCTCTAAGCTAACCATGCGAGAGCCCTGCACCGTTGGTGTCACTGTCCTGTGTCCCAATACTCTGAGGATGACTTAAATATATTTGAACCTAGTAATCTATCAGTGATGTACACTTGACCTGCCTCTTTCCCTGACTGACTGACTGCGTTTTCCATCATTTTCTTCGGCGTCGTTTTAGTAGATTGATTGATGGACTCGAAAATTAAATGAATTAATATCTAATGACATCTCAACTTACGTGTTCTAATCTTGGTTCACTATTTTTCTTCTCCTCACTCTTTTTTCTAAATGCACTGACACATCACCTAGAATAAAAATGGTTGAAGTTGCTATTAAATTGCTCGGCAATTAATATAACCTATTAATAATACGGATGTTGATAAGAAATTTAGTTTTTAGTTTTTTTTTTTAAGAAAAAAAAAACAGCTTGTATCATAGGCCTACGTTACAGAGAATAATCTGATATAAAATAATAAGAATCGAAACTTGCCCAATAATCATACAGGTCACCCCCTTAACAATCGTGTGACGAATGGTAAAGGATTTACATGGTTTGTCAATATATAGTACTTGATGTTCGAAACGGAGGGTGGGAAATTCACTAGCAGCTTGAAGGTGGGAAGAAAATTTAAAGCACTGAGAAAGTCCTAACAAAATTGGGTAGCTAGGGAAATCGCAAGCAATGACAACTGTGACTAAATAAGTTTATGCCCATAAGTTATATTCTATAGTTTTTTTGGTTTAGTTTAATCAATAGTTAAAAAATAATTTGATTAATAGTTAGGGTACCAAATTGGTAGTTAATATTTGTATTGTTTTTGTTGTATGCATCTACTAGCCGAACCCTAATAGTATTAGATTATTGTGATTTTTTTTTAAATGACCGTATATAATATATGAATATGTAACATATAATAACATAGACAATGACAATTTTTATGAATTTTTTCATATTTTAATGTATCAAATTAAACCGTGAGATTTCATAAAATTAATTTTAAAATATAATTTAATTGAAATAATAAGATTAACTACAATTAACCAACCCAGAGCCGGAGCACTGCTGGCTGGTGGTAGGTATCGAGTAGTGGCGACCGGTACTCACCGAGTAAATAGAACTACCGACTAAAAAACAGCTGTTAAAGGAGGAGCCAAGACAATTTAAATTCTTACCCCCACCGATGCCTGTTCCTTTCCTTGTTAGCTAAAAATCTTTTCAAGTTTCACGGTCAGAGAGTCGGATGGGATGCCAATAATAATAATCCCTATCAATGACAGTTTTTTTTTTATTATTATTATTATTTTAGTTCCTCATAGTAGTTTTTTATAATTTTTAAGGACATGACCCCGCAATAGGTAAATTTAAAATAATCTGGCCCGGCGATAATTAGATAGCCAGCTAGCTGTACTGTATAGTAAATGTCTGTGGGGGACGGGAAAGTTGGAGTCGTCGGGTATGCATTGATACTTCCCTTTCTGTGTACGAAGGTAGTAGAAGTAGGAGCAGTACTTACCTCTCCATTTTTTGCCTTTTTCTATTTTCATGATGCGAACGTGAAAGCTGCATCTCATCTATTTTTTATTTTATTTTTTATAATTTTCTTAAAACTGTTTTCTGCAGAACTAAAGCTGTACATAGTAAGTGCAGAAGCTACGAGGTTCAATGTTTTTAGTGAGACATCATTTTCATCCGTCGGCTCTAGTATGTATTTATCGATTCGTCCCTCAAACCAAGGATGCTTTTTCATCACCTTCACAAATATCAAATATCCAGCTGGCTCAATTGAATTACTATCGTCCTCTCCTCCATTGTTTGCTGTGTAAAAATAAATAATAACAATAATAATAAAAAGGATAGATTGTATATTCAACAACGTGAAGTTTAATATTTTAGCCTTAGATTACTGGAACAATATATGATTTTCATACTAATTATATATACAGAGAGTGTGTATGTGTGCGTGTGTTTTTTTTCTCTGAGCTAGTTAGGTTATATATATATATATATACCCTTTTTCTTAAAAAAAAATTATAAAATTTGAGGGATCTTTTAAATCTAACTCCTAATTAAGATTTTAAGTGTTTCCCATTTGACGTTGTGGGAGCCCGTGCATTTTGTATTAAAATTTCAGACAGACCGCCAATTCAGCTTAATGATTCCATGAAGAAGATTAAGTGACAGAGGAGAGGGGAGGGGGCAGAGAGGAAAAAAAAAAGCGACCCACATGCATCATGCATGCAGTGACAGTGAGTTGAATTGCGGGTTGTTTAACAAACTTCTTCAAGAGGATACTATAAATGGAAAGTATGGGAAGCAAATAAGCCGGTGAGGAAAGCTGCATCATCTTACTGCATACAAAGCCGGTGTTGTGTAAGTCTTAAGTGAATGAAGAAAGCGACACATCATTGAATAGCATGATGATTCCCGACCTTCATGTCAATTTTCTTCATTTATCTTGTCCCCCGGCCTGATCAAACTCACCCTCTGTCGCTGCCTCCGTCTCCGTTTCTTTGATTTTTTCTTCTTCTTTTTTTTTTTAATTATTGTTACTATTTTAATATAAACTCTTCCTATATATGGGGTGCTTCACGTGATACATTCATTACTTGCTTTATTTTAATGTTTCAGTGAATTAGTTGAATCAAATTAATGTGGCTTAGCGTTTTTTTTTAATAATATAAGCGACCGGTTCCACTGGATATTTCAGTTTAATCATATCATAATTCTATATTATAAGTTAATTTAGATTGCTAAAATGATCGAAAGAAATACTTAATATTACCATTTTTAAGTCAAATTTGTAATTTATATCATAGTTCCGGTCTCGAGTGGACTTGCTTTGTGGTAAAATCAATACATGCTGGACAAAATATTCATCCTGAACATTTTCCTGACGTAAAATATTTAGTTTCATGATATATGATGCAGAAGATCATCCTATAAAAGGGTTAGATTCACAATGTATATATATTCCAAACATTAGACCAGTAGGCTCATTTAGAGAATAATGATCAAGTTCATGATATACAACACATATGTTTATCCTACATAGACCCAAATTCTAAACATTAGACTAGTAAGTTCATCATACTAAATAACTAGGTTCATAATGTAAAACATCAAGGTTCCTAACCAGAAAAAAAAAAGACATTTGAAGAACTCAAAGAAATAATGTTATGTATGACCATATTAGAAGTTTACGGAACACAATATATGAGTTGCATACTAAATATAAATCATAGAGTTACACAATGAAGCAAAACACGATGAAATACGCTGAAAACATTTTGAACTCAATGAAAATAGCAATTTTAGAAGAAATTCTATACATTTAGCCCTCCAAAGCATATACAAAACTTAGGTTGCCTGCAACCCTTTTTTTTTTAACTAAAACAAATTCTTTATGAATATCATAAACCCTAATTACAATACCTTTCATCTAAACTGTTTCGAACTTCTAAGGCTTCTACTGGCTGGATGCTTTGTCTAGCTTTGATTAATTTGATTTTGTGTTCTTAGATTTGTAGTTTGTTTTTCATCTCTCTATATAGGAATCACTAGATTTATGCATTGTTAAGTATTTAGTTTGTAAATGCTTGAAATTCTTTCGTTAATTTCGTAGTTATTTTTCTTGACTTCCTCTTTTGAATCCTCTAGAGTGTGAGTTTTATAACAAGGTGGATGGTTTTTATTGCCATATTAGACTCAGAGTACCTAACAATGTGCTCCTAATTGTATGGTTAATCTCTTCAATATTACTTTTAAAATTTTCTAGATACTTTTGAATTTAGTGAGATCATAAGATTGTTTCTTTTATAAAAAATTGTAGAAAAAATTGAAAAAAAATTTTATATAAAACGGATTAAGTTTTTTTAAATAAAAAATTTAGTTTTAAATATAGATGATACTAAACTTTGTATCACTTTAGTAGTCAAAACATAGAAACATTAATAAAATGGCATTATGTAATAATAATAATAATAATAATAATAATAATAATAATAATAATGATGATGATGATGATGATGATTTGAAACACATTAGTTGAACAAAATAGTCTAAAACTACAATATCTATGGAGTATTTGACAGACCAAAACCAACTAAAGACTAATTGAAAAGTAAAGAGGTATATTAGGAAAGAACAATGATCCCTTTAAAGAGCAAGAATGTAATTAATTAATTAAAAATATGAAAAGAAAATAAAAGAGGTATCGTAGCTTAAATTGATGTTGTTGAATAGGAAAGAAAAAAGAAAGGAAGGCTACACAACTATTTTATTTTTAAAAAGTAATAGATAAAATATTTTCTATTATTATATTAATCAGTCAACATAAAGTAATGCTCATCATTCTTTAAAAAAAATTAAGTTGTTTAATGAGTAGCTTTGGTTGCTCTCATGGAAACTAAGTATATTGAACTTATACAAATAAATTAGATGATGAACATTTTTTTTTCTTTTACATAATGGTGTATCATCTTATCTACAATCCATAATTATACATATGCATATTGTTCCTTGAAGTCTTTTTTCCTTTAGCTGCTCTCGTCATGTAGAACCCTTTCTAAGGTTTCTACATGCACTTGCACGTGAATCTATAATTCTCCACATCCCCTTCTTATCCTTTGAGGTAATCTAAGCCTCTAATTTTCTCCTTTGAACACAATCATATGGAAAAGAGATAGTGTCATATAGTCCACTCTCCTCCTCGTTGTGACTTGCTAACCATGGAAGTTGATCATAAGAGTGACCCTCCCTCATTGATGATGTTATGGATAGTTTCATTGACCACAGATTGGATTTTGATGCCCACCTATCTCATGTTAATTTCTTTAAGGCACTTGTTGGCCAATTTGCCAAAGTCATATATTCTTGGACCGATGAACGAGAATGGGAAGAAATCGATGCTTTCTTCAATGAACCATGCATTGATGATGTGCCTATCCCAAACTCTCAATAACACTTGGTTTGTTTCATGACCAATGAGAAGTGTGGTCTCCAAAATTCATTATAGGGTTACTTTATTATCAAGCTTCTCAATTGAAATATCTAATACAAAACCTTACTAAGGAAGTAGATAGATCTTTATATATTGTGTGGAAACTTTAAACTAACCAAACTAGGGAAGGTTTTTTCCTGTTCATATCACAAAATCATCATGATTACGATTTTTCCTTTAAGTGGTGGAGCTTGGACTATGACACAACACAACCTCACCGTTTATTATTGGTCTCCTAAATTGTGTGTGGTCGTAACAATTATAACTTCGACAACTGTTTGGGTAAGGATCCCTGGACCTCCCTTAGGACTTTATAAATATAGGGACAAATTGGAACATATTAGAAATTTCATTGGTCGAATCATTTGCTTTAACCCCACTGCCATTGATGCTTTAAAGGTTCGATTCTCTAGGTTTGTGGTAGAATTTTATTTTAGTAAATCCCTTATTCCAAAGGTTTACATCAAATCTAATATTTATACAATTGAGTATAAAAGGGATTTGTGTGATATGCTTCCACGACGAGATGTTTGGTCAAATTTAACATAAGTGCCCTCAAAATCCCAAAGTTAGTTAATAGAATGACAACATGGGGGTTCATGTGAGAAATAAAAGCATCAACTCTCAAGGTCCTTCAACTATTGATGCTTCTATTTCTCACATTGGCTCCCGTGATTCCCCATATGGACCATGGATGATGGTCGCTAGGAGGGGCAAGGAATATCAACCAAATAGACCCTACTCCACAAGTTCTACTTGGGGTGCTTCCAGGGGTGTTTCATAACCCAACCCTTAGACTTTGAGCACCTCTTACTCTAGCAAATCCTCCTCTTCAAGATTATTGGTTATCCAATAATAGAAGAGAATGTCAATGATGTAAATGCTCCCTTCCATGGTGCTGCCTAGGCAAGTGTTTTGGCTCACTATTCATCTTATCATGGCACTTATTTGCCTCTACAGGATTGCCTTATTACAGATTATGTTACCGATAAAGGAAAGAGTTTATAAGCAAAATTTAAACATGTTGCTCCCATGGAGACCATCTCTTTCTATGATTTTATGGTAGGAAGTGCTATCAATACACCCTCCTCACCATCTGGATCTTCCAAAAAATAAGAGGCCCCTTGTAAATAGTCCATAAGGGGGATTGCTTCCTCATTTAGTGCCTCTTTTTAGAAACCACAAGAATCTTTCCAAACAAAATCCATTTTGGCTAGCAATGTAGTGTTTGGCCCAGCCATTCATGACCCTAGTGTTGATGGAAAGGGTTCTCCTTGAGTTCATATCGCGTCCTAGGCATTCCCTTGTTCTCTCTCTTCTCAATGACTAATGATAGCAAAATTATATTATAGAACATAAAGGGTGCTAGTACTGCATCATTTTTTTTTTAGTTTTAAAGACTTAGTTCAATTGTTTCATCCACTCATGATGGTCATATTTGAGACTCACATTAGTGGTGATAGAGTGAAAAAGGTTATCCATAAGCTGGATTTTAGAGGAAATGTACAAGTTGATTCTATTATGTTTATTGATGGAGTTTGGCTCCTTTGGAATGATTCTCAAGTTTGGGTTTCCATCCTTAGGGCTGCAAGATAACTTATTCAGGCTTTGATTTAACTTGATGCTTTATAACCTTTTTTTTTATTTACAACAGTGTATGCTTCTCCCCTGTCTTCCCTCTATGAAGATTTTTGGTCCAACATATTTTATATTGCTAATTATTTAGTCTTGCTTGATATGCCTTAGGTGGTTGGAGGAAATTTCAATAAAATTAGTTCTCTCGATAAGCATCGAGGGGGTACCAATTGCCAGTTAAATATGTGCCTTCAGTTCAATAATGATCTTCGCTGTTGCTAACTTTCTGACCTAGGTTTCTTAGGTCCAGAGTTTAATTGGCATGGTAAAGCCAGTAGTAGATCTATCAATTCATGTATAAATAGAGGTTTGGCCTCCAATAGTTGGCACTCTTATTTTCCTTCAACATCAGTCACTCATCATATTTACACTCATGGTGATCACCATCCTCTTCTCTTTGACCTAACCCTTGGGTCCCCTCTCCCCTGATTCAAGAGATTGCGATTCAAAGCAGCTTGGCTTACTAACCCCACTATTCTTTCTACTATCTATTCTAGTTGGAATGCCAATGGTAATGGGAATTTCTTTGAAAATATTTCCACTTACACTAATGCCTTTCAGCGTTAGAATCGTATGGTTTTGTAATATTTTCCTTCACAAGCAATGTCTTAGAGCCCTTCTCTCAGGCATTCAACTTGTTTTGAGTACTACTCTTTCTTCTAGTCTTGTGAAAATTGAGAAATGCCTTATGGGGGAGTATAATAAAGTTCTCTTGCAAGAGAAACTCATGTGGTTCTAGAAGTCCAGACTTACGATTGTTACTTTGTTTGAGCACAATACCAAGGTATTCCACTGAATTTTTATGTGTAAATGATGCAAGTTATTATTTCAGAGCTGCACAACGAAGATAGACATTGCATCTATGAGTCAAGTGAAGTAAAATAATTAGTTTTAAATTATTATAGGCAATTGTTCTCCACTAACTCCCCTATTTTTTCCCTTAAACACACCAGCCACAACTTTCCTTTTGCCATTAACCATTAGCTTCACTTCATACTGGAACTGGTTAACATGCATGAAATTAATATCTCCACTTTTTTTATGGGTACTTACAAAAGTCCAGAACCTAATGGTTACCAAGCTCTTGTCTTCTAGAAATTATGGGATGTGGTTGGGTCCAAATTTTCAATATGATAGAGTCTTCTTTCTGCATGGGATATTTCCCTACTATCCTAAATGAAACTTTATCGTGCTTAATTCCTAAGATGGAGCATCCAATTATGGTCAAACATTTTTGTCCCATAGGCATATGTAATGTCATGTATAAGATTATTACCAAAACTATTATCCATCGACTAAAGACTATCATTGCCTATATTATAATCCCAAATCAAAGTATCTTCCTCCTTAGATGCTGCATGAGGGATAATATTATTATCACTAAAGAGGTGATGCATACAATAAGAAAGAAAAAGTGGCATACTAGATTTATGGTGCTAAAAGTTGATTTTGAAAAGGCTTTTTATCTTCTTTATGGGATTTTCATTAAATAAACTCTTGAGGTCCTTGGGCTCCTTAACCCCCTCATCCATTTGATTATGTGTTGTGTTTCTTCATTCTCTGTCATACTGATTTGGAATGATGAAACCAATGAGGCCTTTACTCCCAGTCGTGGTATTTGCCAAGGCGATCCAATCTCCCCGTATATCTTTATCCTTTGCATGGATAAGCTTTCTCACCTTACTTAAGATAGTGTTAATTGTGGATGTCAAAAACCTATTGTGGTTTCATGAGGTGAAGTTAAATTGTCACGTGTGTTCTTTGTAGCTGGTGTAATGTACTTTGCACATGCCTCATTTCATTAGATTGAGAAATTTGGAGCTACTTCAGACCAAACAGTCAATTTGTATAAATCCTCCATTTCTTTTTTCAGCAGATATTTATCCCCTGCTTGCATGTACTATCTCTTACTCTACTACTATTCCTTTGAACCATGGTCTAGGTTGCTACTTAGGTATTGACATCTACAATGGTCACATCTCTAAGGGTCTTTTCTCTTGGGTCATTGAGTGGGTTCAAAAGTTCCACACTTGTTGGAAGCCTCAATTTCCCTCATTCTCTCTCTTGTAGGATGTGCTACCATCATTTAATCCATTTTGGCTATTATACCAATCTGCACCATACAAAACTGTGTCCTTCCTAGATCGATTTTACATTTACTAGAAAAATTCAATCAGTCCTTTCTTTGAGGTAGTGTGGATACTAGGAGGTGCCTCCACCTTCTAAAGTGGAGTACAATGTGCTTACATAAAAGTAAAGGTGGGCTTAGTTTCCAGACTTCTGATAAGACGAACTAAGCTTATTTTGTGGAGCTTGCTTGGGAATTACATAGGGTTCTAATAGCCTTTAGGCTCAAATTCTTTATAAAAAAATTACTTAAAGATCTCCCCTTTGATCCTTCATGCCACTCGGCCTTCTATATGCGCTTCCTCTTTGCAGTAAATCTTCAACTCTTTTGATCTACTTTGGAATGGTATTAAATGGTCCATTAGAAAGGGCCTTTTAGCTCAGTTCTAGATTGACTGGTGGGTAAGTAGTAAACATTTTATCTATTATGCTATTAGAGTTGTTCCCTCTATTGATTTTAATTCCCCGATCAATTATTTTTCTTTGCTTTTCGGGAGTTGGAATTGGGCTAAATTCTTGCATCTTTTACCCTATTTTATTCTAGTGGAGATTTCAAGTGGTGCATAATGCTAAACATATTGGATTAAGCAGAGTGTTAGTGATAGAATTTGGGTAGATTCCAACAAAATAAAAATGTAGAGAAGATGTAAGAAGATGAGAGATTAACTTAATCTTGGAATACCTTCAAGATTAAGCACTTACAACAACCTACTAAAGTTTCAACTCTTAGCTTAAATGGTGTAAGATTTTGAGAACTCATATGACTAGCTCTTAGCCTAGAGAAGGGAATGTTGTGCCGGCAACATGTTGGTTTTTTTCAATCAAAAGTTGCCTCTCCATTCAGCCCTCTTACCTCTATGTAAAGTGTATTTAGGCCTTTAGTGAGTACTTTACATATCTAACTCATAGTGAGCAGATTTGGTTATACCTCCAACCATAGTTTATACTAATACATGCTAACTAAGGTTGCTAGTCTCTATAATTAGCTATTGTTGATTGTTGACCCTTCCTAGCCTACCATCACATGATAGCTGCTATTAAAACCCATGACAAGTGCTTTAGAAAACATAAATTACACATTATAAAAGTCTAATAATATACTTTAACTATGCTTAACTAAGAAAGGAAAACTTCAGTTGATTGAAAGAAGGATGTTGTCTCCTCGACAGGCTGGAAGTTTGGTCGAAACTCTTGAGATTGATCCTCCCTATTTTAAGCCTGAATTGAAGGCCTTGATCTCCCTAATATTATCTTCCCAAAGCCCCATAATTATGTACATGAAACAGGGCTACATAAGGTAGACTCTTCGGTTAAAATGGTGGTGTGTAGGGGTGGATAAAACGTGGATTTTGGTGAGCCATAATGGATCCAATTATAAATGGCTTTGTGGAGCCCTAATGCAGCTAAAATAGAGCCAGCCACACGTGGGGGTCGAAGGCTTGTTTTGGTGTTGCATGACTCCCTAATAATCTTGTTATTCATTAACCCAAGTGAGAAGAGTTTTGAAGTCTTCAACTTTGGAAAAATTAATAAGTAGATTATCTTTGTTTTCATTGATTGAAGGGGATGCTACTACCTTAGCAAGTATTCATGTGCCTTCTTGTGATCTTCTTGTATCCAGATTTGGGGTGCTACAAATGATGGTTGTTATTTAGTCTATCCGGCTTATAATCTTCAAGTGGATGAGGACTCATGCATTTTTTGAATCCTCCAATTATCACAGTATATGGCACCTCAAGGTCCATTAGAGAGTCTGAACATTTGCATGGCTCACCTCTCATGAAGCTTTGCTAACAAATCTGAAGCGTAGACCTTAGAACCTTACCGATTGCAGTGATTGTGACTTTTGTGGCACGGATGAATCATTACTGCATATGCTTTGAGACTATGTCTATAGTATGAAATTTTGGAATCGTCTTGCTCCCCTTTAGGATAATCTGGACTTATTTAGGTTTCAGTTGCATATTGGCTCATCTCCAATTTTTTCAAGCAACGCATTTTGGTTTCTAGCCATCCCCCTTCGGAGAACATTTTTGCTTTGGCAATTTGGAAGTTATGGCAAGTTTGTAATCGGCGCATTTTTCGAGGGTCCTTTATTCTTCCAAATCATCTGGCTGAGTTTGTTTTGCAGGTTGTGAAGGACAAGCATGGGGCCTAGAATTAGCTTCACTTGCTGACTTTGACCTATACTCACAAGAAGTTGCTCAATATTGGCTGGGTTGCACCCCAAAGAAATACAATTAAAATCAATGTTGATGACAACGCTTACGGGAGACCAATTGCCATTGCTTTAAGAGGTACAGCGAGAGATTGTTATGATAAGTGGTTGTTTAGCTTCTCGGCTAATGTTGGGCATAGCCAAAATTTTAACGACAGAGTTGTGGGCTACCTACTATTGTCTCCTTCAATATAAAGAATAAGGGTTCACATGTATCTGTATCTCCTCTCACTGCAGTTCAACTTCTCAATGGCAAATTGCTCTTGCTTCACCAGTAAGCTCACTTGCTTTTAGTCGGCCACGACTTGCTAAGAGACTTTCACTTCTACGGTATTATTCATGTGTTTCGGGAGAGTAACTTCATTACTGATAGGCTCGCTCATGAGTCACGATATCCTTTTTGGCCTTTAGGATTACGAGTCTCCCCCCTTGCGCACGGCGATCTCAAATGAGTTGTTCTTTGATACAACAGGTGGTCCATTGCCCCGTATTTGAATTTTTTATATTCTTGAATTGTATTTGGATTCCTACCCTCTATTTCAGATCTAAGCAGATTATTTCCTGTGAAGAAACTTTCACAATAGTGATAACAAATTTGGAGCTCATCAAGATGCCAATATACAATTAATTTTGCAGCAAAGATTTACTGCTTCACTGAGGGGATAGGGATTTTCAATCAAATGGGTCCATCCATGAATATCAGAGCTAGATATTTGAAACGTAAGATTTCTCTTGCAGCAATAGCCCTCGTCACAACAATGGACATTTCCAGTAATCCCTCAATTTTTATTTTGTTGGTAAAGTTGTTCTATAGAACTACGCGAGTCTTTTCGCAATGTATAGATCGTATGTGGTAAACAAATACTGTGAGAATCAGTGCCTGTAATCTTTCATGAACTCAGCTGACTACACGACACCTTCTTTTTTCCTGAAACCACTTCTACGGACCAAGGTGACAGACAGCGTCATCTCGTTGTGAGTATTCCTGAACCCACTTCTTTCAACGATAGAATCTTTCTATCCGAAGGAGGGAGAGAGGACTTAGAAGTGTGTGCGTCCGGGGGGGGGCTGTTTAAAAAAGATGGGAACGTGAACGGAAGAAAGCACGAGCAAAATTAAACGAAAACGCATGAATAAGGGTTCGAGTAAACTGTCTGGGGAAGGAGTGCTTCGTAGATCCGTTGCAGAGGTAAAGGGATCTATCTTATTACAATTAAGAAATTAAGCCAAGCCAAAGGGACTGACAGTGACTGACTGGTGGCCACTTTTGTCTCCTTTTTGTTTTGAGTGGTGTACTACTAACAATTGTATGCCGACACGCGGCTACATATACAAAAATAGGGCTATGGACCACCTTTGGAACAAATAAAAATAAAAATAGATATCGTCATTCGTCATCGTAAATCATCACAGCCTCTTACCATGTGCCTGGGTTGCCCCGTACATATCACTATCACCGTTCCAATTACGTACAATATATATATATATGTATATTATCATTTAAAATTTTATTTTTTTCCCTCCATTTGCGTACTCGTAAAACTCTGCTCATTATTTACTAATTTCAGATAAAATGATATCTTACTTTTTTTATTCTTTTTAAAACTACCTCTATTTTTTTACAAATTATTATAAAGCAATTTTAAACTAATTAATTAATACTAAACTAAACACCTAAAAATATCAATAAATAAATAGTTTTAAATCATATATTAACTTAGCAAATGAATTTTAAAAACACATGTGTGCATCTTAAGTTGTATTTTTTTTAAGAGAGATGATCGAGTTTTAGCTAAAACCAAATTTAGGGCTCATTTGACAATTAGCAGATAACCTATAGGAGCTTGATGAATGCCGAACGCATTAGTTTATTTGACTAACGGATAATACTAATCGTTTATATAGAAATAGTTGGTAATATATGCTGATGATGGTAGTTATTATTAGATTGAAAGTATAAGTAAACTTAAGGAAAACTATTTATAGATAACCTAAACCAATCCACTCTTATTTTACGTTTTTTTTTTTGAAGAATTCTTCATCCCAAACCGCTAATAGGTACAATGTATACAATGATCAAACTAGGCACAAGTTTTGTCATTATCAAGTAATGTTGTTGTACAAATTTAAAGTGTTGCTAATAAATTTAAAAATCCGATAAGATAGGTCGGTTTGGTCAGTGAATCAACGAACCGCTTAGGTCATGGACTATATATCATGTATTGATTATTAGGAGTTCGGAGTCAGTTAAAAACCGGTGGGACTAGTGAAAATTGATCGATCAAACTAGTTAAAAAATTGATTGGGAATTGGTTAAATTTATGTGTAGTTTAATTTTTTATATATTTACAATAATTTTACCTAATATGTGTAGTTATGATATACGTTTAATTTTTAACTAATAAGCCCCATTTTTCTAGGTACCACTATTAGTTAAAAATGGGTAACCATTAGTAGTTGGTTCAATACTAGTTTATTAGTTTAGTTGTTTGATCGATAATAACTATTAGTTAAAACTGGGCCCATATGTGTAAGGATATTATATTCAACTAATAGCAATATTAACAAATGAAAAACAAGCGACTACAATCATATTCACATAAGCTCGGATTATACAATTGTATGGATTAATAAACAAGATCAAAATAAAATGACCCCTTGCTAATTTGGAGATGTGAATTAACAATTACATATTAATCACATCATCTAAGCATTGATTTATAATATAAATGGAGTAGGTGATCAATCTAATTAATTCAAATTCTAAATATTCAATTAGCAATCATTTAATTATATTTATTAATCCAATTAAACACACAAAGAATCTACAATTGAAATTTCATTTCATATTGGAACCCCTAGTTCATAATTAAATTCCTTTTATCCTAGATAAATCTGCTCTAACATATTCATAATTCAATGACAATATAGTAATTCACAATGATTAATATTAATCTTCCAAAGATAAATATAAATGAAAGGGAACAATCGAATAAGGAAAAAAATATTTTCATTTGCTACAAATTAGAAATTTCAAATATAAGAAGTGATTGAGTATAACTTATCGTCGTTGGTTCACAATGTTTAAATCTTCTACTTGATTACAAAGGTGAAATGGAGCTTTTGAATGAAAAACACTAAAAGCTAAAGAGAGAATTTTCTTTTTTACTCTATATATCGAGAATGAAGTTATTTGTTACAAAGTTGAATAAGAAATTAAAAGAAAAAAGGTTGTGTGAGTGGTTACAAGAAAATAAGAAAAAAAATGGCTTGTGTTATGAAATGCAAACCCTCGTATTTTATTGGAACGCACGACCTTTAAGAATTTTGATTGTTGAAGAAACATGGGGCCCTATGTTTTTTATCCTAATATATGTTGTCTTCCACAATTATTAGCACATACTTCTTTTGATGAACGCTAATCTTTTATGTTTGATTTCAGGTTCTCCTATGTCTTCTTGGCTCCTTTCATCTTTGGTCTTTTCTCTTGATTCATCCTTTGATTTTTTTTTTTCATTTTCACCTATATAAATCTAATAAAACAGAACTTGAGGAAAATTGGTTAAATGTAGTATAAGCAAGGAGGTAACTATGACTTTTTTTTTCATCAAATATTGACATATAAACCAATACATCAATCTCATAGAAGAATTCTAAAAAATAATTAACATGGTTTACCTAGATAATAGCAATGAAGAAATGGGAATTCAAAGCTAAATTCCAACTCTAAAGCTTTTTATGATGGTTTAATGAAAGATAGAAACCAAGTTGATGATAATGTTCAAACATTAGTAAAAAAAAACATGGTACAAACATGTACCACTGAGAGCAACATATACTTCTCTATCAATTTTTGGTTCAGAAAAGTTAAATAGAAACAATGTAGATACTATATAATATGCAAATAAGAAATGATCAATTGTGTGTTGTACACAACAAGGAGCATAACAAAAGAAATTAACCATATATATGTTAGCTGCATTATCATAGAAATGGAGAGTTTTGGTGATATGATTCTCTTTTGCTACCCACATTTTGAGTTTTACATGAAGATCTTCGATCAAATTTGAAGATGTAGGGTGATTCTTTGGTTCGAATAGGATATAGGTTTGAAGATATGAATCTTCCACCAAGATTCAACACTAAGGTTTCTAAGTAGGATTTACTCCAAGTAATTCCTAAGAAGAAAATTATCTCACAAAAGAGAGAATTTGACAAGCCAAGTGCTCGAAAATCATGACTCAATTCAGCATTAGTCTCTCACATACAAAGGCCCTAATGAGTATATATACTATTCATAGAAAGTAATTAAAACTAATTACTTCACAATTAACTTAGTTATTACCCCCATTTACATGTTTGTAACAACTTCCACAACCGTGAGGCTTAAGTTATATAACCAACTAAACTCATGGTTGGTTTAGTTGTGTAATTAATTATAATTAGCTCTAAAACTCTAAAAAACTTAATTAAACACCTAATGAAATGAAATAACTACAAAATTACAAAAATTTAAATTGGCAAATAAATACATGAAATAAAAAGCCACGAAATCCTAAATTATACATGATATCCTAAGGTCTATAACAAGTGTTATAAATAAAGAGGTATTTGCATGCTTGTTGTCTTATCCTCCATATATGTCACTGCTTTATATGTTTGTATGTCTTGTACACGAACATGGTTTAAATGGCTTGACATCTTAAGTATATTCCTCTTGCAAATATGTAAAATACCTATAAGAGCATCTTAAAGTGTATTTAGAATTAATAGTAGAAATATAATGAAAAGCATCTAAGATAATTGGCTCCATTATCAAGAATGATAATTCCTCATTATCAAATGGATCATGAAATGCGCCTGCATCATTTGTTTATATGTTTGCTGGTGGTGGGGACCATCATTGGGCATCCCAAGCACGATTGATGATACCTTCCATTCTTAGATGTGATAACTAAAGGTGAATTTAGATAGAAGAAGAGTAAGGAGGACTACTTTTTATGTCGTAATCTTGTACTATTTGGTTCTACAAAATAAAATGTGTTTTGATGATTATACTACAAAGTGGAAGTTTTGCTATTATACAATGAAGTTGGAAATCAAATGATGGAGAAAAAAACATGGCAAGGAGGTTCTCCACAAAAAATTAACTACTCCCTCTATAGAAGAATATATGACATTTTAAATTTTGTTAATAAACTTTGATGGTTAATATCTTCTGATATAAATTGATAAAAAAATCATGAAAAAATTATTAATATTATGAAAAAAAATTTCAATAAGAATACAAAAACTATATTTTTAAATTATAATGTATTATAATTTAATAAATATTAGTGGTCAAAGTCTGGCTTCAAAATCTAGTTTTCAACGTTAAAGTGGCTAGATTAATGTGCAAAAATTTAGAAACTACATATGTGGCCTAAAGGTAGCTTTCTTTTCCATTGGTGTCTTTTTAAGATGCATGTGGGCATGTTCTACTTAAAGCAACATGAACAGATAGGGTTGGAGGATGCATTGTAACATCTCATTCGGTACCCCTATTTTACCATTTTACATCTTTTTTTTTATTTTTTTGATGTGGTACACGAGAAAGGGGACCTTGTACAATGAGTTTAGTTGAAAACACTAAGAACATACCATTTGAAATGGAGTTATTTGTCCACTAATGGCAAATGAAACCATGTATGTACACCCCACAATCATTTCCCAAGTAATTTAGGCTTGTCATAGTAATTAGCATAACTTTATAAATATAACTTGTTAACACAATGATATATATAAGAAATAAACTTATTCATTTGATTCTTGAGGTAAATAAAAACCAATAATGATATTCTTAGATGTGGCAATGAGGAGGGGTGGGGATGGTAACACTATCCTAATCTTTAAACCCAAAACACATATAAATTACTAAACCCACATTGTTTGCTGATTCTTTTAAACATGAATTCCCCGTCTTGATCTCCATAGAGACTAAATCTTTATCCCCACTATAATCCCTAAATTAAATTATAGTCCTTGTTCCAAAACTTGTCCCCATCCTCAATAATTCTTGAAATTTGTAATGAATTATTTTCTTTTTGACTATTTTATTTTTGAGAGATATCATAATTTTATATGTATGTATGTATGTATGTATGCATGCATATATTGAGGTGTGCTTCCCATCCACACGCCATCCCTCAAAAATCCCTATATAATCCAATTGTCATCTTTAATAATTTGGAAAACACATTTTGTAACATTTTATGCCACTAATATTTGTAGAATCCAATAAATATAATGTCATATAATTTCATTATATATCAAATGCCATATAAGGAGCATATATATACTTAACAAATTCTTATCATCCCTGGATAATTTGCTAAACACAATTTGTAACATTCTCATGCCACTAATATGCCTATTATCTAATGAATAAAATGTCATGTAATTTCATTATATCTCAAATATCATATAAGTATAGAATTTATATATTTACCAAATTTTAGGTGATCTTTTGAGGTCTCTTAATGTGCATGGAATTCATCCAAAAATAAACACATTTATTATCATGGCTAGCAAGAAGCATCATCTAATGCCCCTCTTAACTTAATGATATGAAAATATGATATCACAGAAATATAAAAATAGTCTTTCTTTTGAGTAAAATTATCATAACTCATTCATTTGTAACTAAATAATGTAAATACCTTTGATGAGAAAGTTAACGGTTGATATTTCATAGTTTTCAACAAAAAATGATGCCTTTTTTCTCTAGATTATGAATGTTATTTGCTACTTAAGCGTACCATTCAAGGGAAAAATCACTTCACATAATACATTAGCACCATTTCTATATATTGATTATTTATAAAAAAAATAGTTTTTTGAAATATTTCATTAATAATGCAAGTGTTATAATACGTGAGTTCTTCTAGTTTCATCTTTAGCATACGCATATAAGCTTGAACTATGGGGGTGGTTACCCAATTATCTATCTCCTTAACAATTGATATCACATCGTCCTTGCATAAATTCATAGGCTTCATTTGATGCATAATGAAGGATCTATACAATAAGCACAACACTACTATTATGATCTTTTACCAGTAACGTATTAATTTTTCACCAATGAATCGATATTTTACCATGATGATGCTTAAAATTAATCTTTCACCACTAATATAATAATTTTTTACTAACAGACTAATATTTCACCATTATTCTACTGAAGTAAAATTTTAAAAATATTATGATATAGTGTTTTTTAATAAAAAATCAAAACAAACTAATTGGAAGAAAATTATTTATAAAAAAAATAGTATTGTAGCAATGTCTGTCGTATGATGTTAGACTTGCAAGAGGATATACGATGAAAATCACCTATTATCTAATATAATTTGACTTAATATAATCTTATAAACTATAATAATAAATTGATGATATCCAGACTTTAGTTTTCCTTTTATTTTTTATTCTAGATATATATATTTTTGGTGTGTGTGAAGTGTATTTAATAGATTCCGCTAATTAAGAATAAAAGTGAGTGCTTCGCAACTTTATAAGCCAAGTTAACAATGCATAAACTTTATATTGGACTGACATTTTTTTATTACTAGTATCGGGTACCGCAAGAATTATTGTAATTGTCATAATTGTACCATATAATATGAAACATAAGTTTCAATTGCTTGGCGTGCAATTTTGTACTGTTCATGCGCCAATATTCGCGAGTGGGAAGAAAGCTCATACATTCTTTTTATTTTTTTTATTTTTTTTTTGAGGAATTGAGAACATTTTTAAGCGTCACAAATGGTAAATTGTATCCACTAAAAGCTTATTTGGTATGAGGATAATAGAAGTGAAAAAAATTTCCTCTATTTTACATCTTTTATATTAAATATTTTATAATAATAAATATATTTTAATAACATACTCATTTTAGATCAAATTAAGATCTAAAATAGATATTTATTAGAATAAGAATATTTAATTTTAAATAGATTATATAAGATATATAAAATATAAGAGTAATTTTTCCACCTCTATTACCCCCTAACCAAACGAACAATAATTATAAGTGCACAGTGAAACACACATGTTGTTATTTGGTTAAAAAATATGCAATTATACTGCGTGCAAGGGGGTAACACAATATAAACTTCAGCTAAAGGGAAGGAAAAAGTGTCTGAATATTTGATTTATCAATAACCCGAAATTCTAACCTTAGTCATTATGTTATGGCCCCACCAGCCGATTAAACTACCTTATTATTATTATTATTATTACGAGAACCCTGAAAATGCTAACAGCATTATGTACGCGAGTCCCTCGTATAGAAAGCAAAAGATCGAAGATACAAAAGAGGGAGGTGGGGGGGGGGGGGAGGGAATCATGGAAGAGGGAAAAAAAAAAGGTTTGAACAAAAGGCTGAGCGAAAGTGGGATAAATGTATAAAGAGAACCTTATTATAATAAACTGCTCTATAAATATAATCCATCCACACAGCAATCGGCACTATTCAATGACGCATGCAATGACATCACCTCTATTAATCGCAACTAATAAAACCAGATGTACCCTACCGGACAATAATTACTACTACTATAATATATAATACGAGTCATGTGGGATAGGTAAGTAGCACAAAATACTAACTAAATACGCTGGTTGTTATTAACTTTGAATGAAGCAGAACCAGGTCGGTTAAACGAACCTTTAATGAGGCTATTACTAAATCGTAGTACTAATATAGGTAAGCTATATCTCTCATTCGTACGTTGTACCAACCTAGGTTACATGTGAACCGAGAAAGTACTCCTAGCTAATCACGATTAAGATAGTTTAATATTATTACATTAAAAGGTAACCGAGGGTTCTGATTGGATGATCCTCGTAATCAGGGTGAGGGCTGTGGTCCTAGAGTGGCCCACAAGTTACAAGGGACCATTTTTTTTTTTTGTACGTGTATATGTATGTAAATTAAATTTTATTATAAGAGGAAGAATTTATGGTCCATTTAATTTATGAACAGTTTTGAAAAAAAAGTAAAGAAGAAAAAGAAAAATAAAATTTTTTGTTTAGTTTATATGAGATAATAAAATAGAAAAATAATAAGAAATAAAATTACTATAAATTAACTATATGATTTATTTTTTTTAAAAAAAATTTGAAAAAAATTATTTTATTTTTTTTAGAGTCAAATAGAACCTTAAGGTTGCTCGATTAGTTTAAGGAGAGGAAATTGGAACCTGGAGGGAGGATTTCAAGATTTGATTAGTGCAAAAAAAAAAAAAAAAACGATTACACAACGCACAGACAACTATATTTTTTTTTTCATATATTTTGTGGACAACAAGGGCTCGATAATTTTCCTCGCTTAAGACCAACTAGAAGTCAGAGTCTGCCCTGCTAATAATGATAGCCCCACCTAATAGTACTAAATCCATTTTATAATATAGGTTAAAAATTAACCCAAAAAAAAATATCTAAGAAGACTAACGTATCATTACAAAAATATATTTTTAATAACTTGATCATTAATTGATAAATGAGAGAATATAAAGTATAGTAGAAAATATTACATTTAATATATATTATATATTATTTTTTAAAAATGACTATATTACGAAAAAGGAATGGAGTCTATTAATATAGAAGTGGGTTCCACTCCGGGCATTCATTCCTTCGGTTTTATTCTTACTTAGAAGTTAGAAAGGGCATACGAATCATTAAAAAAGTGCCACACTTTTATTTAAATACCAGTAGTTAAAGAATATAATACTGGGCGTATATATTATATTATATAGTGGTGGAGCGAATGAATAAATTAAACGGAATGATTAGAGAGACGGATATCTTATGTCTTGCTTTAAACGGTACTATCGGTGTTAGACACGTCTAAGATCCGGCAAGCGTCGATAGCCTATATATATACCTATAAAAGCGAATAGATTAAAAGTGGAATAATTAAAGGTGACCTGCGCGGTGGAGTCGTTTCCACCTTTGCGGGGTGAATGCGGGTACAATTCTTTAATTTCTGTAGCTTAATGAAAATTAACGTACTGGAGTCGTGGATCAGGTCTTGGTTTTGGATACCCAAAATCAAAATAAAAAATTTCAAATTAAATTATATTTAATATACACATTGCTCCAACATACACATCTTAAAAAACAAACACATCTTCTAATACTATATTATGCATTTTCCATATAATATAAAAATTCATATAAAGACACATTATTTATTCATATAAATAAAGACACATACATCTTTTATAATATAAAAATACATCTTTAAGAAAATAAAAATAAAAAAAAGCACACCCACATTTTTTAAGGATATAAATAGTTAACTATACATATTACATAATATAAATAAATGTTATTTAAAGAAATACACAGATTCGGATGAAAAAATATTACATTCGTTTTTCTTAATATGAGTGCAAATAAAATATACAAAAGGTAACCTAACATTTGTGTTTTTTTTTTATGCATACAAATATAATAAAAGGATATAGAAGTTTGAAAGGACTAAACTCCACATATTTGGAGACAAATATACACACCTCATCGAATAAAGAATCCACAACCTTTGCCTAAAAGAATAATAAAAAGAATACACAAAGTCCCTTATTTATAAAAAAAGTGTTAACAGATAAATCAATACACGTCTTCCTATTATAGTATTCCATGGAAGCATTTTTTTTATGCCAAACAAAGAGGTCATCAAAGTCGTTGATATCTGCCGACGCCGTGTCCTGGGTACTAGAAAAAGGGATGAGGAGGAATAGGAATGTCGTCCGTAGGAAATTCATTGATGAGAGGTGGGCAGTTAAAACTTAAAACCTATAATAGTAGTGAGCGATAGTAATGCCGGGTACCATTTCCGGTATGCACGCTGAAAGCGGTGAGCGACTCTCGCCTCTGTCTTGCTTTAAACGGTACTGTCAGTTTTAGACACGCCTAAGATCTGGCAATGTTTCTGTAGACATATGTATATACACGTTAACATTATATAAAATTTTAAAAATTTAATTAAATCTATTCAAATTAAAAGAGAGAAAAAATAAACTATTACATGACTTAGTTGATGTAAACCATCAACAAAATTTAAAAATAAATTAATTAATTAATCATATGCTTTTTTATGTCGATTTTGACGCTAAATTTTTTCAAAATGAAAAATAATAAGAAAACGTTACCGAAACGAAAAACAGCAATGAGGAAATATTTTCAGTTTCGAAATAGAAAACGACGCATCATTATGTTTCCGTGCTTTACATATAACTAATATATCAATAAATTTATCTTCATTTTTGTCCCACATACTACAAAAAAAAACCAACCAGCAAGCTTCCGAAATAAAAATTAAAAATAGTAGCAAATTGTTATGTACTTAAATGGTATTTTTTTTGGTTATCCAGAAATGGTTTCTTTAATGAATTACTCCATAATAAAAGATAACAAATTTTTTAGATTTTTGGAACCCCTCCTTTGGATTCAAAAAATCAATGCATTAGAAATTTTAGTAGCCCCCCCCCCACACCCACCTCAAAACGAAAGAAGAAGAATCTGAGGGCCTTGGTTTCATTTAAGGAACCGAGTCCTCAAAAAAATTGCCTTCAATAGTGAGTAAAAAGATATTATTAATAATTAATGATGGTCTTTAAATAATTATAGTAGATAAATTAGATAAGATGTAAAATGAAAATATAAATTATTAATTTAAAATTAACAAATGGACTGATTTCTTTATAAATTTAAATTTACATATGACGAGGAGAATGAGTAAACACTATTTGATTTGGTCTCGTTACAATCTTAAACTAAATTAAACTGTACTTTAATGTTTTTAAAAAAATATATATATCCTTGTAACAAATAATTTATGATGAATACATATACTTACGATATAATTATTAGCTAAAATAGCATCAAATAATACTTACTTAATGTTCATATATATATATATATATATATATATATATATATATATATAAATTTTAGTTTATAAATTAAAATTTTCAAACAGTTTAGAATAATTATAAACCAAATCTTAAATAAAATCAAATTATAATATTACAATATAAGTTATAATTTAAAACTTATTATATTCACCCCTATCATAACTAGCCACCACTTCCACGCTTTGTAATATACTACTATGCTTGCGGCACCACTTACATGCCTTGGCAGTATGCTACTATGATTGTGTCCCAAATTGCTCTCATGCACGAAAGCGGTACTTGGTACCGTTTTCCGTTTCAAAAACGTTTTCTCTTTTACAAATTTCTTTGTTTAAAAGTTTATCTGTTATCCTTATTTTTTTAATTTTTAACGAATGACGTTTTCGTTTAAGTAAAATGTTTACTGTAACTTAGCACCAACACGTACGCTTTTGTTAGGAAAGAATTCGGAAAGTTGTAGCGGATGTTGCATGCAGACTCAGCGGACCGCTATTCTTTCTTTTTTTGTTTGGGAATGGTTTTCTATTTCTTGTCCCTATTTCCATAAAACATACACACATGTGAGCCATATATATTTTTTGAAATAAAATAAAATAAACTATCGCTTCTCTGTTTCCAACATCTACTATCTCCGTCGTCATCCTTGTTTACACGCAACCTAGGTTGATGTTATACTTTTTAATCGTATTATTTTAATTTATTTGATGGTGTTTGAAAATTATTTAATTAGTTTTCAATAAAGTAATTTTGAGTAATTAAAATGAAAAATTATTATATTTTTGTTTATATTTAATTCAAGAGACTATGTTTCAAATGATGACTTAGTATATATTTAGAAAAGTGATAGCTATTGGCTTTTGATTGTTATTGTTAGTTAATTTATCTTATTTTAAAAGTAAATTTATTAAAAATAGTACTCCCTCTATACGTGAAAGGAAATCATATGTGCTATTTTTAAACTTGTTAAGAATGTATTTAATTTATCTTAAATTTTCAAACTCACCTCTAATCAAAGTAATTAAAACAAAATTGAAAATACAACAATTAATAGGTTTTAAAATGAAGAAGCTAATGAGAGAGTAAGTATGGAAATGACCCTTTGACTTTAGAGAAGTAACTTCCTTTTTTTTTTATATACAAATATTTAACCTTAATGTGACTTAAGCCTAATGTCTGACGTAATTAATGTAGTTAACTTGAGTATACAACATTTTCCACATTCTAAAGTTGTGAAAGTAAGTTGTTGATCCTTTCTACGTTATCCATCATGAGGAGCATAAGTTCAAGGACTCATTGTCATACGAGAAGAGACCACCAAGAATCCTTGACATCAAGATGTGACATTCCCAATCGATAGAGATTTCACTCATGAAGTTTTTTCTTTTTTTGGTGTCATTATGGAACTAAAGAAGTCACATGGGAGACAAGGAGTTGCATCTAGTAATTTTAGTTGTAGGTGTATTACCCACCTCTAAGTTTGGCTTCCAGCTCTTGCACCCTCTTGTTTTGTGGTTATTTCTATGCCCCTTAATCTGCCATTTCACTTCCTTCTTTTCCTTTTCCATATTTATTAATATATGATTTTTTAACCTTTTTTTTATCTCATTCTTGTGAAGGTGATCCAAGTGATTAGAAGAGGAGTTGATATATCTTTTTTTTTTTTGGATTTGGTAACTAGACTAGCCTTTAGAAATAGTATTATTTGTTAGGTGTTTAATATGTTGGTATATGTATGTTTGTATTTATTTTTTATAAGCATAAAAATGTGTTTAAGTTTTAAGCATGAGAGTTAAGCATGTTTATTATATTTATAATAATGTGTGTAAGCATGTTGTAGTTATGGATTTGGATGAAGAATGGTTGCAAGGGATTGGTGTGACTCTCGGCCTCATTATGTTGAGCATGATTGTAAGTGTTTACATTTTTGTAAGGCGTGGTTATATGTGTAGAATGATATGCTTAGGAGTTTTCTTGAATTTTATAGGTTTTGGTTGAAAAATGAGTTTGTTAGCTTATGTAAGGATTTTGGCCCCTATTATTTTGTGTAAGATTTGATTGTTTTAATTTTATCTAAGTATGCCATTGTATGTATAATAAGGAATGGAAGATAGGGTATAAATTTTGGGCCATTTGGAGTGGAATTGGATTTTAGGGTTTATAGGGTTATATTAGGCCAAAGAAATTTTGGGAATTCCATATTTGTTTCAGTTAGTAAGTTATGAATATTAGAAGTTCTAAGGTGATTTTATATGAATAAGGGTATTTTGATTATTATACTTTAGTTTTGAAAATTTGGGATTTAAGTGGATATTAGGCTAAGAAAGTAAGTTTAAATGGATAAGTGTGATATTTTGGTGGTATTTGATGAGTGGAATTAGATACCTTAATTAAAATGGTTAATTAAGTTAATAAGGGGTATTTTGGGTGCATAGGAGTAACCTTAATAATTCAGACTAGATATCCATATTTAATATTTTATGTTAGGAAAATAATTGATCAAGAGTAATATTTTTACCATGAAATATCTCTCTCTTGATCCTAAATAAGTTAGTTGACCTTAGAAATATTTTTTCCCATTTTATGTGCACTAAATCATCTCAATGAACTTTCGTTGACTTGTAGTCAATTATTGACTGTTGACTCTCATTAACTATTAACTTATGTGTTGAAAATTAACCCTTGTTTTGAATAAATATAACTAATAAGGGTTGATATCTAAATTTAAAATGGCATGCGTATGGGATCTTTTTGCTCTAGATGGTTGGGTCTTGATTGTTTTCTTACCTAAATTTTTAATAAAATACAAATCACTAAAAGTTTAAGATTTTGAGTAAGGACTAATACCACTCAAGGTAGCTATATAAACATAGGTTTGGTATTCAATTGGTACTATTCTATTATTATTTTTTCTCTTTTTTTGATGTTAAGTGTCCTATATGAGGTCAAAGAGACCCTTTTATACTCTATAGGAGTCATGAGTCTTATAAGGGGTATGCATATTAAAGTGATTATGTAGCCTATTATTGAGATTTCTGGTTATGTGAATGGGTGAACCAACTAGGCTGGTGTCATTGAACACTAAGTAGAAATATTATAAATGAGGGGGTTGTTTGATTCTCTACCCTCATGTTAATATAATATATTGGTTGAGATCATGATAATGGATTAAAATAATCAATGAATCTCACTTATTTGTACATTTATATTATATTATTCTATTATATGATTGATTGTTGAATTATCTTCTTTACAACTGACATCTATATGAAGTATCTTATTATCTCATTACTGCATGTTCTACTACATTCGTCATATTGGTCTTATGCATAATGTTATTTCTTTAGAATGGTAGTGTTACTTAATACGATATGCGTACTAATATTACACTTTGTATACGATGTATTGAAGGCATTTTATGATGATCCTACTAATTTTGATGAACTCTTTCAAGCAGAGTGATTTCAATATATACCTAGGGTTAGGAGGTACAATTATAGTTATCCAAAGGCATGCATACTTTATTCCTTAGATTTCAAATATTTTTTTTTAGAATCTTCATCCCTTTTGTTATGTTTGTTTCTATTTATATGTATCAAATTATCTTGAATGTATACTTCAAATTTTATTAAAATCTTATGTTATTTCTATATATTTTTGTAAGTTTTGATTTAATTGTTGCAAACGTTTTTAGCATTTGCATTTAGTAAAAAAAAATTATGAATTGGATTTATATATTAATATTTTTGCTTAAAAATAAGATTTGTTGTTAGTATAATTTGGGATGTTATATTTATCTTATATACATCAATTAAGATTGTTTCGCGGATGCTCTTATTATTTTACTGTTTAATTATTTATTGTATTATTATAGTTATATGCCTCATTATTCGATTGTCATTATTATTGTTATTGCTATATATATGAATGCCCTTGTTATTTTAGATATTTACAAAATCTCTTTATTTAATGTGGGTGAAAATAGTAACTGATCCTTTATCATTAGTTGTATAACTTCAATTTTTTTATGTCTTATGTTTCTATATATATATATTTTTTAAAAAACTTTTGCAAGTCTGCTGGAATTAATGTTATTAGTTTATAATTAAAAAAAATTGTAAATTAGTTGATGTGAGGCTGCTTATATTCATACCTTTTTTAAATTGGTAAACTAACTTGTATGTTATGATGCAATCTATGACATTTTAAGTTGGAATTATGATGTGATGGTTTAATATGAACCTGCACGTATATTGGTCGTTAATTGTTATCAAGCCCCTCCTTGCAATCGCGATAATATCAGATGAAATTAAATGTCTATTTGATAACTTTATTTTTAATTTAAAGTGATAATGAAGTTAAAGTACTAATAAAGTTTAGTATACGTATTATTTATGTATAAAAGTTGTTGAAGGAATTAATCTCTATCAATTAAACATTTATTAAATGAATTATGAATAAAATTTTGGTACACATAAGTGTTTGATAACTTATATCATAAATAAATTGATTTTAATCGATAATTTTAAACAGTTTGTATTTTATTATATTATTATCATATTTTTATTGGCTTTTTTGTATCAATCATTGATTAATATAATTATGAATAAAATTAGCCTTATTTATTAATTAATGATTTAAATTATGATTAGCATTATTTAGAATAAGTATTTATTTATAATTATAATTATAATTATTTTGAAAATTATCAACTTATGGCCATAACTAATATTATATATAATGATTATTTAATTATAATTAAGTCTCTTGATGTTTTTATTATTTATGATTAATATTTATATAGCATTATACTTATTAATTATTTCTTTATGAATATAATCAATATTATTATGTATCATTATAATTAAAATTATTTATATTGATTAATTATTAATAACTATGATTAAGAATATTATAATTAATAATTAATTAATAATTATTATTAACACTATTCTTTTTAAATTGGAATTGAAAGTTAAAACTTGTAATTTTTTTGCATTGAATAATCAATTATAATTATGGTTAATATTATTTTTGATAATTATTAAGTTACATTTATAATTAATAGTTATTAGGATTAATTAATTATAATTATCATTCATATTATTTGTATTGATTATTTAATTATAAATAAGTCTAACAATATTTGAAAGAATTATAATTAATAGTTATGACTACTGTTATTCTTATTAATTACTTCTTTGAAATCATAATTAATATTATTATTGATAATGATGATTAATATTATTTATATTGATTAATGATTTATAGCTATGATTAATAGTTGTATCATTAATTATTAATTAATAGTTTTAATTAATATGATTATTTTTAATTTTCTATTTAAATTTGTAATTAGTTATTTTTTCATATTGATTTATTATTTATAATTATGATTAAATATATTTTCAATAAATATAAATTTATATTTATAATTAAGTAATTTGCTATGGTTATAAATTGATAATATTTGTATAGAATAATTAATTATAATGAAGTCAACTAATATTTTTATTAATTATATATAGTAGTTATAATTAATTTCATTTTTATTATTTATTTCTTTGTAATTATAATTAACATCGCATGACTAATGTTATTTTTATTGATTAATGATTTATAATTATTATTAACAATATTATCATTACATGTTATTTCATGATTATAATTATACCATACTTTTAAATTTGCTATACAAAGTTGTAGTTAATATTATTTGTATTAATAATTTAATTATAATTAAGATAAGTTGTTAGTGGACGAGTAATTAATAATGGGATAAAATTGTATTTAAATGCATAAAAGTTTTGAATTTGTTCCTTTAAATCCATAGATATTTTTAAATTTTGTGGAAAGGCACATGTGTTTATGCCTTGTTTTCGGTAAGACATAATCTTATAGCTTTTATTTCTAATAAATGTTTAAAATTTATTTGTTTCTATTAAGACATAAATGAAAGTGACTAAAATTATTTAAAATTTGAAGCGTTTAAAATATTATGATTTAATGAGAACAATATATCATTATTTATGTTTTCAAAAAAATACAAAAAAAATTATGAGAACAAATTCAAAAATTTTATATCTTTAAATATATTTTAAAATAAAAAATTAAAGACAAATAAAGACACAAGCGTCTATGTTTTGTTCATATTAAAACATAAATAAAAATGATTAAAACTATCTAAAATTTTTAGGTTATATCTTAATAAGAACAAATTCTAAATATTTTTGTATGCCTTTAAAAAGAATTCAAAAATATTTATTATAGAAACAAACTCAAAACATTTATGTATTTAAATATATTTTTATTTTAATAAAGGTATAATAATAATAATATTATTATTATTATTATTATTTTAGTAAAAATGACGTAACTTACTCATAAATTAATAATATATAACAGAGAATATAAATAATAAAGTTATAAAATTAATATGCCAGACAGATCATATAAAATGTGTAAAATAATACTAATTTAGATGATAAGGGAGGAAGTAACAAAGACATAAGCGATCCTGATGAGAAGAAAACTGATTCTGAGGACTACTCTCTTTCGCCATAGATCAGAAAAGAGAAGAACAGCTATGTATCTTGTGAGTTTGACCTAGCGCTCCCACAACATTTCAGTACTCAACCCTTAAACCCTCTCTTCCATCTACAGGGGGCCATTGGGATTGAGAAGAATTGGGGAAAATAAAGGGATCGATCGACACAATAAAACCCATTTCAGTGCAGCACATGATTGTGCGAAGGTGGTGAAATACTAGAATCTGTACGAGGGAACTGATATATCTGGGGCGGTGGTTGTACTTGGAGGAATCCTGATGATGCTGCAGCGTTCGCGAATAGTAATTGGGTCGGACGAGGAGGATAACCTGAGTATTGCCATTGCATATTCATTGATGATGATGATGATGGCGATTCAGCATCGCGAGGCGTCGTCGTCCCTAAGGATAAATGATCACCGGATCCAATACCAGATGAAGTGCTATTGATTGCCCCACCTCGTACTCCGTTAACGCTGCCCAGAAAACGAATCTGTACCCACCAAACATAATACAGCATATTATTACAGGCAGCATAACGAACGGAAAGCAGAAGGAGCGACAGATTGGATCGAATAAACCGCCCTCCCACCCCCACCATCCCACCCCACACCCCAAAAACAAATTAAAAAAATTTAAAATTGAAATAGCATTTTACGTACATGATGATTTGATGATGATGATGATGATGAAGCAAGGTGGTCGGGTGTGAGGAAGTATGGCGGCCTTTGTTGAAATTGCTCGGCACGACCGTTGCTACTACTAGTGGCACTAGTCCGTTGCCTATGATCAAAGATATTGTTTGTATCAATGTTCATTGCTGAGGGTGATTGGAGATGAGTTTGGCTTAGTAATTGTAATGTTTCTGCTTCACTATACGCAGCATCTCTTCGGCGCGCATCTCCATTAGCTCTATGATTTGCCACCTGCACGTAGTTACGAGAGTCAGGAAAACATTTGGTTGGGAGAGGGAAACATAACATATCCAATATTATGACGGTGCCCAGTACTCTTAAGGAGAGGAAGATTCGAACGCCGAACATAAGATATCCAAAATCTAATCTTTAACCAACCGGTGGATCACTGCTTCTGTCGGTTCATGGACACTAAGCTCGCAGGTTTAATTTGTGTCCGTTTGTCATTTCTATTATGGGTATCAATATCATTTGGAGCGTAGATTAATCCAGCTACCTATATATCCCGTGGATCAATTCTGCTTTAAAGGCTGCATATGGTTGAATAAAAAGGTTTGAATTACCTTAGTGGTCCAAGATAAAGGGTTCTGCCACTCGGAAGGCATTGTGTTACGACGTTGATGTTGATCCACGGCTGCGTTGTTGTTTCGAGCATCATCCCTAGATCTGAGACTAATCTTCCATGAATCACCTAAGCTCAAATCAAGGTTATGATCATCGCCACCGCCGCTGCCGCCACTTCCGCTTCCGCTTCCTACCGGTTCTACAACCACCGTAGACGCATCATAAAGAAAAATCAATAATTAGTAGCACAACATATAGATATAGATATAGATATGCAGAACTCACCCTTTTATATAATAATTTCCTATGTATTTTAAGAACAAGCTTTGATCATTAATTTCTTTCAAAACATTCTGTAATATATTATGATATCAAAATATAGTTACTATACTCGCATTAAAAAATATGCTTATATATATATATAATCATCAATATATATAAAAAGATATTAAATACTATTCAAAGCTTATCTTTACAATTCTTATATTACCCCGAAACACAGTGTGGGTAATAAACACTGAGCTAAACATACCGTTAACATTGAGCTCTTTTTCATAGATACTGGGATCAAAATTTGTTACAGCATCTTTGCCGTTGCACTTGATCGCAGCCTTGTCATAAGCCCTAACAAACAAATAATTTAAATTCGCGGCCCCAAAAATTGTGCATACTGTACAAGGCAGAAGAGAAACTCAGAACTGGGAAAAATAAAAAATTAACGCACCTTGCAGCATCGATTTCATTGTCGAAAAGGCCTAAATAGACATACCTTAATAAAAAAAATGCAAATTAGTAGTTAAATAGCAGCAGTACGGGTGGTGGGTGTGGGTGAAAGGGTGAAAACATATAATAAAAATAAGAATAAAAACAGAGAAGACTAGAGAGACGATACTTTTTGCCTAAGAATTGGCCCATTCGAGCCTCCCATCTTCCACATTTGTGCAGGGTGACACCTCTGTACTTGGAGCTCCCTCTTGGGAAACCGGTGCTTTGTCGTCGAAGTACATGAACAAACTCCTCTTTCGTTAGATTGTTCATCTGATGTTATTAATTATATATCGTTCAGATCCCATAATAACACAAAGAAAAATAAGAATTTTCACCTTCATATATTTGATAATAATAATAATAATAATTTCATAGTAATATTGTCAACGAATGTTCACGGACAAATTGGGGGAATAATAATAATAATCTCCGCGTCGTTAATTACCTGTTTTAAGTCGCCCTGATAATCTTCAAGGCTGAAGTTGATGTCAGCCTCCATTCCTCTAAACTTAATAGCAGCTCTGTCGTACGCACTGCGGAACAAAACATAAAATAAAACCCCTACCATCGTTGTAATCAATCTTTTTAATTAAAAATAAATTATATGTACATATGAATATTTCTTTAGAGGTATTAAAAATAATGTAAGAAGCAAAAAAATAAAAATAAAATGTAAGAAGAACTAACCGAGCTGCAGCATGTGCAGTGTCAAATCCGCCTATTCCCATCCACGGATAAAACGAAACAAATCCATATTTAGTCAAAACATCGCTATAATTAATAATAATCACAAGAAAAAGAAGGAAATAACTCAATTTTCCCGTGCATCAAATATTATCCAGGAAAACAAATTTATTTCACCGTCCGCAATTAAGATTTGAGACAGACGGAGCAAAATGTTAAAGAAAAAAAAAACAAATTAGTACTAGAATAAAATGAAACGTACCTAGATAAACTTGTTTCCCACAATCCCTGTACCAATCAATCCAAGAGGAAAAACAAAAAAAAAACAAAATATATAATATTAAAGATCAAATTTTGGCCACACAGTCGATCCAAAACTGAAATTTACCAAAAGGGGTATGATATAAATTTCCTCACAAACTCACCAAATATGTGATTCCCAACGCCCAGTCCGTCGGTAATAAGTCACCCCACGGTACTGTGAGCTCCTCGACCGGGGACCTCGTCGGCTTTTCTTCAACGGGGTCCGACTGCTAGCAACCTCGGCCGCCGCTGGAATTCCCAGATTCCCATCGGAAGCCATACCCTCCGTGGCCAATGACTGACTGAACCTAACGCCGACCCAGTGTGATCTCGGAAATCCTATCCCCCCGCCGCCGGTCGTCCCTACCGCGGGTGTCGTACCGGCAAGACTGCTGCCGCTGCCTGTTTGGCAGCCCTCCACGGGAAAGAATTGATGGGTTACGGGACGATCATTGTCCGGGATGGGTGGCGGACGGGCAAAGGAACAATAATCATTTTGAGGAATAACGGGGAATCCGAACAACTTGTTGTTGAAGCCCCGTTTCTTATTATTAGTATTATTACTACTACTACTATAATTATCCGTAGCTCCCGTGCGTACTATTTCTTCTCGGTCGGATCTATCATCGTCTTCGACGACGACTGCGGTTGATGAGCTTGAATTGTCGTTGGAGAAGGATCCGGTCGTCCGTTTTCCCTTACCGTCGTCGCCTTCGAAGGAGGCGGTTCTTTGAGACGAATAACAGGCTTCTTCCGATTCTCCACGGTCGGTGACGGTGTTGTTGCTGGTTGTGGCGAAGGCGTCTCTGTTTTGAGCAGGGGAGTCGTTTAGATCCCACATTTTAAAAAAAAAAAATAAATAAAATAATAATCTTGATTTGCCGATTTCTTTCGCAACTAAGCTGGGTCTCTTTTTTTTTTCTTCTTTCTTTTTACAATTTTGGGAAGAGACGACGCTTTTGCTGCTGTTTGATTGCAATCAGACTCTGATCAAGGCATCAAACTATTGAAAAATAAACAATAATTCTTCTGGGCGTTTGCTCTAGACTAGCTAGATTCCCTGACTTCTTAGTCTCTCTAAATTGCAAAAAAGCTGCTCCAGTGCTGCTCCCTCCCCCGCTTCTTTCTATTCAGACGATGGACTGAACATTAATAATAGTAATAAATTTTACTAATAGTCATATCGAACGAAAAAGAAAAAAGAGGAGATATTAGAGGGAGAAGGAAGGGAAAGGGAAACTTGGGAGTTTATATGAAAGAACGAAACCTAGTACTAGAATGAATTTCATAGGAGAAGGAGGATTGTTGCGTAAAAGGAGATAGGCATCCAAGAAGGAAGAAAGGAAAGATGAATGGAAGGAAGGTGTCCCCAGTCCCCTGCTTGCTTATATATAAGCATAAGGAGCTACTTTGTGTAAGCGAAATGAAATCTAACTTTGTGCCTAGTTTGAGGAAGCTAATTCTACCTTAAAGATCACACCTTTAAAAAGCACCACTCTCTCTCTCTCGGCCACCCTCCTACATGACCTATACAACTTGTTGCTTTGTTTTTCACTCAACTAGGGGGGCAAGAAGATCATAAATTAAGGAGATCTCTCCCTAAAACAATTTCCCTTTTCCTTGGGGAATTTGCTCCTTTTTTCTTTTCTTGTTTTTTTACCACATGCCTCCCTCTCTCTTTCTCAATAGTATAAGGAGACTTATATTATGAAAGAGGCAGCGTATAATACTAGCAAGTAGCACCTAGCTAGTTGCAAATCTTCTATTGGTAGTTGTAAAGTGGTGGATGTGTGTGAATGAGGAAGAATATTATAGCTAGGAAGGAAAGAGAAGGAAGCATATGATGGGAAGAAAGAAATAAAAAGCAGGGGGGGAGGGATTGAAGGGAGGGGAGAGAGGAAGAAGAACCGTCTCTTTGCACCTTTAACGTTAACCAAATCGAAAAAAACTAAAGTCTTTTTTTTTTATATATATATAAATGTATAATCATTCTCTCTCTCTCTCGCGTCTCTTTCTTTCACTAATTTACTTGTTTTTGCCCATTAATGGAAAATCGACCGCGGAACGGGTAAATCCATAGCTCGCTGCACAATTACCTTTACTAGGTTCTTGCTTGATCTATGCATCGCCATGTATGGTGTTAGTATTACCCTCATTTCTTACCAACAACTTTGAATGGACTCCCAAAAATCCAAAACATCATACGGAATGGATGCATTTCAGAGAAGCACATGCTCTCCAGTGACCTCTTCTGTGATACAATTTTGCCGCTCCTCCGATTATTACTTCTTTTATATATATATATATTAAATATTTAGCTTACGTCTATCATTATGATTAATAGTAATATCATTTTAATAAAATTAATTTATTTAATTTCATCCGAAAGTTAGGTGAAATAATTTTCTAAGGATGTTCGATCATTGATGTTTATAATAAAATATTGTAAACCAAATATTATTATGCCCCATGACGAAACACTGTATTCCATTCCTATTAAAATAAAATTTATCTTATTAATTTATCTACTTTTTAAAAAATTAATAAAAATAATTTTAAAATTATACTTATATTATTTATTAAATTATAATAAAATATTTAATACATATTTAATTAAAAAAATAAGGATAAACTTAGAAAATAAGTTTTAATTTTTTCAAATTAACTTTATTTTTATATAAAAATTCAATAAAAGAATGATTTTATTTTTAATATAGAGATACTAATATAGCTTAATCAACGGCTTTGGAATATATATATATATATGTTTGCTTTAGGATTTGTAAATACGTTTCTAGAGGTTTTCAAACTTAAATTATGATCCCTAAACTATAAACTACATACATGAATTGATATTTTTTAATTAAACAATAATTATAATTTTTTTTATACAGCAAGTGCTAAAATAGCTATTAAAGCATCAAATTTAGAATATTTTACTTGATTTAAAATAAGTATCAATTTTTAGAATGCATAAACAATAAACCTAACCAAAACTCATCATAAAATTATAACTTATATATGATCTGTGGTACTTGAAATAATAATAATTTTTTTTTATAAAAAAAAAAGCATTTTACTTGACTTTTTAAAAATCATAATATTACATCTTTTTTTAATTTATCTAAAAGCAGATCAAATCAAACTATATGTGACGTTGTCTATTAATTTTATTTCTGCTGTCAACCACTCTAACCTTGTCAGAGTCTTATCAGATATAGGCTTCACTTATCAAGACTTCTTAAATAAAAGTGATATCTACATTATAAATAATCAAAATTCTGGCCTTTTCTTTATATAATTAACGTACGTGTGAAGAGGGTCGGTGGGTAATTGAGATGGAAGTGGACGGGTAGTTTAGGAAAATCAAATTAAAAGAATGAATGGGGATAATTTGTTATATATATATATATATAATGGGGATGATCTGTTGCGTTCTGTCCTGGACTCGTGAGTTATGACTTATGAGGAGGCCGGGCCTAGGGTGGGCCTTTCCTGTTAATGACTAAAAAATGGAAATGGGAATAATTGTAATATAAGGAAATATTTTCCGGAAAAGTCCAGTCCAAGAGTACGGGAAAGGTCCGCTACTTCCCTGTTTTGCTTCCCAAGCGAGAAATCACCATCGCCCGCCCACCCTTCCCCGTTATGTGATAAACTCGGATTTACCGTATTTGGTGTGTAAACTGAATAAAATAACATAAGTGTATGGTTAGTAATAGTCCCTTTTTTTATTATTATAATTGTTTAAAATGAATCATTTCTTTTGTATATCAGTACTATTCCATATCATTATTACAAACGAAATTTCATTACGACTTGTTGAACAAGTATGCTATATCCTTCTCAGTCATCAGTTTATATTCAATTGATATAACTATTATACTTTTAATTACAGAGATAATTTTTTAAGCCAATAGTAGAATACATATACTTATTATAACCGTAATATATAACCATAGTAATTATTTAAATAATAATAATAATAATAAATAATGTTCTAATATAGAAAAAAACTCATATAGCACAGTAGTGATTATTGTGCCCATATTTGGTGATTATTCATTCATAGAACAATGATTATTATATAAAAATTAGGTGATTATCTTGTCATAGATTAATAATTATTATTATCATAATAATTATTATATGTTTCATTACTATAGTTAAAGTTATAAAAAATAATTATATTTTGAGATAATAGTTATAATTAAAAAGTGATTATTAGGTTCGGAGAAGTGATTCTATATGGTGTATAATAATTAGAGGTGGCAATCGGGTCGGGCGGGTCGGGTCATTTCGGGTCAATTTGTCGGGTCGGGTCGATTGCGGGTCGAGTCATTTCGATTGCGGGTCATTTCGGGTTAATTTGTCGGGTCGGGTTATTTCAGTTGCGGGTCATTTCGGGTCAGCTTGTCGGGTCGGGTCATTTCGGGTTAATTTGTCGGATCGGGTTGGGTCCGGCCGTTCGGGTTAAGAAAACTAGGATTTGGATAATTTCGGGTTAACTTGACTGGTAGGGTCGGGTTGGTTTCGGGTCATTTTCTAGTTTACGTGAGTAGGTGGCTTCGGCCGGTTCAGGTCATTTCATATTTTCATGTAATAATATAATATGATGGGTTAGTTATGTCCGAGTTGTTTCGAGTTAAATTGATGGGTGGGGTCATTTCATACAATTTGACGGGTTGAATTCAATTAATTACGGGTTAACTTAATGGGTCGAGTTTTGACGGGTTTACTCATATTCGAGTCTAAGTAATTATCATTTCATAAATCATAAATATTAGAGACAGACAATCATAAGATTAATATTGTAGATAAAAGAATTAAAAATATTAAATGCGCTTTATTTTCACAAATAAATAGTAAAGATATTTATAAATTTTAATAATAAAAAATATTGCACTTTGAATCAAACAAAGATATTTATCATTGATTATAATTTATTTGATAACTTAAAATATTTAATTACTTAAAAAAATAAAATTTTATAAAATAAAGATGATCAAAACAATACTATACAATGTATAATTAATTATCATTTATTACATTGTATATATTATATACAATAATAAGATTACTAGTAAAGTTAAATGAAATAAGAATATTATATGTGTTTTATTTTTACAAAGGTAAATAATAAAAATATTTATAAGTTTTAATAATACTATATTCGATTGCTTAAAATATTTATAAATTTTAAAAGTAAAAATATTAGATGTTTATAATATATTATATTTAATTAATTAGTTAAAATATTTGATTACTTAAAAAAAGATAATTTTATAAAATAAAGGTGAGCATAACAAGAATAAAAAATGTATAATTATCATTTATTACATTGTAAATATTAGATACAATCATAAGATTATTAGTAAACATAAATGAAATAAGAGTATTATATGTGTTTTATTTTTACAAAGGTAAATAATAAAGATATTTATAAGTTTTAATAGTATTATATTTGATTGCTTTAAACATTTATAAATTTTACAAGTAAAAATATTAGATGCATGTTTCTCATATATTATATTTAATTGATTACTTAAAATATTTGATTACTTAAAAAATAGATAATTTTATAAAATAAAGGTGAGCATAACAAGAATATATAATGTATAATTATCATTTATTACATTGTAAATATTAGATACAATACAATCATAAGATCACTAGTAAAGATAAATGAAATAAGAATATTATATGTGTTTTAGTTTTACAAAGGTAAATAATAAAGATATTTATAAGTTTTAATAGTATTATATTTGATTGCTTTAAACATTTATAAATTTTACATGTAAAAATATTAGATGTTTATCATATATTATATTTAATTGATTACTTAAAATATTTGATTACTTAAAAAAAGATAATTTTATAAAATAAAGGTGAGTATAACAAGAATATACAATGTATAATTATCATTTATTACATTGTATATATTAGATACAATACAATCATAAGATCACTAGTAAAGATAGATGAAATAAGAATATTATATGTGTTTTATTTTTACAAAGGTAAATAATAAAGATATTTATAAGTTTTAATTGTATTATATTTGATTGCTTTAAACATTTATAAATTTTACAAGTAAAAATATTAGATGTTTATCATATATTATATTTAATTGATTGCTTAATAAAAAGATAATTTTATAAAATAAAGGTGAGCATAACAAGAACATACAATGTATAATTTTCATTTATTACATTGTATATCTTAGATACAATCATAAGATTACCAGTAATGATAAATGAAATAAGAATATTATATGTGTTTTATTTATAAAAAGGTAAATAATTTATAAAATAAAGGTGAGTATAACAAATACTATAAAATATATAATTATCATTTATTATATTGTATATATTAGATACAATCATAAGATTACCAGTAAAGATAAATGAAATAAGAATATTATATGTGTTTTATTTTTACAAAGGTAAATAATAAAGATATTTATAAGTTTCAATAGTATTATATTTGATTGCTTTAAACATTTATAAATTTTACAAGTAAAAATATTGGATGCATGTTTATCATATATTATATTTAATTGATTACTTAAAATATTTGATTACTTAAAAAAAGATAATTTTATAAAATAAAGGTGAGCATGACAAGAATATATAATGTATAATTATCATTTATTACATTGTAAATATTAGATACAATACAATCATAAGATTACCAGTAAAGATAGATGAAATAAGAGTATTCTATCTTTATTTTCATATTCATTTCTCTATATAATTTATCTTATTAATTTCTCTAGTTGTATTTATTTTATTAACGTTATTATATTTATATTTTCATTGTAATATTTTTATTAATTATTATTATTATAGTAAAAAAACTATAATAAGTTATTTTAAACATAATTTAAATTAAATAATAATTTTATATATTTTCATTAATTATTAATTATTATATATATATTCATATAAATTAAAAATTAAATAATGTAAAATATAAATAATTAATATTATAATTAATAAAAATAATTGGATATTGTAAATTTAAAATTGATGAACGTAGAATAGTAAATTATATTTAAAGTAAATTAATAATATTAAAAGAAAAAATATAACTAAAACTTTAAATTTAGGGTTGTAACGTGAGATACTCTTGATACGGGGTATAGTTATTATTTGTTGGATTTTGTGAGTGATAAGTGATAAACTGATAACTAATAAATGACGCTATTATGCTCTTCTATTAAGAGTTTCTTCAAATAGGTGGATTAGTAGATGTAATGGAACACGCTTTGAAAATTATTTTATAAGCTTATCACTAGATGTTTGTCTTTTTTATTTTGGTTTTTTATTTATTAATAATATATCTTATTAGGATATCATTAATAAATAAGAATATCTAGGGTAAAATTATGAAAAATAAGTACAATTTATAAAATACTATATTTTTAAAAGCTTTAAATGAATAATAAAATATATGTAATTTATTATTATTATAATATATTTTGATTTCTGATCAGGTTAATGTTGGGTCAAATCGGGTGATTTTCGGGTCGGGTGAACGTTGGGTTGGGTCGGCTCCGGGTCGGGTCAATTACGGGTCGGGTCAGCATCGGGTCGGGTCAATGACGGGTCGAGTCGCTATCCGGTCGGGTCAATGACGGGTCATGGGTTGGGATCGGGTCGGGTTCATTATTATCGGGTCAGTGTCGGGTCGGGTCAATATCGGGTCGGGTCTGGGTCGGGTTAGGTTGCTAAATTTTTTGGGTCGTATCGGGTCGGATTTCGTTCAGGTTGGGCGGGTCGGGTCAACTTTTGTCAGCTCTCATAATAATGACAATAATAAAATATTATTATCGATAACAAATAATAATGACTAAGAATAAAACATTAATATAACTGTTAATATAAATTACAGGTACACATGTTCTAATTACTTAATGAGAAATATTTCACCACTAATATTATTGATAAGTATTGATTAATTATTATAGCAAATATATTATCTTAATAATAATAGTAGTAAAATATTATAATTAATCATTAAAAATAATATAATATTATAACTATTCATAAATAAAATATAATTGACAATACTCTAATACTGATTAATCAAACCATTAATCAATAATTTTATTTATAATTATTTATTAATGCTATATTTAAAAGATAACCTAAATAATAATAATAATAATAATAATAATAATATATAATTCTTTTGTAACAAATAATTATATTTTATTATAATTATTTATGATAAAAATATAAAAAATAATTACTCAAAAATCAATAATAAATTAATAATATAGGTTATAATTATTGATTAATATCTATTATTATTATTATATGTTAAAAAATTATCTTACTAATAATATAAGTATAATTGAAGATTATTATCAACATCTACTAATAATTATGAAATTTCATTACCAATAAATTATAATAATATATCATTCTACATATTAATATTAAAATTATAAATAACAATATTTTAATTACTTAATAATTAATAAATAATATTATTTATAATTATTAATTACTAATAGGTTATGTTATTACCAATAGTAATAAAATATGTTTTTATCGATAGCTGATAATAATATATTATTATAACTATTAATAATAAAAGTATAATTAAAAATATTCTAGTTACTTTATAACCAAACCATTAATCTATACTAGGGATTTTATAATGAAAATTGAAAAACTAAAATCTTCAACACATAATTTATAATGGTTCGAGGGAAAATATACTCTATATTTTGTTTATGATCTCCCTTTTTAAGTTGATGCGTCTACTAACTCACTGATCATTCTAGAGAAAGTTTATAATATTTATCATGTTATCTTCTCTATATTCTTCTTACAATAATCTCTACAAAGGTGATAGGAAGCACAAAACGTCTACAGAGAATTTAAATGAGAATTGTGGTGATTACAATAAATTCCGCACAATTAACAATATAGAAATTTGAGAATTATTATGATGAAGTAATCCAGCAAGTGTTTATAGATTTGAAAGTGAATCACTACTAGCTTTAATGTTGTGAACAGTGAGCAGTAATAAAGAAAAAATTAAAATAAGAAAGTGAAATGAATTGAATGCTTGAGAAAATTGAGAGTAGATAGTTTAATGATTTTAAATTAATAGCCTAGTAAAGTTTTTTGGTAAAAATGAATTAAACTCTCTTTTATATGTGATCAAAGAATTATAATTGTCAGGTCACAAGTAATGCATGACATTATAGCCTAGCAGACTAAAAATTATATTTTTCACAAGACAAGTCTATTGGTTTCCAAAAACTAGTTGGTTGGTACCTTGTTCCCTTTAAAAAGTATTATCATTAGTAAAAATCATAGGCACTATAGGGGATTAGTTAACTAGTGTCCATAAACTCATTGATTGATATAAAGAACTAGTTGATTGGTTTCGATACTAGTTCATTGGTAAAATATTTTGAACACAGATCAAGGGTAAGGAGATTTTGGACCTTACAACCGATCAACTAGTAGCCAAAAACTAGTTGATCTATTTAAACAGCATTTGAGACTGAGTTGATGGGTTACAAGTCAAGGAAAGTGGTTTTTAGGGCATTCCAAACAATTGATTGTTTAAATAATAAATTTAATTTAAGCCCAAATTTAAGGTTACTAACTTTTTATGACATCCAACTAGTTAAATTGCTTTGATAAATCAGTTAAATGGTTAAGGAATTGATTTAATTAAGTCTAAAGTCAAACTAACCCTTAAAAATTGAGCATTTAGTAGTTCACGAAATGTCCGAACCATTTAACTAGGGGAACCAGTTAACTGGTATGCTAGAAAACTAATTGACTAGTTTTCTACTGCTCTATACCATGTGAACCTAAGTTTTCCTCATAAACTAGTTAGCTAGTTTACCCCAAAACTAATCGACTAGTACTATAAGGAAACCAATACCTATGCCATCACCTAGAAAATCATTTTCCAAATTAAATTAAGTTTAAAACAATTTAAAATGTGAATATTTGTGAAGGTTGAAAAGCATATTTTCAAGAAAATTCCTAAGTTTTCATATCAAGCATGTATACAATACAACCTAAAAAGACTTAGTAAAATCTACCAAATTTGCACAAGACTTTGAAGGTATTGCATGTTTAATCATTGCTCTGGTGCTCAAAATTTCATTACTTTTTTAAATCTAAATCATACCAAGGACTTATTGAGCGTGTTAAACTTTATGTGAAGGCTTATAGATCAAGCATACATAATCAAAAATGTCAAACCCTTTTTAAGTAAATGGTTTATCCCTTCTTAATGATAACAAACAAAAAGGTGCAATAATGGTAATTATGATGTATGAAACACAAAAAGGTCGAAGATTTACCATACTTTCATCTATTATTGGAATTACTATATTTTATCCCTTATTTTGTCATCAACAAAAGGTAAGATGGGTTTAACTTGAAAACCCCAATCAAGGGATACAAAAAGAAGAGGAAGACCCTTCAAATTATTCATTAATTATATTTTAATGAAAACCATATTTTTATCTTAGGATTAGTCAATCAAATAACGTCATGAATTATGCTCCCCTAAGGGTATGCATTCTTATTTGAAGTTCAATTCTTTTATCACCTAAAAAGATCAATATGAATACTAGTGTAAATTAGATCATATGAGTGAAAGCAATAAACTTAAGTGAAACACAAAGTATAAGGTAGTTAATAGACTCGTCTATATGCACGCACGTATGCGCATATATATGCACGTGCATAAGTAAGTAAGTAAGTATGTATGTATGTACATATCATAATTAGTAAAAGAGATACTAATCAATCACACGATATACCAAAATTACATACCAATAAACAAGATTTGATACATCTAAAAAGATAAAGACAAATACAAGTAAGACGTACAACCCTTACAAAAATAACTATTATGTCATGTATCTAACTAATAGATTAAGACTAGGGGTTATATCATGAGTCATGATTCTCACTAGTGATGCTAAGTATATTAATAGTGGAAGAATGTTGGGTAGGTTGTGTAGGCTTAGAGAGAATGGGAGTATTAGTGAGAGTTGTTGGTTTGTGTGGAATGGAAGTAAACGATAGTGAGAGCACCAATATGAATATTACTATAAATTAGAGCATAAGTGAAACATAAAGTATAAAGTAGTCAATAGACTCATCTATATATATCATAATTAGTACAAGAGATAACAGCAAATCAAATAATTTACCAAAAGTACATGCCAATAATCAACATTTGATACATTTGAAAGGATATAAACAAATACAAGAAAGTTGTACAAGTATAACACAAATGTAACACTCCTAATTTTTTAACTAGAAAATTTCATTTTTAACATAATGTGGAAGCGTTTGAAATACAAAATCGATGAATGTTACCGACAAATCAACCATAAAAGAGGTGTGATCATCACCTAATCCATGCTTAATTCAAGGAAAAATAGAATAAGGAACAAGGAATGCATGATCATAATAATAATGTGACAATATAAGATAATAAAGACTAAAACCATATTATAGATAGAATGAACTTGATAGTTTTACAAAATCAAATACAAGAATCCAAGCCAAGAGTTTAAATAAGCAAAATTACAAAAACATCCCAATGCAATGAGCAAAATACTAATAAACAGTTAGGCTGACTCTAAGGCACAATCATAAACCTCGAACCCCAAGCAATGATCCACTAATGACCCACGTTATCACCCTTAACATACCCTAACTAAGAGTTGTAACCCTATAAATCGTCATTTTCTCTCCAGACCAGAAGCTAGATCATCACAGTGGTTATATAAGTATAGTATCGGTACGATGAAATACTGGTAAAACATACTACCTAAAACATGGAAGGCTCATGCAACAGATTGAAGTCACATAATAGCATGTTGATATTATAATGATACAACTCAAGTACAATATAGCATGCTTTCATGGAAATCATAGAAGTATAGAAATACAAGAATACATGTGATTCATAAAATGTAAACCATATTAAAATTCTTCCTTTAGTGACCACACAAGTTCCAATTAGTAAGATAGTTCGTTCTACCACACTCAGTTCTCCACCATGAAAAAAATTTATGGCAACACAAGATAATTACAATGGGATACCACACCCATCACACAAGGTCGGAATACATTGAAGAGGCTTTCTTTGGGGACACCACACCCACCACACATCGAGTGCACCTGCCACAAATCAGGATACCAACCCCACCACACGTGGTTGAAGTATACTAAAGGGGCTTGTACTAGGATACCTCACCCACCACACCTTGAATGTCTCCATCGCAAGGGTTAAAAAGATGGAATACCACATCCGTCTAAGCAATGGACAATATGAAATTCAAGGGGGATTGTACTAGGATACCTCACCCACCCATATTGGATATTGATGCCATATCAGCCTGCCAAAGTATAACCCTATACCTCAAAGATATGCGCATACCTCTTACCGACCGCAACTCGGTAGATAAGGAAACAGGTACTGAGTGAAAGATATATAACCAAGGGTACCCCACCCACTAACTCTGAACACCCACCTTAAGAGTTGGAGAAAAAGGCTCGAATGAAATCTTAAACCATTAATTTATGTATAAGTGATGTCACAAATCACAACAAAGTCCACACATAACCAAGTTGGGTATTTCCAAGTGATAACACCAAACATAATTAAAATCCATTAGTTAACCAAATTAGGTGTTTCCAAATGATAACACCAAACACATCACAAGGCGTTACCACCAAAAATAAATTACGTTAAAGATAAGAATGCCTTACCTTGAAGCAATTCTTCTAGCATAACACTCCTACTAGATGGCTTACCTAGCAAAACTTTGATTCCTAAGAGAATTAAAGTAAAAAACCATTAAAAATCCTCTTTCCAAACTTCATTAAAAACCAATAAAATCATAAGAAGAGAGACACAAAACACCACCTTTGATTCAAAAATAAGGCGTCAAAAGGGAGAGCTGAAGTCTCCAACTTTTCTCAACCTTAATTATTCCTTGCTTAAGGAAAGCAAGAGAGAACTAAAACTAAGATTAGAAGAAGAGAATGAACACAATGCTTGCACAATTCAAAGGAGAAAATCAGAGATGATCTCCGTTTTCACTTAGTAAAAGGAAGAAGAGGAAAAAATAGAAGGATACTCAACACTTAGTGAAATTTCCACAAGGAGAAGGGAGAAAAGAGAAAGAATACAAGTGAGGAACGATAATGGATCAGCAAATGAGAAGTATAGGAGCAAGGCTGGTCTACATTCTTAGGGAAAATGGGGATGAGACTGGTAAGGTTGGGTGTGGGCGAACGAAGAAGTGAGAGCTAACTTGATGGGGTGGTGAGGGGTTGAGTGTAGTTAGAGATGTGCATGGTAGTAGGTTGGAAAGTTAGGGAAGGGTTTACAAAGTCAAGCTTGCAACCCCATCTGCTAGAAAAGAGAGGGAGAGATGAGGGAGAAGAAAAAAGGGGAAGTTTGCCTCTAAAATTAACTTTTGGGGAATTTTACTAATTAAAATTATGTAATGATTAAGCTAATATGAAAATAATCACAAAGAACTAAAACATGCTTATTAGCATAATTGAACTCAAATCAGAGGTTTTCATAATCATTAGAGAGAAATTCAAATCAAAATAAAAAATGGATGTAAAATCGCAGGCAAATTAATTAATCGATTTGGATAAATTAGTCGACTGGTTTATCAAGAATAAGAATGTTAATTTCTCTAGCGCACTAGTCAATCAATTATGTAAACCAATCAATTGGTACGCTTGAAATTCACATTTTTATTAAAATATCAAGCCCATTTCAAAACCAAAACTTATTTGTTTCATATCAACATAATTCTAAATACAAATTGAAGGATTTTAGGATGGTGTATTACAAATAATGACTAAGAGGCCATGTAACCAACCAATCAATACAAACTGAGGACTATATTATGAGTCATAATCCTCATTAGTGATGCCTGGAGTATGATTAGTGGTGGTAAGTCAAGTAGCCTATGGAGGCTTAGAGGGAATGGGAGTAGTAGTGAGAGTTACTAGTCTATGGTGAATGGAAGTGTAATACCCCAAATTTTAGCAAAACCTAATCCCGATTATTTACTCTCTTAACTGAATTTTAACCTCAGAAAATTTATATTTCTATCTTATCCTAATTCTCTAATCCTAAATCTTAGTTTAACCTTAAACTTTATTTTGGGTTATTAATATTTTCCTCAACCTAAACCTAAACCCGGTGGTCGATAATTAACTTATCCCATTACCTTAACCTAAATCTAAATATAAAACTCATGTACCTTTTTTTTTACTTTTCTTTCTCATTACTTACCACTTGAAATCATTTCCCACTCCACTTCATTTCTTCTTATGTGTAAATTCTTCCTATCCAGACCATACCTCTATTAAATAATGTTCAATCTCGCATAAACTCCCACTCCTCCCATTCCTTGCATGTGTTGATTGTCACAACCTTACTGACTCCTTCATTTATGCTGATCTCACCTTCTTCTCTCGTGCGCATCTCTATTTATATTCCACGTTAAATATTAAACCAACACTTCCTTCCCCCTTCTTTCGGTCAAAATTTTCACACCACTATAAACACAACCTTATTACTTCTTCTCCTCCTCTTGGTGTTGTCAAAACAACCCCCAAAAACCACTATCAGGAGCCCCCAGCGAAGCACCACCACTACCTGCGATGACCTGCACCGAAACACCACACTTACCACTGGTGAACTTCACCAAAACTCCCCCATAACCACTAGTCAAACCAACCACAACTCACTCCTCCTTTCGACCTTTATCAATGTATCTTCCCCCTTTCCTTTTTCCCTTATCTTTGGCAACAACAACTGTAACACGTCCCTTGGCTTCGGCCAACCACATTATAGCATCCCCCTAGCATTGTCACACATTGTCATTGCTTTGCTCCTTTCCATTCAGCCTCTAACCATTACTCCCCTCTATCATTTGACCCCTTTTTACATTCCTCACCCCTTAGCAATCGAATCTTATGTCATTTCCACCCCTGGATTTTACACTTTTTGTCATTCCTCACCACTTGGTTGCACATAGTTTTTGTTCTATTTTTTTCCATTGTTTTACCCTCAATTTCTTTACCTTTTGCTTAATTATTCTATTCAATCCTAATGGTATTTTATTGTGGTTTCTTAGGTGATATTTTGGAGGTTCTAGAAGAGGTAGAATATAATTTGCATGTATACAGATCGAAGCCTCACTTTGTAAGGACGCTTATCGTAGTCTAAGATTTTTATTACTAAGTGTTATATATGATTTTGTGTGATACCATATCATTCTTCTCATGTGCTTAAATTTATGATTGTTAATGCTATGATATGAGATTTGATACTATATGATGGAAAAATAAGTAAGTTAAGAATTATGCGATATTGTTACAATAATATTCTATGTCGAAACCCTCGGTGTAATATATGGTTGTATTATAGGTTAATAAGGATTTATAAGTGGGGAAATTGGTATACTAAGATATATAGTGATAATGGAGGATTTTGAAATAATGTTACTAAAAAATATAAGATCTATATGAAAAAAGGGCTTTCGTTATCATAAAGGAATTTTGGTCAAAATGGGTTTAATATAGGAATCATGGTATTTTGATGGGTTATATTATCTAAAGCATGGTAATGAGTTTATAAGAAGTGGTTAGAGTAGTTGTGAATGGACTAAGTTTAATAAAGTATGAAAATGGCTTGATTTGGGAATAGTAACCCTAACACAGAAATGTTATTATCACATGTGTGAAACGGTAGAGCTATACCAAAAAATTTGAATAAATTGTTGATATTGATGTTTTGTTAATTTATATTGAATCTAGTAATTTTATGGGTCCTATAGGAAAACTAATGATGTAGTTGTGAAATTAGGGTTTATAAGCTCTAGGGATAGTGTCTCTCGAGATAGGGTTATTGCATATATAAGAACTTAGATTTAAGCCTTAAAATTTGAATATATTGATAATAATAATAATAATAATAATAATAATAATAATAATTGAGGAAAATTTACTAGTTTTGGTGGATAAAAGAGTAATAGAAGAGGAGTTATGACTATAATATGAAATTAGAATTTCTAGGGAATGTAAGGGTCTTAACCCTAAAGAATGAACTTAGGATCTTTGTGATGTGCTTTACATACTTTAAATGTGTTCTATACTTTTCAAATCAATCATTTAAAGTGAAAGATTACGTGAGTCAATTCAAGGTGTTTTATGGGTTCGTTCCACCAGACGATAATAATGGCTTAGGAGTGTTTTGTCTTAGGAGGTGCATTAGTCTATTCTACTAGATTAAGAATAGTGGGGCCCCAAACTCAACGTAAATGATAATAAAATTTGAGATAAGTAACCTAATATATAAGATATTAATGATTTAAAGTAGATGAGTATGTGAGCCAGGTCAGAGGTGTTGGGTCTGCTCCACCTGACGACAATAATGGATCGGGTGTGTTGTCCCTAAGAGGTGTTTCAAACCGTTCCACTAGTTTAAGAATAGTGAATCAAGTATGTTTTTCCCTAAGAGGTGTTAGGTCCATTATACTAGACGATAATAGTGGCTCATGTTTGTTGTCCTTGAGAGGTAATTTGGATCGTTCCATCGGTTTAAGAATAGTGGGGTCCCTGAACTCAACATAACTAAAAATGGAGGACTTGTAGAGTGTTCTCTGGACTTTTGGTATCCGACCTATGATGTTACAAAAATGGAGCCCTGAAGTGCAAATGTCTAAAGCTAATGGGCATGTTATGCCATTGTGGATCACTTTACCTAAACTCCCTCTTCATTTGTGGGCAGTGAATTCTATTAGTAGAATTGAGAGTCTAATAGGGAAACCTATTTGTATTGATGCTATTATAGCTAATAGGGAACATATTTTATTCTCGAGACTCCTTATGGAAGTAAATGTTAGTTCCTGAGACAGTGGAACTACTTATGCCTGATGGAAAATCATGGGTGCAAAGGGTAGCTTTTGAATGGAAACCTCCCTTCTGTACTCATTATGAAGTGATGGGTCATGCAAATTAGTATTACAAATCAAAACCTAATGCTAAGGCTTATAAACAGACTTGGGCAAAGAAGGAACATCAACAGAATGCAAAATAATTTCCTAAATCCCAGCTATATGATCCTATTATGATAATGAGGAAAGAACAACCACAACATGCAGAAGCATCATCTTCTTAACCTCAACCATCAGTTCCAGATAAGGAGGTGATAGTTTCAAATGAGACCTTAGTACACACCCTAATTTCACAGGGTGGTGTTGTCATTAAAGAACCTCAATCTGTACTTATTCTGAGACCTATTGTTGTGGTTGGTAAAGGAAAAGAAAAGGCATAGATTTCTCCTATTCATACTTCACTTTTGGCTCCAACTAGATCAGTTCAATTTGATATAGGTGTTATTGAACAACTGATAGATGGAGATTTAGATAGGGGAGGTGGCTTGGGTCCTATGCCTAAGGACATATGAATATTTCTTCATGGAATACTAGAGGGTTGAATAAAACCCTCAAACACAAGGAGGTGAGTAACCTTGTGTTAAATTATACTCTTGGTATTTTAGGGCTTGTGGAAACTCGTGTGAAATAGGATAAAGCTAAGGCAGTCAAGAAAAGTCTTAAATTACAATGGCAGTGGGTTCATAACTATTCCTACCATAGGAATGGTCGTGTGTGGATTATGTGGGATGATAGTATATATCATATCACTTCATTAGAGGCCATGGAACAGGGGATTCATTACCTTGTTACTAATAAGCAACTGAAGTATGATTTTTGTATGACAGTGGTGTATGCACAGAATATTGGACGACATAGAAAAAATCTTTGGGAATGGTTGATACATCTTGGTAGCCAAGTCATCTTGCCATGGAGTATGCTTGGGGATTTTAATGTGGTGTCTAAGGCTGAAGAGAAAATAGAGGGAAAGCTTGACAGTGTTGAAGTTGAGGAGTTTGTTGATTGCCTTCAAGGGTGTGGTTTAGAGGATATTAATTTCACTGGCAGTCTTTTCACTTGGTGTAATTAATAAAGTCCGGGTCAAAGAATTTATTGTAAGTTAGACAGGATTTTAGGTAATGGTTTTTGGTTGGATTCTTTCCCTGATGTGTATGTGGATAGTGTGCATAATCCAGCTTCAGACCACAACCCCCTTGTTCTAAAGGTTTGCAACCATCAACCTGTTAGATTGAATCCCTTCAAATTTGTTAATTTCTAAGCTTATAGGGATGACTTCAAGCCTATGGTTAGGGAGGTATAGGACACCCACATTGAGGGTAGTTATACCTATAAGGTAGTGTCTAAACCGAAACTACTTAAGTAGTGGATTAGGCAGTATAATAAACACAATGGGCATGTTTTAATTAAAGCCCAACAAGCTTGGCTTTCCTGGAAAGATTGTAAGCATCACATGTTATTAGACCCGTTCAATGAGAATCTTACTAAACAAGAAAGAGAGGTAGGCATTGAATGGCATAGACGAGCAAATGAAGAGGAGCATTACTTTAAACAAAAATCTCATATCCATCATGTCCAGTTGAGGGACCAAAATATGAAATATTTTTATACCAATGTTCAAGTGAGAAACAACAAGAACAAAATTCATAAGCTGATTAGTGACTCAAATCAAGAACTTACCAATGATCAAGATATCTAGGAGAAGATAGTAGATTTCTATAAGAAGCTTTTTAGTCAAGCATCCTGTGTCGTTAAAGGTATCTCTTTGGATATTTGTAAATAAGGTTTTTGCTCTCTACTGATCCTGCTTCTTCTCTTACTTATGCTCCATTAACATCTGAAATCAAGCAAGCGGTCTTCAGTATAGGAGATCTTAAGGCTCCAGGCCCGAATGGGTTTAATGCCCTGTTCTTTAAGAGGACTTGGGACATTATTGGTGATGATATTGTGTCTGTTGTCTAAAAGTTTTGGCAATCAAGGTATCTGTTGAAGCAGATTAATAATGCAACCTATAACTTTATCCCCAAAGTCCTAGGTGCTAATAAGATGAAAGATTTTAGACCGATAGCATGTTGCAATATCTTGTATAAAATCTTTTCAAAGGTCCTGGCTAACATAATGCAGGGAGTTTTATCTGAGGTTATTGATGCATCTCAGGCTGCTTTTGTAAAAGGTCAAATCTATATAACAATGTTCTTATGGTAGCAGAACTTGTGAAGCATTACTCAAGAAAGGATATCAGCCCAAGAATGTTGTCGCAAGTGAATTTACAAAAGGTGTATGAATCAGTGGAGTGGGGTTTCATAGAACAAGTCTTAGAGGCTTTGAATTTCCCATGGAATTTCATTGATTTGGTTATTCGGTGTATTTATACTGTGAGAATTTCTATTAATATAAATGGATCTCTCACCAAGCCATTCCTTATTAGAAGGGGGTTGAGGCAAGGTGATCTAATTTCTCCTTACTTGTTTGTTCTTTGCATGGAGTACCTTCATCGAGCTTTGAGAAGATTATGGTTGATCTCTGATTTCTATGGACATCCAAGATGCAAGAGTTTGAAGCTCATTGATCTTAGCTTTGCGGATGACCTCTTACTTTTCTATAAAGGAGATGTTGCTTCTGCAAAACACCTTAAAGAGGCACTCAAACACTTCTCTAACTATTCTAGTGTGATTGTAAATCCCAGCAAGAGTTCTCTATTTTGTGCTGGTGTGCAAGGAAGGGTGAAGGCTGAAATTCTTGCCTTATTTGCTTGTCCTAAAGGTTCCTTTCCCTTTAAATACTTAGGGATTCCTTTGGACACAACATATATGGGAGTACATCATTATCAGACCCTAATAGAGAAGTTGCTAACCAAAATCAGAAGCTAAACTCACATGTATCTTAGCTATGCAGGGAGAGTCCAACTGATTGCTTCAATTCTTCAAGGAGTTACAAGATTCTAGGTCCAAGTTCTCCCTATCCCTGTTGTTTTTATCTCACATGTAGAACAAATATGCAGAAGATTCTTATGGACAGGCACTTCTGGTGGTCAAGCATTGGTGTCATGGAGGATTGTGTGTTTATCGAAGAAGGAAGGTGGTCTGGGTTTTGTTGATTTGCGAGCTTGGAATCAAGTTGCTTTAGGAAGATGGCTCTGGCAGCTTATGCACTATAAATAGAGTCTATGGATTAGATGGGTTCATGGAATTTATATAAAAAATAATGACATATCTGCGGTTGTTGTTCGTCCTTATCATTCTTGGTTGTTTAAAGGTATAATGAAAATTAGATCTGCTTTACTACAATAGATCATTAATGGACAATGTGGGATCTCTGATAATAAGATCCATAAGGCTTATGATGTGCTGAGATATCGGGAGATGAAGAAATATTGGTACTCTCTTATGTGGAAACATGTCGGTATACCTCGTCACTCTTTCACTAGTTGGCTAGCTTTTCATCAAGGCTTACTAACTAGAGACAAACTGAGCAGTTGGCATATGCAATTTCCCACTGAGTGTGGGATTTGTGCTCGGGATATTGAATCTATGAACCACCTCTTTATGTTGTGTGATTTTGCTAAGATTTATTGGAAGATGGCTTTCAATTGGCTTGTCATTGATTGTCATGGTGCAACTTGGGATACTTAGATTCAGCAAATGATTCATATTGCAAAGGGACAATATGGTAGGGCTGAAGATTTGAAGGTTTTGTTTGTTGTTGTGGTTAATGGTATTTGGCACTACAGGAACACATCTATTTTCAAAGGGAGTTCCCAACACCCGAGAAATATGATGAAGGACATCATTAGGAGGCTCTTTATTAGATTTCAATTATGTGAAAAGAAAGAGAAGTATAGGAGCCTTTTACAGCAGTTAGATAGATTCCCTTGAGATAGTTTTGTTTTTTATTTGACTTTGATGTACATAACACCTTTTTTGGTATTAATGAAGCTCATTATTAATTACCAAAAAAATATTTGGGGCATTATTGGAAGCGAACTGAACCAGTGGATTATTACCCTCCAAAGAACTGTAGTCATGTAATCTAGATCCATACTTTTCATTACCCTTTAAATCACTAAGAGTACCCTTTAAATATCCTTCATCTCTATCACCATCATACTCACCACGAGCAACATCATTACCCTCAACTACACATTTGTCTAGTGCTCATACTATCTTCTCGGTGTTGGGAGGAGATGTATTCTCCTTTAGCTCTATAACATCACCGACATCAACAACAATAAGAGGAGGAGCAACAATATCAGCACCAACAACAATATCATTACTAGCAAAACCCTCAACATCGACAACATTAGTGGGAGTAGCACACTCAATGAGAATTGGAGTATTTGAATATATCCCTAAATTAGCAATAGGATTTGTAAATTTGAGAAATTGATCAATACTATTAATCATAACTGTATGCTAAATCAAAGTCTCATCAATTTGTGTAAATATATTCTCAATCATATGGAGGCCTTTGACTAGCAAATCTTGGATGCCTTACACAATAGCTCATCCCTCCCAAGTGTTGGGATCAACGGTGTAGCCAACTAAAGTAGAAGGTGTTGAGGCAAGAGATCAAATGGAGGCAGTAGTTGTGAAAGGGGTCTGAGTACCTAAGTAACGTCTAATCGAGTAACAACACCAAGAGGTGGATCATAAGTTGGAAGTAGCTGATCAGACACATGTGCATGTCTCTCTCTAGCTATCTTAGTGGCATCATTCTCCTAAATCCAATCCAGGATAGCTTTTCCCTTAGTAAAGAGATAAATTTCTCTAAGCCCTAACTCAAATCCCATAAACTTGTGCAAGAACCGCTCTAACTCATCATGGCATACGCTTCCCAACCTAAAGGGAACCCCTCCGAGTGCTTCACCCTGCCCCACACTAGTCATAATTAGCTACTTGAAGTAATTTTGGGATTGATAAATAGCCCCATAAATCATCACAAAACCTTTCTAGCATACTTTTAAGCACGTTTAACTATGAAATTCTCCAAGTATAGATTTTCTAAAAATAAATTGTATCTTGTTAATATAGGTACTCATAACAATCCTTTTAAGTATTCACCATTTACCACTAATTGGGGTTATCACGCCAAGTACATCTAAGGGAAAATCAAAGTGCCTCAAAATTCTCATGATAAGTGATCTAAAGGGCATGGAAAATTGTGAGTGATGGGTCACATGGTCATGTGGATAAATATTGTAATACCCCAAAATATACTACTAAAAAAGTTTCTTATGTAGAAGTGTCATACTAAGATAATTGGGTGTTACCGCCATACTCAACACAAGTCTGGCTTAACGTACCATTATCATACCAAATATTAGGCAAACCATTTACAACTTTAAATAAGATGATCAAAAGAATGAGAGAAAGTTTCATAAATATTAAATAAAATTTTGGTGATAAAACTCCCAATACAACATAAGAAAAATACAACAAAAGGAATACACTTGAACTAATAGTTCATAAAGTATTTGAAAAAAAATGGATAATAAATAACATCAACTCTAACCCTAAGCGCCATAGATAAAGTCACTCATTTATATGAAGTGCATCATAAATAATAAAATCATCAAGATAGTTTCCAGTAACCTGCACATAAAAACTGAGGTCGTTTGCAAGTGGGAATGTGCAAAACCTATAAAAAAAGATGATTAATACTTTTGTATGGAGTAAATAAACAATACATTCCATAAGAAAATGGAATATATCACACATATGGTGGCATGGAGAAACTAACGTGTATATTAATTATAACATGAGATGGCTCAAGAGAAGAACCAAAATAGAGTTTCATATTAGGTATGTATACATTTCATTTATTTAATTACATTGAGTTTAGAGACCCCACTAATCTTGTTTGGTGGAATAGATAGATACAACTCCCAAGACAGAACACACCTAGGCATCATTCTTGTTTGGTAGAGCGGATAGATACAAATCTTAGGATAGAATGCTCCAAGCCACTATTCTCATCCAATGGAGGATACATGTATGATTCCTAAGGTAAAACGCTCCCGACCACTATTATCGCCAGATAGAATGGATAGAATGGATAGGTAAAATGCCTCTAAATAATATTCCCATCCAATGAAATAGACAAATATAACTCCCAAGATAAAATACTCCTAGGCCCTATTATCCTTTGATGAAATGGATAGGTATAACTCCCAGGGTAAAATGTTCCTGACTACTATTTTCATTCGATGGAATCATATTAGATTGGTTGGTTATCTCATCAACTTCATGCATACTTAAAATAAGTAAAAAAGGCATGTAGATCACAATTTAGACTATTTCCCGAATGAAAACACCACAATTCCTTTATAAAACTCTAATTTCAACACACAAGCATAACTACCTCCATAAGAATCTACACACTACAAAACTTAGCCCAATATCCTAAATTATCATTATTAATAACATATTCAATAAATCAAGACCTAAATTTAATGTTTTGCATGTGTAATAACAATAATGTCCTTAGGATTACTATTTCCAAGATATGTAATTTTCTCATTTTAGCAAACCTATACTACTAATAATTCACCCAATTATGTCACATAACTTAATTAGAATATTTTTACCAAATAACACTTTAGAAGTGTCAAAATTCTCATTAAACTTGGATTCCATCGATCAAGATAATAATTATAATACCTGATTTTGTATAGATATTGATAGGCTATTATTTTTTTATTTATTTTATCAATATTATTATTTCATTAAAAATCACTACAAAATATAGATAATTTAGGTAGGAAATGATGTTACAAATTAGATTTAGAGTATTGAAAAACAAGTATAAAATGAATAGGTGTTAACCTAATGTTTAATTATGAAATGTGGGTTACTTTGTGTATTCCTTAAATTTTAACCTAACACTATTTTCAAGTAATTAAAATTATAAATTAATCCTAATCATAGGTAATTAATATTTTTACCTTACTCTAATCCCTTAATTCTAAACTTAAACCTAATTCTAATCTTAATTCTATGTAATTAATATTTTAACCTAACCCTAACCCCGGATGATTGATAAATTAATTTTACCCTAATTTCTTAATCTTAAATTAAAACATACTTATAACCACAACCCTAAAATTTCTTTTTCTTTCTCCTTTTTCCCTTTCCCTTTCCTTTTTTTTTATTTTCCTTCTCCTCCTATCTCGATTGGCTTGCTTCTCAGCCTTCCTTTTTGAACTATGCACCTTAATCTCGTTCCTCTCCCTTCTCGTCCACTACATATTACACCTACACCTACCCTTGCAACCTAGGCCACAACCACACGCTGGCACCATCTTTCCCTAGGTTTTAATCAAGAGAAACCATGTCAAACCAAGCCGCTAACCCTCTACTTCAGTCATTCCTCCCATTTTGTATCCTCACCCCCATTACCCTATAAATACCCCTCTTCTTCACTCCTTACCTCACTTGTCACTTGGCTTAACCTTCTCCTAGACTCCCTCTTCCTTCTCTCATATTCTCTGTCTTTCATCTATTGTCATTGTCATTTTTCTTCGAGCAAAGCTTTGCATAACATATACAACCTCACTTACCCCCACCTTTGTAGTGTCTAAGCCTTATGCAACTCAAATTTTGTTACATCAAAACCCAGCCCAAATCACCCCATGGTTGCATTAAGTTCTCACACAAACCTACCCCCGTCCGTGGCATCACCCCACTCAACAACCCTCACCTCACCCAACCTACCCTAGCTACGTTAAAAAATCACATTTCACTACCCACTTATACTCCAAAAATTGAATCTACACCCCTTAACATGATGATCTCATACAACACCCCTAGCTACGTGAGTCTCTCACACTGCACTCCACTTTATTGCACCAAATCCTAACAAAACTAGCTTAAGCTTTATGTGGCTTAGTTTGCTTTCATTCTACTTCATTTTACACCGTCATTTACCTTATATTTTCCTTATTTAATTTACTAAGTTATAGCCTTATGTTATAATTGATTATTAGGTGATTTTTCGGTGGTCTCAAAGGATTCTTCTTAGGATTATACGTGTTTAGAGACCTAAAATATTTTTGGTAAGGATACATATCATAGTTAGGGTTTTGTATGTAATATGAAATTTTTTATGAAATATCATTGTTGGTATCATTATATGGATCACACCATGATGATAATGTCGCTATATGATATGTTGTGTTGTATTATAGAAAAATGAGTAATACATAAAACCATGTGTTTAGGAGTATCATTTAGTTAAGCTTGTTTTATAAGTTGAGCAGATGGCATGAATCACTATCTTAGTTGGATTATGATATTTAACTGATAAATATATTTGTGGTTAACTTTTTTCATTATGAGATGTGTTGGAGGTTGAAAATCATTCATATTGGGACTTATAGAGTATTTGTGAAAATATGGATATTTTGGCTATCTTAAGGGCAATTTTGTCAATATGGATTATGGAATATTTGGTATTTTAATGTGTTAAATGGATCAAAATATGTTGAATATTTTGTATGGAATGTTTGGAGAAATTATGACTTGCCTAAGTGTAATAAATGAGAAAAGTGCTTAATATTAGGAATAGTAACCTTAGAGGCAGAATCACTATTGCCTATGTAAAATGTGAAGTTAGACCTTAATTTTTAGATCTGATTTTAATAATGATATGGAATGTGCACTAAATTTGGTGGTTATATGAATCTTATGAAAACAGTTATGCCTCATTAGTGAAACTAGGGTTTTATAGAGGCAGGGTTATTACCGCATGTGTAAAATATTGGATTTAGATATTCATTTTTTAAATATATTTTTAATAATGATATTTTAAGAATTTTCACTAAATTTAGTGATCATATGATTCTTATGGAAAAAGTTATGTCTAACTTGTAAAATTAGGATTCTTAGGAGAAATATAGCATTTTTCCTTGGAGGATGTCTCGATACTCATGTTGTTGTGTTTTATGTGTTTAAATACTTATTTTAAGTTGGAATATGTGCCTCGAATATCTACATGTTTTTTGGATAATGGTATTGAGAAAAACAATGGATAGGACACTGATCATTTAAAGTAAAAGATTATGTGAGTCGGGACTGAGGTGTTACGTTCGTTCCACGGGATGATAATAGTGTCTCAGGAGCAATTTCCCCTAAGAGGTGCTTCATATCATTCCACCATTTTAATAGTAGTGGTTAGGAGCATATTGTCCTAGTATATATGTTTTCCATTCCACCGGATGATAATAGTATCTCATAAGCATTTTTTCCCTTAAAGGGGCTTCAATTCGTTCCACCATATTAAGAATCATGGGGTCCCTAAACTGGACATAAATAAGAATATGGATAATCATTTTATCTAATAATGGATTTCTATAATAAGTTCTTATCTTGCATCATATTATGTTAATCCATGTACATTGTTATTCGTCTATGTGACCTTATGTATTCTATATAATCCTACTATGACTATATTATTCAATCATCTCAGATTATATATCCTTGTGAATGCGGGAACCCTACTATTATAGCCGGTTGACTGGAATACATACAGGACAGAACGCTCCCGACCACTATTATTGTCGGTGGACCGGTCTCTAGGGCAGAATGCTCCTGGCCACTATTATTCGCTGGTGGACCGGTCTGGCCCCGACTTACATGGTGTTCCATTATATGTGATTAGTATTTTCCATAATTATTCACATCCATGATTGGTTTTATTGAGCTCAGGATCCCCCACTATTATCGCCGGTGGACCAGAATACATATAAACATCATCTAGGGTAACACGCTCCTAGGCCACTATTATATTCAGTGGACCGGTACTCATAATCATCTTCCAGAGCAACACGCTCTTAGGCCACTATTATATCCGGTGGACTGGTAATCATGGTCATAATCAACTGGGCCCGACTCACTAGTCTTTCACTTTCACAATTAGTGTTTTTCCTTTTTAATCATCACAAAAATTCCATTTATTTGCCTCGATAGGGAGATCAAGATCCCGGGACACAAAGGTACATTGGTCGCACTGGTGCATATAAGCTACTCAGTACCCTTCAACTATCAACCTAGGGACGCAAAGGTTCCCTGGTCGTATTGGTGCATACAACTAACTCAGTACCCTACCGACAAAGACACCTAATCCATAAGTATGCATACCCCCTAAGTAGGTCCGTAGAGATAAATAAAGTAAGATGTAGGGCCTGGCTGGGGCACTAAGGCACACCAGCAAATACCAGAATCATCGTGGGCTAATCCACGTCTTTAGGGTAGCGACCCCTAAAGAGCCACCATTCCCGATCTCGATGTCTTTCACTTTAAGTATTAGTGTCTTAATTAAAGTGATCGCGAGAAGCACATCAATCAAATACATATTCCCTTTCAATCATTTTGATGTCATTAGGTGTTCCTTATTCATACGGTTATCCAAGATAATATAGGGGAATCATTAAGGCTATCATAATATCATCCGATTCCGATGTAGGATTCGTTCCTGTGATACTCACTAATTATCAAATACCATTATCTTACTATTTAGTGTTACTTGAGTCTTATTACGAACTCCATTATCACAACGACATATTAGATACGAATTACTAAATCACCCCTTACTTGTATAATTATTAAGTCATCCCTTCTTTACTTGCCAATTTACCATATTACCCTTTGTGTTGCATAATTACCAAATTACCCCTTACTCGATTTGGGTCACTGAGTCACCCCCCACACTTATTAGATCACCAATCACCCTTCATAATTGTTACCCTTATCATATTTCCATTTACTTGGTTAGATTACCAAATTTCCCTTATCCTTCGTTATAATTATCAAATTTCCTTTTAGTTGGTTGGATTACCAAATTGCCCTTCTTTATTATCATAATTACCAATTACCCTTCTTCATTATTGTAATTACCATACTACCCTTCTCCATTATCTTAATTACCATACTACCCTTCTCCATTATCTTAATTACCATTTTACCCTTCTCCATTATCATAATTACCACTTTGCCCTTCTCCATTATTATAATTACCATTTTGCCCTTCTCCATTGTCATAATTACCATTTTGCCCTTTTCCATTATCATAATTACCCTTTTACCCTTCTCCATTGTTATAATTACCAATTTGCCCTTCTCCATTGTCATAATTACCATTTTACCCTTATCCCTTATCATAATTACCATTTCACCATTCTCCATTATTATAATTACCATTTTCCCCTTTACTTCCAAAATTACCATAATACCCTCAACTTCCAAAATTACCATTTAACCCTTTAATTACAAATTACCATTTTGCCCCTTTACCTCCAAAATTACCATAATACCCTTTTACTTACAAAATTGTCATTTTGCCCCTTAATTCCAAAATTACCATAATACCTTTAACCTCTAAAATTACCATAGTACCGTTTTACTTATAAAATTACCATTTTTTTCTTCTCTTTTCAAATTACCACAATACCCTTTTACTTACAAATTCCCATTTTGCCCTTTTATTACACCACTTTTATTAAGTTATCATCACTACATGAATATTAATATTAATACTCCCTTCTTATCATCCAATTCCACCAACTATTATATTTTACATAATACTCCTCAACACCCACACATATTAGGCCACATTCTTACACAAGACATAATACCAAAATGCCCCTAGGGCTCACAATAACATTATTCATGCATCAATGGTCACGATAACATATTCTATATTAAATAACATATATCACAATCAATACAAGAAACTACATATATTATATTAAATAACATATTAAAAACCCTAATGCGCTAACATACGTTTATTCATGTGTTTAAGTGGGGTTTAACAATTACCTTAATTCCCGCAAAAACGAACCTTACCGGTATCCCGGTTAAAGATTCAAGGTTTGATTAGCAAAATCAATCCCTAAAAATAATATCGATATTTATCACATTAGAAATAAGAAAACCAAAAGAATAAGAATTTATAAATATAATTAATTAAATGCTTAACTTAAATATTTTTATTGTAATACCCCAAAAATTTCAAAAACCTATATTTTAATAAATAACTTTATTTGAAATAAAATTAGCTTGTAAAATTATTTATTTTAATTATTTTATGGATTTTAGAGTATGTAAATTTGGATAAAAGTATTTAATAAATTAAAAATAAATATTTTTCTATTTATCATATTATTTTATTTGAATAATTTTCCAAACTGATATTTTACCAACTTTATCCTTTTTAAACTTATATATTAGATTATAATAAATTAAATTATTAAATTAAATAATTTATCAAGAATATTACATTTTATGATTTTATAAATTAATTTAATTTATTTCCCCTATTTTCCCATTTTTCCTTTTTCTTTTCCTTCTCCTTTTCTCCTTTTCTTCTTTCTTCTTTTTTCCTTTTTCTCCCCCTTGGGCCGCCCGCCCGGCCTGCTCTTCCCTCTCCCCCGCGCGTTGGGCCTTCGACCCGCCTCACCCCTTCTCTCCCTCACGCACCGTCCAACCCGTCCCTCCAGCCCGCCTCTCCTTTTTCCCCCTAGACCGGCCGACTGCCTATTTTCTTTTCCAGCGCCGGTCCGGCCGCCCGTCCCTTTCTTCTTCTCCTTTCTTCCTCCTCCCACGCCCGACTCTTCTGCCATTGTCGAGCGTCGATTGCCACCTGCAACCTGGCCACCACCTACCTCCCTCTCCCTCTCTCTCTTCCCCCGTCATTTTCTTTCTTTTTTTAGCCAAACCGGCCCTGGACTAGCCCCGCATGCCTCTCCCCCTTTCCTTCTCCTTCCCCTCCTTTCTCCCAGCCAACCGACAGCCCTGCCACCACTGCAGCACCGCCGGCCAGCCCTGCCCCCTCTCTTCTCCCTCTTATTTTTCTTCATCTCCTCAGCCCTTCATTCCCCATATTTTTCGAGTCCTACTCTTTCCCCCGAGCTCTCCCTTCTCTCCGTCCTTCTTCCCCATTTTTTTTCTGTTTTCTCTCTACACCGCCGCCCGCCACCACTCGAACCACCAAGCCCAGCCCTGCGCCGCCTTCTGCCACCGCCTACTACCACCCTGCACCACCACACAACCCCTTCGAGCCCTGCACTTCCTCCCTTCTCCTTCCCTTCCTTTTTCTTCCTAGTTTTTCCCCTTACCGCCGAGCCACCTGCAACCACCTCTACCGCCGCCGTCCGGCCACCTCTGCCGCCACCCAACCCACCGTTCAACACCCTGCATCCCCCTCTACAACCTCCATCCATTAGTTGGCCGAAAAAAGCCCTTGAACCCCTCCATTTTTCCCTCTCCTTTTCCTTCCTTCACAACTCCTCCCCTCGACCCTTCCCGGTAGCCAACTTCGCCGCCTTGCCGACGTCGTCTCATCCGCCCTATGCCGCCGTGAAACCACCCTTAGCCTCCACCTACACCCCCTCTTCACTTCTGCACCATTCCCCTACCTTAGAACCTCCCCTAACCACCTTCTTTTCTAGCCTAAAGACCCTAACCCGAAAATGATAAATCTGGCTTCCTTCACCCCTCTTCGAGCCTTTTCCCCTCTCTTTTCTGCATGAAACTCACGCTGCTCATGCAGCGTGAGCTCCCCTTCATTTTAAAAATTATTTGGCTAATTTTTAAGGTATAATGGTATTTTATGTTAAGTGTTTTATTAATTTAAAATTTATAAAGTTTTATGCTTTGGTTCTTATTTCTAACATAAATATGATGGATATTATTTTTAGGTGTTGAGTTGCTAATTATGCTTGGTAAGATTTGATATTTTGTGGGATTAAGGTAACCGTTAATCCTCCCTTAAATATATGGAAAAACGCATGCTAGCACATTTAGGGTTTAGTATGATTTTATGCATGTTTTGTATGCTTAGCATGATACGTATATGGTTTCTTATATTGTTTGATAAAAAGAAAAAGCATGATAACTTTTGTGCCATATGTAGGTATGTTAAAGAAAGAAGGAGTTTGAATATGGATAGAAATGTTAAATACTTGTTTATGATGTATCATGTTGCTAATGCATAAATGATGTTATTGTTTAAGGGTATTTTAGTAATTATGCTTATGAGGTATATAAATCAATGTGTGTAGTTGCTAATGAGTATTATGTTGAAAAATGACAAGTTGGTGGACTTGGATGATAAAAATGAAGTATTAATATCATTATTTTACGTAGTGTAAGTAAATTCATAAAAATGGTGAATAAAGGGGTAAAGTGGAAATTTTATAAGTGAAAAGGGTATTTCGGTAATTTTTGAGATAAAAGAATAATATGGTAATTTTATGATTAAATGGTCAAATGATAATTTACAAGTAAAGGATAAAATTGTAAGTTGTGAGAAAGAAGGGTAAAATGGTAATTTTGGAAGTAGGGGTAAAATAGTAATTTTGGATGAAGGAGGGCACTATGGTAATTTTGGAGGTAAAGGGGCAAAATTGTAATTTCACAAGTAAAGGGTAATATGGTAAATTTTATAAGTGAATGGTGAAGTGGTAATTTATAAGTAAAGGGGTAATATGGTAATTTGGGAACGAAGGGCAAAATGGTAATTATGTATGGAAAGATAAAGATGGTAATCTTGGATGTGAAAGGGTAAAATAGTAATTTGTAAAGTAAAAGATGTATGGTGGTAGTTTTCATAAATAAAAGGATATTATGGTAAAATTGGATGTAAGGGGGTAAAATGGTAATTTTGTAAATAAAAGGATATTATGGTAAACTTGGGAGTAAGGGGTAACGCAGTAATTATGATAACGACAAAAGATAATTTAGAAATTAAATTATGATTGTAGAAGAGCAATTGGATAAGTACGATACTATAAAAGGGTAATTTGGTAAATTAACCAATTAAAGGGCATTATGGTAATTTTAAATATGGAGAAGGGTAAAATTGGTAATTGTAATTATGAAGAGGGGTAAATTAATTATAAGGAAGGTTAATTTGGAATTTATGATAATTGAAAAGGGTAAATGGCAATTAAAATAATTGAGAAAGGTAAAATGGTAATTATGATAAGGAGAAGGGCAATTTGGTAATTTATCCAACTCAAGGGCAATTTAGTAATTATAACAAAGGAGAAGGGCGATTTGGTAATATAACCAACCAAAAGGGAAATATGATAAGTGTAGTAATTATGAGGGGTGAATGGTGATCTAAAAAGTATAGGAGACAATTTGGTAATCTAAAGTGGACAAGGGGTAATTTGGTAATTATGCAACCTTAAGGGTAATGTGGTAATTTATCAAGTAAGGAATTGATACTTAACAATTATATAAGTAAAGGGCAAATGAGTGGTTTGTACCTGACATGTCTTTGAGATTGTGGAACATTATAATATGATTAAATAATGCTGATTAGCCAAGTAAGAGTATTTGATAATTAGTATGGCCTTAATGGTTTCTCTGTGATATCTTGGATAATCATCTGAATAAGAAACGATTAATGATATCGGAACGATCGAAAGTGAATAAGTATCTGATTATCGTGCTTCTCGTGATCACCTTAATTAAGACACTATTACTTAAAGTGAAAGACCTCGAGATCGGGAATGGTGACTCCTTAGGGGTCGCTACCCTAAGGATGTGGTTTAGTCCACGATTATTCTGGTATTTGCTGGTGTGCCTTTGTGCCCCAGTCAGGCCCTATACCTTACTCTTTCTAGCTCTACGGACCTAGTTAGGGGGTATGCATACTTATGGATTAGGTGTCCTTGTCGGTAGGGTACTGAGTTAGCTTTATGCACCAGTACGACCAGGGTACCTTTGCGTCCTTGGGTTCATGGTTGAAGGGTACTGAGTAACTGATATGCACCGGTACGACCGGTGTACCTTTGTGTCCCGGGTTATCGATCTCCCATTCGAGGCAAATAAATATGATTGATGTGCTGATTAAAGAAAGGAAAGATACTATTATTGAAAGTGAAATATTAATGAGCCGGGCCCAGATGATTATGATATTGAGTACCGGTCCACCGGTTATAATAGTGGCCAGGAGCGTTGTGCCCTGGATGATGAGTTATATGTATCCCGGTCCACCGGTTATAATAGTGGCTAGGAGCGTTGTGCCTTGGATGATGATTCTTTATATATCCCGGTCCACCGGTTATAATAGTGGCCAGGGGCGTTGTGCCCTGGATGATGAGTTATTTGTATTCCGGTCCACCGGCAATAATAGTGGGGGTCCCGAGCTCAATAAAATCGGTTATGTATGTGAATAAGATTATGGAAAAATACTAATCACTTATAGTGGAACACCATGTGAGTCGGGGCCAGACCGGTCCACCGGCAAATAATAGTGGTCAAGTGCGTTCTGCCCTGTGTGTTTATCTTCCGGTCCACCGGCAATAATAGTGGTCAGAGGCGTTCTGCCCTGAGTGTATACCTTCCGGTCCACCGGCTATAATAGTGGGGTTCTCGTACTCACATGGATATAAAATATGATATTGATGGATTAATGACGGAATAATGGCTTAAGGCCCAAAGTATCGATCGTGACTTATAAAGTATTATGTTTGTTATTGTTATGTATGCACCTCTCATTATTTCTGTGTGTAGCTTGCATTATGTGTCGTATGCGGGCCTGTCTTTAAGTGTGGTATTAAAGGGTTACTCAGTACCGTAGTACTGAAGGGATTCCCTTTATGGGGCCCCTGCCTATTCAATGGACAGTGCCCTTGCAGATTTTTCAGGTGCTACTCAAGTGGGCTACGGGAAAGAGAGTAAGGAGTTATCCGGTATCGTTAGGGTTTCCCTCCTTCTTCGTTTAATTCCCTGGTTTTGATGTTATGTTGGTACTTTAACCACCATTGGTGGATTTTATTCCTGAAAACGATTTGATGCGCTACTCTGATTTAAATATGTTGAAGTTCTTGCAATTTACTCTGATTTATGCATGTTGAATGTCTTTCGAATTGTATTTCATTTTCTTAGCCTTAGCACTTGGTACTGGAACGGTATGAGTGAACCGGTCTGGTACTAAGTGTGGCGGTAATACTCCCAAAGTTCACATTTTATTTATCTGCTTCCGCTATTATCTTTTAATAAAACGAAATTTTTCAGTAGTGAATTTTGGGGGTGTTACAATTATGCTTTAAAATTTATGAACTAAAATAACCAAGGTATGTAGCAGCTCATACTGCTCATGCAATATAAGTTGCATGCAAAAACAAGGGTGGAAGGGTCGAAGGTGGCATGAAGAAAAGTAAGGAAGGGGTGTTTTCGGGTTAAGGTTTTGGGGTTAGGAAAAAAGGTAGATGGGGGAGGATTTAGGGCAAGGGAAGGGTGCAGGGGTGAAGGGGGTGTAGGTGGTGGTCGGGGATAGGTTGTTGGCGGCCAAGGGCAGCGGAGGCGAGGCTGTGAAGGGGGCTGTCGAGGTGGGCGTGGCTGAGAAGGAAGGAAAAGGGAGGGGAAAAATGAGGGGGTGAGGGTGTCAGTTTTAGCTGAAAGAGGTGTGGGGTGGTAGAGGAGGTTGTAGGGAGCAAGTTGGTGGCTTGGGAGGCGACAGAGGCGGCGGGACGGCGGTGGACGGAGGGGTTCTAGGGAGGTTATCGAGAAGGGAGAAAAAAGAGAGAAAAAGAAGAGGGGAGGAAGAAGGAACTGCAGGGGCTCGAGGGGGTGGTGTGGTGGTGTAGGGCGATAGTAGGTAGTGGCAGAAGGTGGCGTAGGTAGTTAGTGAGGCGGTGGAATCGGCGGAGTTGGGTGGCGGTGGAAAAATAAGGGAAAGATGATGAAAGGAGAAGAAAATGGAGAGAAGAAATCGGGGAAGGATGGGGCTAAAAAAATGGGGTAGGAAAGAGGCTGGAGAGGTAAAGAGGCTGGAGAGGTGAAGAAATAGGAGAAGGAGAAGAGAGGGGGTAGGTGGCCGGTTGGTGGCAGGTCGTAATGTGGCAGGGAGGTGTCGGATGGCAAGGAGAGGGAAGGGAAGAAGAGGGAAAAGAAAAGGGCATGTGGGCTGGGGTGCAGGGTTGGTTTGGGTCTGAAAAGGGAAGAAAGATACGGGGTAGAGAGAGGGAGTGGCTGGGAGGTAGGTGGTGGTCGAGCATTGTAGTTGTAGGTAGTGGCCAGCGTGCTCGAGCATGGTGGAGGGGGTACGTTGGTCGGGCGTAGAAGAAGAAAGAAAGGAAGGGGGAGAGCAGCAGGCCGGGCGTAGGGGAAGAAAGAAGTGGGTCGGTCCGGTCCAGGGGGGAAGGAAGGAAAGAAAAAGGAGGAGGAAGCAAGGTTGGTCAATGCAGGCGGGGAAGGAAAGAAAGGAGAGGGGGAGATGGGCCAGCGGCCCAGGCGTGCAGGGGAGGGGAGGCAGGTCGACCTAGCGACCCGAAGGAGGAAAAAGGAAAAAGAAAGAAAGGAGGAAAAAGGAAAAAAAAGAGAAAGAAAAGAAAAAGGAAAATGGAAAAGGAAAAATAAGGGGAAATTATAATAATTTAATTTATAAATAATAGAGTTTAATATTTTTGGGTAATAAAATTATTTAATAATTTAATTTAATATAATTAAATATATGGGTTTAAAAAGGATAATTTTAGTAAAATATTGGTTTGGAAAATTATTTAAATAAAGTGAGTATGATAAAATAACAAAATATTTATCTTAATTTATTAAATATTCCTATCCAATTTTATATACTCAAAAATTCATAAAATAATTAAATTAAATAATTTTAAAAGCTAATTTTTTCCAAATAAAAGCTATTTATTAAACTATAGGTTTTTAAAATTTCGGGGGATTACACCTTCGTCAATGCTCTAGTGAAAACCAATGAGAAAATATCGAGTTACTTGAAGAATATAAAGACGTGTTTGCTTAGACATACAAGGAGATGCCTAGAATTGACCCAAAGATAAACTTAACATCAAGCCTGAGTGGAGACATAGATCGGTGAAGCAACCATTATGCCACTTTTGCCCGCAACTCATTTTGGAGAGAGAGAGAAGGAAGTGAATAGTTAAATTGAGTCATGGTTCATTTGAGAAGTTAAATACCCCTTATGGATCGCAAATATAGTCCCAATTAGAAAGAAAAATAGAAACGTCTCCTTTGTGTAGACTTTAGAGATATGAACCATACATGTCCAAAATATGAATATCCTCTCCCCGTCACATAATTAATGGTGGATGCCACGATAAGACATGAAGCGTTTTCATTCATGGACGGATATAGTGGTTATCATCAGATTTGCATGGCTCCTAAGGATGAAGAATGCACTAGCTTTCATACCCCAAAAGGAATGTTCTATTATCGAGTCATGCCTTTCGAATTGAAGAATGTAGGGGCCACCTACCAAAGGGCTATGTAGAAAATCTTCAATGACATGTTGCATAAGGTCATAGAATGTTATGTTGATGATTTGGTAGTCAAGTTAATATGAAGAGACAACCACATTCAAGATCTCAAGGCATTGTTTGATCGACTAAGAAAGTATTAGCTCAAGATGAATCCATTGAAGTGTGCATCATGTGTTACTTCTAGAAAGTTCTTAGGTGTTGTTGTCTGATATAGAGGCATTGAAATTGATAAGTTAAAGATTGATGCAATCCAGAAGACGTCAAGACCAAAAAACCTCAACGAACTTCAAAGCCTACAAAGTCGACTGGCCTATATACGAAGGTTCATCTTGAACTTAGCAGGGCATTGTCAACCATTTATCCATCTCATGAAAAAAGGGATAACCTTTCAAATGGGATAAAGCTTGTGATAATGATTTTGAAGGTATTAAAAAGTACCTCCTTAATCCACCCATCCTAGCAGCACCTCTACCAGATAGACATCTCTTACTTTATGTGGCAGCGCAAGAACACTCACTAGGGGCATTATGTGCAAAGAATAGTGAAAAGGGGAAGGAACAAGCACTTTATTATTTGAGTCGTACTCTTATTGGGGTAGAAATTAACTACATCCTAATTGAGAATATATGTTTAGCCTTGGTTTTCGCTATACAAAAGCTGAAGTAATACATACAAGTGTATACGGTACATCTGATATCACGTGCAGATCCGATCAAATATTTCATGTTTAGGTCGATGATAACAAGAAAACTAGCAAAATGGGCTCTGGTGATCAATCAATATGACATCTTATTCATTCCCCAAAAGGAGATCAAGGGACAAGCATTGGCAGACTTATTAGTCGATCACCCAATCCCAGCTGAGTGGGAGTTATTAGATGAGCTACCAAATGAAGAGTCACTTGTCATTGAGGTCCTCCCTCCATGGAAAATGTAATTTGATGGTGTTGCACAAAGAAACGATGCTGGAGATGGAGTGGTGTTTGTATCCCCTCAAAAACATGTGCTTACATATTCATTTGTACTCACAGATTTATGCTCTAACAACATGGTTGTATATCTATGGAGACTCGAACCTGGTAATAAGGCAACTCCTGGAGGAGTATAATGTGAAGAAAGAGGATTTAATTCCCTACCACAAGTACGCTACACGCCTGCTTGGGAAATTCCATAAAGTAAAGCTAGAACACATAGGAAGAGGATCAAATAAGATCGATGATACACTTGCAAACTTGGTAGCGACAATAGCATTAGGGATCGATGAAACAACAACAGTGCCAGCATGTATTTAGTGGGTTGTACCACCTATCCATAACGATCTATCTATGAAGTGGACTTCGAATATTGGCGATAATCACTTATAGACTATTTGGAGTACAGAAGATTACTAGATGATCTATGACATCGAATGAAGATTCGACAAAGAGCGGTGCACTTCTACTTTCACAAAGACCCACTTTACCATCATAATGCTAATGGAATCCTGCTTTGATGCCTAGGGGAAAGAGAAGCAAATGAAGTCATAGAGAAAACATGCAGGAGTTTGTGAGTCTCGTATATCTAGGTTGAAGCTACATGATAGAATTAAGCGCCTCGGCTATTATTGGTCAAAAATGGCACAAGACTATATGGATTATGCGAAGAGGTGCAGTCCATGCCAGTTTCATGTAAAATTCATCCACTAACCACCAGAGCCATTATATCCTACAGTAGCATCATGGCCATGGGGCCTTAATGTCATTGGTTCGTTCACACCAAAATCTTCAAGTGGAAAAGCCTATATCTTAGCTACGACAAATTACTTTTCCAAGTGGACTGAAGCCATGGCACTAAAAGAAGAAAAGAAGAAAGAAAGAGGATTTACGTATGTGAAGTTAAAGAATAGAAGAATACAAACAAACAAAATACACGCATGCACGCAAACAAAAAAAGAGAAAATGAAAAAAGATTGTATCGTATGAACTAAAATTGTTGCTAAAGAAACAAAAAGTGGCATGCATAATGCATCAATCATCATCATCAAGTAAGGACAAAAAGAGAAGAAGAATAGAAAAAGGAAAAAAAAAGGAGAAAGATTATAACTCATTAAAAAAGGGAGCACAAAAAAAGAAAAATAAAATAAAAATAGGCCTTAACGTCTTCACCACGTATGAGGACTTAACCAAGCCATGATCAGTTGCTGCTAAGAAAAAAAAAAGAGCAGTAAGAAAGTTGTCTATGTAGTTTTTACTATATCAGAACGTGAGAAATATTTTCTCAATAAAAGATCCACGATAGAGTTACTAGTACCATCAAAGCCACTGCTAGAACTTGTCACCTCGGACGTCTCCGTCCTGTCGAATTCTGCTCCGTAGCATAACAAAAGGTTTAGCTCTCATGTATGTATTTTATAGTTCAACAAGCATGATATTCTCTAAGCCTTGGGATTAAAAGATAATTCGTTTAGGATCTTGATCACTTGATTTTCTAATAAATAAATAATATATATATATATCTTTTGGAGGACTCCCAAGTCTAATATTATTTCAATCTTACGGTAAAGAAGAAAGATAATTCAAAAAATATATATAGATTTTGGCTAGAAGATAAGATTTTTAGCTAAAAGATAGATTTTGTCTTAAGCCATATCTGTTCGTTAATCTCTCTCTCTCTCTCTCTCTCTCTATATATATATATATATATATATATATATATAGGGTGAAGGTCCCATACAAACCCTTCATAATATACATATATAAGAACCAATCTTAACCATTAGACTAGTATTTGATCAATGGTTAATATTTAGTAAATACCTAACCTGAATTTATTTTAATCTCGACCCTTAAATCTTCTAGATCTAACGGTAATTTAGAGTTCCTACATTTGTATTTTAAATAATGGTTTGTACAAGAGCCTAAATCAATATATATATATATATATATATATATATATATATCTTTTGGAGGATTCCCAAGTATGATATTATTTCAATCTTACGGTAAAGAAGAAATATAATTAAAAAAAAGATAGATTTTGGCTAAAAGATAAGTTTTTTATAAAAAAGATAGATTTTGACTTAAGCCATATCTTTTTGTCAATATCCACATTTTATTCTAGAAAAGTATTGATATCTTGGTAACAACCTAAATTGCTAAATTGCTTTACTACGTGTACAAATTGTGCATACTTGATAAGATTTGTGAGTCCGAAGACCTTCTTGCCGAAACTAGCTAAGGGTGGTCAGAGTCATAAAATCTTTCATATGACATATTTGGCAACAAAAGAATTTTGAAAAAAAAGGTACTACAAGTCACAATCCTATAATATAACAAGCGTACCAAGCCAATGACTCGTAATAGAGGCATTTGTTGACACCAAAAAAATAAAGTCATAAAAAAATATTTGACCATCATGTGATTGATCAATCTAAATTAGAGACAATTAAATAAATATTCCTAGAATTATTTGGGATTTAAAAATTAAAATAAAATATTTTAATTTGTCATGTCTAGTTCGTATTTTTATTAAATTGGGCCAAGATATTTAAATTGGGATTAATTTGATTAAATATTGGCTTAGCTTTTATAATGGGTTATGAGTTCAAAAATAAGCTCAATAAAGCCTAACTTTTAAGTTCAGAAGACAAGATGGACCGAAGCCCAAAAGCCAAGGGTGTCATTTCCTCTATAAATAGAGGGCTCCCCTCCTCATTTTGCACACACCAAAATCCGAAGATCAAGAGCTCACAGAGAGAACATTCCCAAGCACTCTAAAGCTAAAGATCAAAGACCCAAAGAATGAAGATCCAAAGATTGAAGAAGTAAGATTCGAGTGTAACACCCTGATTTTTACTACTGAAAATTTTCATTTTTAGAGTTAAGTGAGGAAGATAAAACAAGAAGACGATGGGTGTTACCGCCACATTTGGTATAAGTCTGGTTACCCTTACCATTCTCATATCAAGTGCTAAGGCTAAAATCATTACTTTGCTTAGATTAATAACATGATTACAGAAATCAGAGTAGAGATAATATCATATGAATATGGTGCTACGGAAAAACAACTTTCACAATTTACAAGCTCAAAGAGAGAGAAATACAGGCGTTCAAAACAACCAAAATTAAAATGACAAAGGAGCACCAGACAGTCCTACGCTCTCAAACGAACCGTCAGCTTCAATTGAGCTTAAAAGCTTACCTGCATAAAACCACAACCCATTGAATAGGTAGAGGCCCGCAAAAGGAACCATTCAGTACAATGGTACTGAGAAACCCTTTATACTAAACCAAAATGAAAAACCAGCACAAAACACATGGAAGGCATCAATATAAAGCATCGACTATACAAACATCAATTAATCATTCATATAATCATATACCACCCATACATCACATCAATCATACTCGCTCATCTAGAATTAGCTGAGACTTATCAGGGGAACATCCAACCGATTCTCTTTGTAGTATATTTAGAAACACATCAAAATCAAATACAAGATAATAACCATATACCACACCTCCACATCAATCCTGACAATTCTCATAAGGCCAGAAGACTCACAAGCACAGATCAACACAATCCATAACGTCACAAGAAAGGCTCAAAGGCACAATATCAAGCATAGGTAGGTGTGAAGGTTGCTATTGAGACTCCGGTAAGAACAAAGGCTGCTACCAAAATACAAGTAGGCACAAATGCTACTATCAAAACCCAGGTAGGCACAAAGGCTACTACCCAAACAATCCAATCATTTAATGACCCAATAATCCATCAATCATTTCCATTTTTATTCACTCGAAGGGAGATCACAACAAACCTAGAAACACTAAGGTACTCTAGTCATACCGGCGCAAGGCAACACAATATCCTACCGACTATCAACCCAAGGATGCATAGGTACCCTAGTTGCACTAGTACACGAATTTAACACAATACCCTACCGACAAAGACTCCTAATCCATAAATATGCATACCCCCTATTATACTGCAGAACAAGTAGAGTAAGATGTAGGGCTTGGCTGGAGCACTAAGGCATACTGACAAAAATCAGAATAATCATGGACTAAACCATGTCTTTACGGTAGCGACCCCTAAAGAGTCACCATTCCCGATTTCAAGGTTTTTCACTTTACGCATTAGTATTTTATTTAGATGATCATGAAAATCACATAGATATTATTCCCATACATAACCATTCCATTTATTTTTAATTATTCGAGACAAACATAGTCAATATAATTGCCACATAAATCAGTAAAATACACTAAGACCCTCCTATGCTTAGTTATTCATCCTTTTTGGGCACGTTAGGCCGTAAATGACCAAAATGCCCCCGAGACCAATAATTATCAGATTATCATCCATTTGAGTACTAACTCCATTTTATTTATCAAGTTGACATAAAAAGGCCAACTAATAATAATTAAACCAATCTACCCTACAACTACATTTCTAAATAAGCCAAGTGACCAATTTATCCTTATTCCAAATTTTGCATAGAAAATCATAGCATACTTACCCATTACATCCATGATCATGTAAATCTCATGCTTATAACATATAATACACACTAGTCATGTTGGTCATGGTAAAAATCATAATTGCCCTTGGGGATCACATTCATGCTTAGTATTCTATAATTAAATTCAAGCATACTCAACCCATTATTTATACATACTTATTATACCAAACACTTTCTCGATATTAGTATCATATTAATCATACCTTCGTAACCATAGTATTTTACATAAGGTAACAGGCTTATCTTATCGATTTTTAGGATGACAAGAAATAACACATAATTGTTAAGTAATGAATCACTATTAGCACAATTCGTACGTCAAGACCTAAATGTGTTACCATGCAACATTTATCATTTTAGTAAAGTATAATGAGTACAATATAGCAACATACTTAACACAATTCATACACCAAAATCCTTAATGTGGTACTATGCAATGCTTATCATTTTAGCAGAGTATAACGATTACCTGCAATCCAGAAAAATTCAAAAATAGCAGTATCCTACTAAATACTATAAGATCCCACTAATCGACGTTCGTACCTAAAAATAATACCAAAATACAAAATTAATATTTTTAACACACAAAATGACACTTATACTAATAAAATATTTATTTCTATAAAATTATCAAGATACCCTTACTTATTAATAACATATTCCATGAATTATTTTGCAACCAAACACAATTCATGCTATGAGGGTTCGAAGATTATCACCGAGAGAGAAATTAGGGTAAAGAAGGGTAAAAATGAAAATCACTAGAGTCAAATGAAGCTTGAGATGTGTGGATGTGTAGTAGAATGTGTGATGGAGCTATAGTAAAAATTGGTGGTGTTTGAACAAGGTTTGGGGGTGAAAATAGGGGTACACGACCAAAAATGGAAAGTTGTATGGCTAGGCTGCAAGCGGTGCACACCTAGGTTGAGAGGAACAATTGTGCATGGCCAGGTAGTGCAAAGTGGCACAGCTATGTTCGATCATTGGGAAAATAGGTCATAAGTTGAACAAATGTGCACGAGCGTGCGTTTGGGCCATGCACGAGTGTGCGAGGGTGCAAGGGCAAGCCGTGCTGGGTTGCACAAGCATGTGATAGGAAATTTTAATGTTGCAAGGCTGTGTACAGGCCATGTGCTTTGTAAAAATGTGATGGGTGAGTAGAAGAATAAGGGAAAAGAGGTAGTGGTCAGCGGCAATGGCCAGTGAAGGTGTTAGGGAAGGTTAGGGTGACCTTGGGTGGTCAACCCACCGACTTTGGGAGGTAAGAGGTGGCACACGGTGGTGTTGGTGGTGATGGGAGGTGACTTGGCAGAAAAACAAGGCATGAAAAGGGAGAAGAAGAAGAAAGGAGGAAGTAGAAGAAGAAAGGAAAGGGGCTTCGTGTAGTGGCTTTTCGACACACAATGGGTATAATGGAGGCAAAAAAAGATGAAGGAAGGAGAGTGTGGTATATATACATGTGTGGGTGTGGTACGAAGGGGAAAGAAAAGAAATAGAGGGGGAGGCGTGCGTGTAAAGGTGCAGGGTGGTGGTGGAGGACACGAGGGTGGTAGTGGAGGTGATGGTTGTGTGTTGTGGTGAAAAATGGCAGAGGGTGCAGTAGGGATGGTGATGGTTGTGTGTATAAGTTGCATAAGGATAAGGTGGAAGAAGAAATGATAGGGTGTGCGTGTGTATATGTAGGTATGCAAAGGTAAGAGAAGAAGAAGAAGAAGATTGGTGATGGATGATGGATGTCTGCAAAGAAGATGATGGGAGATGGTGCAAGTGGGGAGGGGTGCAAGTTGCAAGAAAATCAAACATTGCGGCCTAAGTTGACAGGAGAAGGAGAAGAAAGAAAAGAAAAGGAGAAAGAAAAAGAAAACGAAAAAAGAGAAAAAGGTTGGAGATTAGTTTAGGTAGTTTTGGATTAGCCAAAATAGTAAGGATTAGTGGTAATTTAACATATTTGATTTTGGTTTACGATTTATGATTTATTCGGGCCAAAGATCCATATTCGGTTAAAGTTTTGGGATTAAAAAATTGGATTAAAGCTAAAGCAAGGTTTCTCGAGATTAGAATTATATTAGGGCGTTAATAATGTAGGATTTGATTAAGCAAATTTTTGGGATATTACACTGAGGATTGAAAAACGAAGAACGAAGAGTTCAAGATCATTGAAGTCTAAAACGTTGAAGCATTGCAACTTCAACATCATCGAACCTACTTGAAAGAATCAAGCACCACCAAATCGTACCCTCTTCACCGGGTAAATTAAATTTTCATCAATAGGTTTGGATCAAAATTATTAAAATCAAGATGAGCCCCGAATAAGTTGAGTCTAAAATTTAACATCGCAAATCACATCGACGCCATCGATTGCCTAGGAGATTGAATCAGAGGATATTAAATCTTGTGATAGATTTATACAGAGATTGTATCTACATTCGATATGATAATCAATAAAGATTATATATTGTTCTTCAATATTCTCTTTGCTAGAAATTTAACATTAATAATGATTTAATTAAATTATTTACAAAATAAAAATAATACAGTTATAAAGGTAATAATGCTACAAATTTAATTTATACAGGTGAAAATCAAGCATAATATAGGTAGGTGTTAGGCCCCTTTTTTTTCTTTTTTTAATAGGGTGTTAGAAATTGAAGGTTCTATTTTTTTAGAACTAACTAGCCACAAATATTAAGGTTACGAATTACATATATTTCTAGAACTTTTACAATTAATTTTATGCTCTAAACCAATATGCTCAAAAAGGTAGAACAAAAAAGGTGGGACCAAAAGATAGGGGGAAGAGATAAGAGGGTTATTATTTTGCTTGGGGTGGAGGGGAGAAATCGTGTAGGGGAATTACAGAGATGGCTGACAATGGATTTTCCACGTTAGTGACTTATAGGAGGCTTTTTTAATAAACAATATATTTAAATAAAACTATCTTTAAATAAGTTTATAAAAAATATATATTTAAATGATTTTAATAATTTTCTTTAGAACAAATACCATATTAGTATTTTTCTAACGTAAAAAACAATATTAGTAAAATATAATCCTTTTAAACTAAATTTGCAGGGCATAGGCTGAAAGTTTATGGAGTTACCAATGTTATGTAAATGTGGGTTGATTCTAACATTGTTCCTATAATTTTTTTTGCACCAAAAATTGTTATAGAACTAATGTTATGAAACATCGAATGTAATTGTTGTTATGTATCATTTGGATAACTTAATACATGACCAGAATCTAAGTTAGAATAATAGTATACGAAGTGATAATATGGGTAGGGTGTTTGGCTGACACATATATTTGTATATGAATCTGTAAGAAGTAATAATAGTGTTTTTTAGTTTTTCTAAAATAAAATAAATTTATGCATGATGATAACTGTAGGCATGTAGACTTTGATTAATAATGATTTATAATTCTTATATTTGACGGATAAGATTTTATGATACTACCCTTAATCTCATATACTTTTAAACCATTAATTAATATTATTATTATTTATCATTTATTATTAATTATTTTCATTAAGAATTTATTTTATTAATAAAATGATAATAATAAAGTATTATTGTTCATAATCACCAATAATAAAATTATTATTAATAAATAATACTATTAATGACTAGTAATAATATATTATTATAATTTTAACAATAAAAGTATAATTAGCAATATTATAATTACTTAATAATAATTGTTGATCTACAATATTATTTATAATTATTTATCAATTATTATTATCAATAGACTATATTAATAAAAAAAAATAATACGTGTAGCTAAAAAATATTATTACCATTAAGTATTAATAATATTTTAATAAAAATATTGATAATAAAATAAAAAGTAACAATGTTCTAATTAATTGATAATCAATAATTTATCAAAATAATTATTTATAAATATTTTAAATTATTATAATTAATATATTATGTTAATGATGATGATATATCATTATAGCTACTCATAATAAAAGTATACTTAACAATATTCGAACTACTTTATAATTAAACAATTAATCAACAATTTTATTTATCATTATTTATGAACCAATACTATTTTTAATATATTATCTTGATAATAATATAACAACAAGATAAAACATCATTATCAATAGCTAATAATTATAATGATAAAAGATTATTATTAATAACTAATAATAATATATTATTTTAATTATTAATTATATAAGTATAATTAGTAATATTTTAATTAATTAATAATCATTATCAATAGTATTATTATTATGTATTAATTTATTATCTTAATAATAATAATAAATATCATTAGTAATATCTATTAATGTTGTTGCTGCTGCTGTGATGGTAACACTACCGCCCGGTGTTACTAATAATATACTATTATTGATGACTTATAATAATTTACTGTTATAACTATTAATAATAAAAGTATAAATAGAAATATCATTAACAATCAATAATTAATTAGCAATTTTATTTATATTTATTGATTAACTATTATTATAAATAGATTATGTTAATAATAATAATAATTTTTTTTATCAATAACTAATAATGATATATTATTATAAATGTTAATATTAAAAGTATATATTTAATAATATTTTAATTACTTGATAATCAACCAAGTTATCACTGACATTAATTGGTAATATTAAATAATTAATTATTAATAGATTATCTTAATTGTAATATGGAAATAAAAAATATTATTTCCAGTAACTAGAAATAATAATAATCACATTAATAACAGTAGATAGGTTTTTAATATTTAATAATAACATATTGTTATAAATATTAATAATAATAGTATACATAAAAATATTATAATTACTTAATAATTAATATTTAATAAAAAATATTATATATAATTATTAATTAAGTATTTCTTATAGATTTTATTCTTATTACTTATACTATAATAATAATATGTTATTGTTAATAAGAAATAATAATAAACTATTATTATCAATAACTAATATAAATATATTTTCTAGCTATTAGTAATAAAAATATAATTAACAATATTCCAATAAATTAATAATTAATAATTATGGTTTATAGTATTTTGATTATTTATTTATTGTTATGACTAATAATTTTCTTAATATAATATTGTCATTATTAAGTATTACTGAAATATTTATGCCTATGTTATATTCTTAACTATATATATATATATATATATTAACTACATATATATGTTAGGTGGGTGGGGTTTAATTGATAACGGTATATTTATAATTAATGTAAATTAGGTTGATAAATATTCAGTTAAAAGATGTGATATTCGTAAGAATAAATTGTGTATAATTTATAAACTTTTAACAATGATAAGTTAATATAATACGTTATTCTAATGTTAAATTAGGAGATATGGTTAGTTTACCTTATTTGATGAGAAACCTTTTTATTATGTATGGAGGTGAAGAGGTAATCCGAGTGATGAAACAGAAAACTACATCCAACTCAGCCAAAAGCACCATCAACGGGGGTGAAAAAAGGAGCAAGGGCAGCGCCCCTCTTTGGCTTTACTCAAACACGACTCGAAGGATCGCCTTCCGTATCAGTGTAGTCTGTCTTATTTGGTTGAGATCTTAAAAGACCACAGTTCCTTATCGGTGTAATCATATTCTTCCCATCCTCCTTACTCGATCTTCCCACGTTCCCGTGTCCAAATAAAATTTACATATCTCACCTCTGCTCTTCACCACCGGAGTGTTCGTGGAAACGTCGACGGCGGACAGTAACAACTAAGGGTCGTAGCTGATGGGTTCTTCGCTTATCCCAGAACCTCTGTCTATATCACCCCTCCGTGCCACCTCGCCCAACGCAGCTCCATCGTCTTTCCCTTTAATGCTCGTCTCTCGTTCAGGCGGAAAGACCAATTTCTTATCCACCGCCGCCGGTCTCATTGTGTCAAATAGCAAGTTTGGAAGTCGCAAGTCATCCTCAATTGCCGCCAGTAGTACGGTAATGGGTAGTTCTACACCGGTAAGTAAATTTATCATCTCAAATGTTATAATTTATATTGATATGTCGTTGCTTTCTGATATGTCAATGTTGTAGGCGCAAAATTTGTTTGTTTGTTGTCATAGCATTCGCAATTTTTCCTTATTTGTTTTGCATCAGCGAATAATGTTACGTAGTTGCATTAGTTTAGTTACTTCGATGGCCAATTTTTCATGTTGGTCCAGAGAGAGTTTCAGTGGTTTAGCATGAACATCATACTGAGTATGTCCGGCATGTACTTCTTTTGAGAAATGAGTGCGCCGTGGTCTGACCGTGCAATCTCTAATCAAATAACGTACCTCAACTCCTTAAGATATTGCATATGAAATTGTGAACTAAGCAATTTATTGACTTTCTGAGAATCTGCTGCAAGCTATTGATTTTGTAAGGTTAAGAAACAATCAACCTTTGATTGCGTGAAGTTAAAAGGGATAAGAACAGAAGATATTTGTGCCTGTCTGAGGGCTTGGTTCAATCCAGACAAAAAGGAGTTTTGTTGCTGATAGATAGATTAGACTCCACCTGAGGTTGAATCTTCTCCCCCTTACCAGTGTAACTTTGAGGTAGAGAATGTATACTTCTTCACGTAGATCTTCGTGGAAGAAGGCATTGGAGAAATCCATTTGGCAGGATTCATGGCTGTCACCGCTAACAAAGCTCCAACGGCCATCATTTTTGGCAAATCAGTGCCTTTTTGTGGCGTACACCCTTGGATTACCAGTCTAGCCTTCTATCTGTTTGTATTCTCCAAATCAGTGCATACTTTTATTTTCTTCACTGCAGTTAACTTTTGCTAGAACCTTTGGTTGCAAAGCCTCATCCAACATGGGAGATGATAAGTTCCACATATATGTTTGTCAAATTTAAGGGATAGCACCAGGGCTGGACCTGGATGATCGGAGGCCAGTGTGATAAAACCAATGTGTCCCTATTATTTTCGTATGTATTGTTATGTCTTTCATATAAACTAACTTAATGTTCTTAATTTGTCAATATAGCCAAATCTGTTTTTTTGTTACTAAACAAAATAGCTGAAACTTAGGTTATGTATATGCAGACACATTTTGTATTATAGCAAATATACTTTAAATCGAAATTATTGTTAGCACCAATTACCATTGAAAATTAGTTGTATGTCTTCTATTTTATAGCTAATATTTTAGACATCTTACCAAAAGTTAATAGCTTTAAGTATTGTTTGAGAAATTCGGGGCTGGCCTTTATATATATATTTTTGAACAATTGATTCTAAATCTAGCAATTGAATATAGTTTTTCCCTATGCAAAGTTAATAAATAGAAAAAGAAAATAACAAAAGAAGTAAAAGGCTACCAGTACAAGACGTGGAGAAAATTCAAGAACAAAAGTACTGAGAATGATAATGAAACGTAAAAATAAAATAATTAATAAAAAAGACAGGAGATGAAAAAACCAAAAGACTTCTTTGTAGTTTGTTCTGTGTGTAGGACACTAAGACCCTGTAACTAAAGAAAAACTCAAGTTAACATGTTCGATCAGTGGCGGCCTTAAGTAAGCAAACGCGGTAGTACCGCTTGTGCCAAACGATAAATGGTCCATTAGTGGCTTTTTTTTTTTTTTTTAACTTATATAGTATCTGTTTTTGCAAATTCAAGGCTCCTACAAATCGAAGGCCCTGTGCGGCGGCACCGCCTGTGGCCAGCTTTGGAGAATACTCACACCTGATAGGAGTGTTTATGTATGCCTGATAAGGGTATAGTGTGGCAAAGTTTGGGCAAACAAGGTGATTGCTGTGTGAAGTATGTAGCTCTTACGAATGTATTCGCTATTTTTAAGGAGGCTTCTACCTTAACTGTAAGGAATATGTTTTCGGGATGGACATTTATGTTCACAAGTGTTGGTCTCTAGTTCAATGCTCCTGTGTTTTCTGGTGACTGGTCTGGGAGCTGAGCACTTAACCATCACATACAACTTTTCGCATATGTTTTTTATGCTTATTAACCCTTTTTTTTATCATAAAAAGAATGCTAGAGTTAGAGATCAAGGCCGCTTTCATTTGATTGTTCTACGGTGACAATGACTTGCATACTTTTTCATTGTGTAAAATCACAGGATAAATTGAGAACAAAAAGAAAGAAGTAAGGTTGCATGAGATGATGGTTAGGTTGAGGAGGAAGCCTTCTTTGTTTGATTTGCTCACACCATCATCCTGACTGGCAGTTACATATAATTTGTTTGATTTTTGTATATCAATTTTCCACCTCGTTTATGAACTGTTTGATGTGAATATGTATAATTTATGTCAAATTTCTTTATTGGCAACCACAGTTTTTCTTGTTTCTTGCGTCATCATTTCTTTCCTTTTCCTTTTCTTGTGAACAGTCAAAAGGTGCAGTTTATATTGTAGGTGACTTCATGACAGGAAAGGAGGATTTACGTGTGGTAAAACCTTCAACTACAGTAGATGAAGGTAAAATCTTTCATGGTTTTATTGCGCATTAACATGCCAAAAGCCACAGCTCCATATTTAATCTTTTGCATGTGCAGCTCTTGAAGCTCTTGTGGAATACAGAATTACGGGGTTCCCTGTGATTGATGATGACTGGAAATTGGTTAGCTCTTTGATATTGTGCACTTCTAGATCTGCCTAGTGATAGATTTCTGAATTCTCTCTCTGCAGTTAGCACTATGCAACTTCTGTTATTGTGATGTTTGATGCAGCCATCTGATGCATTAAGTGTGTTTATCACGATTTTGTTGTTGAAATAGATGGTAGCTGTTATTTAAAATACTCACTCTATTTAACATAATATGACGCTGAATGATTCTGAAAACACTCATTGTGTAGCTGAAATCACTTATGCCGAACATTAGAACTGAAGGTGCAAATTTTAATCCATAGTTGTGATTTCTCTATCTCTTATTACCTTCTGGTTCAACTGTTTGCACAGAAATGAAATATCATGCAAATATTCCACCTGAAAGCCTAGTTTGACACTAAGATAACTCTGCACCAACTTCCTTCGAGAAAAAGAAAATGCTTTTGTCTTCCATGCTTCCTCACTTTACATTAATCCTTCTTTGTTGCTAGCAATGTTCCACAAGAACTTACAAATGGTTGCCTTGTTCCATATGGAAAGATTATGTAAGCCTGAGTCTCCTTCACTCTTTGGGCAACAAATCTTACTCTTAGCACTCAATGCTTGTTTCATGACTTGTGGAGTGTTGGACCAAAGGAAAGAGCGACAGACTTCAATATGATGTACAACCTGTTTAGGTAGTAAGCATACCTTGCTCTAAAAGGCTTGAATGCCATATAAAACTGAGCTTAGTGGCTCCATTCTACCAGCGTATCTTAGCAACTGAACAGTCCAATTTTTCAGCTTATCAATATTTGGAATGTATCTGGCTACTGCATCTCGCTGTTTGTCATTGAAACACCCAATGTCTCACTGGGAGGTTCCAAGCTAAAGTTTTTTTATCTATTTACAAGGAGTCTAGAAGGGCTAGTACAAATAACCGTAGAGGCATAACAATTATGGTGTACAAATACCAATAGAGGGGGACTTGAAACCGGAATCTTTCTTTATTAAATACCAATAGAGGGGAGTCCGGAAGGAGTCCTAGCCTCAACCACTACTACCTTATCAGTCCAAGCTAAAGTTTATTATCACTTATTGAATTTCTCCTCTCTTTCTTTCGTTATAGATCTTCTCAATTGTGCTATAATTTTTGCTTTGATTTTTTTTTAAATTTATTTGTGACGTGTTCTCACTCTAGATAGACCCGGATGGGAAGTTGAAGTGAATTTCTACCCTTCAAACTATAAATTTCAATAATATGTTTTATTTAAGATGTACTTAATGCACTTTTCATGTTAAACAAGGATGCAATCTATACCCCACCCTATCGTCAGATTTGTAGTTTAAGTCCATTAGCTTACTAGAAAGCAAACCCACGTTCTTGTGGATATACCTTTTTTCGTTGGCCTCATAGGTCGAAGAGTGTTAATTAGTAACTCGATATTATTCATCATTATTTATCGTTATTTTTAAAGTCTTAGTCTTAGTCTTTAAGTATTTAGTAATTTTTATCTTTTACTATTTAACTAAGTGTATCTTTTTTGTTGTGTAGTCTATGGACATTATTATTTTCAAAGTTGAATTATATTAGTGTGTGGTTTGTGAGAAACCGAAGGCTAAGTGTAGCCTTGCATCAATTTGGTATCAAAGCCAAAACTCAATCCAAATCATCAATTTGGCGTTCCCAAAATACCGTTCTTGTCAAATAAAATAAAAAATTCCAAATCTAAACCCTAGATCTCAACAACCCTAGTTGCTAGCCTCTCATCACCACCACCACCCATGAGCCACCATCATTGTCACTAGTTGCATGACTACTAGAATCACCACTCTCTTTTTGAATGACCTCCATGGCCACAACACTACTGATTAGACAACCCTAACTCCTAAAGAGGTGTCAATTAAGCAACCATAACCCTAAACCCCAAATTAATACGATAAGAAACTTTGTTGTTGCTGCTCCTGCATCCTCGTTGTCGATCAATAACCAAAAAGATGCCACACAACAAATCGAGGGCTAATTGTGTGTCGCCGATGCTTGAACATCACCACAGTGAATCTCTGCCTTCTCACCTTTGCGCCTCACTTGAAGTTTGTCTTCGTCATTGTTGGAGTTTTGCCAGTTGCCGGAGTCTGCTACCGCTACTGTTTTCCTTGTCTTTTTGGTGCACACTGGTATTCAAGAGATCATTCCTTCATTCTAGACACAATTTTTGCTTTAGTTATTAGATTTTGTTGTTAAAAAAAAAAGCAGTCTAATTTAGAAAAAAAAGGAAGAGTCATATTTGAACAAAAAAATAAAAGGAAAAAAAGGGGCTTAAGGGTCTTATTATTGGAGACAATAGTTGAAGCTTTGGATCAATGATTTTCAAGCTTTGGAACTCAAGGTCAATCAATTAGCTAAAGCCCAAGCCAATACTAATGCTTGATTTGACATGTTGGAGACAATAGTTTTGGAGATTTTGAGCTTGTTGGTCATCTAGCTAAACAGATGGATCCTAAAGAAATAGGTCCACGTGCTCCTACTGCTTCTGTCTTGCTTGCCATAATTTAGATTCAGAGTGCTCTAATTCTCGGCCTATTATACCTATTCATGCACCTAGTCATAAGGCACCATTCCCCCTAATTACATAGTAAAGATAGTTCTTCCTAATTTTGATGGAGAGGAAGACCAAAGGAGCTTTTCGCGTTGTTTAATATGGTTGAGAATACCTTTACATACAAAAAAGTTGGGGATGAAGAAAAGGTTGCTATGGTTGCCACTTGTTTCATTGGATATGCTAGTATATGGAGTAATTTGAATTATCAAGGCAGATTCCATAGGTTTGATCCAGATATTGAGTGGAGTCAACTATGTTAGCTAATGCTTAATTAATCCACCCCTGTCAACTATGAGCAAGTTCTCGTATTTGCAAGTTGACTATGGAGGGTTGCGATGTTGGGACCTACATTAGAGAGTTTCAGAAGCTTGATGCAGTATGTGTTTTTGAAGAAAATTTAGACCAGCAGGTTATCAAATACATAGGTCTTCGTGAGGATATTCAATTCGAGTTTAAGGGTAGAAGCTTTTGCTCAACTGACCTCGTTGCCTTTTTCGCTTGGGATGATGCAGATAAGCTAACTATTGGTAGTAGTGCCTCAAGAAGTCCTATGGCCAACCCACTTGTCCGTTTAAGCCCTCACCCAAGTCAATAGTGCCAAGTAAACAAAATATTTTATTTGTAATGAGCTTGGCCATATTCATCAACATTACCCGGCTCGTCAGGATGCTGCTAATAAGATTGGGATGGTTTAATTTGGGTCCTTAAAACACGGATCATGAGCAAATAATGATAGAACTGAGGATGTTGTGGTTGTGTGCAAGTATCTTGGTGACGATGAGGATGATGAAATTGACACGAGTCATCGTTGCACTCTTTTGCTTCAACATTTGAGGTCAAACTTAATGATTTAATCTATATACCGCTCTAGTGTTGAGCAAGTAGTTTTAGTCCTTTAGTTTATTAGAAAGCAGGCTCATGTACCCATGATATTACCCCTTTTCATAGGTCTCGTAGGTCTCGGAGTGTTAATTAGTAACTAGATATGATTTATGGTTATTTTTAGAGTCTTAATCGTTAATTATTTAATAATTTTTATCCTTTACTATTTAACTAAGTTTATCTTTTCTGTTGTTTAATCTATGTTATGTTTCAGAGTTGAATAATATTGGGGTGTGATTTGTGTGGAACCAAAGGTTAAGTGTAGCCTTGCATCAAACGGTCATTCCGGTTTAGTGAGAGAGTGAGTGCTTTCTTTTAATGTTGTTTTTTCAGTCGTGTTTAATGGAGGTAAAATCCTCAAGTGTATGGTAGATGTGTATTTATTTTATTTTATTTATTTTAAAAAAAAAAGTATCCCAAAAGGCCACCGTTTTTAGCTGGATAGGATCTTATATGGACGATAAAATTCTCTTTCAATTATTTTAAAATATACTATATTTTCGGAATTCAAATCCATCCCCTAATTAAATTAAAAGAAACCGCTCACCACTTTGTTGTGTATTTATAACTCCATCTTCTTCGTTCCCTTACTGTAGTGACATCATGTATGCATCATCGGGTATCATCGTTTATGATTATTGTTATTTTTATCTAAATGATCCTGGCCACTAAAGTATACTCAAGTTTGACATGTTAGGAGCGTTCTTTTTCTTTCTTTCTTTATTATTATTGGGCCTTGGCACCTCCTGTAAATGTATCTTTCATCACTTGTCAGCTGATATCGTGTTGATATCATTTTCGGTGCACAAGTAGTCTTGAACTGATGTCCAGTTGCTTTTTCCATCATGAAAGAGAAGTATTTTCCTTCTCATGAATAATTTCTTTGTTGCTACAGGTGGGGGTTGTTTCAGATTATGATTTATTGGCTCTGGACTCAATATCAGGTACGTTTCTGACGTCAAAGTTTGTATGTTAAATAATCTCCATTATGACTTTTGGCAAGCCACTATTTAATTGTTTGGACCAGATTGCTTATCCTTTTTTTTCTTTTTCTCTAACATGGGATTAACTGCGTTTGTTCTTGTTATGGTTACTAAAAGTGGCTAAAAAATGAACATTTAATAATACCAGCAAAGGTGTATATTTGTCATAATTTCATGAAACCCCTTTTTAAGATGAAAGAAGTCTTAGCAAGTATCCCGCCCCGAAGACACTGTCTGGGCATATTCAGATGTTAGTTCTCTGAGTTAGGGAGTCAAACTGATTAGTAAAAAGGAGAAAAAATAAAATCAACAGTCAACGGTCATAAAATTTAATGAAAGAAAAATACATGAAGACATAAGAGTATAAGACTCATTATACAAGACTAATATGAAAAATTCGAATGGAACACATAAAATACATCCCAACAAGACATGGAATAATATATTAAAATATACATAAAATAATCAACATACGATACTTAGATCAAATAGACAAAATCACCAACCCACTTAGTGCTCATCTATTCATTTAGAACATGCCGAAATTTATCAACTAAGCATCCAAAGATGCTCTTTGAAGTATTGATTAGAGTCAATCTCACCACAATAACCACAATCTCCATAATATATATCATATCTCAAAATCATAACCAATAATATTAGTAACACCATAGGTATGACTCAAAGAGACAATACCAATAAAATCCATAACATCATAGTTATGGCTCAAAGGCAATTACCGAACGCAGATAGGCACGAATGCTATTATCGAACCACAGGTACGCACAAAGCCTACTACCAAATTAATCTAATAATCATTTTGATTCTATTATAATCATTTTTATTTTTATTTACTTGATGGGAGATAATATCAATTCTAAGATACTGAGGTAAACTGGTTATACCGGTGCACCAAGACAACGCAATATTCTATCGACTATCAACCCAAGTACATTAAGGTACTCTAGTTGCATCGACACAGAAATAACATAATACTCTACCGACAAAAAACACGTATTCTATAAGTATATATACCCTCTGTGAGTCCGTAGAGCTAAGTAAAGTAAGATATAGGGTTTATGTGGGGTACTAAGACACACCAATAAAAAATCCATAATCAATCGTGTGCTAAACCACATCTTTAGGTTGACTATCCCTAAAGAATCACCATTCCTTATATCGAGGTATTTTACTTTAAATATTAATATTTTATTAAAGTGACCACGATACTACATAATAAATAAATATATTCAATTTTCATACCAAACCATTTTTACTCATTTTTAATTATCAAGACAATAGTCAATAACAAGGTCAACATGATAAAAATAATATACTGATGCCATCCTAGGATTAATTATTCACATTTGGGCGCATGAAACTGAAAATGGTGAAAATGCCATTGGGCCATAATTTTCACATTATCATCCATTTTTAAAATAAATTTAATTTAATTTATTAATTTGTTATAAAAAAGATAAAACATAATAATTAAATTATATAATATACAAATATATTACCAAGCACGCCAAATGACAATTTTACACTTACATATAATATGACACGTAAAACTCTAACATACGTATCTGATTCATTCAAAATCACATAGTTTTATACTTAACAATAAATAATACATATTAGGCATTCATAGCGGAATAAATATTATGATGCGCTTAAATGACCAAATTGTCCCGAGACACACAATAATAATAATTAAACTTAAAATACGTGTGAGCATGCTCAACTTATCATATTGGACATCCATGACGTCCATACTTTATTTATGTTATTAAATACATCTTAACACGCTTTCATACATATAATAATTTACACAAGTTAACATGTTTTATTTTACCAAATTTTGTACTAGCATTATTAGACAAATAATTTCAACATGACAAATATGCTTAATAAAATTTATACATTAAAAATTCTAATGTGTTATCATACGATTATCTAACATTTAGTTGAGTATAAGAATTACCTAATTATTGCCAAAAGTACATATAATAGGCAACCTATTAAAATTTATTAGGTTCCACTAATCAACCTTTTGTACATAAATAAAATTCCATATTAAGCATATTAATATTTAACTAATAAAATAATAATTTTTTATTAAATAAAAATTACCAAAATATCCTCAAGTAGCAAAAGGGAAAAATGACAAACCTTATGTTTCATAAACAACGTGAGTATAGGCACGAGGGAAGGGTTGGTTGGGCTCAATGAGCGTCTCAGGGAGAAGAGAAGGGGTGGTGGTTGTGGTGAGGTACTAGGTGTGGTGCTAGGCTTCGGTGGTCGAGGGTGGTGGTGTTGGCTTGAGGCGGCGATACAGAGAAAAGGGGGTACGAGCTAAGAGTTAGGATAGTGGTGTGCTAGTCCGATGAGGCACAAAATAAGATGGTGGTGGCGCTAGGCTATTGTTGCTGCTGGGAAGCCAAGGCAAAGCTGGGGCGATGGTGTGTTGGTGGCGTGAGGCACTGCTAGGGGAGGTTGGTGGCTAGTGCAATTCACACTATAGGGGGGGGGGTAGCATGAGGGTGTGACATTGCAAGGAGGGGGCAGTGGTGATGGTTGGTGTTGGGTTGCATGGAGTTGAGATGAGAGGAAAGGTTGCGAAGAAGAGGTGAGGCATGGGCGTAGTGGAATGGGGCATAGACAAGGAGTGCAATGGGTGGCGTGGTGTGATGTGAATAGGGGCAACAATGGTGGTTGCCGAAGCCAAATAGAACCGGGGAAAGGAACAAGGAGGAGTAGAGAAGAAGTTAGAAGAAGATGGGAAGAATAAGAGGATAGGAAGGATTGCGGCCGAACAAATGAAGAGAGGGAGGAGTAGAGAATAAGGTGTATATGCGTATGTATATACCTAATGGAGGTGAGGTGACTGGTGAGGTGAGGGAAATGGCTCTCTTGGCTTGGAGAGGTGAGGCATGGAGCTGGTTGGAGAGGAAGGACGACGAGGTGTGCAAGTTGGTGGGGTGCATGCGCGAGGGAAGTAGGGAGGGTGCAAGTGGTTGACATGCATGGCTAAGAAGGGGGAGGTGAGAGCAACGTGCAACATGGGAGAAAGGGTTGTTTGGCTTGATGGGGAAAGAAGGGCTGGCATGAGCAGGGGGTGCACGGGAATGGTAGGGTGGTATTTGGTTGGGTTGACACAAGAGAAGAAAAAGAGAAGGAAAAAAGAAAAGGAAAAAAGAAAGAGAAAAAAAGAAAACAAAGGGAAAAGGAAAAACAAAGAAAAATAAATAAATTTAGGGTTGGAATTGGGGTTATATTTAGGATTAGGGTAAACTTTAATTTATTTGGGGGCAAAATCTATCGGTTTAAGGTGGTTTTAAATAAAAAGAAAAAATATGAAATAATTATAATAAATTTATATAAGAATTTATCTAAGTTTATAGGTTAAGGTTCAACAAAAAAATGCCGGGTTTGTATCCAACGTTGGACTTATATGTGAACGATATGAATTGCGGGTTATCGTATAAATTAAGCCTGTATAAAAGGTGTTGTATTTATGTATAAATTATTTGGGTATTGAATGTGGACTTGTGTGTAGACTTTGGGTATTCTAAATTATTGATGGATCGAATTAGAATAACTAGATGGATAACATGATAGTTGTCTATATATATAGTCGTGGTTTTTGGGTTATTTATACTTCGTCTTATTCAATTCATTTAAGTCGGTAAAGACCGACTAGCGTGTATCTGATCCAGAATACTACAGTACAGTTAGTGTGGTTGATGTTTTGAATCTATTGGTGTAGGATTCATGTACGTTTTTGTATTATTCTTGTGTGTGAATCTTTGATAAATTGGTATATAATTCCGTCAAATATATAGATTAACTTTCTATCAAAAAATAATTCAATTAAAATATAAGACTTAGGTTTTAAATAAAGGCTAAACCTTTAAAAATAAAATTATAAAATTTCAGAATGTTACACAAATCGTTTTTCATCAACCTTGTTGGTGGTAAAACTTGAACTCGAAGTCCTTTGTGCTACGCAAGCTGACACCTCGTCATCCCATTTCTTTCCAACCGTTTTTTCAAGCTGTCTTTGATCAGTTAGCACTCCGTCCAGAATGATGTGATTTTCAAGCTTATCTTAGTTGCATCAAGCAAGCAAAAAGAAAAACAAGAAGGGCTTCACTGTCTGCCCTCACAACTGCTAGGATTTTCTTTTTACCTGGAGTTCCTTAACTCCAAGCGGTTGTTCGTGTCCATAAACTGGAGTATGTGTTCAAATCAATACACCATCTATCATAGACTTGGGAAGGTAAGAACATGTTTAGCATTGAGTCGATATTTGGGTACGTTCCCAAAACTAAACAATACTTTTTGACTCATTTGTTGTCCCCAATCTTTTTTGCATTCACAACTATCCTTCTCAATATAAAAACAATATATGCTGTCTCATCAAAATCTACACTCCATCACTTCTGGCCAAAATATTTACTTAATCAATTCTATTAAAAAAAAATAAAAAAATCCAACCAGGGAATCTTGCACTGACATGTGGAGTTGCGTCTTGCTTTTCCTCTTCGTTTTTTTTCTCCCTTCTCCTTTCCTTGCCCCAGATCACGTTTTCGTCCCCGCCCCCTCCCCCCTCGCCCCTCCCTTTTTTTGTCTATTTCTCCTCGCCGTATGATCCACCGATTCGCTGGTGTGGCCTGTGGGCACCCTAAGGATACTAATAGTCGCTTTTTGGGCTGCAGAAAAAAATTATTTTAAGAAGCGTGCGTAAATAGTTTAGTGTCAGAGTTCCTTGTTGACTATAAGCTAGCTGGCTGGATGCATGAATGCTTTAATTATGTTGATGTTGATATTGCTTTTTAACCTGTACATGCAACTACTCCACGACCTGATTCCTCTTAAGTGGGTGAAGCCATCAAGGTCTGTTGAATCAGAGTGTGTATTTATTCACTTGGTACTTTGGCATTCAGGCAGTGGGGGAACAGATGCGAGCATGTTTCCTGAAGTTGATAGTTCATGGAAAGTATGTAATCGTCTAGTTACTACGAATGGTTTATCGTTGCGATTATCATTCTATCAAACCTTACTTTACGGACTCAATTATTTTTGGTAGGTCTTTAACCAACTCCAGAGGCTACTTACCAAAACCGACGGTAAAGTCGTTGCTGATGTAATGACGTCCGTGCCCGTCGTGGTGCGTCAGACCACAAATCTGGAGGATGCAGCAAGGTTTGCTCTCTCCTATTAATTTTTTTTGTCACCCAAGATCTCAGATTCTCTTCGGCAGATCCCCCGCTCCTTCGCGGGGGTCCCTCCCTAATGGCCACTAAAGTAAATACTGATAGCATGTCTTGGCTCGTCAGATTGCTGCTTGAGACAAGATACCGCAGGCTGCCTGTTGTCGATGCAGACGGAAAACTGGTACGACAGCATAATGCATTTCCGTTTTATGCATTTAATAATAAGTATTTAAAAAGAATAATGAGTAGATTTTTTCAAAACAAAAAAAAAAATTATTTTATGTCAAATTAATATCTAAAATAGATATTGTTTTAATTTTAATTTAAAAAAAAAATTAAATAGACTATATGGTGTGGACGGAAATTATAACACACGATTCGTTTTATTTATTTTATATCATGTATTTAAGAATAAAAATAGATTTTTAATAAAATACTTATTTTAAATTAAATTAGAATTTAAAGTAGATATTTATTTTGAAAAAATAAATTAAATAAAATTAAATAGACTAAATAAAAAATAAGGTAATAATTTTTTATCCTTATTATCTCGAACTTAATTGACGCAAACTATATGAATTGCTATCAGATCGGATCAGATCTGTGTGTGGTAATGATTTGTTAGTTGTTTATAAAAGGTGGGAATTATAACGAGAGGAAATGTGATAAGAGCTGCGCTTCAGATTAAACGTGATGCCGAAAAGAAGAAAGCACGATGATATGCGCAGACATCAACACCACTCTCTTAGTCTCTTGCTGGAAAAGGCAAGGATCGTTAGGCTCGATGTGCACCGTACCTAGTGAAAAACGAGAATGTCGCTCTCTTATCTTGTATGATTCCGCTACTACCGAGAGCTGTGTCAGAATCTGTTCGTTTGATTCCCTAAATTACTGTTGGGTTTATATTTTACAAGGATGATGGCTACTACTATTTTATTAAGGAGCAATGGATCAGAAGGATTTGCAGTAATATAAAAATACTGACTCTTTAGCTGATGGCGTACACTACTTATGCGGACGCCTCTTTTCTTTTTCTTAAAGTACACTACATTTTTTCAGCCACAGAGTTCCAGGCAGGCACCGCACCCACATGTTGCCGTTGGTTCTCACTTATTTGTCAGAGCTGATAAAGAACACAAATTGTTTTGTTTCTTCGCCGAAATCCTAAACGGACGCAGATATCGGAGGAGGGATTTGAATCGAGAATCTTTTAGTAGTATCTAAGGACTGAACTACTAGATTACAATGTCATCACATCAGTGTTCGGTAGCCTTATCGTTATTTCTTAATCAAGAAATGGGAAAATTATTAGTTTACATATTCATAGCCCATTTTTGTTCCTGGGAGTTTGTGAGGTCTCTTGTATATGGTATTATATAGAGAGCTACTCTCTCTTGTGTACTTGACATATTTTATAGGGAGGTGATTGTTGTCCATTCCTCCTTGTATTTTCTTGATTGTATGCATAATAATAAGATCATTTTTTTTTTCAATCTTTGTTCTTTAGTACTTTTCTCTAATTAAATTAATTATAGTTAGGTCATGTGCGTTCCTATTGTTTAATTCCCAACGCTTTTTTAATTTCATCTTTTACTGTAGTATATCGTTTCTCGGGCCTTTAGTATTTGCAACTCGATGTTTCCTTTTCCCTTTAAAACCGTCTCTTTGGCATAGATTCAATTTTGATCATTACATTGCAACGGGAATGCGTAGATATTACATGTAAGGATGTACAGCATTCATCGTATCAATTATCCACTCTTATGTTTTTTTTTAAAAAAAAAGATCAAATATTTAAAGAATCAAAGTTGATTATCAAATATATCCGTAATATCCAACTATACTAATATTCATAATTAGATATAAATATTTGGAAAAATATAGTAGAATATACTCTAATGTAATATAATATACTTTTATATATTTGAATATAGTATATATATTTTTTTCAAAAATATAGTGCAGTATATTCAAAATAAAGTACAATACATTAAAAAAAAAATCAAACATTATATCAATTCCGATAATTTGCAATCTAATAGCTTAGATTTCGGATCTGATTTTTAAGTTTAGGATTTGTCGGAGAGTGCAGTGCAACGAGACGACGCCTCTCGCATAGATAAGGGACGCGCATGGGAAGAGAGAGAGGATCGTAGCTGTGCGATGTTGGCAAAGGGACGCGCCAAAGCTTAGCGAAGGGAAGGAAGGAGTAGACATTTGCCGTTCAGAAGAACGCGGCAGAGACGGTCGGCGCTTCTCCGCTAGCAAAGACAATGTTACTTGTAAAAATGAATATGCTCGCTTGACGTTCGTCATGTTTAATTTTGGCAGTATCGACATAAAGTTTAATATTTGCTTTAGTTAATTTTGTTCTGTGATGTAAACAATACTCGAGTGTTTTCACGCTGGCCGCACAGCTAGATATTTGTGTGTGACGAGGAATCGGTTAGTGTTTGATTTGACGGTAAATGTTAGTTTTTAAATATGAAGTGTATCAGGCTTGAATTTAAAATAAAAATTATTTGTTAAGGGTAATATCTATTTAACTTGGAACCGCAATTAAATTACCTCTCTCTACCTAGGGATAACAATCGGACAGATTTTATCAGAAATCCGACAGCTGTCAATAAATATTGATAAATGAATATGGATAAATAGATATGGATTAAGAAAAGAAATATTCGTCGAGTTTGAGTATAGATTTGAGGATCTCTTACCCATACCCGCATCCTTTTATCCGATATAAAATTATATTTTTACCATTATTTATATAACCTTAAGTATATTTTCTAAGGCTAAAAGTGAAGATATATTTAAATTTTAACAATCTAAATATATAATTCTAACATTAAATGATTTTTACTTTAAACTTAATGGATTTTATTTGAAACTCGATGGATATGTAAACAGATATAGATATGGATATGGAAGAGAAAAAAAAAATCCGTCAGATTTAGATAAAGATATAAATATAAGTTTTCTTATTAGATTTAGATAATAGATAGGAGGTACCCGATCCGTATCTGATCCGTTGACATCCCTATCTATACCTCAAGTGTTAGGCAATATTGTATGGGAATGAAGAAAAATATAAAAATCGTAATTTTTAAAGTATAAAATATATTTTAAGGAATCCAAATAATAAGAACCAAACAAATATTTTTGTGATAAAAACCTCAAATCAAATGAAAATTTAGGTAATTTATGCACGCCACGCAAAACGCGCTAGTTAGTAGAGAAGATAGAGAGAGAGAGAGCGCGCACCACTTGATTAATTGATTATAGATTCCTCCCTGTAATTGTGGGATCTTTGTTTTGACTCTCACGGGTTAGCTAAAAAAAAGAACTGATTATAGATTCATTCCTGGAATGGTGGGAAGTGGGAACTCTTACGGGTTAACATGAAAACTTAGTCAATAATACAACTTGTTCTATACTTCTACTGTACCTTTGAATTTGTTACTTTCTTATCATGGTAAAATAAATCACGATCCTGAATTTGAGTTATTTAAAAGATATTAATGTAATTGGAGCTTCAAAGGCATGCAAAAGGGTAGCCACAGCCACGGGGCACCCGTCTCTTCACAACTTGGGGAGGAGGAGGAGGATGAAGGTAGGCAGGCCTTGAGAGTAGGGATGACGATGAATAAAGATATTGAGATCTAAATTAGTTTATATTATTTCAATTTAAATTTGTCAGGTCTTAAAATTTATAGTAGATAAGTAAATTCTAAGCGTATTTTCAATTGGTCCAATTATTAAAAAAAATTATTCATATACATACTGATATATTTATATTTTATATAGTTTTATAATTTTTTTTGTTAAAAAAATCATTCAAGTAAAATATAAATATTTTAAAATATTTACTTTAACTTTTCAAATGGTATTTTAATAGTTTTGGAATAAATATTGTACATATTGCTTATAAAATAAATATACAGAAATAAAATTAAAAAAGTAAATAAATAAAAAATTCAAATAAGATTACAACAAATATAACAAACATAATATTAGTATATATTTATATACACACTCACACACATATATATATATATACACACACACACACATTAAACGGATTCGATCATAGATAAAAAAAATATTGAAACTAAAGTAAGATCTATTTAAGTATTTATGGATCTAAATCCGTAGGATCTAAAAAATATATAGATCCAAACATATTATAAATAAGGTGGACCTATATCAAAATTGGGATCCTTTATTCAGACTTCCGATTGTCAAAATGCAATGTACCTAACACTAATCTTATTGCTTCTTGTATCATAGTGTACTTTTTTTTTTATCTCTCCCTCGAGAGCCTTATAATTGGATACGAAATTTCGATTTGGATGGGGAGGAGTAATTGATGGATCGAGTCAAACACGGATGGATAGCCAACATCAAGGCACAACGTATGCGTTCAGATTGCAGGGGTTAAAATTTTGAATAAGCTAACTTTTAATTTATGGTGTAAAACTAAAGGTTTTTTTTTTGACGAAAATTACTTGATATGGTACACAATATTTTTAGAATGAAAATTTCTTAAGCAAAATAACACAGAAGCTATCTAAACTAAAAAAAAAAAAGAAATTAGAAATTTATCTAAATAATTTTTATTAAAGAAAGTCACTAATTAAGAGGACCCTGGACCTGCAATGGTCTCTTAAGTAGAGAGCTTAGGGATAGCATGAGATGCATATTACAATAAAGGTTTACAGGTGTACGCAGCTTAGTTAAGAAAAAAAAAAGGGATAATTAATAAAATAAGAGGCACAAACATGTGGAGAGAAATTATTAAGATATAAAATCGATTAATACTACTATAAAAATAATTATTCTTCGGATAATACTTTTTGTTGATAGTGATAATGGGATGAATTATTATACTTTTTTCCATTTCTAAAAGAAATTATTTAGGAATTTTGAGATTAAAATTTCAGCACTAAAATCTTTTAATATATAATTTTTTAAATATCACAAAAAAATAATATAACAGAATTAATTTTTAATTTGATTATAACAAGTATATTTTTACACTAAGCGATGCAAATAAAAGAGTAAAAATTGATCGACGAAAACGACAAATGTTTTCTTATAGAAGGGAAGCGAAAGAAACAAATAAATTTAGTGAGATGAGGTAACACATGCAAGCTTGTGCATGATTAAAAATGAAATCTCCATTGATAGCAGAAAGATGATTTAGGGAATTATTCATTCCATGTCGGATCTCTATTTAGCTTTTACTTTCAAAAGATGACTCCCTCCCTCTTCTCTTTACTAGGGTTGTTTATATTATTTAATATATGTGTATTCGATCCAATATCAAAAGCAATTCGATTAGAAAAAATAACTAACTGATCCGATATTTTTTTAAAATTAAATATCCAATTCAGTCAACGAAGAGCCAAATAAAATAGATATCCAATCCAAATATATATATATATATATATATTAAATTTTTAAATTTTGTATATAATTATATATAAATAAATTTAGATGTATGTGTGTATAATTTTTACTTACTTGATTTAGTATTTTGGCCAAAATTTAATTTAGTTAAAATTATATTTTTGATATAATTTCTTTTTAGATCTGATAGAATCCAATTAAATCTTGTGATGTACCAACTTTAATTTTAATTTTAACATCGGATAGTTATTGAATAAGTCGAATATTTATCGAACAGATCGGATATTTGCTAAGCGGACTGGATAATATCGATTATATTTTATATTTGATCCGAAAATTCGGATATCCAATCTTTTAAATATTTAAAGTTTTAAATTGAATATCAAATATTATTATTAGATACTTAAAATATCAGATATTTAAACTGTGGACAGCCCTATTTCTTACTACTACCTACCATACTACTACAAGCCATGAATATAGCCTACCAATATAAACAAATATATTATTACGGCTCATAATTTATCTCAAAGTATTATTATTTAATAGTTACTAATATTGATATTATATTATAGGTATCATTTGACATTTATTTTATACATCTCTATATTTTATTATCTCAAAATATTATATATATTCGGTATAATACTTAGAAGAATTATAAATATCGTACATATTCGATATAATACTCTCAGTAGAATCGTATATTGGACGGTGGACTCGTCATGGTGGTAGGGCCGAGACCTCTCGGGCCTCTCGGCAATCGACAACATACTCAAATTTTTTTTTAATAAAAACTCTCAATTTTTGTCCATCTTTTCAACTTTTAAGTTAAAGTCCGTCAACATAGCCATAGTTCATTGGTTTGGTTTGTGACTAACAAACAAGGCGTACTCTATTTGTTTCCACTAGCAAAATTGCGCCGCACGCCCCAATGTCTTGTAGGCCATTCTTGTCTCCCTTCCCCTATCTCCCTCGGAAAATTATTACACCCAGCCCCAATATTGAGGAAGAGTACAAATGCGGTTGGTCGCACATTAAATTTGTGGCTCAGTTTTACTATTTTTTTCCTAGATATATTTATAGTTAATTCTATCATATATATATATATATATATATATATATATATATATATATATATATATATATATTTAAAATATAGTAAAAATAATATCAATATATTAACTATAATTATAAATATATATTTAAAAAATATTAAAAATATCTTATAAATATACTAGAGATGAATGAAATCAGTCCGATGCAAAGGGTAAACTTCTCCAAATCCAGTCCACCACCTTTCACCTTCGCTAGCAAATTGTGCCGCGTGCCCCAGATCTTGCGTCCCCCCTCCCTATCTCCCAGAAAATTATTTTTTAGATATATTTATATTAAATTATGTCATATTCCTAATTTTTTAGATATAATAAAAATATACATATATATTTAATATAATTATAATATGCGCATTAATAATTATGAGTTATAAAGATACAAGATACAGAGTAACAGAGGTGAACGCCAAGTTATAACTTCTCCTATCTACCTCCCCCTTACACCTTCATACTCTTATCCTCCCTAAATAGTGTCTATAATATATATATTCATTTGCTTTCGAAAGCCAAGAGACAGACGGTGACTAAATAATAATAGTAGGACCCTTGATTTTGGATTAAACATGCAACACATTTTCATCCAAATTATGATGAATTGTCGAGACTAGATTGACCTTTAATAAAAACAAAAGTTTGAATTCAAGGACCAAATATTTACAATATTTTTCTTTTACACCCGTTCCCAAAATTTATTTGCCCATGTCCGAAGAAGGGGAAAAAAAAAGGGGATGGAGACGAAGACGATAAGGTAGGGGAAGGGGATTGATTACCATAGTAATAATAATAATAATCACATAACATTCTTGTTTCTCAATCTCCGTGAGAAATCTTCAACCGTTGAATAACCACCAAGGACCCGACCCTCTTGCTCGAACGTCCAACCGTAGTTAGCAAAACCTCATCCTAGCTCAACGCCGAAACGATCCAGCCCAGAGAAATTATTCTTCCAATTTCTTCATTCATCCCTCTTCCCCTGTCTACACGCACTCCGAATCTTCAATCTCCGGCGGTTTCTTATTCAAATCCGGCGGTTTCTCCCCTTCAATCCAATTGCCACAACTCTTTACCTTCACTTCCTTAGACCCGCCGCTGCTGCACAAAACAGTTTCGAGAGCGTCAACTCTAGCACCAACTTCAATCGCTTTCTTCCTAATCGAAGCTGTTGATAAATCATCACTCGATAAGCCTTCTTCCCCCTTTAATAATTCCGGGAAATTTAATCTAGCTGCCGATGGTCCTCTTAAATAATACATAGCTGTATCATAGGCTCTTGCTGCTGCTAATGGTGTTGAATATGAACCTAACCATATCCTTGATCGCTTATTTGGTTCTCTTATTTCCGCTACCCATTTTCCCCATTTCCTCATGCGTATACCTTTGTACGGTTTTTGATTCTGCTCTGCTGTTCTTGTTTGTCCTCCGTTCTTTGCCGATGATGCTACCGAAATGGTGGTGTTCGCTTCCATGTTTGATTTCGAAATCGCGGCTGTTGGGCTACTTGAAGGGGTGTATCATGTATTCAGAGTAGAGGCGATGGGAAGATGGGGTTCTTCTCCTACTTATTTGGGTGTTGAGGGGGGAGGGGGAGATTCGATGCGAATATGGATGGATGGGTTAGCGAGGGTGGGTTTGTGTCATTAAAAGGAGCACCCACGTTTGATTTTTTATTTATATTGTGGGCGAGAGGAGAAGTGCAAGACGAGGAGGATGAACAGTGCAGGAAGAAGAATTGAAAGATGACAAACGATTAAATGTATCACCGACATCGCTCATTGCAGCTCTTTTTTCGGACGGCGTGTCTTACAGTCTTAGGAAGAAATATATGTAACTTATAAATATGACATGTTTGTTACGGCAGCACTTGGACCGGGGTATACCATTACCGACCTCCCTCCCATTTTACGTTTGTTATATAATATGTCATGTTGAATTTTGTTTTTGCATTTTTGAAAGGCTACTTATGTCCTTAGAGCAGATAAATTTTGATCATCCACAAACGTTTGTATGCTAATATCACTTGCGTTAACCAAGTCTTAATATAATATGTCATGTTAATAGAAAGTATATGCTTTTTTAGGAGGGAAAAAAAATTCAGATCCAAAGTTGGATCATTTTCGATCTTATTTATTTTATATGAACCAAAAATCTTTTAATTTTTTCTCTAATACATACTTATTTGTTGTATATATATATATATATATATATAGTTTTTTTTTTTATTTTTTACTTTCAAATCCCATTCCAAGCTCTTAATATTTTGTTTGGCTCTTCAACAAATTTAAGTAAAGGTCGGTTTAGTTTTGGCCTGATGCACTCTCTTTACATAGAGATGTAATATTGTTCTTCTTAGCTTATTTTTATATCTTATAAAATAAGTCTTACTTTTTACAATAATAATAAAATTATTATTATTATTATTATTATTATGATAACCATGATAATATTAGTTATATTAGTAATAAAAAATATTAATTATAATATTAATACAATGTATTCTTTGAATAAGATCAAATCAGCAACGAAGAGAGCAATGCTTTTATTGTTCATTTGGATTAAAAGGAATTAGTTTGAACTAATCATTCACCTGCGTTCACTTTGTATGGAAACTTATTTAGCAACGTTCAGATGTTCATCTTGAATCATCTTTTTTATTTTCTTTTTATCAACCTCATATTTGGAGATATTATGGTGAATGATAAAACTTAAATGAATCTTCATTCATTCCAATTCATCCTCAATCCAATTATAATTATAAGAACTTTTACTTACATTAGATTAATATTACCTAAATAATATTTTAAAATATTCATTCGGATTCACCTATATTTCCCTCATTTATATAAAGTTTTAATATTTACGACAACCTAAACAAACCATTAGCATTTCTTTTGATTGTGGTGATAAAGACAATGAAAGTGAATCAAAGTGAATATTTTTAAATATAATTTAAAGAATATTAATTTAATTTAGGTAAATCAAAATAAATGTTATTTTAATCTCGTTTATATTTATATGAATAGAGGTTTAATAAAATAAAACAAATGATATTTATACTTTTTATTAAATTTAAGTAAATGAAGGAAATATTAGGGTTGATGGTATTTTTTTATTAGATAAATATTTTATTTTTTTCCATTACTTTCATTAAATTTAAATTAAATGTTAATAAAAATAATGAGAATTAGAACTAATGAAGAGGGAAAAAATCCCTATTAATATAAATATTTTTTAAAAAAATAATATCCTCAACAAATCAAAGAAGAGAAATAAGCTAGTTCACCCGCACGGACGTAGCTCAGTTGGCACAAGAGAAATAAGCTAGTTCAACTCGTTCACACAAAACCAGACACCACATCAGAATTAGAAGGGTGTAAAGAGCAGAAATGGGTATAAACCTACGGGAGTGGTGATGGCGGTGGTAGGGCCCCTAGGGGTGCCGTCTTGCGTGGGCTAAGGGTTGAAAAGCAAATACAAGGTGGAATACGCAAGGAAACAATATGGAGAAGTTATCGACTCTCCTCGATTCTATCAAATTTTAGACTTATTATATAATCTCAATATATTTTTAATATATATTTATAAAATCATATTAAATATATAGATCATATATCTAGAATTTAGTATATTAAATATACCACTTATATATTTAGTATAATTTTAATGTATTTTTATATAAATTTAAAAATATATTAAAATATGTTCTAATTATATTAAATATAAAGGTGACCCAGCTCAAATAATAATACTCATCAACATCATCCGAAGATGCCATCCTACTGCGACTATGAATAGTATGTTCAGACAGGTGTGCAATCATATGGTGTATCAATATTACGTACGTTACCAAGATGGGAAGAGAAAAGGGACCGGTACGTTAGAAAACATAGAAATTGATATTTCTAAACAATAAAATTAAAAAATAGAAACAAAAAAAGGTCATATATATATATATATATATATAGATTTAGGCTCTTGTACAAACCATTACTTAAAATACAAATGTAGGAACCTTTAATTACCATTAGATCTAGAAAATTGAAGGGTCAAGATTAAAATAAATTCAAGTTAGTTATTTACTAAATCTTGACAATTGATCAAATATTAATCTAATGGTTATGATTGGTTCCTACAAATGTATTTTAAAAATAGTGTGTATGGGACCTTCACCCTATATATATATATATATATATACATATGAATTTGGTTAATTTACTGCAAAATTTTTAAATAGAAGTAACTAGAATAATAATAATAATAATAATAACAACAATCTACTCTGTCTAGTTTATTACCGATTACCGAAACAATTAAATGTTAGCATCACTCACATGTTTTTTTTTTTTTTTTTATAAAAAAAAAAAACTCCCTAGCTAAAGTAAAGGGCTATCTGCCGCCGCTCACTACCGGCAAATCAAAACCTCTCAGTTTCAGCACAAATAGAAGGAGTCTCCATCAACCGTCTTCCCCACCATGCATCGCATCACCGACGCACCATTTCAACTCCATCCCAACCACTTCTTGAGTATTGCGCCACTTCCACATCACGTCGTCGTCAAGACTCGGAATACTCGCCGTCGAACAAAACATTGGTGATCGAACCTCGTTTCTCCTTTTCCGTTCTAAGATCTGCGCTTCGCTACTCTCTCTCTCTCTCTCTCTCTCTCTCTCTGTTTTGTTGTTTTCTCTTTTGGTTGTTCGATCCTGAAAAATAAGTATGTTTGCATATGAAACGTCTCTAGACGTGATTCAGCATTTCTATCAACGTTCCACCCCTGAACGTTCGGTGCACATCTCCATGCAACCATAAGCTCCAACGCATGTCAAAATAGACAACTACATCTAAAGTCCTAAACAATATTTATTTATATAAAGTCATAAACATTTAGTTTTTGTAAAAACATATATGTTTTAAAAAGTTTTCCATCAAAATATAAACGTTTTAGAAATATTAAATTTAAAATAATTTTTTATCCGTTGTTATTTTTTATTATTATTAACATTTACATAATTTATAACGCATTATACCAAAACTACCCTTACCTTATCATCCATATTTCTAATTATACAAACAAAATATGAATAACCAATTGAATCAAATAAATAAGAGTACAACCGACATGGTCTGACTTCTTCTTCAACCTCCCAACATCTTGTTATTCAACCTCCAATCTACTTCTTTTCAATAAATAACCGGACAAATAGAAATAAGAGACAATAGAGTCCTTTGATAAGAAAATATTAGGCAAAGCTAGAATCTTCACTTAATTAACAGATGAGGACTAAAAGGCAAGTGAAATAGATCTTAAGGAACAAAAAATGGTAGTGACAAGTTAGATGACTAGATATCAAATTGAGATAGTAGAGTAATAAATGTAATAGCTTTTCTAAATTAAAATGAAATTGAGTATGATGTATTTAGTTAATTTTGATTATTTTCTTTAAATACCCCCATCTACTCCCCTTTTCCACCGGCCTTGAGTTTTATTCCCTCTACACTTCAAACTTAAGTTTCTATTCACCTCATTGAACTTTCGACCTCCTTTGCCTAACCTCCCTCTTTCTCCTCCAACCTTTTATCTTTGTATATGGTGGCATCCTTGCAACTCCACCTCCACCGGCCTTGTTCTTTGACTCTGAGTTCATATGGCACTACTACGGGAATGTTCTTTGATAGTGTTGGATAGATAACAATGAAAGTAAAACCGATGACGAAAGTGGGAGTGTGTCTAGAAGCCACATTTTGATAACAGTAATTAATAAAATTGTTATTAAAAGTCTACTTTTAACAACAGTTTTTGAAAGTAGTTGTTATTAAATCCCTTACACACAATTTCTTTATATTCAACCATTTTAAATACCTACGCATTCTTATTTTTCATTCTCGGCCCTTAGTAGGGTTATATCTCCCCTCCTTTATATATCCAATCCCGATATTTACTTCCTGTCATCTTCTAAAATCTAACCACATCTTCTCTCTCAAAATACTTTCAAAAACTCCAAGATTACATGAATAACAATCCAAGACATATAAATTTAAGGTTTCCTTACATGCTCCCACATCTTTCTCTCCTTGTTGAAAGTATATGTCATCAAATTAAAGAGTTGACTAAAACAACATTCGATCTTCAATGTATCTTTCAAGATGCCTCATGTTCTTGAATACATTAAATCATCCATCAACATAGAATATGTCTTTGAATATCCTCCAATGTATTCTCAATATTGACATAGAATTTTTAAAAGTAATCATATAACTCAAAGATGAATAATGGAATACAAGTCCATGAAAGAATTACCATCATGCTTTGAATTAGATGAAACATTTACGTGTAACTTCACCTCATACTCACACAGTTCATATCATTAGTTATACATATGCATATTCACATTTTCAATTGGAATATCATCTTCATCAGGCTTGACTTCTTCAATATGACATTTCTCCATACTTTCAATCTCCCTTTATCTTGTCTCATAGCTATTCAAAGTATTTAAATCATGTTCTTCGATAGCTTAAATCAAACCATTTATACTTACAACTTCAACTTCATTTACTTTCTACTCATTTTCTTCCTTTTGAACTACTTTTTCCTCCTTGATGTCATTATCAATAGGAAAAAATTAATATATATATATAATCTTACTCCAATTGTTGACTACTTGATTTTTTTACTTCCCTTCATGAACAAGTTTTTGTGCTTCCTCCATAATATTATATTAACATTGTGAATTCATTTATTTATCATTAACATAATCATGTCTTTTAATTCAACCACTTGGTCTTCCACTCAAGTTACTTGCATTAACATGGCAACCTTTATTTTGGATGGTTCACCTCACCATGCTTTCAAATCTATCTTGTTATTCTTCCATTTTGTTTACAAAATTTTGAAGGTGTTCCTTTGTGGCTTAATTGACTTGATGTTTTGATTGCATATCCTTCAAAAGTTTTTGTAATGTATTAAGGCGAGACTTCATTATATCCTCACTAGCCATTGTGTATGTCTATGTTTTGTTGGGATATAACACCAATTGAATAAGTATTACTCAAAACAAATGCAAATAGTGGCTAATTCTCAAATTAGGAATGAGTATCTTCAACATCAAATGAATCTTGATGAAGATGTACCAACGAGTTTGAACACATTTAACTAGAAGTATGAAAATGAACTAAGAAGGTGGGAGATGTAAATATTGATAAGTTATTGATTAGATATATGAAAATGGTATGGGTGAATTGAAGTAGTGATAAACAAATAAGAGAATTAAAAACAAGCGAATGAGAAAATGAATTAAAGATCGTGATAACCTTAAGAAAGGAAATCATTCATGCTTTGATACCACTTTGATGTGATTTAAAATGAATGGAAATGAATAAGGAGTGTTTTGAAGGATTCAAACTCCCAAATCAATGTAATAATGAAGAAGAATGAATCAATTAAAGATATATTAAACAATAATGAAACTTTCAATGTCTCACAAAGATGACAAACAAATAATACTAATGAGAAACACACAAAGAAAATTTCACTAGTAGGAATCTTTTGAAGACCATACAAAGTAAACTTCAAAAAGATAAAATCAATCTCAAAAGGATGATTGAAGATAAGAAATAACAAAGAGAACTTAGGGTTTTCATTAATCTCAACACATATCATTTATTTTACTATTCATGAGTTATGCCTTATATAGGGAATTATAAGTCATATAAAGTATCTTAACTACCCCTACTAACTCTTAACAAACTCAAAGGTAGTTAATATTTGCAAATAGCCTCCTAACAAAATCCCTAACTAAATTTTCTAGCATCCAACAAGATGCGCACTACTTACATATACTATTCATTAATGAATAGTAAATTATTACTTACTAAAAAATTAACTTTAACAATTTTGACAACCTTAACTAACATTGGCCTAGGTTTTTGATCTTCGTTTTTCATGTTTAACTTGGCTCCTTTGGACTCTTTGTGTTATCATATAATTGAGTCTTGATGACTTATTCTCATGTGAACTTTCATCTTTAAGAAATCATCTAATATTCAACATATCTTCAATAAAGTGTGTAAAACATGACAAACACTTCCAAGAACTCCAAGATTGCATGAATAATAGTCTAAGAAAGATAAATATGAGGAATCCATAGATGATCCTGCATCACCATGTCTTTTCTCAATGCCTTTTCCTTATTATTGGTGTGAATTGAGATTTGGGTTTCTAGATCTTGTTCTAGAGTGCATCATTTGGGTGTTCGTTCTAAAAACGTTTTCTCTCATATCAAATGCTCAAGAGTTTTTGGGTGGTTGTTTGATTTTGGTCTTAGATCTCAACCCCCCCCCCAAATAACTTCAAGACTTGTCTATAAGACTTAGATCTCACCATTTTTTCTCCTTGCACCATCTATCACTTACAAGTTATCAATTTCATCACTTATGCTCTTCAGAAATCATCCCTTATTGCAATCATTAATGATGTCTTCTATTCTCCGATTGTTTAGTCTCAAATATGTCATTATTAGACTGCACTACCAGGAAAAAGGGAAATAATAACGGGACATTAATAACGGTAGTTCGACAACTGTTGTCAAACGCGTGAAAATTAATGGGCGGGAGAGTTTTGATAACGGTTCTAGCTAAAAACCGTTATTAAAAGGGCAACGTTATAATTTGCATGGAATTTTTAATAACGGTTTCAGGTAAACCGTTATTAAAAGAGGATTTAATAACGGTTCATATTAGAACCGTTGTCAAAAGTCAGAAGCTTTTAATAACGGTTCTCTCAGAAACCGTTATTAAATCCTCTTTTTAATAATGGTTCTCTTAGGAACCGTTATTAAAACTCCAAAATCAAACTTATATTTCGTTCAGTTCTGTTTCGTGCCAAAATTTTCAGACTCTCTACACCTTCGTTCTCTTGCTCTCCTTCTCCTTGCAAACCCTCGCACCACCACACCGGCTCCTCTCAAGTAAAGGAAACCCTCGCACCGCCAACTCTCCACCACACCTCTGCCATTGCCGGCTCTGCATGTGCGTGCTGTCATTGTTCCGAATCTAGCTAGCACTTGCACCTTCATCCTCCGTCGTATTTGAAGCCCTTGCCTCTCTCAACATTCTCGATCACCGTCGTGTTTGTAGCTAGCTCACTTTATGTATGTGTTTGTTCTTCCTCTCGTAACTTTTTATCTACTTATATATGTATATATATATAAATACATGCATGTTGCTATAGGGTTTCGTTTGTTTGTTATTGAAAGATTGTAGTTTGTGTTCGAAAATGTTTTGTTGAATGTATTGGCTGAAAATTTTGCTCTTTGTTGTTGAATTTGTTGCGTTATTGTTATATATTAACAAATGCATGTGTTGGCCGAGACCTTTACATATATATATATATATATAATATGAATGTGAGTGTAGAATTATATACATTTTCACTCATAAAAACTACATATATATATATATATACACACACACACACACACACACACATTTTCATTAATAAGTATAGGAGACTAGCAATAAGATATAGGAAATGTCATATAATATTGAAATGCAAATATATTTTATATATGCATATGTTAATGATTGCTATTTGATGAGGATTAAATAGATATAGAGAATAAGGAATATATAAAAGTGAATAATTAAATAGAGAGAAATAATTGTGTATGATAAAATAAAAAATAATAATAATAATAATAATAATAATAATTAATAATATGATTTATATATTATGCTTTAATTACATTTAGCTAGGTTTAGGGATTAGGTTTTTTTTTTGTGGTTTAGGGTTAGGTGTTATTATAATAAATTATGGTTAATTAGCTAGGGTTAGGGTTAGGGTTTATCGTTTATTATGGTTAATTAGGGTTAGGGTTAGGGTTAGTATTAATATCTTTTTGGAAACGTGTTAGCATGATTCGTATATATATATATATATATATATATATATATATATATATATATATATATAATAGCATGATACATTTGAGATTAATTCTTTCTAAGCATGATTCGTATCGATAATATAATAGTACATTATTATGCTCAATACATAACATTCTAACATAATTTATTTATTTATTTTTTGTAGAGATATGACCAACAAAAACATTGATAGGGATAACAGTGATGAAGAAGGGAAGAGAGGACCTACGATTATGAGAATTATCATAGACATGAGGAATAGAGGAGAAGTAGTCGAGTTGGGATGGAATACTTACAATCTTCCCATCGGCCCTTACGCAGATATGTTCTTGACCTACATTTCACTTGTGACCCGTAACCGTGTTCCTATCTCCTATAATAATTAGAGCAGGTTCCACAGGGTCATAAGGAGCATATTTGGTAGGAAATTACGGTAAATATGCTATTTTATGTAATCATTTTTGTATGTCAAATGTTATTAATTTTATTACATTAACATCGGTATACATCTACATGTCTTATTTTGCAGAGAGTGTTTAATGTCTCAGAGAGTAGGAAGAAATGGCTTCTTAGACATTGTGGGGAGCGTCTAAGAACCTTTAGGTCATATTTAGCTCGTAGAAAAATGTATAGAAAGAAGGATGGTTCTGTACGACAGAACCCACCCAAACGATACGGTTTCATCGATCAAGAAAGTTGGAACCAATTCATTACTTATCGTCTTACGGTGGATTTTAAGGTACTTGTTAGATAACAATTAAACTTTTGTATCAATCCCAGTATTATGCTTAATATTGAAATAACCATGTCATTATGTTTTGGCTTGTCACATAGGAAAAAAGTACCCAAAATAAAGAGATTGCCAAGTAAAATAAATACCGGCATAATATGGCTCGCAAAGGCTATGCGGGCCTTGAAGAGGAGTTGGTATGCATTTTGTGATTATCTATTTACATGTAAATGTTGAATTTTATAATAATATTCTTAATTAAGAATATTTTTTGATTTGTAGCTTCTAGCCCAAGACTTGGACCCATGTACCTCGTCCATCAATATTGGTACATTATGGAAGAAGGCTAGAGCAACAAGAGATGGATATATTAATGAATATGTTGATGTTGCAGCCAAAAAAATTGTAAGTTTGTAGATATCTAGAACCCTACTTACTTTTCTTTTAGAAAACTATTATATTATGCTTATTCCTATAAGTTAAATTTACAGGATGAACTTGAAACGTCAGAAGGTGAGGAGGTGGACCAATATAGCATTGTGGCCCAGGCTACAGGAATTGTAGAACACCCTGGAAGACAAAGGAGCATTGGATTGGGTGTTACGAGAACGAGCATATGTGGTCGATCTCGTGGTTCTCGTAGCATTAATGAGCAAGTCGCCATCATCACCCAAAAATTGAACGTGTCATTTGAACGGATGGTAACAATGGAGCAAGAGTTGTCATTTATTAAATCTCAAGGGTATAAGCCATCCGATTCAGTAGACCATGATCAGCTTCACATACCTAATGTAAATAGTGTCAGAGATAGTTGTGAAGCTGATGCATTTCTTTCTACTCTTCCCGAGGTAAGCATTACAAACTATGAATTGTTATTGAATGTATTCGGTGTTATAAATTATTAATAATGTGTAATATTTTTGTTTAGGGTTTGCATAAATGTGACTTATTAGCGAATGACCTTTCAACAATTTTGGCGAAAGGAAGGGTCCGCATCAGTCACAGTATTGAAACGCAGACAATCTACGGGTACAATTTAGCCCTAAATACAAGGCCGGTGAGTATTGACACTCCAATCATTGGAAGTGCACACTTGCCTTGTTATAAAGAGGGCGATGAGGCAACCACAGTACTAGAAGCTCATAGAAGCTTCGTGGCTTGGCCTACGGATCAAATACGTCTCACTACTGAAGAGGTATTGACATTTGACATCTTCATTAGACCTTGTTTAGTAGTTACACTATATATACCTTTTTCATATATATATATTCATATGCTCAATATATATTTTGTTTAATATTATCAATTAAGGAATCAAAAAAGAAGATTGCTTCTGCTAGTAAAACCAAGAGAGGTACTAGCAGAACGAGCAACACAAAACAGGGCGCTGCTAAAGGAAAGAGAGCTAAATCTGAAAAATCAGTTGCCCCACAAAAGATTCCTTCTTCAGATCAGCAAAGCCAACCTCCACCAGCATTAGCTATATTATATTTTTATGCCCAAAACTACCTCAAGGACAATTATATTTTCATTGATTGTCGTCCTGAGTATGTTGGGAGGGACGATGCTACTTACATGGTATCGACGGCTGACATAAGCGACATTTATAATCAAGAATGGATGTCAACCATAAGTGTCGCCATCTATGTCACGTAAGTATTATTTCATTTTGAGATTTTAGTACTCTTAACTTATACAATTGGAATTTTTATGACCTCTTATATGAGTTATTATTTATTAACAAATATGCATTGTTTTTGTTGTCCATAGGTTGGTAGCTACTCGAGCTGCGATGGAGGGAATGCTGTCCTCTATTGTGTTTGTGTGCCCATACTACATAGCTGACGGTAGTACAATAAGAGATGGTAGGCACATAAACTATTTAGCGGATCGCATTTTGATTGAGGGACATAACAAGCTCTATCTCATTCCTCACCTCGCAACTGAACATTGGGTTTTGTACGCTGTCCGACCTGATCTTAATAAAGTCTATGTGTTTGATTCCCTTCGAACCTATGACGTGCCTTTTGAAGTCGCTCGTCGTTATGGGAAGGAATTTATCGACATGTTAGTATACTTTTCACTTCTTACTTCATTATCTTATTTATACATATATTCGCTTAGCTAGCTTTCATTATTTGAGGTATATATGCATACTTACAATATTGTGTATCCAACTCTATTTATTAGGGCACTACGGACATCATATCAAAGGAGAGGTGGGAATGGTGTCCCAGACCCAAAGAATGTTCAATACGAGCCTGTCATAGTAAGTAGGAAGGCAACTATTTCGTATTTTATTTTAATTAAAATTAATATCTAATAGTTAGAGAGCTAACTGAATTTATATGACAGTGTCCACAACAGCAAAACGACAAAGATTGTGGATACTATGTATGTAGAGCAATGGATCTGATAGTCCAAAATAGATCGGTCAACATAGATCCAAGCCATGTATGTTTTCTTTTCGATATTTTTCCATTAATGAATCATGACATATATGTTTGATACTTGACGTAAGTGCTAACTGTATATTAATCAAAACTTGGGATTTGTAGTTTTTCAACGATGATTATGCACAAGGCCAGCAATACAATGTTGAAGAAATTGATGAAGTGAGAGAGCAATGGGCCAAGCATGTGCACTCATTCATTCGGTATTAGGTAGAGATCTATATATTCTACATGCATGTTCAGGTTTGTATTTTGTCTAGCTATGTCTTTAAGTCTTCTAAGCTAGATTTATAAACATTTTGATTTGGCGTGTAGAGCTACCAAGTCGTGGTATGCCTACTAATTTTGATTCTTGAGTATATATGTCCGGTGTATTAACCGGGATTGATTGAAATTATGGTGTGATTGCAGATTTGTTATCAATTGATGTTGTTTTACAATGCAGATTTGGTAATTATTTGAACATACAACTGTGTATGTGGGCAGGAACAAAACTGTAAAAACTATAAATAAAAAAACTGGAGTTTTAATAACGGTTCTGATGAAAACCGTTATTAAAAGATAGGTTTTAATAACGGTTCTGAGAAAAACCGTTGTTAAATAAGAGAGTTTTAATAACGGTTCTGATGAAAACCGTTATTAAAACTCATGTTTTTAATAACGGTTTTCATAAGAACCGTTATTAAAACCTATCTTTTAATAACGGTTTTCATCAGAACCGTTATTAAAACCCTCTTGTTTAACAACGGGTTTTCTCAAAAACCGTTATTAAACATGCATTTTATGCTCATATTGGCGGGTTTTTTTTATATTTTTGATAACGGTTATGAACAGTTATTAAAGATTTAATAACGGGCGTTTTAATAACGGTTGAAAACCGTTATTAAAACTGTAAAATAACCGTTATTAAAACTACTTTTTGGGGTAGTGCTGGGACTCTTGGCTACTTAATTGCTCAATAGTGGAATAAAGAATATTCATCTCAAATTCAAAACTATGCTCACAATTCAAGGAAATTTGTGCTACTATGTTTTTTGTGCTACTATGTTTTTTTATATCCATATAGTGAATTAGATTTTTGTTTCAATTGAATTCTATGATATGTGGTTTTAGATGTGAAGATCTAGATTTTATTTAGTTTCCTAGATTTTGTCTTCCATTTAGTCAAACTAAAAAAATATAGTATACTATGTGGTGTATGGTATATGGTTTTATTAAGAACTATGAGGGTTTAAATCCTTTACACTTCTTATTAGTTTTGTTTTCCATTTTCAAACTATTATGATGAGAATATTTAGACAAAGGCTATGATTTTGAATGTTTTGGCAATTGTTTATTGATATAAATTATTATTAAAAGAGGTTTTAAAAACATATTCGTAAATAACTATTATTAAAACTTACTTTCAATAATAGTTCCAAATTTTCTATTGAACCTTTAATAGCACATGATTTGACCATGATTAAAACCCATTATCCAAACCCTAAAATAACTATTATTAAAGCTTGTTTTCATGACAAATGATCTCAAAAATTGATGCAACACCTGAGCTTTAGTTTCGGTCATTGATTGTCATTGTTGGACTACTCCAATTATAGCCTCCAATCACTAATAGGAGGAGCAATGGAGGTGGAAAATTTTTACCAAATAAGAAAACACTGAGTTGGAGATTCAAGAAGAAGAGGTTTGGAGGCTAAAGAAGAAGAAGTCACCCTCTTTTTGATTTGATTTAATTTAATGGGTAATTTACAATTTGTTTGTGTAATTGGAAACATGTAGGATGAAACGGGGCAATTTAAGTATAAAGATTTATAAATTATATAAAAAATGAAAACCTTAGACAAAGACCGGTCTTAAATTTAATTTTTCTAACACTTTCATGTTTTAATGTGAACAAATGTTAAATATTTGTATCTTTATAGGAAAAAACTTAAAATATTTATGCCTTTATAGGTACTTTTGTTTATCAAGATATATTCTTCATGTGTATGCTCGAAAGAAAAGGAAAATAAAAAAAGTTCATGTTGTTTTATGGATGGATGGCTATAGAACCACCGTAGTTGGAATTAAATTGTTTAGATTATTTGATAATATCACTTCCTTGAAATCTAACTTTTGTTATTTTTAATTTATTAGATATTACGTTAAGAATAACATGCAATTAGAAATATAATTTCGATATAATAACATGGAATCCATGAACTTAATTCAATAGTGTGCATTCCTGCTCAACATGTATGCACTAAATTTTGAATGATTTTTAAGCCATGTATTAAGACATTGTAGCATGAGTTATATCTAACTCTTGGAGATAACATAAGCTTTATCCTTGTATGGCAAAAAAAAAAAAAATATTATACGAACTATTAGAAAGTAAAAAGTGAGTGTATTTTTCTATCTTGCAATTAAATTAGTTCTCTTTAGAATTAATATTTTTGAAACTCAATTTTTATCCGTGAATATAATATAATAAAAAAAAACAAATTTATTAGTTGTCCAAACGCTTTGTAACACGGACAATATATCTTTCACCAGTATATTTGTATAATAAAATGAAAAATATGATGCAGCATATACATTCTTCCAGAACCCTTTCTTGCAGTTACATTCTCATATTGGTCCTTTTTACTAATTCCACGTTTGTAAAGCTGAACCATTAGTGTTGCATAGTTATTGTTATATTATATATATGCCGTCAGTCCGTCACCATTTATATTTTAGTGAGGGCGGTAGGTCGGCGGTCGGCGGATAGATACCGTTATGTCTTGACTTTCCGTCTCCGTCAAAGCAGCTTTAGACCGAATAGTCAGTTTTGCCCATGACAGACCACCTTAGCCGTTTTGGATGACCGAGGGCCGTGTGGGCCAGTTGGGTGCGGTGCATCCTTTTGCGTTGCGTGCCCTTCTATTCTATCCTAGGAAGTGCTTTTTGTCTTCTTTCGTGACGTTGCCAACGTGTTATGTTTTGGTCCTATGATGGGCTACAGTAAACATGTGATCGTAGGACGGAGTTATCTGTATAGTGTTTACGATTGTATTCTTGTCTGTCCGAAATAGCCAGAGCTATTTCATGCCGGCCAATTCATTGTTTTGGCCGTCTCTGCTCAAAAATCAAAATAGGTGAAATTTTGGAAACAACCGGCTACTGCTAAATGAGTTGCAAAGGGCACCTACAAGGGGGGATTCTTAGGTATTTCATTGGATAGCTTTGGAAATATTGTTACCAATAAAAGCTGCTGCAAGGTATTATTTTATAGAGAAAAGGATTAGAGATAGAAACATAAAAGAATTATTTATTGAACCACTACAATTCATTATTCACTAATCAATGTCTTTACGTAGACACAATTCAAATGGCTAATAGCTAGAAATTAGAAATTCCACTACCAAATTATCTGCTAAAGACGTGGTCTTTTTAACCAGCTGCTAATTAGACTCAATCAAATTCCACACACACGTGCAACCTTAACAAATATTAGAGTAATATTAAGGAGAGTTTACTTCATAAAAAAAAAGGTGGTAGAAGAGATTATTGGAGAACTAGTAATATAGAGAAGTATGGGAGATAATTGAGAAGGATTGTATATTAACTAATGTATTTAAATAGATATTCACATATAAGGGGGTAATTAAGGACTATTCACTAATTAATTATACTTATTATAAATAATAATATTTAAAGTGTAATTAGTTGGTTAATAATATTACTTAGATGTGAGATCATGTAAATGATGACATGAATGAAGTTAGAATATAAAATTTATAGAGTCTCGACAAATAACAAACATATATCTAAATATAAAATAATAACAATAATAATAAGATATTTAATATTATCAATAATCATACATAAATATTCGTTTGTAATTGTACTCGTCGAGGTTTTATATTTTAAAAGCAAACTATGAAAGTCTCATTACTATTTACATCATATGTATCTTTTTCTATGTACGACATTAAACAATCATGTACCCATTCATCACAAATATAACGTCGCAACTTTTTTTATTTTTATAAAACCTCATTGATTAAAAAAAAAAAAAGCTCTTTCAACGGTTGTAGTAACTCCCGACAAAATAAAAACTAACTTCACAAGCATAAAAACTAAAGGATATGTAGTGTTATTCTTTGTTTTCATTAGCTTCCTTTAGAGATCGATCACCAAATCCTTTTCATTGAGATAATCTCTCATTAGATCAAACATCCAAAATATTTCTGAATTGCCAATTTGCTAGCACATGATAGACCAAATTATTGAACTAGTTGTTGTTATGTTTAACTTTGGGCATCCGGGATTAAGCTATATCACTATAAAATTTAGTAACCCTTATTTTTAGGTGTTTAGTATTATATTTTAAATATAACCCTAAAGTCTCGACTTAATTATTTTTGTTAAGTTTTGATCTGTAGGTTCAAATAAATTTTTTAATAAATTATCTTAACTATTTTACCATTTTTTTTAAATTCCACCCTTAACTGGTTAATTTTTTCTGATTTATTTTCTTAAGCGAATAATATAACCTAAACAGCGTAAACCTAAAATAAAATGATTCTGCTCTTAACCTAGCCTAAACCCCAGCCAATTTACCCCTCATGCAACCCCTACCATAACGTCCCATTTTTCCATCATAAAATACCCCCCTCCATGTATATCCCTCCATTTAATTTCATGCAATACCCTCCATACGCCTCCCCTACCCTGCTCGAGCCTGCCTCGTCCCATCCACTCTACCAGCTGCATATATTACTGAACCGTCTCCATTTTCACGATCTGTTTTCCCCAGCCCAACACCTTCTCCTTCTCCTTCCTCCCAGCCCCTGCCTCTTGTTTTCGATTGATCCAACACCATCATCACTACCCCTAGCCATCGTCTTTTTCTTCCAGCCCACCTCTCCCTTTTCCCTTCGCAATCCTTGTCCGTTGAATCCCGCGCCACCTACCCTGTTTTCTGGGTTCCTTGTGCACCTCCACCATCGCCGTTACCATCACCATGGCACCCTCCATTTCCTTCAGAAACCAATCACCATCTACCTCTCCATCGATTGCTCCCTTCCAGACCTCCTCTGGTTCTTTTCCTCAGCAATTGCCCCGCTCAATCCCCTGCATCACACCGCCCCAGCTTCGCAGTGTCATCCCTTCACACGGCTCCTGTCCAACTGCATCAAACTCCATTGCATCCCTTGCCCAGCTGCGTCTTAGCCTCATGCTACTCATGCCCTTGCATCGTAGCCCCCTCACGTTACCTTTCCCCAGGTGCGTCGAACTCCACCGCAACCCATCTCCATCATCGACTGTCTATCACCACCACCTTCTGTGCATCACTGTTCATCGCCAGCAGCCACACCAATCTCAACCATCACCACTTTGTATACCTTCATCTCTCTCGCGCACCATCTTTGCCCATCCTCTCAGCCTTTCGCCACCTTGCCCATTCGAGCCACCTCCACCCACCAACCCTTCTCGCAGCCCTGATTCTCCACCTTGCCCAATGATACAACCTCATGCACCCTCACCCCCTTTGCTGCCCCACCTGTGATACCTTCACCTTCCACCCATAAGTCCCCTCCTGCGTGCATGCCTACGCCCCATGCAACGTGAGTTTGTCCATTTTTCTTTTCTTATCAATTTGAGGGAATTTTGATAATTTCTATTTTGATAAATATTTTAATATTATTTGTTAATTTATGAGTTAGATAGCAATAAATATTTTGTTGGTTTTATTTTTAAGTAAAATATTTTGATTAGTGGAGCTCAATAATTTTAATAGGTTACTTATATATTGAAATTTTAATGAAAATCAAGGAACTCATATGCTTTACTACAATGATAAATATTACACAAAAGCATATTAGGATTTTAATATATAAGTTATATTAAGCATATTTGTTACATTATAATTATTTACCTAATAATGTTGGTACGGAATTTGGTTAAATGGAGCATATTAACTTGTTACAATATTATGTGTACAAAAAGTATGCTATAATCGGTTCAATGTCGTAGAGTAATTATGTATGATCTAAATTTCTAATATGATAGGTTGAGCATGAATAGACTTATTTTTGGAATGATTATTATTATTATATGCCTAAGGGTATTTTGGTCCTTTGCATGTTCCATGTTTAATTTAATTAAATAAGCATGTCTAATGTGTATTATTTATTGTTAGGTATGGAAGTACATGATTTGATAATTTAGGAATACATGTTAGGGTTTTATGTGCTAAATCACATATAGGGGTAAAATGGTCATTTGATGTGTCTCGTGATTGACCTACACACTAAAACATGTAAATTAATGTATTTTAGCTTTTTCATTACAAATTATCAAATAAAATGATAATATTATTTTAAATGGATAATAATGGGATAATTATGGTCTAAAGAGTATTTTAGTCATTTTTGCCCTAACACGCCTAAATGCGAATAATTGAATATAGAATGATTGGACTAACTTAGTGTCTCTGGGTTGATATGATCTTTCCACAAGCAAATTAAAAATGAAAATAATTATGATTGGATTGAAAAAATTAATGGATTAGTTTGGTTATAGCCTTTATGCCTACCTATGGTGGGTAGCTGCCTTTGTGCTTATACTTGTGGTGTTATGAATTTTATTGGTATGAATGTTGTTTTCTTGAGCTATCATTATGATTATTATGGTAATTAGGTCGAGATTGGTTTTGAGCAGTACTTCAAAAAGCATCCATAATACACTTGATTGATGTAACACCTCAATTTTGTGAACCATTTTGTTAATGTGGATGCTAGCTCAAATGCATGTGTGTTACCTCCACTTTTTATACAAGTCAGACTCCCTCGCCTTTTTTATACAAAACATAAAGCTAAAACATTAAACCACAAGGCAGCAAAAAGATATAACATAAAGAGGGATATATATATATATAAGGGAGAATGATATACAACAGAGATCCAAAAAGAAGGAGTAACACTCCAGACAAAAGAGATACAGAGGGAGAGAGAGATGTCAAAATAAGGAAGAAGAATATTTGTATCTGAATAACAAAAATGACACTAATAAAGTGTACCGAATACCTCTATTCTAACCCAAACCCCTCATGCAAACTTTGCAAAATCAATGATGTCCACACCGACGTCGGCATCCACAGAAACATTTGAAAAATGGCAACAAGAATAGAATAAATATGACGAGCATACTGAATAAACTAAATCTATTAAAAGTGAATACCATACATTCACATAAGACATATAAAACATGCTAAGTTGAAATAATACAAGAAAACACGCTGATACATAAATCTGCCTAAATTGTGATCAGTTTAGAGTGCTTGCGAATTCATGTGTTGTACATATTTTTTTCCATTTTTTGTAGTGAATAAAATGATTACTTTCCAAAAAATAACTAAGAAGCACCAAATTTTAACCATTTATTTTTAATTTAAATAATTTTTTTTAATTATTGATCGTGATTTTTGTATAAAATAAAAACATAAATTGGAAATGTGTTCTTTGTATATTTCTTAAATGAGAATTCAAGATAAATGTATTTATTAAAAACATGACTAAATATAACTTAACTAGAAAAGTTTGAAATATTCATTCAATTATTTTACTATCAAATATTTCAAATACATAATGGTCATTTATTAATCAACTTGTGTTAAAATATTAAGCATATTATGACTTAATTTTTTATTTTTTATTCCTATATAGAAAATTTTGTTATGATGGCCAAGAAATTCACACATGAAAAAGATATGCCTACAAAAAGTGTCTGTAACCCATTTTATTCATAAGGATTGTTGTCTCCTCTTAGTGCAATAAACAATTTATTTGTACTTATATTATAACTATTTAAATAATATCAAAATTTTAAATCATATTCACAGCCTATTTTTTATTAAAAGTTGTTTGGACCCCTTAGAGTTCTATTTGTACGTCAAAGTACAATAATGATCAATTAAACCTATTTATCAAGTATTGAAAGTTCAAATCATACATAAATATGACATCATATTTTCATGATTTGGTCAATTTATTAAAACTATCAACAACCATTAATAAACTAGTGTTCCTTAACAATAATTATGTTGATCCCTTCATAAGACAACATTTGGAATTTGATCAAAAATTAGTATTTTTCTTTTCATCAAGTTTACACATTTTTTTTTAATAATTATTAATATATTGCACTCCTTAACAAGTAAAAAACATTTATATATTCATCAATTCTTTTATTTTATCACTAATGCTCCATTCAATGCAGAATATAATATTGATGGCTAAATTGAAATGGTTTTTAATTATAAGAAACTATTTTTAATACTCTAAATTTTAACAAAACCTAACCCTAAGTGATTAACATCGTAACCTAATTCTAATCTTGGAAATTAATATTTCCATCTTACCCTAACATCCTAACCCTAAAATCTTAGCCTAACCCTGGTTGATTGATAATTGAATTATCCTAACCCTAACATAAACTATTTTAACCTAATTCAAATTCTATAAACAAAGCTAATATATTTCCCTTTTTCCTCTACTCCCTTTTCTTTGTCTTTCCCTTTTATTCCCTATCAACCAATCGACCCCCTTTTTTCCTTTATTCTCCCCTTCTTTTTGGGTGAAACATTGTCCTTAGACAATGCCTGCCATGCCCCCATCACCAACTCCATACCCCCATCAATACATCAACTTCTAGCTCCTACATTTGTGGGTTGGGGTTGAAAATTCTAGCCGACCACACCTGTCTTCTTTCCCTCTCTACATGCATGTATGCATATATTTACCTCACAATAAATGCTCTCAACTACCTTCTTCCTCCTTCCATTTTGCTGCTAAAACTCCACCACCAAGTGCAACCTCCCTTCCTTCCTTTCTCTCCTCCTTGTCGTCACCAAAGTAGCCCAAAAACACCCTCACCAACGAGCCTATTTAAAGCACCCCAGCACCTTTGGCAACATTAGTCATTCCCTACCCCAAGCACCAGCCAAACCAATCATTACTACCCCCAACCACCAACACAAACTACCGCAACTCACCCCTACCTTTGGCAAAAACAACCATAGCTCACCCCTCCATTCGACACCAATCACCGCAGCCCACACATACCATTCAACCAAACAAACCAAATCACACCCACCACCTTCAGCAACATCCACCGCATCCTTTCACCTCCATTAAGCCATTCCCACCGCTGCTACCCTCTTTGACTAGGGATTTCTTATCGTTGCACCACCCCTAAAAATAGCAAGATGTGTCTTTGTTATCCCTCTTGTTCGGTAATTCCAACCGATCCCCCTCCTTGTTACACCAATTTTTGGCCGAAACTTCATTTGAGCCTTGGTTGGGTTTCCCCCCTCTCTTTCACTACATGATAATGGTGATTTGCTAATTATTTCATAGGTAATTTATTGGAAGTTCTGGAGGAGGCGGGATAGTATAAGCGTGCTTTTAGACTAGATCATTTTTCTATAAGGGTACTAGTCATAGTCTAGGGTTTTGTGCTAAATGTTATCCATGATTGTGTGTAATACCATGTTATTGTTATTATGTGGTAAAATGTATGATTGTTAATGTTATAATATGAGAATGCGATATTATATGATGGAAAAAGAAGTTAAGAATTATGCAATTTCATTACAATAATATTCTATGTGGAAAACCCTTGGTGTGATATATGGTTTTAATAAAGTATGATAAGTAGTAAATGAGTATATTAAGGAGTATGATGAGGATTTTGAAATAATGATACTGAATATATATAAGGTTTTCAAGGGATAAGGGCCTTTGGTTACCTATAAAGGCATTTTTATTATTATAGGTTTAATTCGAAATCTATGGTATTTTAATGTATTAGATGATTCACAATATGCTAAGGAAAATCATATGAAATGTTTGGAGAATCTTAAATGGCATAAATTCCACAAAATGAGAAAATGACGTAATTCGGGAGTAGTAACCCTAAACTAGGGACGTTATTATCACATGTGTGAAAAGGTAAAGTTAGAACACAAATTTACGATATGTTGTTAATATGGGTATTTTAGGGATGTATATTGATTTTGGTAATTACATGAGACTTATGGAAAAAGTTATAATTTAATTGTAGAATTAGGATTTTGTAAGCATCACAAATGGTAACTTTTGAGATAGGGTTATTATCATATGTGTAACACGTGGAAGTTAGAGCTTGAAATTTGAGTGTGTTAATATTAATAATATTGAAGGAAGAGATACTAAATATGGTGGATAAAAGAGCAATATAGAGGAAGTTATGCTTAAAATGTGAAATTAGGATTTTGGGGGGAGTATAAGAATCTTAACATTTGAGAACAACCTTGTAATCTGTATGTTGGTGTTTTTCCTTACCCTAATAATGTTTTTTACCCATCAAATCAACCATGAATAAGTCATTAACCACTTAAAGTGAAAGATCACATGAGTCAGGATTGGTTGTAAATGTCCGTTCTACCAGAAGAGAATAGTGGTCGGTAGTGTTTTACCCTAGAGTTGTATATTGATAACCGTTTCACTAGTAGAGAATAGTGTTCAGGAGTGTTTTACCCTTGGGTTGTACATTGATAACCGCTCTGGTTGAAAATAGTGAGGTCCTTGAACTTAATTAAAAATAAATTACAAGAACAACTATAATTATTAATAAGATATTAATCACTTAAAGTAGAGGACTACGTAAGTGAGGATCAGTTGTACCTGTCTATTCCACTGGATGAGTATAGTGGTCAGAAGCGTTTTTACCTAGAGTTGTATATTATTAATAACCGTTCCACTAGTAGAAAATAGTGGTCAAGAGTGTTTTTCCCTAAGATTGTATATTATTGATACCGTTTCACCGGTTAAAAATAATGGGGTCCCTGAATTCAACATAAATAAAATAATGAATTTGGTTATATCTAATAATGAGGCCTGGATTAGTAATTATCTTGTATTATTTTATGTGTCTAGCATGAGTGCTTACTGTGCATTGTCAACGTATGTAATTGTATGTATCCCTTATTTGACAGTATTGCCATCTAACTCAGTACGTAACATATAAACCGTCCTTTTTATAGATGTTGCTCATTCCCACGAGCAGATTATCCTAGTGTTTGTGTGCAGCTCGATGAGGATCCAATGAACAATTTTGTAACCTATGCTGCTTTGTATGGGGTAGAGTGATTTTTTGTACTAGGAATTTAAGCATAGAGTCATGTTATCCAAAGGGTAGTTTATGCAGATACCTTTTGGACTTTCATATCCATGGTATCTCTTTTGTCTATATTTTGAATATTATACTTGGAGTTAATCTCCAACTCATATTTATGCTTATAAAACTCCTCTCGTTTTATCATTTGCCTTATGATTGACGTAAGAATGGTGAGGTAAGCTAGACTTATGGCAATTATTATGCTTCTGTTAAAAATAATTTTTTTAATAGTAATATTTGGGGTGTTACATTAATTTTCTAAAACTTATTTCTTTATAAATATAACTTACTAAAGAAATTACTTTATTTACTCCAAACAAACCCAAAAAACTTGCTAAATTGCAAGAATTCATGTAATTGATATATATTGCAACCGATTATACCATGATCATGATATAACCAATTGACACACGCACACACAGATATATATTTATTTTAATTATTTTTTATGTAATTTTATTTATCTTTAACTAGGGTTATTAAATAAAATCATATCATCAAAATTTTGAGATTTTTTTATAAAATTAGAGACCAATATTGGTATACTTTTAACTAAAAAAATATATATAATATAGTTATATGATTCAATTGTAGTTATGTTTTATCAGTATTGTGATGTTTTATTGTAAAATTAATTGTACCATCATTATACTTATATTCCACCATTGCTATACCCACGTATTTATCATTGTTCTCTTCATACTTTACTGTAGTTGATTCCATATTTCACTATAGCCGTTATATTTTACCAATGTTAGTTGTGATTTTTCAAAAAAAAACTAATCTATCATATTTTAACGCAATTGTCTTTATATTTCACAATTAATTTCATATGTTTAACCGTTGTTATGTTTGTGTTTCACCATTATTTTCTCCATATATCACCATTGTTGTTTCTATTTTTTTTTACTGTATTCACGATTAGATTTTGCTTATGTTAGATATGATTTTTAAAAAAACTAATTTGTTGTATTTTACCATAAGTATCTTCATATTTCATCATTGATGTGCTTTTGCTTCACCACAATTTTTTATACCTAAAGTATGTTAATATGAGTATCTATTTGTAGAGAAAAATATATTACAATTTTATTTTCAAAAAATCATGCTAAAAGATGTTTCCATTTTTTTTAAAAAAAAAATATTGATGTAATGATGTTGTTAGCATGTAAGACTGTACATAGTGCTACCATATCTGAGGTAGTAATGGCCTTATCTATATGATAAGTATTTACATTAAGGCAGTGAGGTACAAATAATACAGTACTTCAATAACCGAATGGAAAAGCTAGAGGTATTATATGTCAAAAGTTTATTCAAAGACATAAATGCTTTGAGGCTATTATGTTTTTTTTTTTCGTAAAGATACAAATGTTTATATTTTATTTTTATTAAAATATAAACAATATAAAAAAAATATTGAGATATAAATATTTAGACTTTATTTTTATGTTGACATAAATAAAAATTATATTAAATTTAAAATTATTATACCTTAATAGAAGTAAAATTTAAATGTTTATAAATAAAAAAAAAAACTCAAAATATTTATATTTATATATATATATATAAGAAAGCAAACATTGACACCTTCAAACACTAACCACCTCAGCAGGTATTCCGGCAAACCATGATCATGTAAGGGCGGGAGATACCTACGTAACGTACGTACATGATGTGCATCAAGGAGATACCTACGTAACGTACGTACATGATGTGCATCAAGTTACACGAGATGAAAATGAGCCGAACCACCATCCAATAATTATTCACCACATGAACTGGAAATTTTCTTCAATTAGGCAGGCCCAGGCTATAATCTTAGGCTGATCATTGAATCAAAATGAATGATTATTCCCCCCCCCCTCCCCTCCCCCTCTTTACACATTTGAGGTAGTAGTAGATTGTTTTGGTTGGACCTAAATTAGCCCTTTCTTAGATAGTCATAGTCAAATTATCTAACTGCTTCTCCTATGTGTGGTTTGTCCTATTAAGATTAACCGTAAACTACTCCCTTCCTCCTATTTAAATATAAATTTATAATAATTTATATACTCTTTAAACAATTATTAAATATAATTTTAAAATTCCACTTAGGTTATTTGTTAAAAAATAATAGAATATGTAATGTATAAATAATAAAGATAACACTAGAAAATATATTTCAAATTTTCTAAAATATCTTTTTATACGAAAAGTTAACACTAAAATAACTCTTTTCTTTTTAGTATATAATGAGTACCTAACTGAATATGAAACTAGCTTGGTCGGGTCTCGCGCGAATCTAATGTAATGTTGGTTGTTCTGGCTAGTAGCTACATAAGGTCCGCAATCCGCATATGAGCATATGTTTCCACGCGTCGCTGCAACTAATTATCTAGTAAACGTTGAATTTGGTGTGGGGTGGGGGGAACACTTTAATCGTAGGTGATCCTTTTCAACTGTTCTCTGAAGTTTGTTTTATTCGGATATGTATTTTTTAACGATGCAACAAAATAAAAAAAAATATGGGATATTTATGTGTGTTCAAAGCATGCGGTCCTGCTCTGCAATCTGCATGATAGGCTAGGCAGACAAAAACACTCCACAGAATCATGCCATCTACTATAATTAAAGATGGGGTCAAGGGTAAGGTGAGGCGAGGCGAGGCTAGGCTTATTTTATAAATAATTGCCTTTTTAATTCATGTTTGGAGGACACTGGATTACAGTTGGCTATGGAGCATTGGAGCTTCCGACGCCGCAGATTTCTCTCGGATTCGCGCCCCGTTTCCCTCCTCTCTCTTACGATAGATTTTTGAGTACTTTCCCTTCTTCTTGTAAAGCACCTTTTTTGTTTTTTTTTTTTTCCACAAACTAACTTTCCTGATGTATCTTTTCTTTTGCACCTTGAGGCCTGAGTGAGGGGGTGGGTGACTGAGGTCTTTGGACTTATGATTGATGAGTCTCCTTTTCTTTTGCCCTTTTCCGGATGCCAAAATTCAAACACAAAGTCAGAGTTAATTTTATGTCGTACGAAATTAACTTTTGGAGTCAAGGACATTTGTATCGTCACATGCGCTGCACACAGTAGTTACTACTTGTGAGAAGTAAATAAGTTTTTTCCAACCGTGGTAGTCAATACTGCCCTCACATAAGTTGAAGTTAATTATGACGTTTATTTTAAAAATATAAAAAATAAGTATTTATAATTTTAGATGCCGATAAAAAATTAATAATTTTTACTTATAAAAGTACTTTTTTAAAAGTAGTTTTTATCTAAAAGTAATTATTAATAATAAGTAATACCAAACGACATATTAATTATTGACTTTAATTATTAATAAAAATCGAACTCCAACGCTATAGTTATCTAAAAACGATATCGAGTGAGATGTTATTTTTTATTCCAAAAACATTTCTTCACTATTTTTTATTTTAATTTTTTTTTCATATAAGAATCGGTATAAAAAAATATTCAATTAACCTTCTTTTATTTTAAATTTTATTAATAATTTATATCAAAATAGACAATAAATTTATTTTATTTTTTTTATATTTTCAATGCATGTTTCATATCGTACCAACAAAACTTTTGGAGTCAAAGGACATTCAACATCGTCGCATGCGCTGTCGAGTGTCGACGGTGCCACAGTGCTTATTACTACCGCTGCTGCGGTCTTTTAAAATTTTAGATATCTAAAAATAATATCTAATATTTAATTTTAAATTTTAAATAATTAAAAGATTGAATATATAAATTTTTTAATTGAATATTAAATATAACCGATATTCGAATAATATTTTAAATATAAAAAATTAATAAATTATAAATATATTTTATATTATCTGATATCTAATTTAATATTCGATCCGCTCAGCAAATATCTAATTTGTTCAACAAATATTCAATGTTAAAATTAAAATTAAAACTGCTACATCACCATATTTAATTTAATTCTATCATATCTAAAAAAGAATTATATTAAAAATATAATGTTGACTAAATTAAATTTTGGCCCAATTACTAATTCAAGTAAGTAAAAATTACATATATATATATATATATATATATATATATATATATATATATATATATATATATATATATATATATATATATATATATAGACACACACATCTAAATTAATTTATGTATAATTATATATAAAATAAAAAATTATAAAAAAATACATAAATATTTTTCTTTTGATGGAATATTATTTGTATTTGTCGGATCAAATATCTAGTTTGTTTGACTTTTTATTGACCAAATCAAACATTAGATTTTTTTTAAAAAAATCGAATTAATTATTTATTTTTTTGAATTAGATCGCTTCAAATATCAGATCATATAAATAGATATAAGATAATATAAACAATCCTAACTACTACCGTATATAAACAAATATCGGATAATATGAGATGACGGAATTAAAGCTCCGTATTGACATTTTATAAATATATACATCTTTCTTATTTTAGGACTATTTGATTATTACTTTGTTGTGAATTGTGATATTAAAAAAATACTATGATTTTAAAATATTTAAAAAAGTAATACTTGTTTTATATCAAGAATAAAATCATTCGTTCAACTTGTACCAAATTTTAAGAGAGTGATAAAATTAATTTAATTGAAAAGTAGTTTCCTTTCTTATCCAAGATGGTAACAGAAACAGAACTCATTTAGATTAAGAGCCCAACCTCCGACATTATATTCTTCAATTTAAAGCCTGATGTGGAAGAATCGACACCGCGAACCCTTTAATTAAACGTATGTACTTGTTTGCTCGTTAATTTTTACTCCGAGTATGTCATTCACATGCGGTTCACGTGAAACTTAACGAAAATAAATAAAACTAATAATCTAAAATTCATATGTTTGTCTGATCTTATGATTTTTTCTTTTTCTTTTGTTGTGTTCTTGCAGAGGGTATGACTTTGCAAAAGAGTTCTACGTCTCATAATAATACAATGTTTTAGTGAATATTATATGAATTAAATCATTAATGATGTGCACCACATAGCACCTTTGTAAGAAGACCGTGCATCGTCGAGTGAAAGTTTTGTGACATTCTCAATAAATCACGCTAACGTAATTTTCAATAATAATTTTAAAGGAATCAATCTATGTTTATTTAATAAATACGTGTACTAAACAAGTTTAATATTAATGTTGAATCGAAACTACTTGATTAATCGAAATAAGTCGAGGTACCTTCGATCTCTTTTATTATTATTATTATTATTATTATTATTATAAGCTTGAATGTTAAATGAGTTCAAGTCAAGGTATTCAATTTGTTTTATTCTTAAAATAAGAAGCCTCTTCTTCTTAGCTTGAACATACTTAATTTATTTATATATAATATTATGGTTAGTTAGAACTAATTGTTTTAACCTGAATATATTAATGGGACGTGTGCGATAGCCTAATATCATCATCATCCTTCACCCTCATATTGCTGGTTGGAAGTACGACTGTACAAGTCCCACCCGATGTGCAGGTGACCCCTTCTCCCGCCTGTGTACCATGCAATAAAAAAAGAATAAATATATAAATATTAATTATATTATATATAATAATATAACAACACAGTCATAATACCAAATAAAATTTACGCCTAAATTAACATATGTTATTGTATAAGTCTATATTTCTTTTTTCACCAATTCTTTTATTTAGAATTGATAGAAGCATAAAATCGTATATTAAATTTTACGATTCTACATAATAATTATAACTTTTATTTATTTTTCCTTAAAATCTATTTCTTTTTTATTCCAATTATAACACCTTAATTTTTAATATTGAAAATTTTTATTTAACAACAAAAGTATATAAATAAAATATTAAACGTTACTAAGTTTGGCTTATGCGACTATATATCCTTACATCAATCACACGGCTAAAATATTTAAAGTAATGCAAAAAATTTAGAAACAAAAGAAACCTTTATAATACAATAATAAAATTGGAGATCAACTTTGAGTTATTGTTGTGGATCGATACTAATTCGGAAAAATAAGATCTAATTAGAATCAATTAGAACACACAAGAATTGAGAAGAGAATAACACTCAAGAACATAGATTGGGGAAACAGATGATCTTATTGATGTGAAGTAATTTTGATTACAAAGAATCAAAGAAATTCTCACATAAATCACTCAATTCATCAAGGAGTTACAATAGAATTCAATAGGAGAAGAAGACGGCGTTCACTCTTCGATTAGGGTTCTAATCGCATGGTATTTATACTATACGAGACTGTCATTAGCGAAAACCGAGGCGGAGCGAAAAACCCAAAAACCACGGACCGTGTTAATAAACACGGTACCCCTGTGTTTATTTTATATCTCTCGGCCTCTCCCGGAAAACAGAACATATTTTCCTGATGAAAAAACACGGGCCCCCCGTGTTTATTGCCAGCTTTGACAATCTTCAGTATTTCAACCACAACTTCTTCATCTGACCTCCGATCGAGCTGATTCTTGATGCGTTGGAAAGTTAGCAGAAAGATCTACAACTTTCATGTTCAGCACATTTCCAAATTATAATTTCTTCAATGTAAAATATTCACATCTTTCCAGAATAGCTCACAGTTCTACTTCAAATTTCTCCGAAACACTTCACACACCAATCCAAGCTATTCTACACACCAAATACGAGTCACAAGCTCACAGTTATAATACAATATACAAAAAAAGGGATACCATGGATCAAGAGTCAAAGAAAAGATATCCAGTTGAATACATCGATCCGACCCAAATCTGAACTATCTCCACCTAAATCCGACCCAATAAATTAACCCGATACAATCTGAATCTACAATAACCTAAACCCAATCCAACAAAAAAAATGATCCGAAAAAATCTAATCCTCTATTAACCAACCCAATTACCACCTATAGAGCTAATCAGCTAACCCTCACCCCATCCCCGGCAAATGACCCTCTTATTAAGGGCATTACATTATGGGTGAATATGCAGACTGATGTTTTTCCGACAGTAACTTCTACTTGCTCAACCTTGTGCCCAATACATGACGTAAATCTTGAACTGCTCTCCAAAGTACCGTCGGTGATATATTTTATCATCGCTATGAAAACATACACCCTTAAATTACTTTATCCCCATATTCAAATTATAGTAATAATCACTGATAATCATTGCGATTAGGTTCCGTGTAAATTAGGAATTTAGGATTGAACGGACACAACTCAAAAAGTACAAGAAATCAATTAGTTCTTAGTCCCATGGTTAAAATTAGAATGTGAGTCGCATAGGTCTCAAATTCATTTCTACCTTAATGCGGTATGCAAATATTAACTTGGTAGATGCTAACTTAAGTGTACTATAATAGTCTTTAAGAAGCTAACAATGAAATGAAGTAAAATAAAATAAAATTCCATCGTTCATTGGTTTATTACCAACCCTTGTGCATTACTTATTTTAACCATTTTAACACAAATGTATCAGTATTCTGAAAGACCAGGAAAAGACAGATGGTGTTTTTTTTATCAAATTTGAAGTATCCTGGACGCAGCAGGTCTTGTGTGTAAACTTGATGGGTGCTTGAGTCAAACTTGGTAAAATTTTCACAATCTATGCTCAGCCAGCAACGAATTAATAATTTCACATGAAGGAATGAATCACAGGGATACCAAAACGTAGCCCTCTGTTGTGATAAATCCCTAGGCGTGCTCTCCTTTAATAGGACAAAGCTTAAACATATCATCCCTTGGAATGGTAAGTACTACTTGGATCTCTTGCGCATGCCCATACGCGATTTTGCATATCTGAATTTCATTAAGCAAAAACATAGCAAGTCTCATATGAAAGAGTTGGTCCAGGAAGTGAAAATGGGTCGCCAAATTTCTCTTTACAAAATTTTATTCAACGAAAGCATATAAGACTAAGACGGATCAAAGGATACTCTAAGCGCATGCCTTCGCTCACTGGAGATGAATACAAAATTGCGCCTTGTAGTTGATTTAATGCGGCCGTTGAGGAGGCAGTATCCTGCATGAAAATTAGTAGCAAACAACAGATTGCAATATAAGTCAAGTCTCAGTTTTCATATAAAAACACAGCGCCCTATTAAGGTCAGACAATGATAGCACCTGAAAGTCAACGAATGCAACAGGAGATCCATATGTGTTCTGCATCTTCAGCTTCACAAATCCTTCGCAACTGAAAAGAGGAAAAATAAATAAATAAATGAGTAGTTTCAGGAAGGGATAAAAAAAACAATTTTTTTAAAAAAAAGAGAGAGAGAAAAGAAGAAGAAGAAGAAGAAGAAGAAGAAGAAGCCAAAATGAAGTAATCAACGGGCAAAAGAAAAAATTTACGACAACATAGTAATAACCCCAAACCTTGAAAATACTTGAGTCAGCTCTTGTTCCGTACAGGTAGGACCAAGATTAGCCACAAAGATAGTAGGGCAAGGCGGATTGTTTTGTGATGAACGAGTTGATGATACAGCACTCTGAGTCAGAAAAATATTAAAATTCAGTTTCAGAATAATGGCTTGATATAAGAAGCAATTGAGTAAAATGAACAACCGCGTACCAGTCTTGCAGAAGCGGTATCATTCACAGTGCTGCATCAAAGTCAAAATAAACGAATGAAATGAAGGAGCTAACTTGATTTTTTTTTTCGATGCACTACAATCAGACAAGCTTAATAAATGCATATCCTTGCAGCTTTGGGTAAGAGCATCATATGAGATAATCTCACTAGGCCCATTATTTTCCAGGCAGGAAAAACAATTGGAAGAAGAAAAAATAGGGAGAGGAAAAAAACACAACACGGCACAGCACAACACATACACATTATATAGGGTTCATATGTGCTCAACCAGTGAAGGCAATAAAATGTGCATTAAGTAGTGCAAATGACCTTTGTGCGGATGGATAACCAATCATGTTGTAAGTAGAATTACTCATTCCAGGAATGTGAAAGCTGCCAAAACCTGCTAGTGCCCAAACGTGCAAAAACATGTGCAACGTGAGCTTGTTGAAGAAACGTGTACACGAGTGACAACTAGTAGTCTGGGCAGGATATAAGATAAATGTGAAACACCGTGGCTGTCAGCCAATTTAAGTCGTCCTCCTTTGACGGACAAGTTAATCTGTCAATTTTGTGGACAGACTGTACTTGTCAAAGATAAAAGTATATACATATATATACATTTCAATGCTCCACACACTCGTCTTACCAGGCTCATAATTACTGGAAAGTGCAGGAGATCCTCTAAATCTCTTTTCTGAATCAAGCCCTTCAGAATCTGCTTGCCATGGACCATAGTTTATCATATTATGAGGAAACAGATCCAAACAGAACAAAGAAAAAAATGGAGATAACCCTCTGGCTCATGCTTACCTGCTCTTGAACGCTTAGATCTTGAATTAGCTTTAGCAAGATTAATATGCAAGGTGGACCCCTTTTCTAGATCAAATACTGTCCCCTATTTTACAAGCATGATAAATAAAATGTCCTCAATCAGGGTTACAATACATCATAAATGAACTATCCAAAAACAAAGGATGGGAACACAGAAACAAGAATGCAGAGAAACAATGTTGTTACAAAAAGACAAGGAAACATAGATGCTAGAAAATGCCAAAATAAATAATTAAATATATATATGACATGTTGGATGAGAACTAGCTTTAAGATAAGCAATAAAACCTTCTAATTTGGAAGGTTTCATACCAAAACAAACATCAAAAAGATTGTTACCATCTAAAGAGTAATAAAAACCTAATTTATTTACAAATATTTTGAAATTAAATGAATTTAGAAAGAAGTTAAGAAAATAAGCTTCAAACTAGAGGACCAGTCTGCCCTGCATTTTGACTAGTCAACTAATAGGCTAAAACCAGTCAACTAATCTCACTTCGTATATGTTTTCATTTTGAAACTTGATCCAATATTTACGGAAATTTGATATATTTTTTTATCAAGCATACTTTTTAAGGGTTGTAGAAATATTTTTACAATTTTTTGGATGCTAATCTAATTATTAGCAAGATTTTCACTAAAATGTCACTTTTTACTCAAACATCCTACCTATCCTCCCTCGTGTCAACTCTTTTCTCTCTCCTCTGGATTACAACATCAACTCTGTTTCCCCTCACCTCCTTGTTTTCTTTTCTTATTTTATGCACAAATCCACTTTCCCATGATTAACTCTACCACAACTTACCTCCATCAACATACTTTTGACTTTTTCAAACATTTGTTTGTCAAGCAAGCCTCTCCACTCTCTCCTTCCTGCCTGCCTCTTTCTCACTGAATCTCGACAACCTCCCAGCCAACTATGGTGTTTAACAACTCAAATCCCTCTCCACTCACTCATTCTACAAAAAATCACAAGTCTTGGAAAGCCCACTTTCCTTGGTTTTTCCCCTCTGCCCGAGATCTTTCTCCTCTTCTCCTTCACTTTCCTTGCTCAATTTACCTTCAACAATTGTTATTTTAGTTCTCTACTAGTTACGCTCAAGTAGTGGAGGATGAAGATTCAGAAAGTAAAGAAAATCCTTGGTTTCACCTTTATTTAAGTTCATCCCCTCAAGTAAAGGGGTTTACATGTTTTTTTTTTTTGTGTTTTCTTCTATTTTCTATTTCTTTAATCTTGATTTTTACTAAGTTGGATTATGTGTTTCTTGGTTAAGGTGATCAAGGTGTAGTAAAAGAGGAAGTGCAAGCCTTGGGTTTACTTCTATTTTGCTTGGGAGCTTTGGATTTTTGTAAATTTGGCTAGAACTTGAAGATGTAGATTTTCATGTGTTATGGGCTAAATGTTATTTACTTATTCAAGCATGAATTATGATAAGGATATGTATATGAATAAGAGCATGTATGGATGTGTTAAGAATGTAAATGTAATGTTGAGCATGTGTTATGGGCTAAATGTTATTTACTTATTCAATCTCTCGGCATGTTTCTAAGGTTTGAGTTTCTTTTGTATAAATTCATGTTGCCATGATGTTTCTCAATTATTTTGGGTTCATATCCATGTATATTGTGTGATTGGTTTGGATAGATTGCATGATTTTGTTCATAGGAGCATGATATAGGCTTTGTGATCTTCTTGGAAGTTTGTTGGTTTGTGTTGCATGATGCATGACTTCGAATTGTGATTCGAGGCATAGAATATGTTTAATGTATGTCATATATGATCTATGTTAATTTTCAGAGTATAAGATTTAAGTGTGGATCTATTTTTGAAGTGATTGAAATATGTATGAGATGCGGATCTACATGGCCACTCCAACATGCAACCACCATCATATATCAACTCCAATTCGAATGATGAAATTCAAACTCAAAGGATAAGAAATGGATATGAATGAAAGTGATTTTACAAAGTAAACATCCCAAACTACCAACTGAGGATTCACAAAGATTTCCTCACTTGGGATCTCTTAAGAAGAAGACACAAATTAGACTTCCAAAGGTAAAAGTAACTTTGAAGAGATTCACGAAGTATATCTTCAAAGACACAAATCCAAACTCCCTAAGATGAAAGGACATGCACAGCTTCAAATCACAAAGAATATGAAATTGAATGAAACTCAAAAAGAAAATTCTATTACTCAACATTACACTCTATTCTATATCTCATACAAGGTCGTATGTGGCATAACCCACAAAATATCTAGTCATCAAGCTAGATTACAAGCTGGGATAATGAGCGAATTAATTAATAACAAATCTTAAATATTAGGGAACCTTATCTAATTAGTGTCGAACCAAACTAATTGTAAACACCCACGTTGCATGTATGTTTTTCCACATCCAAGATGTCCTCTTGTCATCTTTGACTTGTCAATACATTGTCCAACTCAACAAGGCTTTGTTTGGTGGTACAAAATTGACTATTTTGCAAGATTCTTCGATTTATGCCCAACTCTTCGAGAAAGTGTTTGCAACTTGAAAAACACCTCCAATAACCTTAAGAAACATCTAAAACATATCCAAAACACTTCCTTAGATGTATGAATGAAGATGCACCTACATCATTCTCCTCCTCTTGAAGAATTTGACCTCAAATTCAAATATTTGAGCATGCACAATATCATGATTTTCAATGTTTCTTCAAGGAATCCATTGGATCATGAAAAAAAAAAAAAACTCATGACCTAATACATCATGATCATCAAACCTTGCATATGGCTTTGAATCAACCTTCAACTTCATGCTTTCATTGCATATAAAATCCAAACCATAACAATCTTGATCCCCAAGCTTCAAATCATCAATATAACTCATGGAATAATCATCATGAAGCTTCAAATCACACAATGGCTGAAATACCAATGTCGATACAAGCAAGAAAGAAACCCTAGCATAATAATGAACATGATCTTCATAGGTTTCGATTTTCTTCATCATGAAACATGGTTCTCCTCCTTCTTCAAAGATGCTAGGATAATCACCATCTTCACCTTGTCATCCATCACTAGAATAATCTTTGACTTCTTCCTTCTTTTCCTCTTTTCTTGCCACTACAATTTCTTTCAATGTCAACGTGCATTTGTTAATGCATTATTTGGCAAAATGTCCATAACCTCTACATTTATAACATTGCTTGTGTATGTCTTTAACCACCTTATCTTTCTTTCTATCTTCACGTGGCAACAACCTTTTTTCTTCCATAATTGTGTTCGAACTAGAAGTAATATCATGTGAAATGTACGAAATAGGCTTGGATATTACCTTATTCTTCTTAAGTTGTTTTTCGAACTTCAATGCTAACTTGATCATGTCTTCAAGGGAGTCATACAATGAAAACTCCACCCTGTCTTTAATGTTGAAATTCAAGCTACTAAGGAACCTTGCACAAGTTTGCTCCTTTCTCTCTTAAATATCACATATTAAGGAAACTTTTTCCAACTCTCTCGTGTACTCTTCCACACTTGAAGTTCCTTGCCTCAAGGAAATCATTTTGATGAAATTGTCTTGCTCAAACTCTTTTGGGATGAACTTCCTCTCCGTATGTTTCTTCAATTTTTCCTAAGACTTAATCTTTGGTTTGCCTTTTCTTTCTCTACTCCTCTTGATTGAGATTATCAAACCAATTTCTAGCAAACTTTCTTAGTTTGAGTATGGCAAGCTTACATCTCATTTGATCTTCATACTCCTTGAACTCGAAAATAGACTCCATTGTTTGCTTCCGATCAATAAACACCTCAGCATCCAACTCTCCATAAAATTCTAGAAGTTCTACTTCGACGCTCTTCTCGTCATCACCATGATCATGTCTTGGACGTCTTCGAATGGATCCACTTGATGTGCTATCGTCCGCGTCATCTATATGTTCCAATCTTTCATTCAAATGTCCTCCTCTAAATTGTAATGCTTTCCTCAACATGCCTTCATATATATCTCAATCCGTTTGTCTTTGATCATCCATATGTTGTAGTTGCATTTGCATCTTGGTTATGGTCTCAAGTAAAGACCTCATTACATCACCACTAGCCATTTGTATTCGGTGGTAGTGGAGAATACCAATGACCGAATTGATTTTTTTTTATGACACAAAACCCAACCGAATATGTTCTTCCCAAACAAAACACAACCAAATGGAAATCACTCAAGGAAAGGTAGGTTTTTGTATGCATGGTCATACAACTCACAAAAGAAAAGGATGTAATACACAAGAATACAGACCGAATGGGTTTTATGACAAAAAGAATGTGTATCATCAAACTTATGGGAATCTTGATGAAGTTTATCAAGATCTTGATGAAGATCTCAGCGGAATATACATAGAAAATATTGAAGATCAACTAATGCTTGAGACCATACAATCTTGCTGGATTCTTGAAGGAGAAAGAAAGGATAAAGAAATCAATATCTTGATGAATTTCTTGATAGGAGATGTACTAGCAAGATGAATATATGTTAATGAATGGTTTCTTGGTAGAATTCAAGAAAAACAAGAAGACGAAATTAAAAGAAAATTGGTGTAGAAAAATCAAAAGAGAATAAGCAAAATGAGTGGAACAAAAGGCCTAGAAAAGTGATTACCTTAAGAAGGATAAACATAGGCTTTTATACCACTTTTGGTGTGGATCTACATGGCCACTCCAACATGCAACAACCATCATATATAAACTCCAATTCGAATAATGAAATTCGAACTCAAAGGGTAGGAAATGGATATGAATGAAAGTGATTTCACAAAGTAAACACTCCAAAACTACCAACTAAGGATTCACATTGATTTCCTTACTTGGGATCCCTCAAGAAGAAGACACAAAGTAGACTTCCAAAGGTAAGAATAACTTTGAAGAGATTCAAACGTATATCTTTAAAGACACAAATCCAAACTCACTAAGATGAATGGACAAGCACAACTTCAATACACAAATAATATGAAATCGAATCAAACTCACAAAGAAAATTCTATTACTCAACATTACACTCTATCTCATATAGGTCGTATGCATGCCATATATATAGGCATAACCCACAAAAAACAGAGTCGTCAAGCTAGATTACAAGTTGGGACAAGGAGGGAATTAATTAAGAACAAATCTTAACTAATTAGGAACCTTAGCTAACTAGTGTCGAACAAAACTAATTGTAAACACCTACGTTGCATGTATGTTTCTCCACGTCCAAGATGTTATCTTGTCATCTTTGACTTGTTAACAAGGCTTTATTTGGTTGTACAAAATTGCCGATATTCTAAGATTCTTCAATTTATGCCCAAATCTTTAAAAAAGTGTTTGCAACTTGAAAAACACCTCCAATAACCTTAAGAAACATCTAAAACATATCCAAAACACTTGTTTAGATGTATGAATGAGGATGCACCTGCATCAGTATGTAATTTGGGTTCCTTTTCAATGGAACCAATCCACTAAACTAGTCAAATTGGTGTAACCAATCCATTGGTTTAGACATACCAATTCCTTGGTAGCTTTTAAGTGTTTGGCCTCAACCTTAGCTAGTCCACTAGATAAGATCTTGACTAGCCGACTAGCTAGATTGGTCCATTGGTTCCTTCATACCAATCGACTGATTTGTTTGTGATATAGAGTTTTCTGTTAGTCTTAGACTAGTTTAATGTTCAATGGTTTGTGTGACCAGCTAGTTGGTTTGTCTGGTACCATTGTGGTGTTTTTCTTAATTTGACCTTTAGGGTTAGACTTCTTGTTTGACCATTGACCTTATTAATTAATGCATAAATTAAGAATAAATGATTAAGTGTGAGGGTGTGGTATGTGTGATAAGTGTGTTGACTGATTCAAATATCCATGATTAAAGTGGAAGTTTTTGTTCAGTCGTGCTTAATATCGTTGATGGATGCATATAGTCCACCATAAGTCGCATTGGGATGGCTTCTGAGGTAGGGTTGTATATTGTATGCCTTCCCTATTTGTGGTATTTCCCTAATTTGCTTTTTATACTAGTTAAGGCCCCACATCTATTCTATTTAGATTTGTCGACTTCGGATACTATATAAACTTAAGGATTAAATGACCTAGGTGGTTGAACTACATTGACTATCTATATAGAGTCAACGAGTGGGTGTATATAGTTCATCTTTGTTGGAGTTGCACTAGCTATCTATATTGGATCAACTAATGGTCATATATAATCCACCTTTATTTGAGATTTGTGTGGCGGCATGGTGATTGTGATTGTCAAATTGTTTTCAGAGATCAAATGTGAATTAAGTGATGCATGATATATACCTTTTGAGTTTTCTCGGTATCAAGTGTTGTATGCAATCCATGATAGCATGTAATTGTATGTATCACATGTTTCACCATATGTCGTATGTGTTGTATGTTGTCTCTACAGGGGAGGCCATATATAGCCAATACATCATGGGTTTACCGATACTACACTTTGTAGATGATCTTCTACCTACATTGCACCAAAATGACTCTTGAATGACATTCTGTGTTATCAAATTATTTCGGAAATTTTCGAACATGTTATTGTAAAATTTGTTTCCCGACTTCAACTAAATTTTTTCCCCAAAACGAGTCATTTTGCGCCTTTTTATATTTTTATTTAAAAAAAAATACTTACCTAATGCATGACTTTTTAACCTAAATATCGAATTCGACCACCATCCACCCATTGACTTGTAGATGGAAAGCAACGGCGGTGGTTATTAGCTCATTGCCCTCGCCGGCTTTTGTAGCCATCAAACTTGGATCTGAGCTCTAATGAGTATTTTATTTTTCTCTCCAACTTTGTTTTTGTATAGACGAAATGATAGTGTCCTGCAATTGTTATTATTATATAAACTTTAAATGTTGTAAGTTTTTAATAACAATAGTGAAGTGTTTGTTGCATGAATGAATGACTAATAATAGTAAATTATTTATCATAATGTGGTTATAATTACGTTTACAATTCATATATATATTTGCCATTTCCTAACTTCTAAAAATTAACGTTTCCACATATCGGTTGTTACTGTTTCTATGCAACCTTCTGTATTGTAGGTGTTGAATGATGATGACTTTTGTGCTCGTGTGCCAATCATGGATTGATGACCTTGGCATGGGACTTAGAGTGAGAATTATCCAATGTTGTACCCTTGTGGGATCCTTTGTTGATACGGATACCTTTGGACTCTTATATTCTTTATTCTCTCTTTTGTTTTTGCTCCTCCCTTGGGTGTGTTGTATTCTGGGAGTTAATCTCCTTCGAACTCCATTTTTGTGTGTTATTATCGTTTATGTTATTGTTTAACTTGTCTTACATCATGGTTTCAATAAAAGCTTTAGCCTTACCTTGGTATGAGAATGGTGCAGAATATTGAACTTGTACTAAGAGCAGTGATATGGCACAAGCCCTTTGGTCGGGCCTTTTGCCAAAAGACAAAAAGTTGCCACTATTTAGATAATTATGCCATATTTCTAATATTAGATATTCTGCATAGGATTTTAGTATATTTCCTTTTGAGCAGACTTAGCTTTTCAGTTTTGAGAGTTACTGTTTAGGAAATTAGGAAGATAATTCCCTAATCTTATAAGGGACTCTTATGTTCCCTTAGGAAGATATTGTTAGGGAACTATCAAAACTATCTTGTTACCTTAGTATCTTATAAGATTAGAGAAGTTTTGATAGTTATCTTGCGGAAGGGGCTAAGCCCATAAGTTCTAACAAGTATAAATAGGAGACCTATTCATTAATGAAAATCAAATTTAGGGATAGGAGATAAACTGATTAAGTTGATTCTCTTACTCCTACTGCAACCAGCTCTCTCCCTCTCTTGCCTCTCTGCCAATCCTCTCCCCCCTTCCTCTCTCCTGCTTCAATCCTCCCTCTAATCCCCAATCATTTCCCCTAAACCCCCATATCATAGATCCTCAAATCAGGGTTGTACCAAATTGGTATCAGAGCCAAGGGAAATGGGGGGGGCTCAATAGGTAGATAGACCGTCCTAATGCGAGCACTATTTCAGTCACAAGAAGCTCGAAATCAAGCTATGGCGCAGATTAGGGAACAAAATCAACAATCTCAACAAGGGATCCAAGACACCCTCATGGATATCGAGGAACCCCGCAAACAAATTGCGCAAAAGTGGTGCAAAACTTGTCTAGATCAAGATGAAGTTGTCATCATTGGTGACTCAACCCGGCCTACCGGCGATCATCCCCAGCCTGTCACCCCAACCTTCGCTACTCCTGCCACCCCTCCTGCACCACAATTGTCACGCACCACCTCTCCCACAACCAATACTGCTACCCCACCAGCCCAACTAGGGCCCTACCCTCACTTGACGACCACCGCCACACCTGCCCCAGTGGCCAAACTCTCCAACATCTTTTCACCCAACCACCACACCACTCACTGCCAGCTCCTTCCCGAAAGCCCTCTCCATTAGCTATAGCCCCTGCATTCTGAGGCCCAACTATTAGGCCTCCCGGTTGGTATGCAAGCCTTCTCCAGACTTTTGCACTGCCTGAATCACCAGCAGTCACAACCAGTGTTTGAAAAAGCGCGCCTAAGGCACACCTTAGGCGCAAGGCGCAAGGTAATGGGGGTGAGGGCTTTTCTAGTCCTAAGCGAGGCAACGTGAGTGAGGCGCATGTAAGGCGGCTAAGGCGCGCCTAAGGAACAGAAGAGCACAAGCGCAAAGGCACACACCTTTGAGCAAAATATCCTTTCAGTAGAAAAAAATCACACAAGGAGCTAAGGACTTAGGGGAGAGGAGTAGACATGCAAATGCCTTTCAACAGAAAAAAAAAATTAAAATCATGTAGGGAGCTAGAGACTTAGGGGAGAAGAGTAGCCATGCATATGTTTTTTAGCAGAAAAAAATCATGTAGGGAGCCAAGGACTTAGGGGAGAAGAGTAGACATTTTTCAGAAAAGGAGAAGCGTATTATAGTTTTAATTGGGGAAAGTAATAGTTGTTTTGGAAAAGATGCACATTCTGCAATGAATACAGGTTGCAAGCCTATAAGCAGAGTCAGGGTCTTCAGGGAAATATAAAAAAGAGAGTAAAATTCATTTTTTAAATACATAGGCAGTATTAAACTCATAAAAAAGAAATAGAGTCAAAGATAAAGAGAGACTTTAGAGAGCTGAGAACTAGAGATAGCAAGAAGAAGTGGCCCACAGTCCACACTATCTGCTAGTATTGGTAGTATTAAACTCACAGGTTGTTGTTTTTCTAAATATTTTCTTGTTATGGTATACATTTTTCTAAAATCTAAGTCATCTTATCATTTTTTAGCCTTTTTGAGTAATTCTGGCGCCTCACATCGCCTAGGCACGCACCTTTACCTTGCGCCTAGCGCCTAGGCTCCAGAACCCCAATCACCTAGGTGGGCATTTGACCTTTTTAAACACTGGTCACAACCGTGGTCTATGCCCGGTCCCAGACACAAACCAAGACACCATGGAATCCCTCTACATTTTCCCCATCACCCTCACTTAGTTTAGATAAGACCCTCTGGCCTGCCAAATGCCAGCAATTACCAATTACCACATCCAGACATCTCCCCAAATATCTCTCGCATACAATTAAATATCGGTCCCGATACGCAATATTGGCCGATATTTATCGGATTTTGGGTCAACCGATACGCGAAATTGGCGATATGCGACGGATTTAAAATTTCACATATTTATCGGCGATATATCGGTTATCAACCGATATTTGCCGATATTTTACCGATATTTACCGATATTTACTGGTATTTGTTAATATTTATTGTGAAAAAAAATAAAAAAATCACGCCGTGATAACCGCGGCATATAAAATATTGTTCGCGACGCTCCGATACCGCGACGGCAACCGCAATTGCGACCGCGACCACTATTTTATTGCTTGATCTCTCGGCAAGTTAAGCGGAGCCTTGGGATAATCTGTCATGAGTAACTATCACTCCGTTCATCTAGGGAGCACTAGTTGTGCGTTTGGAAAGAAGCCCCAAGTCATTTAGGAGGCCAAGCCAATGTCATTATCTGTTTAGGGTATCCAAGAAGAAGCCAGAAGAATCCGATTGCCATTTGAAGCAATTCAGAGGTATTCTAGAATTCTACTATGGCAAACATATGGTCTCCAAGGATCTCTCCTCCACAACGTGGCCCACCTACTGAACCTCCATGGACACTAGCAACCCCACCTACTAGGCAACCTATTATGTGGCCACGGCTTTGACATGTCATGGCACCCTGTCTAAGACTCTGATACTCCTACTGTACCACCAGTTATCAGTTCTTGGCTTGCTCGGTTACTCATCACAAAGTGGAATGGACTTTCTCCAAATCTGGCTACTGCCAAGCTTGTTGCTTCTTTCATTTGCTCCTTTTCCGACTACAAGATTGAGGACAAGCTTGTTTTGGAAAAAGGGAGCAATGGCACAAGCCCTTTGGTCAAGCCTTCTGCCAAGAGACAAAAGGCTGCCACTATTTAGATAATTCTGGCATATGTCTAATATTAGATATTCTGCATAAGATTTTAGTATATTTTCTTTTGAGCAATGTTTGAAAAGGCACGCCTAAGAAAACAAGGCACAAAGGTTTGGGGCTTTTTTCATCCTAGGCGAGGCAACATTAACAAGGTGCATCTAAGGCTCGCGAAGCTTTAAGACGCACGCCTTACTAAAAATTAGCTACTTTTACATTCTAATTTCATTCAAAAAAATCTACAATCAATTGGGAAGGAAAGGAAGGAAGGAAAAAAGGTCATAGGAAGTCCAATAAGCGTAATTTTGATGGAAAAGGAAAGAAATGTATTTAGTATAGAGAAAGAAATTCTGATAAGCTATTTTTGGACTTAATTTTCATATATACAATAACTAAATCTCAAGGAAAAGGAGAAAAATAAGGGTAGTGGGAAGACCAATATACATAACTTTGAAGAGAAAATATTATATATTTTAGGAAGATCAAAAGTGATATTAGACTGGTAATATTGGCGCCTCACTTCGCCTAGGCACACACCTTGACCTTGTGCCCAGCGCTTAAGCTCTAGGGCCCTATCATCTAAGATCCTTGTCGCCAAGATGTGCCTTAGGCCTTTTCAAACACTACTTTTAAGCAGATTTAGCTTTTCAGTTTTGGGAGTACCTAATTAAGAAATTAGGAAAATATCGTCAGGGAATTATCTTAACCACTATCCCATTACATTAGTCAGTATCTAATAAGATTAATAAAGTTTTATCTTGTAAGATTAGGGAAGTTTTGATAGTTATCTTGCAGAGGAGGCTAAGCTTTTGACAGTTATCCTGTGGAAGAGGCTAACCCCATAAGTTGTAACTAGAATAATTGGGAGACCTATTCATTAATGAAAATCAGATTTGAGGAGTTAACTGATTAAGCTGATTCTTTGATTCTCTTCATCTCTGTTGACCCTCTCCCCCCTCCTTCTGCTTCCATTCTCCCTCTAATTCCCAATCAATCCTCCTAAAACCCCCATATCTTAGATTTTCAAATCGAGACTATACCACAGTAACACCCAAGTTTTCACATTTCACTACCGCAAAATTATGTTTTAAATGAAATAATGTAGATGTAAAAATTGGGGCTTTACATAAAGACAATACGATTGGTAGCTAATGACACTACTATTAAGAAAAAGGACCTGTGGCATTTCGTAAATACTTTTTTGTTGGTTTTTTTTTGGGGGGGAGGGGGGAAGGACTAGTAGCATTTTGGTAAATACATGAAAGTTAATATTAAAGCTCAAAATTGATCTTGGCCATCACATTTTGTTGAAAGATCGAGATCAACTGACTGCAATCATCATTGAATCAAGGGGTTCACAATATTTAGAATTTTTATATTAATAAAATATTCAATAAATATAATCAAACCAATATATTTAATCAAATCTATATGATATAAGAGAAAAGTAATATAAGCTAGTTAAAACTACAACAGGCTTGATTTTACCTAACCCAACCCTAAGCCTAACTAGCATAGGATAAATAACTATGTGAGCCCTAAACCTAGAGCCCATTTGCTTCCTCCTTTTTTCTTCCTTCATTGTCATTCACCCACTCCATTTTCCCAACAGTTTTCTCTTTCCTTTCTCTCTCCCCCTCAAAAAAGACCCACCCCATCCCCTTTCTAGCATGAATTTCTACTTTGCCAACCACGCCACTGTGCCGCTTCATTCTCCATGCCGATTCGGCTATATTTTTCCTTGATTGTCAATGCTAATGTTTCACCAACCTAAAATGAAGCACGGAAATATTTTTGAACTTGGAACTTTGAATTCCATAGGAAAAAAGCAGGAGGCTAGCGCTGCGATGATGAGAGAGGTGAAGTCAATTATACAACTCAAGGCGACAATGGCTACCCCATTATGTAGAGTGACCAAATGAATGGCTGTGCAGGTTTTCAATAAATATTTTACGAAACGTTTCATCTCCCATTTTGATTTTAGAAAGGTGAAATGGCTGGCTTCCCACCATTTCTGTGCAACATTGGATTGGGACAAGATAGGTTGAATTCCTAGAACAAAAGCAACAGCAGTACATTCTTTTGTTGCCAATATTGGGGATAGCAACAATACTGCATAACTCTCCCGCTCTATATCTTTTACGTGTTTTCTGGACCTCCCTGCAACCTTCCCTGCTTATACATGCTATTCAAATTCCACAAATTGTAGCTTTAAAAGATAAACTAGAACAATTATGCTTTATTAGGATAACATCTTGAAGAATATAACATTACATAACCACCCAAAAATTTAAATTTAAATTTTCGTTTTTTCTTTTGGGTGGGTGCCAGTAGGGGAGGTTCACCCAGACAGATTTTACTCTGAAATTCTAAGTATGCATATAAAGGAAAAGGGATGGAATCATGGAAGGTGGTTAAACTTCCTATTTCCAACAAATGTTTGAAAAAGCGTGCCTAAGGCACAAGGAGATGGGGGGTGGGGGCTTTTCTGGTGCTAGGCGAGGCGAGGCGATGTGAATGAGGCACATATAAGGCGGTTGAGGTGCGCCAGAGGCGCACGCCTTTGGGAAAATATCTTTTTGGCAAAAAAAAATCACATTGGGAGCCAAGGACTTAGGGGAACGGAGTAGACAGTTTTTGGAAAAAGGATAGCCTATTTATAGTTTTGATTGGGGAGAGCAATAGTTGTTTTGGAAATATCAAGCGAGGACTTAGAGTCGAGGAGAAAATATCTTTTTAGTAGAAAAAAAATTACACAGGGAGCCAAGGACTTAGGGGAAAAGAGTAGACAGTTTTTGGAAAAAGGGAAGCCTATTTATAGTTTTGATTGGGGAGAGCAATAGTTGTTTTGGAAATATCAAGCGGGGAATTAGGGGCGAGGAGAAAATATCTTTTTAGTAGAAAAAAAATTACACAGGGAGCCGAAAATTAGGGGAAAAGAGTAGACAGTTTTTGGAAAAAGGGAAGCCTATTTATAGTTTTGATTAGGGATAGCAATAGTTGTTTTGGAAATATCAAGCAGGGACTTAGAAGCGAGGTGTAGAAATGCACATGCCTTTCAGCAAGAAAAAAGAAAAAAAACTTGCAGGGAGCTATGGACTTAGGGGACGGGAGTAGACATGCAAATGTTTTTCAGCAGGAAAAAAAAATCATGCAAGGAGTCAGGGACTTAGGGGAGAGTAGACATTTTTTGGAAAAGGAGAAGCCTATTATAGTTTTGACTGGAGAGAGCAATAGTTATTTTGGAAAAGATGCACATTCTGCAATTAACACGGGCTGCAAGCCTACAAGCAGAGTTGGGTCCTCAGGGAAATATAAAAAAGAGAGTAAAATTCATTTTTTTTAAACACATAGGTAGTATGAAACTCATATAAAAAAGAAACAGAGTCAAAGTTAAAGAGACAAACCGTAGAGAGCTGAGAACCAGAGACAGCAAGAAAAAGCGGCCCACAATCCACACTATATGCTAGTATTGGTAGTATTAAACTCATAGGTTGTTATTTTTCTAATTATTTTCTTGTCGTAGTATACCTTTTTCTGAAAACTTAGTCATTTAATCATTTTTTAGGTTTTTTGAGTAATTTTGGCGCCTAACATCGCTTTGGCGCGCACCTTCACCTTGTGCCTAACGCCTAGGCTACAGGACCCCTATCGCCTAGGTGCATCTTAGGCCTTTTCAAACATTGTTTCCACCCCACTTCCAAATGCCCCAATGTTAAAATGAAGTCTTATTCTTATAAACTTCAAAGAAATTCAACATTGGCCTTTTTATGCTAGCAAGGAGAAGGCCAAATTAAGCATTATTAGTGTGCAAAGAAAGGCTACTTTTATACAGCTTTTCAGGTCCCAATATATAAAAAGCCTGAACATTTTCTGATAATCTAATCAATTCCTGCAAAAGAAAAGTAGGCAAGGATCCAGAATGGCCACAATGTAAACTAAGTTAATTTTCTGATAAGTATGTACAAGATAGTGAGGATGAGCAAATGTTCTTACATTCAATGCATGCATAGCACCAACTGCTGATTGTTGATCTGAAAATACAGCAAAGGCAAATGGCTGCTGGCAGAAGCACAATGATGCAAAAGAAAACAAAATGAGTATTTATAAGAAGAGAAAATTTAAACAACAAGCCAATAATCTATAAGGTTAGTATCAAAAAATGGTCATAATTATTTTGAACTTTGATTTTTTCTGGCATCCAGCTAGTAGAATAATCATGCTGGGCTATATGTTAAATCTTATGAAAGAAATTCTCTCATATTCCCTTCCATAATTCCAAATCAGTAAACCCCAAAGAAAATGCCCAATAAGGTTTCACCCATTATTGATTCTCTGTGTTCTCTGCTGCTTAACTGCATTTTCCGGTCAGTCCATCTCAGAAAATAAGTTTTCAAGAGAAATGGAGAAAACAAAACAACAATTTTTCCTTCAAAATCAACTGAGAACTGATATATATCATGCTGTTAAAAAAAAAAAAAAAAACACATATAGTACAAAGGGAAAAGTATTGGGATGCTCAAAATTACGCAGGGTCCCAGACCTGGTGCAAATTAAGATCAAGTATTGGGAATGATGGTATTACCCAGTTCAGTTGGTATGGTATACTAGGCCTTGATACGCTGGGTTGATGAATCATCTAAGAATACACAATGTTAATTCATAGTCAAAAGACTTTTAGAACAAATAAAAAATTGTACATAACCTCTTGTCGATATGAGACACATGAACCAGCCTAGAAAGGTTCCAGATTCAGTTGGCTTTTTGCTCTTGAAAATTATTTTTGCAGCGAAATCTTTGCAGCCCCTCCCTTCCAATTTCCAATCCCACCCTTTGAATGCCCCAGTTATTCAATTAAAGAAAACATAGCATGCAGCGCGCTGCAGCAACTGTTTGATCTATAATTCTGTGATGCGGGTTATAAATTGCAATGAAATCGATCAGACCGAAAATAACCTCAGATCTGGGTTGATGATGTTTTCATCAATCTCGATAACTATGGGGCAGCTAAGCTGCATAGTTTCAGCCATGTATTCTCACTGGGACATGTGCTTCAAGCAATAAACCAAAGAAAGTTATGCAAAGTGAATTCAAACTAAAATCTATAGGGTTTGAGCTATACCAATAAAAGTTGAAGAAAGAAACAAATAAGATATGTGCTTTCATGTGCTCATCGTATTCCTAAGCAGTGCACAAATAAGAAATTATATTTGTTGCAACGATAAAAAACTGAACTTTTCCATAAAAACCTACAATAACCATGACCTAAATTAAATACATCCTTTGTTCCCCGTAGTTTGCAGTAACACAGCATCAACCAGATGCTTGTGGAGATGAAGCTGAATTTTAACAAACCCTAACATGTCATCCCATTGTCCTGCGTCTGTATAGACCATCATGTACTTACTACATCCTCAAATTATATCTGCTGGTGCGAGTTATCAACTCTTCCCAAGTATATCAGTAAGAGGCGGTATAATATTTCAAGTAGCTCAAAAAAAATTATTTATTTTATTTCCTACAGTTGTCTCCAAACTCGATGGCATGGTCCGACCTCCAAATACCTACTGACTACTGTCGGGAATGAATTCATCTAGCTACCTAGTGATGAATACATTCCTTTCATGGTAATTATCTTATCTTTATACATGGTGAAATAATGATATAAAAATTTATTGTCAGTTCATTATTTTATTTCAGTTACACGGGAACTCAGCTTAAATTATACTTCTTCATCGGGCTTACTCTTTCAACTTCACGGCAAAATGTAACCACCGCAAAGTGTTTCTTCATTATCTTCCAATGCTCCTAAACCTACTCTCACATTACAATTCGATGAGATGTCAATGAAGAGCGTCATCTGGCCAAATCATACTAATCCTGCTCCGACCTAGATTTCTTCACACGCCTACAAGCAATATTGGCTGCCACTCAGGATTGAAGTTAGGGTTAGATTTCACCAGTCGATCGGGCAATGACTCTCCGATATATTGTGCACTTCTCTCGTAAATCAATTCGCTCAGCAGCCAGACATAAAGTAGAAACAACGAGACAAAAAAAAAAAAAATCAACGATATTACCGTAGATTTTCTGCCACCACCGCCACCACTCCGCAAATTGGAGGACTCGTAACCAGGAAACTCCCGAAACAAATTGTAGATTTCACGGGGCTTGACATCGTCGGGAAGACCAGCAACGAAAAGAGTCCGAACTTCATCGTGTGAAGAAAGCGACGAAGACAGGGATTGTGTGTAGGGATTTAACGGAGGTGGCTGGTAAGAAGGAAGCAGGTGGTTCGGTGGTTCCACAACTATCAAACCAGGGGCTGGCGCTGGAGCTACCGCGATAGGAGGAGGTGGTGCCGAAAGTGACTGATTATTATAGTGGTGGTGGCAAGAGACGTGAACACCGGGAGGCGGCGGATAGTAGCCCATGTCATCCATTGTGAATTTGCGATCAATCAAGGCAGTGGAGTAGCTAAACAGCATGACAGCGGCCGCAGATGTATAACCAATTAACCAGTAATGTTCCGATCTTGCCTGCCAGGCTGCAACTGATACACCCCCCCCCCCCCAACCCCCCCAAAAAAAAAGGGTGTCATGTTGTAATTGTAAATTAGAAAGGATAAATTTCACTAAGAGAAAGAAGCAAAAAAAAATTAATATACCTTTAAAAATTAAAAAATAATTTTTTTTGTCTCTTTTAAACTTTAACTACACAATAAAGACTCAATAATATAATATTAAAATATACTATCTTATCAATCTATATCCCACCATAAACAACTAAAATATTTACTTAATTAATTATATTATTAATTAAATGCTAATTTCTATTATTAAAAAATAATTTGTTAATTTTAATGAAATGTTATAATTTTTTATTTACACATATTAACATATTTTTATCATTTTAATTAATTACAAAATTAATTATCTTCTCGATAATATTTGTATAATATTAATATTAAATATTAAAATAAAAATTAATTTATGTTGTTTTGGCATAATTAAATTTTATTTTACATTTTAAATGTTTAGGCAATTCCTAAAATACCATCAACGACTATTTTTTCTCCAACGGATCTTTATATATATAAGTTTTTATTTTAATAAAAAGTCATATTTTTAATTAAAAGAGTACAACATAAAATATTTTACTGGTGCAACAACAATGAGTATACCAAAACATGAAATTACATAATCAAAGTAGAGCCATGATTTTCTAAAAATTGAAATTACATAGTCGAAACACATCAATAATTTAAAGATAGTGCAACAATACAACTAAAAATACAATAACAAAAAACATTTTAGTTTCTACCGGGACCAAAACGTTACCAGATATACTCGATCAAATCCAGTAATAACCGATGATGAAAATCTCTATCTCGAACTTGGATAATATTTCGAATATATTGTCCATACTCTACTGTACACTCACAAAAATATGGCTCATCTATCTCATCTTCAACAATCATGTTATGTAATATGATGCAAGCATTCATAATGTTGCTCAATGTTTGTACTTTCCAAAATCGTGTTGGATCTCGTATAATGGTAAATCGTGCTTGCAAAACTCCAAACGCACACTCAACATCATTCCTAATTGACTCTTGTACTTGAGCAAATAGTTTATTTTTCTCACCTTGTTGATGACGTATAGATTGGATGAATGTAGCCCATGGTGGATATACCATATGTGAGATAGTAGCCTAAATTATATTGGTTACCATTAAATGTAAATGCTAAATGTGGAGCATTACCATTGTAAATATCATCAAATATAGGAGATCAATCGAGGACATTAATATCATTACACGAACCAAGAGTACCAAAATATGCATGCCAAATCCATAGATCATATGAAGCGATAGCTTCAAGAACGACCGTCGGCTTCCCATATCCTCAAGCATACTGACCTTGCCAACCAACTGGACAATTCTTCCACTTCCAATGCATGCAATCAATGCTACCAATCATACCCGGAAACCCACACTGCTCATTCACATAAAGTAACCGTTGGAGGTCTGATTGGTTCGGCCTCCTCAAGTATTCTCATCCGAAAACATTTATCACGCCTTGAGCGAACTTCACAACGCATTCTCTTGTTGTGGTTTCTCCAAGACGCACATATTCATCATAACTATCAGCTAACATTCCATATGTCAACATACGCAAAGCGGCTATGCATTTTTGCAATGGTGATAAACCACGCCTCCCTGATGCTTCAAATCTTTGAGTAAAGTATGGAGTGTGGTTACCTAAAGCTTCCACTATACGAAGGAAAACAGGTCTCCTTATTCGAAATCTACGACGAAATTGTGCATCTGTATAAGTTGGATTCTCATAAAAGTAGTAAGCATACAAACGATTATGGCCACCTTGATGATCCTTGTTTATGTAATTACGTTTCTTGACTCTTCTTCGTGGTTGCGCATATTGTGAAAGCTCTTGTATTAACTTATGCTGGTGGCGTAGTTGATTTTCAAGGTTAAATATGCAATCATCGAACTTTTGCACTATTTCATTTTCTATGTCATTGGATGTATTGTACTCTTCATCATCTGATGAAGACTTCGACGAAGAATGTGTGGATGCGCTAGAAGACATGTTTTGCTTAATTCTTTGTGAAACTTGATGGTTGGTAAGAATAGATAGTGGTAGATGGTTTAGGTTGTTGGCCTAACTTCATGTCAAATATATAGAGCTTGTGGATTTTGTAATAATGTAGATCACAAATAATGTGTTGGGTGAAGAAAAAGGCAACCCATGTACATATAATAATGGTGTTCCGATGCATTGGATAAAAACAAAGGCATCCAATGTGCCTACAATAATGTATATTCTTACCTAAAAAGCATAACACAAATAATGAGCTACGTAAAGAAAAAGAAACTCATGTGCATACATTATTGGTGTTCTGACAACTAAAACATTAATGATCCTTTGGAATACAACACATTACTTTGGAACACAACCATCAAGTTGAAAATTACTTTGGAATACATCAAAAGCGTAAAAATTAAACAAAAGCTAGTACATAGAGTTAAAATGCGGATAACTAAAACATTACTTTGGAACACAACATAAATGCATAAAACATACAACAACATAATAAAAATAGATAGGAGCATTAATCATAAGTCTTCCTCATTCATCATCTTCAGGGCACAAGTCAGCTTTCAATTGTGCAAACCACCTATCTTGTTGAGGTGTTCTATTTGGTAGTAATGATAATTTCTCATATCGTCTCCACTTCTTCATCATGATCTTATCCTCATCAATTTTTTCCCTACGAGCTTCCAAATTCATCTTTTCCTCTACAATTTTGGTATAATTTTGAATTGTGTGAGACGCCTCATTTATTGATTGATTGGCTGCATTTACCGAATTAATTGCCTAATTGACAATAACACGTTTTCCTGTTTGTTGCTTGCCTAGAGGACAAGGCAGGAACTATTCTATTAGGGGGGCAACACTAGTTGGAGTGCTAGGATTTGAGGATGTATTTGAGTATGTACCGCTTTTATTCACCCTACTCCTCTTTGCTCCACTGCTTGTAGATTCAGATGGTGGGTCATGATATTTGGCTTTCCACTTTAGCTCATGCCTCAATATTTCCCAAACATAAATTCGGTTAAATTTCTTGCCATTAGTAGTTACATAGAATTTGTGTGCTTTATTAAGAACATCAATTTCTGATTCTCCGCTTTTTTGCTTTCTAAGTGCTTGATTGTATACAGCACTAAACTTTGCGCTTTCTTTCGAACTCGTCCTATAGTGATTCTTGCATTGATTGGGGATTTATTCACGACTAGAACCTCTAAATTTATTATAGCCTTCAGCGATTTTATCCCAAAAAGTATCAAACAATTGATTAATTCCTACAAAGATATTATTCATCACGTTAATGTACGTATGGACTAATGTCTTGCTATCTTCTCTGGACCAAGTAAACTTTGGGTGCTTTTTTTTCCTTGAGTGTATGTCAACAATAGAGCTTTCCTCTTCCCCCTCCGGCTCCTCCTCCTCCTCCTCATCATCATCATCATTGCCGCCACCGTCAACATTTCCACCAATTTCTTCATTGACATCATTCATACCAAGTTGTGTCGAGAAAGTAGAAAAAAGCATTTGTGACATCTATGAACCTCTACTAGAACTAGGGGTCATAGGGTGTTGATTTATCGAAGGTTCCGGTGAATAATCTCCTTGATTAAAATTCCATCTTTCAGATTGAGTGGGTAGAAAAGTTTGAGCTTGTGGATAAGAATGGTTTGGTGAGTACGAATCGAATTGTCTAGATGATGGATGTTGAGGTTGATGTTGAGAAAATGGTGGTGAGTTCTGACTGTATTGAGTGGGTGGAAAAATTCGAGCTTGTGATTGATCTAGAGTTGGTGTGTAACATTCCAATTGTTGGAATTGTTGTGAAAGGTTTGGGGTATTGGAATTTATTTGAGAATTTTCCCAATATTCCATATTGGGTACTTGGACTCCATAATTTTGCATATTTTGAGTATGTTGTGTACCTTGACGAAATTGGTTACTTTGTGGTTGTTGACGGGGTGAATGAGCTTGTGGAATTAGTTGCTTTCTAACTTTACCTTTGCCTTTGTTGATGGTATGATTTGAGTCCATTTTGAAGGTAATTATTACAATAATTACAATATGAGTGTTAAATAAAAAATTAATAGAGTTTATAGTAGTAGTAGTAGTAAAAATAAAGAAGATCAACAATTTCTAATACTAATTAATAATAACATTAACGATCATATTAAAGACAATGACAATAGAAATTAAATATACTAACATAAATATTAATTAATAAGACTAATAATAACAATAAAAATAACTAGATAAGAGTAACTAAATAAATTTTTAACTAGATAGTTATTGTTATGAATAAATATTAATTAATAAGACTAATAATAATAATAATAACTAGATAATAGTAACTAAATAAATTTTTAGTAGATAGTAACAACAATAATAATAACAATAACCAAATAAGAGTAACGTAAATAAAATTATAACTAATAACATTAATAATAACAGTAATAGTAACTAAATAAGAGTAATTTAGTCTCTTTAAAAAAAAGAGGCATTAAAATAGATTTATAGCTAATTAATAACAATAACAATAACAATAATGACAACAATAATAATAAAATATGGAAGATGCTGTGAAAAATATGATATGGAGACAACCTATTTATAGATTCCAAAATCCATTATTTAAAAAAAAATTGTGAAGATAATAATGAGGATAATAAATTATCCAAAAAAAATCTAACTAACAAATGAGGCATTGACACTTGGCGGAAAATATTGATAATTTTTTTTTTGTTATTTTCGTTGATTAAATAATAAATTTCAAATGTCTGTAGCACAAAATCTTATGTTTTAATATAAAAAATTAAAAAAATGTTTAAATCAGCTGCATTGCGTATTAAATGCATTTAATACGGTCGTTCTATTTCGGAGCAAAGTTTTGCATCGGTGCAGGAAATAGCGCTCGCCTACCTTTTTTGATCTTTTTGCCTTGTTGCTGTGGACGGTCTAAGCTAATATAATACTTGATATAATTCTAGTTAGATAATATATTTTTTAAACAGTCAAATTTAGAAATCATGCGTTCTAATTTTTTTTTATTATACTAACGTCTTATTAATAATTTTATTTTTATATGACTAAAATAAAAATAAAATCTAATCTTGAATATTTTTTTAAGTATGGATTATATTTTTTTTCAAAATTTGTAGAGTTTTCTAGGTTTTTTTTATTAAAAAAAATGACATTTTCATGTTAAATAAAAATTATTAAAAAATATCATTTTTTCCCTATTCATAATTAAAAAAATATTTATTAGTAAAAAATTATTATTTGAATTATATAAAACTTAAAATATTAATAAAATAGTATTAAAGTGAAACTAAAAATTCAATCACAAGGTAGCCAAATAAAATTCTTTAAAATGTATAGTATCTAAGTGAAATCGAGTAAGATGTGATGGCATTATAGTAAAATTTATCCATTTAGGATATATATATATATATATATATATTTGGTCAACTTTTCTTTTTTTTAGTTATCCATGTGTTTTGTAATAAAAAAAACCAAATATTAGAGTATGTTCAAATTTGGAAGTTTAGAAGTTAAAAGTTATAAATTCATTGAAAGCTGGTAAAAACTAATTTACGAAAAATAGAGTTTTTTCATTAAAAATAGATTATTTACTAATCAATAAGATAAAAGTTACCTTATAACTTGCTTTGTATATTTTTTAGAATTTTTATTATAAATAATCATCCTTGTTGATTTCTACTTTAGGCATAAAAAATATTATATTAAGTATTTATTATTTCAACTTCAATCAAAAAGTCAAATGTTCATCACCTTAAAAGGAGGTTAATATTCATCAGCTCAAAAGTTAAAATTCATTACCACAAATACAAATAAGCTCAAAAGCTAATATTCATCAGTTTTAAACAATAAATATAATTTGAAATAATCAGCAACTAAATACTTAGATTTACCTTTTCAAAGCCACATATCTTTTGGCTCATGGGATAATATTTATCTACTAAAAAACGTATATTTATTAGCTTAAAATAATGCATATAATCTTAAACAATCATCAACTAAGGTTATATGATTTTTGCTGATTTAATTTGATTTAAAAATAATAATATGTTATTATTATTATTATTATTAAATTATAAAAATGCCATAATTATTACTTATTATTACTATTTACCGTAAATACTATTGGTATCATTATATTATAAATAATAACATTAGTTTGATATTATTTTCATTATTATTAAAATTTTATTGATGTGTTATAATAAATCCTAAAAAAATGAAGTGAGCATACCCTAAAGATGTACATTCTCAAATGCTAATTTTTGGTTTAAAACTCAATTAGCTTAGAGCTTATATTTATCGATTTAATAATTTAAATATTACTGACGACATAATTTATATTGTTGTTAGTGGACCTTTTAGTAAATATTTTTCATATTTATGTTGTTGTTGTTGTATAGGGGTTTCATTGAATTTGATGCTATAAAAGATCTAATGTAGTTAAGTACCTTGATGCACATATAATCCTTACAAACACTATTAAGGATCTCAACAAATGTGTAAGATTTTACGCTAATTTAAAGCATTCAGATATATTGAATTTAGGGATCCTGTAGGTGAAACTATTAAAAGCTCTCTTCAATGACCTAATGAGCAAAGTTGATACCTTGCCTTCTTACACTAGATGTAATAAGATCTTCTACATCATTGCTTATTGTGTTTCCTCTAAAGTATAGGATCCTCTAAAGTCCAGTACAACCTCTAGAGTCTGCTTGTGTCTAATTTGTTTTTTCATGTTTAATGGCGAACCATCAATGAGTCCATGCATATTTTATAAATTCATTTAGTAAATTCTTATGCATTAAAAAGTATCTATTGATTATTTAAGATTGCTTGATTCAGTGCCACTTCTCAAAGCAACTTATCTTACATAAAAATCTATACAAAGAGGATTGATTGCTTGGTAATACTTGTTGGTTATTGACACCCAAAGTTTCAATATTCTAATGGTAAGGGAAATCCATGCTAGCACATGATGCACTTCATTTAAACCTATAACAATACATGTAGTGGAGGAGATCTATCAGTGAAGATGTTTGTACAATCATTAGAGGGAAACACCTTTAATTGGTATACCAACCTTCCTACAAAATCTATTTATAATGTGTACTATACTCATAGAACTGTGAGTATAGTAGAGATTGCTAACACCAAGCAATGAAAGAATGAACCCGTTGAATAATACATCGAGCAACGGCGTTCGCTAAGTTTGGATTGTTAAGATTGCCTCAATGAAGCATTTACTTTAGAATATTTATTGAATGAATGTATTGGGTATTGCATACATCAAGCAAAGGTACCATGTCCAAATCTTTCTTTGAGTTATCTACCACAACTCATGACATAGAAGTTAATATTGCCAAACTTGGATATAAAATACCCATGTTTGAGGAACCAAATAAGACAATAATTTAAGAGGAATGAGATTCTTTCCATAGTAACAATGATCATTGTAATATCCCAAAATCCTAATTTCCGAAATTATGGCCAAATAAGGAATTATTAGGAAAATTAATTATATAAACTCATTTATTAAGATGTAGAGAGTTAATTAAGGTATATTAAGAGGAAAATAATAAAGAATTTAATTGGAAGAAAATTTGGGTATTTTTCTAATTAGCATGGAGGTTAAGGAAATTTATCCAAAATAGCCTAACTAATTTAAAAATGGATTTAATTATTATAATTAAAATAATTATTATTAAAATTAAATATCTAAATTATTTATATAAATAAATAAAGAACAAATATCCCCAACCATTTTATCATTTTCCATTTTCCTTTTTCCTTTTCTCCTTTCTTTTCTTTTTCTTTCTTCCTCCTTTAATTTTTTTTCTCTTCTTCCTCCCCCGGTTTGGGCCAGCCCGTCGGCCCAAATCTCCTTTCCCCCCCGTCTCACGCGCCCGGCCTGCGCAGCCCAGACCCCCTCCCCGCCTCTCCTTCCTTCTTCTCGCCCGCAGCCCAGCGCCGTGCGACGCCAACCCCCGTGCGCCCGTGCGCTGCGTTTTGCCCTCAGTACCGTCGAAACGCCGCGTCACGCTAAACGACATTATGACCGTTGCCAGCCTTCGACGCGACGCGACGTTTTCCTCCCACAATCCTCAAAACGCCGTGTTTTGTTTTAAAACTTTATAACGCCGCCGAACCGGCCGGTTCCCTTCCTTTTCTTTTCCTCCCCTGGACCGCCGGTCCTCCTCCTTTCCCCTTCCTTCTTCCTCCCCAACCTGTAACTCGACCCTGCAACCCTCGAATATCGCCGGCCACCTCTGCACGCCGACCGTCCTCCCCTGCCCTTCCCTGCCCCTCTCCCGTCGTTTTCTTTCTCTTTTCGACCCCGACCAAGTCCCTCTCTCCCTTTCCCGCGTGCCCTTCTCTTTCCCTTTCTTCTCCCCTCCCCGACCCGACCTGCCATGGCAGGACCTGCCGCCTGCCGGCCAGCCTGGCGCCTGCACCCCGCACCCTTTTGTCTTCTTCCCCTGGCCTTGCCCGACCACCCTACCTATAAATACCCCCATTGATCACCTGGGTTCGGGATTTGGAACCCCGAAACCTTGGGTTTGCTCCCTCTCGCCGCCGCCCCATCAGACCCGTCGACCGCCGCCGTCCCCCAACGCTGCCGGTCGAACGCCGCCCAGAACCCCACCTTGCACCACCCTCCACCTAACCAAGTCCCCCTCAGCCCTCGATTTGCCTTGCACGAGCCACCCCAGGCCGTGCAAAATCGCCACCCCGAGCAACCCCTTCCAGCCCATCGCCGCCTTGCGCCACCTCCTGCCGCCTCCTCCGCCTCTACCAGCCACCCTTCCACCCTCCAAAATGCCCAGCAGACCTCTCTCTACCTTTCCCTGCCTTCAACTTTCCCTGCCTCCCTCTCCTCCTTCCTCCCTCATCTTCCACCTCTCTCCACCACCCTCGGCCGCCGGCGTCGCCGCCGCGCGCCGCCGCCCCTTGCCACGCCACCACCCTCACTCCACTCCCCTTCACCTGCTGCTTCTCCCCCACCTCAAACTTCTCTTTTCCTCCTGCCATCCAGCCCCCACCTTGATCTTTTCCCTTCCCTTCCTCCTCCACCGCCGCGCGCCGCCGCTGGACCACCACCAACCCTAGGTGGTTCTCCACCCATCCAAACCCTAACCCCCTTTTTATATAGCTGCTACTATTTTCTACCAATATTAACACTAATATACTTATTATTATTATTATTATTATTATCATTATTATTATTACTTTTATTATTGTTATTACTACTATTATTATTATTATTATTATTATTATCATCATTATTACCATTATTATTGTCTTTATTATTAATGTTCTTATTTTCTTACTAATACTAACATCCCTTTTAAACCCTAACCTATATTATACTTAACTTTGGTCTTATTTTTATAATTATTAGTATTAACATTTTTATTATTATTATTTCTATTATCCTTACTATGGTTATTATTATTATTGCTTAACCTTACTTGGTTGTACTATTGTTATTATTATTATTATTATTACTATTATTAGTATTATTATTATTACTATTATTATTATTGTTATTGTTATTATTATTATACTTAACACATTGTCACCATTGTTAATAATAATACTACCTTATCTTACCCATGTTACTTAACTCAAGCTAGTAAATATCATTTGGTTGTTAACTAAGAAGAGTACTTGAACCTTATTACCATACCATTTAACATTAACCCTAACCTCATTATTATGACACTATTATTAAATATTACTATTATTACTACTATCACTACCTTATTGTTGTAATCAAAAGCATTTGAACCCTTTTATTATTCAAGAATATACAACTATTATCATTATCACCCTTAGGAATAGTTACTTGTAATATTGTGACCTTATAATAATATTATTTCGAATATGACACCATTAGTAGACTTAGCCTTAAAAATGCTAGGGTTTCTCTCACTATAAACATTAGTGTCACTAGTATTAGTTTTATTATTATTATTATCACTATTTTTCTATAGTTAGCATGAACATTGTTATTATAAGAATAGGGCTAACGGGTCTAATAATATAAGTGTAACAATAGGTATTAAAAATAAACATATTTTGACTACTAATATTTAGTATACTAATTCTAAGGTAAAAACCCTAGTTTTTGTATAAAACCCTTTTTAGTAATAAAAACCCTAACCCTAAACTAGAATGAGGATTGATAGTAATTATAAGGGAAACTAATACTTAGCATTTTTCCCTTTTATAGGTAACCCCGACCAAAGCCCTAAGGAGTTAGAGGAGCGTGCTCCAAGGCCGGCGTCGCCTTAGGTAAGGACGAAGCTAATGGCCTTGTGCTATGTGTGACATGGATGTGTTGAATGTTATGTATGTCATGTTATGCCATGTATTATATGATTTGTGTATAACTTGTCTTATGTGTAGCGCAGCTTGGAGATTGAGGTATGTTGTATGTGCTTCCGTGACATGAGCATGACATTTATATGTATGATGTTTATGATGTAATATATTATGGCCCACTAGGACATGCATGTTAAGATAAATGGTAATATGAGTTGGGAACCATCATGGGAGTCTTGAATTTTGTATGGTGGTATTAGGGTTTGTATGGTGGCATAAATGTTCTATGGTGGTACTAATGATTTCATAGTGGTATTAATGGCTTATGGTGGTATTCAGGTTCGTAGGGTGGTATTGTGATTTTATGGAGGTATTAATGTTGTATGGTGGTATTAGGGTTTGTATGGTGGTATTAGGGTTTGCATGGTGGTATTAGGGTTTGTATGTTGGCATAAATGTTCGCATGGTGGTACTAATGATTTCATAGTGGTATTAATGGCTTACGGTGGTATTCGGGTTCGTAGGGTGGTATTTGTGATTTTATGGAGGTATTAATGTTGTATGGTGGTATTTGTGATTTTATGGAGGGGATGATGTTGTATGGTGGTATTAGGATTTGCATGGTGGTATTAGGGTTTGTATGGTGGTATTAGTATTCGTATGGCGGTATTAATGATTGTATAGTGGTATTAATGACTTACGGTGGTGTTAGGGTTTACCTGGTGGTGTTATGGGTTGTATGGTGGTATTAATGTTGGTATGGCGGTATTAGGGTTTTGCATGGGAGTTAACGATCGTACGGGATTAGGGTTTGGAGTGATTAACTCTGGGGTGTTGTGATTAAGTAGGGTTGGAGTAACTAATCGTGATTATTGAGGACAATTAAGGTTTGGGATGGCTAAGTATGGTGGTTATGGTAAAATAGGGATAAGAGTGGCTAACCACGGTTGGTGTGGACAACTAGGGTTGGTTATGGCTGCTTAGAGTTGTTCGGTGTTATCATGTGTATCTATTGATTGAAGGGTAGTTATGTATGTGAGACTTTATTAGTTGTGTTGAGTACAGTATAAAGAGAATGATTTATGCATGTCAAGGGTGATGTGTGATTCAATAAGACACGGATAAGACACTAATAACGTAAAGCGAAAGACCGTTGAGCCGAGCCTTGTGCGTTTCGTTCCGGTCCACCGGCTATAATAGTGGTCAGAGGCATTTTGCCCTGTGCATTTCATTCCGGTCCACCGACTATAATAGTGGTCAGAGGCATTTTGCCCTGTGCGTTTCGTTCCGGTCCACCGGCTATAATAGTGGTCAGAGGCATTTTGCCCTGTGCGTTTCGTTTCGGTCCACCGGCTATAATAGTGGTCAGAGGCATTTTGCCATGTGCGTTTATTTCCGGACCACCGGCTATAATAGTGGTCAGAGGCGTTCAGCCCTGTGCGTTTATTTCCGGACCACTGGCTATAATAGTGGGGGATCTCAGCTCGATAGACCCAAAGTAAATAAGTTAAACCATGGGAAAAATACTAAGTACTTACAGTAGAACACCATGTTGAGGCGGGGCCAGTCCAGTCCACCGGTTAGAATAGTGGTCAGAGGCGTTCTGCCCTGTGTTTTTATTTTCGGTCCACCGGCTATAATAGTGGGGTCCCCGTTCTCACATGGATTATTGAAGAATGCGTGAAATGGACTTATTTCATTAATGAGAATACAGAATAAGAAATCAGAAAGTGATTAGATCTATTCATGCATGTCATCGTATGTTATTTATGTGTTGAATGTGGGTCTTGTGTGCTATGTGTGCTATGTGGTACGATTGTGTGTTTGGCCTTAGCGCACCAGCGCCCTTACTCAGTATTGGACCCGTACTGATACTACCTTGATTGAATGGGTCCTGTGATGATCCACCAATGGTGGGGAGCAGACCTACCTACTATGCATGTTTGATCGGTTACAAATTGTGGGGTGGAAGGCTTGGATTGAGTGAGTAGGAGATCCGGATATTAGTCCCTTGGGATCTGTTTTATTTGGCTATATTTTGTACTACGCTTATTGTTTTGAAACCGTACTCGAAGTTGTATTCCTAAACGATATTTTAACTGTTGTTGACTCGTGGTTTTCGTGAATGGTCTATGTTAACTATGGACCTATGTTTTGATGACTCTTACTTAAGGATTGTTTAGTTTAGCCTTAGCACTTAGTATCGGGACGGTAGGAGTGAACCGGTCTGGTACTAAGTGTGGCGGTAATACCCCCAAGTTTATGGTTTTAATTCTTTCGCTTCCGCTAAAACCTTTGTCTTAAACGGAATTTTTCAGTAGTAAATTTGGGGGTGTTACAATCATTGTCACGTCTCCAGCCGCCATATTGCCTAGGCTGCATAGGCGTGGTGGGAATAAAAATAACTCTAAAAAAAAGTTTGTGAGAAGGCAATTGACTATGAAGGAAACATAGGCAAGGCAATACCCATTCCTTAATTATAACATCCTTGGTATGATGGGAAAAAAACTACTAAAATAGAAGGTGACAGAGGCACCAAAGTTGAAGCATCCACAAAATATAGGATGATTGGAAGATATAAGGTATTGCATGGTTCATCTATACATTAGTCACCCGACAAAGAAAGACATCGCCTTAAAAGATAAGATCATGAAATTAGTATAAAAAAATGGTATGATTCTTCTCAACTTAGAACTTGCAACAATAGAAGAAATTATATATTAACACGAGATTTCTCTCCTAAATCAATGTCTACGAAACTAAGATCATTAGACCTGGATTAGAGCAAGAAGGAATTCTCTCATAAGATTCAGTCTGGGAGCCTCAAGCTTACTTTGGCTTATATCACTAAAAGTAGCAGATCATAATAGTGTTATGATGCCGATGACTCCTAAAAAAAACAATATGTCACAATCCAACAATGAAAATGAAGGTTGGACCTGGGTAAAAAAAGAGAGAGAGAGGATAAGGATTAACATATTCAAAAACCTCAATAACAATAACACAAGGGCAATCAACCTGGGGAAAAAAGGGTTTACAATGCCGAGCAAGAGAAAGAAGCTAAAGTTAAGGGGACAAAGTTATCAAAGCAAGAGTTATGTGAACAAGTCATGCTTGCAAAATTATTCTCGCCCAAGTTCTTGTAGACACGTGAGGTTAAAATAACATCATGCCATGAAGTTAAAGATGCAAAGGGAGAAACACCAGACAATGAGCTATGAATCTCTCATTTTGGCCAATTGAAACCTTGAATAAAAATAAGGCCTTTTATTTTGTCTTGTTCAGTAAAGGATGATATCCAAGGAAATATTATTTATAAAAAAAAGATTCAACATTTTCATGTACATGGAGCATAAATCTAGAGAGATAGAGAGGAGAACAATGAGATAAATTAGGGGCAAAACAAGCCTCGTTAGTTCCAGATGACTAAGGAAATTAAGTGAGAAGTCTCATTCCATCGTGAATGAGGCACTACACAAGGTTGTAAATCAACATAGGTGGATCACATAAAACTAAAGAAAGGCATGTAATAACCTTGAATTGGCGAAAGTAGGAAATGTTAGTGGAAATTTTCACATAAAAAAATTCAAATGGCATCATCAAACCTCCTAACTAATATAGATGACTCAATTCAAAAGGTAAGAAAATAAGATGAGCCTCCAAAACTTGAAGGTAGATGACAAGTTACTACATAAGAGGCAAAAGAGTGCATCTGGGGACAACAAAAAGTCAAGAGCGACATTCCTCAATAAATTACTCGAACTTGTACAAAACAAAAACAAACATAATAAGAAATGCCCAATCACAATCCCAATATCATGATACACAAGATGACCAAAGCTTGCACACTGCAACAAATTGTGAAGCTTTCAAAGCTACAATAACGGCTAAAGCTCCTAAGCTACACTGATGATCGAATCTTCTAATTTGTAATGATCAAAGTTCTCAAGCTGCAACGACAAATAAAGCTCTCAATCTATAATAACGTCAAAATTTCCCAAGTTGTAACAACATCAAAAGCACATAATATGCAAAAATGATTCAAGGCTCCCAAGGTGAAATGGTCAAAGCTTCTAAGCTATAACAATGAGGTTCCTAATTCGTAACAATAACCAAACTACTAATTTACAACAACATCTAAAGCTTCGAAGACTACAATAAAGAGCAAAGCTCTCAAGCTACGACAATCAAAGTTCAATTAATGATCAAATAACTCAATATAAAAAGAAAAGAAAAACTAAAGTCTCAAGTTCCAACAACGACCCAAGCTCCCAAGCTACCTAACACTCAAACCTTTATGTTTTGTCAACAATAAAAGCTTTTCAAGTTGCAATAGTGGTCAAAATTTCCACATTACATCAACAATAGTCCAAAGCTCTCTAGATACAACAATGATCAAAGCTCCCACGCTGTAATGATCAAAGTTCTCAAGTTACATCAAAAAACTAAGTCCCTAAGACTCTAATAATATCCAAAGCTCTCAAGCTACAATGATGACCGAAGCTCCCAAGTAGCAACGGTTAAAGTTCTACCATTGCTCAAATATTTCAAGTTGAAACATAAAAACATTGCAAGTTGCAAACAACCAAAGTTGCTAAGTTACATAAACAATAAAAAATACTCTTAGCCCATAGGAATAAAAAGTGTGAATGGTAGAAAAAAAATATATACTCCTAACCCACTTGAGTATAAACTATAAAAAATGACACTTTTGATCCCCACAAAGATAAATTGTGAATCCAACAAAATATAAAACTCTTAGCCCACACAAGCATAAATTGTGAATAGAAAAATAAATAGGTAAAAAGTGCAACACTCCTCTCACTGTCACTTGTCTTACTAGAAGGGAGGATACTACAACTTGTTAAGAGTTTGAGCAACAAGTGGTCATGATCCATCTATTTGGAAATCACATTGTCTCAAGTTTACGGATTGCAATAACATTCTCTCTTCAACGTTGTGACGATCGAAGCCCTTTAGCAGCGTTAATGATCAAGGATCATTAACTACATTTGTAATACCTTAAATTTTAGCTAACCCTAACCCTGAGTAATTTACCTTGTAACTGAATCCTAATATTGGGAAATTAATATTTCCACCTTATCCTTATTCTCCAACACTAGAATTTAACCTAACCCCGATTTATCAATAATTAAACTATCCTAATATCCTAACCTAAATTATATTAATCTTATTCCTATCAAAAACTAAACATATTAATCTCCTTATTTCTTTTCCCTTTTTTCTTGTCTATCTTCTTTCCCCTTTCGACCAACTCCCTCTCCTTTTTCTCTTCCCCCCTTCTCCCTATGTGAAACATTATCCACAGATAATGCCTGCACGCCCAATCACCCCTATCACATACCAAACCATCCCCTACCCCCATGAACTCCCAGTTCCTATGAATATGGGTTGTGGTTGAAAATTTTCCTTTAGCCTTTGCACCACACTCCCTCCTCTCGTTTCTACATCTACATCTGCATCCACATATGTGTGTGTGTGTGTGTGTCCAAAATCAAATGCCCTACCGCCCTCTTTTTTATCCCTTTTGTTTTGGCAACAATTGTAACACCCCAAAAATTCACTACTGAAAAATTTCGTTTTATTAAAAAATTTAGCATAAGTGAAATGCAAGACTTGTGAATTCTGGGGATATTACCACCACACTTAGTACCGGAACGATTCACTCATACCGTTCCAATACCAAGTGCTAAGGCTAGAAAATAAAATACCAATTGCTAGAAATTCAAACCATATTAAAAAAAATCAAAATAGCACAATGAACCATTTATAAGAATGGAATCCACCAATGGTGGTTACAAAAACAACAATAATATTAAAACTAGGAATTTAAAAGAGAAAGGAAAAACCCCTAAAGGTTCCGGATGATTCCTTATTCTCTTTCCCATTGCCCACTTGAATAGCACCTGAAAGGGACCTGCAAGGGACACTGCTCATTGAATAGGCAAGGGCCTCACGAATGGAACCCTTCAGTACTATGGTACTGTAACCCTTTAAAAATACACTTAAAAGCAGGCCCACAATGTAACACATGATACAACACTATATTCATATATAACAAGATGTGCATACATAACATTCACATACTTAACATTCAATCAGATATTAATAGGTTGTAATGTACAATCGATACTTTTGGGCCTTAAGCCATGTCATAGTGCAAAGTCAATACTTTCGGGCCTTAAGCCATTAGTCCATCATTATCCAATCATCTCTCAGTTTTTATATCCATGTGAGTGCGAGAACCCCGCTATTGTAGCCGATGGATCAGTCACTTATAGGGCAAAACGCACCTAACCATTATTATATACCGGTGGATCGGTCTCCAGGGCAAAACGCTCTTGGCTACTATTATGCTGGTGGATCGGTCTGGCCCTGACTCTCACGGTGTTCCACTGTAAGTACTTAGTGTCTTTTATGTGTCTTATCAAACTTAGGGTTTGGTTTATTGAGCTCGGGATCCCCCGCTATTATAGCCGGTTGATCGTTCACTTATAGGGCAGAACGCACCTAACCACTATTATATGCCGGTGGATCGGTCTCTAGGGCACCCCGGCACCTGACCACTATTATGCCGGTGGATCAGTTTGGGCCCAGCTCAATAATTTTCCACTTTAAGTGATTAGTGTCTTATTCGTATCTTATTCAAAAGTATTTCACCCTTGATATGAATGTCACCGACCTCTATTTCTATCCTCCCGAGAGGGCCCGTCCTATATCTTGAGACATTTGCGCCACTTATCACACCTTGACTTCCATTCCCCCTTACATATACTTATAACGAAAACCAAACTCCTAAGGGTGTGGGTTGAGACCCAACACCTTATGACATTCAAATCCTCTCACCGCCACTCTCTAGGGTTTCCCTTGAAACCCTAATCGGACCTATGTGGCCCAACCTTTCTTTTATCGTCCAATACCTCATCTCATTTAGTTTCAACCCAAATCCCATCACTCTACTCGCCAATCATACATGTGATCGTAAAACCCTAATTGGCCGCTCAAACCCTAACACCTTTCTTACGTAAGAATTATCCCACACAAACCCTAGAAACCTCCCATGTAGGAGTTGCATCACTCATTCGTTTTAATCATAATCTCCTTCTATTTTTCCCCCTATGGATCATGATATATTAAGGTCAATATCGTGTCCCCTTAGTCAACTCACTTCCCCTTTGTTCCTTTTTATCCTTTCACCCCATGTCATATTATTAAACATCCTAGCATGCATGTCCTAAGGGATCATACCATATCACATCGTACGCTCAACACATATAATCATCATCCACATGCCATAAGGAAGTCACATAAGTATACATCACTCGAAGTTGCGCTAAAAATGATTAATCATTAAGCATAAAGTACATAATAGGGCATAACATATGGCACACGAGGCATATAATATACACATTGTTGTTCTAGCCACATCCCTACTCGGTTTGGGTTACTAAGTTATCTCCCACACTTATTAGGTCACCAATCACCCTTCATAATTGTTATACTTATCATAATTCCCATTTGGTTGGGTAGATAACCGAATTACCCTTCTCCTTCGTTTAATTACTAAATTGCCCTTTGGTTGGATAAATTACCAAATTATCCTTCTACATTATCGTAATTATCAATTTGCCATTTAGTTGGTTAAATCATCAAATTACCCTTTTGAAATCTCATAATTGCCTGATGGCCCTTATCCATTATTATAATCACCAAATTACTCTTATCCATTATCATAACTACCAATTTACCCTTATGTTGGTTAGTTTACCAAGTTACCCTTCTCCATTATCATAATTACCATTTTACCCTTCTCAATTATTATAATTATCATTTTACCCTTCTCCGTTATTATAAATATCAAATTACCCTTCTCCATAATTATAATTGCCAATTTACCCTTCTCCATTATTATAATCACCAAATTACTCTTATCCATTATCAGAATTACCAATCTACCCTTATGCTGGTTAGTTTACCAAGTTACCCTTCTCCATTATCATAATTACCATTTTACCCTTCTCAATTATTATAATTACCATTTTAACCTTCTCCATTATTATAATTACCAAATTACCCTTCTCCATAATTACAATTGCCAATTTACCCTTCTCCATTATTATAAATACCACCATTATTATAAATACCAATTTACCTTTCTCCATAATTATAATTACCAATTTACCCTTCTCCATAATTATAGTTATCAATTTACCCTTCTCCTTAATTATAATTACCAATTTACCCTTCTCCATTATTATAAATACCAATTTACCCTTCTCCATTATTATAAATACCAATTTACCTTTTTCCATTATTATAAATACCATTCTCCATTATTATAAATACCAATTTACCTTTCTCCATAATTATAATTATTAGTTTACCCTTCTTCATAATTATAATTACCAAATCACCCTTTGCTATTACTATAATTACCACGTTATCCTTTTATTTGTAAAATTACTATTTTGCCCTTTACTTTTAAAATTATCATTTTATCCTTTACCTCTAAAATTACTATTATACCCCTTTTCATACAAAATTACCGTTTTACCCTTTACCTTCAAAATTACCACTTTACCCTTTACTTCCAAAATTACCATTTTACCCTTTACTTCTAAAATTACCATAATATCCTTTTATATATAAAATTACCATTTTACCCCTTACTTCCAAAGTTACCATAAGGTCCTTTTATTTATAAAATTATCATTTTCCCTTTACTTATAAAATTACCATTTTGCTCTTTTCTTACAAAATTACTGTAATCCCTCAAAAATTTCGAAAACCTATATTTTAATAAATTACTTTTATTTGGAATAAAATTTCTTTAAGATTATTTATTTTAATTATTTTATGGATTTTGGAGTATGTAAATTTGGATAAGAGTATTTAATAAATTAAAAATAAATATTTTGCTATTTATCATATTATTTTATTTAAATAATTTTCCAAACTAATATTTTACCCACTTTATCCTTTTTAAATTAATGTTTTAGATTATAATGAATTACATTATTAAATTAAATAATTTATCAAGAATATTACGTTTTTATGATTTTATAAATTGATTTAATTTATTTCCCTTATTTTCCCATTTTCCCTATTCTTTTCCTTCTCCTTTTCTCCTTTCCTTCTTTCTTCTCTTTTCCTTTTTCTCCTCCTTGGGCCGCCCGCCTGGCCTGCTCTCCCTTCTCCCTGCGCATTGGGCCTTCGGCCCGTCTCTCCTGTCCCCCTTCTCCTTCGCGCACGCCCGACCTCCAGCCCAAACACCCCTTTATTTTCTTCTCCCTGGACCGGCCGGCTCTCTTCTTTTCCTGCGCCGGTCCAGCCGCCCGCCATCCCTTTCTTCTTCTCCTCTCTTCTTCTCTCACGCCCGACAACATGCGCACGACGCCGCCTGCAACCCGGCCACCACCTACCTCCCTGCCCTCTCTCTTCCTCTCTCCCCCGTCGTTTTCTTTCCTCATTCGAACCCAACCAGCCCTGCATCCCCAGCCTGCACGCCTTGTTTCTTTCCCTCTTCTCCCCTTCCTTCTCCCTGCCAACCGACAGCCCTGCCGCCACTACAGCACCGATCGGCCAGCCCCTGCCTCTCTCTTCTCCCTCTTCTTTTTCTCCATCTCCCAAGCCCTTCATTCCCCATTTTTTTTCGAGCATCTCTTCTTCCCGAGCTCCTTCCTCTCTCCTTCCTCCTTCCCCATTTTCTCCCCCGGTTTTTTATCACCGCCGCCGCTCGAACCACCAAGCCCAACCCCTGCGCCGCCTTCTGCCACCACCTACTACCACCCTGCACCACCACGCCGCCCCTCGAGCCCTACACTCCCTCCCTTCTCGACCCCTCTTCTTTTTCTCCCCAGTTTTCCCCCTTACCACCGAGCCACCTACAACCGCCGCTTCCGCCGCCGTCCGGCAACCTCTGCCGCCACCCAACCCACCGTTCGACACCCTGCAACCCCCTCTTCAACCACCATGCCTTAGTTGGCCGAAAACAAACCTTGCACCCCTCCATTTTTCCCTCCACTTTTCCTTCCTTCTCAGCCCTTCCACCTTGACCCACTTCAGCAGCCACCTTCGTCGCCTTGCCGCCGCCGTCTCCGCCGCCCTATGCCGTCGTGAAACCACCCTTAGCCTCCACCTACACCCCCTCTTCACTTCTGCACCATTCACTTGCCTTAGAACCTCTCCTAACTACCTTCTTTTCTAGCCTAAAGTCCCTAAACCGAGCCACCTCTCCCCTCTTCTACCTCCTCCCTCTTCGAGCCTTTTCCCCTCTCTTTTCTGCATGAAACTCACGCTGCTCATGCAACGTGAGCTCCCCTTTATATTGAAAATTTCTTGGCTAATTTTTAAGGTATAATGGTATTTTATGTTAAGTGTTTTATTAATTAAAATTTATAAGGTTTTATGCTTGGTTTCTTATTTCTAATATAAATATGATGGATATTATTTTTAGGTGTTGAGTTGCTAATTATGCTTGGTAAGATTTGATATTTTGCGGGATTAAGGTAATCGTTAATCCTCCCTTAAATACATGGAAAAACGTATGCTAGCACATTAAGGGTTTAGTATGATTTTATGCATGTTTTGTATGCTTAGCATTATACGTATATGGTTTCTTATATTGTTTGATAAAAAGAAAAAGCATGATAAATTTTGTGCCATATGTAGGTATGTTAATTAAGGAAGGAGTTTGATTATGGATGGAAATGTTAAATACTTGTTTATGATGTATCATGTTGCTCATGCATGAATGATGTTATTGTTTAAGGGTATTTTAGTGATTATGCTTATGAGGTATGTGAATCAATGTATGTAGTTGCTAATGAGTATTATGTTGAAAAATGACAAGTTGGTGGACTTAGATGATAAAAATGAAGTATTAATATCATTATTTTATGTAGTGTTAGTAAATTCATAAAAATGGTGAATAAAGGGGTTGAATGGAAATTTTATAAGCAAAAAGGGTATTTCGGTAATTTTATAAGTAAAAGGGTATTTTAGTAATTTAAAAATAAAGGTGTTAAATAATAATTTATAAGTAAAGGATAAAATTGTAAGTTGTGAGAAAGAAGGGTAAAATGGTAATTTTGGAAGTAGGGGTAAAATAGTAATTTTGGATGAAGGAGGGCATTATGGTAAATTTTCAAGTAAAAGGGCATTATGGTAATTTTGGAGGTAGAGGGGCAAAATTGTAATTTCATAAGTAAAGGGTAATATGGTAAATTTTATAAGTGAATGGTGAAGTGGTAATTTATAAGTAAAGGGGTAATATGGTAATTTGGAAAAGAAGGGCAAAATGGTAATTATGTAAGGAAAGATAAAGATGGTAATCTTGGATGTGAAGGGGTAAAATAGTAATTTGTAAAGTAAAAGATGCATGGTGGTAATTTTCATAAATAAAAGGATATTATGGTAAAATTGGATGTAATGGGTAAAATGGTAATTTTGTAAATAAAAGGATATTATGGTAAACTTGGGAGTAAGGGGTAACTTGGTAATTATGATAACGACAAAAGATAATTTAGCAATTAAATTATGATTGTAGAAGGGCAATTGGATAAGTATGATGCTATAGAAGGGTAATTTGGTAAATCAACCAATTAAAGGGCATTATGATAATTTTAATAATGGAGAAGGATAATATAGTAATTATAAATATAGAGAGGGGTAAATTGATAATTATGATTATGAAGAAGGGTATATTAATATTGGTAATTATGAAGAAGAGTAATTTGGGATTTATGATAGTTAAAAAGGATAAAAAGGCAATTAAAATAATTTAGAGGGGTAAAATGGTAACTATGATAAAGGAGAATGGCAGTTTGGTAATTTATCCAACTAAAGGGGCAATTTGGTAATTAAGCGATTAAGGGGTAAAGTGATAATTATTTAACCAACTAAAGGAGGCAAAATAGTAAACATGATAAGGAAGGAGGGTAATTTAGTAATTTATCCAACTCAAGGGTAATTTAGTAATTTTAACAAAGGAGAAGGGTGATTTGGTAATCGAACCAACCAAATGGGAAATATGATAAGTGTGGCAATTAAGAGGGGTGAATGGTGATCTAAAAAGCGTAGGGGATAATTTAGTAATCTAAATTAGACAAGGGGTAATCTGGTAATTATGTAACCTAAAGGGTAATATGGTAATTTGGCGAGTAAGGAATGGATACTTAACAATTATATAAGTAAAGGGCAAATGAGTAATTTGTACCTAACATGTCTTTGAGATTGTGGAACATTATAATATGATTCAAATAATGCTGAGTAGCCAAGTAAGAGTATTTGATAATTAGTCTGGCCTTAATGATCTCTCTGTGATATCCTGGATAATCATCTGAATAAGAAACGATTAATGATATCAGAACGATTGAAAGTGAATAAGTATCGAATTATCGTGCTTTTCATGATCACCTTAATTAAGACACTATTACTTAAAGTGAAAGACCTCGAGATCGGGAATGGTGACTCCTTAGGGGTCGCTACCCTAAGGACGTGGTTTAGTCCACGATTATTCTGATATTTGCTGGTGTGCCTTTGTGCCCCAGCCAGGCCCTATATCTTACTCTTTCTAGCTCTACGGACCTAGTTAGGGGGTATGCATACTTATGGATTAGGTGTCCTTGTCGGTAGGGTATTGAGTTAGCTTTATGCACCAGTACGACCAGGGTACCTTTACGTCCTTGGGTTCGTGGTTGAAGGGTACTGAGTAGCGGGTATGCACCGGTACGACCGGTGTACCTTTGTGTCCCGGGTTATCGATCTCCCATTCGAGGCAAATAAATATGATTGATGTGCTGATTAAAGAAAAGGAAAGATACTATTATTGAAAGTGGAATATTAATGAGCCGGGCCCAGATGATTATGATATTGAGTACCGGTCCACCGGTTATAATAGTGGTCCAGGAGCGTGTTGCCCTGGTATGTGATATTGAGTACCGGTCCACCGGATATAATAGTGGTCCAGGAGCGTGCTGCCCTGGTATGTGATATTGAGTACCGGTCCACCGGTTATAATAGTGGCTAGGAGCGTTGTGCCCTGGATGATGATTTTATATATATTCCGGTCCACCGGCTAAAATAGTGGGGGTCCCGAGCTCAATAAAACCAGTATTGTATGTGAATAAGATTATGGAAAAATACTAATCACTTATAGTGGAACACCATGTGAGTCGGGGCCAGACCGGTCCACCGGCAAATAATAGTGGTTAGGTGCGTTCTGCCCTGTGTGTTTACCTTCCGGTCCACCGGCAATAATAGTGGTCAGAGGCGTTCTACCCTGTGTGTTGACTTCCGGTCCACCGGCTATAATAGTGGGGTTCTCGCACTCACATGGATATAAAATATGATATTGATTGAATGATGATGGAATAATGGCTTAAGGCCAGAATATATTGATCTTACACTATGACATGGCTTAAGGCCCAAAGATATTGATCGTGAATTATAACTTGTGTTACGTGTTATTGTTATGTATGCACCTCTCATTATTTATGTGCGTAACTTGCATTATGTGCCCTGTCTTTAAGTGTGGTATTAAAGGGTTACTCAGTACCGTAGTACTGAAGGGATTCCCTTTATGGGGCCCCTGCCTATTCAATGGGCAGTGCCCTTGCAGGTATTTTCAGGTGCTACTCAAGTGGGCTACGGGAAAGAGAGTAAGGAGTTATCCGGTATCGTTAGGGTTTTATCTTTCTCTTTAAATTCCTGGTTTTAATGTTATGTGTTGCTGTAACCACCGTTGGTGGATTTTATTCCTGTAAACGATTTGATGCGCTACTCTGATTTGTGTGTGTTGAATTTCTTTATGTTGATTTGTATTTTATTTTCCTTAGCCTTAGCACTTGGTACTGGAACGGTATGAGTGAACCGGTCTGATACTAAGTGTGGCGGTAATACTCCCAAAGTTCACATTTTATTTATTTGCTTCCGCAATTATCTTTTAATAAAACGAAATTTTTCAGTAGTGAATTTTGGGGGTGTTACAATTACCATTTTACCCTTCTCTTCCAAAATTACCATTTTACCCCCCTTTACTTCTAGAATTACCACTTTACCTTTTACTCCCAAAATTACCATAATGCCATTAACTTCTAAAATTACCATAATACCCTTTTACATGTGAAATTACCATTTTGCCCTTCTACTTATAAAATTACCAATATTGCCCTTTATTTCTAAAATACCATTTTTTTCATTTACTTATAAAAATTACCATATTGTCCTTTTGCCTCCAAAATTACCACTTTACCCCCTTTATTACACCAATTTTATTAAATTAACATTACCACATGGAATAATAACATTAATACTCCATTAACAATATCCAACTCCACCAACTATTACACTTTAATATAATACTTATTAGCACCCACACATATTAGACCACATTCTTGCACAAGAAATATTACTAAAATGCCCCTAGGGCTCACAATAATATTATTCATGCATAAATGGTCACAATAACATAATATGACATGGATAATTACTTAACACTTTCATTAATAATCAAACTCTTCCCTTAAGCAACATTTCCACACATGGCATATAAACTAGCATAATTTCCTTTTTATCAATCAATACAAGCACATATATATTAAACCACAAATATCAAGCATAATAACATATTAAAAATCCTAATGTGCTAACATACGTTTATCCATGCGTTTAAGTGGGGTTTAATGATTACCTTAATTACCATAAAAATAAACCTTACCGGTATCCCCGTTAAAGATTCAAACTTTAGATAACAAAATCAAAAGCTAAAAGTAGTACCAAAACTTATCATATTAGAGATGAGAATCCAAAGCATGAAACTTTATAAAATTTAATTAATGAAACACTTAACTTAAAATGCTATTATACCTTAAAAATTTTGTACTAAAATACCAAGACATGCAGTAGCTCATTTGCTTATGCAGCATGAGCTGCATGCAAAATAAAAAGGAGGAAGGCTCGAAGGGAAGGTGAAGGAAAGGAATAATGGTTATTTTTGGGTTGGGGTATTTAGGCTAGGAAAGAAGGTAGATGGGAGAGAATTGGAGGCAAGTGAAGGGTGCAAGAGTGATAAGGGGGTGTAGGTGGCGGCTGGAGATGGGTTGTTGGTGGCCAAAGGCGGCAGAGGCGGCAAAGGGGGCTGTCGGGGTGGGCATGGCTGAGAAGGAAGGAAAAGGGAGAAGGAAAATGAAGGGATGAGGGGGCTTGTTTTGACCCAAGGAGGTGTGGGGGTGGTAGAGGAGGTTGCAAGTAGTTGAATGGTGGTTTGGATGGCGGCAGAGGTGGCCGGATAGCGGCAAACGGAGGGGTTGCAGGGAGGTTGTCGATAAGGGGGGAAAGAAGGGAAAAAAAGAGGGGAGGAAAAAGGGACTGCAGGGGCTCGAGGGGTATTGTGGTGGTGCAAGGCTGGGGTAGAGGGTGGAAGGGAGTGGTGTAGGGGTTTTATACGGCGATGGAACCGGTAGAGGGCGACAGTGGTGTAAAACAAAAGGGAAAAGATGGAGGGGGAGAAAATGAAGGGAAGGAGATCGGGGGAAAAGGGCTAGAAAAATATGGGGCAGGAGGGCCAGTGATGAGAAGAAAAAGAAGAGGGAGGAGAGGGCAATAGGTGGCTGATCGGGTGGTAGCGTCTAGGGTGGCAGGGAGGTGGTAGGGTGGCAGGGAGAGGGAAGGAAAGAAGGGGAAAAGGGAGGTCATGTGTTATGGGGGTGCATGGCCGGTTTGGCCCAAATGGTGAAAAAAAAGGACGGGGGAGAGAGAGAGAGAGAGAAAGAGAGAGGGAGAGTTGCAGTGGTGGCAGGTGTTGGCAACAGGCGGTGGGCGGCGTGCCCGAGGTGGCAGGCATGGCAACGGGGACAAGTTGGGGCCTAGGTTGGGGCAACGATGAAGGAAGAAGAAAGAAAGAAGATGGTAGGAGAAGGGGATAGGCCCAGTGTGGGGGAAGAAAGAACTGGGCCGACCCTGGTAGAGGGAGAAAATAAAAAAAAGGGAAGAGGGATGGTTTGGGCCAACGCACACAAAGGAGGGAGAGGAAGGAGGGGGGAAGAAACGGGCCTGTGGCTTAGCGCGCAAAGAGGGAAAGAGGTTGGCCTGGCAGCCCAAAGCTAGGAAAAAGGAAAAAGAAGAAAGGAGAAAAGGGAGAAAGAAAAGGAAAAAGGGAAAAAGGAAAAAGGAAAATAGGGAGAATAAAATAATTTAATTTATAAAATAATAAAATGTAATATTTTTGATAATTATTTAATTTAATATATTGGTTTAAAAAGGATAATTTTAGTAAAATATTAGTTTGGAAAATCATTAAAATAAAAAGAGTATGATAAAATAACAAAATATTTATTTTTAATTTATTAAATATTCCTTTCCAAATTTATATACTCAAAAATCCATAAAATAATTAAACTAAATAATTTTAAAGCTAATTTATTTCAAATAAAGCTATTTATTAAATTATAGGTTTTTCTAAAATTTTGGGGAATTACAACAATAGCACCACCTTCTTCCTCCTTCACAACCTCTTTGGCGTCGCAAAAAGAGACCCAAAAGTCCACCATCGGTGAGCCCAACCAAGACACCACCACAACCACGGACAACCTTTGTCATTTCTCGCTCACCACCTTCGGTTATTATCACTATTTTCTACCCCTCCTCTTCAATCATCCGTATCGAACATCACCCCAACCACTAACTAAAATAGCCGCTACCCCCTCCTTCTTTGGTAGCCTCCATTGTAGCCACTTTCTCTAATACCCCAAAATTTTAAAAATTGATAATTTAATAAATAGCCTTTATTTGGGATAAATTAACTTTTAAATTATTTAAATTAATTGTTTTGTGAATTTTTGAGCATGTAAAAATGGATATGAATATTTAATAAATTAAAATAAATATTTTGTTATTTTATCATACTCATTTTATTTAAATAATTTTTCAAACCAATACTTTTCTAAAATTAACCTTTTTTAACCAATATATTAAATTATAATAAATTAAATTATTAAATTAATGTATCTATCAAAAATATTAAATTCTATTATTCCAAAAAGTATTTTATTTTATTTCTCCCCATTTTTCTTTTTCCTTTTTTTCCATTTTCCTTTTTCTTTCTCCTTTTTCTCCTTTTCCTTTTTTTTCCTTTTCTTCCTTTTCCCTTCGGGTCGCTAGCCTGCTTTCCCTCTCATCCTCCCTACGCTGGGTCGTTGGCCCATCTCCCCTTCCGCATGACCAGCCCCAGCCCGACCTTCCCTCTTCTTCTTTTCTTTTCCTTCATTTCCCCCGATTGGGCCAGCCTAGTTCTTCCTTCTCCCTCCTCTCCCTCGCACGCAGGCCGGCACACTCCTCTTCTTTCTCCCTCTCGCCGGCCAGCCTACTCTCCTTCTTTATTTCTTCTTCTTCCTCCTTCCCCGACCAGTGATCATGCCGCCTACAACTCTAGCCTGCAACCGCCACCTCTGCCACCTTCCCTTTGCAGCCTCCCACCCTGCTCTCTCCCTCGTCATTTTCTTTCCATTTTCTGACCAAACCCGACCTGCACCCCAGCCCCGCGTACCTTCCTTTCCTTTAGTTCCCTTCCTTCTCCCTACAACCTGACACCACCTACAACCTACCCCTGACTAGCCGCACCTACCTCCCCTATTCTCCCTCTCCTTTTTATTCTTCCCTCCTGCTTCATTCTGCCCTGTTCGAGCCCACTCCCGACCCATTCTTCTTCCTTTCTTCTCCACTCCTTTCCTTCCCCTGTTTTTGCTCCGCCACCCTCAACTACCGCTTCCACTGCCCCACCGACCACATGCACCACCTCCTGCCACCCCCTACTACCACCCTACACCACCAAGCCACCCCCTCGAGCCCCTACAACCACCCACCTTCCTCTTCTTTTTCTTTTCCCCTTCTTGGCCTCCTCCCTGCACCACCGCCCTCCACCGCCTCCAAAGCCATCAATCTACTCCCTACAACCTCTCCTACCACCCCTTACCTCCCTTGACCGAAACCTAGCCCTGCAGCCTCTCCTTTTCCTTCTTCTTTTCCCTTCCTTCTTCTCCTCTACCCAACCTTCGACCCAATTTTCCCAACCTGTAGCTGTAATCCCCCGAAATTTTAAATACCTATAATTTAATATATAACTTTTATTTAAAATAAATTAACTTTTAAAATTATTTAGTTTAATTATTTTATGAATTTTTGAGTATATAAATTTGGATAGGAATATTTGATAAATTAAAAAAAATATTTTGTTATTTTATCATACTCTTTTTATTTAAATAATTTTTACCAAACCAATATTTTACTAAAATTTTAAGCCCATATATTTAATTATATTAAATTAAATTATTAAATAAATTTATTATAAAAAATATTACATCCTATTATTTTATAAATTCAATTATTTTAAATTTTCCCATTTTCCTGTTTTCCTTTTTTTTCTTTTCTTTTCTTTCTCCTTTTCCTTATTTCTTTCTTTTTCCTTTTTCTTGGCTTTGGGCCGCCAGGCCAGCCTCTTTCCTCTCCCCCTACTCCTAGGCCGTTGGCCCATCTTCCCTCTCCCTCTCTTTCCCCTCCTCTCTCCCGCGCACCTGGATCCAGCCCAGACCCCCTCTTTTTTTTTCTTTCTTTCCTTCCCTTCACCCTAGACCGGCCGACCCACTTTCCTTTTCCCCCCTTATGCACCGGCCTGCTGCACCTCCCCCTTCCCTTTCTTTCTCCTTCCTCTACACCCCATTCGAAGCCCCTCGACTAGTCTTCATCACCAGGTCTGCCGCCCCGAATGCCTCCCGCTGCCACCAAGCCTGTGACCATTGCCACCACCTGCCTCTCTCTCTCTCTCTCTCTCTCTATCTCTCTCCCCTATCTTTTTTTCACCATTTTGGAACCGGGCAGCCATGCACCCCATCCCGCATGGCCACCCTTTCCTTTCTTCCCCTTCCTCTCCCTGCCACCCTAAACACTACCACCGACCGGCCACATATCCCCCTACCCTCCCTCTTCTTTTTCTTCTCCTCTTCAGCCCTTTTTCTGCCCCAATTCTTGAGCTCAAAACATTTCCCGACCTCCCTCTTCTCTCATTTCTTCTCCCTCCATTTTCCCTCTGTTTTTACATCATCGCTGCCCTCCGCTGCTCCAGCCGCCTCACCAACCCCCTGCACCACTCCCTGCCACCCTATACCTCAGCCTTGCACCACCACAATATCCCCCTCGAGCCCTGCAACCCCTTCTTCCTTCACTCTTCCTTTTTTTCCCCTTGTCCTCCCTTGTCAGCAGCCTCCTTGCAACCCCTTCGTCCGCCGCCTTTTCGCCGCCTCTGCCGCCACCCAAACCACCAATATCCTCCCTGCAACCTCCTCTACCACCCCCATGCCTACTTTGGTTGAAAACAACCCCCGAACCCGTTCACCTTTCCCCTCTCTTTTCCTTCCTTCTCAGCCTGATCCCCTCCTACAGCCCACTTCGCCACCTCGCCGTCGCCGCCTCCACAGCCATTGGCCGCCAACAACCCATCACCAGCTGCCACCTACACCTCCTCTTCACTCCTGCACCCTTCCCTTGCCTCCAAACCTCCCCCATCTATCTTCTTTCCTAGCCCCAAACCACTAACGCAAAAATAACCAATTTTACCTTTCTCTCACCCCCCCTTCGAGCCTTCCTCTATTTATTTTTGCATGCAACTAATGCTGCATGAGCAGATGAGTTGTTGCATTCTTGGTTTATTTTGGTTAAAAATTTTAAGGTAAGATAATATTTAAGTTAATTATTTTATTAAGTAAATTTTATAAGGTCTTATACTTTGATTTTCTTATTTCTAATATAATAATTATTGACATTATTTTTAGGTGCTGATTTTGCTATTTAAAGCTTGAATCTTTAATCGGGATACCGGTAAGATTCGATTTTTGCAGGAATTAAGGTAATCGTTAAACCCTACTTAAACGTATGGATAAACGTATGTTAGCACATTAGGATTTTTAATACGTTATTATGCTTGTTATATGTTGATTAATATAATATATATAATTGCTTGCATTGATTAAAATAAAAGGAAAGTATGCTAGTTTATGTGCTATGTGTGAAAACATTGCTTAGGGAAAGAGTTTGGCTATTAATGAAAGTGTTAAGTGCTTATCCTTGTTATTTTATGTTATTTTGACCATTTATGCATGAATAATATTATTGTGAGCCTTAGGGGCATTTTAGTAATATTCCTTGTGCTAGATTATGGCCTAATATGTGTGGGTGCTAATATGTATTATGTTAAAATATAATAGTTGGTGGAGTTGGATATTGTTAATGGAGTATTAATTTTATTATTCCATGTGGTAATGTTAATTTAATAAAAGTGGTGTAATAAAGGGGGTAAAGTGGTCATTTTGGAGGCAAAAGGGTAATATGGTAATTTTACAAGTAAATGGCAAAATGGTAATTTTTAAGTAAAGGGGTATTGTGGTAATTTTGGGAGTAAAGGGTAAAATGGTAATTTTGGGAGAGAAGGGCAAATTGGTAATTTTGTAAGAGAGGGGTAAAATGGTAATTTTGGATGTAAAAGGGTAAAATAGTAATTTGTAAGTATAAGGGTATTATGGTAATTTTATAAGTAAAAGGGTGATATAGTAATTTTAGAAATAAGGGGCAAAATGGTAAGTTATAAATAAAAAGGGGTATTAAGGTAATTATAATTATGGAGAAGGGTAAATTAATAATTATACATATGGAGAAGGGTAAATTAATAATTATAAATATAGAGAAGGGTAAAACGGTAATGATAACAATTGAGAAGGGTAAAATGGTAATTATGATAATAGAGTAGGGTAATTTGGTAATTTAACCAACAGATGGGTAAATTGGTAATTTTGATAATGGCTAAGGGTATTTTGGTAATTATAATATTGGATAAGGGCAATCTGGCAATTATGAGAGTGTAGAAGGGTAATTTGGGAATTTATCCAACTAAAGGGGCAAATCGGTAATTATGATAATGGTGAAGGGCAATTTGACAATTTAACCAACAAAAGGGTAAATTGGTAATTATTTAACCAACTAAAGGGGCCAATTGGTAATCATGATAATGATGAAGGATAATTTTAGTAATTTATCCAACTTAAGGGCAATTTAGTAATTATAACAAAGGAGAAGGGCAACTCGGTAATCTAACCAATCAAATGGGAAATATGATAAGTGTAGCAATTATGAGGGGCGAATGGTGATCTAAGAACAACAATGTGTGTATTATATGCTTCGTGTGCCATGTGTTATGCCGTATTGTGTACTTTATGCTTAATGTTTAATCATTTGTAGTACAACTTCGAGTGATGTATGCTTGTGTGACTTCCTTATGGCATGTGGATGATGATTATATATGTTGTGCGTACAATGTTATCTGACGTGACCCTCTAGGACATGCATGCTAGGGTGTTTAATAATATGATATGGGGTGAAAGGATAAAAAGGAATAAATAGGAAGTGAGTTAACTAAGGGGACACGATATTGACCTTAATATCTCATGATCCATGGGGGGGGGGAATAGAAGGAGGTTATGATCAAAACGAATGAGTGACGCAGCTCTTGCATGGGAGGTTTCTAGGGTTTGCATGGGATAATCCTTACGTAAGAAAGGTGTTAGGGTTTGAGCGGCCAACTAGGGTTTTACGGTCACATGTATGATTGGTGAGTAGACTGATGGGATTTGGGTTGAAATTAAATGAGATGAGGTATTGGACAATAAAAGAAAGGTTGGGCCACATAGGTCCGATTAGGATTTCGAGGGAAAACCCAAAAGAGCGGTAGTGAGAGAATTTGAATGTCATAAGGTGACGGGCCTCGACCCACACCCTTAGGAGTTGGGTTTTCGTTATGGGTATATGTAAGGGGGAATGGATGTCGGGGTGTGATAAGAGGAGTAAAGGTCTCAAGATATGGGACAGGCCCTCTCAGGAGGATGGAAGTAGAGGTCGATGGCATGCATGTCAAGGGTGAAATACTTTTGAATAAGATACGAATAAGACACTAATCACTTAAAGTGGAAGATTATTGAGCCGGGCTGTAACACCCCCAAAATTCACTACTGAAAATTTTCGTTTAATTAAAATAAAATCAGCGGAAGCAAATTAATAAACCGTGAACTTTGGGAGTATTACCGCCACACTTAGTATCAGACTGGTTCACTCATACGGTTCCAGTACCAAGTGCTAAGGCTAAAAGAGTAAATTACAATCTTACGAGAAACTTAAGCATTTAAAAATCAGAGTAGCGCAGTAAACAATTTACAAGAGTAAAATCCAACAACGGTGGTTACAAAATAACAAATAAATTGAATTTAAAAGAGACAAATTAAAACCCTAGAATTTATCGGATAGTACCTTATGCTCTTTCCCGAGAACCCACTTGAATAGCACCTGAATACGACCTGCGAGGGGGTACTACCCATTGAATAGGCAGGGGCCCCACGAAGGGAACCCTTCAGTACTACGGTACTGAGTAACCCTTTAAAAATGCACTTAAAAACAGGCACGCAATGTAACATATGAAATACTACTGAATCCATACATAACGACACGTGTAAATATAACATTTAGGTCCATACATTTGCATATTCAACGAGTCAATCTAATATCAATGGTGTAAACGTAACAATCACTTTCGTACATTCACATACTTAACAAGTCAACCGAATGTTAATAGGCCATAATGAATAATCGATACCTTAGGGCCTTAAGGCCATTAGTCCATCATTAATCAATCATCTCAGATTTTAAATGTCCATGTGAATGCGGGAACCCCACTATTATAGCCGGTGAACCGGAAATACGTACAGGGCAGAACGCTCCTAACCACTATTATTCGCCGGTGGATCGGTCTCCAGGGCAGAACGCTCCTGGCCACTATTATTCGCAGGTGGACCGGTCTAGCCCCGACTCACAAGGTGTTCCACTATAAGTGATTAGTATCTTCCCCATGTCTTATCGATTTTACGTTTGGTTTGCTGAGCACGGAATCTCCCACTATTATAGCCGGTGGACCGGAAATACATACAGGGCAAAACACTCCTGGCCACTATTATTCGCCAGTGGATCGGTCTCCAGGGCACCCCGGCTCCTAGCCACTATTATTCGCCGGTGGACCGGTCTGGGCCTGGCTCAGCATCTTCCTCTTTAAGTGATTAGTGTCTTAAACGTATCTTATTCGAAAGTATTTCACCCTTGACATGCATGGATAAATATACTCATCCTCCCAGGAGGGCATCTCCCATATCTTGAGACTTCTGCACATCCTAACTCATCCCGCCTTACCCTAGGGTTTCACCAAAAACCCTAATCTGGGCCTATGTGGCCCATCCTTCTATACCTTACACATCCCCAAACTATTTAACACCCTACACGTCATGACCCTTAGATCCAACCCTCACTTTCTACCCCACTCATTCTCGTTCATTTTTATTATTTTCTTTTTCTTTTTCACCTTCTCACATAAGGGTTTCCTCCCAACCCTAGATTAGTCTCCTACGCACCCTTATACTGTCCCAAGTACTATTTTTTGCCCGAAGCCCCCAGACACCCAAACGATGCTTCTGTTACCTTCCTCACGTCCCAAGGCAACTTTCCATATGTAAAGTTTGCTCCCATGCGGACTCTAACCATCCCATGCAAACCCTAGTTCCCCCCATACCTACATTAGCCAACTTACTTCCCCTTGGTTATCTTCCTCTCTCATTACTCTTTTTCATGCCTCCATCTCCAATTACCACATTAATTATCCTAGCATGCATGTCCCTAAGGGCCACATCACATCACATCATAAAATACAGCATATCCATATCAACACATACCAAAAAGGGCACATGAACACACCTTGGTTCCAAGCCATACCATACGTGAAACAATTAAAATAATAACATGTAGATCTCGACATAAAAATTATATAGGGCATCCAAGGCATGTAGGACATATAGTACACATTCGATCTTAGCTACACCCTTACTCGGTTTAGGTTACCGAGCTATTTTCCACACTTGTTAGGCCACTAATCACCCTTCGTAATCGATACACTTAATATATTTCCCATTTAGTTGGTTAGATTATCAATTTACCCATTTCCGTTATTATAATTAACAAATCACCCATTAGTTGGTCAAATTACCAAATTACCCCCGTTCATTATCCTAATTACCAAATTACCCCTTTAGTTGGTTAAATTACCAAATTGCCCTTCACATTTATCATATTTACCATTTTACCCTTCTCCATTATTAAATTATCAAATTACCCTTTAATTATTTAAATTATTATTTTACCCTTCTTAGTTATCATAATTACCAAGTTACTCCTTTCCAATTTCCACTTTTCCCCTTTTATCTATGAAATTACCATCTTACCCCTTTACTTTTAAATTTACCATTTTACCCCTTAACTTTCAAAAACTACCATAACACCCTTTCACTTATAAGGTTACCATTTATCCTTAATTACGAAATTACTATTTTACCTCTTTTAATTTCCAAATTACCAATTTTCCCTTTAATCACAAAATTACTATATTGCCCTTTAATTACAAAATTAAAAATTTACCCTTTTATTATAAAATTACCATTTTGCCCTCTTCTTACAAAATTACCAATTTACTATTTAATCACAAAATTACTATTTTACCCTTTATTCACGAAATTACCATTTTGCTCCTTTAATTACGAAATTATCATTTTACCCCCCTTACTTCCAAAATTACCAATTTGCCCTTTTCATTTAAATTTACCACTTTATCCTCTTATTGACAAATTTACTATTTTACCCTTGCCTCCAAGATTACCATAATACCCTTTTAAATTAAGAATTACATTTTTGCCCTTAGTACACCACTTATATTAAATTATTATTATTACTACATGAAATATTAATATTAATGCCTCATCCACAATCTTATAGTTAATACAATACTTATTAACACCCATATATATACTAGGCCATATTCTTGTATAATATACATTAATAAAATCCCCTAAGGCTCACAAAATATTAAACATGTATTAAATATCATAATAACATAAAATAATATGGATAATACTTAACATTTTCCTTAACAACCAAATTATTACCTTAAATATTATTTCCATACATATCATATATTCTATCATGCTTCCTTTTATCAACCAACACAATAACCATATATAACATATTAAACAACACAAACTAAGCATAATAATATATTAAAAATCCTAATGTGCTAACATACGTTAATCCATGCGTTTAAGTGGGATTTAATGGTTACCTCGATTTCCGCCAAAAACGAACCTTACCGGTATCCCCGTTAAAGGTCCAAACTTTGATTATCAAAACCAATACCTAAAAATAATATCAAGGTTTATTCAATTAGAAAAGATAAAAACCAAATTATAAGGCTTCATAACACTTAATTAATCAAATAATTAAACTAAAATATTATTATACCTTAAAAATCATTAAACAACTAAATCAAGAAATGTTGAGACTCATGTTGCTCATGCAGCATGAGTTGCATGCAAAGAATTGGGGAGGAGGGGCTCGAAGGTGGTGAAAAGAGGGAAGAATGGGCATATTTGGGTTAGAGGTTTGGGGCGAAGAAAAAGACATGATGGGGAAGGATTTGGGGCAAGGGAATGGTGCAGAAGTGTAGAGGGGGTGTAGGTGGTGGTCGGGGATGGGTTGAAGGTGGCTAAGGGCGGTGGAGATGGCGGCGGCGAGGCTACGAAGGTGGCAGCCGAGGAGGGAGGTGGAGATGGAGTCTGGTGAGGAAGGAAAATGGGGAGGGAAAATGAAGGCTTTTGGGGGACAGTTTCGACCAAAGGAGGATGGGGGTGGTAGAGGGGGTTGCAGGGAGTAATGTGGTGGATGAGTTGGCGGTAGAAACGGCGGGATAGCGACGGAATACGGCGATGCGGGGTGGCTGCCGAGAAGGGAGGGAGAGAAGAGAAAAGAGGAGAGGAGGAAGAATGGGGGCTCTGGGGTGGCTTGATGGTGGCTGTGATCGGTCAGGGGTGAGGTAGAGGGTGGCAGGAGGTGGTGCAGGTGGTGGTTGAGGCGGCGGAAGTGGCGAAGGCGAAACAAAACAGAGAGAGAGAGGGGAGGAGAAGAAAGGGAGAAAAGAAGGGGCTCGGGCAAGGTATAAGGCTCGAAAAAAATGCCTGAATAGAACAAGAAGGGAAGAAGAAAAAGAATAAGGAGAGAGAGGATGGGATAGGGAGCTCGAGGGTGGCGGTAGGTGGTAGGGAAATGGGAGTTGCAGGGAGAGGGAGAAGGGATGACGACGGCAGGGAGAAGGAGAGGGAGACAGGGATGGTGGGACCGGTATGGCAGGAAAACGACGAGAAGGAGAGGGAGGGAGACAGGGGGAGGTCAACGGGGGAGAGAGAGTTGCAGGCGAGATGGAGGGAGTCGGGATTCTCGCCGGTGATGGAGGAAGAAGAAAGAAAGAAGAAGAAGAAAGTGTCGGGGGAGGGGTGCTAGGCCCGAGCCGACTGGCCGAAGGAAAGAAGGGGCGGGCCTGCCCGGTCGGGGAAGAAAGGAAAGAAAGAAGGGCGACCGGGCGATGCAAAAAAGGCAGGGGAGAAGAGAAGTGGGCCTGCGACCCAGGCGCAGGGGTGGGGAGGAGAAGCAGGCCGGCGGCGACCCAAAGAAAGAAAAAGAAGAAAAGGAGAAGGAAAAGGGGAAAAAGGAAAAAGAAAAGGGAAAATGGAATAAATAATTTAATTGATAAAATAATAAAATAGAATAGTTTTGGGTAATAAATTGATTTAATAATTTAATTTAAGATAATTAAAATATAAGGGTTAAAAATGATAGTTTTAGTAAAATAAGGGTTTGAAAATTTATTTAAATAATAAGAGTATAATAAAACAGCAAAATATTTATTTTAATTTATTAAATATTTATAATAAATTTTGTAAGCGCAAAAATCCATAAAATAATTAAATTAAAGGATTTAAAGGCTAATCTATCCAAAATAAAATTTATTTATTAAGATATAGGCTTTTAAAAATTCGGGGGATTACACGGGCCCAAACCGATCCACCGGCATAATAGTGGCCAGGTGCCGGGGTGCCCTAGAGACCGATCCACCGGCATATAATAGTGGTTAGGTGCGTTCTGCCCTATAAGTAACCGATCCACCAGCTATAATAGTGAAGGATCCCAAGCTCAATAAACCAAACGTAATAACAATAAGATATGGGGAAGAGACAAAGTAATTACAGTGGAACACCATGAGAGTCGGGGCCAGACCGATCCACCGGCATAATAGTGGCCAAGAGCGTTTTGCCCTGGAGACCGATCCACCGGCATATAATAGTGGTTAGGTGCATTCTGCCCTATAAGTGACCAATCCACCGACTATAATAGTGGGGTTCCCGCACTCACATGGATATAAAATATGAGAGATGATTGAATAATGATTAACTAATGGCTTAAGGCCCAAAAGTATTGATTTTGCACTATGACATGGCTTAAAGCCGAAAGTATCGATCGTGCATTACGACCTATTGATATCTAATGTGAATGTTAATTATATGAATGTTATATATACACATCTTGTTATATATGTATATAGCTTTGTATCATGTGTTGCATTGTGGGCCTGCATTTAAGTGTGTTTTTAAAGGGATACTCAGTACTATAGTACTGAAGGGTTCCATTCGTGGGGCCCCTGCCTATTTAATGGGCAATGTCCCTTGTAGGTCCATTTCAGGTGTTAATCAAGTGGGCAACAGGAAAGAGAGTAAGGAATTATCCGGAACTGATAGGGTCTTTCCCTTTCTCTTTTAAATTTCTGGTTTTAATGTAATTGTTGTTCTTGTAACCACCATTGGTGGATTTTATTCTTATAAATGGTCTGTTACGCTACTCTGATTAAAATATAGTTTGTAAATCGTGTTTTATTCTTTAGCCTTAGCATTTGGTACTAGAATGATATGAGTGAATCGGTCTGGTACTAAGTGTGGCGGTAATATCCCCAGAATTCACAGTTTTGTAATTTGCTTCTACTAATTTTCTTTTAATTAAACAAAATTTTTCAGTAGTGAATTTTTGGGGTGTTATAGTAGCCACCATCTCCGCCACCCTGAGCTGTCAATCATCCACTTTCGACCACCACCTACACCCCCACTCCATCCCTACACCCAACCTCCACCCTAACTCTCCTCCACCTGCCCTCCTCCTAACCCCTAAGACCCTAACTGAACCAACACCCTCTCCCTTCTTCCATCCCTCTTCGACCCCCTTTTCTCCTTTATCTTCTGTATGCAACTCACGCTGCACATGCAGCGTGAGCCTTGCCTTATTTTTAGCCCAAATCTAGTTAGTTTCAAGGTATAAAAATAGTTAATATTAGTATATGTTTAATTAAGCTTTTGATAAAAATTATTCCTTTGATTTTCCACTTCTATTATGCTAATTTTTTATATTGTTTTTAGGGAATAATTTTTACTAATCAAAGCTTAAGCCTTTAATTGGGGTATCGGTAAGGTTTGATTTTTACGAAAAACAAGGTAACCGTTAAACCTTACTTAAACGTATGGATATACATATGCTAACACATTAGGGTTTTTAATATGTTTATATGCATAATATATGTTGTTGAGTAGAATTTTCTTAGTTGCATGTGTTGATTGATGAAAAAAAAGGAAAGCATGTTAATTTATATGTCACGTGTAAAAATAATGATTAAGGAAGGAGCTTTGTTGTTAATAATAATGTTAAGTGTATATGTATGATATGTTATGCTAATGTGGCCATTTGTTGCATAAGTATTGTTATTATGGGCCCTAAGGGCATTTTAGTAATACATCTTGTGTAAGAGTGAGGCCTAAATAAGTGTAGGTGCTAATGTGTATTAAAGTTAAATAATAATAGTTGGTGGAGTTGGATGATGGGTATGGAGCATGAATATTAATATTTTATGTAGTGAGGGTATTTTGGTAAAAGTGGTATAATAATGGCAAAATGGTAAATTATAAGAGTAAAGGGGGTAAAATGGTAAATGGACAAGGAAAGAGGGCATTTTAGTAATTTTACATGAAAAGGGGATAACTTGGCAATTTTTTATTGTAAGAAAGTATTTTGGTGAATTAAATATAATGGAAAGGGTATTATGGTAATTTCATAAAGTAAAGGGGTAAAATGGTAATTTAATAAAGTAGAAGGGTAAAATGGTAAATTGATGTAAAGGAAGGGTAATTTGGTAATTAATAAAGTAGAAGGGTAAATTGGTGTAAAGGAAGGGTATTTTGATAATTTAATAAAGTAGAAGGGTAAAATGGTAATTTGGTGTAAAGGAATGGTATTTTGATAATTATGTAATGTAAAAGGGTAAAATGGTAATTTGGTGTAAAGGAATGATATTTTGGTAATTTTGTAATGTAAAAGGGTAAAATGGTAATTTGGTGTAAAAAAGGGTATTTTGGTAATTATGTAGTATGAAAGGGTAAAATGGTAATTTGGTATTAATGATGGATATTTCGGTAATATGTAAAGTGAAAGGGTAAAATGGTAATTTTAGTATAAAGGAAGGGTAAGTTGGTAATTATGTAAGGTGAAAAGGGTAAATTGGTAATTCATCATCAAGGAAAGGGTATGTTGGTAATTTGGTAAAGTAAAAATGGCAAAATGGTAATTATAATAATGAAGAAGGGTGATTTGGTAATCTAACAAACTATAGGGGCAATTTGGTAATTATAATTATGAAGAAGGGCAATTTGGTAATTTAACCAACTAAAAGGGCGATGTAGTGATTTTAATAATGAAGAAGGGCAATTTGACAATCTAACTAACCGAATGGACAATTTGGCAAGTGTAACAAGTATGAAGGGTGAGTTGGTAACTTAATATGCTTAAGGGGTAATTTGGTAATTTAGATAAGTATAAAGGGTTATACGGTAATTTAACCCACTGGAAGGGTAAATTGGCAACTTAATAAGTATGAGGGGTAAAGTTGATGATTTAATAAGTATGGAGGACAAATTGGTAATCCAACACAAGTAAGGGGAATTTGGTAATTATGTAATATGGAGGGTAATATGGTAATTTGGTAATTAAAAAGGGACGACTTGGTAATTTTGCAAGTAAGGGGTATTTTAGTAATTTTGTAAAGATGATAGGGGTAAATCGGTAACTTGTGTTTAACATGTCCATGGATTGAATGAGTTCATAGTTCGAAACAAGTATCATTGAATAAAAAGATAAGGGTGATTGATAAGTTATCGAGTCTCACAAGAATATGGCATAACTTGGGGTTGGATGGATAATTAAGGGTGTGGTATGGTGTTATAATATAATTATGCAATTGGTGCCTCGTTAGTAAGTGTGCATGGAAATGTGTGTTAGATATGTTTGAAGTACGTATAAGGGTTTTGTGTATGCCATAATACTTGATATGGAATGCTTGATTCTATGACCAACATATCTTTGTGTCTCTAGATCTGTGACATTTCCCCTTCCCTCGAATTGAATAAATGGAACTTTGAATAAGACACGAATAAAGTATTTAATTACGTAAAGAGAAAGAGTATTGAACCGGGCCCAGACCGGTCCACTGGTGAATAATTGTGGCTAGGCGCAAGATGTCTTAGAGACTGGTCCACCGGCAAATAATAACGGTCAAGTGCGTTCTGCTCTGTATGTTTCCGGTCCACCTACTACAATAGTGGGGGATCCCGAGCTCAATAAACCAAACATTAGACATTAATAAAATACAGGAAGACAATAATCACTTACAGTGGAACACCATATGAGTCGGGGTCAGACCGGTCCACCGGTGAATAATAGTGGCCAGATGCAGGGAGCCTTGGAGATTGGTCCACCGGTGAATAATAGTGGTCAGGTGCATTCTACCTTGTATGTTTCTGATCCACTAGCTATAATAGTGAAGTTCCCACACTCACATGGATATAATTCGAGAGATAATGATTGAATAATGATTAATTAATGGCTTAAGGCCCAAAAGTATTGACTTCATGTTATGATCTATTGATATGAAATGAGTTAGCTTCAGTATTTGACCCTACTTGGGTATGTGATGGACTTGCTAAGTATGTGGATGTTGTGTTATACATTTCTCATTGCATGTGTATACTGTTTATGCATGATGTGTTGCATGTGGGCCTACCTTTCAGTCTGGTTTAAAGGGTTACTCAGTACCATATAATCCCCCAAAATTTTAAAAACCTATAATTTGATAAATAGATTTTATTTCGGATAAATTAGCTTTTAAAATTATTTAATTTAATTATTTAATGGATTTTTGAGTATATAAAAGTGGATAGGAATATTTTATAAATTAAAACAAATATTTTGTTATTTTATCATACTCTTTTTATTTAAATAATTTTCCAAACCAATATTTTACTAAAATTATTATTTTTAAACCCATATATTTAAGTATATTAAATTAAATTATTAAATAAATTTATTACCCAAAAATATTACATCCTATTATTTCATAAATTAAATTATTTTAATTTCCTTTATTTTTCCTTTTCCTTTTTCCCTTTTTCTTTTCTTTCTCTTTTTTCTCCTTTTTCCTCCTTTCTTTCTTTTTCCTTTTTCCTTCTCTTCAGACCGCCAGGCCAACCTTCCTCCTTGTGCCTGGGTCGCCGGCCCACTCTTTCCTCCTCTCCGTCCCCGCTCCATGACCAGCCATCCCCTTTCATCCCTTCCTTCCTCTCCAGCGCAGCAATGAAGACCCGGCACAACCTTTCTTTTCTTTTCCTTCCTCCCCCGCGACCAGACCGACCCAACTTTTCCTTCTTTTCCCACGCCTGGCCTGCCTTCTCTTCTCCCCTCCTCTTCTTCTTTCTTCCTTGTCGACCACCCCGAGCATGCCCCGCCACCGCAGCCTGCAACCACCTGCCTCCCCCCTCTCCCTCTCTCTCCCAGGTCCTTTTCTTCCCCATTTCGAACCAAACCACCCCCTGCACCCCCTAGCCACGTGTAACTTCTTTCCTCTTATTCCCTTCTCTCTCCCTGCCACCCGACCACTCCTGCCACTCTATTGCCGCCCAAAACGGCCACCTACTCCCCCTGTCTCTCCCTCTCCTTTTTCTTATTCTCACCAGCCCTTCCTGTCCCATTTTCTTCGAGCCTTCTCCCTTCCCTGACCTTATGCTTCTCCTTTCCTTCTTCTTCCTTTTTCCTCCCTATTTTTGCTCCATCGCCCCGTTCCGCCGCTACCACCTACACCACCTTCTGCCACCCCTGCTACCACCCTACACCACCAATCCACCCCCTCGAGCCCCATGTAGGCCCTTCTTCCTCCCCTCTTCTTTTTCTCCCTTCTCGGCAACCGCCCTACACCTCCTCCGTCCGCCGCTGTCCTGCCGCCTCTACCGCCTCCCAAGCCACCAACCCACTCCCTCCAACCTCCCCTACCACCCCCTCACCTCCTTTGGCCGAAACCAACCCTTGCAGCCCCTCATTTTTCCCCTCCCTTTCCTTCCTTCTCATCCCCCTCCACCTCGACAGCTACCTTCGCAGCCTTGCTGCCGCTGCCGCCTCCGCCCTTGGCCGCCAACAACCTACCTCCAACCACAACCAACACTCCCTCTTCACCCCTCCACCCTTCCCTTGCCCTAAATCCTCCCCCACCTGCCCTTTTTCCTAGACCCAAAACCCTAACCCGAGGTTGACTCCCTCTTCTTCCCCTTGTGGCATTTCAAGCCATTTTCCCTCTTATTTTGCATGCAGCTCATGTTGCATGAGTAGTATGAGTTGCTGCATGCCTTGGTATATTTTGGTTAATAATTTTTAAGGTATAATGATATTTAAGTTAAGTATTTCATTAATTAAGTTTTGTAAACTCTTATGTTTTCTCATTTCTAATATGATAAGTATTGATATTATTTTTAGGTATTGGTTTTGCTAATCAAATCTTGAATCTTTAACGGGGATACTGGTAAGGTTCAATTTTTGCAAAAATTAAGGTAATCATTAAACCCCACTTAAACACATGGATAAACGTATGCTAGCACATTAGGGCTTTGATATATTATTATGCATGATGTATATTGTTTAATATAATGTATGTTGTTGCTTATATTGATTATCAAAAAGGAGAGCATGCTAGTTTATATGCCATGTGTGGAAATATTACTTAAGGAAAGAATTTAGTTATTAATGAAAATGTTGAGTACTTATCCATGCTATATTATGTTATTGTGACCATTAATGCATGAATAACATTATTGTGAGCCCTAGGGGCATTTTAGTAATATTTCTTGTGCAAGAATATGGCCTAATATGTGTGGATGTTGAGGAGTATTATGTGAAATATAATAGTTGGTGGAATTGGATGATGAGAATGGAATATTAATATTAATATTCATGTAGTGGTGATAATTTGATAAAAGTGGTGTAATAAAGGGTAAAATGGTAATTTTATAAGTAAAAGGGTATTATGGTAATTTTGGAAGTTAAGGGTATTGTAGTAATTTTTTAAATAAAGGTATTATGGTAATTTTTGAAATAAAGGGTAAAATGGTATTTTTGGAAGTAAAAGGGTATTATGGTAATGTTGGAAGTAAAGGACAAAATGGTAATTTTGGAAGTAAAAGGGTATTATGGTAATGTTGGAAGTAAAGGGTAAAATGGTAATTTTGGAAGTAAAGGGCAAAATGGTACTTTTGTAAGTAAAAGGGTATTATGGTAATTTTGGAAGTAAAAGGGTATTATGGTAATGTTGGAAGTAAAGGGTAAAATGGTAATTTTGGAAGTAAAGGGCAAAATGGTAATTTTGTAAGTAAAAGGGTATTATGGTAATTTTGGAAGTAAAGGGTAAAATGGTAATTTTGTAAGTAAAAGGATAATTTGGTAATTATAATGATAGAGAAGGGTAATTTGGTAACTATGATAATGGAGAAGGGTAATTTGGTAATTTAACCAATTGAAGGGTAATTTAGTAATTATAATAATGGAGAAGGGTAGTTTGGTAATTATGATAATGGAGAATGGTAGTTTAGTAATTATGATAATGGAGAAGGGCAATTTGGTAATTATGATAATGGAGAAGGGCAATTTGGTAATTTGACCAACAAAAGGGCAATTTGGTAATTATAGCACAGGAGAAGCGCAATTTGGTAATCTGACCAACCAAATGGAAATATGATGAGTGTAACAATTATGAAAGGAATTGGTGACATAATAAGTGTGGGAGATAACTTGGTAACCTAACATAATAAGTGTGGGAGATAACTTGGTAACCTAACATAATAAGTGTGGGAGATAACTTGGTAACCTAAACCAAGCAAAGGGAATTTGGTAATTATGTAACAAGGAGAGTAATAAGGTAAATTGGTAAGTAAAGAAGGGATGACTTAACAATTATACAAGCAATGGGTAAATCAATAAGTCGTATCAAATATGTCGTTGGGATAACAGAGTTTCGTAATAAGACTCAAGTAACATTGAATAGTAAGATAATGGTATTAGACAATTAGTAACTATCACAAGAACGAATCCTAAATCGGGATTGGATGAGATTATGATGGCCTTAATGATTCCTATATGTTATTTTGGATAACCGTATGAATAAGAAATACCTAACGATATCAAAACAATTGAAAGTGAATATGTATCGGATTTATGTGTTTTTCGTAATCGCCTTAATTGAGACATTAATACTTAAAGTGAAAGACCACGAGATTGAGAATGGTGGCTCTTTAGGGGTTGCTACCCTAAAGATGTGGTTTAGCCCACGTTGATTCTGGTTTTTGCTGGTGTGTCTTTGTGCCTCAGCCATGCCCTACATCTTACTTTATTTAGCTCTACGGATCTACTTAGGGGGTATGCATGCTTATGGATTAGGTGTCCTTGTTGGTAGGGTACTGAGTTAGCAGCATGCACCAGTACGACCAGGGTACCTCAGCGTCCCTAGGTTGATAGTTGAAGGGTACTGAGTAGCTTATATGCACCAGTGCGATCGGTGTAACTTTGTGTCCCGGAATCTTGATCTCCCCTCTGAGGCAAATAAAAGGAATTGGCGTGATGATTAAAAAGGAAAAACACTAATCGTGAAAGTGAAAGACTAATGAGCCGGACCTAATTGATTATGATTATGAGTACCGATCCACCGGATATAATAGTGGCCCAGGAGCGTGTTGCCCTGGATGATGTTTATATGTATTCCGGTCCACTGGTTATAATAGTGGGGGATCCCGAGCTTAATAAATCCAATCTGGTTGTTAATAAATCATGGAAAATACTAATCACTTATAGTGGAACACCATGTGAGTCGGGGCCAAACCGGTCCACCAGCGAATAATAGCGGCCAGAAGCATTTTGCCCTGTATGTATTCCGGTCCACCGGCTATAATAGTGGGGTTCCCGCACTCACATGGATATTTATAATCCGAGATGATTGATTAATGATGGACTAATGACTTAAGGCCCAGAAGTATTGATTGTACGTTTTGACCCATTTATATTTGATGGACTTGTTAAGTGTGTGAACATATGAACATGAATGTTATGTATGCACCTCTCATTATATATGTACATAGTTTTGTATCATGTGTTGCATTACGCGCCTACTTTTAAGTGTGTTTTAAAGTGTTACTTGGTACCATAGTACTGAAGGGTTCTATTCGTGGGGCCCATGCTTATTCAATGGGCAGTGTCCCTTACAAGTTTGTTTCAGGTGCTATTTAAGTGGGAAACGGGAAAAAAGGGTAAGGAATTATTCGGAATTTTAGGGTTTTCCTCTTTCTCTCTCACTTTGTGGTTTAAATGTATTCATTGTCCTTGTAACCACTACTGGTGGATTTTATTCTTGTAAATGGTTTACTACACTACTCTGATTTAATTATGGTTTGAGTTCTCGTAAATTGTATTTTACACTCTTAGCCTTGGCACTTGGTACCGGAATGGTAAAAATGAACCGGTCTGGTACTAAGTGTGGCGGTAATATCCCCAAAATTCACCGTTTGTTGTTTTGCTTCCCCTAATTCTTTTAATAAAACGAAATTTTTTAGTAGTGAATTTTGGGGGTGTTATACTATAGTACTTAAGGGTTCCGTTCGTGGGTCCCTGCCTATTCAATGGGCAGTATCCCTTACAGGTCTGTTGCAGGTATTATTCAAGTGGGCAATGGAAAATAGCGTAAGGATTATCCAGAAACTCTTAGGGTTTCACTCTCTCACCTTTTGATTTATTGTTTAAATGTAACCTTTATTTTTGTAAATACCATCAGTGGGTTTTTATCCTTTGTAACGTCTTTAACGTGCTACTCTATTTTAAATGAAAATGAATTTGTGTGAATCATATAGTGCTTCCTTTAGCTTCAGCACTTGGTACTGGAACAGAAGGAGAAAACCGGTCTGGTTCTAAGTGTAGCAGTAATATCCCCAAAAGACATAGTGTTTGCCTTTTGCTTCAACTAAATTTTAAATAAATTGAAATTTTTCCGTAGTGAATTTTGGGGGGTGTTACACCTTCCTCCCTTCCTTTGCTGCAACGACTTTCACCGCAGCCCAACACTCCCTTTCGGTACTTGAACCGAAGCTTTACTCCCTCCTCTTTAGCATCTCCAACCACACCACACCACCACCATTCGACTCCGACCACCGAACACTATCCCTCCTTGTTTTGGCCTCCACCACCGTTGCACCTCTAATACCAATGACCGCTTGTGGCGTCGTTCCACCCTTCCATGGCACTTCCCACTGTTTCCCTCTTTGTTTGGTTGCGCAAAGTTTTTCCCAAACACCACCTTACTTGGTTCAGTTTTCTCCCTTCTTTCACCCTTCCATTTCCTTAAACTTATCATTACTTATGCAGTTTAATCTTGATGATATTTTATTATGATTTTGTTAGGTAATTTTTTTTAGGTTATTAAAGAGGCAAAATAGGAGTAATGTGCATAGAGACTAGAGTCAAATTTTATTTTGCAATGATACTTATTGTAGTCTAGGGTTTTCGGTTGCTAAGTGTTATGCATGCTTTTGTGTTATACCATATTATTGTCATTATGTAAATTAATATATGATTGTTTATTTTATGTTATGCGGTTGATATTATATGATAGAAAATGAGTAAGTAAAGATCCTGCGGTATTGGTATTATGTGGAAAAGCTATAGTATTAAAAACTAGACGGGACTGACCAGTCCGACCGGTGAACCGGTTGGGTCACAGGTTAGATTTCATTTATCGGTTCTCAAGATCTCAGAATCAGTGAAAACCGATCAAAAACCGACCGGACCAGTAAAAATTAGTGAATTTGTCAAAAAATCGATTGCCCAACTGGTCGGGAGCTGGTCAAATTGATGTATAGTTCAATTTTTTATATATTTCATATTTTTTGACAGAATATGTACCACTGGTCCAACCACTAAACCAATGAACTATTTATGATATTGGTTTGATTACTGGTTCAGTTTTTAAAACTACGGGAAAAGCCCTTAGTGTAAAATATGGATATATCATGGGTTATATTAATAGTATGATGACTTTGAAAAGAGTATTATAAGGTCTATGGAGAAAAATGTGAATTTGAAAATAATGTTACTGAGCACATAAGACTCACATGAAATAAGGGCTTTGTTACCAATAAGGGCATGTTGGTCAATGTGGGTTAAATACAAGAATTGTGGTATTTTAAGGTATTATATCATCAAAAAATATGCTAATGAGTTTATATGAAGTGTTTGTAGTAGTTTTGAATGACCTAATTTTAATAAAGTATGGAAATGGTTTGATTTGGAAATAGTAACACTAAAATGAGGAGGTTTTATCATATGTGTGAAATGGTAGGTAGAGTTATACCATGAGATTCGAATATGTTGTTAACCTTAGTGTTTTGTGAATGTATATTAAATATGGTATTTATATGAGCCCTACAAGAAAAGTTATAGCGGATTTGTGAAATCAGGGTTTATAAGCTCCAAGAATAGTAATTTTTAAGATAGAGTTATTATCGTATGTGCAATAACTTAGAGTTAGGCCTTGAAATTAGAGTATGTTGATAATAATAATAATAATATTTGAGGAAGAGGTATTGAGTTTGGTGGTTAAAAGAGTAATAGAAGAAGAGTTACGATAAAAATGTGAAATTAGGGTTTTGGGAAATATAAGGGTCTAAACCCTAGAAAATGGCCTTATGATCTCATGATGTGCCTTACTTATTTTGAACATATTTTGTACTTTTCAAATCAAACAGGAATAAGACATTAATCATTTAAAGTGAAAGATCACGTGAATCGGCCTAATGTGTTTATAGGTTTATTCCATCAGACGATAATAGTCGCTCAGGTGTGTTGTCCCTAAGATAGTGGTACTTCAAACCATTATATTAGTTTAAAAATAGTATCTTATGAGTTTCTTACCCTAAGAGGTGCTTATGGGTTTATTTCACCAAACGATAATAGTGGCTCAGGTGTGTTGACCCCGAGTGGTGCTTTAGTTCGTTTCACCGGATTAAAAATAGTGGAGCCCTATACTCATCGTGAATAAGAATATGATTTGAGATAAGTAACCTAATGGATAAGATAATAATGATTTAAAGTGGAAGATTATGCGAGTCAGAACCGAAGTGTTTATGGGTTTGTTCCACTAAATGATAATAGTGGCTTAGTTGTGTTGTCCCTAAAAGGTACTTTAGATCGTTCCACTGATTTAAGGATAGTAGTTCAAGAGCGTTATGCTCTTAGAGGTTTTGAATACATTTCACTAAATGATAATAGCAGCTTAGGTGTGTTGTCCTCGAGAGGTGCTTCAGACCATTCTACTAATTTAAGAATAGTGGGGTCCATTAACTTAATGTAAATAAAGAAATTAAAATGGTTATATCTAATAAATAGGCTTGGATCTGTATTTACCTTGTGAGATTTTATGTGTTCCACACATGTACTTATCATCTACTATAAATGTATGTATTTAACTGTACCCCTAACTCGATATTATTGTTACCTTACTCAGTGTGTAGCGTACCGACCATCATTTTTATGGGTGTTGCTCATTCCCACGAGCAGATAACCTGAATGCTTTTATGCATGTATTTAAAGACGAGTTGGATGGTTTTGCTACATTTGATGTATTGTATGGGAAAGAGTGACTTTTCCTATATTGGGTGCTTGAGCAAAGAGTCGTGTTATCTAGATGATATTTTTAATTGGATACTTTTTAAACTATTTAATCCATGGTATCCCTTTCTATTATATTATGTTATTGTACCCCGGAGTTAATCTCCAAAACTCATATTTAAATTTATAAAGTTTATCTCATTTCAAGTTACTTTGTTTTTTCTTTTAATGGTCTTATGATTGATGCGAGGATGGTATGGTAAACCAGACTTGTGTCAATTACAACGGTAACACACGATATTTTGGTTATAAGCTTCTGCTGTAAAATGAATTTTTCTAATAGTAAAATGTAGAGTGTTACAACATTAATATTTAAAGTTTTCAATTGATGATGAAGAAGTGTAATTAGGAGTCGAACATAGTTTAGAAGCTACCAACCATTGAAGAAGAAAGACAACCGAACTCGGTACGAAAGTCGTACACCATTAAAGAAGATTTGCAATCATTAACACACTCATCGTATTTATCTCTTATATAATTCCTTTATATAAAGAAAATAAACAAACCAAAAAATTTTTATTTACTAAAAATGGAATCATATAGTTTTCGCATAACTTATTTTCTCTAAGCAAATGATTTCATCGTTACCGAGAAACCATCATTGGAATGTTTGGTGATAAATCATTTATGTTTTGTAATATATTTTTGTAAGATAATATAAAAATATAGAAAATTACAACTATTTTTTTTAAGACTTTGATTTGTGGAAACACAAACATAAATGCACATGTACTACCACCACAATTAGTATAAATATGGTTCCTTCACCTTCACCATTATTATATCAAATGAAAGACTAAAAATTTTAAATTAATCAAAAGAAATGAAACAAATGAAAGGTAATTAACATCGTTGGTACCATTCAAAAAGAAGACGAATCTCTCAAAACTAAAATAAAATAAAGTAAGATTTAGTGGTACAAAAAGAGACTAAGAGTACAAACATGGGGAAAATCAAAGGCACACCAACAAGATTTTAACCAGATAACCCTACTCTAAGCTCACCTCAAATCAAAACTTTGTGTCTTTATCGACCATGTAAACATTATCATTAATTACCCATACATAATCATTGGCACACTAAAAAGTACTCAACAAACACATCCAACTAAAAGTAATGATATGGTCACAAATAAAACATCTTTATAAGGTAACAGGTAAAAAATGGGATTGCTACAAGAGCATTATGAACCATAAACGAGAATCATGAAATCACACACTAGAACATAAAATGACACGTGATAACACAAGGAAATAGAACACATTCAAAAATAGATAATATACACTCACATGCAAGGCCAATCATTTATTCTACCCATTATCCAATCACACATATCCACTTTACTTTATCATTTATCATCTCAAAGGGAGAGCCTAAATCCACGAGTTAGGGATCGGAATAAATCCAAAGCACGAGAACTAAAGAAACCATACAACCACAAAATAACACCCAACCATAAGTATTAATACCCCATATAGGGTTAATGGATAGGTAAAATTTGCAAGCGTACAAACTCATTATAGTTTGTCAAGGTCATTCTCTCAAAGGCTTGGTGTTAATTAATGTATTCCATGATTATGAGTGTATAAAATAAAATAATAGATTTTAGGGAAAATAGTAATCAAGTGAAAATGATTTATAACAATTAATAAAAAGGAGAAGTCTTAATGATGTAATCAAATATAAGAAAGCCAAGGATCGTCTTATTACCACAATTTTGGTGTTAAAATATGAAAATTAAAATTTAATATGACTACCCAAATACGAGAGGGTGGATTGCCAGAGTTAATCAAAATCCACTTTTGTGGCCAATTGATCATGTATAATCAAATTCAATCACCTATTTTCATGGGATAAAATCCAATTAAACTCATTGTGTTATTGTGTAAATCCGAGTTATATCTCAAGAGACTAAAAACTACTTTTGTGACTTGATTCCCTTATCTGATTGATATATGTCTGGTAAATTTTTTTGCTTTTTAATCCTTCAATTTATTACTTAAAATAATTTAAAGGGGTGGTCAAGCAAATTAGCCAAATTATAATGCACTATCAATCAAATCTAGTTGATTAGGTAGTCAATTTAGACAATAGATCAATCCATTCTCCAAACAAATGAAGGTTGAATCCCAATCTTAGAAAAAGAGATATACTCACATAGGTTGAAATCAATCACATAATCGAGTAACAAATGAGCATAACTATAGAATCAATAAAGAGTTTAGGGAGAATACATCAATGATGTCGTAGTTGAAATATGTGAAATGAGTTTCATTTGTTGCAATCATCACCAATTAAACTTGGATTAAAGTGATTTCAAGATTGAATATCCATTTAGAATAGTATGCAATATAAAGAGTAGAATAAATATTGCAAAGAAAGCAAAATACAATCAAAGTGAAATAATATGATTGCGTTTATAAAACAACACAGGTTATTTAAAGATAAAAAAGGAAGCTATCCCTTTACAATATAGCCCCTATATATATATATATATATATATATATATATAAGTTTGAAACATTAAAGAAAATGTCACATGTGAATCTTAGATGGCTCAATTGAATGTAGAGTAATAGATGTTCAAATTCGAAGCATTATACACAAAACACGAGCATTGGGCACAACAATTGTGCTTCCTTATCATGCTGACATCTAATACCAAACAACTTGTGATAAATTGGTCATAAATTCTTCATCTAGAATCAAATGAGGTGATTTTAGATTCATTGAAAATATTAGAAAGATGTCTACAACTCTTACATTTTGCATTTTTCAAAATTTATAGTGCATCTTGGTCACAATCCTTTCACTTTAAAGTCATTTGCTTATGACTATAAGAATTTACCACACTAAGTCATCATATTTCTCTAACAAAATCATTATTTTTTGCATCCAAAGAGTCACCTACAAAATAAAATAACAAAATATGCATTATTCACAAATCTAAAATAAAACCTACTTATACGCATAGATAATCCATGAAAACATGTTCATACCAAAGATGGAAATCAAAAAAATGTGACATATTTTATGCATTGAATACCTATAGTGTAGAAGGGAGTCTTGCTAATGCACAAAAACAATAACGCATGCTAAAAAAAGGAAGCTATATAACTGCACTGCCCCACCTAGGAGGTTATCTCAAGACTGATTGAATAAATCTCAAACTCAGTATTTTAATTTTAATTATTAATATTTGTAAATATATTTACTAATATTAACACCAAACACATCATATGACCACTAATGGAAATTTTACTATTTAAGCTCAAACACTAATCCATCACCTAACAGACTCACAAATACTTGTACAAAACTATCAATTATTATTCTTGTTAATTACTAGTTATAAATAATCAAAGGTCAAAGTCAATGATTAGATATGACCCACTATAGTAAAACTATCAACACTTTTGTTGAAATACCCATTATGCTCTTTAATTCTTAATTACTTCTAAATTTCCAAATAGATACTAAACACTAAAAAATACACAAAATCCATTATATCAAAAGGACTCACTTTAAAACCTTAGATTCATTTCTGAAAAATCAAATTAATGTGAAAAGACCAACATACTATTTATGTTTTAAAAACTCATTTTCCCATAAAACTTAACATACAAAGTATCGAAGCACCAATTAATTGTACACACTTAGCATAATTATCACGAAAAATATAATGAAAACATGTGTACTACCCATAAATTGCAGTACACGATTAAAATGCCTAAAGTGCATCTAAATATGTTAAAAGTTGAAATAATCGAAACAAGCCCTAAACTCACTAAAATCCTAACATATTATACATGAAACTCCTAATGAACATCATCGAACAATTGAAAATAATTAAAAAAAATACAAGAATTCAAATAAAAAGGTCAAAAAGCCAAGAGCTCCTAAAATGGGCAAAATTAATCATTTCAACACTTAACTTAGTGCATAAATTCAATCAACTAAGAATTTAAATGGTTTACCAAAGAGCCAAAGCTCCAAGCATAATATAAAAGGAACCCTAATTATGCCTCTTTCTCTATCTTAGATTCTTGAACACCTCTAGGGAAAATAATCAAAACTTAGCAAAAACACTTCAAAAAACCATAAGAAAACAATAAACATAAAAGAGAAAGGCAATAAAAACAAAACAATCTTCTCTTTGAGTGAATGGGTTTGAAAAGCAAAGGAAAACACGTATTTTTCTTCAACTTTCTAAAATCGTTAACTTACTTTTGCTTAACGAACATGATAATGAGTTAAGCCTTAAGATTGAGAAGTAATTGAGTAAAGAAAACTAAGGAAGAAGATACTGATGGCTGGTAGTTTAGGGCTGAAAAATCCTCCATTTATCTTCTAAAAAATGTAAAAGCCTTGAAAAAAGATGAGAAATTCAAATATCAACAAAGTTTAAGGATTTCGAATAAATTTGATGGTCTAAAATAGCTCGAAAAGACTTACATAAAAAAAACTACATAAAATCTTTCAAAATTGTAACTCAAGTTTTGAACATTTGAAATAATGTAATTAAAGGTTGTGAAGTAAAATCATTTTCAATTACTAGCTAGCTAAAGACTTGTGAACATGAATCACAGGCTAAAACTATCAATCTATTATTGACCGATAATTCTACGGTGGCTTAGTCCTTCTCAAACATGACATTTATTTTTCACGCCTTCATTCAATACTATGACTTCGATTCAATCAAGAAATTTTTCCTACGGATTACGTGGGGAAACAAAAGGAGCAAAAAAATGACTTCCCGCCCGCTTGTATTAGTTATCCGGTCACTGGTCGGATTTCGATGTCGGATGTGGTCATGAGCTCATCTAGCCCATCTACCTTCCCTCCGACAATCCAACCACCTTATTCGTAGATCCATATGCGTCCTGCCGACAATTTGGCTTTGGACCACCAAAGCCCAACTTTATCATTATTTATTAACTCTTTAAGAGGTTTTAGCTATGATGAGCATACTTAATGGGAAAGTTTGACTCGACCTAATATGAACATTAAGGGGAGGGAGTGTGGTGTAATTAAATATTGACATACGTGAAAGAATAGGGTGTATTACAAGATGATTTCCAATTTGAAGAGCCTGAAGTCAAAAAATTTACCAAAAAAAAGGTGAAAAGATTAAAATGATAGTATATTTCGATCCAAGAAACAAAAAATCTCTCCATTATAGATCAATGGATTACTGTTGATTAATAAAAAAAATAGAGACAAAAAATATAATAATCCGTCTGTAAGAAAAACCATTAAAATGAGAGCGATAAATAGTACATTTTCAAAATAATTGTTCCAATGCTTAAAACTTGGTAAGACAACAATAAATCACTTATCATGATGGTAAAGATGGGGAGGGGGATAAAGAAAGATGTGTATCATGTCAAAATATCATTCCAGACATTTTCAAATTTCAACCAAAGGATAGTTTTAAAAATACCACCATCAGATTTCTGTACATCCGAAAGCGCCCGGGATGACGCACCACCAAAATATAAATTTGATGGCTTGGGCACATGAATAATTATTAATCTCATAAAAGTAAGTGAGCTAGTGCTGGTAATAAGTTTGGAAAACGAAACGGTCTTTATCCTGTGAGTTGCTTGAGTGTAAATCTTTGCCTCCAAAACAGAGCATTCCGGTCTTTAAATTGGAACACGCACTCCCCCATTTCTCCTAGAAGCCCAAACTCGTCCAACAGGGAGCGAGAGACCAAACACAAGCCTTCCTTACCCCCCCCCCCCCACACCACCCATCTTCCCTCTGCTAAAACAAACGGACAAAGAATGAAGATCAACAATAACAGCAATACAAAGCTGATCCTCCTCCACCCGTACATTCTAAAACAGGGTAACTCAAACAGAGTATGGATATTGGCAATCATTTCATTCTTCACTCTCATTTTCCTCCTCACCCTAATCTACACCCGTGAATCGTTCATCACACCCTCCAGTACCTCCGCCCTCGCCACAACAATCCCGGCCACCACGTCAACAGCCGCTGCTGCTACAAACACCGTATTCCCATTACCCAAACATATAATGACAACCCTCCTCCACTACGCATCCAACGCTAACACCACGGAGAAAATGGCATACTCGGATCTCAAACCCATCTCCGACGTCCTCCGAAAATGCCCGTCGCCTTGTAACTTCTTGATTTTCGGACTGACCCACGAAACCCTTCTGTGGAAATCGCTCAACAACCACGGCAGAACAGTGTTTATAGACGAAAACAGGTATTTCGCAGCTTACATGGAAGAGAAACACCCTGAAATCGAAGCTTACGACGTCCAATACACGACCAAGATCAGCAAACTGCATGAGTTGATTGCGTCTACGAAGGAGCAGATGCACAATGAATGCAGGCCGGTGCAGAACTTGCTGTTTTCGGAGTGTAAGCTCGGGCTCAATGATTTGCCGAATCAATTCTACGAGATTGATTGGGATGTGATCTTGGTCGACGGGCCTCGCGGGCATTGGCCGGAGGCGCCCGGGAGAATGTCGGCAATTTACACGGCAGGTGTGCTGGCGAGGAGTAAGAAAGGTGGGAGTTCGAAGACTCATGTCTTCGTGCACGATTATAATTTGGAGCCGCAGTGGGCTGCGAGCGAGGAGTTTCTGTGTAAGGAAAATATGGTCGACAGTAACGGGATGCTCGGGCATTTTGTTCTGGAGAAAGCGGAGGAGAATAGGGCGCGGTTTTGTCCTCCGAAAAACAACGGAGCAGGATCGGGGAAAATAGGAGGGACGGCTGCAAAATCCAAATGAAGTGGTGACGGAAGATAAATTTTCAGTCCTTTTGTTCGGCGGTACATTGGTCTTATTTATGAACAATTTTTTCTTTTTTATTTCCCCTTTCCTTTGATCTTATGTTGGGTTTCCGGAACAATGTAAAGATAATGATAAGCCGTACAAAGACAGCTGCAAATGTCCATTGACCGTTGCCATCACATTTTCAGAACAATGAAGGCAGACTTCATTTTTAATTTAATTTTTTCCTAATGACCAAGCCGATAGTTCATGCGTCCCTCTTCATATATAGCCGTAACTCACGGGGTTGTGGTGCAAAATTCTGTAGGTTAGAAAATCAAGCAACGCTGTCGTATGTTCCATTTTAAGTTCGATTATATCGTCAACCATTTTAAACAACAATTCAAAATCAATGACTCCGCGCGAACCCTGGTAGTAATACGTTTGGTTGAGTGTTCGGGCTCCTACGTGATTTATTAATTGATAATTCTTTACTCAGCACATAATTACAAGAATTCAAGACTTCAGCATCCGTTTTTTTTTCTTCCAGGCTTTTGTTCTACATTATAACAACGTGATAGCCGCCTCATCACGGAGACTCCTATATTGATTTAGCATATACAACGTAAAAAAGAAGGGTGAATTAAGATTAGCTTAATTTATTATCCAGAAATCATATGTATAGTTAACGCATAGTTTGGAAAAAACTACCATCATCGGCTGTCGCGACAAATTATCTAATTTTATACAGAAAATAAATTTATTAGAAAACTTAAATGTTATCATCGGAAGCTAAAACTCTTCCCCAATCCATGCTCAAACTGCATTGCTATTTCTTATGCCCATGATAAACTAGAAACACACCCTGGAATTGGACTAGAAATGGAGTAGTTTTGCAGCTTTTGCTAGGAAGAGGGCAAGTGAAGGAACATTGTGGGAGTAGTACGTGTAAAGTAAAAGATGTACTAGAAGCAAGGTCCATGATTTGGCGATTTAGTTGGCAGGTCTCGGTCTTATACTCACCAAAACTGTGACCTCTTAATGACCAAGAAAACAAAAACTAACCTACTTGTTGAACTGATTGCATGACTAATCGAGACCGGTGGTATCAATCTAAAAATGAAGCTTGTAATTCGTAACAACGATTGGGGCAGCCTGTGAGCTGGTGTGCCCACAGAAAATCCACAATGTCAAAGGTTTGGTGTGTTCAAGATTCACAAAAGTTATGATTAATCCAATCAACTTAGTTTCTATTTGATAACTCTTCTTATTCATTATTTTCAAATGATGACGCAATATTATTTTTGAAAATTTTAAATTTTTCATAATTTTTAAGACATTATTATTCCATCTATATTAAAAAATTAGCCATTCTATCAACAAAATTTTTGTATAAGAACTAAATTACTTTAGCATAGTCAAGACCTACTTCTCACTTTTACTCTTTTCTTATTTATGTATTAAATACTTTGTTATATTTTAATACTGTAATTCAAAATTTGAGACTATTTATTATTTCCTTAAAAAGTATATAAATTATTAAAATGATTTTCTTCAAAATACTTAATAGGGAGTAGAAAACAACATCAAATAAATTACTAATTAATATTAAAGTAGTGCCCAGAAAAACAACATAAACTACCTCACATCCAATTCAGATCGAATATTAATTTAATAACCCTTCACTCTATTTCTGTATGTTGAAGGACGTAGATACAGAGATTATTAGTTCTTTGTCCCTATTTCACTGAATACTCTTATCGAGTTTGAAATAGCATCAGCGTGCCATAAAACTGGTTACTTGAATTGTGTTCTTGGTGGCATAGCAAATCAAACAGGACTGCGTTTGACTCAACATCAAATTTCTGAAACTTAAAACCCAACAAGGACGTAAATAAGCACGTAACAAATGACATTTGCAATCCAAAAAGCTAAGTAACGCAATTTTAGATGAACCACTTATATATTAATGTATATTTATAAAACTATATTAAATATGTAAAAAAATATACTGAGTATCTTGTACTAAATATAGAAATGTTGCCCTCAATTTTAGATACACCATCTGAATATTTATTATAATCATGGTGTATTTTTAATTTAATATATATTTATAAATATATATCAAAATATACCATAATTATAACAAATATATAAATAGTGCACCCAACTAATCGACACAAGAATCTATCAACGAACAGACCATATTAGATGGTGCTGCGTACATACACACAGCAGGGCTATTGCCCAAATCAGTTTTTTGGGAAAACAGACAGTTATGTTTGAACAGGGTGCTTTAGTCTATTTTCATAAATAATGCATATTTTTCTGAATTGACGTTCTGTCACGGAACGTACAAGAAAAATCACAGATCATCTAGAAAAGGTCTATGAAAGTTTATACAAAACATTACATTACATGCACATATAACTAAACGTAATCTATAATCATATTTAAAACCAGACACTTTGAGCTAGTTCTCTCCACGAGAAATTCAGCTCAAACATATAGATTACAAGTTGTGCCCATGAAAAATGAGAGAACATACTATCACTGAGGCCAGAGCTGGGAGAGTGGCTTTCCTTGCCGACATTGGTTAACACACTCCAGAACAGTCGCCTGAACTTGTTCTTCGACATCTTTGATTGACAAGCAAGCATCTATGGTCTGTAATCAAAGTTGAAAGACATGCAAGTATAACAAGATGGTTCTATTAAAAAATTCTTAGAAAAAGCGAACAAGGATATGAGAGGAAGGAAAAAAAATATAAGTAGACGGCAACAGACATAACAATACCTTCCATGACTCATCACGGAGGAGTTGGTATTTCTCAGCAACCCGTTTCTGAAAATCGAGATGCTCGTATCTCTCATTGCCATAGCCTCCTCTTTCGGCAGCTTTCTGCATTTTTAACATTAGTTATTCGTGATACAGTTGGATGCCAGAAATGAAGATTTTTTCTGAGAGACTAAATCCTGTAAAGCAATCATGATTGCTGGAAATCGAGATATTATCTTCCAGTCTTTTTCTTCTTTTTTTTTCCCCCTTTCTAGGAGTACAAGATTATTTTATTTGTCAAAGGCTACCTCTGGAGATATGTCAAGGTATAAAACAAGATCCGGAGCCAATAATCCCACCTCCGGCGCCTGCAAAAGAGAGCAATTTTGTTTTTCGTTAAAAATCTGAAAGCAGTGCATTAAATGATTACAAGACATCGTAAAGCTTAACCATTTGATATCAAATAGTCATTCCGCTCTATATCAGTCAGAAACCAAGGAGCTTATAGGTAAAGGTCCTAAAGGATGTGTTCCCAATTATGATCAATTTTACACAACCGCTATTGTATCTGTTTTCTGGGTCAAAAGGTTGCCCATGTGTGCGTTTATAAGACCTACGTGAGGGGAATTGAAGAGATCAGTCAAACGGTAAGCTTGGACATATTCACGCCTCTTTGCTTTTTGCCGCTTAGTCTTGAGCTTCACGTTTACTCGTTGCAAAGGGCTGGTTTATCTTAACTTACCTGCTTTATGTTTTGCAAGGCCACAAAAGCAGTCAGCATTGGCCAAACTAACTCAACCAAAGAATTTCCCAGTTGTTAACTCCAGCGTTCTTCAACAAAGAAATTATGAGAGAACCTACTTTCTAACCACGATTCATTCCGATGGCTATATTCCAAAATATCTGTGATTGATGCAACTGAATTGTTGTGTGGCCAATAGCAAAAGATACGGTTTAAAAAACTTGACTGCAGTAGAATCACAATCAACAAGAAGAAAATAAAGAGGAAAAAAATAATTTTTTTTTCTAGCCATGTATGAGTTGGAATCATGGTCAGTGTTTATCATGAGATCTAAAGCCAGCTATCTCTGGTATCGTTACTTATCATTTGGTTAAAAATACTAAGAACGGAATAACAAAATGAAGGGGTCAATAACTCAGATACAATTTTGCTAGGCACACCTAAGGCACTACATTTTTTATTTTATTTTCATTATATACATATGTACCAATACTATGTACTTGCCTACCCCTTCAAATGGTATTTAACGTTTTACACACTTGAACACATCATCAAGCATAATAAACAGCTTGATTGGATTACGGCCTAAACAATCATTATACAGAAGCAGCAAGGTAGGTCAATTGATTGTGCTTTGGGATTTGGCAGCTAAGACTTGCACAGTTATTAATAGTCAATATTCTTCATCAACATCTTAAGCCCGCTAGGGTCAAAATATCACCACGTGTCATCCATTTCCACGTGCACTTGTCTACGTGGAACTCATAAAATAGCTACATATCAAGCTTAATGCAAACTTCAATTCCATAATCATTTCTAAGCCCAAACTTGACAGCATTAACCATAGTGATTCAACAGAAACATTTGAACAACAAGATCCAGTATGAGACTACCTTGCACCAGTTTACATCAAGTCCTTTGGCCGAAGAAAAGGCCACTCCAGAGTATGAGTAACGATCAACTACAAGTGTGGTTCCAGATTTCAGCTTCGCCTCCATGGATGATCTGTTAAGGCAGAATAAATGGCGATTAACTCTTGATCCCATTTCAAGAGTGATGAAGAAAGCCACAAATAAAAACTTGGTTCCGGTGCCATGATATTTTTATCCAGTACCTGTATCGTTTGAGTGAAGAGATAAAGGTGAATCACGTATAATGAGAAGCAAAATTTCAGTCAAGTGCAAACAAGCTGTTAACTCAGACAATCGAATCACAAATGTCAATAGACTCGATAGCAAAGACTGAAACGAATGGAATTGCATCAAACACTTGGTATGCATAACAAAAGTGACAGTAAGACGCAAGACCCCCTCTGCCACGGGTTATTTGAATCAAACATTTGATATACTCATATACATGTCAAAATTGCAAGAAAACAGATCAAACCTTTTCTCCCATCGATTAGCACTGAACAAAAGATGAATCGTGCGATCATCCAACTCGGATTTATTTGACAAATACGCCGATATCATTTGCCCAACACTTGTGCTTCGGTCCGGAAACCGCAATAACTCGGCAGCAATCCCTAGTCCTTCCAAATAAGAAACCAGATTACTCGACTGTGAGCTCTTGCCACTTCGATCTAATCCTTCCAGCACCACCAACGCGCCTCTTGAATAGCTTGAATTCTCCATCTGAATTGCACTAAATGTGAAACTTTTTGAGATTTGGAAGCTGTAGTTCGATGATTTGGCCGTTGCAACTGCTGATAATCCGACGAATCTGAGGAAATTAAACGAGTCAATCGATATTATTAATAAGTGAATGCGGTGGAAGAGAGATGGATCTCACGCTGCTTTTGGCACGGTGAAAACACTGAAAAGGCGAGAATGTGCCATGTTTGGATGTCCTTTCCCTCCCGTTTTCGGCTTTTCGGGACGAAAATTTTAAATTTAAAGATGCCGTGAAAATTAGGCGCGAAGGTAAGGGCGCGGGCCTTCGTGTTAAATTAAGGAGCCAACAATAATCACCCATTCCAATGCTTTAGCCTTGGGGGAGGGGGACTTTGATGTAACTTGCTTCACCAATAAATAAAAATGCCTGCTTGGAAACTTTTTATTGGAAAATTCAGATGACTCAAAAAGTTAATCAAATTGTAGGTTCAACTTTTTCGAAATAAAATATCTAATATACTCAATAAACAGTTCAATAAATTAAATATTTAATGTAAAAAATATAAATAATATTCAATCCAAATAATTATATGCATAATTGTATATGATTGCTAATATAAACAACTCCCTATATATATATTTGCATGTATTCATTGAAATTTACTACCGGATACTATTTGGACCAAAAAAATAATAGCTTCGATCAAGATAATAATTTACTTTTACCTAAAAATATATGATAATTTACAATTTAAAAACATTATCTCATGCATTTATGGATTATATTTCTTATATCTATTGTTGGATAGTTTTATGTTTTATGATTTCAATTCTTTTCAATGTTGATGGAGATTTGAATGTATTAGTTGGATATAATATAATTCCTTCATATCATAAAGAAATTCATTCTATAATTAAATTTTTGTAATAAAAAGAAAGCCAATTAAAAAATATTAAAGCTTATTTTCCCATTTTTATCCTCATTTTTTAAGCATATACGCATTAAATATTTTGTTATTTTTAAATGAATGGTGTAATTTTAAGATTACTTTTATTACTTTCTTAAAAATATATAAATTGCCATAATGGTTTTTTTTAATACGGATAAATAACTTAATACTCGAATTGGATCATAACGGTTGAATAGGTTGAATTTAACTTGGATTAGTTTATTATTAATTTGAATTGGATAATCTACTTCCTAATATTACTTATCTATATATGAGAATGCTCTTTTGATAATGTTGGACTGTTAGTGAGCCAAGTCGATCTAAAATTTTAGATATATGAAACTTTAGGTCAAATTACAAATAAGATGTTGCAGTATTCAATCAAGCGGAAATCAATTATTAGTGAATGCCCCTTCAAAATACCCCTATTTTCTGAATTTAATATAAGTGCTCATTTTCTGAATTACAAAGTCAATATAATTATTTGACCATTTTCAACGAACTAGTCCTATTAGCGATTTCTATGTTAGCGCTAACGGTATGATTTTAATTTTGTTTCGCAAAGCAATCATCAGAACTCACGCGCCAAATGTATGAACCGCATTCCTACAGATAGTTACTGTTGAGACCGGAGGAATTGATATCACATTAAAAAGGCGAATGTAAATGGGCTTGAACGCTAAGCATTAAAGCCAAATATAATACCGATAATACTTTGAGTAGTAAATTTTAGATTCTAAGTATTCAGGTTCAAATCCTTTATTTGTTCCATTTGATGCATGAAAAATTTTAAAGAAAAAAAATTAAAAATTACTTTTTATATTTAATTTACATAAGATAATAAAATAAAAAATAAAAATACTAAATATTAACTATTTAATTTTATTTAAAAAATATTCTTTAATTAAAATTCTTTTAAAAATTTTTTAGAACCAAATAAAACATCATTATTCCTTTGATTTTTCCCCTTGCAAAAAGCAGTCAAATGCGATGACATACTGCTTGAAGCCTTGAACACATCACAAACTAGCAGGTAGCCGCATTGTCACATATGCTCTAATATTCCATGTCAGAAAAACAGAAAAGAAGTTTAAAAAGGGGTGTGTTCTGAAATTACCACGAAAGCAATCTGATTCTGCATCGTACAGACGAACCCTATTATAAATATAAGATAATATTTCATATCCATACAAGACACGTATCAAACAACACGTGAAATAATACAATAGAATATCTAATCGTCATCCGATCTCAAGAGTGTTAGCTCTGCAGTATTATGAAATATCTCCGTCTTTTCTGGAGCCACATCCAGTTAGTGTACTGTTTCACAGTTCACACCACAGCACAAGACCGCCCGTCTTGACTCTTGAGCGAATACCAAAGAAGTAAAGCTATACGACAAAAGTTTGTGACAGCAAGTAAACAATACTGCTGTGTCAGGTAGTGATATAATCTAGCTTCATTATCAGACAACACTCAGAGGAACTCCGTTTGCGGTAGTCTTTTCCTCCTCGACATTCCTCAAATAAAGTGGGATCCTTACTCCTAGTTCCCTAAGCTGATCTACCAACCCATAAAGGAACTCAAATGTAAGCCTATTTTGTGCATTGAATTCCTCTCTTACCTGTGGTTGGAGTCTAAACCACTCCCCTAGCATTTTGTGCACATGGGCTCTAATCATTCTCCATGGCACTGGATAGTTCTCACAGAGCTTAAGATACTCTACGACTAAGTCTGCTTGATCAAGATTCCCATCACTGTTTCCACTCTCGTTCGCTCCCCATTCACCGGTTCGGTATCCAGCAAAGAGTGCTGGGTTTTCAAGAAGAGCATCAGCTGAAAGGACTCCTTCCACACCAGTTTCATCTAGACAGCTCCCAACATCATCCATGTGTCTAATGTTACCATTGGCCAGGACGGGGATTCTGACAGCGTCCTTGACAGCCCTAATCGCAGCCCAGTCAGCCCTGATTTTCCTCTGGTCTTTTTGGTCTCTAGTTCGCCCGTGAACAGCCAGAAGAGAGCAACCAGCCTCCTCCAGCATCCGTGCATACTTTAATGTATCTTCTAACTTCGGGAAAATTCTGATTTTGCACGACACAGGGACACGAAGGTTGAGTGCCATTTTCTGTACAAGGGATTTTACTAGAGGAAGATTATCCATCAAAAAAGCTCCATAGTTTCCCCTTTTAGCAATGCGTTGAGGACAGCTGCGCATAAATCACAAGCAAGTAATATGAGCAGGGGAAACCCTGTGATCAGAAACGAGGTAAAGAGAAACAGCTAGTGAAACCTCATTCTCCTGCAGACATACTTGCTCGCAAAGTCACTACTTTGGCTAATATAAGCCCGACAATAACAGTGAACTTCCCGACACGGCACATCCACCCATCCCTTGACCCCATCAAATATTGGTGGATGCCGCACCTTACTTTGCGTGTATGGATATATATTTTTGGTTCTTCAACAATCTCACTTATAATTGTTAAACAATTGATAGGGAGTCACAAATATTTTGAAATGATTTTTGAAAAACAGACGGCCTGTCTACTAATGGGAAATTCATTAGTGTTGCGCTATATTCACGTGTAATATTTTGAAATGATTTTTGACACGCTTTTGTTCAATTTATTTATTGATTGATTTTCATCCACTTCGTACCCAGGCCGGTAAATATTGAACCTAACTACAAAAGAGAATGTCTTTACAACATCTGTTGGACCATTAGTATTATCTATTAATGACAGATGCTGCAACTGTAATTCTTTCCAACGAGTGTATTAACGCGAACAGATAAGAGTTAAGACAGCACAGCCATAGCCCCAAAAGATCTAGGACAAATGTGTAAAGAAGAAAATAAGGGTCCTATCGTGTTCAGAATCCATATCCCCCAAACACTAAGGTTGGTAACGAGATGTCAAGACTTATCAAAGCATAAAGAAACAAGCTATCAAACACATGCTACTTCGACCAAATTCATCTTGAACGTTCAGTATGGTGAAGCAAAAACCTATGGTTTAAAAGTAATCTGAAGAAAGTCCATAAATACAAGCAGGTAATGTACCGATTTGGAAAAAAAAAATTAGATAAATTATACAGAACTAATTTTAACACGCAAGCAACAAAGAGATCCAAGCCATGGCAAAATATGTTTATATTCGATAGGCCACACAGAACACACAAAATGCATCAAACAGCTGTTAGAAATTAGAATGGCCGCATGTTAAGTCAACCCCAATTTATATCTAAGGCTTCGATTGGATGAAGAACTAATAGAAGGAATTTCATTTCAAAAGAAGTTTTATAAACTTCCCTAACCTAAATACTTTATTTGGACATCCTATATTAAAATTTAAACACTTCTCAAAAATTTTAAAGTCTATGTTAAAATTCCCCCAAATAAAGTTATGAAATAAGTTTGTATGTATTTACATAATCTTATGGGTAAAAATAAATAGATAAATAAATAAATAAATACTCTATCTAAATTCTATGTATGAAAATATCCAAATAAGAAAATTATTCAAATTCTCTATCAATGGATTTGTACTGTGGAATTTTAAAAGTAAATCACTTTTGAAATATCATCATTATTAAATTCCATTATTAATAAAGTTCTCCATCCTATTGAAGCCTAAAAGACTAAAATTTCTGCCACTTCATCATATATTGCTTAAGTCATATTCAGAAGTAGATTTATCACAAGCATAACAAGAATCTAAGATCATTGGTTGACTGACAGTGCCCAAGCTGTTTCTGCTCCAAACTTAGCTGCAGTAGCAGAATGAGCAATTGAAAATCCCGTAAGTACCCAAAGATATATTTTTATCAGGAAAACCTACCCCAAATTGATATCCACGTAGTCACAAAATGGCTCCACCCTTTTTGCTGCTTCAAGTAAAATGGCTGGATCATTTGCACAAAATTGCACAAACAATGGACGATCCTCCTGCAAGCATTTTCCAGAATTCTATGTCATAAACCGACAACCATAGACATGAGAAACATGAGAGAAAATTACTAATTCACAACCTATCTGCATTTCACAATCTGACGGTTATGCCGTAAGTGTGAGTGAGGAAGTAGGATATAATTAAGAAAAAATAGAGAAAAACGACAAGTTTGAACGTAAAGCTTTTTGGAGAAAGCGTCACGCGTTTGACTATGATACATAAGATTGGATCAATGAACACAAGAAAACAGTAGTGCTTGGTTCTGGGTTTTGATTTCTTTAGATGTGTGAGGGTACAAGACAATGAAGAGACAGATCTCTTTCCTGGACACCACCTGTTCAATAGCACGACACAATTCGAACAAAAACTTCACTAATAAATTGGTCAATTGTACTTCCTCATTCAATAACACAACTTACTAAAACTTCTTCAACAGCAAAAGATTATCAATTTCTCATATCAGATCATGCAATCAGGGCACATATTAAGTTCGAGATTTGGTCAATATCATCAGCTTTGATTACCTTACACGTCGTGAATTCTGAAGACCTGTACTTCTCGGTCTCGGTAAACATCCTGGAATGCAACATTGGCGTATAAGCAGCTTGAGCTCCATACTTCTTACACAATAATCTAAAAGGAAGCTCGGAGCAATCAACCATTGGAGCTACAATTAATCTTGGCCTTCCAATTGTATTCCAATGAGCCCAAGCCCTCTCTATCCTCGCTTCCCCACTCAAATAGCCATTCGGCGACCCAAGAAAGCATTCCTCCCGACATTCCACCGCATGATTTAGCTTCTCTTGATTTGAAATGGGAGTGTCAGTGTCAGCACATAGTTGGTCGTCTAGGTTTTCAACCTCTGAAGAAGGTGGAGGCGACTGCGGGACTGCGGTGCGCGGTAGAGTTTGACCGGTGGTTAGTGTTTCCATGGGAGGACTTAGGGATATGGTAATAGACAGGGTTTTGAAACAATAAATGGGAACGTGGTGGCGTGGGAAGATGAGAGAGAATTTCATGAGCGGAGACTGGCGGCGCCGCAACCCATCGCCGTGCGTTGTTCCTAGTTCCAACACGATAGGATGAGGAAACCGCAATTTTTTTCGGGTTAGTGAGCCGGAGACGTCGAATTGAACCCAATGGTGGTAACCGGCGAACGTCGCCCCCCAAAACGTCTCCAAAACGTCAATTTGATTATTTTTCTTTTAATTATTAATAATTTAGATCAATTAATATAAATAGTAGTTTTAGAAATTTTTTTCTCTTAATTTTAATAGATTTAGTATATTTTTTAATATATATATATATATATAATTTATTTTTATCATTTTATTCCATCCCTATTTCCTAAATTTTTAAATTATAATATTTTTGTATTTTTTTAATTTTTATCCCTGTGCAATAATGGTCTTTACCCAAAAGATTGAAAGTTTATGAGCCCATGCCCGGGCTAATCTGAGGACAATACATTATCATTAATGGATTTGTTATTTAGAGAATATATTTTTTCTTGATAGATTTTTTTATAAAAAAGAATTATCTTTAGATACTGATAGTTTTTATTATTTTTTTCCTCCTCCAATCGTCACTATGTGACATTCTCTCTTTCCTCTACCGGCTCTACTTCCTCCTTTCCTTTCCCACCGGTGTCGTTTTTCCTCTCCTAGTGATAATATGTGACATTCCCTTCCCCCTACCATTTTTTCTGTTTGTTACCGATTTATTATCCAATTAAATTTATCCACACCAGTTTCAAAGACAATTATTGTATATTAGACAAATATTTACAAGGTATGATAACATATTTTCTATCAACAAAGACATAATATATGGGTATAAATAATTATAAGGTAGGACATAAGTATAGGTAGAAAAAAATATTTTGTTTGATACAAATAGACCGCTCTGTTTTGTGTCGTCGGACTACTTATATAAACTTGTTGCATTCTTATTATTTGTCGAATAGAAATAAATAAATAAGTTTTGATAAAAATAAAAATAAAAAAACAACTTCATTTTTTAGTCACCCCGTTAAATTTTAAGTTATTTTAAAAAAAATCATAATGAATACAAAAGTCCTTCGAACTATGACGAGTTCAGAACCTCAATAAACTATAATGATGGATTTAGAACTCCAGCATACTACGATGATCGAGTCCTAATCCTGACAAGTTATAGATACACTGAGAAAATATAAATGGATTCTCCAACCATTAATTACAACTTAGACAAAGAGGTAAAATAAATATTTTTATTATTGTAAATTGAGTCAGTAAATTTGGTTAGATGAAATGAATACTTTTTCTTATCATATTATTATGTTCGATTCTTTTTTTAGGATATGGAACGTATAAATATATTTTTTAGGACCTGAAATTATCAAATGTTTTTTATGACAAATTAAATATTCTCTGATCATGAAAAACTTATGTCATAGATTAAACAAATAGGTAGAAGTCAAAGGATGATTATCTTCTTCTTCTTTTGTTGGAGTCTTTATAAGATATGAAGAGGTGGCACGTTCGTGAGTACTATACCTATCGGTAGAGAATGTGCACGTAATACAAAATCTAAGATGATTGATTGTCCATTTTTTATAGGTCGATTGATCTCCCGTCGAATAAAAAAAATGGGAATGATTGATGGACTATTTGATTAATGGATTGGTTGATATCAACCTTTGTTCCTACATGTAGTTGGATAGCAGTCTTTGCACGTACCTATGGTTAGGTAGTAGTCTTCATGCCTATTTATGGTTTGGTAGTGGCCTTTGTGCCTACTTGTGTTTCAATAGTAGCCTTCGCGATTACCTATAGTTCGATAGTAGCCTTTGTGCCTACTTGTGTTTTGGTAACAGTCTTCGTGCCTACTTGAGATGCTATGGATTGTTATTGGTCTATGTTTGTAAGACTTCCTGTGTTATGAGATTTAATGGCATTGATAATGTGATATCTTGTTGTCGTCTTGGTTTTAGGTTGATGATGTTTCTAATTATACTTCAAAGAGCTTCTCTTGGATGTTCAACTGGTAAGTTTTAAGTTGTTTCAGATGAACGAGTATAAATAGTGTATAGCCTTGGTGGTATGTGGTTATATGAATGATCATCGTATTTCAATCCTCCTATGTATATTTAAATGTCTTGTACGATGTTTTTTTGTATGCCCTGTATGTGTTTCATGCTGGATTTCCGTATTGGTTTAGTATAAAAGATTGCTTAGTATCGTTGTACTAAATGGTTTCTTTCATGGGACATTATCCATTTAATGAGTAGTGGTCTCTGCAGTTTAGCTTTCCGAACTTGGTCGAAAACTGGTAGTTCAGATTGAGAGCCTATGAATATCTGGTGTCTTTTTGGTATAATTGATTTCGGTTGACATGGATGCTTTTGTCCTCCTATTCTTTCTCTCTTTTGAGTTTTGTAACCGTTGATGTTGCTTTTATTTAGCACGATCCTTATTGGTTGTTCTCTCTATTATGTTTCTTGAAACCATGTTATTAATTTAAGCGGAGTAATGATTTTAGCCTTGGCACTTGGTATAAGAATGGTAGAGAACATCGGATACGTACCAAGTGTGGTGATAACATCATTCGTTTTTATTGTTTTACCTTCCATGCCTAATGCGATGAAAATGTTCAGTCATAAAAATTGGGGTGTTGCACAAAATTCTACGAGCTTCCAAAATTTACCAAAATTACAATCGACCCCCCCATTATTAGCACCTAAAAAATGTAAATAGCTTCAACTAAAATTAAAACAATCCACGATACCAATATAGACCTAACAACGAACCCCAACAAGTCCCCAAACACCCAACTCTTCCAACCTCGACTTGCTACACCAATTACGTTATTTAGACACAATCAAAATTTATCATATGCGGACTTATTAAACCAACATAATACACCATCATGATTGAGACTTAATGGTAAAGACTAGGGTTGTAAATGAGCCGAGCCGAATACCCTTAGGCTCGATCTTGGATCGTTTAACTAAATGAGTATGAAATAAGGCTCAGGCTTGACTCGTTTAACTAAACGAACAAGCCGAGCTCACGAGTCAAAGACAAAAAATGAACCGAGCCTCACCTTTTCGAGCTCGGGCTCGACTCGTTTAATAAACGAGCCCAAAAGTGAGGCTCGAGCTTGGCTCATTTAACTAAACAAATGAGTCGAACTGAGATTTTAATGAGCCAAGCCGAGCCGAATACCGAACTGGCCCACCTAATTTACAGCCCTAGTAAAGACTGTTAATGTAATACCCCAAATTTTAGCTAAATCTAATCCCTAGCGATTAACATCGTAACCTCATTCTAATATTGTAAAATCAATATTCCCACCATAATTGTTGATAACAAGCATTAAAGAACTAAAACTTAGAGATTTAGAAGTGAGGAAATGAAAGAGAAGTGATAAGAAAAATGAGGGTAGGAAGGCGGTGTAAGGGAAAATAAGATCATCACAGCTCAAGAGCAAGAAGAATAAGAATAAGGTAGGAGAAATGAGGGAGTAAGGTATGAGTTAAGAATTTAGCTAAGTATAGAATTACTAAACAAAGGGGCGCATGCCCCCTTATGGATAAAGCCAATGGTTAAGAGAGGGGGCTTAAGTAAGATAGGAGGGTTGTTTGCAAGTAAGAAGAGTTATTGGGTGGGTGAAAGAGTATAAGACAATCGATATAAGGTGATTAATATGATTATGGGTAGATTGTTGGTTGAATGAGAAAGGACAACATAGGACCTTATTATGAGGTGTAACATGGTTAGATTTTTGAAGTTTTACATTCCCAGGAAAGTCAACAAGGATTAAAAATAGTTTAGATAAGATATAGTGGTTAATAAATAGCTAAAAATGGGGGAAATTGTCTAATAATTATAAAAAAATTATGAAAAATTAGGGAGAGGTGTGTAATTAATCTTGAAATCCAAATATATAAAGATATTGGGCATCGTAAACTATTTAAGGTAAAAAAAATCAAGAATAGTGATAATTGACCAGCTCTGGTTGATTGGGTAAGGCTGGTACTTGATTGCTAGATGTCCTGGAATAACAAGTCTAAAATGCTACAAGTCAGTTGACCAAAGGTAATGTTCAGCTAACAACCATTTGTTTGAATTAAAAAATAAGGTTTGAAAGGGTATAAATGTAAAAATTAGGGTTCGAGGAGTATGTGCCAGGTGTTTAAGCAAAGGTTAAGGGTTAAGAAAATATCATGAGACTGATCAACTATGAATTAAGGCTTAAAAAATTGGGATATTACTTTTGTTGTACCACACATCTAAGGCATAAAAAATAAGATACTAGGAGGAAAAATCTATTTACCCCAATTGGTACAATATAAATATAACTACACAAGTTGATATACAAAAACGTAGCAAGGACTTAAAGAGAAGATGTATTGATATCAAATGCATCGCATGTTGCTTTAAGCGAAGAAAAAATAGTTATAAACTTACACCATCTTGTGGTTGACCATTGAACCTATGCTATTATCCAAATACGGTGGGTCATATAATACCCTGAATTCTTCTAACCCTAATTTATGCGGTGATTAGTCTACTAATATCTTATCTAACCCTTACACCTTTCGTAGGCCCTTTATCTACATTCTACGCCTCTCAAACTTTTTTTTACCTTTATACCTATCAAAGCCCTAATTTTCCATTAAACCAACTTGTGGTCAATACTACAACAACACTATAAACCCTATCATCTAAGGCCCTAGATAGTTAACTGCTAGCTTCTACCGGTCGACTAAAATTGGACAATTTTCACCGTTCTTGATTTTCTTTCAAAAAATTACCTAAGATTAATTCTTATGCCCAATATTTATATATATGTGGGTTCCTAAAATAATACCTCACATCTCCCTAATTTTCACAATTTTTGGGACTATTAGATTATTTTTTATATTTTTAATTATGTATTGGACTTTTACCTTACTTAATCCATTTTTAATCATTTTTTACTTTCTTGAGCATGAGGGATTTGTATTCTTGATCTCATTACACCCCATGATCATATAACACATGGCCATTGCTTATTCAACAAAAAAAAATTAATTATAATCACCTCCATTGCCATCCACTGGCCTTGTTATACTCTTTTACCCATGTCAGACACTTCCATCACTCCTCTTGCTTTCAACCAACTATCTTTTTAACTTTGTTGATAACCAAAAGGGGGTGACTTCCCTATGGTTTATAATTTCCATACTTAGCCAATTTTCTATATTCCAAATTTCCTCTCTCCTCTCTTGTCTCCTTCTATCTTTAATTGTGTTTATTCTTAACCCTTTTGCCTCGTGATCGACACCCTTTATCCTCCTTCTATTCATTTTATTTCATCTTTAACTTCTAAAAATCTTGAACATTTTTAAGTAAATTAGAGTTAATTTTGTAGATTAGTGAATGCTTGAACAAATTTATCCCCGAGCCATTTTTTAAATCCTAAGGGTTATTCTCACCTCTTTTATTGTTTCTTTTATCCTCTAATATTCTCCTTATACAATTTTTGTTTTTTATTATTATTTTAGGTGATATAAGGGTGAAAGAATAAGTCTATAAGTATTTTTTGTATAGAGACCATAGTAGATTTAGTAATAAATATATATCTGTAGATTATGGCTTGCTTGTGTTTACATGTTAATTTGTATGATTTCCATGTCTTATGTTAGAAAGCACATGTAGGTTTTAATTTTATTTAAATGCATATATTACATGATAAAATGCATGATTTAGTAAGTTTTGTGACTTTATGAGAAGTTGGTATATTTTCTGTCTTACTAGGCTTTGTCATAAAATCTTAAGCTTGATAGCATACAATGTTATGTTTTTAAGTCCATGGCTGAGTAGATTAAATCATGTCTAAGTATCGTGATCAATGTAATATGTTGAAACCTCAAAATCTGGGAGATTTAGTCCTTGGGTAGGTATTGACCACCTATCATTTGAGATGTTGTGGGTTATTTTAATTTTAGAAAATTATATTTTAAAGATGATAATGATGCAAATGTGGTTGTGTATAAATTTGGAAAGATTTGTAGACTTATAGAATTTTATGAACTATAGGGGGATGTCTTGGCTTTAAGGATAAAATGGACTTCTTGTGATATTTTAAATAAAACAAACATTTAATTTTGTTCTTTGAGGTTTTTATGATAATTTTGATATATAATATTTAGGTTTTGGATGATGACAACTTAAATTATAAAAAAAAAAAATTTGTAGATGTCTTGGTGGGAAATTGTGGTCCCTTTAGGTTAAATCTAAATTTTTTGTGTTGTACAGGTATTATATGTAGGCATGGAAATGGGTTGGGTTGAAATTAAGTTTATCTAAACCTAGACCTAGACTCATTGAATTTTAAAAGTTTATATCCAGACATAGATCCACTAGGTCATGTGGATAAATGGCTCCTAAATGGGTTTCGTTATTTTTATAAAAAAAAATATTATCTAAATAGTAATTATAATACCTTGAATTTTATCTAATCCTAATCCCAATCAACTAGTATCTAAACCTAATTCTAACCATGGGTAATTGATATTTCTACTTTACTATAATTCCTTAATCCTAAATCTAGACCTAATCTTGATCTTATTTATGGGTCATTAATATTTTAAACTAAACCTAAACATGGTGGAAATAAATAAAATTTACCTTAATTCCCTAATCAAGATTTAACCTAATTATAACCCTAGACTCCTTTATTTTCTTTTCCCTGCTTCCTTCTCTTATTCTCTTATTTATGTTTTTGTCTTTTCCTTGCTTCCCCATCCCGATTGACTTCCTCCCCTACTTCCTTATGCAAGGCATGAAAAAAAAACTTCTCTACATGCCTCTTCCTTTCTTTCCTAGACATACACTTCCCCTACACCGGCTCACCTACCCTCTACATTGCACACCTACCTTGCAACACAACCTACGCCACTTTGACGTCTCTTTCTCCCCTAATTTCTGTTGCAAAACCAAAACCACGCCAAACTCCCCTAGCCTCCAGCCATTTAACATGAGACTCACCCATTTCCCTCTATAAATACCCCTTCTCTCATCCTATTTCACTTTCTTTACTACCCACAGAAGCCCCAAACTTCCCCTTCCTTCTCTCAAACTTCATGTTTTGTGCGTCATCATTTGCCATTGTTCCTTCAGCAAAGCTCTACAATTCTCTCTCTCCTCACACTAAAAAGTAGCCTCAAACTTAACTATACATATCTATGAGACTTATTTGTGTGAACAAATCATGCAAAAAAAACCCCCTAAATTGTCCAAACCTCATGCTACACCCCACCAAACCATCTCAACCTCACAATGCACCATCCACCAAAACATCACAACTTCACACTACCACCACCCAACCAACATGATCTATTTATGCCACAAACCCCTACCAACATGAGAGACTCACATTGAAGACTCATAGCTGTGTGACAGACTCACACAAGTCTGTATTAGTTGCGCCACTTCCTCACAAAGTAAGCTCCACTTGCTCTACTTCTCGTCGAGTTTTGTTTTCTTCAGTTTTGCTTCTTTTTCCACCCTCCTTTACCTTAGTTTTTTCTTTTTATTTTATTAATATCTAATGGCGTATTAAAATTTATTATTATGTGGTTTTTTGGTGGTTGGTGGTCTTAGAGGAGGATTATGAGGTTATACGCGCTTAGAAACCGATTATATTTTTGGTAAGGATACACGTCGTAACTAAGATTTTCTGTGTAATGTGTAATTATATGTATGAAAACTCATGGATACTATTATTATTGTGATAATTTTATGTTTATAATGTTATGGTATAATATTGTGGCATTGAATCTATAGAAAATGAGAATATGCGGAGAGCATGAGCTGATATGTTATTATTGTGATAAATCTTATTTTGATACCCTAGGTGTGCCAGCATGAATTGTGGTATTTTAATGTGGTTTGAATAGGTATGGAAAGTGTTTAAATAATAATATCAATTAGTTTCGTGATGGTATATATTAGAGTTAGGATATCATTCATATTGGGACTCGTAGGAGTTTTTTTATAAAATTATAGACATTCTAGCTATCTTAAGGGTAATTTGATCAATATGGGTTAAATATAGAATATTTGGTATTTTAATGTTTCAATTGATTAGAAATAGGTTAAATACACTATGTGTAATATTTGGAGTAATAATTAATGACTTAAGTCCTATAAAATGAGAAAATAACTTAAATTGGGAATAGTAATCCTAGAAGCGGAGTCATTATCGCATATGTGAAACATTAGAGTTAGAACCTAATTTTTGGATATGTTGTTAATATTTCCATTTTAGGAACTCGCATTAAATTTTGTGACAACATTATTATTATGAGAAATTTTATGCCTAACTTATAAAATTATGGTTTTGTAAAGTTTATGAATAGTAGCTCTAAAGGCCGGTCATTGTCACATATGTAAGATATTTTATTTAAACCTTGATTTTCAGGTATGTTGTAAAAGTTAATATTTCAAGGACATGTACTAAATTCAGTGGTAAAATGAGTATTATGGAAAAATATATGTTTACCTTGTGTGATTAGGTTTCTCAAAGGGAAAATATGGACATTTTTCCTTAGGAGATGTCCCAAAATTCATACGGTTGTGTTTTATATGTTTTGCATAATTATGCTAAGTTGGATTATGTGCCTCTGTATCTACATGTGTAATTACCTAATGATCTTGAGATAAATAACTATGAATAAGATATTAATCACTTAAAGTGATCATACGAGTCAGGACCGGTTGTACCTATCATTCCATAGGATAATAATAGTGGCCAAGAGAGTTTTTACTTGCGATTGTATATGTTCATTCCACCGGATGAGAATAGTGGCTCAAAACATTTTTTCCTTGGGATTATATATTATTTATACCGTTTAAATGATTGAGAATAGTGGAGTCCTTGAACTCAATATGAAATAAATAATTAGAATAATGAAATCATTGATAAGATATTAATTACTTAAAGTGAAAGATCATGTGAGTCGGGACCGATTGTACTAGACTATTCCACTAAACGAGAATAGTGAAAATTAATATATTTGACCCGAGGTTGTACCTATATAATCATTTGAATGAGAATAGTGGCCATTAGTATTTTTGGCCTAGGGTTGTATATCATTAATATTGTTTCACCGGTTGAGAATAGCAGGGTCACTAGATTCAACATGAATAAGATTATAGTTCTTGATTATGGAATATTATGGGACTTAAAATCAATAAACAACTTGGTGTTATCTTGTATAAAATATATTCATGTTTATCCCTTCTCGTGACAGTATGGTATCGTGTAACCTCATAATGATTGTATTGTTACCTTACTTAGTATGTAGTATACTGATCATCATTTTTATAGGTGTTCCTCATTCCCGCGAAAAGACAACCTAGGTGTTTTTGTGCAGGTCAATAAGGACCCCTTGAACGATTTTGCTCCTTATGATGTGCCTTGATTGTGGACGAGTGATATTATTGTGTTTAGGGTTTAGGGACGTAGACTTGTATTATTCATTATCGCTATTAGCTCACATACCATTTGGGAGCCTTAGTTTTTAATGTATCTCTTTATTGTATTTTGACTATTGTACTCGGAGTTTGTCTCCAAATACTTGTCTAAATTTATGAATATATCTTGTTCCCTATTTTATAATATTTTAAGTTTTAACTAGTTTGCCTTAAATTTGATATAAGGATGGTATAATAAGCTAAACTTATGTAGGGTACGAGTATAACACCCAATTATGTTTTTATTATGCTCTTGCTTAAACAACAAAAATTAGTAGTAAAATTTGAGGCATTACAATAATACATTTATGTTTTATATAGCTTAATATGTACTTTTTGTTAAAAAAAATCTGATTGAAAAGATAAATTGTAAAACCCCCAAAAATTATAGTTAAACATTTTTATTTATTGAAGGAAAATCACACACCAAAAAGGAGGTACTACCACTGTGATTAGTATAAGTATGGGCCCTGGTCAAACTCACACTAATCACAAGACTAAAAGGCGATAAGAAATAGTAGTAGGAAACGGTTAAAAACATGAATGAGTCTAACATTGAATACGGAAAATACCAAAGTACGTAAGAGTCATAATTAGTACATCAATGAAATGAAATACAAAGTAGCATCCCGCTACGATGGAATAAAAACATGAAACATAAATAGAAAGTAGTGCGGAGTAAACTCTCTCTAGCCCTGACCCTGGACCATCAAGATATCACTCTACCTTGACCAGCTCATCATAAGCAGCAAAGTCCTCTAGGGCCTCATCGCTTACCTGCATAGACTCAATAGGGGTCACTGCTTGTGGGAATGAGCAACATACATGATAAGGGTGATCAGCACACTACGTACCGAGTGAGGTAACATTATAGTTAAAATAGGGCACAACAACACAAAATACTGATATTATGAATGTAGTGGGTTTTATTAGATTATTTACCCCTATTAGAGCTTAGGCCATTATTACCGTCTTTACACATCTCTCGAATTATATCCACGTGAGTACAGGGACCCTACTATTATGACTGCTAGACCAGGAATAACTAATCCAAGGCAGAATGATTCTGGCTACTGTTATGATCAATGGACCGATAACATGTACATCTCTAGGGTAAGACGATCCTGGCCACTATTATGACCGGTGAATCGGTAAATATCCTACATTTAGTCTCGACCCACGTGGTGTTTCATTATAAGTGGTTAGTATCTTTTCCATAAATTATTAACATCTAAGGGTTTAAATTATTGAGCTTGGGACCTCTACTATTATAACCGATGGATCGAAAATCCTACTCGAAGCCAAAATACACCTGACCACTATTATAATTAATGGACCAGTAACATATACAAATCCAGAGCAAAATGCTCTTGACCATTATTATAACTAGTGGAACGGTAAACATCTTAAGTATGGGCCTGGTTCGATGATCTTCCACTTTAAGTGATTAGTATTTTATTCATGTCTTATTTACTAAGTAGCACCATCTAGACATGCATACCCCAATGGACACTCTCGACTGCTCACCACTCTACCAACCCAGGCTCCCTGAAAACCCTATCCCTTAACCTGGAGCATCTACATCCTCCAAAAACTCTAGGACCCTAAGCAATTTCCACTATCCTTATAACAAACTTAGAAACCTCACATACATGGGTCAAGGCCCACTCTCCCTTTTCTCTACCTATATTCACCATTACCTACTAGAGTTTCCTTGAAACCCTAATATGGCACGCGTGCCCCTAGCCTCTCCTCTCCCTACTCATCTCACATCTCCCTTGATTCAAGTACCATCACCAAACTCACCCCAACTCCAACCTCACAGCCCAAATCCTCAATTCCCACATGTGATAATGATACCCTAGTTAGTCACCTCAGAAAACCCTAATAATCCACTTCTTATTCCATACCCTTTTCTCGTACACAACTCTACCATCCATTTGGCTCGACCCACAACCTCCATGTGGTACACCCCTAATCACAACACTGATGTTCAACTAAATTCCTCAACCTTTCCTCACAACACCCCTATCCTAAGGGTTGTTCCCCTGACACCCTAGTTTATGCCCCATGCACCTTTCTATCACCCCACGTACTAAAACTTCCCCAAGAACACCAACCACCCAAACACTATTTCCTCCCCCATGGTTAACCTCCTAGCAAGACTTCCCCACGTAAATCATGGATAGCACATGCCCCTTCCCCCATGCAAGGCTCACATTTCCCATGCATGTTTTTACCCTAACTTCTCATATTATTATTTCTCATTTTATTTTCTCTACCATATTTCATGAGATACCTAGGATATTCTCCACATATCACCTCTCTCACTCCACCCTATTATTTTCTTTAAGCTCCTATAGCCACTCAAGTCCCACCTAAGGCATCTAGGCATACCTATATTAATATTTCAACCATACATAAGAACATGTCCATCCATAGCAAGTCCTAACTACACATGCAACACATAATGAAAATCATGCTCACTATAAATTAGCTCATTGCAAGCCAAGTTGCACCACACACATACTTAGTTCACATATACATATATTTACACATAACATATCAATGCACCCACACAAACACGACTCATAGCACAACCACAATCTTAACTATATCCTTACCTAGCTGGGCTCTAGGCTTGAAGCAAGAATCATATTCCTTCCCCCAGGAAAATGTTTGTTTAGTACCTATAATGAGAGTATCAACTAGATCATTTCACTTCCTTCCTACCTCTTTTTCCTTTTTCCTTATTTTCTTAACCAAAATATTAACAACAACAAAAACAACAACAATAATAATAATGTTAATAATAATAATAATAAGTTATTAAAATAAAATACACTAAACAAGTAATAGGCGGAAAGGTATAACCAAAAAGGACGACAAGTGAGGGGTGGCAACGACGGTGGCGGTAAAGGAAGGGTTTTTAAGGTTGGAAAAAGAGAAGGAAGGTAGGGTTTCTTGGGTGGTGGAGCTTCTTGGCTAAGGAGGTATGTGGTGGCGGTGGTAGCCTCACGTTGGTGGTGCGGTGGTGGCATAGTGGCACCCGAGAGGAAGAGAGAAGGAAAGGGAAGAAAGGAGAGGGGAGAAAGGGAGAGGTGGAGGTGTGGGAGGGTGGTGATAGCAACGATGGTGATAGCGTAGGACAACGTTGGTGGTGGCGCAAGGTGCAAAAGGGCAGCTCGAGCTGCCTACTTTATACGGGTGGGGAGAGAAGAGGAAGGGGAAGGAAGGGAGAGGGAGAGGCTTAGTGGGTGTAGGGTGATGTAGGGAAGAGGATGGGGGAAGTGATGACAGCACTGCGCCTTGGTGGCGACAGTGGTGTTGTCTATTTGGGCGGTGAGAGTAAGGGAGGTAGGGGAGAGGATTGACAGAAAAGAGAGGGAAGAAGGGATTGGCGAGGGGTATTTATAGGTATAGGAGAGGGAGAAAGTGGATAAGGAGAGAAAGAAGACAAAGGGGGTTCGGTGGCTGCCAACCAACGTATAGGCCAGTATAGCTACGCAGGGGGACATGGCAAGGGGCAGGTTTGTAGGGTCAGGTGAGGGGAAAGGGAGGTCATAGGGGGGACCAATACCATGCAAGGGACGTGCCTATTACACACCCTGTAGGGTCAAAAGAGGAAAGGAGGAGGGAGAGCGGGGAGGGGAAGCCTACAAAGTGCATCAGCGTGTAGGTCAGAGGAATAGGATAGGGGCAGAATGGGAAAGAAAGAAAAAAGAGAGTGAGAGAAAAGGAAAAAAGGGGTAAGGCGTGCGCTGGGTTGGGATGGTTGGAGGGAGAAAAAAAGGATTGGACTGGGGGAAGGAGAAGGGAAATAAGAGAGGGAGAGGAGAGTTGGGTTGCCACTAGGCACAACCTAGCCGACCGAAGGAGTAAAAAGAAAAGGAAGAAAAAAAAAGAAAGGGAAGAAAAGAAGAAAGAAAAAGAGGAAAGAAAAAAGGAAAAATGGAGTGGTAGGGTAATTTGGGTTTTTGGAAGTTTTAGGAATAATAAATAATAATAATAACATTTTTATTAATTTATAAATTATTATAATTTATCTTATATTAGTTAATTAGTGTAGTCTCCACTAACTATGTCCCTACATCAATTTTCTTTCTTTATTACCCTGATTATTATTATTATTATTGTTATTATATTAAAAAGGGTACATATAATTAAATCTTATTCAACAATTTCTTATTTTATTCTTTAATCCTAAAATAAAGGTTTGGGGCATTACATAAACATTTTAGAGTTGTTACTTTAACTTTTCAAATGGGTTTTTAATACTTTTAGATTAAAATATCATACGTAGTTCTTATAAAGTAAATAGACAAAAATAAAATTTAAAAAATAAATAAATAGCTCAAACATAAAATTAGTATGTATTACACACACATATACTAAACAGGTCTGGTGGATCCTAGACCCATTTAGTCATATATAGACCCAAATCTAACCCAAAATTATCAGGTCTAAAAATTATGGATCTAAACCTGCTAAAATTAAGGAGGGTATAAATTGGGTAAGTGACTCACTGCCATCCCTAATTATATGGGCCAAAATATGATAATTATGATTGGTGAATTATATTGATAAATTATGAATAACATAAGATGTGATCTTATGAGAAAGGACTTAATTTGGGAATAATAACCAAAAAGGGTAGGGTCACTATTTTATGTTTGAAAAAATGGAGTTAGGGTATGATTTTTAGATATGTTATTTTTAATAATATTTTTAGTTAGTGTGTTAAATTTGTGAGCTGGAGAGCCTTGTAGATGGAGTTGTGGTATACTTGTGAAGCTAGGGTTTATAAAGGTATTTGTAACATCTACAAATTTACTACTTAAAATTTCCTTTTCATGGAAGTGTTATTTATAAAAATAGTAGGTATTACCATCACACCTAGCATAAGTCTGGCATCCACTATTATTCTTATACTAAGCGCTGAAGCTAAAAGTTACTTCACTTAAATTAACACCAACCATAAAATCAAAAATATAGATTTCAATACAGAATAACATTGTCCTAATAGCCCAAAACATTAGGAAAAAAGTTACAATCTAATGAGGAAAAGAAATATGGAAGGGGACATAAAAGTCCAAGGAAATCCGGATCACAAGATGTTGGGAAAACCCTCGACAATTCTAACTCTTAACCCCTACCAAAAGCCATTAGTTCAAACCTTTAAAGTATTACTATAAGGTAAAGGCTGCTCATTGAATAGGCATGGGACCATGAAACATAACCCATCGATACTATGGTACTAAGTAACCCATTATATAAAAATAATATGAAAATCCCGCATGGAATACATAAAAGGTGTCACAACAAAACATAATATAAAATATTAAAATATACATGTGATGAATAAAATATAATAATTATATTAGATAAATAATAATCACCAAATCCCCATACTGCTTGTACTCATTTATTTAGAACATAATTAAACCTACCAACCAAGCATACAATACATGTTATGAAGTAATGATTAGAATCAATCTCAACACAATAAGCATAAACTTCAAAATATATCTCATATCTTAATATCAAGTCAATAGCATTTGTAATACCACGGGTAGGGCTCTAAGTCTACTACCAACCAATCCAATAACCACTTTGATCTAGTAATATTCGTTTCTATTTTTATGTACTTTAGGGGATGCAATAATAATCTAGAGACATAAACATACACCGGTTATAGTGGCACACAAGGCATCTCAATACTCTCTTAACCATCCAACATAAAGGCATAAAAGCACTCTAGTCATACTAGCACACAAGGCGACACAATACCCTTTCAACCTAGGATATACAATCCTTAAGTATTGATACCCCCTATATGTAGGTCACCTATATAGTAGACTATGGCCTTACTGGGGCACAAAATTGCACTAATGAGTCAAAACAAATTGAGGGCTCCTACCTCGCTTTTAAGGTAGCTAGCCCTAGAGAGTAACTATTCTCAAACCCAAGGTCTTCCATTTTAAGTAGTAATATCTTAAGAAGGTGATAACAAAACATCACATATTGCACAATGATTTTCAATTCCATAATTAACCATTTTTCATTTGTATTTAATTCTTCAAGTCAATTATAAGGTCAATGGTCCAAGTTAGAGCCAAAGTCAACACTAAAGTCAGCCTATTAATACACTAAGGCCATCACATGTCCAATTATTTATATTAAGCGCATTAGATCAAAAGAGACCAAAATACCCTTGAGGCCATAATTACCACACCATCGTCCATTTTAAATATTAATTTCATTTTATTTATTTATGTGCTATGAAAAGGCTAAAACATAATAATTAAATTACATAACATCCAAATAAATTACCAAACATGTCAAATAACCATTTTATTATTGTATATGATTTAACACATAAACCCTAACATGTATTTAGAGAATATCAAATCACATATTCCCATACTCAATGATAAATAACACATATTAGACACACTTATCATGATAAATATCACGATATGCTTAAAATGAACAAAATACCCCTAGGGCATATAACAATAGCAATCATGCTAAAATATGCATTTCTAAAATATGAAATCACATAATTTTATACTTAACAATGATTAAGACATATTAGGCATTCTTATTGGAATAAATATTATGATACGCTTAAATGACTAAATTATCCCTAGGGCACGCAATAGTAATAATTATGTTAAAAATGCGCCTAAGCATGCTCAACCTATCATATTAGACATATGTGACATCTATAATTTATTTTTGGCATAAAATCCATTTTAACATACTTTTGTATATATAAAACTTTATATAAGTTAGCACGCTAAATTTTACCAAATTTTGTACTATCATTATTAAGCAAATGATTACAATATAATGATCATACTTAATAAAATTTATATGTCAAAAATCTTAATGTGTATCATGAGATATCTCACATTTTAGTAGAGTATATAGATTACATGATTTATAATAAAAGCACAAAATATGGGTAACCTGCCAAAATTTAGTAAGCTCCATTAATTAAATTTTTTTACCTAAAAATAATACCAAATTAACCATATTAATATTTAACCAATGAAATACTATTTTTTTTTAAATATTTGTTATATAAAAATTTTACCAAAATGCCACTTATGTAAAAAAGGGTAAAAAATAAGGTTACAAGCCTCACACTACTCATACAACATGAGTTGAGTAAGAAGGGAGCTTTAGGGGGGATTTGGTTGGCCAGTGGAGGTGATTTTTACTGCTAGAGTGGTTGGCGGTGACTAGGTAGGATGGTGACCTGCAGGCAGCAACTAAGGTTGGGAGTGGTGTGGTTCGCAACTGGATAAGGAGAGAAAGGAAAGGAAGGCAAATGAATATGGGGGTTGGGGGAATGTGGTTGATGGTAGAGAAAGGGAAGAAGGAGAATGAGAAAGGACTCTCTTGGAGGTGATGGGCAATGATAAGTGGTGATGTTGGTGACGATAGGTGGTGGCGAGGTAAGGGTAATGGTTAGGTTGTATGGAATGGGTAAGGAGAATAGAAAGGATACGTATGGTGGTGAGGAGAAGAGAAAAAATAAAAATAGAGCAGGGGATTCAATACATCTCGACGGAAAGAGAAAAGGAAAGAGAAGAAGGGAGAAGAGGGGAGGTGTTGTGTGCGTTTATGTGTGTGTATACTTGTGTGCATGACCATGGGAGACTAGTGGGAAAAGAAAATAAGAAGGATAAGGTGATGTTCAGAAGGTTAGGTTTGATATGTGAGGGGGTGGGTGAGAAGTGGTAGATGTGTAGGGCTATCAGGGTAGAGAGTTTGTGGTGTAAGGGCAAGTGGGCGAAGGCAGGAGTGGCAAGGGTAGCATACTACATGGTTGAGAAGAGGAGATGACTAGGGGTGTGCACAAGTCTCTATTTGGCTAAAATAAGGAAATGGGAATGAGGAAGAAGAAGATCGAAAGGGGAGAGAAAGGAAATAAAGTAAAAAAGAAAAAAGAGAGTGGACTGGGCTAACAAACAAGGAGAAAAAAAGAAAGAAGGGGGTGGGTTGGGGCAAGTAGGCCAGGGAAGAAGGAAAAAGGAAAGAAGAAAAAGGGAAAAGAAACGAGAAAAAAGAAAAAGGAAAAAATATATTTTTTTCGTTTAGGATTAGGATTAAGTTTAGGTTTGAAATTTAGAAAATTAATCTAAAATTTTATTTATCATTTATCCATGATTAGGGTTAGGCTAAAAAAAGAATAATATAATGATCTAGATTTTAGATTTTAGATTAGGTTAAACTATTAATTAGTTGAGATAAAAATTTAATAAAATTTTAGGATATTATAGTATTATAGTATTTTACTTTGTGAAAGATTCCCTTATATACTTAAAAATTATTCTTTTGGATGACCTCTACTCCATGTAGCATGCACAATATGGTTTTATTGATGCTCTTTAAGTGTTGGAATAAAATCAAAATAACTAAAAATCTTGATATGCATTTTACCTCACATTAAGCCAATGATAATAAAAATGGAAGAACAATGACTTAAGTAACCTAGGTAATGCATTTGCATTGTGCTAAGTGTTATTTAATATACTAATAAAATATTACTACTTAATGTAGACAAATGCATAATTCAGGACCTAGTACTTTAAAATTATTAAAATAATTGTCTGGTCCTAATGAAACCAAATGACCTTATTCTATGCTATTTGATAGGTCTACTATCTTAAAAGGGGTATTCATACTTAAGGATTAAAGGTTTATTAATAACCTATGTATATTTTATCCTAGATGTGACAATATCACTAATGTTGTCTACATTTTTCCCATCTGTAGGGGAAATGGGTGAGTATTGCTACTATCGGTTACCCTAGATGTGAGAGAATTAGTGAAGTCGAATACATTCCTTCCATCTATGGAGGAAAGGGGAGAGTATTGTTACTATCAAGTATCAACTATCCCGGATGTGCGAATATAAGTGATGTTCAATATATTTCTCTCATTTGCGGGGAAAGGATAGAGTACTGTTGCTATCGGTTCATTGACCTCAATGTGTTAATGAAATGGGTTTCTTGTTCACCTAATTATGTATATTTAATATGGTTGCATATTAGGTAGTTTCCAATAGTGAGTAGTGTGCACAGGGTCGACCTTAGACTCTCTAAGGGCTTATGCAAAGACAACTTGAGAAAGTAAACACATGTATGAGAAGTCCTCAATGAAGACAAAAAAAAAATTGCTAAAGAATATATATAGCCAAATTGGGGGGGGTTAATAAAGATAGAAAAAATTGTACGACAAAGATTCAAACCCATGCCATGGCAATTGAACTTTTACAGGACATAACTACCACTAGACTAATGTAGAACATTGATTTTTTTTCTTTGCACACATACTTATATATATAATAAAATAAAGCTGGAGGCTCTAAACTCAGGCCTAGGTTGGGCCTGAGTGTGCATGTGTAATTTCCTATCATGTGTTTCATGACTTACCCTAATAATATATATTTATTACCTTATTATGCAAATATCGATCATCCTTTCATGGGTGCTTCTCATTTATATGAGTAGACGAAATTGTGGTTAACATGTAGGTTTTTTAAGACTATCTCAGGGACTTTATTGACTTTGATGCACTTCTAGGGGAGAAATGACTACTTTTGTTGGGTTGGATGTAGAGTCTTAGTTATCCAATAGTTAATATTATTGTTAAGACACCTTACAAACTCTTAGATCTATTGTTTCCTTTTGTTGTACTTTACATTATATTGTACTCAAAGATTATATCCAAAACTCTTATATATATATATTTATGAAATTCCTTTTATCATCTTGGTATCTCATTTTAACTTGTTAATGTTTACCTTGTACTTGATACAATGATGGTATGGAAAATTAGACTTGTATTAAGTATGGTAGTAATACCCCGTTGTCTTATGAAAATTTTTAGTTGTAAAATTTAGGGTGTTACATGTCCAAAATCATTGAAATCTAGATACTTATGTTGTTTATGTACTTATTACATACTATATAATGCGTTGTTCCACTTTTGTTGTATAGATAATTTAATGTTTATGAATTCATTTCAATAATCAAAAAGAGTAGTTTTGAAGACTACAAGGTGCTATGAGTTCAATAATTGAATATATATATATATATATATACGGTTGGTGTTAAGAGGTCTTTGATAAGTGATTTTTCAAACGAAGAAGATAATGTCTATTCTCAAGGACGATGTGAAGGATGATGATCAAGCTTGATAATAAGTTTTTGGTTGATTTTGATGAAATAAAATTTGATTAAGGTGTGGATGATAAAACAACGTCCATTTCATTATTCATTTGTTCAAGAAAATAACGTTTTTCATCATGCCTTGGTGAGGTGTATATCACATCCACTTTTGATGAAATTTGGGAGCAACTATATGCTCAAGTTGCCAATTTATTTTTATGGTTACTTTTATTGGCAGTTTCCATTATTAATCATTATGTTGTTATGTTGATTCGATTTGTTATAATGGTGGTGGTGTTATATTTTCCTTGTTTAGGTTTTGGCCATATATTCTCAGGTTTCTTGCATTATGTGGAAGTTAAAACTAATATAACTATAATTGAAGAACAACAAGCAAGGATATCTCATCAACAATCAAATATTGATTTGGAACCTCGTATTTCAGTAAGACATAAATAAGGCAACAACATACAATCAATGAATACTTTATAGCAAGAAGCTCATAGCATTAAGTTCATTATTATGTGAAACTACTATGTGAGAGACCATTATATTCTTCACTGCGACCATGCAAGGACTTATATGAATAAAAGCTATTTCATAGGTATAACAAATGAACCAATTAAGCTATATGTGGATTGTTTGGGATTATTTATTAAAAATAGTTATCTAATATAATTAATTATTTTGAAAATTTTTACTAAAAATTTATAAAATAAGTAATTGTCTTAGATAACTACTGTTGATAAGTAGCTCAAAACAAGAGCTTAAGTTAGGAGTCTTTGTGTGTGTAGTGAATATAACTCAAAACTGTAATCTAGTTTAGGCTTCGATAATCAACACACATACACCATGAATCATCCCCAATAGGTCTAGAAAGCTTCATTTTAGTACCAGTTGTCTTCCTTAAAATAGCATGGAAGGAAATTTCAGCAATTTCTTCTCTGTTTTCCTCAATTTTAGGCTATTCGTCTTCCCTGACCATGGTGCCATATCTTCAACAAGTTCCATTAAGGAAAAGGTTAAAGGTTTGCAACAATGCCCAGGTGCAAATTTTTCCTCACATTAGAAGCAGAGGCCCTAGTCTATGCGTGCCAGACAATATGTGTCCCCTGAGATGGTTGGGAAGCAGCAAGTGTTGAAGATGGGTGCTGCAAGAAATGGTCAGCCAGAAGTCCCAAGGCTATGACTTTGGTTTCCTGAGAGATTCAAAATTTGGATGTATGGGGCCTAGATCGAATGCTCCAATTAGGCTCCTTAGCAACTTGTACAGGCTTGTATTTAGCTTCAAATTCCACCGCTAAACTCATAGCTTTATGGACACTTCTAGGTTTATGAATACACACATTAGCTTTCAAATTATCCTTTATCCATTAAGAAACACTCCAAGAGGCAGCTCTAGCCCTTTTTTTACCCTGAATGATCTTTTGGCAAACTCCTGATGGTAATCCTCAATAGTTCCCATTTGGCAAATACCACAAAGATGTTCTTGAGGATTTTGGAATTCTCCCTAATTTTCCAGTAAAGCTTTCACCAACTCCTCCCAATACATGATTGGTCACTATTAGGGCTGTAAATGAGCTGAGCCAGTTCAGTATTCGGCTCGACTCTGATTGTTAAAAGCTCGGTTCGGCTTGTTCGTTTAATTAAACAAGCCGAGCTCGAGCTCGAAAAAGCTCGGCTCGGTTCGGCTCGTTCATTTAGTTAAAGGAGCCGAGCCCAGACAGTATTTTAGGCTCGTTTAGTTAAACGAGCCAAACCCAAGCCTCGGAGTATTCGACTCGGCTCGGCTCGTTTACAGCCCTAGTCGCTATGTATTTATCCAGGATTTTGGAATTCTCCCTAATTTTCAAGAATCCACCCACAAGGGTCTTCTTGCTCAAATTTAGGAAATTCCATCTTTCAGTGAGGGAATTTGATCTGCCCTTACTCCCCTTAGGATTGTTTTGTTACTTCCCATCCATGTCATCCCAATGAGAACGACCCCTGAAGTGAGAATCGTGACCCTTATCCTTATACAGGGGGCTCTTGATTTCAGATTCCTATTGAGAACTGTTTGTCTGGGCTTTTCATGCAGCCCCATCTGCCGCTAAAACATCAATGACCTAAAAAATGTCCGTTGGTAGGGTTAATAGGTGGGTTAGAGGTTTCTAGATGACTGTGTGGAGTCTTTGTGTGTGTAGTGAATATAACACAATGTAAGTTAGCCATGTATTTATATTATTTATGTGAAAATGTAAGTTTCCTTCGTGCTTTGTCTTGCAAGTGCTTAAGTTAGGAGTCTTTGTGTGTGTAGTGAATATAACACAATGATCATGCCAAAAATAAGTTAACATTATTACTTCGATAGAAAATTGGTTACATAAGTTTACTAATATATTTAATGATAAATTATAAATATTTCACCTTTCAATCTAAATGATATTCCTATATTGGATTGGTGATGTTGTTAAAGAATATATATCATACAATAGGGATATGTGACCAGGCAAGATTAGCAGTTGAAAGGCTTGGTAGTCATGTGCTAGAAGCAAGGATCCTCGGAGACGATAATGCATGACATGAACTATTGATACCTATAATGTCACTGAAACCATTCGATAAAATATTTTCATTCAAGTTCAATGGAAGGTAATTTCACTTATTGTCTCATGATGATCATTCTCTATTATCCTACAGGCATTAGTATTAAAAAACTTTAAATATTTTAATATGTGACAATAATGGATATGATTGTAACACTAATGTAGTCTTCATATAAGTATAATAAAATTTATAACATTTTAAAAACTTTTGATTAGTTCAATACAAATTTTCATATCTTCATTAATCTCTCTCTCTCTCTCTCTCTCTCTCTCTCTCTCTCTATATATATATATATATATATATATATATATATGGAATATATAATGAGAACTAGTTTTTTAAGTGAGAATTGATAATAAGTATTATGAGTTTAAGAAACTACCCATAGTAGGTGGTAAAAACTATGGTTAATAGGTAAAGAAAACCAATGTAAATAGTTTAAAAAAATTATAATATTTAAATATTAGAAAAGGGGGGGTGACATTTTTATAAATAGTCTATATTTATATTTCGGTTTTGGAAACTATCTACCGTAGGTTATGGAAACTGCTACAAGTCTTTCAGAGAACTATAGTATTTGAGTGTTAGAAAAAAAAATGATGGAATTTTTATAAGTATTAGTTATTTATGTTTTAGGTCAGAAAATTACTCACAGTAGGTTGCGAAAACTACCTCCAATAGGTAGAGAAAACTAGTGTAAGTTTTTTTTTAGAAAACTACAATATTTGAGTGTTAGAAAAAAGATACGGTGATATTTTTATAAATATTAAATATTTATATTTTAAATTAGAAAACTATCTGTAATAGGTGGTGGAAACTATTCGTATTAGATAGTAGAAACTGCTATAAGTATCTTAAGAAATTAGGATGGTTCTCAGTTTTCACCATAAATGACGATTCTCACTAGATATTATATATATATTCATAATGTGATCAATTTTCTAATCATAATTTATACATGTTTGATCCCATGTCTAGCACCAGTAGAAAACTAGTCGTTAGAAAAGTGGTGGTTAGAGCATTACCATCGGAGAACCTTAGTATTGGTTTCATAAATACTTTTTGATAGAAAAAGGTGTTATAGAATTAATTAAAAAACTAATCTAATTTTATATCTACAATAATATAACTATAAACTTTCAATTTATATCCTACGTATTTTACTTTTAAAATATAATATTTTGCATTTTTTTTTACGTTTTAAGTATATCCTATTCATAGAAAATAAAATATCAGAATTACTTTGATATAATTATTTTATTTTTTAAATTAAATAAAAAATAATCTAATCTAAAAAAAATTAAACAAGAAGCAAAAACTTCGCTCCCCCTTTTCCCAAGTTAAACAACCCTTCCCCTATGATTTTTTTGCTGATTTTTTTTATTTTTATTTTTAGGAATTGATTTTATTGGCGGAACCAAAGACTTATGGTTCCTAATTTTTATGGAAGATGAAACCCTAATGTTTGTAATTTTTGGATTCTTTTAGTTTCTAATTATTTTAGGAACTTCTAATCTAAATACTCTTAATGTAGGTTTGAGACGATACACATTAATATTAGATGTTGCTATTAATAAAGTCATAAGGAAAAAAATCATTAAAGTTGTACAATCAAACCTAATAACTCCCCGTCCTCCACTCAAATCAACCATTCAAAAACTAAATCATGAAATATAACCGATAAATGCGGCCTTGATTCTAGAATGTTAGAACGCCGAGAACTCTCAGCTCCGAGAATTGGACTTAATCAAGAAACAATTTTCATAGTTGCTGCTGCTACTTGTTGCTAGGAAATGCCAAGTGCCAACTACTATCAAATACTAACTCTTAACCAAATTCCCCCACAAGCATACCCGCAACTTTTGCTGGGCTTCCAAGCTTCATCGAAGGTGAACTGTCCTTCCTCCTTTCCTACCACCACCAGCTGGGCCTCCAAGTCTCCAACGACCTTTTTCGTCGACCTCTAACAACCCCTCCCATTGTCGCTGACCTCATTTCTCCTTTCTTCAAAACACGGTCACCTCAGTCTCTTTAGCCCAAGCAAACCAAACTCTCCCCCTCCCGTGGAACACGACGCGTCCCTTCCATTGTTGCGCCCTGCGTTCTATGATTTTGTCAATAATATCATCATTCGTAGCAAATTTCCGAGTTCATTTCTTAATGTCGGGGCCTTACCTGTGTCAAAAAGAAAATACCGGGGGCTGACTTCTTTCTTCCATCTTCTTCGTTTTCTCACTATATTTTCGCCTATTGTATATCCATTTTGTATCTCCGATGCCCGAAAGTGTTCCAAAATAATTGTCCAGTTGGACCAGTTCTATGTCCGGTCCTCCCTCTTTGCCTCCGTCTCTCACCATAGCTACAGACAGAGTGTATTTTTGAAAGAACGATATGATCTCATTCAATCATAAACAGAAAGAAATTCCAACTCCATTAATCCAACGACCATATTAGTCACGACCACCACTGTTAAAAACCAGCTTAAGAAAGCTGAATCCACCACCTCCGCGGACAATCAGGTCTGCCTCCACAAGCACCGCCATCCTTTCCCGCCTTTTTTTTATAGCGTCGCGTTCAGGTTCAAAAGGAGTGCTCATCTTTAGTAAGCTGGAACTCCTGAGTGAGCATAAAAATGAAGCTGTTAGCGTTACAAAACGCATATCGGAGAAGCTACAATTTCAGAGGAGCATCGGTATTAGGCGGGACAATTGGCGGAGGTAAATCTCCTGCAGCGTTGTTCTGGTTAGTATTACACGGGCTTTGTTGCTCAGTTAGTTTGATCCTTGGATTCCGGTTCTCTCGTCTTGTTCTCTTCCTTCTCTTCTATCCTTCTTCAAATAAAATCTCTAGGGATAACTCTACCCCGTTTCTTACTACTACCGCGAGCGATGCGGTAGCTGCCCTAACGTTCCGTACGGGGCAGGTGAATATGACGGTGGGTGTGAATGGTGGCGTTGTGTCTGGGAGTAGAGTGGTGGTTGGTAGACATGGGATTAGGATTAGGCCGTGGCCGCATCCCAAACCCGAGGAAGTGGTGAAGGCGCATGGGATATTAGAGAGACTTCAGAGAGAGCAGCGGGTTCAATATGGTCTTAAGAGCCCTAGGACTTTGATCGTTATCACTCCGACCTATGTCCGAACTTTTCAGACTCTTCATTTGACTGGAGTTATGCACACGTTGATGAATGTTCCTTATAACGTGATTTGGATTGTCGTTGAAGCAGGTGGAGTGACCGGTGAGACAGCCTCGTTGCTTGAGAAGTCTGGAATTGAGTTCATTCATATTGGATTTGGCCGCAGGATGCCTCTAACTTGGGCGGATCGCTACCGGATGGAGGACCAGATGCGGCTTCAGGCTCTGAGGTGAGTTTACTATTTATTTGTCTATGTTTACTTCGGTTTTCTTTTTCTTGGATTTTTATTTTACTAGTTAGTGTTAGAATTGAATTTGATACAAATGGCATGTGATTGATGTAACAGAACTGTGAGGGAAAGGAGATTTGATGGAATTGTGATGTTTGTTGATGATAGTAATATGCATAGTACGGAGCTTTTCGATGAGGTACAGAAGGTGAATTGGGTTGGGGCCGTTTCTGTAGGTATCCTTGTACATTCAGGTGATGCAGGCAAGACCCTTCCAATTGACAAAATAGAGGATGATGCAAATCCTTTGCCTATTCAAGGTCCGGCTTGTAATTCCTCTGATGCTTTGGTTGGGTGGCACACATTCAATTCCTTGCCATTTGCAGAGAAGAGTGCAGTTTTTGTTGGAGACCAGGGAACTACCTTGCCCAGGAAGTTAGAATGGGCTGGGTTTGTGTTGAATTCAAGGTTGCTTTGGAAGGAGGATGTGGACAAGCCTGAATGGTTTAAGGATTTAGATATCGTAGGTGAAGAGGAAGTGGGGAGTCCGTTGTCTTTGTTGAGGGACTCTACTGTGGTGGAACCTCTTGGACACTGTGGACGCAAAGTTTTGCTTTGGTGGCTTCGTGTTGAGGCTCGTTCTGATAGTAAATTCCCTCCTCGGTGAGTTGGTTGCTTTTTTGCTATGATGATGCATCATGCAAGCATTAACCTTGACGGTCTATATTATGTCTACTTCTCTAGTTCTTTGGTGCCTGTAATATCACATGAAAATCAATGCTACTATGCTGCATTTCTGTTTTAGTGTTTCGCATTATCAAGTTTTAAGATACATTTGTAATCTGTTTGGATTGGACATAAATCCGTTCATCTATAGAAATGTAGTATGTGTATGTGTGGTGTTTCCCATTCCTTATTTAGGTTGGATTCAAGTGGGTTGCATTTTACATGTGCTCTGGAAATTAGAAATTAATTCCCTTTTTGTGGGAGAATCCAAACAGATTGTACACTAACCTAAAAGCAAACTAGTGGCATGTACTGCAACTGCCATATTCGATGTTCTATCATCTAAGCTAGGGTTAAATTCTAATAAATTAATATCATTTATCATTGATGGATGTCTATGACTAATGTGGTGATTTTTTAGGTTCACTGCTATGTTGGATGGATCATTATGAAATCTTTTAGTTGTTGGTCAAAGGATGTCTAGCTTTCCTTTTATTTGTCTATTTAGTTTTGTGGAAATTGGTAAGCTCAGGCAAGCAAGTGCACAATTCTGGCTATGATGAATTTCCAATGGTAGGATAGTGCTAATTGGGCAAAACTTCATGAAAAATAGTGAGACTTAATTTGTGATACTTCTTTTATATTCCTGAGTGGCGATGTTCCTCTATGCTTGCTCAGAAATGGAAGGACCTGAAGGTTGGAAAGTTTGGAAAGGTTTCGAAGTATAATGCCCTGGCATCGGCTTTGCTGTGCTTCATGCATTTACTCAAAAACCTGCATTTCCATGACATGGCATTATCATTACTTAGAGTATCTACCATTCTCAAATTATGTGCTGTCATAGATGCGAAAGAAGATAAGAGAGACTCAGTCTTTTTGGTCTTCTATAATTTTTGCAAATTTGCTTTGATTTAGCAGACTATAGTACTGTGGCAAAACCTTGATTAGCATCTATGTCATTTTAGTGCACGTGTTCATCTTAGTAAAGTCCAGGTCACTGCTTAATATATATCTCTGATGAACTGAAGGCACCTTTGCGTCAACTTTTAAATATGAAATATTTGTCTTGGGGAGGGGACTGTATGTTTTGCTCATGTTGTATTACTGTCCTGTACATTGGGTGGCAAACCCTCTGTGACAGCCTGTTCTTGTTTGTCACTCGTTATCTTCAAATACAAATGACAGTTAATACATGCGCCATTGGGACTCGTCGATATGCCAAAACATAATGGTCCTCATTCATTCATGTTGATTGCATGGTCTTATTTGCTGGATTTGTCGGAAAGAGAATAAATGCATGTTTATGGTTGCCTGGGTCATGGACCTCATGGTTGCAATGCTAGAAGCAGCTTCTCCACAGTGCAAGAACAAGTGACGTGAGTTTATGCAAGTCCTTGTACTGAACTTTATGATGGTTTGTGTAAAAGCCACTAGTTTGTCAGCTGCAAATATATGTATGTGCATGGAGCAAACTTGTTTCTTTTGTTCAAACTCCCTGTGCGTAGTGGGGCCTTTGATTCTACTCGGCGGCATATTAGAAACCTGTATACACGAACCATCACCTGTACCCTACATTGCCCCATCCAAATCACTCTGATTCACACACTCTGAGGGACTCAAACTTGAATCCCCAAACAACCACCGAAAGAGGGCCTTTCCACTGAACCAAGCAATGTGGAACACAAGGCCAATGGTTGTGTTACCGATCCCTTCCCTCAGCAGTGTGATTAGCTAACCTAATCCAGCAATTCAATATGCAGTGTCACATGCGTCTTCAGTCTCTTTTGAAATCCTAATAAAAATTTGCCGACAACCCAAACTCATTTTTAGCTGTTAAGTTTTATCGAAAAATTGAATGGATTTATGTGTTGTTTCAGTAAGCTGTAGGAAAAGTTAATTTTTGTGGTGAGTTGAAAGAATCCAGCTCCTTCCGTCATGAAACATAAGAATACTTTTCCGGTTCCACCAGCTGGTTTATTTTTTGCTTCATGCATTATTGCTTACTGGAAGTATTCCTAAATTTCATGAAACATGGCATTATTGCTTCTATCAGTGAGCCTCATGAAATATGTCTGTCAGTTTATTTTTTCCAGACTTTTTCAAGTTCAGTAAGCACTCAAGAAAACATTCCGACTCTGTATGCCATGTTTCATGCAGATGGATGATTGACCTGCCCTTGGAGGTAACTGTCCCGGCAAAGCATACACCATGGCCTGAAGCTCCTCCTGGGCTCCCGGCTAACATCAAAACAATGGCTATTGATAAGCATACAGAGAAGCGCCCTCCAAAGGCTCGGTCATCCCGGTCAAAACGGAGAAGTAAGAGAAGGCAAGAATCCAGAGGCACAGAGACGCAGGGAAATTCTGGACAACAGTAAACCCCCGTTAGTCCATTACCCAGCATTATTCGAGGGCTGGTAAGAAAGAAAAATACCTGTAAGTGAATTTTTTACTGCTCGCTTTCGGTATTAATGAAGTTTTGAGCTCCAACAGTTACTAGCTTTGATAATACTGTACTTTCTCGAAGAGGGAGTCTTTTGTGCATATTTGTCCCCATCCCTTCTTAGGTAAACTCTTATTGTTTTCATTTTTTTTTTCCTGCAGTTTTATTCTCTGTTTTAAGAAGAGAATGTCACGGCCAAGCATCTCTACTTGGCCTGTAGAAAGTGTTTGTATTCATTATGTTTCAATTTTATGCACGAATATTCGAAAAACAGATTTACAGATTCTGTGTGCAGATTTTTCCATATATAGGCTATATATATATATAAAGAAGGCTTCTCACTGTATGGGTAAACTGTAATTAATAGTGTACCTAGCGAAAGAAGATGCATTTCCATGCAATTGTCCTCTGCACACGATGGTGTGGATCAAAGGGAGGGAAGCGTTGATCGAATGAGTTCTTTGGTTTGGCTTCCAGCGGGTTGAAGTTTATGAAAAATAAGGCTCGGCTTAAGTGGGTTTTAAGCTATGATCGCAGGCTCGTCAATCTAATACTTCGAATGATAGGATAACTTTGAATGTTCGGTACACATTCAAAGGTTCTAAAGAGGAAAAATACCCCGAGCACTTCCTATCTAGATTATGAGCTCCAAAGGAGAGAAATTCAAGTCTTTAACTTGTGATTTTATTCAAATGATCTACATACCTGTGTGCGTGTACAATGGCATAGGTATCTATAGGAGATAAGCCGACTTAAGTGCATAAAACTAGCCGGTTCCCTCCTTAATTCAAACTAGCTTTAACCCACCCGAATTAAGCTTATATAATACCTAACTCTAGTTATAATATTATCATTTAAATGATATTAATGACAAACATTACAGAGTCTTACAATCAACTATGGCACATACATGAAATTACAATAAAATCCTAGTTTACATGAAATATACCTGAGGGTTTACAACAAGTCTAATATAACTAATGAGATCACCAATTATATCTTGTTGTATTGTCATCCCATGTATGTCATAACTTTGCATACTTTGAATGTACTGTACACTTTAAGTATCTTTTCGTATGTTGACTTCTTCACCTTATGAATATGTAATATATCTGTAAGAATATCTTGAAATATTTTCAATATCAAGAATGGAAATATTATCAAGAACATTTAAGATGATCGACTCCATTATTAGAAATGCTAATTCTTTATTATTTTGATAATCACTAGAAGCAGTAGATGCACATGTATGGCTGTATCACACGACATGTTGGGTGTGACTTATGGTTTGAAAGTCTACTATTTAGGGGTCGTTTGGTTTCAAATATGCAGGTAGGAAAGTAGCAAAAAGTGTGCTGGTTGATTCGTTTGGTTAAGTATTACTCTATCAATACGTAAAAACATGTTACTTTTAAACTTCGTGAACTTTTTAAGAAGAAAATAATATAAAACATAATTCTTTAATTGTATCCTTTGCATTTTTATTTTTTCCATGTAGAGAGTAAAAAAATTATAACTTTTTTTTTAAAAAAAGAAAAGAAACGAAAGATATAAGGGTGCATATATAAATTATTTTTGACTTTTTTATATTGATTTTTTTATTGTAAGGAAAATAATGTTTGAAGTGATTCTTTTCACATACGGAAAAAGTAAAGAAAGGAATAATCTAAAAAAAAACTCAATTATAATATGTATATACAGTAAAGTATGTGTATATGATATTAATATTTTCTAATGGAAAAAAATTATAACAAAAATATTTATTATAATTTTATAATTATTTTGTTTCAGTGGGTTTTAAAAGGCCAGAGCATGTATAGTATCGCACTCATGACTCAACTATTTATGTAAGTATGCATAAAGAGAAATTTGAACTCAATACCTACTATTCCCAACCAGTTTAATATATACGTTATCTATAGATAGTTAGGAATATAAACGGGACGGATTTTCTTCGAAATTTGAATAGTTATATCCGACGAATGCTTAGTCGGATACAGATATGGGGATGAAAAAAAATATCTATCAGGTTTGAATATGGATACAGATAGAAAATATTCATATCCATATCCATACTTGTTTATCTAATATATAATTACAATTCTATCCTTAATTTTAAAATAAATATAATATAAATTAATGTTAAAATTATCATTTGGCTTAACTCTAAATGGTTTATCCGTTGGGTAATGGATTTATTCGTTGGATAATATTCGTTAATGGATAAACGGATAATTGTCGGATAATCGATATCCAATGAATACAAATATTGATGTATTAGTGTATACCCATTTAGGTATGGGTATTGATTTAGGTAAGAATTTTCTTATCAGGTACGAATATGGATATAGTTATACCTGCTCCATTTACATCCCTTTATATACAAATTAGGAAAGTGTATAAATTATCAAATATGTCCTTATTAAAAATACAATTTATTCAATTATGTTTAAGAGACTAAAGAATTTAATAAATAAATGCAATTTGAGAAAAACCTAAAATGACAAATATTTTTAATCAAGAAGACTATGCTAAAACCATGTATATTTTGAAACACAAGGAGCAACTTTTAAAATATCTAGTCCTCCCTTTTAACTACTAAACTAAAATCCTTGATTCATACTTCATAGATGTTATTGATGGTTTATCATATTGGCAAGATATACATTGTTTTAAAAAAAATTATAATAGAGAACTCTATAATTAAACATATTTAATTTAGAGTAGTCATATGATAGGGACCTCTTGATTTTTTCTTTCAGAAAGTTTATGATTGAGGATAATACATGATTAAAAGAATTTGTGCTAATTTGTGTGGTTAACTATCAATTTAAACAAAATGTTTTGGCTAACTATCCGGAACTAGGGTAAGGTAGTGTTTTACAATATCCAAAAACTTAAGAAAATTGCAATGCATAGACAATTTTGAAATTATCTAAGCATTAACTACACATTTGACTTATTCTTTATTTCATCATAGGGTCTTAGTTTTTGCTTTTCCTACTTAGGTCCCCTTAAAATTCAAAGTTAGCCCTGGTTCATACATAATAATAATTGTTATTGTATCTAATTCATATTAAGTATACTTTTAGTGAAGTTTTTTTTTTGTATCTAAAATAAGTGTCATTTTGGATTGAATTTCAACGCAAAAAATGAACTATTTTTCTCAAGTTTTCCTTACTCATTAAATGTTTCCTATGATAAACATCACTCCATCCTTATAAAAAAGAAAGTCATTATATTATTAATTTTTTATATAAATAAGAAAGCCATTTTAGAAAAGTTAAAGTCTACTTTTAATTTTTATCCTCACTTTTTTCAATTATATATGCATTAAATATTTTATTATTTTTTAATTAAGGATGTAAGTATAATTTTAAAACTACTTCTATTAATTTTTTTAAAAGTATTCAAATTAATAGAATGACTTTATTTTTAATATGGATAGATTATTTAATAAGGATACAATTGTTTATTTGTATGCTTTTTTAACAAGTCAACAAAAATCTAAAATGACATTTACTATGAATTGGAGGTAGTATATGCAATTTATGGATTATTATCTTATAGAAAAATTGTATTATACAGGCGTCTTAAAATCTATCAAGCATTACAAATTTCATTTCAATGGATAAAATATCATCTACAGTGTAAGGGTTAGGGATAGACCTAAAGATGACAATTGAAGATACATAAATGGATATCAAGTCACTTAAAATATATATATATATATATATATATATAGATAAAAGTATATTTAAAAGTATAAATATTTTATATCTGTTTTTATAAAAGCACACGCACGCACACTCTCCTAAAGTTGTCAAATTTCCGACACAAGTTTTCCTACTTGTTTTCATGTTGTCAAAATGTTATTAGGATATTAAGTTTTAAGAAAAAAAAATGTGGGTGAAGATACATAGGTAAGAGAACAATTATAAAACAATAATAAAAAATTTCTACATTTTACTTCAAATCTCAATTTTTTTATTATTAGAAACTAGATTGATGGAGCATCTATATTATCCTGTGCAAAACTACAAGTTTTGCACTGAAACACGCTTAAAACTATCACACATGCTGCAAAACAATTCTCTATAATTGTTTCTCTTCAAATTTGATTTCATAAATTAGAATATTTTTATTGACTATTTAAATGCATATGGATTATGCTGTTCATATTATTAATAACTTTACCATATTAGTATTAGTATCACTATTATTATTATAAGTATTTATGGATTATGCTGTTCATATTATTAATAACTTTACCATATTAGTATTAGTATCACTATTATTATTATAATTATTTATGTCATACTCTATAAAGAGGAATACATGTGCATCACACAAAGAGAAAACTATTTTTCTATTAAGGCACAAATATTTAAATTTAATTTTCTTTAAGACATATATATATATATATATATATATATTTTAAATTGAAAACAATTTCATCATTAACATTCTCCTGGTATTTAGGCAAACAAATGGCCAAAATTGCTTTAAGTTTTAAATCGTTTATGCTTTGATAGATATATAATTTAAATTTTTATATTTTAATGGAAACAAATTATAAAGATTTATGTCTTAATTAGAGCAAAGTTTAAATATTTATATTTTTCTAAAATAAAAAAATATTTATTTATTTGTAAGAATAAAACCAAAATATTTATATTTTTAAGTATATTTTTATCAAAAAATATAGGTTGAATCCAGGCATACTTACAAGTTACAACCACGTAGATGTTATAGGCACTTCGTATTAGTACCGGCCTTCGGACCATAGTTAGTTAATCGTGTCTTTTAAAAAAATATCATTAACATTTTGTAGCCAGTGAAAGAATAAATTTAAATTTCTGTTAAGACCTGAAAGTGATGAAGTTGTGCTTATTAGTATATTCAATAACTATTATTCTTATTCATACTTATTTATTGATAATTTTTTTGGTACGAGTCTATTGATGAAAACGAATGACATAAGGTTAGGTAGGAGTAGGACCTATTTTTCTAATTTCCAGCTCGTTCTAGTTCATCAATTAGTACCGTGCTCATTTATCAGGGCCTGAAAACATACCTACCAGGCTACCCCACTGCTTTCGTCCTTTAATCTCCAAGCATGCAACTAGCTTCTACACCACACCATAAAACTCTTAGGAATTTTGGCAGATAATATTTGTACGAAGTCCAAAATTAACAGATTGTTTATTTATCATTTATATATGTGTGAAGGGATATAAAAAAAAACCATGATCATACTGAGACCAACAAAGATGAATTCATATACTACTAAATTTTAAAAAGGTTTAGGTTTCGTGAAAGATAGTGCTAATATTGAAAACAGAACTGAATAAACAACTCCCATGTTGCATATATAAATTATCAGAACGTGCTTTACCATGTGGAAAAAAGAATTTGTCTTTGAGAAATCATATTGTTTGTTTAATCTAATAATTGCTGCTATAAGTTTATATCGACGCCCCTGCATCATCAAAAGGCACCAAAAAGCAAATGTCAAAAACTGAGCGAGAGAGAGAAGAAAAGAGAGTCAAGGTTCTCACAAAATTGAAACCTGCTTTTTAATTCTAAATCAGAATGTCATGTTGCCCGATTAACCAATTGGATGAGGTGATAAACAGAACTTCGTCAAGGTTTCTTTTTACCTTTACAGCAAAAGTAATAAAATCATAATGGTTGCTGTATACAACAAAGAGCTTTTGAGTTGGTACCTGATCACTCTCAAACTCAAAGAGAGACTAGATGCAGGAGTTCCAAACGCAAGTCCAAGATCGGAAACATCCGAGCAACCTCAGCAGCAGCGGCATGAGCAACAGCCGTCTCTACCACTGCAATTGGTGGTTAATGGGGAGACCCAAAAGCGCGATATGGGAACCCCCCGGCCCCCGGAGGATGAATGGGTGATTTCAATTAATAAGAATCTTGAAGATGCCTGCCAAGATGATGCAGCCGGTTCCTGGGGAAAAATGAACATATACAAGGTTCCTCATTGCCTAAGAGATCCATCTGATGATAAGGCTTACATTCCTCAAGTTGTTTCCTTGGGGCCTTATCACCGTGGCAGGATGCTCCTCCAGCCAATGGAGCGCCACAAGTGGAGGGCCCTGCAGCACATTCTCAAGCGCACAAATCACAGCATAAAGCTCTATCTTGATTCCATGAAAGAACTTGAGGACAGAGCACGAGCCTGTTATGAAGGGCCAATAAAGCTCAGCAGCAACCAATTTGCAGAAATGATGGTGCTAGATGGCTGCTTCATCCTTGAGCTGTTTCAAGGAGCAACAAAATCCGATGGGTTTAAGAAGCTCGGTTATGCTAGGAATGACCCAATCTTCTCCATGAGAGGAACGATGCATTCCATCCAGCGAGACATGATAAAGCTCGAAAACCAGATTCCTCTCTTTGTTCTCGACAAACTTCTTGGACTTCAACTCAAAAAGCCTGACCTAAAGGGTAAAGTTGCCGAGCTGGCAATTGCATTCTTTGACCCACTAATGCTAACAGATGAGCCATTGACAGAAAGAGACATTACCAAGCTTGAATCATCGTTCAGAAATGCTACAACATTCGATCCACTATCTGATCAAGCAGGACTTCACTGCCTCGACGTGTTCAGAAAAAGCCTCTTGTACAAAGGGCCTGATCATGTTCCCAGGAACTGGTTCAGGAAATGGTCACGCGGTCATCATGTAGCAGATAAGAGACGCCAACAGCTGATCCATTGTGTTACCGAGCTCAAAGATGCTGGTATTAAGTTCAGGAAGCATAAGACAGACAGGTTATGGGACATAAAGTTTAAGAATGGAGTTCTTTATATCCCTCGGATCCTGATACATGATGGAACCAAGTCTTTGCTATTCAATCTAATGGCATTTGAGCAATGCCATCTTGATTGTAATAAAGACATCACTTCATACGTCATCTTCCTAGATAACCTGATTGACTCTGCAGATGACGTAAGCTATCTCCATTACCATGGGATAATTGAACATTGGCTGGGTAATGATGCAGAAGTTGCTAATCTTGTCAACCGCCTATGTCAAGAGGTGGTTTTTGACATAAATGACAGTTACCTTTCTCAGCTGTCTGGGCAGGTGAACCAATACTACAATCGGAGGTGGAACACTTGGCGGGCAACTTTGAGGCATAGATATTTTAACAATCCTTGGGCTATCATCTCATTCGTAGCTGCTGTGTTTCTGTTGCTTATGACTGCTGCACAGACCTTCTATGGAGTTTACAGCTACTACTGGCCAAGTAATTGAAACAGCACGCTGATATGATAATCTGCCGACAGTATGATGCTCCAAATAATCTTCTCATACTTCCAATTTCCAGAGACTTGATACCCTCACATGGCCGAGAATATACTTTAGGTGTGCTGGCTTTTTCATGTGAACCTAGACAAGCTAATACCAATTCATGATATCATTGTTAATTATTATTATTATTATTATTATTATTACCATCTTTCTTATGCCGCTAGAGATTTTGTCCGTCACTTATTATCAGCAACCACTGGATCCTTGCAAGATCCAGGGGCAAAATGCTAACAAATTTTTACTGCTTCACCCTGACCGACAATCTAACGTTCCAGTGCCTTCACCTGCCAATGTGAAGGTGTTACAAACACATTGGCTCGGCTAACTAGTATGAATTTTAAGGAATTAAGAGAAGCACATACCTTTTTCGTTCACGTTCTCAAGCTTTTTTCAAATGGTCATTGCATCCATAATCCATGTCTGTAGCATGGATGCAGCTGTTGCCCTCCATCATTTAAATTGTATTCAGTTGCTTTATGGCAGACATCTGTAAAATCTCTGACTCTTATACCTGAACCTTGCAGCGGAACATAGTTCAGTGCAACATATATATGTGGGCACTCCGCTCTTTGTTGGTACCTAGTGTCTCAATGAGCAAATTAATTCCTCCTCAAAGCAGATATCAGAATAAAAAAAAGAAAAGAAAAAGAAAGAAAGAATGGCTTCTATTTAATTGTTTCCTTCGAGCTTAAGAGTTAGGAACTTGAAGTATGGAATCTATCCACTCAGGCACTCAACCTGATATAGCTGAAAGCACAGTATTGGCAATCATAATATATGCTTGAACCACGATGCTTCACAATCTAGTATATCAGTTGATAAAAATAGCCTCAATTAAGCACAAATAAAGCTATTTAAGATGTAACGAATCTATATCATGCACTACGAAGAATGCTTCAGAAGGTTCGTAATTAATACTCAACAGAGAGAATCAAGAATCTTGATTCACCATTTTGCAGAAGCATAACAGAAGCAGGGCCATGTTGCAATCATCAATGTAATAAACTTCACGACAAGGACACCAGTAAATGATTCGTGTCCAGCATATGTCAAGATACCAAAAATGTTGTCGTTCTGCATTAAGGCAGCACGTTGTGTGGAGCTCACTTGCATATTGCAAATTTGTAATAGACTTGGGAAGTTCACTAGCTACACCAGTTCATCAAATTAAGGCTTCTTTCTGAGTCAAACGTACAGTTTCAACTTCCCTGGCCAGTATAAACTTTAAGCAGAAACATGCGACATGGTAATCTTTGTTCCTAAATACTAGGGCATAGATAACCCCACCATACAAGAACAAAAAGTTCAAATGTACTTTGAAAAATTCCCTTTCGCACTAGTAAAGCAATGTTCTATGAATTCATTGATTAACCTGTCAATGTATTGAGCAAACCATGGAATTTACATTCTGAAAGGGTAAAGCACACAATGTAATGGAAGATCAAAAATAAAATTTGTTTCCCTCATGATTAATGACGCAGAGTTGAAAGATCAGCAAGAAACGATTGGCAAATGCAGCGGGTATAACTGAAGAAGTAGGCACACACAAGACACTATTAATATTATATAGACTTTCTAATAACTGGCTAATTAGGTGAGTACGACATTATCTGTTTTCTTCGGACAGCAGAGAAGTACAGACTGAAGCTTGCATTGAAGCAATACTTTATGAAACCAATCATAAATGAGTCCAGATTCTCGTTTCCCTCTTTTCTAAGATTTTAGGGTCAAGACCCAGAAAAACAAGGGTTAAAACTTCATATCAAATTAACTAAATAAGATCTAACTTGGGACATACCCCAATGACCAAGAGAGAACTCAGGGAAACAGAGTGTCCTCAAGCATTTGGATTATCATGTAGAACTCAACCATGATACAACAAAAGAGTTCAAAGAGAGCTCGGAGTCTCGGACTTGCTATGATCGGTCAATTAGCCTGAGCAGCAATCAGTTTGTAGATATAATGATTGATCGAAGGCTGCTTCATCTTTGAGCTGCTAAAGGTTGCTGATATAGGGTTCAGAAAGCTCAGTTATGAAAGGAACAACCCTGTTTTGTCACAACATAGCTGATCGAGTATGCCCCAGTTAAGGACGAACAAAATTGTTGACCAAAATTTTAACACATGAAACACGAGAAAATCAATCACGGACAATATTTTGCTGTCACAAGCCGGTCAAGGATTTTCCAAACCGGGAATATGAATCGAGGAAGAGAGGAACGACAAGGACATTGCTGAAAGGCCAAAAGTTTTACCGCTTCACACATTTCTTCTGGGACAGCTTTACTTTCATTTCAGCAATAGGCAATCTTTCCAGTCCAACAGACTGAGGAGGGAAGAATATTTCCGGCATGAACTCAGAATCGACACATTTTACCAGGAAGCATCAATGCTCCGTTATAGAAAGATAAGCATTTCCCAGTAGTAATATTAATCGATAAAAAATACAATGAACGGGAAACAAATCGATCTGCATCTTAAGGAGGGAACAATTGGTACTCATTTCCAATAAATAAACACAAACCCATCGCATGGGTGTTCCCAGGACACATTGTCATTATAAGCTACCCAGCCTGCCCTACGTCACTCGTCTGCCATTTACCACACTGCTAGGCTGCTAGCAAAGTCACCAGATGAGTCTTTCTGCTATTACAAGTCTATAGTGAATTTCGGATGTTTCCCCAATACATGAAGTACTTCAAGTTCAAGAGAGGAGAGGAACAGGAACAGCCTCCTCTGCTTCTAATATGCTATGCATTTTCTCCATTGGCAGCTGTGCACCTTCGTAAGCGAATTTTGGATAATGCGGAAACAAATTCTGAAGTGTTGAAGTACTAATCTGAAGTGTTTCTCGTACTCCTAAATCAGCAACTGCATGTGATGAAACAATAAAACAGGATCAATTTGAAGGTATCCATATGAACAAAAAACACATAGCGTCTAACCCTCCTGAGTCATAAATATTATTGAGGTATCCTCCTCTTATGAAGTCATGCATTCAAACTCACATGCCCTTCCCAAACTTACACCAATCATATACCAAAGCAAATGATACATGTAATTATACAACAAGGCTCATTACTCTGTCAGCATGAACTGATACCAAACTGATGCAAGACACTTCAGCCTTAAGAGTCTGTTTGGTTTGGAGAAAATTAAGTGGAAAGAAAAATGTAGAGGAAAGAAAATGAAAGAATATAATTTTCTTTCCTTTGTTTGGTTGTTGGAGAAAATTTTGTGGAAAATTAAATTCTTGGAAAATATTTTTAGTGTTTGGTATATAGAAAGAAAATTCTAAGAAAAGTTAAATGTTATTATTTAAATATTATTATACATTTAATGCTATTAAAAATATTATATTGATATATAAAAAATTACATAAAATTTCAAAATTTTTTTATAAAAGTCCATAAAATCAATACTAATTCCAAATTTTTTTAGAACTATTATAAAATATTACATGAATAACTTACAATAATTTTCAAAAAAAAATCCGTATACAAATCCCGTGAATATTATTTTCCCTCTATATCTATAATTATGTCTATTTTTCCATATCCGTTTATATATCTATCGAATAAAACCTATTGGATTTTGATTAAAACCCATAACCTCATTGTATATAAAATAATATAAAAGACTTATTTACTTAATAAAAAGATATAAATATTATTTATTCTACTTTTTTAACCTTAATTTATCTCTATTCAAATTAATTTTTAAAATATTCAATCCTATTTGACCAGATTAAGTTAATATAATCAAAACTATAATTTAAAATATTAATTTTGATTTAACTCAATTTAATCTGACACTTAATTTTTAATATTTATGTTCTTAATTTTTAATCGATTTGACACTTAATTTGCAAACGTATTCTTCAATCATGAAGAAAAATCTTGACAGCATTGACTTAGCCACAAACACACGAAGTGAGAGAAAAAAATTACGGAAAGTCAATTTCCAAGCAAATTCTTCCATCATCAATCGCACAACCAAGAGAATTCGCTGCATCAGTGACGAGAACTTTATAAGATTTTGGCTTGTAAATTGCGACGCCGGCCTTAGCATCAGAGGCGGACGGGACTCCTTTTTGGCTGCATTGAATTCTCAGGCTTGAGCCCAAGAAAGAGGATGAAAGAAGAGGTGGAGGGTACGGGCGACAAAAACTGGAGATTTGAAGGAATGCAGAAGCGAGTAATACAGAAGGGCGAGCTGGAGGCAACGGTGAGATGGTAGAATGCGCGTTCAATTGAGAAAGTACAAACACCATTATTGATGACCTGGCCAACAACAGCTATTAAGTTATCGAAGAAGAGCAACGACCGAAGAAGACGAAACTCACAGAATACAATGGATGAAGCAGCGCAGCGAGTCGAGCAAAATTCAGTTTTCTTTCCTTTTCCTTGGCTTTTTGTGTGGAAAAACGTCCCGTGTAATTTTCCTAACATTTTTCTTTCTTATTTTCTTTACTTAATTTTTTCTCATCAACCAAACAGGCATATTTTATTTTCCACCTCATTTTCTTTTCTTTCCTTATTATTTTCAACAAACCAAACACACTCTAAGAGTTTCACACAAACTCTCATATATTGTTAACTTGAAATATTGATGAACTGATACCTGTTCCTAAGCGAAACTACACTAAATGATGCATTCAAAATAATTAAAAGATAAATATATATATCCTAATGGGCATGGAAAATAATAATATATACCATTAAATAAACTTTATCAACATCCTGTTTCACAATATAGGTCATCGACGACGAACTTTAACCCTAATATCTTTTAATATACATTGATAAAAATTATTAAAAAATAGCATTACAAACATACTTTTAAATATGAATATAATAGCAACATTAATTTTCTATTATAATTTATTATATTTTGAGAAAAAATAAGAGTCACAGACTTACATTATGAGATGAAGGGACTATTATCCAACTAAAACTCCTATACCTGTGGGACCTACAAAATGTGAATGTGGGCTGCTTTTCAATGGGACAATTGGAGAAGACTGAATAAACTCCTGACAAACATTCAAGAGGAACAACATGAGATGCACATCCAAAATGATTTGGCGTTAATTAAAGTCCTATATGATAGACCACTTATAACACCATAGATCTTATCTAAGTTTTCATTTTTATTACTTACAAGTACTTCAATATTAAATTTCAATGTTGGCCAAAAAAGAATGCTTCCATTTTTTAAATATCACACATGAAAGCAGCTCCATTGATCATAATCCAATCACCCAATGACATGTCAAATACCTTGTTCTTAATCCTGAGCAAGGGGAGCACTCTCATCTTCAGTTTCCCTCTGATCATAACGCTGAAAAATATGAAGCAACTAATTAAAAAGAAATTGAAATAGTGTAAGCAAGTCTGAGGTAAGGTGCTGCTTGAGTATACCTTTTTCCCAGAAGAGAACGGAACATATTTATATCTGATCATGTGCTGAATCTGTCTTCTCATTGTAAGTGTGAACAGTGCAACCCAATAGAAGAGGAGAATTGGCCAAAACACCGGAACATCAAATACACTGAAGAATGTCATGAAAAAAGCAATGCAGAAAGCTTGTGTGATGGAGTACCTTCAATAAAAAGAAATAATAATAATATTATTATTAACTTGGTCCATCTGATCAGCTAAAAACATAGGTATGATGTATCTTTTAGACGGGGGAATACACCCTCACCCCCGAAAAAATTGCTTCTATTATTCTCAAGAATGTCACCCATTACATGTTTCAATAGCATGCAATTCCTTCATCGCATCGGACTGAAAACAACATATTCTTGAACCAAAGAAAATTTCCTCCCATTATCCATTACACGTAAGAATGAAGTCTTTTAAACATTTCAAGAATATACAATGTCTTCACCCAATCAAACCGATAACCAGTATCAATTATAAACCAGTCTCCAACTTGAAAACATTTGTTTGGGAGAAATCCTTATCATGTCATCAACTGTCAACAAGAGCTTCATCAACCAACTACATTATTGGCACTTCATCAAGCTCAACTAGAGAGTGTGCTCTTAATAGTTCTGTTTTGCTTAGTTTGTTACATTTCTGTTATGAGTGTGATTAGCAAATAATTGCATCGATTATGTAAATTCTTGATGTAACCATGATACTCGCAATTTTAACTGACCATTGCATGAAAAGAGTGCTTGTAGTGTATAATAAAGGATAATGATGCACAACACACATTTTCTTCCTCTCTTCCCTATAAGATCCTCGTTTTCCCCTCTCTTCTCTATAAGCCCTAGTTTTTATTGCTTTTCTCTTACGGCCCTCGTATTGTTCCAGTGTTAATCAGGCATTAAACCGTGATATTGGTGTTGTGGTATTGGAATGTGGCAGAAAATATTTCATATGTCACGACATGAAATTTTATTGTTTTTTCACAACAAATATCAACAGATATTCACATTTCGGCTGAAATCCAATATATCAGTAAAATATGTGTGAATTTTTTCTCTATGTCATTTCACCGAGATACCAAATCGGCACAATCAAAACCCGATACGTCTCAGCCAATATTTTGTTAACTGATGTTAATTCTTACTGTTTTCTTCTACATTTCCATCTCTCATTCCTCATTTCTTGAAGAGCTTGATCAGATCAAACAACATTCACACCAGAAAAGCTAATGGCCCATATATTATTCTTGGTGACAGTAAAAACCCCAAAAGTTCACCCTTTAGAGCTTTTGAACTTATTCCAATTCTTCCAACAATGTGTAACTAACCCCCTCTTATCACCCTAATCTCAATCAAGTGGTCACAAAGTAGCTTGAACCTCTTGAACACCTGAGGGAAATCCAACCTACCATCTACTTCTAGTTTGCAACAAGTTCAGCTATCCAACATCTCTCAAATTGATAACAGCAGCCAACTTTAATATACTTGCAGTTTCATATTTGATATTTATGAGACAATTTAACAAAGATCGTATACCAATTGTATAAGCAATATAACTTTGTATTGGAGGTATTAACAAACAAGACAGTCATAAAATCAACAAGAAAAATCCGATCTCCAAAATAGATAGCTGCATTATCCTCGATAACACCAAAAATCTCTCCCCCCAAAAAGAAAAGTAAAGCACAAAATGAAACTTCAACTAAAAACACTGGGGACCTCAAGATATATGCAGCTCCCTTTCCCCATACTATTGAGTGCCTTCAAGTACTCTGCACGTCCATATTTGCTCGATCATAAACATAATAATGCCAGGTGTAAGAGGAAGTAGGACCACAACTGAAAGCTTCACGCCTACTCTAATACATCGTAAGACAATCAGTCAGAAATGTGCATCACGTATTTTGCCGACATAGTAACCACTAGCAGTAACATTCAGAAAATCAAGGCAAAATAAATAATTTACAGCCATTATCTATGAGATTTAATTACCGTTTTAAGCAAAAAAAAAGGGTAAGAAAATTTATAAGCTAAGTGCCAGCATAATTTGCTCCAAATGGTACTCACTTCCTAAAAGCCTCAATTCAGTTATCGTCTTGCGATTCATAATTTACAGCCTTTCAGATGTTGCAACCAGGATAATAATAAAAGAGGTCGTTGCTCACCAGAGCTTGAACTCGGGAAGCCGGCGAACAAAAGGACGGAATTCGTCGGTACCGCGAGTAGGTAGAGTGGGACCATCTCTAAGTTCTTCAAGCTCAGGGTCGACCTGAGGAGAGAGAAAGGCGATGATGAGGTTGAGGATATAGATGCCAAGGGCATAAGACACGACATAGAATCCTTGGATGGAGCAGACTCGAACGACATAAATGAATCCAATGACAGCGAATGCGATCCAACGATGGAGGACATGTGGGGTTGCTTTGTCAAGATAGTACTGGATTCGCTGTGAAAAGAGAAATCTCCACCGAGAAACGAAATCGGCAGGCGACGGGGATGCGTCATCAGCGCCAGCACCGCCCGTCTCCATTAGTTATATGCGTTCCTTCTCGAAGCAAAGAGAGGGTGGAGATTCAATGCGGTGAATCAGGCTGAAAGCAAGGTGACGACGGACGACAGAATGTTTCTCCGGCTCACGCAAATTTGCACGGTTCCGTTATCTTTGCACTAGTTTACAAATTACGTTCGCAGCAGACCGGCTACGGCAGTTTTCCCCCACCGGTTCGGCTCGTCCGGAAATTTTCGTTCGTGTTGGAGACAGAACTTCTAATTTCGAGTTATGATTCGGTAAGAATTTTAGAGATTTTTTATTATTAGGTTCGAACGGGGTCCTCGGCCCCTATGCGGGCCCTGATATCGCCATATCGGGCATACAAGACTCAAATTAAATAAAATCATAATTTTTTAATTTTTTAAATATTATAAATTAAATTAAATTATTATATAATTTTACAATTTCGGCGGATTAGATTTACGGCTGATGTCCCTTAAGTTTTAATACTTTGTTTATAATAAAAACTATATTCTTTCTATTTAAAATCAATCTTACCATATATTTTTATAAATTTACAACTAATGTAAACTTCTAATTATAATGTCTCGTTCAACATTAATGTCAAATAAGTTTCATATTATATCAAATTAAGAAAAAAAGATTAATATATGTAAAGAAAGAAAAATTATAGAGTTATCTGTTATAATTTACTAAATAAAAATTACAAATTAATACATAAAAAAATATTTTTAATCAAAATTATGTATATTTATATATTAATATATACATGAATTGTAATTTCTATAGTATTTAATTTTTAAAATCATAATCAAACCGCTTTTATAAATAATAAATTAAATCATAATTTTTAAAATCATAAATCAAACTAAATTGTACATTACAATTTGATTTTTTTTTTGTGTGTGTGGTTTATTAGACCTTATTATATGGATTGCAATTATATGTTGAATATCATGAAGGATGGGATGCAAGCTTTCCGAATTCAGATACCAATTGAAAGGTTACACATAAATAAAGTATGGGTTACATGTAGAGTTCCTACACCCTATCACTCTCAAATTAGTAGGCAATCATAAGTATCTAAATGAGACATCAAGAATAAACTATAGGGGATTATGAGCCCCAATCCAAAGGTTTAGCCAAATGTTGGATGATACCTTGTTAGCTTATAGAACTTCCTATAGAACACCTATAGGCATATCTCCCTTCGGCTTGTTTATGAAAAAACATGGCATCTACCCATGTAGCATGAGTACAAGGCATGGTGGACTAAAAAGAATTTGAACATGAGTATAGATTTCGTTGGATCACATAGGAACCTACAACTTCATTAGCTTTAAAAGATAAGGGATGATGAATTTTAGAGTATTATGGTGTACATAGAGATGACAAAAGTTTTTTATGATAAGATGATTCATGGAAATTCATTGGTGGTGGGCTGAAAAATGTTAATCTACCATTCTTGACTTCACTTATTCCCAACAAAATTACATTCTAGATGGGTTTTTCCTTTTATTGTTACTCATGTTTTCTCTTTTGATGCCATACAAATTAGAAGCGAAAGGACAAGGAATGAGTTAAAGGTTAATGGTCACAAGCTTAAGCCCTACTATGAGTTATTCATGGAGCATAATGTTGAAGAGATGCTATTACATGAAGCACCCACCTTGCCTGAGTAAGTTGTGATCACGTCGGATTGAAGATTTGAAAACAAGAGCTACTTGGGAAACAACCCAATATAATAAGGGAGTTTCTTTTTGTAACACCCCCAAATTTACTACTAAAAAATTTCCTTTAAATCGAAAGGTTTAGCGGAAGCGAAAGAATTAAAACCATAAACTTGGGGGTATTACCGCCACACTTAGTACCGGATCGGTTCACTCCTACCGTTCCGACACTAAGTGCTAAGGCTAAATCAAACAATCGTTAGGTAAGAATCATCAAAACATAGGTTCATAGTTAACATAGTTCATTCACGAAAACACGAGTCAACAACAGTTAGGATATCGTTTAGGAATACAACTTAAGAGTACGGTTTCAAAACAAGAAGCGTAGTACAAAATATAGCTAAATAAAACAAATCCCAAGGAACCAATATCCGGACCGCCTACTCACTCAAGTCAAGCCTTCCACCCCAAATTAGTAACCAATCAAACCTGCATAGGAGGTCTGCTCCCCACCATTGGTGGATCATCACAGGACCCAGTCAATCAAGGTAGTATCAGTACGGGTCCAATACTGAGTAAGGGCGCAGGTGCGCTAAGGCCAAGCATACAATCATACCACATAGCACACATAGCACAATCATATAGACAATATGCGATATCCCGCAAGATAAGGCCTGAATACTTTTCTGGTGACTTATTCTTTATTCTCATTAATAATATGTTCATTCCACACATATTCTTCAATAGTCCATGTGAGTGCGGGAGCCCCACTATTATAGCCGGTGGATCGAAAGATAAACGCACAGGGCAGAACGCTTCTGATCCACTATTATTGCCGGTGGACCAGAAAGTAAACGCACAGGGCAGAACGCCTCTGATCCACTATTATTTGCCGGTGGACCGGACTGGCCTCGACTCACATGGTGTTTCGCTTTAAGTACTTAGTATCTTTCCCATGGATTAACTTATTCGTTTGGTTTGTCGAGCACGACATCCTCCACTATTATAGCCGGTGGACGGGAAGATAAATGCACAGGGCAGAACGCCTCTGATCCACTATTATAGCCGGTGGACCGGAAAATAAACGCACAGGGCAAAACGCCTCTGATCCACTATTATAGCCGGTGGACCGGAACACGGGCTAGGCTCAACATCTTTCGCTTTACGTGATTAATGTCTTATTAGTGTCTTATTAAATCACACATCACCCTTAACATGCATGCCAACAACATTCTACTGCTTTCTTTTCAAGAGTTCCCGTCCCGTATGTTGAGACTCGTGCACCCTTAGTCACACCCCGACATTATTTCCCCCTTAAGCTCACACATAATGAAAGACCAACTCCTGGAAGTGTAGGTTAAACCCAACACCCTACGACATCGATCTCGCCTATTCTCAACCTCTAGGGTTTTCCCCTTGGAAACCCTAGTTGGGCCTATGTGGCCCAACCTCTTCTCACTTACCTTACCATCACTTATTCTTCACCCCATATCTCACCCTTATTAGGTCAAACCCCAAGGCATATCACTTTACTCCTCGATCTCGCATGTGACCGACAAAACCCTAGTTGGCCACATCAAACCCTAGCACCTTACTTCTTCCACGAGTAACCTCTCTCTTTTCATCCCCAAGTCTCTTCTTTCATATAGAAACCCATAGCCATATTTTATATAGTAGAATTCTCACTCTAACCCATACTCCACCCCTCCTTAATCATCCTCACTCTCGTACTCCCCAATTATTCACCCTCTTACCGAAACCCTAGTTAGGCCCCTTGTGCACCCTCGTACCAACCTACGTACTATTTTTCATCCAAAGTCTCCAATCACTCCACAACTCTCCCATTCTCTTATTTACACCCAAATTCAATTTTTCTCACGTAAGACACACCCCCATGCAAGAGTTAGTCACCTCATGCAAATGCCCCAAGTCACCATGCGAATTTTAAGACCCTCATGCATAGTTCCCAACTCTCTTTTATTTTGGACATTCCTCCTACTTAAATCTTCTCTCATGGATCATGAGGTACTTTGGTCAACCCCATGTCCCCCTTAATGGTCTCACTTCCCATTCCTCTCTTATTATTCTTTTAGTCCCATTTCATAATACCAAAACCCTAGCATGCATGTCCTTGAGGGCCGTATCAACACATCATAAATATCACACATAAAACATGCCATGCTCATGTCATAGAAAGCACACATGACGTACCTCAAATTCCAAGTTGCGCTACACATGAGACAAGTTATCCATAAATCATATAATACACATTAGCATGGTATACACAACAATCAACACATCACATCACACATAGCACAAGGCCATAGCTTCGTCCTTACCTAAGGCGACGCCGGGCTTGGAGCACGCTCCTCTAACTCCTTGGGGCTTTGGTTGGGTTTACCTAAAAAAGGGGAAAATGCTAAGTATTAGTTTCCCTTGCAAGTACCATCAACCCTTATTCTAGTTTAGGATTAGGGTTCTTATTACTAAAGAGGGTATTATACAAAAACTAGGGTTTTTACCTTAGAATTAGTATACTAAATATTAGTAGTCAAAATATATTTATTTTTGATACTTATTGTTACACTTATTTTATTAAACCCATTAGTTCTAATCTTGTAGTAATAGGGTTTATGCTAGCTATAGGAAAATAGTGTTAGCATTAATAAAATAGTGACACTAATGTCTGGTAATAGAAACCCTAGCGTTTTAAGGCCAAGTCTATTAATGGTGTTATATTTGAAATAATAATATTATAAGGTCACAATCTTACAAGTAAACTATTCCTAAGGGTGATAATGATAATAGTTGTATATTCTTGAATAATACAAGGGTTCAAATGCTTTTGGTTACAATAATAAGGTAGTGATAGTAGTAATAATAGTAATAGCTAATAGTAGTGTCCTAGTAATGAGGTTAGGGTTAATGTTAAGTGGTATGGTAATAAGGTTCAATTACTCTTCTTAGTTAACAACCACATGATATTTACTAGCTTGAGTTAAGTAACATGGATAAGAACAAAAGTAGTATTATTGTTAACAAAATGATAAGGGTGTTAAGTATAATAATAATAATAATAATAATAATAATAATAATAATAATAATAATAATAATAACGATAATAATAATAATCCTCGTGGTAATAACAATAACAATAATAACAACCAAGTAAGGTTAAGCAACCACAATAATAACCGTAGTAAGGATAATAGAAATAATAATAATAATAATAATAATAATAATAATAATAATAATAATAATAATAATAATGTTAATACTAATAATTATAAAAATAAGACCAAAGTTAAGTATAATAAAAGTTAGGGTTTAAAAGGGATGTTAGTATTAGTAAGAAAATAAGAACATTAATGATGGAGACAATAATAATGATAATAATAATAATAGTAATAATAATAAAAGTAATAATAATAATAATAAGTATAATAGTATTAATATTGGTAGAAAATAGTAGCAGTTATATAAAAGGGGTATTAGGGTTTGGATGAGTGGAGAACCACCTAGGGTCGGTGGTGGTCCGGCGGCGGCGCGTGGCGGTGACGGCGGCGGCGGTGGAGGAGGATAAGAGGGGGAAAGATGGAGGTGGTGGTTATATGGGAGGAGAAAAGAAGAAGTTTGAGGTGGGGGAAGAAACAGTAGATGAAGGGGAGTGGAATGAGGGTGGTGGCGCGAGGTGGTTGGCGCGGCGGCCGAGGGTGGTGGAGAGGGGTGGAAGATGGGGGAGGTAGAAGGAGAGGGAGGTAGGGGGAGATGGAGGTATGGGAAGGTAGAGGGAGGTCTGCTGAACATTTTGGAGGGTGGAGGAGGCGCTGGTGGCGGCTGGGTTGGCGGTGGAAGGCGGCGCAAGGGCGACGAAGGCTGAAGGTGGTGGTTTCGGGATAGGAACTTTGCACGGCTAGGGCGGCACGTGCAGGGCAAGGCGGAGGGTGGTGGTGGCTTGGTTTTGTCGAGGGAGGTGCAAGGATGATAACGGTGGGCAGCGGTGGCGGTGGCGGTCACCGGTGGCGGCGGAAATCCCGTCTTTTTGAGGCGGCAGAGAGGCAGGGTTTCGGGGCAAAATCGAAGGAGGGAGCTGATTTATGGCTGCCAATGGGGGGTATTTATAGGCAATTGGGAGGGGAAAATGACAAGGGAAGAAGAAGAAGAGCGGGGCAGGTGTGCAGGTGGCCGGCCGGTGGCAGGCGGTGCAGGTCTTGCCATGGCAGGTTAGGTCGAAGAGGGGGAGAGGAAAAAGGAAAAAGATGGGCACGCGGGAAGGGGAGAGAGGGACTTGGTCGGGGTCGAAAAGAGGAAGAAAACGACAGGGAGAGGGGTAGGGAAGGACAGCCGGCGGTGCAGAGGTGGCCGGCGGCTGCGCGGGGAAGAAGAAGGAAGGGGAAAGGAGGAGGACCGGCGGTCCAGGGGAGGAAAATAAAAGGAAGGGGGGACCAGCCGGTTTGGCAACGGTCAAAAATTTAGTAAAATGCGGCGCATTGGTAAATTTCTGGACAAAGCGCGGCGTTTGGTCGTCGGTAGGTAACGGTTATGTTCAGTAATCGGAACGCAGCGTCTCAGCGGAAGGAGGGCCGAAACGCTGCGTTTGGCTGCACGGGGAGGCGTCGCACGGTGCTAGGCCGCAGGAAGGGGAAGGAAGGAGGGAAGGAGTTGGGCCGGGGGAGGCCCAATTCCGGCGGAAAGAGGAAAAAGAAGAAAAAAGGAAGGGAAAGAAAAAGGAAAAAGGGAGAAAAAGGTTTCTTTAGGGTTTTGGATTTTTGCACAATTTATTTAGAATGTTTTTGGGTTATTATACATTTATATATATATATATATATATATATATATATATATATATATATATATATATATATATATATATATATATTTTCTTGAATATTTAAAAATTATTTAAATAATAATTTAATTCTCTTTTTAGATTAATTTTGGCTATTTTGGGTAATTTTCCTCCACTTTCATTTTAATTAGTAAAATGTCCAAAATTTTCTAAATAATTTATTTATTATTTTCTAATTATTTTCCTCAATTAATTTCCTCTTTATTTACTGAAGTAATTTATTTTCTTAATCTTTTCCTAATAAATCACTATTTTGCCATAATTCCTAAGTTAGGAATTTTGGGGTATTTCACTTTTGTCCATTATTTGTTTCTATTTATTTATCTCTCTATACTTAAATTACTCGTTCTTTTACTTGTGTACACATTGTGGACAATGTATGATTTAAGTGTGGGGGTGTGAGTGTTTTTGTGTGCTTGCATATTTTAGTGTTTATTTCCATATATTTCAAAAAAAAATCATGCATATTATTGGTGTGTTGAGAGTCTTAGGGTCCCTTAACTATTTAATGATGGTTATATCTTTTAAATATAACTAAAAGACGACCATAAGACCGAGATAACGTGAGTGTAATTTTTTATGTTAATTTTAAAGTATGAAACACATATCTATATGTTTAGATGTGAATGGAGCAAGAACATGAATAATATCTAATCATTGACGTGGCATGTTGAGATTAAACATGTCCATGGTGAGCTTTTGAGCTATATAGGCCTTCTTTTTAGAGTGAATTCACATGAAATAATTTATATGTCTTAGCTTCAAATTTTCTTTGCAAACCTCATATACATTTAGTTGATTTAATCAAATTATTTATCATAGCTCTTGTAATAGACTCTAAAAATTACTAAAACTTACTCTCGTGTCAGTCAAAGCTTATAATGAAAACATACTTTGATAGAGAAAATGATAAAGGTAATATAGGATTTTCCATCACGTGACCAAATAATATGTGTCTTAGTTTGTGTACACATGGTGTATACCCCATAATAGCCCTTTTGAGCCTATACATTGGCTATATATCTATCTTCATTACCTACTACATTAAATAACCCCTAGGCCTTATCCTTACCCTTACTTGGAGCTAGCAAAAGGGGCTCATTTCATTATATTATAGAAATAGAGTGGTTGTATGTGATAATACGTGAAAAAAATATATGTATTTATATCGAGAAAGAAATTGGTTATGTTTGGTGGTGGAGACATAATATATATATTCATTTTGTTGTCATCGGTATTCCTTTATTTCAATATATATATATATATATATATATATATATATATATATATATATATATATAGATATATTATCTAAAAAAATGATGAAAAAAAAGGAAAAAAAGAAGAAGAGGTGATACAACATAAGGGAAAGAGGGAAATATGAATACGTTGTTGTCAGTGTTATCCATGTTCTATTTTTTGAGTATCTCATTGTTCTAGTTTAGTGTCGAGGTTGGGGAATTTATTATTAATTATTAATGATGTGAAGTTTATTCTTATGTTTCATCTACTTATTAGAGTTCCACTAGTTCTTAGCTTTTTAGCACCACAATCCTAGAGTACTCCATACCCTTTATACTTCAGCCCCATTACAACCTATAAAAATCCTATTTGATTCTTGAGATGGGTTGTCTTTTGATCTGATGGAGATTAGTCACATGAGTTAAGTATATAGTTTAGTTCATTTGGCAATTGTTTGATATCTTTTATGATGTTTTTTATTCACAAAATATGAGCTTTCCTAGTTTATATATGTGAGTTGCTTACTACTTTTTATCATATTATATCTCATATATCTGAGCGTATTTTTTATACATTTATAGACATGAATTTGAGAGAGAGAGATAGAGAGAGGGTATCATTAGTGAGGATGGGTCTTGATTTGACTAAGGCGTGATATATTTTCATCCATATTATTTCTTGCCAATTTTTATCATGTTTATGTATAAACCATATGTTGAAATTAACCCTTTAAAATTTCCAACGCTGAATCTTTCCAATATTGAATCTAGGTTGAATGCTAATCTTGGTTTTATGAAAGTAAAAGATCCTAATATAAATTTAGTTAAGGCTGTTAGATGTATGTTTTTCTTTTTCTATTTGAATAATGTGTGATTTTTTGGGTACATTATCTGCAAAACTCACAAAAATGTTACTTGTTCTCTAAGGGTGACATGAGGGTTTAAAGGGTTTGTTGCACATGCTAAGTGCAATCATGAAACTTATAAAAGTAGCTAGTGTGTTTTATTTATTTATTTATTTTCATTTCAAATCATGTATTGCTTGATGATAAGAAAGAAACTAAGTGTAAGGGTATTGATGAATAATATATGATGATAATTATAATTTTGTGCTTAAGTGATAATAATATCATATATTTAATTATTTGAGCTAAGATGATAGAAAATTGATGAGCTTAAGTTATGAAATTATTTATTATTTCCTTTAATGTTATATTGTAGGTATAATGAAAAAAAAAACAAAATTGGTTTTCTTAAAATAAAACCCCAAAAGTTTGCGTGCACCTACACAAATAAATAAACAAAATTTGGCACAAATAAAGAAGATGAACCCATAGAAAAGAAAAACACGAGAAAGGCCTAACAAAATGGAAGATAGACATGGGCTTGAGAACCAGGCAAGGGATGAAAATTTGAGAAGGAAGAGCAAAAGGAAAAGATAGAGAGAGAGAGAGGCCAAGAAATTTGAAAGAGGCATGATAAAGGAAGAGAGAGGGGAAAGACTAGTAAAAGAAAAACAAACGGGCAAAAGGGAAAGGAGAAGAAGAGAGAGAAAGGCAATCAAGAAAGAAGAGCAAGGAGATAAGGAGATAGGTTGGGCATATATAGGAAAAGAACGAAATAAGAGAAGAGATAGAGGGCACAAGTGCAAGAAAAAGAGAGGAGACGACAAAAAGAAATGAAGAGGAAGAAGCAACAGAGGAATAAGAAGAAGAAAAGGAGGCAACATATAGGAGAGGAGGACTTCAGATGAGAAAAAGAGATGACAAATGGAAGAAGAGAGGGAAAAACTCAGAGGAGAGAGAGAAAAATAAAGTCATCTAGAAAGTTTTTTGGATGAGGAACAAGTAATTTTTCATCCAATTGATTTATTGAAATTTTCAACGATATTTATTTTTTGACTATTTCTTTATCTATTTATGTAATACTCCAAAATTTTTGCTTAGCCTAATCCCACATCATTAAAATAATAATTCAATTCTAATATCAAAAAAATCTTATTTTAGCATTAGCCCAATTTATTAATCTCAAAATCTTAACTAAATCCTAAATCTTTGGCCCAGATAAACTATATTTTGTAACCCAATCTCAAATCCATTAAAATTTACCAATAATCCTATCTATTTTGAATAATCTAAAATAATCTAAACTAACATCAATTCTTTTTCTTTTCCCCTTTTCTTTCTCCTTTTCTTTTTGCCTTTCTCTTATCTCTTGTTGACGTAATGCTTGACTTTGTTTCCTTGCAACTTGCACCATCTCCCATCACCTCCTCTGCAGCCACCCTCATCCCTCATCCACTATCCATCATACATCACCCATATTCTTCTCTTATTCCCTGTAGCCCAACCTGCACACACACACCCCTCCCTTGCCACCATTCTCATTCTCACGTAACCTACTCACAAGCCATCACCATCCCTTGTTGCATCTTCTATAAATTTCCCCCCTTTTTCTTCCACTATGCACGCCCATGTGTGTGTGTGTGTGTGTATGCACACACACACTACACACTCTCCTTCCTTCCTCTTTTGTTATGTCTTACCTTCTACCCATTTTGTGTCCATAACACTGCCCCGAGCTCCCCCTCTTCTTTCCTCTTTCTTCCTTATTCTTTTCCTCCTCTTCTCTGCCCTTTTTTTCCAGCCGCACCACCTTTTCCACCACCACCATGCACCACCCATCTATCGGTGGACCAACCACTAATGTCACTCCAACATTTCCTATCACCGTTGACAGTCGTTGCCGTCAACTACCGTTTCTTTTTTCCCTCTTCTCTCTCGTGTCTGTTGCATTTTTACAAAATGCACGGACTGCGCATGGCCTCAAGCACTACTATGCAACACTAAAATTTCTTGTTGCACGCCCGTGCAACCCAACACAGCTCACCTGTGCACCCTCGCATGACTTGTACACGCCCCTGTCACATGCCCGTGCTCATTTGTTTGACTTACGCTTGTTTGCCCAACGATTGAGCATGACCATGTCACTTCACACTATCTAGCCATGCATGATTCTATTTATTGACTAGGGTGTACATTGCCTGCAACACGGTTGTGCAACCACCTATTTTGGTCATGCACCCCTGTTTTCACCCCAAACATTATCCAAACACCACCAAATTTTTACCATAGCTCCACCACACATCCCAAGCTTCCATTTGACTATGATTATTTTTATTTTTACCCTCTTTACCTTAATTTCTCCCTCAGTTGTACCCTTCGAGCCTAACCATGTGTTATATTATTTTTCATACGTGGTATTCCAATAATCTCAGAGGAGAAGGTCTAGGATTTACGAGCTTAGAACCTAGTATCCTAGTTGGTAAGGATATTAATCGATGTTTTAGGTTTTTTGTGTTAATTACTTGTATGGTTACATATATTTTTTATAATATTGTTGCTATATGATTTGATGTATATTGTTGATGATATGTTGTAAAAATATAGATTATATGTTTGAAAGAAAGAGAGAATGGGTAAGAGGTATGGTTATGATTTTGTTATGATAATGACATATTTATGGGAAATGTATTGGCATGAAATATAGGCCAAATAAGCCATGATAAGTGGAATATGAATATTTAAGAAGTATGATGATAACTGGTGGATTTGGAAAAAATAATGATCGTGGGAGATGAAATATTTTATAATAATAAAAAGACTCCCGGTTATCCTTAAGGATATTTTAATCATTATGGGATAATAAGGAAGTTTTGGTATTTTATTTGTTAGATGGACTAAAATATGATAATAATATCCTAAGAGATGTTGGAAGTATTATCATTTGTTTTTGGGTCCTTCAATGAAATAATGGTATAATTAGGGCATAATAACTTAAAATGATAATATTATCATTCCATGTGTAAAATATAGAGGCTATTCAGATTCTAAATATGTTGCTAATGATTGGCTTTAAGAGGATGTTTATTGAACTTGGTAATCATATGAGTCTTATGGGAATAATTATGACTACTTATGAAATTAGGGTTTTGGTAAATATGTGAATAGTACTTTGGATAAGATTATGTATGTATGCGGACAATGTGGAAGTTAGATAATGAATTATAGGCATGATAATGATGTTGATATTCGAGGATGATATATTATAATTTGTAGATGAATAATCAATATGGGTGAATGAATGTTAGGAGGGTGTAATTAGGGTTTGAGGAGATTAAGGACTTTGACCTGTGTTATGTGTTTATTTGCTTCAATGTGTTCAATACCTATGAATCAATCATGAATAAGATACTAATAACTTAAAGTGAAATAGCATGTGAGTAGGGCCAAGGTGATATTTTTTTAATATCCGTTCTACCGGAGAGAATGGTGGCTCGGGATCGTTTTGCCTTGATAAGGTATTTCAGTCTGTTCCACGAGATTAAGAATAGTGGGGCCCTTACTCATCGTGAAATGAAAATATAACAGTATAGCTTATGAAAAAGACACTAATGATTTAAAGTAGAAATGTATGTGAATCAGGACCAAGGTGTTATTATTTACTTTAAGGATGGGTATTAAATTCAGTGATAAAATGAGTACCGGGGGAGAAGTTATGCTAGACTTGTGAAATTAGGGTTTATTAGGGGCATATGGCTTTAAAGGATGTATTAGGAAATGTGTCTTGCATGGCTATGTTTTTTCTTATATGATGACCTTGGAATAAATAAGCAAAAATAAGATATTAATCATTTACAGTGAAAGACCATATGAGTTAGGATTGGTTGTACCTATTCATTCCATCTGACGAGAATAGTGGCTAAAAGATTTATATCATAGGGTTGTATTTATGTTACAGTTCCACCAGTTGAGAATAGTGTAATCCCTAAACTCAATTAAAAAAAATAGAATGATCATAATTATTGCTAAGATATAAATCATTTAAATTGAAAGACTGTGTGAGTCAAAATCAATCATACATGTGCACTCCACCAGACGAGAATAGTGGACATGAGCTTTATGCCCCATGTTTTATTTATGATACCACTTCATTAATTAAGAATAGTAGGGTTATTGAACTCAACGTGAACAATATTATGGATACTAATCATACCGTTAGTATTGTAAGGTCTAGAAATAAATTAATAAGTTGGTATCATTATGTTATTCGACACATACACTTTCCTCTTATTGTGATCTTATGAATTTGTGTGACCTTTCTTGACTGTATTGTTATCTTACACGGCACATAGCGTGTTGATAATCATTTTAATGAGTGTTGTTCATTCCTATGAGAAAATGACCCAATTAAGTTTGTGCTGGTCTATGAAGACTCCTTGGATAATTATGTTGCTTTTAATGTGCTTGTTGGAGAAGATATCTTTAGATTTTGGGTCATAGTTAGAGTTATCCATTTGACTGCTTTGAAACCTAATACCTATTGGGACATTAAGTTCCCAATGTATTCCCTTATGTATTTTGCCTTATACTCTGAGTAACCCTCCAAACATTTGTTTCAGTTTAAGAAACCTATCTACTTCTTTATTTTATAATGTTTAAATGTTTAATCATTTTGCCTTGTATTCGACGTAAGGGTGACATGGTAAGTCAAACTTATATCGAGTACAGTGGTAACACCCAATTATGATGTTTTACACTTCTGCATGAACAAAAAATTTTAATTGCAAAATTTGAAATGTTGTAATTATTGTATTTGTGATCTTGGATTGTATATGCCTATACAAACTATTATTACATGTGACTGAATGTTCTATCCTTATGTTATGCATGGCTTAATATTAGTATAGGTGTACTATGAGATCGTATGAGTTTGTATGTTATCGCATGTGATTGTATATTGATGTGTATGATTTTTGTTGTGTTGTATCAATTGTCCATGTGAATATGCTATTTTTTTTAGAGGCATTATGATTTATGCTATATAAGGAATTCATAGTGACACTATACTTTTTTGTTGAGTATGTGCGATGCATGGAGTGGCTCAAGGCTTCTCATCGTAGAGAGGATCATTGGAGGATATTTTTTTTTTCAAGAAATGGGCTTTTGGGAATGAGAGTTAGGATTAAATGGTGTTGCACAATAGGGTGTAATTTTATTGTTGGTTATTATTTTGGACTATTATGTCCCTTGTTTTTTTTAATGTGCTTCTTGTAATGGCTTTTGTATTATCCGTAACTCTTTTACTATTATTCTTATCTCTCTATTATTGTTATTTTACTGATTTGAGTTGTTATGTTTTCGCCTTAACTGAAATGCCCCGAAAAATTCTAATTTTAAGAATTATAGTTAAATAAGGTTTTATTAGAAAAATTAATTAAATAAATTATTTTTATTAAAATAAAAGGAAATTAATTAGGTCAAATCAAGAAGAAATTTATAAATATTTTAATTAGGAGAAATTTGAGTATTTTGGCTAATTAAGGATTTTATTTTGGAAATTAATTAAATAAATTATTTTATTTAAAATAAGAGGGAATAAATAGTTCCAAATCAATAGGAATTTTATAAATAATTTAATTGGATGAAATTAGAGTGATTTGCTAATTAAAATGGAATTTATGAAAAATCTTTCAAAAATCTTAAATTATCTTAAAAAGGGATTTAAATATTATTTTATTTAAATATTATTTAAATATTATTATTTTTAAATATCTCAAATGTCCCAATTAATTTGATTAACCTAACCCATCATTTTTCCTTTTTCCTCTTTTCCTTTTTCTTTTTCTTTCTTCTTCTTTTCTTTTCTTACCTTCTCACCGACCTAGGCTAGCCCATGGCCCAGTCCTTTCCTTCTTCCTTCTTCTTTCGACAGCCAAGCGGCCCATTCTTCTTTTTTTTTTCTTTTCTTCTTCTTTCTGCAGCCCAACGCTGCGGTTTATCCCCCCTTTCCCCTGGATGTTGCGTTTCGTCCCATCTCTTTAAATGCCGTCGTCCGGTCATGTCCTCCTCCTTTTCTTTCTTTTCTTTTTTTCCCGGTTGGTCAGTCCATGTAGCCCTTCCTTCTTCTACCTTCCTGCCATTGACTTGTAACACCACCGTCGCCCCACCCTGGTTTTTCGCTGTAGATCTCGCCCCTTTGACCGGCCGTTTTCCTCCCTTTCTTTTCCCACTATTTCGGTGAGCAAATTTACCCAACCCACCTCCCTTCCTTTTCGCGCACAGGCCTTCTTTTCCTACGCAACCACCCCCACCCCGATTTGAATTTCGCCGGCTTTTGTTGCCGCCGGCGACCAGAATCCTACCTGCATTACCCCCTAGCCAACCCCCAGAACCCTACCCTCTCCTCTAAACTCTATAAATACCCCCATAATTAGCCCTGTTCGAGTTTTTGATTTCAACCCAGAAAATTTTACCCCTTGCGTCGCCTCTCATATCCCTCGATTCTCCTTACATAAGCCACCCCGGCAGTGCAAAGTTTGCTTCCCAACCAGCCCTTCCTTCCATCTCTGCCGCCTTTCGCACCACCCTTAGCCACCTCTTTCGTCGCTGCCGCCGCTCCTTTCACCTTCCAATCTGTTCTGTAGGCCACCCTCTACCTTCCCCTACCTTTCTTTTCCTCTTCCTCCCTCTCCTCCTCTCTTTCTCTTCTTCTTCTCCATTCGACCACCACCGCCACCGCCGTGTGCTGCCACCCTCATTATGTTCCTCTTCTTCTATACAATCATAACCACCCTTACCTCCACCCTCCTTCTCTTTCTTTTTTTTCAGCCCTCAACTTTTTCCCTTTTCTTCTCTTTTTCCAACCACCGCCGGCGCCGCTGTACACCACCGTCGGCGTCGCCTGTCACCACCAGCCCTCAACCCTTTTTCATATTTTTACAAGCTTTATTTTATTTTATTTCATTTATTCAAAATATATTATTATTATTATTATTATTTCTATTATTGTTATTATTATTATTATTATTATTATTACTATCAGGTTCAATAATATTATTATTAATATTTATTATTAGGGCTGACCCTATTTGGCTTAGTAGATTATTAGTATTAGTATTATTATTATTTTATTTATTAATGTTGTTGTTGCTATTATTATTATTATTACTACTACTACTACTACTACTACTACTACTACTACTACTACTACTACTACTATTACTATTTTGAAATTATTATTATTATTATTTCATTATCATTATTACAACTATTTTACTATTAGTGTTGCTATTATTACTATTATTGTTATGTGATTATTATTAGTATTATTATTATTATTGTTGTTGTTGTTGTTGTTGTTGTTGTTGTTATTGTTGTTATTTTTACTATTATCATTATTATCATTATTATTATTTTAGTATCACTATTATTATTATTAGGATAAAGTTTTCAAACCTTATATTATCATTTTTTGTAATATTACTATTATTTCTTATATCTTTAGCAGAGTTAGTAATTTGTTAATGTCATTTTTATTGATATGTTATTATTTTATCAAAAAAACATAGTCTTAGAATAAGTTAGTAATTAATAGTATTTTTGGTAGGAGGGAATCTAATTTTAGTTTTTTCCGAATATAGGTGAAACCAATCAAAGCCCTAAGGAGGCGTAGGAGCGTACTCCAAGACCAGTGTCGTTTTAGGTAAGGGTGATACTAAGGCCTTATGTGTATTGATGTGCATTATATGCTTTGTATGTTATGCATCATATGCTTATCATTATATTGATTTCATGTGTAGTATGGCGTGGAGTTGAAGTGTGTTCATGTGTTGTTAAATGGCGTGTGTATTATGTATATGTGATGAAATATTGTGGTATGTGATGATTGGTTTGTGACCCTTTATACATGCATGTGAGGATGTATAAAAGTGGTATTGTATGGGAAAAATGTTGAAAATGGAAAATGGGAAATGTGTTGACCAAAGGGGCGTAAGTTGACTAAAGGGGAAATGAGTTGACCTAAGTATTTTAATGATCCATGAGTGGAAGAATAAAATGGGAAAATTAGGGTTTCGTGTGAGAGAATATAATTTATGGTTTTATATGGGAGAATCTAATCTATAGTTTTGTGTGGGAGAATTTAATCTATGGTGTAACATGGGATAATCTAAACTAGGGTTTTGTATGGATGGACTTACGGTTTTGCATGGCAGATTCTATGGTATTACATGGAAGGATCTAATCTAGGGTTTTTTTATGGATTAAATATAAGGTTTTGTATGGAGGAATCTAGGGTTTTATATGGAAGAATCTTGGGTTTGCATGGTTGAATTTAGGGTTTCACGTGGGATTTCTAGGGTTTCGCATGAAAGATTCGAGTGGTTGCATGGGATGTGTAAAGTCTACACGGGCATGAAATTTACATATAGAAAGTTGATTTGGGATATGAGGAATGTGATGTAAGTGTTGTTTGGGTGTGTGAACACTTTGGATGAAAAATAGTACGTGGAGCAATATAAGGGTACGTAGGAGATCGAGCTAGGGTTTGGTATGGCTACTTAGGGTTTTTGTAGTATCATGTGTATTTGGCGATTAAAGTGTAATTATGAGGGTGGAATTTATAAGTTGTGATGTATGGAGTATTAAAAATGGTTTGGGTTGTGTGAGGTGGAGTAGGATGGGCCACTTAGGCCTAAATTAGGGTTTCTGGGGAAAACCCTAGAGTAAGGAAGTAAGTGGACTTGGAGGTGTGTAGTAGTGGACGTTGACCCACACATTTCGGTGTTGGAGTTCTAGTGTGAGTTTGAGTATAGAGGAAAGGTTGTTGGACAAGTTAGGAGGTGCAGGGTTATCATGATGTGGTACAGGTCGGTTGGAGGATAAGTGTAAAGGGAGTGATTCATGCATGTCTAGGGTGAAAGTTTCTGAATAAGACACTATAATACATTAATCATTTAAAGTGAAAGATTGTTGAGCTGGGTCAAAACCGATCCATCGGCGAATAATAGTGGTTAGGGCATGATGTCCTATATGTGATCGGTCCACCGGTAATAATAGTGGTTAGGCTTTGTATATGTGCGTTTTTGATCCACCGGCTATAATAGTGGAGGATTCAGTGCTCAACAAAATCGAACATATTTGTGCTAAGACATGGGAAAGACACTAAATACTTACAGTGGAACACCATGAGAGTCGGGGCCAGACCGGTCCACCGGCGAATAATAGTGGTCAGGAGCTTTATACCCTGTGTATTTCCGGTCCACCGGCTATAATAGTGGTCAGGAGCTTTATGCCCTGTGTTTTCCTGTCCACCAGCTATAATAGTGGTCAGGAGCTATGTGCCCTGTATGTATCTGGTCCACCGGTTATAATAGTGGGGTTCCCGTACTCACATGGATTTGATAAAAAGTATGGTGTGAATTGATTTCTGATCAGAGATTAATTAAGTAATTGATCCGAACTATAATTGGGCCTATTTGTATCTACCGAATGATTGTACAATAGTATGTTATCATGATGGTCTCTATGCTTTTGTTATTTCTTCTACATGGTTTATGTGATTTTTGTGTTGGCCTTAGTGTACCGTTACCTTACTCAGTACGTAGCGTACTGATCACCCTTTTCATGGGTGCTACTCATTCCCACGAGTAGTAGGCACTTCTGACTTTGTACAGGTGGGCGAGAAATCAGACGGAGCTGTGTGTTGAGTATTTTTGGCTCCAAGTTTGAGAATAGTGTGGCCGAATTCACTCTTCTTGTTATTTTATCTTCTTCTGCTATTTCTTTTGTATCGGATTTACCCTCTTATGATTTATTACTTGTATTGCATATTTTAAATAAACATTTTATCGCTTGTAAGCTTATTGCTCTTTTATATATGAATTATAATTATTTACGTGTACTCTGATCTTTGGTGTTATGATATTTCTAGCTCTTTCATGAACTCCTGATTTATGTTTAATATTAATCTTTTCTTAGCCTTAGCACTTGGTACTGAAATAGTCAGAGATAACCAATTTGGTACTAAGTGTGGTTGTAACATCTCCATAGTTCACAGGTTTTTAAATTTTAAATTCTTCTGCTTTTTTTTTTAAAAAAAGTAGTGAATTTTGGGGTGTTACATTAATGCTTAGCATAATGAAAGTAGTGGAAATCAAACTCATGTTAGGTTCGACGATAACACTCCTTTTTTATAAGTATGCTTCCACTAAAATAAAAGTTTTAAGTAGTAAAAATAGGTCTGTTATGCATAGACTTAGGCTAAGACCTCACAATGCACATTCCACTTTCAATTTTTATAAACTTCAATGACCACATGTACACCTTAGGAACTCATGGATTCTTTAGAAGGATAATCCAAATCTTTCATAGAAGGCGGCTTAACTTCGCACATAAAATGGTAAATCTATCAAGTACATAAGTTTAGCACTATAACACACGATTATAGACTCATTAAGATAAAAAAAGATCAACCTCAAATCAATCTGAATAATCCATTAGTTGCATCTCAAAAACACGGCCAAAATTAAAGGAAATTCCTTATTATAAAAAATAAAGGGATCCACAAAGGATTAGAGACTTATATTAATATTGATTTTGGGGATAAGGATGACATCTCATCCTAGCCACCTTTAATAGCCCAAATTGTATTATATCATAATCTCAAGTATTTAATATCTTAATATAATTCTAATATCAAAAAATTAATATTTTTACCTTATCCTAATTCATTAATCCTAACATCTAAATCTAATCCTAATATTTTTTTTTGGGGTAATTTATATTTTAACCTAATCCCAAATGATTGATAATTAATTTTATCCTAATTTCATAATATAATTTTTTAACATTATTCTAATCCTAACCCTAAACTTCCTTTCTTTCTTTTTCCCTTTTCTCCTTCCCCTTTTCTTTTCCCTTAGATTCCTTCCTCTTCTTCTTCTTCTTCTTCTTCTTCTTCTTCTTCTTCTTCTTCTTCTTCCTTCTTTCCCTTCGTGATTCCCTCTTCTCTCAACCAAGTTCCTTTTGCCATGCTTATACCATAAACCTACCTATCCTACCTTCACCACCACCACCATCACCTCCCATATCTCAAGGGATGTGTTTTGTTGAAAATGTTGCTCCAAAATCTTTGCCCCAATCGTGCTTGCACCCATGACCCTACCTTACCCATTTTACTGATTCTCAACCATTCACACCATCTATTCTCTATATATACCCCTTCACACACTCTCTCCTTGCCTCATTTAACACCTCACCAACTTCTCCTAATAATTGTTCTTCCTTCCCTCAACTTGCATGTGCGTCGTCCATTAAGGATTGCCAGTATTACCCAAATCTACAAATTTTCCTAATTACGTTAACCCTCACCAGTTCCTCCCTCTTATAAATGACATCAAGTGTCCTTTCCACCCCCTCCTTATAAATTACAACAAGTGTTGTTGCTCCACCTTTTGTAGCATCAAGTTGTATTGCAGCCCGTTCAACACTCACAATAGGAAAAGTGATTTTGGGCGACAATTTGTATGATAATAGGGTAACAAAATAGGTTGTGTAGCCCTTGGTTGTGTTTTGGGCGACAAAAACATATTGTTGCCCTTCTTTTCTTTAGGGTAATAAATTTTTATAATCATTGCCCTTATTATAGTAGAGAAATTGATGGGGCAACAAAGACATTTTATGTCACCCATAGTCAGTTTTGGGTTATGATATTATTTTTTATTTCACATAAGTTAGTTTTGGGCAACGATATTATTTTTTTGTCACCCATAATTCACTTTTGGGATATGATATTATTTTTTTATAGCCCATACTTGAGTAAATAACTGCTGAAAATTTCAAATCTAGCACTTTAGGGTGCATTTCTGGCACTTTAGGATGCATTTAATACGTGAAAATAATTTTTTATTTTTCTAACTTTTGTGTTTGGAAACTATTTTCTAAGGGAAACTGAGGGAATTTTTTTTCTAGTAGAAAACTAGGAAGTGTGCTCATTATATATTCAAATGAAAACTCAAAATTTAAGGAATAAGTTCAAATGTGTTTTATTCAAAATATGTATGTACTTTTCTTTTAAATAAAGGGGTTCCCTCAAAAGGTAAATGAAAAATCAATTTATGGTAGGTAAGAAATCTATTCTGGATTATTTTGAGCTACGATAATATGGGCAACGAGATTAGTTGCATCACACAAAAAAAGTTTTAGGCTACGATTATATATTTTGTAGCCCATTAAAAACTTTTCCCTGGTGCCTACAATTTTTACCACTGGTGCCAGGCTCCCACATATAAATGAAATTAAACAAACTTTCTCTCTTCATTTTTCTCTACCTAGTCCTTCACAATTTCATCTATGGTCTGTCTTCTTAATTTCGATTCATCTGTTAATCTTCTACCCAACTTTATTGTAGAAAATGTGTTATCTCCTAAATCTTCTTCTCTAGTTTGATAATTTTGCAGGTGAAGGTCTTGTTTAGCAGCATTCATCTTCCTCCATTTGGTCTTTTAGGCAACAAATGGTAAATCTTATTTTGCTGGATCATTTTTCTCTTTAATTGTTTTAGTTCCCTTGATGGTGCCTCTTTTAGTGTTGTATGTCCGTGTATGTATTTTTTTTTCTCCCTTCAATTGGGGGACAAGGTGGTTTGGGAAGAGTAAGGTTTGAGTCATACCAAGCTAACACAAGATATCAGACCAGATAATGTAGCATGAATCAAACAATAAGGAAAACAAATTTCTTACTGTTTTACCACATATGAAATGCTATGTCTGTAGGTTTACGTTATACAACCAAATCGTACTCAAGATATGCCTAAACATCTAGAAGAGGGTGTGTGTTTAACATGACCTATACTTCATTTAAATGGATTCTAAAAAATTTTACTTTTGCTCGGCTCTTTGATGTCTACTTAACCATAATTTCTTTGAGAATCAAGTTTGCTGAAAAATGTATGATTTTAGTCAGAATTTTACACCCCTCTTTTGCAATTCAATTAAACGAAATGAAAATTAATGAAAAAAAAACTTGGTACAGGACTCATGTATAGCCTTTTATTTTATTATTGTTCCTTCACAACATCATTGTCGAGAATTCCAATATTATGTTACTGCTAAATAATAGCTTAAGTCTGCATCAATCTTGCTGCACAGATGGTAGACACTTACAGTATTGAAGTCTTCTTTTTTCAATTGCATTTTTTTTTGGAATATTGAATTATATGCGTAGAAATAGGAAACATAAGGATCCTACCACAAAAGAAAGGCTTTTCAATAAGATAAAGGTAAAATTTAAAGCTAATGTTTTAGTTTTGCATATCAGTTACATGTTTCATTTTGTTCGTAACCAATTGATTGATTTGATATTTATATATGATTTAGGCTAAGTGGAGACTTCCAGAGGGTAGTTATATTGACAAAGCATTATTTATACAATGTAAAATTCTGTATAGACAATGGAGTTTTAGACTAAAAGAGAGATATTTTAATGGATTTTCAACGTCACGTGCTATTACAAACCAACCTCAAACTATAAATGCTACTGTAAAATTTTTATGAGTGGAGATAATGGGAATTTTAGAAGGTTCTATTATTTAATTTTTTAACAAGTTTTCGATGACAAGTATTTCCACTCTAGTTTATAAATTTAATTTATCTAATGGATATGCATTGGCTAATAAGATGTAAAAGGGTTACTAAATCATTAATTATTGTTATTTTTTCTACATGTAGCATATTAGTGAAGTGAATTATAAAAATAAATCAAGTCAAACTGAAATTCCTAGGAATGGAGAAAAGTTAATGGCACGCTATCTTCATGAAGTTGTAAGTATACTAATGAAATTTTTGCTATTGTTGTTCTATTTTTGTTACTACTACTATTGTTCTATAAAAAATACAAAGGTTGGCCAATTCTATATATTTGTATATGAAAAGTGTTATAATGTAATAAATTGTTGTTGTTAATGCAAAGTCTTGTATTCTTTGACTCTTGATATCTTGTGCTTTTAGTTAAAGATTCACTTGGATTCATTATATGTAGAAACATAAACCATCGAAAGAGCCTTCTATTATAGCTGAAAATGTTGATGAGTCCATTAAAGAGCCTGATCAAGAACCAGATTATATTAGACTGGGGGAAAAGACCAAAAGGTGTGGCAGATATGAAGAAGTACTTAAATATAAGTTAATTTATACAAATTTGTAAGGCTTTTTGAAATGTTTATTTTATATTATTATAGGTAAAAAGATGGTACATGAGAAGATGGTGCATATGCAAAATACCAAAAGTTGACTGAACTTCATACTAAGCAGAAGGAGTTGTATGGAGTTGATAATCTCAGTGTAAAAGAAGTGTATACCCAAGAATTTGAGCATCATTTTGGCTATATTCGAGGGCTAGGAGCTGGACATGTGCCTTTAAGGAACAAAAAAGATAATGAAATTGAGGCTAGCCTTCATCAATAAGTTAAGGAGCTTAAACATTCAAATGCCTTAAAGGAGGAAAATTTAAGACTCATAATGGAAAAGATAAAGGAAATTGCTGAAGAAAGAGAGAGAAAGGTAAGAGAAGAAGCAGTGGAACGAGAGAGAAAACTTAGAGCAGATGTTGATGACTGATGAGACCGCCCAGAAGTTAAAGGCTGAAATGAGGAAAGTTGTGAGAGATCAAATTGTAGGCTTTCTCGGGGCACAATATTTAATGCATTAAAAAAACTTCATTTTTTAACGGTCTGAACTTCAGAACTCTACACCATAAGTGTGGACAAGTTATGGAACCAAAATTTATAGTTTGTGCCAATGTTAGACATGTGATATTCATTGTCTTAAAATTGAGATGGATGACTTATATCATCAGGGTATTCTAACTATGTTATGTGTTCTCTTTTACAGTTAGGAATTTTGACTGGACATAGAACATGACATAAACTTTTATTGGCAAGGAGTTTTTCTGGACTTATAAATGTAAGTTAGTTATTGTATTCATTTTTACTGATAGCATATTATACAATTTGATTTTATTGATACCATCATCCTTTTTAGTTCCTTGCTAATATCTTCCCTATTCATGTGCATGTTTGAGCATAGAATAATCTATCCCCTTTTTAAAAACTCTTTGTGAAGTTTGTTGTGTCTGTTGGATGCTAACTTGTCCTGTACAACTAGCCATAGTATAATCTGATATATGGGAATGCTAAGAACATCCTTTACCTATATCTTGATTAGTGCTTATATTCTTCGGAATTCACTAATGATATCGTATAACTTCTATGAATTCATTTGCACATGTTAATCAATATTCATATTTAACATATTCATGGTAAGAAGTGTCCAATTTCCTCTCTTGGTGACTGTGTTAAGTTTCATTACTCATATTTACTATATATTAATGCGAACTTCAACTAGTATAATTGGACATTGATTTTATGTATCTCTTGTAATTGAATTAGAAATCTAGTGCAGAAGAGGTATGAGGTGTGTCGAAAATGCATGATGCAAAAAATAGGAATTTTTGTAATATGGCTTACAACTTCTTTTAGTTGAAGGTAAGTGGTAAATTATAAATAGATAGCATTGCATATTTATTTATAATCTTACTTTATATTTTTTATTTCATGAATTGCAGATTAACTTGGAGTATTTTTTGTGGCACTGTAATATAGTTGATGAAGCTGAATATGCAGAAATGTAGATAACATTATCCATTTTTTAGTGGTCTTTCAAGCTAGATAGCATAATTGATTTTTGGGTACCCATTTGGCATGATTTTTTTCAATTTGTATATTGCGGTGTCATATACTTTGACATTCAAATGACATTTATTTTTGGACAATGATATCGTAATCTATGTATGGTTTGAATGATATCTGATTATATAGGGTAATGAAATATAGTGGAGTATCTATATGAATGATACTACATTACATCACAATCTATTATTATAAATACATAATACTGGACTTTGGACTACAAAATATTTTTGTAGCTTGAAATAAAGGCTAGGAATTGATTTTGTTGCAAAACAAGCAGTAGAGCCACAAACGAAACAGCTTTGTCGTACAAAAGTGGGTCTAGGCATTAAAAAATATTTATCTCACAAAAGAGGTTTAAAAAAACAAAAAATATCTGTCGCATAAAAAGGGTTTAGGGCGATAAAATATATTCATCACACAAAAGAGGTTTAGGGCAACAAAAAATATTCATCGTACAAAAGAGGTTTAGGGCGACAAAACATATTTATTACACAAAAAGAGGTTTAGGGAGACACAATTTGCTTTTTGTCGCCCTAATAAAGGGTAACGGGCTTTTGGCAACAAAATTGTGATGAATTTTTTTTTGTGGCACCAAGTTTGGGTGACAATTTTTTTTTTCTTGGGCGACAAAATATTTTTTTGCCCAAAGTATTATTTCTTGTTATGACTTATGCACTTTGATTTTGCTCCATTTTCACCTTCCTTTGCCTTAGGATTTTTTTGTTTATATTCTTAAGTTATAATTTTATTTTATTCCTAATTATTATATGTTTTTATAGAGGTTTGGAAGAGGCGAGTTAGGCTTATAAATGCTTGTAGACCGAACACCTTTTTTTGTAAGAATACATGTCGTATTTAGGAACTTTTGGCATGTTATGTGTACCTTGTGTAAAATCACATGTTTGGTTTTATTATATTGATGATGTCATGTTGCTGATATTATTATGTGATAATGCGGTATCATATGATGGAAATTTAGTAAGATGAGAAAGCATTCACTTATATGATATTGTTGTAATAATTCTTATGTTGCAAACCCTAAGTGAATTAGTATGATATATAGTATTGTAATGTGGGTTTGATAAAGTATGGTAAGGGGGAAGTGTGTGTATTTAAGATGTATGGTGATGTAATAAAATGAGGATTGGAAAATAATGATATCAAACATATATGGAAATTTGGACATTTTGGCATCTTAAATGGTATTTTGGTTAATATGGGTTAACTATAAAACTCTTGGTATTTTAATATTTTAAATGGTTCAAAATATGTTAAGTATGTTATGTGGAATGTTTGAAGTAATTATGAATGTCCTAAGTCCAATGAAATGAGAAAATAACTTAGGCAGAGTTATTATCGCATGTGTAAGACATTGGAGTTAGACCTTAATTTTTGAATATGTAGGCCATAATAATACTTGAGGTAGATGCACTAACATTTGTAGATAAATGAATGGTATGGAAGGGATTATGCTTATAATGTGAATTTAAGGTTCCTTAGGGAAAATGTGATATTTTCCTTGGAGAATATTTAGATCATTATACGGTTGTGCTTTATGCATTTTGAATAATCACGTTAAGATATATTATGTGCCTTGAATATCTATACATATGCCTACATGATGACCTTGAGATAAATAACTGTGAATGAAACTTTAATCACTTAAAGTAAAAGATCGCGTGAGTCAAAATCAAGGTGTGGAGTCTGTTCAATCGGCTTAATAATAGTAACAAAGTGCTTTTTGTCCTAGGAGGTGCTTTATACCATTTTACCAGTTTAAGAGTAGTGGTTGTGAGTGTTTTTCACTAGGACATGTAAAGTCTATTCTACCGACTTAATAATACTGGTTAGGGACATTTTTCCCCGAGAAGTTTTTCAATTCATTCCACTAGATTAAGAATAATGGGATCTTGAGCTTAACATAAATAAGAAAATGGTTAGTGATATTATCTAATGATGGAAATATGGATTTGTTTATTCTCATGCACTGTATCATGTTTAAGCTTTCTGCCTGATGAGCTCTTTATGTAATTTTATGTGTCTATACCCTTTCTTGAATATATTGACACCTTACTCAGTACGTAGCTGTTAATCATCACTTTCATATGCACTACTTATTTCCATGAGCAAAGGATTTTGATGTTTTTGTGCAGGTTGATGAGGACCCATTGGATGATTTTACTGCTTATGATGCTTTAATTATGGATGAGTGATTCTTATGTATTAGGATTAGGTGTAGAGTCATGTTATCCAGTTATTTGCTTCTTATTTTTTTCAGATAATTTTGAGAATTTTTAGTTCCATGGGATCCCTTTTGATGTATTTTAATATTGTACTCAGAGTTAATCTCTAAACACTTATCTAAGTTTATTAAATTTCTCTTATTCTCTATTTATCATGTTTTAAGTCTTAATTGTTTTTCCTTATAATTGATGTAAGAATGATATAATAAACCATGCCTATATCGATTATGTCAGTAAAACCCGTTTATGTTGTTATTACGCTTTTACTAAAAAAATTCCATAGTAAATTTTGGAGCATTATACCCTATTGCCATCTTTATGGATTTGTAGATTTCAAGTGGTCACTAGGCAATGTAACTTGAAAAGTAACTTATATTATTCATTAATTTTAAATGATGTGATGCATTACATTTTATAGATATTTGAAGTTGTCCCTACTTTTTATCATAAATTACTCTAAGATACTTTCAAATAAAGAATCCTTAAAAAGTAAAACTTTAAACAAATGAATTGATATTAAAGTATATATAAAAAAATATCAATATACATCATTCCATGTTAGATTTAGATTGGATATTAATCTACCAAACATACCCTTAGACACTTATATTTATCTTGACATTTGAAAATGTATAGGTCCTCGCTACTCTGAATTTGAGCTAGGTAGGACCATAAATCTCGCTTTCACACACATGTTGTTTGCACACCACCATTCTCAATGATGTGAATTTTATATTTTTGGTTGAGTTAGAACAACCTTATAATTTGATACACCCAAAAATTATTTAAATTTGAATATACAATACTAATGACAAGGGATTATGTATGATAAAAATATTATGATTATAAATCCAAGTAAATTATAAAATAACAAACTATGCATCTAAATATAACATGTAAACGTATGATTGGATTCTATGTATGTAATAAAAGTAAATAAGGTTAAAAAAAAGTAATCTACAAGTTCAAAAACTATGCTTTTATTAAAACAAGTCTTCAAATCTAGTTACATGGATCAAATGAAATCTTAATACCTTTTAGTAATCGTGGAAAAATATTAACAATCAAATTATGATCTGATATCTAAAATTAAGATTTTGACACATTAGGTTTTATATTTGAATCTCTTTTGCGCCATATATGGTTTTATATTGGATTACGATACTCTTAGATTTATATGCAAATTAATTGTATCATTAATTAATCTTGTTTATAATGTATAATACATAAAATTAGAATTGTGTTCTTAATTATCATAGAATTCCTAATTTTGAAAAATAATAGAATTTTTTTTAATGAAAAAAGGAGTGATTAAAAAAAGGAGTAGATAGAAATGTAATATACATTTTTTATGAGATTTGTAGAATATATAATATATCAATTGTTTCATTTGTCATTATTTGTTTCTCATTTATATTATTATTTTTTCATACCTAAATATTAATAATATTATCACTTTAAATAATTTTTAATTTTATATATAATTTTCAATACTTTATTATTATTATCATAATTATTACAACAATTGCATATATGAACTCAATATTATTATTATTTAAAGAAACATGTCTAAATATTTTGAAGTAGGAATGACAATATTTTCTACGAGTTTGAGAATATTTTTGTATTTTAGGTTTAAAATTAGAAAAATTTTAAGAATATTTTTAGGAATGAGGTAGGGATAGACACATAATCCTCACCCCCCAACATGCTCCAACACACACTATTATTAGTTTTTAGTTTCTAACTAAAACAAAAGTTTGTTATAAATTTTGAGAGATTGTTTTAGGTTTTGAAGATGAGAATGAATTTTAGAGAAGATGATAGTGATTGATTCAGATATTCAGGTAGGGATGAAATTTAATCTCGCAAAATTCAAAACCAAAAATCTCCATACAAAAATTTAAGATTGAAACATGTTAAAGTATTTATATGGATTTTGAGTTTGAAGATGAAAATAATATTTATCACGCTTTATCTCAATGCCATAGTTATTGTAGAAAATATTATTACATGTGTCGAAAGTACATGGGAGCACACAACTATAAAAGTATAAAACTATGCAATTACAAAATTATACTCTTTATCATATAAAATCAATTACTTCCTTATATATAATTATACTTAATTAATTACACCTTATTATTCTAAGGTATATTTTCATATAAAATACAATAAATTAAATTAAGTTTTGTATAATGAAGCATTCACAAAATAAAGTTAATCTATTATTAAGTTTTTTTGTATAAAAATTAAAGTCATTTTAAAAAAGTCAAAATCTACTTTATATTTTTATCTTCAACTTCTTTAATTATAAATAAATATATATATATATATATATATATATATTAAATATTTTTTATTTTTTAATAAAAAGTGTAGGGGTAATTTTATGACTATTTTAATTAAATATATAAATTAACAGAATAAATATATTTTTAATGCGAAATTAATTTTGAACATTCAACCAAATATATTTTTAATAAAAAGTGTAGCAAGGGAAGTAGTTTCGCGGATGCTTTCGCTCGCCCAATAATTTTTCCTGTTTTGGAGGTCATTCTGTCGCCAGACTCGCGAGGCACGACTACCGGTACAACATCGCGCCTAATCTGCAATCGCCACTACGACGATCGCAACCGCCGCCTCCTCCTACGACCATGAACCGCTGTTAGTGCCGCAAACATAAGAACGCACGAATATCAATCACACCATTGGCATCTTCTTTTCCGATCTACATTGACAGCATTTTTGTTTTACAGTAGAAGACAAGCACCGCATTTCTTCATAACTCGGTGAGATTCACGAACTTCCTAAAGTTTACTCGTGTTCTGCCTTTGTTGATCACCATCTTTCTCTAGATAATGAAGTTGAAATGTTTATTCATGTTCTCGTTTCGGCGCTTTCTTTGTACATTCTGCGTGATCGGATCTGAGAGCAGGAATTTGATCTTAAAATATGTTTATGGCAATCTCGGTTAACTGTACCAAAAGCCTTGATCACTGCGTTGGACTAATTAGGTGAAGCCTGGAAAAGCGTTAGCTGTAATGCTGACATTAGGTCATGAACTGTTGTGCCTCACTCTAGGATTTTTATGTAGTGAAGATGATGTTGTAATCAGGCTGCGGACTTGATATAAGCAGGATCTCTTGTCTGCAGAATTTGCTTCTGCCATGATTGGGAGCTTCACTTTGGAGTCGAGGATTATATATTGCAGCTAAGGCTTATCTGTTACTTTGTGGTGATTGTAAGCTGGTATGCTGATCGATTTTCTATATCATTGGTATCATTGATTCGATCCATTGACACATTGGCAGGTGTTGGCGTTTGTGGTGAAGGGTGGAGATATTAGATATTGTTAATGTACTTTTAAAGCTGATGTTGCAATTAAATGCTAATGAATATTCCATGTTGGTAGAATCTCTTTCTGTTACAATATTGGTGTTGCTTAAACACTGTCAGCAATTCAATGAGAGATTCATTGCCTGACCAATTACAATTTAAACGAATGGCTGGCGTCCTATGAATAAATGAATAAAGGCAACTACTTGCTCTGTAAAAGAACATAAGATATTATAGATTTTGTGGACAAACTTTGACCATTAATTTTCCTCAAATTATAATACATCGCAATTTAAAAATACAATTGATATATTTGTATTGAAAAATAATTTTATAATAGTATTATTTTCATATTTTTTATAAAAGATATTAATGGTTGAAGTTTATCCTGAAAATCTATAATGTCTTATATATTTTTTATTTTTTTTACAGAGAGTATGTAGATTTGCCTCTTTAGTTCCAAGAACTAGTGTAGCAACTTGACATGGCTTCAGTGAGCACAGTATCACCTTACGTTGAAAATGTTGCTCACTTGTGGAAAAAATCATACTTAATTCTCTCAAAGGGCAAACAAATATCTTTTGACAGAGTTCAGATTTTCTCTTCTAGATCTCATCTTTGAAGGAGACTCGTGTTTACTGAGATGTTGTATTTCTTCTTTACAGCTGTTCCTGTCTTTCATTTTATCTTTCTGTTTGCTTTCTCAACAAAATGTCTTGAAATAGCCACTTATAAGAGCTTATTGTTATGCGGTAATGATAACCGCTGAGTAATCATAGTCTTATAAATACGCTCATTTTTTAATGCCTTTACTTCGTTGTGTGAGTTGCAATATGTTGAACTTCAGACCACTTGCTGCAGCCACTGACGAGTAAAGTGCAGGAATTTTATCCTTTTTTGTGGTGCTATTTGTTTTTTGGTCTTCCAAAGTCTTACAAAGCGTAAATGAACACTGCCAATCCTGATGTCCATATGTATTGTACCCTGATGATATATCCTGAATAAATATTTACTAAGAACTGATTGACCGCAATAAATCTTAAGCAGATAGGAAAACATAACAAGAAAACAAAAGAAAGAAATTTAAAAATCTGGATAGTTAGAGACCCTGCCATTATTCAGCACAAGGTGATGCATCCACATACTACAGCCATAGCAATAGGCAAAGAGTTTTACATTAGATTGAGTAGTGTAGCTAAGAATACAATGTGCAGTTGAGAACTATCAAAGCTGTATAGAGTTTGTTATCAGTTAGAGATGTACTTTATGCTCACTTTATTGAAATATTATTGAGACACAATTACTTTGGTCACCATACTTTGTAAAATGTCCTCAATCAATCATTGTATTTTATTTTACCTATATTAGTTTGCGTTTGTTTTATTATAGTCATTGTACTTTTTTAATTTGTCCTATTTTAGTTACCATAATCGTGGTTAAAAGAGGAAAATTTTCAAAAGTATACTTACCAAAATAGGACAATTCTAAACTTTGTTATTTAACTTAGCAAAATAAAGCTTCAATGACCAACTTAGAAAATTGTAAGTTGGATGACCAACTTAACATTTGACTACCAGAAAAAATGAAGAAGGGTGTCATGTGTCCATTGTTTCTACAGAAACTACATAATTCATTGTATTGATTAGTAATATTAAGCTCATCAATGGTAATGACAGATCCCAATATTTGATTCCCTATAAATCCAGCCATCATACTGTCTACTACACATGTTTGAGCTTCTAGCAATTGCTAATGCCAAGTGTCAACCAAGAATGACCCTAACAAGATTATTAGAACACTATGTATTCTAAACAAGAAAGTGTGAAATGACCGCATTTGTTTCTCCATGCATTAATGTACCTTTTCACCACCCATATCTTGTTTTGCTTCGTATCATCTCGAGCAGAGTCACTGTTATTACTATGTTCATTGCTTTCATCCAACAACAATTTTCTTTGACCTTTGCAACATTGAATATGGCTTAGTTTTGGCCTATCCATTTAAAGGGTAACTTTGCTTCTATAAATCATTTCACATGTCAAAATGGTTCTATGCAGCTTTATCTGTTGACATCCTGATTCACTCAACAAAATGGACTCAGATTCTACAGATCGTCCTTCTGGTCCATTGCCATCTGCATCACAGGTTGAAAATTCTGATGCTAAACCTCCTACTTCTGCTGCCAGTGGACCAGACAATTTGACGAATGATGCTCCATCAATATTATCCACCTCTAGTCTTACATCTTGGACCAAGAACTTAAAACTAGCACATGCTTCAGGGGAAATTCAGGAAGACGTGCAGCCTGAAAATACTACCAAATCAGCCTTTGCTCGTTTTACTAGCGGACTCGGCTTGCATTTTCCTCCTGCAGCTCCTACACCAGACAAGGATGTAGGAGTCACTTCAACTGCTACATCTTCTGGTGTTCTAGAATCTTTTACAAAAGGTGTGGTGGACTCATCTCGAAGTGCAGTGAAGGCTGTGCAGGTCAAAGCACGCCATATGGTCTCTCAAAACAAACGGAGGTATCAGGTAGCTTCTTGTAATTTGTTTGAAACTAGCTGTCATTTTAGCATATTTTGTGTCTTAAATGAATAGATTTGAATGAGGAATGCCTTTTACTTAAAGAAATATTTTTGACCAAATGAATTTTGAAATGAACGAGATTTTCATCTTGATTCTTTTTCAAATCATTTACTTGTCCATGCCTGCTTACTACAACATTGAGAAATTTGTTGATCTCCTGTATGATCAACTTGCTTGACTCTTGCTCATTTTCTTCCAATTAGTTTAAATAAATACTATCTAGGAATGGAATGAGATCAAACTTTATTCATTTGACACAACCAGAAAATTTTATTCTAGAAGGATGCTTTTACAGTGTTAATTAATGTGATTAGGCTAATGCAAGTCTAGCGCTCACCTAGTTTCCATGCCTGAGTCTTCTACCATTTTACATCATATGTTATGTTTATCATGCATATTAAGACATCACCCATTGCTTTTGAGAAGGATGTTAGTGATTTTTGTGTCCTTTCTCGTTCCAATGATCGCGGCATGGAGGATCTAAATCAGGGACCTCTCATGCAGGAAGCATTATTTACATCCTTGCCAACACTACAAAGTTTCATTCACCTATCATCATAGCTATGAATCAAGATGTACTTTTTATTGAGATGTTGTGGGTCGATATAGGATGATAAATAGTCTGATACTAGGAAGTACTGACAGTGGGCCAGTGAGACTAGAAAGAAAACATGCATGAGATGGAGATTCCACCTGATCTGCTATATGATTTTGATGCAGAAAGCACAATGATGGAATCATGTACGCTACAACACTAGTGATTTAAGTCTTGGTATAATTGGTTATTGAGCTCATATATATGCCCAAGAAAAACAATATCAGTGAAGAGACAATACAAACAGCAATGTTGCTGCACATAAATTTCCAAGGCAGAACTGATACACACACTTTGGGACCATTGAAAAGTTAATTTCTGCAGGCTCCACTAATAAGCAGTATCAGTTTTCAGCAGTAGTTGATGTCTTATTACTAACTATTCTGGATGGCCTTATGAGTTCTGAGCTACGTGTTTTACAGGCTGGCAGTAGATTTGTTTAGTTTATATTTATCTATCCTTGCAGGCTTACATGATAATTTATTCATTCCATTTAGTCAAAACATTTATAAATAAAGACTAATTGCCGCCGCATTTTTCATGATAAACTAGTTCTGATATGATTTGGATGACCTACTCCTGTTTCTTTAATTGTTTTTCAGGAAGGAGGATATGATTTGGATATGTCATATATCACTGAGAATATCATTGCTATGGGCTTTCCTGCTGGAGACATGAGCTCTGGATTTTTTGGATACGTTGAGGTAATCTTGATTCAACGCCACACTTGCTTAATATGGAATTGTCTTGGAGATTGAGGATATCATGTCATCCCCTCCTTTTCTTCTTTTATGTATATGATGTTCCAATGCAGGGATTTTACCGGAACCATATTGAAGAAGTGATCAGATTCTTAGAGACTCATCACCAGGTAAATCCTATTGTTTGACATAATAACAGAGCGAATATTGCTAAAAGTAATATATAATCTGTTGGAAGTGGATTATATGCCTTTTTATTGCGTTGATATCTCATTTTTTCGAAATGCTACTTTAAACCAGATTACCGTGGTCTTAATTTACCAAGAACTATATATTAAATATATTATCTGTTGGCCCTAAATTAAAATTCTGTGTTGATGTCCTGAAATGCTCCGATATATATGATAGCATCGCATGTTGCATTTCTTCACCTGTGTTTGTATGTGCGTTTATTGTCTTTAAGAATGCTTGCCAAGAAGATCTTGAATTTCATGTATGTATGTTTTGTGCAGGGCAAATACAAAGTATATAATCTCTGTTCAGAACGGCTGTATGATGCATCACTTTTCCATGGAAAGGTAGGAATCAGGCTATTACGTGCTCATCATATTAGCACTGCATACATTCCCAAAGGCTAAGTACACATTTGTAAAGCTTGATCAATAACTACTTACTCCAAGTAGGCCAGTCCCTGCAATATGTCTCAGTTTTGGTATGCTTCCCTCAATGGAATATCAGTAAGTTTGGACCCTTAGCGTGTGTCTGATGTATGCTGGAGATTGTTGTGGGGTATTTATTCCCCCCCCCCCCCCCCGCCTTTTCCCAACTCCTACTGCTAAAAAATATCAGAAGCAGAACTAGATGATGATGTCCTCATGGACTGGCAATTTCGTCAAAATACCTATTAAAATGAGTTAGATGTGACTTTGAATGTGATCTGGCTGTAATGTCTATGCTTCTGTCCATCTGTGAGACTTTGACAGAGAATTAAGACACTATTGCCAAATTGCAGTGGTTTTACACTATTTATATCTGTGTTTCCCAGGCTGCATGTTTTCCATTTGACGACCACAATTGCCCACCTCTTCAGCTTATCTTGTTATTTTGTCAAAGTGCTTTTACCTGGTTGAAGGAAGATATTGAGAATGTAGTGGTGGTTCACTGCAAAGCAGGCATGGGAAGAACAGGGTTGATGATATCCAGCCTTCTTTTGTACCTGAAAGTGAGTAATGATGTGCCCTTAAATGTTTATGTCATCATGTTTTGATTTTTGAATTTCAATCTCTATTTCTTATGCAGTTCTGCCCCACAGCTGAGGAGTCTATTGATTACTTCAACCAAAAAAGATGTATTGATGGAAAGGGTCTTGTCCTTCCGAGCCAGATTGTCAGTCAATTGCTTGGTGTTAGCAATTTGCACATTTACATATGGTTTCCTTGTTATCTTATCCAAAAGTAACTCTTATTTTTCTCTTAGAGGTATGTCAAGTACTTCAATTGCATCTTGAAGGATTATGATGGAAAAAACCAGCCAGGGCGTAGGTATTTTTTTTTCCTTTTTCCTACCTTATTCTTTTACCCATATTTTCATCTTCCATTAAATGTGTTAACTTGTGCAAGCTCAGGTGCATGCTGAGAGGATTTCGCCTTCATGGATGCCCTTACTGGATTAGGCCCTCCATAACTATATCTGATCACAATGGTATGCTGATAGCCTCTCACTATTTTCCTGTTCTGAGATTCTAGCAGTGTACCCTTGCTGAAAATTTCAATGTGAACATATAGATATCATACTTCATATGTAATACTATTGAAAAAGAATGGTAAATGTTGTCAATGCCCTTTATTCTTCATGATGGGGAAGTTGCTATTGGGGCAGGTTGACTGCCTCACATCCAAGGCCTATTCATGATCATGAGTATAGTTCACTTATGCTGAACAATCGATGAATATGACGACGAATGTATTATTGGATGTGAAAACCATATTTGGAATTCATTGTCAGAGTTATGATAAAATAAATAATTGATTAAGCTCTTATTCTGGCAGCATAGTTTTTTTATTATAATTTAGTGGGTATCTTCAGTAATGTACGAACGTTCTAAAATAGCTTAGATCACTCAGGGCCTTAGACTACTGCAGGAAGACCGAAAGAGGAGGCTACTTTGAGGGGCATAGACCTATTTCATCATCTCTTATTTTTCTGAAGATGTTCTCATATTTAATTTTTGAATATGACCCAAAAAAGGCAGTATTCAATCAAAGAACCAGATTCAGCTTGTCAAACTTCGAATACCATCTGTAGGTCTCTTCCCTCTCAACAATTTTACTGGCAGTTGTGTTTTCACTTAGGCTTTATAGTCTCAATATTTCTTCTTCTTTGTTATTCTTAAATATTCTCAATATTTTAAATGATGTATGATCCAAAGAAGCTGGCGAGTTTGTTCCTCGAACGCGTGTGCCAAAAGATATACATGGTGGCCCTCCCCATTTTTTCTCCTTTCTGAAAGAGTAATTATGAGATTGATTTCCCAGTTTAAAATTGCACTCTGACACTGTCCCGTCACATTTGGAGGATGCATATGCCATATTTGTAATATAGAGAGGTCTTGCTACTTTTACAGGAGTTCTGTTTACTACGAAGAAACATATAAAAACAAAGGATCTCATGGTAAATATATACTTCTTGTTTAATCAGCTTTATGTTGACCACCGGTTTTATCATCATTCAGCTCAAATTTTGACTTTTTGATGATAACCTTTTTAAATCTCAATGCCATGCTTGCAGCCAGAAGACTTTTGGATTAATACCTCAAAGAAGGGAATTGTGGTCTTTGCTTTACCTGGTGAGCGTGGTTTGACAGAGTTGGCTGGAGATTTCAAAATTCATTTTCATGATCGCCATGGAGATTTTTATTGGTGTGTATCTTCCCATGTTAGAAATTCATATGCTGCCAAAATTCAGTTAGTCCTTAGCTTCAGAAGCATGAACTCTGCATTAATAATTTGATTGATTGTATATATGTTTGTCAATTCATCTATGGTGTGTTTTCCCTATTTAATTCCTTCTGCATTTCTTCCCTTTGCATCTGTATGTGAATCAATTGTTGTCTGAAAAGATCCTTGATTGGCCGCTGTTATATAAAGCTATCGCTTTGTCCTAACCACCAGTGCTAGATTGCACCTACTCATATTAAAATGATGAACTTATGCATCATGGTGCAAGCCAATTTTAAATTAGACAAGCTTCTCAGTAGATGCAGATCATTTATTCCAACATGTGATTCCATTTTCAGTTGGTTCAATACAACATTGATGGAAAATCGGACTTTATTGAGTACTGATGATCTTGATGGATTTGACAAGGTATATGCATTTTATGTTCAATGGAAGAATCATTGTTCTCAATATTTCTAACTGCTATCTGAAATTTGGGACAGTACGGATGATATACTATTGTTGGTGTCTAACTTGGGTATTTTGGCTACTTTTGTAGAGGAAGCTACCTTCCCCAAAGTTCCATGTTGAGATAGTGATGATAGATTATGATGGTACAATTCTGGAAAGGTCAAACCCAGATCCTGCGCACAAAGGATCTTTTGCAGGATCAGACCAGAATTCAGATAACAACAAAGGGCAAAGCGCTAAATCAAAGAAGGAAGACAAAGATGACGTATTTTCTGACAGTGATGGAGAAGGAGGATCTGTAAGGAAACGAGATCAAACATCTACGAGAGCTGGAACAGCTGCAGATGAAAATGCTAGCAATGCAGTGCATAGAACTGAGCAACTGTCCATAAAGGAACCGAGTCAAACAAAACCTTCTCACATTTCTGTGGAAGGGTTTGACAAATCTGTCACATGCTTTGAGACTCCCCGTGTTGATTCATCCGCACCCACCAACTTCAAGGCGATTGCAGCTGATGCTTCTGTTTTCAGCTTTGGTGATGAGGAAGACTATGACAGTGAATGATGTGATATTATGCTCCTATATTATTGGGACCAAGAAGGCCCTTCGACAGATATGGAGGGAGAATCTTGAATTCAGAATCGTCAATTCTATATTTCGTTTGGTTTTGTTCTCTGAGCGTGCTCATTGATCGCTGTCATTCCTTGGGTCTTCGGCTGCCGCAGCAAAGTTCAGTAGAATATCAGTAATCATACCCGGAGTTTCTGTATAAATGTTTCTGTGGCAGTCCTTTGGGAATGTACAAGGACATTGTCTGCTAAAGAAATCGTGCTCTGAGCAAGCAGTTTAAGCAGTTATCAGATTTTCTTCTAGGGGCGATGATATTGCCTGTATGTCAATTCCTCGGATATGACTATTTGTAGGGTCATTCTTACCTTTCGCAAATCTTTACTGAAATTTTGAGATGTATTTATCAAATCTGATCTGAAAATTGATGTATTATTGTTATCTGTTTCCATTCTTTCCAATTTAGTGTGTTTGAATTTGAATGTATATTTAGCTAGCTCATAGCTTTACCCCAAAAAATCTGTTTTGACAAACTATTTTGGGTTTAAATTTTTTTTTTTAAATAAAATTATCAGAATAACTTAAAAATAAAACTAATTTTTAAGTTAAGCTAATCTTATCGGGCATAACCTTAACTGGACAACAGAGCAGCTTCAAATCATGGCCATTGGCGATTTTATTTTCCACAATCAAAAGCTATAAGCTGGACGATTGAGCTTCCTCAACCATTGTCACTTCACACTTGCGATCTTTAGTTCCGCAAAACATAAAAAAAATGACCAAAAGAGGACAATATCAATAGTAAAATCTATCGATTGGACAATGATAAGAACATTTACATTATTTTAGACCAACTTAAAATACAACATCTAAATTCTCATAGAAACAACACAACCCCCGTTTCCCTTAACAGACCTCTACGGGAGTAAGGGATTCTATCGTTTTCCACAACCAACAACAAACCTTGCAGGACTAAATAAACTAAGATCAACAATCGTAGAACAACCATCTAGGACAAGCTCAGCTAAAGCAGCACCGGTAGCTGGACCATTAAGAATGCCCCAGCAACTATGACCAGTTGCTACAAAACAACCTTCTAAACCTGGGAATTTCCCTATTACTGGAATATCATCATCCGTACAAGGCAAGAAACATGCTTGTTCTGCCTTTACTTGTGCTTCACCTTCTGCTAAATGGGTTGATACATTTCCAGCTACGGTTTTCAGTACCTCGATCGATTCTGGCTTTGGTTTTATTGACTCAGGATCATCTGGTAATTCTTCCTTTGATGACATCCCACATATATACACCTCTCCTGGATATGGAAAACATTGAACACAGTTAAACTCATGAGAGAGGTTCGACTTTAGTATATATGCGGTTCATGGTTCGTTGTTTGTGCTTGCATCATTATTTAAATGAAAGACGAAAGTTGCATCATGCCTACATGCTAGGGTGTTTAATAAGCTGATTCAATTCTGTTCAATAAAGGCTGACCTTGGCATGTTCCATTAGAGCCGGCAGTCAAGCAGGTTTGGTCACATAATCATAAGATCATTTCAGCTTTGGATAATTTTGGATCATTTTATCGGGTCAAATCCAGTTAGGTTTGATTCAGATCAACTCAGTGTAGAATAATCTCGGATTATTTTAACCTTTTGGATTGGGTTAGGTTGAAATCAGATGGATTTGGATTTAGGAGAATTCGGATTGTTTTATTTTTCAAATCGAATCTGGGTCAGGCTCAAGTAAGCTTGAATAATTGCATTTTTGGGTCGAGTTTGGATAGAATTTGGATTATTTCATATTTGAATCATGCTTGTACCATTTTTATTTATTTATTCCAAAATGCTATTAAAAGCTAATTATTTTGATATCATTTATTTCGATTTATCTTATTATTAGATATTAATTGTTTTAGGACCTTAGAACTTTTTTTCATTATTTCATCTTTGGAAGTGTATTGGACATTTTAAATTTAAAAGTTTTTTTAATCGGATAACTTCCTTTTTTATATTAAGATATAACTTATAATTTATATACATTATAATCTATGTCATATCGAGTTTGAACATTATAATATAAGGTACAAACATATAGCGTTTAAGGCTATAAATTTTTATTGATTTGTACTTGTAATAGAATTGATAAATCGTTTACCTTACGATTGGATTTTACTTATGATGCAATCTTCCTCCTTTTTTTTTCTTCTTTTTTAAATATATATACTTTTACAAAGTTGTTTCAAGTATTTTAAATATTAGAATTGGTATTATAATCAATAACACAAACTATATTTTGAATAACTGAATAAACTATGATTATGTAATATTTGTCTTAAGCTAGAGCGACAACTAATTTACATCATAGCTGTTGTTGGGTTGTTAGATCGTGGGCTTGAAGTCTTGATCAAAACTTTTGATACACTTGATCAATGTGTTAGATATCACTTTTAGCCCATAAGACACATTTTATAGTCATTAAGCTTAATACTATAATAATTAGTTTTCAACCCAAACATATATTGAAAAACAAACTAGTCAGGCTAATTGTTTCCCATAACTAAGAGCCAGCAGTCTAGGAATTAATTCCCTGACTCTTTTTTGGATAATTATCACTTTATAGATTGTTATGATTTTCTATAGAGAAATTCCTATATTATAGAAGAAAGTTAAGGAGTTGATCATCGATAGTTTATGTGTATATGTAATCGCTGATATTGGGAGGTATGAAATGAAATAATATCGAAAAAATCTTCTTATCTAGATAGTTATCACTTTATAGTTTGCTATATTTTTTGCAAAGAAGTTTTGTAGGAGAAAGTTAAGGAGTTGCTAACCGATAGTGTTCATATATATATATATATATATATATATATAATCACTGGTATTGAGAGATATGTAATGAAATAACATCAAAAAAAGCTTCTTCTCAATTTGCTTCATGGTAACGGACCTTTAGGTATCTGCAATATTACGACTTCTAACTAATCTTAATCCCAAACAATTAATATCTCAACATAATTCTAATCTCGAAAATTTGATATTTCTACTTTACCCTAATTTATTTATCCTAAATCTTAACATAATCTTAATCTTTATTTCGGGTCATTAATATTTTTAGCCTAAACCTAACCCCGAATTGTTGATAATTAGTTTTACCCTAATTTTCTTATCTAAATTATTTGAACTTAATTCTAATCATAACCCTAAACTTACTTTTTTATTCACTTTTTTCATTTTCTTCTTACTTTTTTCCCCATGTGATTCTCTTCTCTCAACTAAATGCCTTTGCCATGCTTACACCTGAACTTACCTATCCAACATTCATAATCACCACCAACTCCCACATCGTATCTGTTAGACTTTTGCCCAAACTTTCTGCCCCAATCGTGCCTCACTTCTTTTGCTTATCTTTTCTGTCTGTCACCATGATATATATATATATAAACTCCACTCTCTCTCCGCACTTCATTAAATTTACTCACCTACCTCCATAACCATCAAGCTCCCAGCCCCATACAACACTCTCTAATTCTCCTTCCTTCCCTATTCATCGACGCTAGACATCAACACCACTCGCCGCTACCAACCACCAAACATCACCGTTTCCCTGAAAAACCAACCACCACAACCACTTCATCATTCCCCCTCATTATCACCCAACCATCACCACCCCATGCCATCTCTTTTCCCTCTCCCCGTCGTGCTCTGTTTCATTTTCATTAAGGCATAACACTGTGCACCCTTACATGCCCCAGCTGTGCCCCTATCACATGACCCACATAAGGTTTCGTGCATAGACGTGCACACCAAGCAATAAAACCACAATCGCGGTTGCGGTGCCCAAGTATCAGGGTGTCACAAACAATATTTTATATGGCACGGTTGTCACAGCGTGATTTTTTAATTCTTTTTCACAACAAATATCGGCCAATATCCGAAATTTCGCCGATATTGCGGCAATAAATATGTGATTTTTTAAAACGACCACATTTTCAGAATTTCGCGTTGCAGTTGACCCAAAAACCACGATACGGCCGATACACAATTGCGGTACCGATCTTTTATTGTATGGTGCACACCCTTGCACGCTCTAGTCATGCCCCTATCACATGACCCACACAAGGTTTCGCGCACGGCCATGCACACCCTGCAGTCCATACCTATGCGCATTCCGCACTCTCAACCCGTGCATGCTTTGTATGCTAGGCCCATGCTTCACTCCTAGCACAATCATGCTTCCCTCCTAGCACACCTCATGCTCCATTCTAGCAACACCTTAGCACCACCATACACTCCAATCCACTATACTCCTACACAGACCGAACTTCTCCATTTGTTTCGGTTATCCATACTTCCACCCCTCTTTTACCTTAACTTTTTCTTGGTTATATTCTTAAGTTCTAATTATATTTTATTCATGTTTTTGTTGGTAATTCCCGTAAACTCAGAGGAAACAGGTTAGGCTTACATGCTTAGAGACCAGTGGTTTTGGTAAGGATACATATCATAATTACGGCTTATATGTGCAACATGTATGTAAATGTGATATCCTATTTGGTAATATTACATAGATAATGTTGATTATGATAATGCTATTATATGATATCTTGAAAGTAAAAAAAAATGTGAAAATATACATTTGTGTATATTGTTTGGTTGCATAAATCCGTATACATGAGATATATATAAGGCTGTAAATGAACTAAACAAGTTCGGTATTTAGCTCGACTCAGCTCGTTTGTTTAGTTAAATGAGCAAAGCCCCGACCTCGAAAAAATGAGGCTTGGTTCATTTTATACCCTTGGCTCTTGAGCTCGACTTAGCTCGGCTCATTCATATAGTTAAATGAGCCAAGTCCGGACATTGTTTTAGGCTCATTTAGCTAAACAAACCGAACCCGAGCCTAGAGGTATTTGACTTGACTCATTTACAGTCCTACCTGTATATAATTGGGATTATGTATTTCATATAAATATTAGAGATTGAAATTCATTAATATTGAGATTTATAAGAACTTTAGGAAAATATAAATATTTTGGCTAACGTAAAAATATTATGGTTATTTGATAATAATTTGGAAAATAGTCATGACGTGATAAGTTTTGAGAATGTTATCAATTATTTTATAGGTAATGTGATTAAATGATATTTGAGTAAGACATAAGTTAATATGAGATTTTAAGGTTTTCAATAAAAAAGGGCATTTTGGCAAGCAATAAAACCACAGCCGCGATTGCGGTATTGGGGTGTCGCAAACGATATCTTACATATCACGGTTACCGTAGCTATCACGGAATGATTTTTTAATTCTTTTTAACAACAAATATTGGAAAATATCGTTAAAATGTCAGTTGATATTCGAAATTTTGCCAATATCGCGGCAATAAATATGTACTTTTCTGAAACGGCCGCATTTTAGAAATTTCAAGTTGTGGCTAACCCAAAAACTGTAAAATTGCTGCCGATACGCAATTGCGGTATCAATATTTCATTGTATGCATTTTGGTTAATAAATGTTAAAAATGGAATTGTTGTGATTTAAAAAGAAAAATAGATTTTAAATAAGCTAAGTATGATACTTGAAATATTCGAGATAATGATGAGTAGCACAAGTATAATAAAATGAGAAATTATGCTCACCTTATGAAATTAGGATTTTTTAGGAAAATTCTAGACCTTTTCCATAGGAATGCCCCCATACCTATGTGGTTGTTCCTTACGTGTTTTTAATTATGTGTTGTGTATATCTATAGGATAACTACATAATAATCTTGGTAAAAACAACTCTGAATAATATTAATCATTTAAAATAAAAGATCACATGAGTTGAGCCGAATTATGTTGTGGGTCTGTTCCACAGGATGATAATAGTAGCTCACGAGCGTCCTACCCTAGGAGGTATATCAATCCGTATCATCAGATTAAGAATAGCAGACACCTAAACTCAACGTGAATGAGAATATGATTCTGAGATAAGAACAAATGGATAAAACATGAATCACCTAAAGCGAAAGATTACGTGATGCAAGACCGATATATTGTGTCCGTTCCACTAGACCATAATAATGGCTCGGGTATGTTTTGCCCTGAGAGGTGTTTTAGACCGTTCCACTGGTTTAAGAATAGTAGTCAGGTGTGTGTTGCCCTAGTATATGTTTGATTCTTTCAACTAGATGGTAATAGTAGCTCAAGTGCATTCTGCCTTGATATGTGCTTTAATCCGTTTCACCGGATTAAAAATAATGGAATAACTTAACATAAATAAAAAAAAATGGAACTTCTTCATATCTAATAATGATTTATGTAATCAATGTTTACCCAATATCTCTTTATTGTTAACTCGCATATATGTTTTTTCTCTTTTGTACCCTTACATTGACTATATGGTTACCTTACTTAGTATATAGCAAACTCATCATCTTTTTCATGACTGATGCTCATTCCCACGAGCAAATCAATAAGGACCCTTTGGATGATTATGCTACATACGATACTTTATGTATGGATGAATGATACTCATATATTGGCGTTGGATATAGAATTCTTGGACTCTTAGTTCCATAGGGATCTCTTTTGTTGTATTCTAATATTGTACTCGAAGTTAATCTCCAGACTATATGTATATTTATGAAATTTCTATTATTTTCTATTCATAATGTTTTAAGTCTTAATTATTTTGCCTTCTATTCGATGTAAGAATAGTATAGTAAGCCAAACTGATGTCGAGTATGGTGGTATCACCCAACTAATTTGATATTACACTTTTGCTAAAAATGAAAATTTTTAATAGTAAATTTTGAGGTGTTACAGTTTCGTAACCTAGTTAATCTCAAAGAATTATTCCCATAAATAACTCTAAACAAACCTCTAAAAATTCATCACCTCCTCATATTCCCATTCCTCAAGCCACAATAGAAAACAACCTCATCCCTATCACACATCACAAACTCAATGGCCATAACTACCTCCAATAGTCTCTATCGATCAAGATGTTCACCAATAGGCAAAGCAAGGATGATTGCCTAACTGGTGTAGCCTCTCAACCACATTCAAGTGATCCTAAATTCAAATCTTAGATGGCTAAAAACAAGCTTGTCATGTCTTGGTTGATTAGCTCAACGACAACTAAGATATGAGAGAATTTCTTACTCCACAAAACAACCAAGGCAATACGAGATGCTACACGTGATGCATTTTTGTAACAGTTGAACTTTGAGGTGGAGACTATTCTTCAGAATCAATGGCAAGGAGAAAATTATGTTACTACTTATTTCAATCTTATAAATGGAAGTGTTCCGATGACTGCATATATTACAAGAAGATCATTGAATTCAAGCATATTTTCAAGTTTTTAATGGATCTTGATAAGTCCTTAGATGAGGTCAAAGTTAGAATTCCAAGGACCAAACCTCTACCAAGCCACAAGAAATGTTTTTTGAAGTACACAAAGGGGATAGTTGCAAGAGAATCATGATGGGACGATCTGATCACTGATCGGCTCTTGATGGTTTAGTATTGACTATAGCCAAAATCACTTACATCCTCCACATTTTGTTATGCTAGCATCTCGAGGGATGTCACTGAATGGTGATAATTGACCACGAAGAAGTCAATCATGGTGTGATCATTGTAAGAAACCAGGCCACTGCAAAGATACAAGTTGGAAATTACATGAAAACCACTTAATGGGAAGCTAAACTGTGATCGTGAGTCCAGAGGAAATGCAACCATCATTGAGACACCTCGCAACAACAACCGGGTGTTCGTCACTAAGGACCAAATGGAGCTACTTCAACAACTTGTTAGCCCATATGTTCGTTGATTCAAGGGAAAACATTATTGAGAATGATTCTACAAATAGTTTAGGTAATCTTGCACTCCACGTTGACAAATCAAACCCCACCCCCTCATGGTTAGTGGACTTAGGTGCTTCGAATCATATGACAAGTGATAGATCCTTGTTTACAGCTTACTCTCCTTATCATGATCATTATACTATATGTATAGCCAATGGTACACCCACCAGAGTAGCAAGGACAGGAATTATATGTCTCTCAGACATTATTACTCCATATTTACTCTTATTTGTGCCTGATATTTATTGCAATCTTATATTAGTTAGCACACTGAATAGTGCCCTATAGTGTGAAACTAATTTTTTTGCATGTGTTGTGTATTTCAAGACTTGAACTCGGGGAAGACAATTGGCAACCCTAAGCTTTATTCAAGTCTTTATCATCTTGATGTGAACACTTCATCAACCATTCCCTAATTTAATAAATTTCAAGTCAATTCTCGAAGGAAATCTATTTATGATGCGGCACTTTCATTTGGGTCACCCTAATTTTTTCGTGCATGAAATGATTATTACCATCTTTATTTATTAGTAAAAATGCCCGTCTATTTAATTGTGAGGCTTGTCAATTTGCCAAGCGCACACAAAACACTTATTCTCCTCAACCCTACAAACCGAGTCATTTGTTTTTCTTTATCCATAGAGATATTTGAGGACCAATCAGGATCTGAAATATTACGGGTGCACGGTGGTTTTTGCTATTTGTTGATGATCATACCCAATGAACTTGGACTTTTCTCAAGAAAGAAAAATATGAAACCACTCAAATTTTTAAGTAGTTTCATGCCATGATCCAAAATCAATTCAATACCAATATTCAAATTCTCAAAATAGATAATGCTAGAGATTCCTTTGATTCAAAATTAGGTCCATAACTTAAGTCTTAAGACTCATGGTATTGTTCAACAAAGTTCATAAGTCGGCACATCTCAACAAAATGGTGTGGCTAAATGCAAGAGTTGTCACATACTCAAAGTTGCACAATCTCTACTTTTCCAATCTGATGTTCAAAAGAAGTTTGGGTTGAGGTAGTCCTCACAGCAACATACCTCATAAATAGAATACTCTCAAGAGTTCTTAAATTTAAATCACTAACGTAAATCTTCCATAACCATTACCCAACCTCGGCTAGCATCTCAAATTCTCCCAAACTATTTGGTTGCACAGCTTTTATCCATATTCACCCTCACAATCGTGGCAAACTTGATGCCTATGCCCTTAAATGCATTTTTCTTAAGTATTCAACTATTCAAAAGGGGTACAAATCATACAATGTTATATCAGTACCACAATTGCATACTGACTGTAATTTTGCAATTTTTTGGGTCAACCGCAATATAAAATTCTTGAAATGTGGTTGCTTTAAAAAATCACATATGTATCACCATGATATCTAAAAATATTCAGATATTGGTTGTGTTGAGAATTATAAGAAATAAAGGGTTATATTGGTAATTAGGAATATCTAGGGTTTATTATGTGTAAGGCTATATAAAGGCCAACTTATTAATCAATAGATAACTTTTTTGCTCAGTGAAAATCAACTTGGTATCAGAGCCACTACAGAATCTAGGGTTAGCCACCGGTACTGTAGCGCGCACTGTAGCGCTGCTACTGTAGCGCCGCCACTGTAGCAGAGCCACTACAGAATCTAGGGTTAGCCACAAAAAAAGGGGTACTATAGCACCGGTACTGTAGCGCCGCCAGCCAGCGAGTTTTTCCTTTCTCTCCCTCTAGGCCGGTCACCACCTCTCCGTTTTGATCTTCTATTGAAGGGAGCCCGTGTGGGGGGGGGCGATACCCCACGGATCCCAAAGAAGGGTAGAGATGAAGGGATAGAGACCTAGACTTTGATGTGAGGAGAATCAAGAGAAGGGTCAAGAAGAGAAAGAAGGGCAAGGTTGTGATCTAGGCACTTGAATACGAATCGGATTAATGGAGGCTAGCAAGAATCCGATGGAGGAGATCGTGAAGAAGTTAGGTCCTGCAGACCTTGCGACCTTGATGCAGTTTATGAGGATGTCGATGGGTGAAAACGCCACGAGGCCACCGTCTGTGAAGGTGGAGCTTCCACCTATTGATCTGAAACTCGATGGGCCAGCCACATACTTGAGCTGGTCACGTCGGGTAAGGTATATTCTGACAGGAAGAAATCTGGAGGGTTTTCTGACGGGTGACAGAGTAGAGCCGATTGAGGGTGCTACAGGGAGAGATGAGTGGAAGTCTACACACATGTTGGTGTACATCTGGCTTCTGAACTCAATGGTTCCATCTATTGCTGCCACCGTGGATGGTATTGAGAAGGTAAAGGATGTCTGGGAGAAGTTGAGGAGGACTTATGATGGGGTGGGGAATAATCTGAGGGTGTTCCAGATCAAGAGGGAAATCTATGCTGCAGTCCAGGGAGATAAGACGGTGCAGGAGTATTCCATAGAGCTGGAGCGCTTGTGGTTAGAGCATGATCATTTCTCACCTCGAGCAAGCTGCAAAGATCTTGAGTGCAAAGAGAGAGAGGCATTGGTTCAGGAGCGGACTATGTTATTTCTCCAGGGGTTGGCCCCAGCGTTTGAGCAGAGGACTGCGATGTTGTTAGCCCAGACGAAGATTCCCTCACTTGAGGAGGCAGTATCAGCTATGATACAGGAAGAGAGCCGTATTAAGCTACAGGCGGGGACAGGTGGACCTCCGGGAGTGAAGTCTGCTTTGGCTGTCTCCAACTTGAGAAACACAGGAGCCAGGGTTGAAACTCGTGAGTGCTACAACTGCAGCGAGGTAGGCCACTTGAAGCAGACATGCACTAAGCCTCCGAAGGAGAGGAACTCGGGTGGTCGTGGCCAGACTGGAGGTCGTGGTCATGGGCGTGGAGGTCGCAGAGGTGGTGGAAGAGGAGGCTATCGGGCAAATTTGATGGTAGCAGATGACGAGGGAGAGGCAGATGTGGTCTTTACAGATGAAGATCACGAGTTGCTGGAGATGTTGAAGAGGAAGCAGAGAGTGGCAGTCGATGGAGACAGGAAGGGTGCGAGTGAAGGCGCATCCACATCCACATCATCCAGGGGTAACTTCGCTTCCTATGCTCACTCAGCTAAAGGTACTCACGATACACATGCTCTTGCCTCTATATCCACCTCAAGATCACCAGAATGGATAGTAGATTCTGGTGCATCTCGACATGTGACAGGAACTGCTAGTGAGTTCTCGTCTTATAGTCATCTAGCGGTGCCAGAGAGCATCCAGACCGCTGATGGTACAACACAGCCTGTGGTTGGTAAGGGTACTGTGAGATGTACCGATTCTATGACTTTGTCCAATGTTTTGCATGCTCCTTCTTTTCCAGTGAATCTGTTATCCATTAGTGCCATTATTCTCCACCTAAAATGTGTTGTTATTTTTGATATTCCCAAGGTGATCTTCCTGGAGAAGGGGAGTGGCCGGAGACTTGGGACTGGCACGTGGCATAATGGACTGTGGTACCTGGATAGAGAGGGGATGGACGCAGCCTTGACATCCATGGTGGAGAGTGTTGGAGTAGGAGGAGTTGGGTAGAGTGTGGAGGATGTGCTACTGCTACATCACAGGCGCATGGGACATTCTTCTTTTAGTTTGTTGAGTCGTTTGTATCCGTCTTTGTATGAAAAAGCAAATAAACAGAAACTGGTGTGTGATGCTTGTGAGTTTGGCAAGCTTACTAGAAGCTCTTATGTTAGTTCTGGGAATAGGAGTTCTAGTGTTTTTGATTTAATACACTCTGATGTTTGGGGACCTTGTTCTGTTAGTTCTATGCATGGTTATCGTTATTTTGTGTCTTTTATTGATTGTTTCTCTCGTGTTACTTGGTTGTATTTGATGAGAAACAAGAGTGATGTATTGAATTGCTTTAAAGATTTTCACAAGGCCATTCAGACTCAATACGGGGCAGTAGTGAAGGTATTGAGGTCCGATAATGGGACGGAGTATACCAACAAGGCGTTTGGGGAATACTTGTCGGCTCAAGGGATACAACACCAAACCACATGTCCATACACACCAGCACAGAACGGAGTAGCAGAGAGGAAGAATAGACACTTGCTAGAGGTAGCCCGCAGTATGATGATTTCAATGAATGTTCCAAAGCACTTATGGGGGCAGGCAGTTTTGACAGCCGCTCAATTGATCAACAGGATGCCCTCAAGAGTGTTGGAGTGGAAGTCCCCTTGTGAGATACTGAAAGGAGATAATGGTGGGATCCTTCCATTAAAGGTGTTTGGGTGTGTATGCTTTGTGAAGGATAACAGACCGTCGGTAGGAAAGTTGGATCCCAGGGCGGTAAAGTGTGTTTTTGTGGGATATTCTGCTACCCAGAAAGGATACGTGTGCTGGAGCCCAGTTGAGAAGAGGTTATTTGTGAGTATGGATGTGACATTTAGAGAATTCGAGCCATACTACACGCTGGAGGTGAACTCACCCTTTGGCGACTCGCCCGATACTTCAGGTATGAGGCGAGAGGGGGAGAGCAGTAGTAGCGATGGTGAGAGACAGGTACATGTACCCTGTACTGTTGTGGTGGAGGAATCGGTTGAGGAACCGGAAGATGAGGAGGAGGAGATTGAACCCGAAGGGGGTGAGACTCAAGCTCAGGGGGAGTTAAGGGTGTATACGAGGAGGAGGAGGCAGATGGATATAGAGGTGCCAGTAGTGCCAGTTGTGCCCGCAAGTCCCTTGTCCCGGCCTACCCCGACTCCTGAGACACCTACACCATCCACCTCAGACTCAAATTACACAGGTGATATGATTCCTCTGCCTTCTCCTGACCCCACGATTTTAAGGAGGACCTCTCGCAGCAATGCGGGACATCCTCCTGACCGTTTTGGTTTCCCACATGATATTGCTCAGTTTGTCTCATACTCTAACATTACATCACCTGTACATAGAGCATTCATTACATCATTGGACATTGTCTCTATACCCAAGTCTTGGCAAGTTGCTAAGGAAGATCCAAAGTGGAAGACAGCTATGCATGAAGAGCTTGGGGCCCTTGATAAGAACAAGACATGGGAGATAGTACCATTACCAGCAGACAAGAAGGCGGTTAGGTGCAAATGGGTCTTCACAGTGAAGCAGAATCCAGAAGGGAAAATTGACCGCTACAAGGCACGATTGGTGGCAAAGGGGTACAGTCAGACATATGGCATCGACTATGATGAGACCTTTGCACCAGTGGCAAAGATGAGCACAGTCCGGACCCTCGTCTCCCTTGCTGTGAATGGGGGATGGAAGTTGCACCAACTGGATGTGAAGAATGCATTTCTCCATGGGGACTTACTGGAGGAGGTGTACATGGAGATACCCCCAGGCTTCGGCACAAAACAAACAGTAGGCAAGGTATGTAGGTTGAGGAAGTCACTGTATGGATTGAAACAGTCTCCTCGAGCTTGGTTTGACAGATTCAGGAGAGCTATGATAGGTATGGGCTATCAGCAGATCAACGCAGATCATACAGTATTCTTCCGACAACATGGAGGTCACACCACGATGCTCGCTGTGTTTGTTGATGACATGATCATTACTGGGGATGATGAGGGAGAGATTGCTCAGCTGAAGGCGAGACTGGGCAAGGAGTTTGAGGTGAAAGATCTAGGGCAGCTAAGATACTTCCTTGGGATTGAGGTAGCTCGTGGAGAAGAGGGGGTGGTTCTGTCCCAGAGAAAATATGTGTTAGACTTGCTCAAAGAGACGGGCATGCTGGGATGCAAACCGGCTACTTCTCCGATTGATCAGAAGTTCAAGCTGAGTGCAGAAGCGGGAGAGCCAGTTGATCGCGAACGGTACCAGAGGCTGGTAGGCCGGTTGATCTATCTGAGTCACACTCATCCCGACATCTCATTTGCAGTAAGTGTGGCGAGTCGTTACATGCATGATCCGAGGAAAGGCCACATGGAAGTGGTGTACCGAATTCTGCGATATCTGAAGAGTGCACCAGGGAAAGGGCTAATCTTCAGGAAGAATGGACACTTGGGCATTGAGGGATATTGTGATGCTGACTGGGCAAGTTGTGCTGATGATAGGAGGTCAACATCGGGGTATTGCATGTTTGTAGGGGGCAACTTAGTCTCTTGGAAGAGCAAGAAGCAGTCGGTAGTTTCGAGAATGACTGCAGAGGCAGAGTACAGGGCCATGGCTTTAGGAGTTGCCGAGATGCTGTGGTTGAGAGCCCTATTGGTAGAGCTCAAGGTGGACCAAGGAGCCCAGATGAAGTTGTGGTGTGATAACGAGTCGGCAATCAACATTGCTAATAATCCAGTACAGCACGACAGGACTAAGCATGTGGAGATTGATAGATTCTTCATCAAGGAAAAATTGAATGACAGAGTACTGAAGCTAAGTCATGTGACTACTGGAGATCAAGTGGCTGACTGCCTCACCAAGGGACTTAGTTTAGTAAATTTATCTAGGTTGTGTGACAAGATGGGCTTAGTGGATATCTTTTGCCCATCTTGAGGGGGAGTGTTGAGAATTATAAGAAATAAAGGGTTATATTGGTAATTAGGAATATCTAGGGTTTATTATGTGTAAGGCTATATAAAGGCCAACTTATTAATCAATAGATAACTTTTTTGCTCAGTGAAAATCAACTGGTTGATATTTTGCCAATATTTACTGATATTACCTAATATTTACCAATATTTGGTTATATTTGTTGTGAAAAAAAATTTAAAAATCACACCACAACATATAAAATATACTACCACAACCACAATCGTGGTTTTATTGTTTGGTACAAATGCTACTCTCCTACTAATTGCAAATTCTATCACAACATGAATGTAAAATTTTTTAAGACCACCCATGTTTTTCCAATTCTATAGTTCGGGGAGAGAATAATAGTCAAGAACTACAAAATTAGGACTAGTTACGCTCATTGAGTCCTACCCATCACTCTTCTCACTCCAACCTACCAGATCTAACTCACTCACCAAATGAAACTCTTGAAACACTTGAAGTCGGTCCATCACCATCATCAACTGTCTATCCTAAACACCTCCATCTCCCTAATGAAGCAATAAAAGTTTACACAAGAAGAAAGACACTCATGCAGTCTGAATTAAGCTGCTAGCAAAACCAAGAGGCTCTCCCTAACTCAATTGATCTTGAAAGGACACAAGACAAGGCTCATTTTTAGTCCACTATCAAGTACACAAAGTGGCAGAAAATGAACCGGAGTTAGATCTAACTACTGTTCAAATAAAAGGAGTTCGATCATGTACCAAACACACAGTTTACATCTATATCTACTCAAATCTATCATTGAAATACCGAGCATTTGTAATGTCCTTAGACAATATTATGATTCCCAACTTTGTTTATGAAGCACTGCAAATTCTAGAATGGAACAACAACTCTAAAGCAGTACAATGTACTCGAGAAGAATGGGGTATGGGTCTTAGCAACCTTAACACCTAATAAAAAGTCTGTGGGATGTAAACGGTTATTTTTAGCTAAGCATAACGCAGATGGAAGCATTGATAGATACAAGGCATGACTAGTAGATAGGGGATTCACCTAGAATTATGGTATTGATTACTAGAAGACCTTTTCCCCTATAGTCAAACTCAATACAGTTCGTGTGTTATTATCTATTATAGTAAATCAAGACTGGCATCCATTTCAACTGGATATGAAGAACGCATTCTTAAATGGGGACTTAGTCAAGGAAATTTCTATGGACATACCAGTGGGTTTTGAAATTGAACAAGCTAAAGAAAAGGTGTGCAAGTTGAAAAAGGCATTGTATGGACTTAAACAATTACCTTGTGCATGATTAGCCAAGTTCACTAAGATACTCAAGCAAAATGGTTATTGATAGTCCTAAGTAGACCATACATTATTGGTCAAACATTTCACTGATGAAGAAATCCTTATGTTGATTGTTTATGCTGATGATATAATTCTCACTAGGAGTCACAAAGAAGATATAACATGACTAAGAACCTTATTATCTAGAGAGTTTGAAATCAAAGACCTTATTTTATAGGAATGGAGGTAGCCATGCCTAGCAAAGGGATTTCAATTACACAACATATGTAATGTCCTAGACCTTCTACATATAAAAATAAAAATAAAATAAAATAAAAATAAAAAAGAGAGGATTGAGTGAGTGTAGGCCGGTTAAGACTCCTATGGACCCTAATATCAAATTAATGCCTAGGAATGGCGAGTTACCTGCTAATAAAAGATTGTATCAACTCTTGGTGGGAAATCTAATTTACCTAACCCATACAATCCTAGATATAGGTTTTTTTGTGAGTATTATCAATGAGTACCTGAGCAATGTATCTATGATTTACATGGAGGCAGTCAACCAGATTCTTAGGCACCTTAAAAAGGATCCAAGAAAGGGATTAATGTTCAGCAAAACAATTCACTAATCCCTACAAGGTTACACAAATGATGTCTGGGTTGAATCTCCTGTTGATCGAAAGTCTACATTTGGTTACTATTCATTTGCTTAGGAAAATTTAGTAACATGGTGACGTAAAAAGCAACAAGTGGTAGCTCTCAGCAGTGTAAAGGCAGAATTTCAAGCATCTGTGAAGGGGTGTGGTTGAATCAATTCCTAGGTGAACTCAAAATTGACACTCCTGATCCTCTTGGGATTACGTGTGACAACCAATATGCAATTGCCATTGCCAAAGACCCAATTTATCACAACCGTACAAAGCCTTTTGAGATTGATAAAGTAGATGACAAGGTGATATATATCAGCTATGTGCCCTTTAAGCAGCACGTAGCAAATATATTAACAAAGACTCTATTTTGACCCAACTTCACTACCCAACTAAGCTCGGTTTGGCAAACATATTTACATCACCTAGTTTGAGGGGGAGTGTTGATCACCCATAACTAAGCGCCGACGGTCTAGGTATTAATTCCCTAACTCTTTTTTGGATAATTATCACTATATAGTTTGTTGTGATTTTCTACAAAGAAGTTCCCATATTGTAGGAGAAAGTTAAGGAGTTGCTCACTAATAGTGTCTATATATATATATATATATTGCGATATATGAAATGAAATAATATCAAACAAATCTTCTTATCAATCTGCTTTAATATTATATTATTAACTAGTTGGGTTAATTGATAATTTGAGCTTATCTATTAAGTTAATGTATTTTATTAGCTTCAACTGTTTAGTTGGGCTATATATTATATTGTGGCCCATGAGCTAGAATGCTTCTTACCAATAGCTATTACATGGGATTGAAGCTATGTATTTTGTATTTGATTTAGCATAGGGTTGGGATAAATCATACATATAGCTTTGTTCTTCTTATGCCATTTAGATTTAGCCGAGTTATATACTCAATTCCATGAATGAAGGCTATGCGTCATTGATTTTCTTCTATCTTCTCTTTGTCTCTTTGTAAACGATGATATGTGAGTGAAATAATACCAATGATGATTGAAAAAAATATCTTCTTCAATCTTAGTCCATAGCTTGAGTTGAGAAATATTTATGGCGGAGGATGTTTCTTTCCGTTATGCCCAATTCTTCAATGTTCTTCTCAACTCACTTTAGTAGTGAGTTGAACTTAATGATTTTTTTCTATATTCATGAGTTTTTCTGGATTAAAACGATGTGCAAATGAGCCTCAAAAGCAAATTGGGTACAACCATGAGAAGAAGGAAGAAAAAAAGTTTGCAGAGCCCCATGTTATTAAAAAGCACACACATGCTTTTTCCAGATAAAAAAAGAAATACATTAGCAAGTTATGTTTAAAAACACACCAATCTTTTTTTAATAAAGCATGCGACAGTTATCTGCAAAGAAAATAAAAAGAATACACATATTTTAGCCAATTCATACTTTGGAATAGCGCTTTCCTCTCTCTTTTCATCTTCATTCTCAAAACTTTGTATCCGAAGAGAAAAACACATATTTACTATTAGAATCTAATTTGGAAGCTTTATAATAAATCAGATCCAGCGATCACTCTTCATATCTTCAACACATTAGTTCTATCTTCTAATCCATGTCTCATTTCTCTATTATGTTTATTGATTAAACTATGTGAGAGTACTTTCTAGATCTATGATAGAATTAAATTTAATTTGATAGTGAATCGACGAATTGAATTGATTATGCACATATCTTGCTCGATTTCATTATTCAATCACTAGAGCTTTAATTTCTATTAAATTGATTGATTACCAATCTAATTCGACATAGGAAATCAATCGAAGAACCGAAAGGTGAAAATTAATACCTGAAATTAGCAATTGAACAAGAAATCTCAAACCATGACAGTAGACTAGAGTTTCTTGAGAAATCAATTGAATTAGCTCGAACCTTATAAATTTCATCCTACTTAATCCTATGAAAATAGGTTATTAGGTTGTATTAAATTAGACTTTTAGACCCTGAAAAGGGTTATTAGTTAATTTTGGCTAGTTCTTCCTTGCGAATAGAGTAATCCATTAATAAGTGATTAATTCATTTGTTCACCTCCGAATTACAATTGAAATTCAATCCTATTTATTTTATTAAATTCCTTTGAGTATTACTTATTATTCTCGATTGCTCTTTGACCCACTTGATCTAGATAGTCTTAATTCATGAAAATTCAGTATTTAACAAGTCCATGTGGAGACGACCTTGATGTGCTACAAAGAGTCCGTACACTTGCGGATTTGGCTCATCATTACAACCATTATAAGATATCACAAATTTGTTTTATGAAACCAAATATCCATCATCCAATCTATATTTCTTTAATGTATATACCATTCAAAGGTGCCTAGAGAAGGCAGTGCGATGTGATGATATGGACATTAGTAGAATGGCAACTCAAATGTATGAAAATTTTGGAAAATATTGGTTAGACTATTCAATTATTCTAGTTTTTGCTATAATTTTTTATTCACATTACATGTTTGATTTCATGACATTTACTTTCACTAAATCATATGGCACCGACAAAGGTTCACAGGTGACCAACGGAGTGTATACTCAACTTCTTAACTTATGCAAGTATTGTGAAGATAATTGCCAAGTAAATTATTCTGTTCTAGGCACATCTACTCAAACGGACGTGATGTCAACACTTGCCAACAAAATGATGACATTGGGGTAAACAATTGTTGTTAGATATTAAGTATATGAATTTCATTTATATTCCTCCCATAATTTAGTAAACTTTTTTATTATACTTTTATACAGTCTTATTCTTTGTTTTTATTTTTATTTAAGAATTTGACTCGTCAATATTTCTTAGAGCTAACAATATTGAAAAAATTGAATTGGAGAGGCATTAAAAATTCAAAGAATGGAGCGATTGGTTAGGCTTGATGTGCTTTCTTATTAGAAGGATAAATGCAATTGCTTTTCGTCCTTAGTTCCATGACAAAAGATATTATCGTTATTCCAATCACCATAGTCACTTCAGGGTCTAGGGTGGTATGACTAGGGATGTGCATAATTAAGGTCAACCGGAAATCCGGACCAAACTAGACCGGATTAAAGGGGTTAAGTGTAAAACAAATTTAAAAAACTATCCGGGTTCCGAGTTAAAAATTTTAGAAAACCAGGTCACGCGGGCCGGTCCAAGTCAAACCCAAAATTTTAGGGTCGAACCCAAAATTTCAGAAACGTCATCATTCTATCTTCTCGACACTTGATCGTTTCATTTCTTCAGCTCGGTGCCTGCCTTGTTCGTTCCCACTTCCCAGCCCAAGTTCCTGGTTCCTTACTTCCTTATTTTGATTCGAATTTCAAAGGCTCAAAGCCCTGGCCCCTAGCTGCTACCAGCTTCCCTGCCTCCGGCCTCCCTAGCTCCTCGACGTCCTCATCCTCACCAGTCATCTCCTCGCTTCCTCCTCCTCCCTCCCTCTGTTGCAGCTCAGTGGCTCAATGCTCGATAGACACTCGAGTCTCGACTCCGGATGACGGTATCTCCTCCACTCCAGCACCACTGGTCCATTGCACCAAAATCCTCTCCCCTCGTGGCTGGTGGCTCAAACGCCCAGTCTCCTATAGTCCTGCTCATCTTCTCGTCATCATCAATTCTGCTCCCCACTTCCACCATTCGTCCTATTGACTCCTGCACTACACCACATCATTCGTCCCACCACACTAGAGTAGAAACCATCTCCCCCTGCCTCCCTTCTAGCTAGCCTAATTCGAAAACTCCCAGTCGGCCAGTCTCCCACCACTAATTCGACTATTCGAGTTCAAGACCGAGACTCGCGAGTCGTGACTGACCAGTGACCAACAACCACAGGCAACAAGGCACCACCGCACCAGGCCTCCAACCAACCAGCCATAGTGACAACTCGATCAGGACGAGGGCATCACCGCACCAGCCACCAGGAGTCCAAGTTTTGTCCCTAACCGAGCCTTATATGATCATATTTTCATTATTGATCTGCTGCCTGAAATTGAATCTAGCAATCTGCTGTGCTGCTTTGCTATTCTGCTAAGTGTTGGTTGTTTGTTGTGTTGAACTGTTAATTGTTAAATATTATTGATTGTTGTGTAACTTCCGATGATTGTTGAATGCTAATTATTATCGTGTTGATTGTTGAATGTTGCTGATTATTATGTAACTTGTGTTGATTGTTAAATCATGAATGTTGTTGAATGCAGATTGTTGTGTTGAATGCCTAGACGGCTAAATCTGAATCTAATATTTGCTAATTGTTACTTGCTAGACTCTTAAATCTATTGATATTTGTTATTTGTTGATCGTTTTCCATGCTTGCGGGTCTTAGCTAAATGTTTATTGATCATTTGCCTATAGGTCCTAGTTCAATTCGGATCGTTAAATTTTAAGTCAGATCAATTGATCGGGTACAAGTAGGATGAAGGTTGTTACATGTTAATTTGTCGTAGCTAGCAAGTATTATTCTTTGTCCTATTTAAGCTAAATCTATCTAATCAGATCTAATAACTTTTATTAAAAATGTATATTTACATTAATTTTATTTTTACCAGGTTGACAGCTCATACAGTCATACAAAGCCAATTCAGGTATATTTTTCATGAATCTTGGTAAATATTAAGATGCCATGTATTGTTATTTGTTAATAACTATTATCATATATTACTTGTTAATCATATATCTAGTTGTTAAAAATATATAAATATCATTAAGTAAATTTTCGCAAACATCGCACTATAAATTTACTCGGTCCAAACGAACAGTTTTCAATGGTGTCATGTATCATCCATTACTTTATAAAACGTATTTTGATTATTAGTGTAATAGTGTGCACTTTTTCTTATTTTGATTGTTTCCCTTTGTTTCTTATTTTGTTCTTTATCGTAATTCTTATACTGCTATACATTTTATTTGAATTTTTATTTTTTGTGGTTGGTAATTGATGACAGCTATAAAATTAGTAAGCCACGAATTCATTAACTCAACTTTCACGTAATATAAGTTAAAAGCTTAGGACTTACTTCCTTTTCTTTTGAAAACTAGAAACTATTTAGTATTTTCAATATGTTATCTGATATTTTTATGCTAACAATTGTTCTTTTTCTTTTCTTTTAGATGTCGAGCTCCGATATCATATCCAAAAGGCGATATTTAGCATCTGGATCCACCAATCCTCCTACAATAATTTATGATGCTTCCACTCAAGATACGGAGGTAGAGAAAGACCTTGATTTACTTGATGTTGAGGCAACAGATTTTGGACCTAAAAAGACAACAAAAGGTCGTCGATATGTGAAAAGAAAAGATAGAAAGAGGGGCGCTTATCGGGATCACTTTTGGGGGTATATGAATGAAAAACATCTACCAAGGGTGGAATGTAAGTATTGTCCAGCAACTTTTTCAGCAGATACCAACAAGAATGGCACAAAAAAATTAAAAAGACATATAGAAAGGTGTGTAAATAATCCTCAAAATAAGAACAAGGTAAAAGATAAGCAATTTCATTTATGCTTCGACCTTGTTGTTGGTGATGATATGCAAAAGGAGACTACTTTGAGGTATAAGACTGTTGATCTAAATGAACTTAGAGAAGTTGTGGGTGAAATGATTATTATTGATGAATTACCTTTTAGTTTTGTGGAGAAGAGGGGATTTAGAAAAGTGATGTCTATTGCTTGGCCTCAATTTCATATGCCTTCACGCACTACTATTACACATGATTTCTATAAGATATATCTCAGTAAAAAGATGAAATTGAAAGATTTGTTGAGTACATCATATAATAGAGTTTCTGTGACTACTGATACATGGACTTCTAATCAGAGAATTAATTACATGTGTCTAAATGGTTATTTCATAGATGATCAGTAGAGGTTGAAAAAAAGAATTCTGAATTTTTATCCTATATCTAGTCATAAAGGAGAAGCGATCAGTAGGGCAATTGAAGATTGTCTAACTTCTTGGGGTTTAAAGCAAAAATTATTTATTGTCACCATAGATAATGCGAGTTCTAACGGTGAAAAAAGATGGTGGCATTGGTGATGGTAAATACTTAAACATAAGATGTGTTGCACACATAATCAATCTGATTGTATAGGATGGTAGAAAGGAGCTCAGTTATTGCATTGATCAAATCAAGGAAATTATTAAGCATATTAGAAATTCTCCTACTAGATTGATTGTTTTTAAACAACATGCTAAAAAGTGTAAGATTGAGTGTAAAGTTTCTTTGTTTCTTGATGTGCCTATCAGGCGGAACTCCACCTATCTTATGTTGGCTCCCATTGTGAAATTTAGGGATACTTTTGGTAGGATAGAGCTCCCTATCCCTGTAGAGTTGATACATGATGTTGATGTTGTTGGGCCCCTCTATAATGACGATTGTGATAAAATTGAACACCTTGTTGTTTTCTTAAAGGAGTTTTATGACTTGACTGTTTAGATTTCTAGTTCATTATATGTGATCAGTAATCTTATTTTCTTTGATATTGTTCATATGTTTGAGTTATTGAATCAATGGATCATGGATGTGAATGATGACTTTAGAAACATGGCGCTTCAAATGAAAGTTAAGTTTGACAAGTATTAGGGTGACGTATAGAAGATGAACATGTTGATATACTTGGGTGTCATGGTAGATCCAAATCTGAGGTTTTTATGATTGAAGATTACTCTTTGTAGGATGTATGGTGAAGAATTAGGGGAAAGATTGGCTGGAAAAATTAAGAAATTTGTTGTTGATTTGTTTGATGATTATAGAAGGAAGTATGATTCATTTATAGTTGACAAAAGTTCAAGGTCATGTTTTGATCCTCCTACGAGTAAGGATAGTGTTGATGCTACTAAAAGAAGTGTGTTAGAGCAAGTGATGAGGATGGATGGAGTATATTCTAGTATTACAGAGCTTGAGAGATTTTTCGAAAAGAACAAGGCACAACAGGAAGAAAAAGATGTCTTGATGTGGTAGAAAATACAGAGTCTTAGATATCTGATCCTTTCACGTATGGCACGTAATATTCTTGCTGTACTGGTATCTACAATTGCATCGGAATCTACGTTTAGTGCAGATAGTCGTCACTTAGACCAATTTAAGAGCTATCTAACACCAAAGGTGATGCTTTCTTTATGTTAATACATTTATGTATTTAATCTAATAATGTAGTTGCATTTTATTTACTTGCTTCTTCTTTTTTTACTATTTTTCGTGTGAATTTTAACCGTACAAGATCTCATACGCTTTCAAGATTGGATTCAAATGAAAAATACAAGGGAAAAAGTTGATGTAGAGCATGCCGTGGAAGAGTTGGAGACTTAGAGGAAAAAGAAAAAGGTAGTAATAAATTGAGCTTTATTTTCTTTTGCTTTATTTAATTAAGTTAGTTTTGTTTTATACCATTTAATCTTTTATCAATCATACTTGATGCAACGTTATTACTAACTACTGATTTATTTACATTTAAATTTGAATAGATGTGGAAAACAAAGCTAATGTGGAGGCCGATGTGGTATATGTTACTTGAAATGAATGATGGTGTTGAAGAATGAAATGTTGTATTAGCTTCTATGTAAAAGATTATTATTTCTATTTGGAGGATATTGTGGTTTTCTTCTCATCCTCCATAGTTTGTGTAATTACATTATATTTTCTTGGTTTTTATTTTCTCATGTTTTCAAAACTTAGTTATTTCTATTTGGAGGACATTATTATGGACAAATAAAAGATTTGTGTGTGTGTGATGATTAAAACAAGGTTGAAGCAGGGTTAGTTTCGAAACCAGGCCAATTTTGAAACAAGGTCAAAACAGGGTCATTTTTATAATAGGGTCGAAACAAAGTCAATTGCTAAACCGGGTTGAAACAGAGTAAATATAAAAACAGGGTCGAAACAGGGTCAGCCCGGATTTAACCCAATTTTTACATTCCGGGTTCGGGTGCAGCCCGTTATGAACCCTGTCCGGGTTTCGGGTTGTAATTTATATAAAACTGGGTTTTCGGTCCGGGTTTGGCCTGGTACACACCCCTAGGTATGACATTAAATAAGTGGAGAAATTCTCTTTTGTCGAAAAATGTTGATACGAGTAACAACCTATAATTGGTTATTAAATATGGAGGTAGTTTGAATATGAAAATCCATTTATTTTATCATAGTTATATTTTATTTTTGTGAAATAGCTTATATTTCTAGTATTTGTGTAGATATGAAAAAAGATGGTCATACTATGGACTTGTCCAAACCACACAATGATGTTAATTAAAGAGTTGGGGGTAATTTTTTTAACCTACTATATTTTATCGAGTTGGTTGTTGCTCACTTTTGTTGCTAAGCTAATTGATGCATCCCTTTGCTAGCCTAAATTTGTGCAAACTTTATTGGGTGTTCAAAAGGTTTATTAAACTCATTGAATGAACTAGGGATGCTGAATCACCATCAGTTAAACTTATTTTAGACACTTGAATTTATTATGCAATAATTGTATGTTCAAGTTGTAACTAGTGCAATAATTTGGTTTTACTACATGTTCAAGTTGTATGGAGTATTTATTCCCATGATACATTGTTATCCATTAGTAGTGTAATGGGAAATTAGGTGGTAGCATCTTGGATAGCTAGAAATGTTGCATGTTAGGTTGTTACTTGTGGTTTTTGATCACTTATTCTGTTCCGGACCTAGGGTGCATATATTGATTTTCAGTTGCAAGGAATATGCCTATTGTTTTGAATAAATTGAAGTGTTTTTTTCCTCTTAACTTATTGTTCTCAATGTAATTCATTTCATCTTATTCCGTACTTAATTCTTAAATACCTATTGCAAAACAAGCTAGAATCTAGGCATTCACGAGGGAACATTAAGCTTTGTTGATATAAATGTTTACATTCATAGAGAACATATGAGAAAAAAAAAATAGCAAAAGCTCTCTAAAATACCGGTGAGTCTATTAGACTCTGTCTTTTTAAAGCGGCGATTACATCTCACAAATTTGTATTGTCTAACGTCTTTTCTTTGCTGAAGTGAGAGCGGTATTTAATGTTAAATAATATGTTGTCAGGCTGATGATTTATGCAGCTCAACATCATATGGCTACTTATATTTTGATGTCGAAGCTTACATTTTGATGTTTTATGCCTGATGTTAACCCTCAAGGCTTAGCATACAAGGAAGTGGAAAAAACTATTGATTAATCATCTTGCATACCATGATAGAATGTAGATCATATCCACTCATTCCATGTTGCCTTAACTATCATATCTTACTTTTTTGTATAGCTAGAATTGTAGTAACTTTTGAATATTAGAGCTAATTTGAATTGGTTAAGTTGTACAGTTTTTGCTTAGTAGAGCTACCAGCATCAGACAAGCCTACCATATTATTGATCATCATGCTGTAAACACCATGCTTTTGGTTTTAGTGCTACTAACATGTGGTAAGCCAACTACTTATTGATAAAGATAGAAGTGTCAATTGTCTAGAGAGCTACAAACTTCTTGTAACACAAAGATTTTGATTAGTTTAGGTAAGTCCAGTAAACTAAGTGTTGGTTGCATGGCTTTTGAGGCTTTTCAAATGCTTATATAGCATCTTTTGAGACTTGTATATTTGTATCTTGAGTTAACGATGTTGAATATATCTGCATTATTATTATTATCTCATTGTGTCTTTTGAACCTTACATATTTATACATTGAATTACATGCTTTGGAAGTGCTTATACGGTGTCTTTTAAAGCTTGCATGTTGTATATTGAGTTTAAGGAGTTTGTTGTGGTTGTATTGTCATTATCTTAGATAAAAGTAAACTAATATTTACATAGTACAGTAAAGTTGTCCTTTGTTTCTTATACTTCAATGTTGGTATTGATGGATATTGTATACACATAAAAAGTAATATACAATTCAACAAAGTACATTATTTTAAGATTTTGATGTAAGTACCGGGTTGGATTAGTAACACATCTATATTATTACATGTTTTACGAAGTTGCAAAAAAAATTGAGTTATTTTAGTTATGGATCACTATTAATATTCGGATAGATACTAGATTGAATCTTTTTATATTTATAATTTTTCAGATTATATTAGATTTCAGATAAACAGCGGATCAAGTTACGTCATTTCAGATTTATAACTTTTTATATTATATCAAATTTTGGAAAAATAGAAGTTCGGATTGGATTTATTCTTGACTTATAATTTCTAACGTCATATTGAAATCAAATATATATAAGACCCAGTTGGATAGACTCTAAACTCTCAATTATTCAGGTAAATATTCATCAAATTTTTCAGGTTGGATCAATTTTTGTCGGCTTTATATTCAATTCAACTTTTAACCAAGTCAAGTTCAAGTCGAGTAGATTTAACTCATTTATTTGAGACTTGTTTAGATGTTTATTAGACTGTTATAAAACTGAAATATATATTTATTTACAATCAAAGACATGAAGATAAAATTATGTGACTTTATTATAATCTTAATTTCAATAAAAAAATATTTGTATATATAAATTGAGTCAATTAAACAACTAAGTTTATTTCTATTACTTAGACCGGCTCAGCCCGTTTATAATAAATGAGCCACTTGATTCAGTTCGAATCATTAGGCAACAGTGGCACACAACAAATTTATTATAATGTTCATCCGTATATATTCAACATCGTTTATTAAAATATAATAAAATATTTAATAAATATATATTAAAAATTATAAGAACAAAAAAAATTAACTTATCAAATGTGACTTTTTTTATATATAAAATACATAATTTGACTTAAGCATCAACTGCAAAAATATAATAATCACATGAGAAGAGGCATAGAAATACCGGTGGGCCGAGGGTATACTTCAGGGTCCATGGCGATCCCACTCTTGGACAAATAATTCAAAAACAACGCATGAGGAGTAATAGCATCACCCTCTTTAGGCTTCAAAATAATACTATGTGCCTTCAGCCCATAAACCCTAAATAACTCCGACAACATCCCCAACTTAGCACTCCAAGGCCCAAGGGCAAGGACCACCGAATCAGCCTCCACAACTTGTCCATCTTCTAGAACCACCGATCTAACTCGCCCTCCTTCCTCCACCACTTTCACCGCCTTCCCTATCACTACTTTCGCACCATACTTCTCTACCGCCGTAGTCATCAACGTCCTCGTAAACATCTGTGGATGTACTTGCGCCGTTGATTGAGTCGTACCGATTGTCTTAACATTACGGGGTGATCCATTTACCCAATCTGGAACTTTAATCCCGCCACCGCTACTTCCACTGCTTGATTGGGAATGTTTTTTCTTTTCGGACTCGGAGATAGTGACTCTGAGGGTAGTGAGGGGACGGTATCCATATGATCGTTGGCCGTCGAGCTCCTCAGCTAATGAGCGGTGGATGTTAAAGCTGGCTCGAGCGAGGTTAGAGAGTGGACCGCCGTCGCACCAATCGAGCGCGAGAAATCCTCCGGCTTTACCGGATGCGGCGCAGGCGATTGAAGATTGTTCGATTAAGGTTACAGATGCGCTTTTCTTTGATAGGAAATAAGCTGTACAGACGCCGATTACTCCGCCACCGCAGACGACTACACGGTGGGAGTTTAATGGTGGCAGTGGCACGTCCATTGAGGTTGAGGAGGATAGGAGTAGTGGCTGCTGGTCGAAGCGGCGGATTAGAGTAGTTCTACGTGTTCCTCAGTCGCACCTCGGTAGTTTGAGACTTTGAGATGAACTCTAGGCCGATTTTCTTATGCTTGGACTGGACTATTTATACCACATATCTTTGTTTTGGTCCGAGAGTGGGTGTGGGTGTTTGATCATTCCATACAGTCTTGCTTTTTTTTTTATTTAGCTGAAATTGTGTGGGTGTGGTCCTTAATTTAGACGGGGCTATTTTTATTTTCCAAATTTGAATTTTAAAATCGTTTTGAAATTTTCTTCTTTCATTTGGTAAGCACTGTTCCAAATCTTCCGCGATTATTGAACGTTTTCAGACGTTCTTCTACCTTCGTGCAGGGCTGCAAGCGCGCTCTTTTCTACCTTCAACTTCAACGTCTTACCTTCCTTCAGTATTTGAATACGAAAATTTCTGAGTATTTTTCTTACGTTTTTCGATTACAACATACTGATACAGGACATTGTTCTGCAAATCCGATTCTCCTTCTTTTTTTTTTCTTTTTTTCTTTTTTGAGTGCACGGAAGTTGGAGGTATTGTGCGCGACATAACAAATTGAAGCTAATTTCTGTTCTTTTATTTACAAACACTAGATGGGGCGTGTAAGCTGTTTGGTTAAGGTGGTTAATGACATTAGTCAAACCAGCCTATATTTTAGTGAAAAAAAAATTATTTAGTCAAACCAAAACATCTTTTAACATTAATTAAATTAAACTAAACTATAATTTTTTAGTTTATTTTGGTGCGGTTAATAATCAATCAAAATATTAAAAATACCACAAAAAATATTTTGTGCGACATATGTCCATAAAATTTTCACAATCAATATATAAAATGGTTAAAAAACAAGAAGAAAATATAGCATACCAATCTAATCACGAGGGATGTATTTATAGCAGCAGGTATTTAGTGTTTCAATTCCTCAAAATATGAATGTTCTTCGACGAGAAACAATTCATCGTCCTTATGCGCAATAACTAAAGTGGCATTCAAACTATAAGTTTTAAATAGAAATGGTAAATGAAAGGGTCAAGGCATGATTTGAGATTTTTGGATCTTGACTTTCCTGCTAAAAGTTAGGTTATACATGAAGTAAAATCTTAATAAAATATTAGGATTATAATATAATATATTAAGTCTCTCTCTCTCTCTCTCTCTCTCTTTCTATGTATATATATATAAATACAGTTAAATAAATTTTTTAAAATATAAAAAATTAGAATACGGTTAAAACCTTTTATGTTATGTGGATTAGACTCGGTCGCTTTTATATTCAATAACTTAAATTTAAATTCTAATGTTGCGTAGAAATATATTTTTCTTAACCTTCTCTTCTTTTCCCTTACAAGTTAAATGTATCGCTTCGATTATCAATCCCCCATCCTTATTTCTAAGGATGACACTACTCATTCTCTTCACAATGAAGTTCAATCTAACCAATTCCGACCATCCACCCAACCCCATCAAATTTGTAAGTTCTATTTACTTTTTGAATTAATTTCTAATTTTTATATGTATTTTTAATTGTTATGTTTAAATTTTGAATGTTAGTTGTTCGTCTATTTATAATTTTATTGTGTATTTGTTTTCTTTTTCTTTTTGTCAATTAGTTGATTCTTGTGAAATAATTTTTATTTAGCATTTAAAGTTTTATTTATTATGAGCTCCATAAAATGTCTAACTAGGGTTAACATAGTTTGATTAATTTGGCCTCAATTAGTGTTTTTTACCGATAATTATTATAGTTAGCATAGTTATACTTGATTAAAAGTTCTTTGGATTAAATTTGTTAGTTTTATATGTGCACTGTTAGATTAGGATGTGTAGATACCTTTAAAAGTGGCCCAAAAATAAAGAAAGGGTTAGTAGGAGCAATCCTAGTCTAGTTATTCAAATAATAAATCCAACTCTTAGAAATAATGAACATACACTTTCTTGTATCTAGGAATCTAAGTTCTACGTTAAAACCAGACAAGTCTCCTCTACCTCGAATGGTTTCTACCTAATCAACTTAAACACCTAACTTAGTATAAGATTTACATGAATATAAGCTTTTTATTATGCCTGCCAACTTGTTTACCATGTTTTGTATTATGAATCCAAACAGTTTCCCTTTCAATCAAAAAATATGTTATTTTCTTTCTTCCTATGTATATTAATCAATAATGGCCAACATGTATCTAAGAATATAAGTTCTACGTTTTGGGCATCATCCTCCCCTAAACATTTGATGCATCATTGTCTCATACTCAGCAACCTAATAAGTGCATCCAAACGCCACAAGTAAGGTTCTCCAAATAGTCCTCACGTGCGTACATTTAAAGTGTAAATGGTGCATGCCTTCTTATCCCACTCCACACAAAATGATGTGCTCTAATCTCAAGTGCACGGTTTTTGTGTAGCACTCAAAGTATCGTCCCACGGAGGCTAAGGAGTGAACACCAGACTGAGGATATAATTTTTTTTATGTATAGACTACCGAAAATATTATCAACAGAGTTATTCTAAAAATACAAAATTTGCGATAAAAAATAAACACTCAAGACACAAAGAAATTTAGAAGATCGAAAATAAACTATAAAGGATCATGGTTAAGGTTTCGGTTAAATTTCCTAATTTATGATATGCTAAATAATTCCATAGATCCTAACCTAAATTTTGTTTTCGGTGTGTTAATAGGGATAATTATTGTTATGCTTTCTCAAGCCGCAACAACATTTTGCTAACTAACGTCTCTCGACCTATTGATTCATAATCTTTAATTGTGTTATGTAAGTTTGCTAACCATTTCATCTCTTAATTTCAATGGAAGTTCCCAATATTAAAAGTTGATCAATCTTTTAACTAAGGCATTGAAACACAACACGATTCACATGATTACAAAAATCAGATTAGAACATATGCAGAAAATTCAACACATCAGAATCGAGAACTTCTTTATCTACCTTAGCATGAGAAAATTAGCCACACATAATTAAAAAAATTAAGGATATTCATCATATGGAAAAAGATAGAGAGATATGAAAAACAATTGATAAATGAACCTTGATATTACAATCCAAATGACTCCAATCCACTGTTTTTGATTTGCAGTTACAAGAGAAAATAATGGAGTTGATGAAGAATAATTGAAATGGTAGATAGAATAAGTGGTGGTGGAAAGTGCAATTCTTCTCTCAAAATGACTGGAAAAAATCCCTCATGTTTCTAACCCTAACTGTCTATCAAAATTACACTTAAATACCCACGAAGTATACCCATCCACGTATTAATACAAGTTGGCCATGTTGTTCTCAAACTCGATGGCTCTTGAGAACTTCATTAATTTGTAGGGTTTGGGCCATAAATTATTCGTTAGACCTATGTTTGGGTTGATTTTTGATGCGCTAGAAAGGTAACAAGAAGATACACAACTTTTATTCTTAACATGTTTCCAAATTTGAATTTCATCATTGTATAATAAGTCTATCTTTTCACTCTTACATACTTTAAGTACTCATTCTTGCTTCTCATTTGTTCCAATTAGTGTATCTTAGGTCCTTTTTATCTTAATCTCTTCAAACACCTATAAAAATACAATAAAGAGTAGTAAAAAAGAATAATTTGACTCAAGTATGTAAAATTTGCCGTATAATTACATTAGATATGTTTATTAAATGTCAAACTGACCAACATAAATCATACCCATCATAATACACAACAAAGCCATAAATGAATATGATATCTTGACAAAGTTATAGGGTTCCAAACAATTCTCCGCCAATAAATCTCCTTGCCCTTTGATCTAATGAGCTTAAATGTCTTCGATATATTATAAGTGTCGTTTGCATTAAACATTTGCAAATTCATTAATGGTTTGATAATGTCAGCAAAGTTTAGGCTTGGTTGTAGTATTTTCCTTGAGTATCAAGATATTATACCATATATGGATAGGAGACCCCTTACAAATAAGGGTGCTCAACAAGATTACCGATGTGACTTTCACCGAGGGGTTAGGTTCACACTTTCAATAAGAGGCGCTAACACCCTTTTTAGTCCTTGAAGAACCACACGCTCCTACGTACAATCTATCAAAGCTCGATACTTCCCAAGCATGTCCACGCCCACGATCATGTCAAAATCGTGCAACTCTAGTTCTATGAGATCTAAGGAAAACCCTAATCCCTTAACCATCAAGGCCATTCAGCCTAGAGTACGCAACCCTATCCCCTGAAGGCAAGATAACAGGAGTAGAAATAATACAGGCAGGAGATAAAACAACTCTAGCTACGAATGTGAAAAATACAAAATAATGGATACACTAGAGGCAAATAATACACATGTTGAAAAGGTGGAAACAATAAGCATATCGGGTACTACACCGGCCTGACATTCTACCTCAGTTTGACTAATCAAGTCTAGGCGTCCTCCTAAAGAAATCCCTACAGCATTACTCAAATCCTAACATACTAAAATAGGTGGGGCTTCTTACCCCTGAATTGATTGGTACGACTAACAACATTAGCTAGTAATGGAGGAACTCTCTGAATCTGTGGATGTGATTACTATATAGATCTAGTACTCTAAGCTCGAATCTGACTCCTCCGAATGCTGCCACTTTTGACATGACTTTCATACACCTTATGTCTAGTCATTACCACAACCATGCATGTCACTTTGTTGCCTTCGCAAGCGATTCCCGAATGACCTGCTCCACAACGCGTGTGATGGTAGCGCCTCTCATAGAACTGTCATCCATCTTGACATCCTAATCTAGGTGTTGACCCTATACTCCAACCATATCTAAGAGGCAATTTATCCTCAGAGCAGGCCTTATTCCTATCGTTAGGATGCCAACGACCCTCAAACTTCCTCTTGCCCCTCAACCAGACACACTTGTTCTGGATGACTCGAGAAGCCTACAAGGCTTGCTCGTATATCCCAACCATGTCTGACAGGGTAACTCGCACTAACAATTATTGATAACCGATCCCCAAGCCAACATTGAAGTGGTGAATCTACATCACTGTACTGGCCTCTACCTTCACAGTGAAATAAACCAAGTCCATGAACTTCGTGTAGTACTTCTCTATTGACATGCCTCCCTGTCTAATGGCCATAAACTCTTCATACTTCTTTATACAGAGACAAGTGAGGTAGGGTCGGGCTCAAAGCGTCTCAAGGAAGGGTCCCCAAATAGTAGTCTATCTGACTCTATGCTAGACGCTCCTCCACCATGCGTCTTCTCGTCCCCTCATGTAGTACACTGCCACACCTACTCTCCTATCTGACAGACACCCACGAGTAGTAAATGTCTTCTCTATGTATCTGACCCATCTCTCCATGATGTTAGGGTCTTCCTAACCCTCAAAGATTGGTGGATGATGATTTCCACCACCCTTGAGCCAATCCTTCGAAACAAGGGTGCGTGTTGGCATTAGCAGCGGTTGCGATGCTAGAATTTGGCCTTCTATATGGGCATCAACAGTCTCCATGGTCTCCATAAATGCCTTGATGCGGTTGTAATGACAAGTGACAACTGGCGGCCATCAACTCCTAAAAACTAGGACTAATTAGCAACAGATCACTTATCGACCTTTAAGGCCCACATAACATGAGTGATACAAAACTATCTATAGCATGTTCCCAACCCACTCTCACCCCACATATATTTTTGAGTTTGAAAACACTTGAAATCTCGGTAAAATACTCGAGGTAATTAGGAAATCATTAAAAACAAATGGTGATGTAAGCTTAAAATGTTTTAAAAGTCATGAAATTCATAATAATTTCATAACACTAACCTATTATACAAATTAAAAAGTATGTTAAAATGAAACACTTTTAAAATAAAGCTCTCATACCAACCTGCAACACCCTTACTTTTCACTACTGAAAATTTTATTTTATAACATTACGGAAGTAGAAAAATAACAAACATGCATAAGAAAAACGGGGTGTTATCACCACACCTAACATAAGATAACCATCGGTCGCCCATCATTTGTTAGATACAAGGCTAATAAACCAAACTAATCAAAAATAATAGCAAAGTACAAAAGAAATGTGATATATAGATACTCAAGAAAAAATTTACAAAACAAGATATCAACGGGTCCACAAAATATTCAAGTACATGAGAGAAAGATTAAACATAAGTGTAATACCCCAAAATTTCGAAAACCTATATTTTAATAAATAACTTTATTTGAAATAAAATTAGCCTGTAAAATTATTTATTTTAATTATTTTATAGATTTTAGAGTATTTAAATTTGGATAAAAGTATTTAATAAATTAAAAATAAATATTTTGCTATTTATCATATTGTTTTATTTAAATAATTTTCCAAACTAATATTTTACCAACTTTATCCTTTTTAAACTAAAATATTAGATTACAATAAATTAAATTATTAAATTAAATAAATTATCAAGAATATTACATTTTATGATTTATAAAATTAATTTAAATTATTTTCCCTATTTTACCATTTCCCTTTTTACCCTTTCCCCTTTTTCCTTTCCTTCTCTTTTTTTTTCTTTTTCCCCCTTCCTGGACTTGGGCCGCCAGACCCCTCGGCCTGCTACCCCCTCCTTGCGCACTGGGCCACAGGCCCGATCTCCTCCTCTCCCTCGCTCGCACGCCCATCTCCCCAGCCGCCTCCTTCCTTTATTTTTTTTCCCTTGGACCGGCCGGCTCCCTCCTTTCCTGCGCCGGTCCGACCGCCCGTCCCTTTCTTCTTCCCTTCTTCTTCTCCCACGCCCGACCTGCTCCCATCGCCATGCCAGCCTGCAACTGCGGCCGCCTGCCACCACCACCTGCTCCCTCTCCCTCTCTCTCTCTCCCCCGTCGTTTTTCTTTCCCATTTCGAGCCAAACCGGCCCTGGACCACAGCTCACGCGTGACCCTCTCCCTTTCCTTCTTCTTCCCCGTCTTCCCCTGCCACCCGACCACCACCTGCCATTACAGCACCGATCGGCCAACGTTGCCCCCTCTCTTCTCCCTCTTCTTTTTCTCCTCTCTCTTTTCTCCTCCGCCCATTCGCCCCCCCCCCCCCCCCCCGGTTCTTCTTTTTCCACCACCGTCTGCCGCTCCTGCCGCCTCACCAACCCCCTGCGCCGCCTTCTGCCACTGCCTACTACCACCCTGCACCACCACACATCCCCTTCGAGCCCTACACTTCCTCCCTTCTCCTCCTTTTCCTTTTTCTTCCCAGCTTTTCCCCTTACCATCGAGCCACCTGCAACCACCATTTCCATCGCCGTCCGGCCATCTCTGCCGCCACCTAACCCGCCGTTCGACACCCTGCAACCTCCTCTACAATCGCCACCCATTAGTTAGCCAAAAAGAGCCCCTAAACCCCTCCATTTTTCCCTCCACTTTTCCTTCCTTCTCAACCCTTCCCCTTCGACCCTTCTCGGCAGCCAACTTCGCCGCCTTGCCGCCGCCGTCTCCGCCGCCCTATGCCGCCGTGAAACCACCCTTCGCCTCCACCTACACCCCCTCTACACTCCTGCACCATTCCCCTACCTTAGAACCTCCCCTAACCACCCTCTTTTCTAGCCTAAAGACCCTAACCCGAAAATGGTTTATTTTTCTCCCTTCACCCCCTTCGAACCCTTTTCTCCCCATAATTTTGCATGAGACTCACGTTGTTCATGCAGCGTGAGCTCCCCTTCATTTTAAAAATTGTTTGGATAATTTTTAAGGTAAAATGGTATTTTATGTTAAGTGTTTTATTAATTAAAATTTATAAAGTTTTATGCTTTGGTTCTTATTTCTAACATAAGTATGATGGATATTATTTTTAGGTGTTGAGTTGCTAAATATGCTTGGTAAGATTTGATATTTTGCGGGATTAAGGTAACCGTTAATCCTCCCTTAAATATATGAAAAACGCATGCTAGCACATTTAGGGTTTAGCATGATTTTATGCATGTTTTGTATGCTTAGTATGATATGTTTATGGTTTCTTATATTGTTTGTTAAAAAGAAATAGCATGATAACTTTTGTGCCATATGTAGGTATGTTAATTAATGAAGGAGTTGGAATATGGATAGAAATGTTAAACACTTGTTTATGATGTACCATGTTGTTAATGCATGAATGATGTTATTGTTTAAGGGTATTTTAGTAATTATGCTTATGAGATAAATAAATCAATGTGTGTAGTTGCTAATGAGTATTATGTTGAAAAATGACAAGTTGGTGGACTTAGATAATAAAAATGAAGTATTAATATCATTATTTTATGTAGCGTTAGTAAATTCATAAAAATGGTGAATAAAGGGGGTTGAGTGGAAATTTTATAAGTGAAAAGGGTATTCCGGTAATTTTCGAGATAAAAGAATAATATGGAAATCGTATGATTAAATGGTTAAATGATAATTTACAAGTAAAGGATAAGATTGTAAGTTGTGAGAAAGAAGGGTAAAATGGTAATTTTGGAAGTAGGGGTAAAATAGTAATTTTGGTTGAAGGAGGGCATTATGGTAATTGTTCAAGTAAAAAGGGCATTATGGTAATTTTGGAGGTAGAGGGGCAAAATCGTAATTTCATAAGTAAAGGGTAATATGGTAAATTTTATAAGTGAATGGCGAAGTGGAAATTTATAAGTAAATGGGTAATATGGTAAATTGGAAAAGAAGGGCAAAATGGTAATTATGTAAGGAAAGATAAAGATGGTAATCTTGGATGTGAAAGGGTAAAATAGTAATTTGTAAAGTAAAAGATGTATGGTGGTAATTTTCATAAATAAAAGGATATTATGGTAAAATTGGATGTAAGGGGTAAAATGGTAATTTTGTAAATGAAAGGATATTATGGTAAACTTGGGAGTAAGTGTAACACCCCCAAATTTACTACTGAAAAATTTCGTTTAAATCAAAAGTTTTAGCGGAAGCAAGAGAATTAAAAACCGTAAACTCGGGGGTATTACCGCCACACTTAGTACCAGATCGATCCATAGCTACCGACCCGATACTAAGTGCTAAGGCTAGAAAGAATAAAACCAGAACAAATCATTCATAAAACACGGGTTCTACAAAATCAGAGTGCGAAGGTAAAAAGTTACATTCCGAAATACAATTTAAAAGGTCTATATATCAGAATACTTAAAATAACGGAATGACAAGTATGATAAAACCCTTGAAGATTTAAGTACAACACTTGTGACTTTCAAGACGAATGCGATTACACAAAACAAATTCCGAAGGTAAATGTCCGGTCCACTTACTCCCTCAAGTCAACCTTCCACCCCAATAGCAACCGATCAAAACCTGCATCAAAGGTCTGCTCCCCACCATTGGTGGATCATCACAGGACCCATTCAACCAGTGTAGTATCAGTACGGGTCCAGTACTAAGTAAGGGCGTAGGTGCCAAGGCCCACACACAAAGATACATAACATAGCAGACATAGCATAGATACATAGATCGAATGCAATAACACATATAAACCACACAGGTTACAGACCAAACGTCACTTTTCTTTTATCAGGTCTCTGAATATAATCGATCATCATCTTGTCCAGACCCTGTGAGTGCGGGAACCCCACTATTATAGCCGGTGGAACGGTCGCGAGGGCCATGCCCTGCCACTATTATAGCCGGTGGAACGGTCGCGAGGGTAAGATACCCTGCCACTATTATAGCCGGTGGACCGGTCTGGCTCCGACTCACAAGGTATTCCACTGTAACCATTTATATCTTTCCCATGACTTATCACTTTTACGTTTAGTTTGTTGAGCACGAAATCCCCCACTATTATAGCCGGTGGAACGGTCGCGGGGGCTTATGCCCTGCCACTATTATAGCCGGTGGAACGGTCGCGAGGGTAAAATACCCTGCCACTATTATAGCCGGTGGACCGGTCTGGGTTCGGCTCAACATCTTTATCTGTAAGTCGTTAGTGTCTTAAAGTATCTTATTCGAGGGCATATCTTTGTCATGCATGGCCAGAGTTCTCAACACATCACATCAAAACTGACGACATAATCGTACTATCACATGTTAATAAAACATAAGTACACGTCTTGTTTCCAAGCCACATTACCCACGAAACAAGTAAGATAACGACATTTAGAATACAACACAACATTCATATAAGGCATCCACAGCACATAGGACACAGGTCACACATCCAATCTTATCTATATCCTCACTCGGTTTAGGTCACCGAGCTGTCTCCTACGCTTATATTAAGCTACTAACACCCTGTGTATTTAACATACTTCTCGCATCGAAAACCCAAATCATGACCCTCAACTCAACTCCCCCACATACTTCACTCTTCCCCATAAATTCTTATTATTTCCCTTTTTTTTCCACCTCCTCAAATTAGGGTTTCCATCCCAAACCCTAGTCGATCCCTATGTACCCTTATTTTATCCCACGTACTATTTTTCACCTCGAGCCTCCAATACTCCCAAACAACTTTCTGTTACCTTCCCCACGGCCCAAAAGTAACTTTCCATACGTAAGGTTCGCCCCCATGCGGACCTTAACCACCCCATGCAAACCCTAACACTTCCACCATGCCAACTCTATCATTCCCATGCAAACCCTAGTGTTCCCCAAGTAACTTTACTTTCTTCTACTCTCCTATTTATTTAATCCCCCCTTTTCCCATTCATTCATTAATCATAACCTGCCTAGGTCATTCTTACCTGCGTTAGCCAACATACTTCCCTTCGGTTTTCCTATTTGCTTATTTTTCTCTTTCAAAGCCCCCACTCCACAACTCCTCATCAAAACATTCTAACGTGCATGTCACATCACACCATATCATCCTTGTATCATGCCATACTAGTACATATAAGCCAGAGTACGGAAACGTACCTCGGTTCCATGTTGCGCTACACGGTAGAACAGATAACATACACGTAATATAGCATATAAAACACACGAGGCATCCAAGGCAAATAAAACATGTAATACACACAAGCGGCCTTAGTTACGTCCTTACCTAAATCGGCGCCGGGCTTGGAGCACGCTCCTATACCTCCGGTGGTTTGACCCGGTTTACCTATAAGAGGGAATACTTAGGGTTAATCTCCCTCTACCAGAATTATCAAAATTCCCATCTTACCCCTATTATGGCCTAATACCAAGGCTAATATTAATGATGGGGTTTATAAATAAAGGGGGTAGGTTATTACTACTCTTACGATAGCTTAAACGGATTATCACTAATTAAAGTAGGTTTTAGCAAAACTCAGCGTATTAGGGTGAGGGTTTCGATATTATTAATAATATTTGCTAATAATACTAACAATAGTAAGAAGACTACTTATAATAATAATACTCATAATAAGAATAATAAAGGCTATAATGATAATGACGATGATAATAATAATTGAAATCACACTGGCATTAGTGATAGTAATATTATCGATAATAATAAAATACTAACATAACCATAACCATTTAGATGACAATATCGATAATGATGATGATGATATTAATAATAATAATAATAATAATAATATTAATAAATACTATAATAATATTAATAACAACAACGATAATAATAATAATAATAATAGTAATAGTAATAACACAAAGGATGGTAAGAGTACTAGAAATAATATTAATAGGGATAATAGCGATAATAATATTAGTGAGAAAAGTAAACATAATAACACTAGTATTAATCATAGTAAAAATAGTAGTGATGATAGCAATAATGATAGTAACAATAATAACAATAATGAAAATAACAATAATAAGAATAACAATAATAATAATCACAATAATAGTAATAATACAATAGTTGTGGCAATACTAAGCATAACGAAAATACTAAGGTAGTAATATTAAACTATAACGTTAAGGATAATAACGATGGTAATAATCGATAAAATAATAAATGCGTCAAGTACAACAACAACAACAATATAATAACAAGGATAATAATAATAATATAATAATAATGATAGTAACGATAATAATAATAATAATAATAATAATAATAATAATAATAATAATAATAATAATAACAATAATAATAGTAATAATAATAATACTAACAACTATAATAGTAATGTTGATAATAATAAAAATAGTAAGGATAATAATAATAATGACAATAATAGTACTAATGATAGTAATACTGATAATAATAACAATAATAACACTAATAGTAAAATAATAACAATAATAATAATAATGATAATAATAGTGATAATAATAATACTAATAGTAACAATGATAATAATAATAATAACATAGCCATAAGAATAGTAACAGTAACGATAATGATAATAATAATAAAACAATAATAATAGTAGTAATAATGATAGTAATGCTCATAATAATATAAATAATAATAATAACACTAATAATAATAATAATAATAATAGTAATAATAATCATAATAATAATAATAATAATAATAAGGGTGGTAGTATTAGTAATAATAATATTATTAGTAATAATAATGATAATGTTAATATTAATCATAATAATACTAATAATAGTAGTTAATAATATTAAACCACTAATCACTTTTATTTATTTATTCATTATTATTATTTACTTATGTTATTTATTTATTTATTTATTTTAAGACTTAGGGTTCAGGGTGTTGGCAACCTGACAGAGGTGGTGGCGGCGGCGGCGGCGCGGTGGCAGCGGTGGAGGAAGGGAGAGAGGGGAAAATAGAGGTGGAGGCTAGGGAAGGGGAAGCTAGGGGAAATGGGAGGTAAAGGGTGGTAGAGTAGGAACCGCTGGTTGTTTTGGGGGGTAGTGGCGGTGCTGTGGGCGGCGGCACAGCCGGTGGCGGCGGCACGAAGGTGGCACGGGGGGGGGGGGGGGGGGTCGAGGGCTATTCGGAAGGGTAATTTCGCACGGCCAAGGCGGAGCGTGCGGGGCAAGGCAAGGAGGCTAAGGTGGTTGGTTGTGTAGAGGGCGGTGCAGGGAGAATTGTGGTGGTGCGGGCAGGCGGTAACGGTGGCCGAAGGCGGAGGAACGGGCGACTAAAGGTGGGGCGGTGTGTGGCGCTGAGTTTCTGGGTTCCAAATTTCGAACCCGATTCAGGCTATATTCAGGGCTATATATAGGCCAAACGGAACGGGGAAACGACAAGGATGCGAGAGTGGGTCGGAGGTTAGGTGGATGCGTGCCCGGCGAGGCTGACCGGTGCAGGTCTGCAGTTGCAGACTGAGACTCGCCGGGGAGAGAGAGACAGAGAGAGAGAGGTTTCGTGCGGGAAAAATAAACGGATCGATTAGTCCAATCTATAGGGGAGACAACGAGGATGAACAGGGCGAAAAGACGGAAGGAATGGTTGTCGTTGCAGGCTTTCCTTCCCGGCCATGGCTTTCGTGTTACAGGGGGCGAAGGAAGAAGACGACGCGGGGCGGGAGAGAAAGAAGGCTGGACCGGCGGTCCAGCTGAAAAGAAAAGAAAGGAGGAAACGGGGCGGGCCGAACCGGCCGGGGAAAAAAAGAAGAGGGGCGCAGGAGGGGAACGGGCCGCGGGGGGTGGAAGGGTGCTGGGCCTGGCAGGCCGGCCCAGGCCGGGAAAAATAAGGGGGAGAAGGGGAAGAAAGAAAAAGGAAAAAGAGGGAGAAAAGGGAAAAAGGGAAAAAGGGGAAAAGGGAAAAAGAGGGGGAAATTAGGGGTTGGCTTAAGTAGTATAATTTGGGTAATTAGGGGTATTTAATAAAATATAATTATCAAAACAATAATTAAGTTCTATTTTTAGGTCAATTTAGGGATTTATGGAAAAAAAATCTTCTTAAACCCATTTTGATTAACAAAACACTTAAAATTTTCTCTAATTAAATTATTTGTAAATTTTATATTAATTTGAACTATTTTATCCTTCCTATTTTTAATAAATTAATGTAGTTAATAACTTTCTAAGATAAAAACCTTAATTAACTTAAAATACCACAATTCCTCCTACTTACACACTTATAAATTCCTTCTTGATTTATTCTAATTAATTCCCATTTGTTTCACTAAAAGTAGTTTATTTTAATTAATCTCCTAATAATTCCCTATTCAGCCAGGATTTCCTAAATTAGGGTTTTTGGGGTATTTCAGTAAGGGGTAACTTGGTAATTATGATAACGACAAAAGATAATTTAGCAATTAAATTATGATTGTAGAAGGGCAATTGGATAAGTATGATACTATAGAAGGGTAATTTGGTAAATTAACCAACTAAAGGGCATTATGGTAATTTTAATAATGGAGAAGGGTAATATAGTAATTTTGATTATGAAAAAGGGTAAATTAATATTGGTGATTATGAAGAAGAGTAATTTGGGATTTGTGATAATTAAAAAGGGTAAATGGCAATTAAAATAATTGAGAGGGGTAAAATGGTAATTATGATAAAGGAGAAGGGCAATTTGGTAATTTGTTCAATTAAAAGGGCAATTTGGTAATTTAGCCGAAAAAAGGGTAAGTGATAATTGTTTAACCAACTAAAGGGGCAAAATAGTAATCATGATAATGAAGGAGGGTAATTTAGTAATTTATCCAACTCAATGGCAGTTTTGTAATTATAACAAAGGAGAAGGGCGATTTGGTAATATAACCAACCAAAAGGGAAATATGACAAGTATAGTAATTATAAGGGGTGAACGGTGGTCTAAAAAGTGTAAGAGACAATTTGGTAATCTAAAGTAGACAAGGGGTAATTTGGTAATTATGGAACCTTAAGGGTAATGTGGTAATTTATCAAGTAAGGAACGGATACCTAACAATTATATAAGTAAAGGGCAAATGAGTAATTTGTACCTAACACATCTTTGAGATTGTGGAACATTAATATGATTAAATAATGCTGATTAGCCAAGTAAGAGTATTTGATAACTGGGATGGCCTTAATGGTTTCTCTGTGATATTCTGGATAATCATCTGAATAAGAAACGATTAATGATATCAGAACGATTGAAAGTGAATAAGTATCGGATTATCGTGCTTTTCGTGATCACCTTAATTAAGACACTATTACTTAAAGTGAAAGACCTCGAGATCGGGAATGGTGACTCCTTAGGGGTCGCTACCCTAAGGACGTGGTTTAGTCCACGATTATTCTGGTATTTGCTGGTGTGCCTTTGTGCCCCAGCCAGGCCCTATATCTTACTCTTCCTAGCTCTACGGACCTAGTTAGGGGGTATGCATACTTATGGATTAGGTGTCCTTGTCGGTAGGGTACTGAGTTAGCTTTATGCACCAGTACGACCAGGGTACCTTTGCGTCCTTGGGTTCATGGTTAAAGGGTACTGAGTAGCTGATATGCACCGGTACGACCGGTGTACCTTTGTGTCCCGGGTTATCGATCTCCCAATCGAGGCAAATAAATATGATTGATGTGCTGATTAAAGAAAGGAAAGATACTATTATTGAAAGTGAAATATTAATGAGCCGGGCCCAGTGATTTATGATATTGCGTACCGGTCCACCGGTTATAATAGTGGTCCAGGAGCGTGTTGCCCTGGTATGTGATATTGCGTACCGGTCCACCGGTTATAATAGTGGTCCAGGAGCGTGTTGCCCTGGTGTGTGATTATGAGTACCGGTCCACCGATTATAATAGTGGCCAGGAGCGTTGTGCCCTGGATGATGATTTTATATATATTCCGGTCCACCGGCTAAAATAGTGGGGGTCCCGAGCTCAATAAAAGCAGTTATGTATATGAATAAGATTATGGAAAAATACTAATCACTTATAGTGGAACACCATGTGAGTCGGAGCCAGACCGGTCCACCGGCAAATAATAGTGGTCAGGTGCGTTCTGCCCTGTGTGTTTATCTTCCGGTCCACTGGCAATAATAGTGGTCAGAGGCGTTCTGCCCTGTGTGTTGACTTCCGGTCCATCGGCTATAATAGTGGGGTTCTCGTACTCACATGGATATAAAATATGATATTGATGGATTAATGACAGAATAATGGCTTAAGGCCCAAAGTATCAATCGTGACTTATAAAGTATTATGTTGGTTATTGTTATGTATGCATCTCTCATTATTTATATGTGTGTGGCTTGCATTATGTGTCGTATGCGGGCCTGTCTTTAAGTGTGGTATTAAAGGGTTACTCAGTACCGTAGTACTGAAGGGATTCCCTTTATGGGGCCCCTGCCTATTCAATGGGCAGTGCCCTTGCAGGTATTTTCAGGTGCTACTCAAGTGGGTTATGGGAAGGAGAGTAAGGAATTTTCCGGTATCATGGCTTTTTCTCTTTCTCATTTAATTTCTCGGTTTTAAATGTTAACGTTGTTAAAGTAACCACCATTGGTGGATTTTATTCCTGAAAACGATTTGATGCGCTACTCTGATTTAAATATGTTGAAGCTTGCAATTTACTCTGATTTATGCATGTTGAATGTCTTTCGAACTGTATTTCATCTTCTTAGCCTTAGCACTTGGTACTGGAACGGTATGAGTGAACCGGTCTGGTACTAAGTGTGGCGGTAATACTCCCAAAGTTCACGTTTTGTTTATCTGCTTCCGCTATTATCTTTTAATAAAACGAAATTTTTCAGTAGTGAATTTTGGGGGTGTTACAATAATTATATAACTACAACAATCAAAAAACATTGGTAGGGCATAGACCCAAACCCTGATTCATTAAGGACCGAATAATAGTCTGCAGATGTCCACACTCTCAAGCCCCAAGCCTAAAAAGAGGTAAGCCCACTACTAGCTATTCTCAAAAACCTACACATAGTCTTCTACTCGTGGGATTGAGTGAGCGACCGAACAAATGGGCATGTTAGTACGCTTCATACTGAATAAGACGAGTTACCTCCTCAACAGGAGTCATAAGAATACAAGGTCACATGCAACAATAAAAGTCATACTGAACACAGTAGCATGTTTACACATTGCACTTAAGTGTACATGTACCACCATAATCAGATTATGCAATAGGATTTCATGCCATGCAAGGACTTATAAAATCCATGGCTCATCATGCATAGTAATGCAACATAACTAACATGGATAGGGACATATGATTTAATAACAAGTTATTCCCTTAGGTCCATTCCCAAGTTTACATGATCCATTAGACTAACTATTTACAATCCAGTATTCCTCTTTCCCCTTCATTTACCTTTTTTTTCTTAATCCAAATTCTTATTCTTATTCTTACTCTTATCAATAAATGAATTGTTTACCACATCATGATATCATATACTATGGAAGCTTATTCAAATAAGAGGACCTAAAGTCCGACCAAAACCAAGTAACCACCAATAAACATAAAGTCTGGTTGAAGCCAAAAACCACCTAGGTAGTCAGACCCTTTAATATCAATATCCCCTAGTGCATCACCAATATCTAGAGTAGGTAAGACATTGGGATCTACTAGGATCCCACATGAAGGCACCAATAAACGTCTGAAGGCAAACTAACCCCTAGTAACTGATCAAGAATCGGGTAACCTAGACCCGTGCACAACTCAACTGTCTTCCACTTTAAGTGATTAGTGGGATTATTTTCCAAGGTTATATTATCATACAAGGCCCATGTAACATCAAAGTAACAAATCCACATAAACTTTAAGTGATTAGTCTGGGCCGCGTCGAGGGAAAGGAAGAAGAGGAAAGGGGGACTGGGCCACGAGCTAGCCAGGTCGAGGAGGGGAAAGAAGAAAAAGAAAAGAATAAGAAAGAAAAACGAAGAAATAAAAATGAAAAAGGAAAAATAATGGATTAGGTTAATTAAATTAAATAGAATATTTGGGATATTTAAAAATAATAATATTTAAATAAAATAATATTTAAATCTCTTTTTAGGCTAATTTATGATTTTTAAAAGATTTACCATAAATTTCATTTTAATTAACAAATCACTTTAATTTTTTTCAATTAAATTATTTATAAAAATTAATATTAATTTAGAAATATTTTATCCTTATTATTTTACATAAAATAATTTATTTAAATAATTTTCAAAATAAAATCCTTATTTAGCTAAAATACTCAAATTTCTCCTAATTAAAATACTTATAAATTTCTTCTTGATTTACCCTAATTAATTCCTTTTTATTTTAATAAAAATAGTTTATTTAATTAATTTTTCTAACAAAATCTTATTTAACTATAATTTTTAAAATTAGAAATTTTCGGGGCATTTCATATATGTATATATATACATATATACATAGATACATTTATATATATATAGGCTCTTGTACAAACCATTATTTAAACTACAAATATAGGAACTCTTAATTATCGTTAGATCTAGAAGATTTAAATGTCAAGATTAAAATAAATTTAGGTTAGGTATTTATTAAATCTTAACCATTGATCAAATACTAATCTAATGACTAAGATTGGTTCCTATATATGTATATTAGGAAGGGTTTGTATGGGACATTCACCCTACACACGCACACATATGTATATATATATACACACACATGATGCCAACCTCCACTACAAATTGTAGGCAACAGAGGTGTGTACTGATAACAGCAACATTGTAGGGAGCAATCTGATGTGATTTATGGATTTTTAAATCCTAAATGAGTATGTAAGTCTACTAAATTGTAAACTAATTATATTGCTAAAAATGTACAACATTCTATATTTTTTATGCATTTAATGATTGTGAGCATAGCCTACTGTTTACACAGGATGTAATGATTGTTAAAGATAAACATGCAGAATTGCGGACGCGGTGTAGATTACTTGTAATGGAAGAATGAAAATGTCTATCATCTCAGCCTAATTTATTTTTGGCATTACTCTAAGTGTTGTCATTTATCACGCATAACTTGTATGGTTATTTATTTGTAGTTTGTCGGTTATCCATTGTAATTTCTATAGATACATTATGCTTTTATTGTTTTAGTCTAGAATAGTCTATGGATTGCATAAGCTAAAGTTATTGTGTTATTTTTATTTTTTATCTATTAATCAGGTTGATTAATTTATGTTTTATACTTAGGATTGTTTTCCTCAGCATAGGAATTACAACATTACCATTGTGGATATTTTTTTTTCAAGTTATTTTTTCCTCAACTTACAGGGCGCATGTAATCCCCCTAAATTTTAGAAAACCTACATTTTAATAAATAACTTTTATTTGAAATAAATTAACTTTTAAAATTATTTAATTTAATTATTTTATGGACTTTTGAGTATATAAATTTGGACGGGAATATTTAGTAAATTAAAATAGATATTTTGTTATTTTACCATGCAATTTTTATTTACATAAATTTTCAAACTAATATTTTACTAACTTTATCCTTTTTAAACTAATATATTAGATTATAATGAATTAAATTATTAAATTAAATAATTTATCAAGAATATTACATTTTATGATTTTATAAATTAATTTACTTTATTTTCCTTATGTTTCCATTTCCCTTTTTACCCTTTTTCCCTTTTTTCCTTTTCTTCTCTTCTTTTTCCCTTTTCCCCCTCCCTTGGGTCGCCCGGCCTGCTTCCCCCCTCCTTGCGCGCTGGGCCACAGGCCCGATTCTCCCCCTTCTCCTCCTCGCACGTCCATCCCTTCAACCCAGTCGTCCCTCTCTCTTTTCCCCCTGGACCGGCCGACTTATTTTTTTTCCTTTTCTTGCGCCGGTCTAGCCGTTTGCACACCTCCCCCTTCCTTTCTCTCTTCTGCCACGCCCGACCACCATTTCTGCCATGGTCAAGCACGTCGCCGCCTGCATCTGCCGTCACCTGCCACCGCACCTGCCTCCCTGCTGCTTCCTCTCCCTTCCCCGTCATTTTCTTTCCCATTTCGAGCCAAACCAGCCCCTAGACCACAGCTCACATGCCTCTCCCTTTCCTTCTTCTTCCCTCCCTTTCCCCTGCCAACAGACAGCCCTGCCACCTGCATACACTCGCCGGCCAGCCACCTGCCCCCTCTCTTCTCCCTCTTCTTTTTCTTCATCTCTCCAGCCCTTCATTCCCCATATTTTCGAGCCCTTCTCCTTCCCCGAGCTCCCTCTTCTCTCCTTCCTTCTTCCCCATTTTTTTTCCTATTTTCTCTCCACGCCACCGCCAACCGCCGTTCCAACCACCGCAACTAGCCCCTACGCCGCCTCCTGCCACCACCCCTACTGCCCTGCACCATCACGCCACCCCTCGAGCCCCCTGCACTTCCTCCCTTCTCCACCCCTTCCTTTTTCTCCCTATTTTCTCCCTTACCGCCAAGCCTCCTGCAACCGCCCGGCCACCTTTGCCGCCACCCAACCCACCGTTCGACACCCTGCAACCCCCTCTACCACCCCCATACCTTACTTTCCCGAAAAAAGCCCCCTTAACCCTTCATTTTTCCCTCCTCTTTTCCTTCCTTCTCAGCCCCTCCACCTCCACCTCGGCAGCCAACTTTGCCGCCTCGCCGCCGCCGTCTCTGCCGCCCTATGCCACCGTGAAACCACCCTTAGCCTCCACCTACACCCCCTCTTCACTCCTGCACCATTCCCTTGCCTTGAAACCTCCCCCATCTACCCTCTTTTCTAGCCCAAAGACCCCAACTCGAAAATAACTAATTTTTCCTTCCTTCACCCTCCCCTTTGAGCCTTCCCTTTTTATTTTGCATGCAACTCATGCTGCATGAGCAGGATGAGCTGCTGCATGATTTAGTATTTTAATGCAAAATTTTTAAGGTATAATAGTATTTTAAGTTAACTGTTTTATTAATTAAATGTTATAAAGTTTTATGCTTGGATTCTTATTTCTAACATAATAATGATGGATATTATTTTTAGGTGTTGAGTTGCTAATTAAAGCTTGAATCTTTAACCGAGATACCGGTAATATTTGATATTTTGCGGGATTAAGGTAATCGTTAATCCTCATTTAAATACATGGAAAAATGTATGCTAGCACATTAGGGATTTTGGTATGATTTTATGCATGTTTTGTGTGCCTAGCATGATATATAGATGGTTGTTTATATTGATTGAAAAAAAAGGAAAAGTATGATAGCCTTTGTGCCATGTGTAGGTATGATAATTAAGGAAGGAGGTTGATTATTGATGGAAATGTTAAATGCTTGTTTATGATGTATTATGTTGCTAATGCATGAATAATATTATTGTCTAAGGGTATTTTAATGATATGCTTGTGAAGTATGTGATCTAATATATGTAGTTGCTAATGAGTATTATGTTGAATAATGACAAGTTGGTGGACTTAGATGATAATTATGAAGTACTAATATCATTATTTTATGTAGTGATGGTAAATTCATAAAAATGGTGAATAAAGGGGTTGAGTGGAAATTTTATGAGTGAAAATGGTATTTTGGAAATCTTGTAGTATAGGGGTATTTTGGTAATTTTTGGAGAAAAGGGTAAAGCGGTAATTTTGGAGTCAAAGGGCAATATAGTAATTTTATAAGTGGTAAGAATGGTCATTTTGGAAGTAGGGGTAAAATAGTAATTTTGGATGAAGGAGGGCATTATGGTAATTTTTCAAGTAAAGGGGCATTATGGTAATTTTGGAAGTAGAGGGGTAAAATACTAATTTCATAAGTAAATGGTAATATGGTAATTTTATAAGTGCATGGCAAAATAGTAATTTTATAAGTAAGGGGTATTATGGTAATTTTGGGAGTAAGAGATAAAATGGTAATTTTAAAAGAGAATGGCAAAATAGTAATTTGTAAGAAAAATGGTAAAATAGTAATTTTGGATGAAGGAGAGTATTATGGTAATTTGCAAGCAAAAGGGGTGATATAGTAAAATTGGATGTAAGGGGGCAAAATGGTAATTTTTATAAACAAAAGGATATTATGGCAATTTGGAAGTAAGGGGTAGAAGGGTAATTTTGTAAATAAAATGATGTTTATGGCAAATTTGGGAGTAAGGGGTAACTGGGTAATAATGATAACAACGAAAGATAATTTGGTAATTAAATTATGATTATAGAAGGGCAATTGGATAATTATGATACTAAAGAAGGGTAATTTGGTAAATTAACCAATTAAAGGGCATCATGGTAATTTTAATAATGGAGAAGGGCAATATAATAATTATAAATATGGAGAAGGGTAAATTGGTAATTATAGTTATGACGAAGGGTAACTTGGGATTTATGCTAATTGAAAAGGGTAAAACGGTAATTATAATAATTAAGAAGGGTAAAATGGCAATGATAATAATTGAGAAGGGTAATTTGGTAATTTTGATAATGGATAAGGACGGTTTGGTAAGTTATCCAACTAAAGGGGTAATTGGGTAATTATGACAATGAAAAAGGATAGTTTGGTAATTCAACCAACTAAGGGGCAATTCGGTAACTATGATGATGGAGAAGGGCAATTTGGTAATTAATCGACTAAAGGGTGAGTTAGTAATTATTTAACCTACTAAAGGGGGAAATTGGTGATCATAATAGCGAAAAGGGGTAACTTGGTAATTTACCCAATTAAAAGGCAAGTTGTTAATTGTAATAAAAGAAAAAGGACAAAATAGTAATCTAACCAACCAAATGGGACATATGTTAAGTGTAGCAATTATGAGGGGTGAATGGTGATCTAAAAAGTGTAGGAGACAACTTGATAACCTAAATTGGATAAGGGATAATTTGGTAATTATGCAACCTAAAGGGGAATATGGTAATTTGTCAAGTAAGGAAGGGATGACTTATCAATTATATAAGTAAGGGGTAAATAAGTAATTCGCACCTAACATGTCGTTCTGACTGTGGAATTTCATAATATGATTTAAATAATGCTGATTAGCCAAGTACGAGTAATTGATAATTAGTATGGCCTTAATGGTTTCTCTGTGACAGCTTGGATAACCGTTTGAATAAGAAATGATTAATGATATCAGAACGAATGAAAGCGAATAAGTATCTGATTATCGTGCCTTTTTATGATCACCTTAATTAAGACACTAATACTTAAAGTGAAAGACCTCGAGATCGGGAATGGTGACTCTTTAGGGGTCGCTACCCTAAAGACGTGGTTTAGTCCACGATTATTTTGGTATTTGCTGGTGTGCCTTTGTGCCCCAGCCAGGACCTATATCTTACTCTTTCTAGCTCTACGGACCTAGTTAGGGGGTATGCATACTTATGGATTAGGTGTCCTTGTCGGTAGGGTACTAAGTTAGCTTTATGCACCAGTACGACCAGGGTACCTTTGCGTCCTTGGGTTCGTGGTTGAAGGGTACTGAGTAGCTTATATGCACCGGTACGACCGGTGTACCTTTGTGTCCCGGGTTCTTGATCTCCCGTCCGAGGCAAGTAAATATAATTGTTGTGCTGATTAAGGAAAGGAAAAATACTAGTAACAAAAGTGAAATATTAATGAGCCGGGCCTAGATGACTTATGATTATGAGTACCGATCCACCGGATATAATAGTGGCCCAGGAGCGTGTTGCCCTGGCAAGTGATATTGAGTACCGGTCCACCGGATATAATAGTGGCCCAGGAGCGTTGTGCTCTGGATGATGATACATATATATTCCGGTCCACTGGCAATAATAGTGGGGATCCCGAGCTCAATAAAACCAGTTATGTATGTGAATAAAGTTATGGAAAAATACTAATCACTTATAGTGGAACACCATGTGAGTCGGGGCCAGACCGGTCCACCGACAAATAATAGTGGCCAGGAGCGTCTTGCCCTGGAGATCGGTCCACCGGCAAATAATAGTGGTCAGGAGCGTTCTGCCCTGAGTGTATACTTTCCGGTCCACCGGCTATAATAGTGGGGTTCTCGCACTCACATGGATATAAAATATGAGATTGATTGAATAATGGCAGAATAATGGCTCAAGGCCCAAAGGTATCGATCATGAATTATAACTTGTTATATGTGTGATTGTTATGTATGCACCTCTGATTTTATATGTATATAGCTTGCATTATGTGTTGCATTGCGGGCATGTCTTTAAGTGTGGTATTAAAGGGTTACTCAGTACCGTAGTACTGAAGGGATTCCCTTTGTGGGGCCCCTGCCTATTCAATGGGCAGTGTCCTTGCAGGTCTTTTCAGGTGTTATTCAAGTGGGCTACGGGAAAGAGAGTAAGGAGTTATCCGGTATCGTTAGGGTTTTCTCTTTCTCTTTTAAACTCATGGTTTTAATGCTAATGTTGTTTAAGTAACCATCATTTGTAGATGTTATTCTTGTAAACGATTTGATGCGCTACTCTGATTTATATATATTGAATTCCTTTCAAATTGTATTTCATTTTTCTTAGCCTTAGCACTTGGTACTGGAACGGTATGAGTGAACCGGTCTGGTACTAAGTGTGGCGGTAATACTCCCAGAGTTCACGGTTTATTAATTTGCTTCCGCTAATTTCCTTTTTAATTAACGAAATTTTTCAGTAGTGAATTTTGGGGGTGTTACAGCGCAGGGATTGGAGATCGGGGATTGGGGCGGTTATCGGGGATTAGGGATCGGGTAACGGGTATCAGGGATTTGAGCGGTTATAGGGGATCGGGGATCAGGGATCTGTTATCAGGGATCGAGGATGGAGGATCGGGGATCGGGGAGGGTATGGAGATTCCATCCCCGTGGAGATCGGGTCGGGTTCAGGGATATTTTTCCTTATTAGGTTTGGGGATGGGGATGGGATCCCTGTCCCCAACCTGCCCCGTTGCCATTTCTATTCAACACGGATGTATACATTAACAATATAAGGACAATACAAGGAGCACATCAAACCCCAACTATGACATGTATCCTTACTTTCCCCATAGGTATCTTGTATCCAATTTTATACCCAAGCACAAACTTGCATAATTTTATTTCTCTCAAGAATATCATTTCCATAAATAATTTATTCCATACAACATACTCAATACAAATCATATATAAAGAAAATACAGAGAGAACATAACACCCTAGCTATGACATGTATTCTTACGGAAAAGGACACCAGACTCTATGCACGTAAATTCTATACTTCCTCCGAGATCACCGAAAAAATCACCTATGAAATAAGATAGAATATGATTAGAATTGGAGGTTAAAAATCAAAAGGGATATTATGGTAGAGAAGGGAAAAAATGGAATTTACCGAAGTCGAATGGATTTTGAATTACGTAGATGTGTAGAAATATGCGTGGTGGAGCTATGGTTAAATTTTGGTTGTGTTTGGAGAAGATTTGGGGTAAAAATAAGGTTGCACAACCAAGAAAGAAGTCGCACTAGCAGGCGGTGCAGAAGTTGCACGGCCGTGCAGAATCAAAGTACAACAGGTCGAGAAAAAAGAAAACGCACGGTCAGGCGGTGTAGAAATTGCACGGCCGTGCAGAATCAAGCCGAGAGTAAAAATGTTACATGGTTAGACGGTGAAAGGGTTGCATGGCTGTGTAGCAGGGTATATGAGTGTTTGCATGGCCGTGCAGTAGTTCGTGCACTCTAAAACTTTGCAACGGTCAAAGGGGAAAGAGAAGGGAAAAGAGGCGGCAGTCGGCGGCGATGGACGGCAATAGCGAGAGGGAAGGTCAGAGCGACCTTGGTGGTTGGTCCACCGGCTAAAGGGCAGCTAGTGGTGGCTTGGGTGGTGGATGGGGTGGTGCAGAAGCTGAAAACAGGGAAATTTGAGGGAGAAGAAGGAGAAAGGAGAAGGTCGGGGAGTTGATGGATGGAAATAATATGGAGAGTTGGGGGTCATTTATACTAGTAGATGGCGTGCTAAGGAAGAGAAGAAATGGCAGGGTGACGACGACAATGCCGATGGTTTTTTTTTGCCGAGAAGAAGAAGAAGAAGAAGAAAAGAGAAGACGGGGGGATGGTGATGGTTGAGGTGGAGGGGAGTCCGGCAGGGCACGAGGGGTGATGATGGAGAAGGAGATGTGTGAGGGAGGAGAAGGCGGGGAGAAGAAGAAAGGAGAAGAAAGAAGAGAGTGGCAGACTGGTAGATGATGGCTACAAAAACAGGGCATGTGTAGGGAGAAGAAGAAGAAGAAGAAGAAGAAGGGGGCATGAGGGAGGCAAGTGGATGGTGGTGCATGTGCGGGAGAAGAAAAATTTCTCATGCCAAAGGATTTCAACGCAGAGAGACGCATAGAAAATAAAGGAAAGGAAAAGGAAGAAAATGAAAGAAAGGGAGAAAAGAAAAGGAGAAAGAAAAGGAAAAGGAGGGAAGGTTAAGGAATTAGGATTAGATTAGGAATTTTGGGATTAGCCAAATAATTTAGATTAGCAGTTTTCGGTTTACGAAATTTGGTTTTACCGAATCAAGGTTTTAATTTTGGTTAAAGTTTCAGGATTAAGAAAGTTGGTTAAGGTTACCAATAAGATTTATTGAGATTATAGTCAAATGAAGGCTAAAGATGCGGGATTAGATTAAGCAAATTTTTCGGGTATTATAATATCGATTTGTTCCCAAATAACATATAGCATACATTTTACATGCAAACCATATTCTTAATAATTCATAAACCGAACATCCAAACCATTACATGCCCTAGCATAATACCAAATGTTAACATACTCATAAACTAAATCATGCTTCATTTTCAAGCAATCAACCATGTTCTTAATAATTTAGGCCATTTTTCTCAGAAAATCTTAATTAATTCAATGTGCATCACTACAATGTAAAATTCTCATACAGGAACCTAGAGATTCACATTTGACAAACTACGCAAGTCACATGCCTATTCATGTCACATTTTAACTTAATAATGGCTTACTTGAAACTTAGGTCATTTTTTTCACCACAGGGGAAAACTTTAAGTTGAAAGATTTTAACTTCAAAACCTTAAAAACAAAAATTTAAAACTAAAAAATCATTAAACAACCTTTAAAAATCAAGAACTTGAATTGGGGGAGAAATCAAACTTACCACTTCCAAGAGAAAATAGAGGAAGTGTTGGTTGAAGCAAACTCAACTTCTTCCATAATCTAACTCTTTCTTACTTGAAAATAAGATAAGAGGGAGGTAGAGGAGCGATCATTAGAGTGAATTGAATTTGAATGAGAACTCAAAGTAGATAGGAATTAACACAAGTGCTTGAGATCTTGTGTATTTCAAGGTCTAAAATAAAGGTGAAAAAAAGGGGTGATGAGGGCTATTTATAGCCAACGAACTAGTTAAGGAATGAGTGGGGTTATGCAAAAAAATTTAAAAACCTAATTTTATCATTTGAATATGGGTTGAACGTGCGAATTTATTAATAATAGATTGACTTTCATTTCAAAACTCAAATGGTGGTTTTTTTAGAATGCAAGTCGAGCTCATTCAGAAAATATCAAACACATGAAGGGAAATAGAAGATTGGTGTGAGAATAAATTCTCCCAGCCACGTAGGGACATTCTAAAAATTTAAGCATACTTCCAGAAGTGTGCAGGGGAGAGAGGTATAAGAAGATAAGAGTGAGGTCGTCCTCTCCTCGTTTGTTAAAATAAAACCATTGAATTTGTTTCGGGCATAAATTAATGCTACATAAATGATCAAAATGGTTAAGAATGACTTGGGGTTGAATTATCAAAGTACCATTTTGTTGCAATAATTTTTTTTTAGAAAATCGAGCTTTGAAAAACACTCAATCCGACAGACTAGTCGATTAGTTTGGCCAGACTATTAAATTGTTCTATAAATCAGTCGATCAGTTTTATCAAGCAAAACCCTTAGCTCAAATGACGAGTCAATTGATTGGTTTGTCAAGAAAACTCACCTTAATTAATTTTTTCTAAACATTTCTAAATTCCTTATTACATCAAACACAAGCTATATTTTTAAACACAATATTTTTCCATTTTTTAGAACTCATAAAACTATCGGGTATTATATAAATCCTACTAAAATAAATGAGCAACTATCTCCTCACTACCAACTATCATTGGTGCAAAAGCAAGAAGGTTGGTGAACTCGTTGAAGTGGTCCTTGACCGACATGCTACCCTACCGAAGAGTCAAAAACTCGACATGCTTTACACGACACATGTGCAAAGGGCAATAATGTGCTCTCGAGGCTACCATAAATCCTCCCCAAGCGTCCATCAATTCAATAGCTTGAAGCTAGTATCCTCTCCGCCATTCACCTACCTTTCAATGCAAGTAGAAAGTATCCACGCCTGCCTTCTTCCCATCTAGGAAATAAAAAGTCCTTAAGATCTTCTTTGACTCTTTAATCCACCTTTCTGTCATTTTTAGATCCCAAACTCCCTCAAACACAAATGAGTGATAAAACCCAACCTCTCTAAGATAGTTCTCAACTTGAACAAGTGCCGGAGGTGGTCGTCGTGGCTGTAATTGCGGTTGTGTCACTCTCTCAGCTACTGCAATAAGCAACTCCTTCGTACATGCGAGATTAAAATTATGTGCCATAGTGCTAAAGAAAAATAGAGTAGTAGGGTTACAACCCTATCAAACACAATCAAATGCCACCTAGAGAGAAAAAATAGGATGATACAAGAGTCCTACTCTTAACCTAAAATGCTAACCTACGGCTAAACTCATAAGTCGACCTACAATGACCACTGTGCATTGAATAGAAAATGGCTCATGAAAAGAACATTTCAATACAATGGTACTTGGTAACTTATTAGATACAACTAATATAAAAAACCATCATAGAACATATACAATATATATATATATATATATATATATATATATATATATATATATATTAAAAAAACATGCTACAAGACATTTAAATATACGTACGAGGACCATAATAAGGTAATCATTTAGATAACGAAGTACCACCACAGTCATATACTACTCATAGTCATTCATTTGGAACAAACAGAAACTTACCAAATGAACATCCAAAAGATGCTCTTGGAAGTATACTTAGAACTAACATCACCAAAACCATAATAAAAACAATGGTCACATATCTCATTATCAATACCAATAAATCCTATAACACAAGTAGGCTCACGGGCACAAATAAAAATCCATAACATCATAGGTGGGAATGAAGGTTGCTACAGAATCACAAGTAGACATAAGGGCTACTACTGAAACACAGTATGCACGAGGGCTATTACCGAACCACAGTAGGCATGAGGGTTACTATTAAACTACATGTAGGTACAACAATGACTACTATTGAAACACAGATAGGCATGAATGCTACTACTGACCAATCCAATAATAATTATTTTCTTTTTAATTTATTTACTTGAGGGGTGATCAAATAAATCCAGATACACTAAGATACCTCGGTCATACCAACACCTATGAGAATACAGTATTCTATTGGTTATCGACCCAATGACATAAATGTACATTGATCGCATTGGTACACGAAGGTAACATAGTACCCTAATGACAATGTCACCTAATGCATTAGTATGTATACCCTTTACCAATCTGCAAAGATAAATAGAGTAAGATATAGGGCCTAGCTAAGGTACTAAGGCACACCAGCAAAACTCTATAATCAACCATGGGCTAAACCAAGTCATTAGGGTAGCAACCCCTAAAGAGCTACCATTTTTTATTTCAAGGTATTTCACTTTAAATATTATTATTTTATTAAGGTGACTACAAAATTACATATTAATCATATAGATCTAATTTTTATACTTATCCATATTTACTCATTTCCCATTTATTTAAGATAGCCATAAACATGATCAAAACTAAGGTCAATTATAAAAATATATTAAGGTTATTCTATGCTCAATTATTTTGCATTTGAACGCATTAAGCCTAAAATGACCAAAATGCTGCTGAGATAAAAAATCTCCCATTATCATCATTTTTAATTACTAATTCTATTTTATTTATTTATTTGTTGTAAAAAGGATAAAACACAATAATTAAATTATTTATCATGTAATTAAATTATCATAACACCAAATGACCATTTTGTTATTATTCACGATTCAACACATAAAACCCTATCATTTATTCCTAATACATTTAGAACCACATAATCTTATAATCAAAGATATATGATACACATTGGACACAATTGTCGAGATAAATATCATAACACCCTGAAAATAACCAAATTTCCCTTAGGACACACAACAATAATAATTATCCTATAAATATGCCTAAGAATGCCCAACCTATCATTTACACGTACATATTATGATTAACGTCATTTTAGTAATACTTTGTGTACCTACAATCTTTTTCATAAGATAACATGCTTCTTTTTACAGATTTACATGGTAACAGTAATAAAGCACATAATTATGATACAATGAATCATGCTTAACAAATTTTATACATAAAAAATTATAATATGTTATCATGCAATATTTCCCATTTTATTATAGTACACAAATTTACGTGTTTTCCAACAAAGCACAAACTATTCGTATTCTACTAAAATTATGAAGGCCCCGTTGATCAAGCTTTAGTACCTACAAATAATACCATAATTACAGTATTAATATTTAACAAATAAAATAATAATTATAATATTAAAATATTTATTATCCATAATTACCAAAATCCCCTTACTATTAAAAATGGGTACCTACAATTTTAAAAGGAAAAAATTCCTCACACTGCCATGTAGGGTGAATTTGGGCCTCACGAGGGGGTTAGACGATTGAGGAATGGGCTAGGTTAAGTAGAGGGGGTGGAGATGGTGGTTATGGTTAGTGCCGGTTTGAACGGTGGAAGTTCTAAAGGTCGTGTGTGGTGTGATGGGATGAGGGCTGCAACGAGGGAGGAAAGGATGGTGGATGATGGTGTTAGGCTTGACGGGGAAATTTAAGAAGGACGGAAGAGAAGAAAGGGTGGAAGGGAAGTGTTGGTTGTCTCAGTTGGATGCGAGGGAGGTGATGTAGGAGGCTATAGGCTATGAAAGGGAGGTGGCGCGGGAAGGGTAATGGTTGCGTATAAGGTGTTGAAGGAAGGGTTAGAGTAGCGACAGTTTATGTTGTTGCTTAAGGTTGTGCTATGATACAAGCAGCCGAAGGAAGGGGAGGTGCTTCTGGGGTTTTGGCCATGGGGGAAGAAAAGGAAGGAGTTAGGCGATGGTGGAGGATGGTGGTGCAGGGCGATGACCATCAGGCAGAAAGAAACTAGGGTAGGGAGGTGGTGGAACACAAATAGAGCATTGGTGATGGTTGAGCATGGTGGTGAGTGGCTCGCAAATGGTGGAGAGGGTGTGGGTGCTTGTTGATGGATTAGGGTGGTTTTGCCGAGGATCCCACACGAAAATGGAGGGACAAGAGGAAGAAGAAGGGTGGTAGATGGTTGAGTAATGGCTGGTGATGAAAGATGGCGACGGGTGGTGTTGGGGTTTTTTGTGAAACCAAACAAAGCCGATGAGGGGACAGGTCTATAGGTTGGTTTGGTTGAATTGGAGAGTAAGGAATGTGTGCATGTATGTATGTATGTATGTATGTATGTATATGTAGAGAAAGGGTAAAGGAATTTGGTTCGACAGAGGGTGAAGTGATGGTGATGGGGTAGTGGGTTTGACAATCTAGTTCTTTTGGGTAAGGGGTTGAAGCACAATGATTTTACGAGGGGGGTATGGACAATTGAGTGAGGTAAGGAGGGAAATAGGGATAGTGTTATGGGGAAAGGGCAAGTTGCATGGCAGGGGATGCATGTAGTAGAGGGGGTTGGCAGGTAGGATAAAAGTTTATTTATTTTAGTTTTAGGTTTAGTTTGGATAGGTTAGTGTATTGCGTAGGAAAAATATATTGAACAAAAATAATTGGGTTTATGATAGGTTTAACAAGAAAGAAAGAGGTAAAATAATTGGGGAAAACATTTAATAAATTATTTGGGTTACAGGTTAAAGGTAAATAATAACTAAGCCAATGTTAATGGGTTAATTTTGAATAAAAGGCTAAATATCCAAAAACAAATGTTGCAAAATTCCGCGGCGTTACATTACCACCATTTTTAATTTTAATAATGTGTTCACTACATCAAAGCAATAATTAATATATATTTATACTAACGTAATTATAGATACTATCATTCATAACATAGTGTCGTGGTAAGTTTATCCTTGTTCTAAATATACTTGTATCTTAGGATAATTATTGATAATGTACCGATGAAAATCATTCATCTTCTTAGTAGATAAGCCACCCCTTATAGTCTTATAAATAAGGCAATCTTGAGATTGGAAAACTGACAATTGATAACCCTAGACAAATGCATCCTCGTTTCTTTCTACTATGTTAAACCTTGTACCAATACCTTGCATGTATAAAGAACATAAATTCACTACCTCGTGAGCTACATAACCTTCAGTAATGGAACCTTAGACCAAGCATAGATTCTTATGTACTATTTTAAGTTGTTTAATTTTCTCTTAATGGGATACACCCATATACCATACATAGATCCACCCAGTCATGCATCTCTTGGGAATTACAATATTAGGTGAATCATAATCCTACAGAATGCCAAAGGAAACACCCATTCAATTTTACAAGAGAGGACAACAACATGATATTTTGTCATCTCCAAATCAGATAATTGAAGTGTTATCGAACAAACTTAAATAAATAAGTTATATAGTTCAGCGGTAGCATTGACAACCTATTTGTTTAAAAATCCACAAACCCTGACTGCTAATTAATGGACATTGTATTATCACTCGACGATTATGTAACTTTATCCCTCTAATCTTGGCATCCCTACCAGTAACATTCTTCCTAAGGTTTTCAACAAACCTATCAATTAGATTTAGATGCTTCAAAAATCTCAATAACTTCCTACAATCATCAGATGAAATAGTATATTATGTCGTGGATTTCATCAACTTGGTTCCCTCATAATATAAATGTAACTCATGTTTGGTGTTCAAACCCTCGAAATCACGCCTTACATTGTCGATATCTTTTGACTTCTCGTCATCACAAATTGTTGTGAGCAAACTGGATCAAACATTTTTTATCAACATGCATTAGATCCAAATTTTATTTCAGCAAATAGGATAAGAAAAATGTTAATTCATAAAATATGATATTCTTCTTCCAGTTCAAGTCATCACCACCTATCTTCCCCTTTTGATGGTCGAAATGTTTTTCAGGTAGATATTATGTAATGTGAAATATCATTAACTAATAATTTCATCAGGGGAAACTTCTTTTCAAGATTCTCATTGAACAAATGATTTCTCCTTAATGGACAACTCATGGGGAGGAATCATTTATAGAAAACATAACCGATATTTTGCCTTAATCTCATGCGAGGAGTGTCTTTATTATAGTTTCAATGTGCTAAATACCCTTGACAATACCACCTTGACGTATACAATCAAGATGGAAAATTGTTAATGGTTTCAAGTAGTGCTACGCACATTTTGAAAACCTTTTTATCAATTGCATCTCTTGTATCGACCCCTAACATCCACAAATCTTTCAACTCATCAAAGGTTGAAGGAAGACATCAATATCCATCCCAAAATAACTCATATAGGTAATCCACAAAGCCAACATAAAAAATAGGTATTTCATGCACAACTACATAGGTAACTTATAGGCAGCCAACATAAACGATCACATGCTATATTTGAAACTCATGCCAGGTAGATTAAAATCGAATTGAACCTTATTCTATCCCCAATCATACATTTCAAGGATTAATTGTGAAATCTAGATAACTAGCGTCAAAATGCTTTTCTGTTTCATTGTTAATTGCATGAAGGAATGTCCTTGATTCTATTGAATGCCTCTTCATATGCTACCTCATTTCATTAGTCGTGTGTCGGCAAGCCTATAACCTCTTCACCTCCGAGTCAGTAAAGTACCACGTGACTTTATAAGGTATTTTATTCCCTATCGTAGCTTCATCTCTATAATAAGAATTACCACATATAGGCCAATTGTCTTGATTAATATTTTCTGTTAAATATAAAGCATGATTGTATTTTCACACATGAATGTCTTCATACCCTAAGCCAAGATTGATCGTCTCCTTCTTTGCCTCTTAGTGTGATTCGAGTAACTTATTCTATTACGGAAGGGCTTTTTTATCAACTTAAAAAGCCCATTAGAAGAATTATTTGTCCAATTATTCAACATCTTATGATGCATAAACTTGACTAAAAAAATTAAAGACAATATTTTCTTACAATGAATATATAATTCACTCTCTATTTCTTAGAATAGGTCGTCATAATAAAGACCGGTTCCATTTTTGGCTTAGTCATCATTTATATGACCATGTGGTTCATTATTTATGTCGTTGTCTTCCTCACCTCCACCCAAAAAATCACCCAATAGTTATTCCCAAATTATTCCATGTATATACCAAATATGAGAATGAAAAATAAATAATTCAATTCCCATTCTTAATCCTTAATTCTCAAACTCCCATTTTCTCGTATCAAGCTATCCCTAAATGATGCATTTGAATTTTTGGATATCTAGTCCAATTCTTGGCTCGTTAATTTTTTTGCATAGGGATGGGAATCAGGTGGGTTTTACCAAAAAATTAATAGGTTTTATCCATTAGGTATACTAAGAAATTTGGGTAAACAGATTGGATATGAGGGGTAAATAATTCTTTGGGTTTGCGTAAGGATATAAGTACATGGTATGGATATGGGGGGGAGGTATCCAAATCCGTACCGCCTTCTATACTCGTAGTAAAAAGACTACTTTACCCTTTATCTAAATAATACAACAATACATCTACTAAGGTTTGAAATATAAATTAAACAAAACCCTAAAAATCTAATATAAAAAATTAATTAGACCTCTTCAATTTTAAGCGACAATGATTTTGTTGAAGCATTGATAACACCTGACCCCGACCCTCGTCGTGTTCATTCCTCAACCACCTCGTGCGTCCCTTCCCTGGGTCCCAATTCCCATTCCCATCTCCAATTCTCCTTATCCAGCTCCACCCTCCCATATTCAATCATCTCTGGTCTCCCTTTCTTCGCCCCTTACTGACGGCTCTATAACTAGCACTAGCTATTTGCCTTCAAGGCCTTGTAATGTCTGTCCAACCTGTCTCTCAACTTCTCCTTCTCTCAATCATTTGTTGGCTAGAGGTCTTCATCACACCATAAAAAACTTGCAATCGACTGGCCTATCACTATCCATATTTCGCCGTGCCACTATCGTCACATCTCGTCAACTAACCTACATCCACCCATCATCGACTATGTTATACAAAGTTTTCGTTTGGCCTCCTCCTTCCCTCAGTTAGTTAACCATTATTTTTATTCTCAGGCCCTCACTTCTCAGCCAACCGATCAAGCTCATTGCCGAAAAGGATGACCTTGGACTTCCGAGCAGGCTAGCATGCATGCAACATGCAAGTGTGCTACCGGTTCGCAAATTGGGTAAGATTTTAATTTTTTCTTCTATGGCAAAGAGGCCCTCATTACTTTGGAAGAATCTAATTGCTCGTTGAAAAAATTTGGGAAGATATCATAGATATATTGCTAAATATTTTCTATCTAGCTTGTCATTTGTTGTAGCTAACTAGCTGTCAGCCATTTTAAGTTAATTATTCCAGAGAGTGTTTTGATTGGATGGAACAAGATGTTATATTTAAGTTAATATCTACTATCTAATCTTAAGGTTCTTAATGTTAGCAAATAATTATGTAGGTGAATTTTGTATAATTAAAAAACTTGGCACACAAATGAGTTATGGTAACAAATAAACAAGTTATAGAAGGCACCAAGCTAATTTTAATCTATTGGAAAACGAGTTTGATAAATAATGGATTTATCCATCAGATGACAAGTTATTCGATGGATATAAAATATCAATCAGATATAAATATGAATAAAGTAATAGATAGCTGCCCAAATATAAATACAAATATAAATATTTTTTATCAAATTCAAATATGGATAAAAAATATTGGATCCATGTTTGTCCCATTCCCGCTCTATTTTTTAGGGGTGGGCACCGAGCTAAACCCAGACCAGATCAGCCCAACCTGAAGACCCATTTTTATGTAAAGCACGACCCAGAACCTATACCGGTTTAAAAATAGGTTGCGCCTGGACCTAAAACGTTAAAATTGGATTAAATTCAGGCTGACTTATTTTGACCATGTTTTCATATTAACCCTATTTCAACACGTTTTTTACTCGGTTTAGAAACTAGCCCTGTTTCAAACATGTTTTAAAGTTGATCCTGTTTCAACCCTTTTTTGACTTGGTTTCGAAACTAAACTTGTTTCGACTGTGTTTTAATCCAACTTTACAACTCAACCCTTCTTTCATCCAAATTTTGGCATCAATATAGATTTTATGGACTCATTTCACGCACACAAATATTCCATTTGTCCATAACAATGTTCTCCAAATAGAAATAACTATGTTTTGAAAACATAACAAGATAAAAACAAAGAAAATATAATGTAATTACATAAACTATGGAGGATGATAACAAAACCACAATGTCCTCCCAATCGAAATAACAATCTACCATATAATATAAAAATAAATTATACGTAAAAGAAAATACAAAGTCTTCAACGCCATCATTCATTTCAAGTAACATATACCACACTAGCCTCCACATTAGCTTTGTTTTCCACATCTATTCAAATTTAAATGTAAATAAATTAGTAGTTAATAATGACATTATATTAAACATAATTGATAAATGATTAGATAGTATAAAGAAATACTAAATTAATCAAATAAATCAAAAGAAAATAAAGCTCAATTGATTACTACCTTTCTCTATTTCATCCAACTCCTCCAAGGCTTTCTCTACATCAACTTTTTCTCTTATATTTTTTGTTCGAATCCAATCTCAAGTACATATAAGAGCTTGTATGGTCTAAATTCACACAAAAAATAGTAAAAGTAAATAAGCAAGTAAATAAAATGCAACCGCATTATTAGATTAAATAAATAAATATATTAATGTAAAGAAAACATCACCTTTGGTGTTAGAGAGCCCTAAATTCATCCAAGTGGCAAAGATTCCGATGCAATTGTAGATACCAGTACAACAAGAATATCACGCGTAATACATGAAAGGATCAGATATCTAAGGCTTTGTATTTTCTGCCACATTAGGACATCTTTTTCTTCATATTTTGCCTTTTCTCTTCTAAAAACCTATCAAGCTCTGTTATACTAGAATATACTCCATCCACCCTCATCTTTTGCTCTAACACATTTTTTTAATAGCATCGACACTATCCTTACTCGTATGAGGATCAAAACTTGGCCTAGAACTTTTGTCAACTATAAATGAATCATACTTCCTCCCGTAATTATTAAACAAGTCAACATCAGATTTCTTGATTTTTCTAGCCAATCTCTCCCCTAACTCTTCACCGTACATCCTATAAAGAGTAATTTTTAATTCTAGAAACCTCATACTTTGATCTAACATGACACCCAAGTATATCAACATGTTCATCTTCTCTATGCCACCTCATTACTTGTCAAACTTAACTTTCATTTGAAGTGTCATGTTTCTAAAGTCATCATTCACATCCATGATCCATTGATTCAACAACTCAAACATACGAACAATATTAAAGAAAATAAGATTACTAGTTATATACAATGAACCAGAAACCATAACAGTCAAGTCATAAAACTCCTTCAAGAAAATAATAAGGTGATCAATTTTATCCAAATCCTCATTAGTGAGGGGCCAAACAACGTCAATATCATGTATTAACTCTACAAGGAGCTTCATCCTACAAAAAACACCCCTAAATTTTATAGCAACAACCAACATAATATAGGTGGAATTCCACCTAGTAGGCGCATCAAGAGACAAAGAAGCTTTGCACTCAATTTTACACTTTTAAGGATTTTGTTTACATATAATCAATCTAGTAGGAGAATATCTAATATGCTTAATAACATCCTGATCCAATCAATGTAATGAATAAGCTCCTTTATATCACTCCATAAAATCAGATTGACTATGTGTGCAACACATCTCATGTGTAATTATTTACCATAACCAATGCCACCATCTTTTTTCACTATAATTTTCAAATAAACACAAGCAACATAGTTGTAACTCGAATTATCTACAGTGATAGTAAATAATTTTTCCTTTAAACCCCCAAAGTTTATACAATCTTCAATTACCCTACCAATCGATTCACCTTTATGACTAGATGTAGGACAAAAATTTAGAATTCTTTTTTGCATCCTCCACCGATCATCTATGAAATGGCAAGTTAGGCACATGTAATTAATTCTCTAATTAGAAGTCCATGTATCAATAGTCACATAAACTCTATCACACGAAGTACTAAGCAAAACATTAAATCTCATTTTTTCACTAATATATAACTTATATATAATGTGTGTAATATCAGTGCATGAAGGCATATGAAAATCGAGGACAAGCAACATACATCACTTTTCTAATACCCCTCTTCTCCGTAAAACTAAAAGGCAATTCATCAATATCAATCACTTCACTCACAACTTCTCTATGTTCATCTAGATAAACAGGCTTATACCTCAAAGTAGTCTCTTGCATATAACCACCAACAACAAGGTCAGAGCATAGATGAGATTGTTTACCTTTTACCTTGTCCCTTTTATGATGATTACATACACAAATTTCTACATATCTTTGTAATTTTTTGTGCCATTCTTGTAGGTATCTCCTGAAAAAGTTGCCTTATGATTCCAATAAGCGCCCCTATTTCTATCTTTTCTCTTCACATATCAATGACCTTTTATTGGCTTCTTATGTCTACAATTTGCTGCCTCAACGTCAAGTAAATCAAGGTCTCTGTCTACCTCCATTTATTGAGTTGAAGTATCGTCAATTGTTGTAGGAGGATCGATGGATCCAGATGCTAAACATCACCTTTTGGATATGATATCTATAACACCCCAAGTCAATACGACAACGTTGGGGTTACCTTGGAGTGCTTTTGAATTGATTGAATGACCCTATGGATCAACACGAGTCATCTCAGCATGATTTTTTCCCACCCACGTACTTCATGAGAAATTTTTAGAATTTTTTTGAAACTTTCCAAGAGGGCCACCCATCATAAAAATTGATCCACAACCATTATGCTTAATTGTGAAGTTATTAGGACAGAATCACTAAAAAGATGGTATGCCTTGTTGATATAAGTAGTCAGATCAATCCTTATAACACTCTGCTCAATTTGGGTATTACATTCACCTCTACTCAGAGAACTCAATGTCCTCGTTGTGCCTCAACCATTAACAGTCTTAATATAATTTATCTCAAGAATCGTCTTGCTAGGTGGTTAACTGATTCATCAAAGTTTAGCTCACAGTCGCAGTTTTGCTCTGATACCATTTGTAACACCCTCGAGTCAATACAACCACATGGGGGCTACCCTAGAGAACTTTTGGATTGATTAGATGACCCCACAGATCAACACAAATTCTCTCAGCACATTTTTTTTTTCACTTATGAGCTTCTTGATAATTTTTCAAAAAGTTTTTGAAACTTTCCAAGAGGGTCACCCATTTTAAAAATTTATCCATGGCCAACACACTTAACTGTGGAGTTCTTAGGATGGAATCACCAAAAGAATGGTATACCATGTTCATATAAGTAGCCAGATAAATCCTTATAACACTCTGCTCAAATTTGGGTATTACAATATCGGAGCTCGACATCTAAAAGAAAAGAAAAAGAACAAATTTTAGTATAAAAATAAGTAATAACATATAATAATGTTTCAAAAGAAAGGGAAGCAAGCCCTAAGCTATTAACTTACACTACGTGAAAGTTGAGTTAATGAATCCATGGATTAAGAAAGGGAGTATGGTGGTGACTATCGTATTTCCATTTGGTGTGCCGTGTGTGGGAACTAGGACAGACGATTGAACGAGGCCAGGAGAGAAAGGGGAGTCGAAGTTGAAGGCTTGAAGGAAAAGAATTCAAGGTAGTCTAAGCCATGCATGGGAATGGGCTTAGGACAGTGAGGAGTGAGGAGTGGACCAAGAAGGACGGAGTCACAGAGTAGTCGAGTTGGACAGTAATCCGTTAGACTAGTGTAGTGATTAGTGAACACGGGGATAGGGAAAAATTATGGATCATTTTTGGGTTGCCCATAATTTTCAAGTTAGACCTTGATAGGATTAGAATACCTAATTTTTTGAAATTCTCGTCCTATAATTTGAATAGTTTTAAATTATAGTATGGACTTAACCCATTTACCTGGTTCGATCCGGTCTAAAGTTCCAGGTTGACCCTAATTATACAGACCCCTACTATTTATAACATATCATTATATGTGGTTAGGGACGGAACTAGAGCTTCCTCATAGTGTCTTGGGATACCACGGTGCCTTAGCAGGAAGGTGTATATGTGTTTATTTTGCAGGCATTAAATAAATATTATATATGAATGACACCATATTAGTAATTTTAGATAGATGAGCGGTTAAGATACTTAGGTCCCTGCATTTTCGATTACAAGGTCCCAAGATCAATCCCTTATATGACTATTTTTTGAATTATTTCTATAGGCAAAATGACGTCATTTTGCTTTTTCCCCCCACCCTTATCCGTACCTGCAGACTCGTATGTCCGTCGTCTCCCTCCCTCAATTTCTTTGACCTTTTCCGCCCTCCTCATCCCTTGACCTTCTTCTACTTCTTTTAACCCTTCTTCCACTACTCGATGTTACTGCCTTCGGAGATCGCCGCTGGCCACGCCAAACTCCATCTACGACGACAACGTTACTTCCTCTTCTTCATCCTTCTTCTACTTCATCCCTCACAGTCACTTGTCTAGTCGTCCTCTACTTGGTGCTAAATGTAGCGGTTCACCATCGCCGCCCTTGCCCGACCTTGTGCAAGGTCTGACTGTTATTGCCTATTGCTTGTTGCTGCTGTCATCTCTTGTTGTGCCCGTCGAACGAAAACAATTAAGGATTGAGGAAGGCAATGTAGGAATCCACAATAGGAAGTCAGTTGAGGATTGAGGATGGTAGGATTTTCTTTAATTTTTGGTTAGCTAAATTGTTAGTGATAAATTGTGAGAAGTTAATTAATTTATATCTATTTTATTAATTGGTTAGAATTTTTAGTTTATAGAAATTAGAATGTATAAACCCTAATTAATTTGGTAAACCCTAATTTACTAATTTGTTTGTTAATAGATTGAATTGTTTAATTGATTAGTTAATTAATGTCCCAATTTAGGATGCAACGATACTTTTCAAGCCACCCTAAAAACATCTACCATGATTCTAATTCTATTAGTCAAGTTGTGTTACTAACTTTCGAAAACCAAGTGCTCCCATCTTCAAGCCAACCATAAGAATCAAGGTTCACTAATAAAGGTAAAGTTGATTTGGAAACTCTAGAAGCAAATCCAAGTTTAAGAAAAAATATTTTAGATATTCATTCAAATATTCAAGATGATGTAAGAAGAGTTTATCTTTGAAAAGGTCCTTATTAGCCTCATACTCATAGCTTTCCTACCAAGGTTATCGGTGGGAAAAATCATAGATTTATTTCATCTTGGTTTGATGAATATAATTTGTTGGAATATAGTATAACTAAAGGTGCTGCATTTTACCTATCTTTTTAATTATTTAAAAGTTAATTTGAAGCTGGTGGTGATGATTTTGTGGGAAAATGATTTATACACTGGAATAAAAAAATAAAGGTTTGAAGTTCATGTTGGTAGTTCTAATAGTCCCCAATTTAAAGCTACTAGAAAATGTGAAGATCTTATCAAACAAATGCAAAGCATTGAATCCTGTGTCATAAAATAGTTCAAACAAGTCAAATCAAATTATCTTATATGTTTAGATGTATCTATTATGGCTGTTAGATTTCTTCTTGAGGGGGAGATGACATTTAGAGGACATGATGAGTTAGAATATTCTCTAAATCGATGTAACATTCTTCATATTCTGGAGGCTTGAGGTATAATAATGAAGCTATATCTAGAGTTGTGTTAGGAAATACTCCAAAGGATAATCATAATACTTCACTTGAGATTTAGAAGGATATTAATTATGCATTTGCATGTGAAATAATTAATGAGATTATTATTGAAATTGGATATAATTTCTTTGACATATTAGTGGATGAAGCATGAGACGTAGCAAAGAAAAAACAAATGGGTGTTGTTTTGTGTTATGTTGATGACAAGGGTTTTGTTATGGAAATGTTTGTTAAGATTGTACATGCCAAATATATAACAACTTTATCACTTAAGGCTGAACTTGAATCAATGTTGAGTTAGTATGGATTGTTTCTATCAAAGTTACAACGACAAGGGTATGCTGGAGCTATTAATATGTGAGGTAAATTTGGTGGTTTGAAAATATTGATTCATAATGAAAACCCTTGTGCCTATTATGTTAATTGTTTTACTCATCAACTTCAATTAGCTCTCATCGTTGTGGTAAAATGTCACAATGAGGCTAGTTGTTTTCTTAGCAATGTCGCACATGTTGTGAATATTGTTGGATCATTCAATGAGCATCACGATTCTCTTCGAGATAAAAAAAAAACTTCTTATATGGCAAATACATTGGAAGAAGACTTGATAGAATATGGTTGGGGATTGAACCAATAATATGTTATTGTAAGGGCTGGTGATACTCATTAGGGTTCTCATTTAAGGATATTTTTGAGTCTCAAAATTTTTTTTTCTCCTATGATCAAGGTTGAAGACTTGGAAGTTGATGGGACATTTGATAAAAACGAGGATGCTACATTCTTATTATATGGATTACAAACTTTTGACTTTGTTTTCATGTTATATTTGAAGATAAATGTTATGGGAGTTATAGGTGATTTATCTCAGGCATTGCAAGAGAATGATCAAGCCATTTTGAATGCCTTGACACTTGTTGAAACTGCTAAGGAAAATGATGAATGAGAATGTACGTTGAATGAAGTTGTTTTATTTTGTAACAAAAGAGACATTGATGTGTCCAACATGAATGAACAATGTGTCAAGGGGAAGAGATCAACATACCAATGCCAAGCTCTAATCGTCACAAATCTACATCATCATAAATATGGTTGTTTCTATAGTGTTATAGACTTACAACTAAAGGAGATTAATTGCAGGTTTGATGTGGCGACCACTGAAGTGTTGTGTTGTGTTGCATGTTTGCATCCTTCATCATCGTTTGAAGCTTCTAACAAGCAATCTTTAATTAGCTTGACCGCTTTTTATCCTAATAATTTATCTAATGTTGATGTTATGGTATTAGACAATCAATTTGAGAATTATATTAAAAATATTTGATCAGATAGCAGATTTCATGGTTTGAAAGGATTTGTTGATCTTTCAAGAAAACTTGTGTAAACTAAGAAGTATAAGACACATCATTTCATTCACAGGCTTGTAAAATTGGTTCTAATTTTGTAGGCAGTAGTTGTAAGCGTCAAACGAGTATTTTCTGCAATGAATTTCATCAATGCTACGTCATGGAATAAAATTTGTGACCAATGATTTTAAGATTGTCTAGTAATATTTATAGGGAGAAGTATATTTAATTCTACTAGCAATTATATTATCGTAGATCACTTTTAAAATATGAAAAATTAGAAGAATAATATTATAAAATTATATAAAATTTTATATTTAAGTATAATATATTAATACTATTTAAAATTATTATTTTATATAAGAACACCGTAGAATTTTAATTTTAGCTCCGCTGATACCGAGTGCTCGGGCAAGAAAAACATGAAGAGAAAAATGGGAAAAGGGGAACTAGGTTAGGGTCCGGGGCCGTTTCTTTTGTTTCTCTTCCTCTACCGGTCCGATCTTTAGCCTGCGTCTTCAACCCGAAGGAAATTCTCTCTCGATTACTCGCTAGCTTCAGGCGCCGTCTCGATCATAAATTATGGTGAGAGGATCGATCGAGAGGTTAGTTTCTAAGTCACTTCACGTAGCTGGGAAATGGCAGCAACAGCAGCTTCGTCGTCTCAACATCCACGAATATCAGGTGTTTCACTCTAACCTGTTTTCGTCTTTGATTGCGGTTTGGCTGGCGGGATAATCTGGGGAAAAAATTACAGATTAGTTCTAACTGTGAGGAGAATAACCCTTTGTTCTAACGACGCTCCCCTACAATTTTTTTTCTTTGATTTAGAGTTTCAATTCGACAAACCATTTATTGTCATTGACCCTCAAATTGAAGTCTTGTTTTTGTAGTTCGTTTATGTTTTTTTGATCGAGTTAGAGTTTCTATTCGACATATCATTTATGTTCATTGGCCCTCAAATTGAAGTCTTCTCTTTGTAGTTTGTTTGTGTTCTTTTATGTGTGACGAACTTCTATGTAGATTATGATTTCTATGGAATTTATCCCTGACACCCCCTCTTCTTATCATTTGGGGCGGATAATTGCAGTAATTTTCTTACTGAAATCTCTTAGATATTGTTTTGGGTGGAAAGTTCTTAGATAATCACAGTAAATATCTCTGCACGTACATTTTTAAGTGATCCTGAGGCTCCGTTTGGATTGGGGTGAATCGAGGTAGGGGTAAACATTAAAAATTAACCTAGGTGAAGGGAATTGAGGTGAATCGGGGTGAATATTTTAAAATTCTGTTTGGATGATATTAAACTAACCTGGGTGAATCGGGGTGAATGTTTTAAAATTTTCGTTTAAATTGAGGTAAATGAAGATTATAATAATAAAATAAATGATATTTATACCCTTATATTAAATAAATAAGTCATATTGAGGGGTATTTTAGTCCTATTAAGTCAAAAATTTACTTATTCTTTCACCTTCACCTCCGTTACCCCCGAAATCGGAGGTTAATAAAAACGAGGTTAATCGAGGTGAAACATTAACCCCGATTCACCTAGGTTAAAACATTAACCTGATAGCCAAACGGGGTGAATCAATTGATTCACCTCCGTTCACCTCGATCCACCCCAATCCAAACGGGGCATGAATGTTTTCCCTATGCTTATGGAAATGCCGGACGATGTAAGGTCTGATTATCTTTTTTCGTTTTCTTTGTGGAAGTACAGGGCGCTGATTTAATGAGCAAATATGGCATCAACGTTCCTCGAGGAGTTGCAGTATCTTCTGCCGATGAGGTCCAGAAGGCCGTCAAAGATGTATTTCCTAACCAAGATGAGGTATTTTTTGAAGCCTGCTTAATGAATCTGTTGTGCAAGATTGGCTTGTACGTTTTTCTACTGCTCCGAGTAATCACTTCAAAAACACGTACTGCCCTTTCTTCCACCAGCTATTCTGGTTTGGATGGGCTGCGGTCTAATACCTCATTATATGTTAGTCTTACTTATAGAGATACACTGTTCAAATGTTTGTATGTATTGACATTTTGATCAGCGACCACAAAAGCAAAATTTATTTTGTTGTGCAGGTAGTTGTTAAGAGCCAAGTCCTGGCTGGTGGACGAGGCTTGGGAACATTCAAAAATGGTTTCAAGGGCGGGGTTCACATTGTTAAGGCTGACCAAGTTCAAGAAGTAGCTGGTACTGTACTGATGCTCTCTTTCATGCTGGATGTTATTTTAGTACTTAATATTTGAATCTAAATTGGCAAAAAGTGTTCTATTAAAGTCTGCTTCTCTTTTATTGATTTTCTTTTCTTTTGGATCTTTTATTTGTGCGTGTTACTAATTTACCATTTGCCTGAGCCCAAAGTTTAATTTGTTACTCATGCTCAGAGGCCGTGGATTTTTAATTATGGAATAATATCAAAATACTGAACACCTTTAATATAGCACCACCAAAGCTCCTTGGCCATGCTCGAGTGTGGCATGCCAGGGCATTTCTGTGTCACTGGTTCTGTTGTTAGTGTTCTGGGTGTTAGTAATGGTGACACTTGGGGAAGAGTCTTCTCTTCCTCTTTCATCGCCACTGCTTCCTTCTCTCTCAAACTTGGTAAAGTTCCTCTGCATATCTGGTTGAAAAAGCTTGATAAAACTACTGGTTCAGAATCAAAGCAAAATTGTTTTCTATTCGGCAAATCTTGTGCGTATGATAAGAGAAGAATCATTTGCTTGATTGTTTATCTATAGCTACAGTGTTGATTGTTTTGGCCCACCATGCTATATAGGCTTGTTGCATCACTTTGGATATTTTGAAGGAAAATTTCCTCAAGTTTAATAAAAAGTTTATCCTCATATGCTCATGAGATGAGTGACATGAGTCATGCTGATTTTGGTACAGGATATATATTATAGTCTTTTCTTGATTATTCTTTTCTTCAGGAAAGATGCTTGGTCAGATACTGGTCACGAAACAAACTGGTGCACAGGGTAAACCTGTCAACAAGGTTTGTATTGGTTCAATTTCAGCCTAATATTTTGTTATCAAACTGGTAATTTGACTTGTGAGCTAGCTGGGAATTGTATATGTACTTGGTCAAAAACCCACTCATAGCACTGAATAATCTGTCATTTGAGCACGTTGCTTGTTTCTTTGTACTAGGCAAATTTTCTGGTCCTTAGTGCACATTCTTTTGCAGTAGCTCTGCGTTCAACTCCCAGTTTCAGCCTAGTGACTAGCTTGATTAATGGCTCTTGTGAAATCCCAGTTTCAGCTTAGTGACTAGCTTGATTAATAGCTCTTGTGAACTGGGGGGAGATGGTTCATGTTTTGTACTTTCTTCCTTGAACACATAAAAGCTGTTCTGTAAATTACGCAATTAAATTGTAGTTAGTGTTGACTGTTGCCGTTGAGTAAATGTGTTATGGACCTTATGATCAGGCTTCATTGTAAATAGTGCTGACTGTTACTCTTTTGTAAGTTTGTTGCAGTATCAGGGCATAAAAGATGATTTATAAATTTGTCCTATCACTGTTTTTTTAATTGCTTTGCTATTAATAAAAGACTTTATATGCTTTATAATTTTTGAAGGTTTACTTAGAAGCCATAGTGCAAATTTTCGATATCTATTCAATTATAATAATGCATTGTATACTCACTAATTAATGTCCTAATCCAAAAAGAACGAGCCTAGTGTTTAATAAATGTCCATTCATGATATATTCCTTTTGCTTTTTATTTCGTTTGTCAAACAAACACTTGAAAACAGATTCATGTTTGTTGGCTTTATCAGACCAAATGACTGACTTGCGAGCATCACCTCTTTTTGGTGCAGCTATAAAAGCAACAGGGAGCATGAATACAAACATAGGGTACTAAAGAAGAAAATATTTACGAACTTAGAAAATGGCTGGGAGAAACAAGCCTGCATGCCTTTTATTTATTCAACTTAGAAATGATAAGTAGGTTGACTGTGAGAAAGAGGATCTTTTTCATTGTATAAAAAAAATTGTTATCGGTAACTCAATGAGAGCTTTATTAGTTTTTTTATACCTTATGATAAAAGAAAACAAATGAAGAATCACACATCAATAGAAAAAGGTATTTGGTTTCAATAGAAGCAGATGACAGGAAATTCTAAAAGCGACTTGGCAGAAATATTAGTTATCATGCTTTTGCTTTGGGGATCCCAAAATTTAAAATGGATTAAGAATAAAGAAGATACTTGGCGAAATTGAAAGTGGTTAGGGATGGAAAAGAAAAATGATTGAAGCCCAGATGAGAGAATATGAGCACATCAAACGTTTTTTTTTTAATTATTTCTATTGTTGTAATTTCTGGCCCCTTTATGTCATGTTAACAGTGGTTGGTTGTGCTTAAATTCTGTTTGTTGTTAACTCCATAATGTTGCTGCAATGGTATGTATCTAGCGACAGTCATGTTTCTTATAATGGTTTATCTTACTCAAACAGGTCTATTTGTGTGAGAAGCTCTCACTGGTTAATGAAATGTACTTTGCCATCACTCTTGATCGTGTATCTGCTGGTCCTGTAAGTTATCATCACGAAGAAAAAAATGTTTTCGTTGGTGCATTTTTAGTCTTTTGTCCATATCTTATCATGTGGATGTGATGTTCTCACTTCAGCCAATCTTCATTTTCTCATGTAATTTGTACATTGGTACCGCGGTGGAGTTTGTAAAGATAGTTTCAATTTTTAAATGGTTGTTATGTTCATCTCTCACTTTTTAATTTATGTGGTATATGGACAAGGGCATGGGATCATGATCTCGTGGATAATGTTTCAAAAGTCTTGATTTCCGGCATAGCCTTTGTGTGACCCCTCAAGCCTGATGTATGCCCATTTGATTCTTACCCAAGTGTTTCATAAAACGGACATCCAATTTTGTTTGGGTTAGAATACTCTAATTGCAGTTCAAGGGTTGGGAACGATTATTAAAGTATATGACTCTGTTCAGTCCATGCTAAAACGTCCCTACCACAACTTTTTCTAGTCATGTGATGTCCTCTTTAGGACATTTGTGGCTTCTTGTGTCTTGGAATTTTTCTGCTAAGAGTACTTGCTTACTTGAGTGTAAGGGTGTTGGTAGCCCATGTTTATAAAACGTGAACCTGGCATATTGGCAAATGTCGATCGAATATGTCATAATGCGATGATAAAATTCGAAATATCTGGATGTCACATGAGTTTATTTATTTATTATATTAGTAAAGCACTTTTCACCTAGTCATCGATGCCATGCTAGTTGATGTGAGGCTGTGTACTAGATTTCTAGATTTTGCAAGAAGCGGAACTCATACAAAATAGTTGTTGTTGCTATTATTATATCCACCTAATCTTTAGTTAGTAAATTGCTCTCTTAGCTCTGAGTGGGCCACTTTAGCCAAAATGAAGCAAAATAACATTACCAGAGTTAAAGATTCTCACCTTTTCTCTCAACATGCCCTTTTAGATTGCCATGCCTTTTTGTCTTGTACTTTATTGTGCTCGTGCCTTGCGTTGAAAAACCTAGAACCCTCACCTTTATCGTATGAGACTGTCAAGAATGAAGATGCTCCATCCAAGAGGCTCTAGTGAGATAGATGTTCATTAAAGAAAATTGAAGAACATATATTCTTTGTCCATTGTATTTAAGAGTCCTTTAGGCATGTTTAACGTAATTAGTGTAACTTAGTCAAGTTGCTTGCACTCAAGCAATCATTAGAGCAAAAAGAAAATAGAAAAAAGAAGAATGAGAAGGAAAGGGAATGGGGATCAAGGTCTCTGGTGATAGAAGCAAACCAAGCAAGCATGATACACATTTATAAGACCCGAATTGCGAGCATTAATAATAGTAAAATGAAAGTAAAGTTTCAAACAATCCTAAGATGGTTTAGAATCGTGTACATGCATATTTTTACACTCAAAATGTGACATAAGTTGAATAGAGACATAGACTTCCTCACCGAAGGGTTTATTAAGATTGTAATGGGATTGGGGTAAAAGGTAGGATAAGTGTTAGAATAAGCATAGCGATAACAAAACGCGTGCCTTAATCATTTTAATGCGTACATAAGTTAAATGTGGCATTGAAGAGAAATGATGTAAGTTTTGATTTTAACATCAGAGGAGAATATATAAAATTAGGAAACAACTGTATAAAAGATGAACAGTCTATAATGCTTAAAATTTCACTAGTTTCAATGTTACCAACACTATTTCCTTTGTCTCGGTCTAGATAAGCAAATCAATAAAAATAAGCCACTAGAGTGCCATAATAATAAGGGGTTTGAGTGTTTATCAATTGGAAAATTTACATTTAAAAATACTTTGGAAAGTTGTTTGTTATACTAGCTCGCAATCTATAAGTCTCACTAATGTATGATTAAGTTGTATAGATAATCATATCATATTTTCATGCCTATCATTTCTCAATTTTTTATTTGGGTTAAAAAGAGAATAGAAAAATAATAAAAAACAAGCACATCAAAGGAAGAGAAGAGAAGACAACACTCTAAAGAAAGAAATAAATAAAAGAAACAAAGACAAGAAATCGAAATAAAACAAGCATACTAATTAAGCAACACACACTAAAAACAAAAGAAAGAAAGAAAGGAAAATGCACACCACACTAAACGAACATAAAGTAAAAAAAAGGTATTAGAAATGGCAAAACAAACACCCCCATGCTTGAGGGACACATTGTTCTCAATGCGGGCTAAGGAAACAAACGAGGGAGGGAGTGAAATGAGCATCGCTTTGGTAGTGGTGGTGGATATCTATGGTCAATGTGCCATTGGTACAATTAGTGTAATATGGTGCTCATTTGATTTATGGGGGCTAATGGAATTCACTAGATTGTCGACTTTGGCCTCAAGCGTATCGAATCGCCCAGAAAATGTGGTACGGAGGGAGGCGATGGACACATCAATTTGGTCAAATCAAGCATCCCACGAGGTGTTTGTTGTGGAAGGTCCTAGATCTATACCAACTAAAGGAAGGAGTGGAAGAGCAAGGAATGGTCTTAGAGATGAGGTGGATGGTTCATCAGTAGATGTGGGTGGCTCCTTCGTAGCCTAAGGGGTAGGGTGACCAAGGAGAGGTGTGGCAGGAGTGGGGAAGCAATAAAATTGCGGTCGCAGTCGCGATTGAGGATGCGGTCGCGATGTCGTGGTATTGGAGTGTCGCGAACGATATTTTATATATCGCGGTTGTTGCGGCGTGATTTTTTATTTATTTTTTTCACAATAAATATTAGCAAATACCAGTGAATATCGGCAAATATCGGTTGATAACCGATATATCGCTGATAAATACATGAAATTCTAAATCCGTCGCGTATTGTCAATTTCGCGTATCGGCTAACCCAAAATCCGATAAATATTGGCCGATATTGCGTATCAGGACTGATATTTAATTGTATATAGAGTAGATAAGGCACTAGGATTTACTAAGATCTTGTTCGAAGACAAAGCTCGAAGGCACCAATAAACGTTCGAAGGCAGACTAACCTTCATTAGCTAATAGAGGATCGGGTAACCCAGACCCATGCACAAATCAATCATCTTCCACTTTAAGTGATTAGCGTGTTATTTTCCAAGGTTATGTGATCATCCAAGGCCCACACACCACTCAAGTAACATATTTACATACTCATTTCATCTCAATCATTTTTTCCCTCCAACCATGTGGTGGGATTTCCATTAGTGCTTAACCAATATTAATCAATCCATCTTGATAATCTATTTTAGGCCAATAATCCAGATTACATTACCCTTTTTATTCGGGTTTTCCTAGTAAAGCCTTCCCAAGCACTTATTGAGAATGCCATTAATTATGATCCATTTAATCTATCCATTAGGTTAGTTAATCCATGCCAAAAGTGTATTTTCATTGTTAAATGACCATATAGCAGCATTAAACATAGCCTCAAAACATATCAAGGCCAAAAGATCAAAATCACACGCTCTGGCTGAACTAGTTGATTGGTTTGACTAACCAGGCGATTGGTTTGGCTTAGCCCAACCCAGGGTTTCCTTGAACCAGTCATTTGGTTTGGCCAAACCAGTTGATTGTTCCCAGACCAGTCGATCGGTTCTATCAAATCAATCGATGGGTTTAAGCCATAGTTTTAAAAATCGGACCGGTCATCGAACCGGTCTCATAACTGGTTCACTGGTTTAGTGGTCGAATCGGTGGTTTGGACTGGTCGAACCAGTGGTACAGTTTAAGTCAAAAAATATGAAATATATAGAAAATTAAACTCTACATAAATTTGACCGGCTCCCGACCGGTTTTTTGACCGGTTCTAAGACCGGTTCACCGGTTTTCACTGGTTCCGAGATCTTAAAAACCGGCACATGAAATTTAACCGGTGACCCGACCGGTTCGCCGGTTCACGGGTCGGACCGGCCAGTCCGGTCCGGTTTTTAATACTAGGGTTTAAGCATAGAGCAACCAAGGTCACCAACTGATCAATTGGTTTGGGCTAACCAGTTGATTTCTCTATGGACTACTCGATTGGTTTGGCCTTACCAATCGATTAGTTTGCTCCCAAACAACACAACATACATTTTTCATGCGGATCACCCTCTAAAATTTTACCGCATCCAATCCATAACATGTCATAGCAAAGTACCAATATTTTACCAACTCATAAGTTAAATTGACTCATGATTCCCAATCAAGAAAATCGACCATATTTCCTCTAAAATCATGCATTTTCCTTAGGATTCATAGTTAATTCAACATGCATTAATTAGAAGTCAAACTTTCATGCAGGCATATAAAATTAACATTCAACAGAATACATCACATCACATACTTATTCAGGCCGTATTTCAGACGTAAGAATGACTTATTTGATTCGTAACAAATTTTTTTACTAAGGTGGAAAACTCAATGGAATATTCTCCACTTCCAAAACCTTTAAAAACAACAAGTTAAAACACAGAAATCATTGAAAGGAAAACGGATTTACCACACCAAAGAAAAATAGAGGAAGATTTAGTTGAGATCTACTCAACTTCCTCCTAAATCTAACTCTTTCTTTCTTAAAGATAAAACAAGAAGCAGTTAGAGAAATGATCAGAAGAGTGAAAATAACTTGAAAGCAAGCTTGAAGTGGAGATGAAAGAATACAAGTGCTAGAGAGTTGAGATATTTCGGAGGTTGAAAGAAAAGTGAGAATAAGGGGTGATTGGGGTTATTTATAGCCAATGAATCGTTTAAGGAACGATTGGGGATATGCAATAGATCGAAATTCCTAATTTTTTCGTTCAAATCTAAGTTGAACAAGCGGATTTATCAAAAAATAGGTTGCCTTCTATATTAGAGTCCAAATGGTAATTTTTTGGAGAATGCTGGTCGAATTCGTCCTAAAATTATTGAACACAAGAAGGGTAATGGAAGATCAGTGTGGGAAAGAATTTCTCAGCCGAGCAATGATAGTTTGGAAATCGAAGCATGCTTCCAGATGTATGTAGAGGAGAGAGGTGGAAGGTGACAAGAGTGAGGTCATCATTTCCCTCAACTGTTAAAATTGAGCCCTCGAATCTGTTTAAGGCAGTAACTAAAGCTGAACAAATAATAAAAAGAGTTAAGAATTATTAAGGTTCCATTTTGATACAAGAAATTTTATAGAAAAATCAAGCTTCGAAAAATATTCAGCTTAGCCAACCAGTCGACTGTTCTATCAGCCAATTGATCAGATCCCCAAAACCAATCGATCGGTTCGGTCAAACAAAACCCCTTTGCTGAAATGACGAACCAGTCGATCAGTTGCCTGAAAACTTGTTTTATTCAATTTCCCAAACTTTATTCAAATCCATCTTTACTTTGAAGCCAATTATAGTTCTAAATCAAGATCAAACATTATCAAATTTTATCAAACACCACAATTTTCCATTCAATAAATCTTACAAAAATATAGGGTATTACGAAAAGCCTCTAAAAACATCCAACTTCCGAATGAAGAGAGTCCTCCCAAAAGAGGGATTCTATCATGGTTTAAATTAAGTGCAGGCAGCACGATTGTGCCTTGTGCTAAAATATTTCTCTTGCTAAGTGTCTTGCATGGCCGTGCTACGCTGCATAGCTAGGCCATGCTGATCTTTTCTTTCAGCATTCCCATGTTCTACATCTCTTTGTTGGCGCATAACTGTGTTGAGCTATGCACTAGCTCGTGGAGAGCTAGCATGCTCTTTTCATATTCTCTCACTAATTCCATGGTCTTTTTGCTTGTTCCTTATGCATGTGGGGTTGGTTCCTCTTCCTTCAATACCTTCCAGGAGTAGTCCTTGCTTTGAATTCGTGCTCCATTTCCTTGAATTTGTGTGTTTTTGTGCAAATTCCTTAAAAACAAATATCAAGAAAGTGATAGCGAGAACAAGAGAGCTAAACTACCACATAATTCATAGTTTATAAGGTCTAAACTGGAGGTAAAACATGGTGGAAATATAGAAAGTATTTGGTTTATCACATGCTTGTAGTGCTTCTTTGTTAGGGCGGGAAATGGATCAACACCTTTCACCCAAATAACCGGATCATAATAATAGAAAGGAGAATTTAGGGTAGTAAAGAGAGAAGCACAATCATCTATCTAGGCATTCGATGTCCTAGTCTCTCCTCTAATGTTCACTAATTCATTCCCTACCTCTCTCTCACAATCATACCCTGATTTATACTAACAGACTCAACCAAAGCATACCTAGGCCCTATACCCCTAAATTAGAAATGACCCTAAATAATAGAATAACAAACTCAGCTGCCAGGTCATACTCACCTGATGCAGCTGGACACCAAAAAGGAGAAAAAGGGAAATAATATAGCAAGATACCCAAAAGGGTAATAAGTTCGTTGCAACCATAAGCGATGATGGTCCATATGTGCTTCCTGTGCTTCTCTCATCCTGTTGACCACCCTAGCACCTCCGAACGCAAGCGTATTGGATCAATGGGCTATCATCACTGTCCCCTCTATCTTTTACCTTGTCCTCAAGGTGAAATGTAGGAAATTGCTGGCTGATCTGGTCAAATTCCTCCCAGTAAGCCTCAAAATCAGGCAAAGACCTCCACTTAATTAATACCTCAATTCAAGCATGACTCTGGTTCTACCTGTTACTCTAGGTCTTCGGTAAGTACTGGAGTAAAGGGTTGTGTTGGATGATCTACCCCCAGTGTTGGCTTAAGCATTGAAAGATGGAAGACCGGATGAATAACATCAGATGTAGGTAACTTCAAGCAGTATGCAACCTGCCCAACCTTTGCCTCAATCTAATAGGGATCAAAGTATATAGGTGACAACCTTTCATTCAAGCATTTCGTCTGCTTACCCTAAGTTACTGCTCTCTTCTATTCTTATCTGCTTGACTCTTGATCTAAGATTTTCATTAGGTGTTGCTTCAGTTCAGACAAAATAGTACCCCCATCTTGCAACTCTTGTTCCATTGCATCAAAGGAGGTGTGTCCTTATTCATAACACAACATTGGGGGAGGGTCACGACCATACAAAGCCTTGAAAGGAGTGGTTTGTATGGCCGAATGGAAAGATGTGTTTTACCAATAGTCTGCCCAAGGAATCCGCTTCACCCATTGCCTCGGTTTGTCTATGGAAAAAAAATGCAAATAAGTCTCCACGGTCCAGTTCACCACCTTGGTTTGCTCGTGCGTTTGTGGGTGGTACACTGAGCTATAATGAAGGGTGGTGCCTTGCATCTTAAAGATCTTCTTCCTGAAATTACTGGCAAACACTTTGTCTCTGTTTGATACCATGGATTTTGGCATTCCATGGAGGCGTGCAACCTCCTTAACAAATACGGCAGTCGTGTTACAGGGGTGCTTCAAGGGAATGAAGGGTGCATATTTCGTCAATTGATCAACCACCACCATAATGCAATTATAGCCCTATGAGTTGGTAGATCCGTTGGGGCAACGGTAAGGGTTAGAGCAGTCCTGCAGGTATCAAAGCTTGATATTTATTTTGCTGGCAGATTGTACAATTGGCCACAAACTCTTGTACATCCCTCTTCATCCAGGCCCAATAAATCTCCCCAACCAACCTCCTGTATGTCCTCAAAACTCTAGAGTGTCCGCCTACCTTTGCGGCGTGGAAATCAGCCAGTAACCTTGGAATCAAGGTGGATTTGTGTGGTAGCACCAATTGACCTTGGTGTAGCAACTTCCCCTGCTGTAAGGCTATATTTGGGCACCTCCTTTTTACCTTGTTGTAGTTGTTCTGTGATAGGTCCCAACAATAGATTGGATGCAATTTTGGATTGCATTTGCTCCAACTTTCCACTCAAGTTGTCGTGAGAGTGAACAATGAAGCAGACTCCACACCACTCGAGTAAGAGCATGCGCTACCTTAATCTCTGGTCCTGGCTTAAACTCAATCTCAAAATTATAGCTCCATAGCTTCGATTCCCACTTGATATGTTCCTTAGGAATTACTTGTTGCTCTAGCAAGATCTTCAAGCTCTGCTGATCTGTTCTCATCTTGAACCGTTGCCCCATCAAGCAGTGTCTTCATCTCTGCAGCGCATGTAGACATTAACTCTCTTTCATAGATTGATTATAGGCTGTCTCTCATGCATAAAGCCTTACTGAAATAGGCTATGGGGCGCTTTTTTTTGTATCAAAACAATCCCTATACCTATGCCTGAGGCATACGTCTCTACCTCAAATGGTTGTGAAAAATTTGGCAGCCCAAGAGCACACAACGAAATCATGGCTTCCTTAAGTTTCTCAAAGGTTGCTTGTGCTTCTTCCTTCACCCTAATTAAAGCTATCTTTCTTCAATTGTGCCCTTAAATGGGCTGCAATTAGTCCGTAGTGTTGGACAAACTTCCAGTAATAGCCGGTTAATCCTAAAAATCCCCTTAACTAATGTTAGGTTTTAGGTACTGGCCACTCCGCCATACACATCGGTTTGGAAGGATCGGGTGCCACTCCTACAGTTGAAATAATGTCCCAACCACTCTAATTCTGGCCGTCCAAATGCACACTTCTTCTCATTCGCCATCAAGCCATTTTCCCTTACACTTCAAAGATCAGTTGTAAGTGATGAAGATGAGTCTCCATATCAGAATTGTATGCCAGTATATCGTAAAAAAAAAAAAAAAAGACGAACTTGTGGATATTAGGCATAAGCACTTTGTTCATCAAGGCTTGAAATGTTGCTTGAGGATTTGCTAAGCCAATAGGAACTCATAATGCTCCTCGCGAGTGCAGAATGCAGTTCTGGGTACATCCTTTAGGCTCACCTTGATTTAGTGATAACTTGACTTCAAATCTAGTTTTGAAAAAACTCCCGCTCCATTCAATTCATCCAAAGGTTCGCCTATCACAGGAATTGGGAATTTGTCTATAACTATGACTTTGTTGCGAGCCTTATAGTCCGCACAAAACCACCAGCTATTGTCCTTTTTTAGTAATAAGACAGGGTTAGAAAAGGGGCTATGGCTTAGTCTAATCACTCCCGCAATTAGCATCTCTCTCACCAATTGTTCAATCTCATCTTTTTGCATTTGTGGCTATTTTTAGGGCTATATGTTGACTAGTTTATCTCCTGGCAGTAAAGGAAATCTGTGGTCCAACTCACGGGGAAGTGGTAACCCCTTAGGCTTTTTTAACATGTTTGGAAAGCCTTAGACTATTGCCAGTTCATCTGATGGCACCTCATGAGTGTGGTTTCTCCTCTCTTCCAAATTCAAGTCACACCGCTTAAAAAATACCAACCTTCTTTGTGTATAGTACACATAAGTGATTTAAGGGATACTTGCATTTTGCATAATTCAGCTTCCTCTCGCTAAGTGACTAGTGTTCTTCCCAAGTTAAATTTCATCAACAACATTTTCCAATTTACCTGCGTAGCTTCAAGTTTTTCTAGCCATTGCATCCCTAGTATAACATCAACACTTTCTATTTCCAATCGTAAAATTCTTCCACAATCTCCACTTCCAGTAGTGACGGAGTGACACTTTTACAAATATCAGCTATTTGAACTGAATTGCCGATCCCCATGATCATTCCATATGTTGTTGTCATGGAGAGTGGAATGTCCAGCTCTTAACCAAGTCGCGAGCAATAAAATTGTGGGTTGCTCCGCAATCTATCAATAACGTAATTGTTTCACCACTTATCTTACCTGTTAACTTCATTGTTTTTGGTGAGATGAATCCTACTTCCAAATTCATAGAAAGCTCAATTTGCCCTTCCACTCCATTGTCCTGCGGCAGCTCTCCCCATAATCACCTGTATGCTCCAAGATCAAATTCTGTAGTAGTTGATTTTTGCATAGGTGTCCAGGCGAGTACGTTTTGCCACAGCAAAAACATAAGCCCTTTTCCCTTTGATGTTGTTGATAACTGCCTTCATATCGGAGTTTGTTGGGTACCTTATGACGGCAAGTCACTAGCTATGGAGTAATGTGGTCTAGTGGTTGGGTTGGGCTTAGGCGAAGTGTATTTCCGATTGTCGAGAAACTGTTTGGGGGTGAATGAAAATTTTTAGGATTGCTAGTAAAATAAGTTGGGTTGCTTACATTTGACCTAGACCCACCTATGCTGCTAGGTCTGATTCGCCTGGTTCTTGGCCTCCACCATTTTAGCAGTGTCCATTATTTCCATGAGCCCACTCAATCTCACCATTCTAACCTCTGCCTGTATAGCAAGTTTCAATCCGTTGAGAAAAGGGCTTTCAAGCACCTCCTCCGGCAAACGCCCTTGTAGTGGCACCGCCAACAACTCAAAGTTCTCCAAGTGTTCCTCTAGCTTGGTTAATTGGCGAATTGCAAGGAAATTTTTGCACAATGAGCCTTCATGTTTGGGACAAAATTGCGTTAGAAATACCTCTTTGAATTTCCTCCAACTAGCGGACTTCCTTATTCAGCATATTAAAACTAGGCTAGAACCTTCTTGTTAAGCAATAAAACTGCAATCATGATTATGGTTGTTGTCACAGTATTGGGGTGCTGCAAACAATATTTTATATGTTGCGGTGGTCGTGACATGATTTTTAATTTTTTTTTTCATAATAAATATTGGCAAATATCAGCCGGTAATCGATATATCGTCGATAAATATTTAAAACTCCAAAACCATCGTGTATTTGCCAATTTCACATATCGGTTGTCTCAAAATTTTATAAATGTCGGTCGATATTGCGTCTTGCAACCAATATTTAATTGTATGCTTTCCTTCCATGGCCATGGCCACCGATTCCAATTTCTCAACCTCCGTCAATTGATTCAAGCTGAAGTATCTCTCTACCCTAAACAACCATCCATTTGGGCCTACCCTGCTGAATATCAGAAATTCAAGCTGGCGGTCAGGATGATATTCAGTCCGGTGAAGGCCACTCTTCTGTTCTCCCTGATTCTCGCCCACTGCAGTGGTGATGAAACTTTGATTTCATCCAATTTCCACTTCCCAGGGTTGCCAAAGGTGAATTCTCCAGCCCCTCTTTCTCTGAACCTGTCAGCTTCTCCAGGATTGCCTCTACTGTCTTCTCAATGGAACCCAATCAGCCTCAAAATGAGGTAATTGCTGGCTATCATCTTTGACGGAATCTATTTCCTTCTGCCATTCCTCTCGTATGTATCCCACCTTCTCTTCCAGTACATCAACATTCTTCTGTGTCATCTACTGCAGTCACTTAGATGCTCTGATACCAAATTGGTGAGGACCTGAAATGGATCAACACCTTGCACCCAAATAGCCAGATCACAACAATAGCAGGCAGAATTTAGGGCAGTAAAGAGAGAGAGAGATTGATAATCTGATAATAATGCAAGGATCTATTCAGACATTCGAGGTCCTAGCCCCTCCAATTCATTCCCTGTCACTCTCTCTCAGTCATAGCCTGATTTATACTAACATATTCAACCAAAGCATACCTAGGCCCCATACTTCTGAAACAGAAATGACACCAAATAACAGAATAACAGACTCAGCTGCCAGATTATACTCACTTGATGCAGCTGGACACCAAAGAGGAGAAACCAAAAGGCTAATAAGTCCGTTGCAGCCATAAGCCATGGTGGTCCATATGTGCTTCCTGTGCTGCTCTCATCTTACTGATCACCCTTGCTCCTCCGAACGCAAGTGTATTTGATCACTGACCTATCATCAATAGCATTCAAGATGATAGCTTATGTGAATATGGTAAGGAGTGCAAAAAATTTTTGTAAACATTCTCCGTTTCTTATGTTCTGAAAAATTTATTCGTGCTAGGTCTGAAATTAATTTTAATGGGTAAATTTTGGGTGCTTGACATCAATGTTGCGTGTGTGTATTTGGACACAGTCACTCCATATGCCATTGCTGATGTTCCTTTTCTGTTTGGTTGGATCATGGAGCTGTGGACCATGGTGCCTACCTCTGGGATTTATGGGGTTGTTTGTGATTGATAAGATATGGCATATTTTACGCTTTCTGAACCTTCTAAAGCATCCATATTCGATGCATCTTTTGTCTGATGAATAAGTTAATTGCTCATAGATATTCAAAGCATATTGTTTCTTGATGATTTACAAAGCATTGTGACATCCAACGTCCCAAACAAGGTCAAGATGGTGTTAACGGTTATGCGACCTTCAGACTATGTTTATGTAGATGATGCTTAGATATGAACTAAAGACGAAGTCCTTCCTGAAGTTGTTATGTGTCTTCTCTTTGTTCCGCAGCTCATTATTGCATGCAGTAAAGGTGGAACTAGCATTGAAGACCTTGCAGAAAAATATCCAGATATGATTATTAAGGTTCAGATCTTTTGGCACTCAATTTAATCCTGTTGCTATGATAGTACATTTAAGTTGCAGCTTAATGTGTCCAGCCATGGTGTAACTTTATTCTTCCTGGGCAGGTACCTATTAATGTTTTCACTGGAATTACTGATGAAGATGCGGCCAAGGTGGTAGATGGTCTAGCTCTCAAAGCTGCTGAAAGGCCCGGTGCAATTGAGCAAGTGAAGAAACTGTATAAGCTTTTTGTTGAACGTGATTGTACTTTATTGGAAGTAAGTTTGTAGTACCATGGAATACTCGCACAATCTTTTTTTCATGCTTTTGTACTACTTTTTCATCTGCAGCAGATTCACTTTTACTTTGTTGCTACCACACAGATCAATCCTCTGGCAGAAACCGCTGATAAACAGTTGGTGGCTGCTGATGCAAAGCTTAATTTTGATGATAATGCTTCTTTCCGACAGAAAGAGATATTTTCTCTTCGTGATACTTCACAAGAAGACCCTCGGGAGGTGGGCTTATGTTTTTGAATATTTGTTTAATCAGTATGATCTCATTATTTCCTGCAAAATAATGACACTAGTAATGTGTGATTAACATTTCAAAAAGCTCTATAGAGTCTCAAGTAGGTAGTATTTTAGTTGGTATTTTCATTATAGAATAATCTTTTAGTGATGATCTAGAAACTAGTATCCTCATTTTGTTCAATAGTCTCATATTTTCCTAAAAACGTAAGGGTATAGGACAATTATGTTTCGTTTTCCATCTCCAGTTTTTTATCATCGAAAACGAGAAAACTATTTTCCACGAAAAACTGGAAAAACCTGTTTATATATATACATATTATAAAACTAACTTTTAATTTTAAAAATTTAAAAACATGTTGATCTTCTTCTAGATTGGATATTATTATTATTATTAATTTCAATGATAATGGTATTTTTATTATTAATATTAACATAATAATAATAATATATATTAATAATGATTAAAATAATATTAATATTAAAAGTTCAATATATTAATAATAATATTACTATTATTATAACCACCAACAATGATAATAGTAATAAGAATGATTATATTATTATTATTATGGACATGTTAATCTTAAGAATAATTATGATAATAATGAGATTAATTAAAATAGGTATAATAATATCAATTATAATAATAATGATATAAATGTTATTGTTAATATTCATTTCTAATATATTATTATGAAAAATATTATAATATTATTGTTATTTATATAGTAGTAATAATATTATTATTTGTGTAAGTAATAACAATATTGATATTGATAATGATATTATTATTATTCTTAATATTATTATTATAATTTTCTTAAAAATAATACAATGAAAAAAATATTGTTATTATTATTATAAATACCAAAAAAATATTAAGATTAATAAGAAAGTATTATTAATATTAATGAAATTTATAATATTATTTAAAATTATTGTTATTTCTATTACTACTACTAATAATATTTATATTCAAAATAATAATATTATAAACTTTATTAGTAATGTTATTTCTAATTCTTAATATTAATATTAATAATATTGTTATTATTGATGTTATTATTAAGAATTAGCCTATTATTAGTTTATTTTATGGATATTAATATTAAAGCAATGATAATATTATTATGAATATTAATGTGATTATTTATTATATTAACAATATTACTAATACTATTAATTATATTACAAAAATAAATAAAATATTAATATTATTATTGTGATTAAAAATAGTAAGCATATTAATGTTATTATGAATAATAATGATAATAATATTAATATTGTTATTAACATTATTGTTAATAATAATTTTTCAATTGAAAAATATGTAGAAAACAAGGATATATTTATATAAAAATTCAGAAAGTATAGCCTAGGTTGCTTTTTAGTTTTCTCCACAAAGTTAAAAAACTGTGATTTCCAATTTTTCAATAAAAAAAGTGTAAAACAAAAGTCATGAGCATATTTTTTGAATTTCTAGAAAATGTTTTCCAGAAAAAAATCTTATTTTCTCAAACTAAGTGTACCATAAGTATTCTCAGCAAGTTTGATAATATGGATGCATTTTTGTACTTGAAGGTTACATACTACTAGTGTAAATATGCCAAACCTTGTAGTAGAGTTAGATCATCTACTGCATATTTGATATTATTGCATAAATTGGTAGGTTGCGGCCCAACAATGAGTAACACTGGAGTTAGAACATGATCGTGGTATTTATAGGCATCAAACCTTAAAAATTCTAGCTGCTTCCTTGATTATTGTCGGCAGACATGAATTGACATATTTTAACATAACAATGCTTATCAAGCATCTGTTAGCACATATAGTGTCATAACTCACCAGGGGAAACTGTATTTTGTAGAATTATACTTGGTCCTGTTTCAGGGTTTTCTTCTAAAATATGATGCGCAATGAATTTACAGGTCACTGCCGCAAAAGCAGATTTGAATTACATTGGTTTGGATGGAGAGATTGGTTGCATGGTCAATGGGGCTGGATTGGCTATGGCTACAATGGATATAATTAAGCTACATGGGGGAACTCCTGCAAATTTCCTAGATGTTGGTGGGAGTGCTTCTGAGAATCAGGTATCGTGTTTTGCTGAGTGATCCATTAAGATGTGGGTGTCTAGTCGGTATTCATTACCTGTGCTCATCAATAGTTCAGCTCTACTTCATATTTGACATGGGCTGTCTTTGGATATATTACTGGAGAAAATATCATTTGGCTGCACCTCTTCATTTGTTTGCCTGATAGTTGCTGGTTTCTCTTGTTGACTCTTTCTTATTCTTGTAAGATGCATGATTAAACCCTTTTTGTTATTTTCTGTTGTACCGCTTGCTTCAGAGTCACCATCTTAGGATTTTGCTCCTTGTATGGAGAAAACTAAGCCACTGGTATTTACAGAATGCGTATGTAATTGTCAATTTTGTGAAACAGGTTGTGGAGGCATTCAAGATATTGACTTCTGATGAAAGAGTAAAAGCAATTCTAGTTAATATATTTGGCGGAATCATGAAATGTGATGTGATAGCCAGTGGGATTGTCAATGCTGCCAAACAGGTAACACGCTTTAATACCTAAGATGCCTTGATTAATGTTTTGAATTTCTAGTTCCTCTTGCTATGATATTATAGAGCTATCTGAATCTGGACATGCTTTATGAGTGTCTCCTTGTCAATTCGCTGGTTGCTTGTGAATGCCATTCTTTTGAGTTTGTGAATCTATTGTTCGTGTTTTAAACACGGACTAGACGTATTGATGGAGACTATTTGCATAGAATTTTACCGAGCATAGTAAAGATTTGGTTGCATCCAACTTTACTCTCTCAGCCTAGTTGTATTCTATAAAATCAGCGGATCAGCAGAACTGACATTGCAACTCATTTATAAGGTTTCACTGAAAGTACCCGTGGTGGTACGGCTAGAAGGTACCAATGTTGACCAAGGGAAAAGAATACTCAAGGTAAAGAGCTTTTGTATAGCCATATCTGACCTGACTTAAATAGTTACAGCCCAGTTAATATTGTCTTGGATCATATGCAGGAAAGTGGGATGGCGTTGATAACTGCAGAAGATCTGGATGATGCAGCCGAAAAGGCTGTCAAGGCTTCCTCTAGCTAATGGCATTTGACCTAACTCCACAAAATTGGATTTGCATTTGCTTCATTCTATTCCAATAGGTTTGGGGATGATTTTCTTGGGTTTTTATTAAGGTGTCATGTAAGGAACTAGACAATTGGTACAGATAAATTGAACGGTGGATCTGATATTCGCTGAAGCTATCAAAATAAGCTGGAATTCGTTCTATTGATATAAAATTTGGCCAAAAAGTATTTTAATAATATGCTTTTCCATTTCACTGCCCAAGGATGAACTAGGTTCATTATATTACCATAGTCTAAGATGGAATGACCAAATAACCCAACTATTATAATGATGTATACACATAACGAATTGTCCAGTTCTGGCCTACCCAAAATGAAATATAAATTGGAAATAGGTCGAAAGTTATCTATATCATCTGATATTCATCAGATTCCTTATTTGAATTGATTTGATATAAAAAATTAAATAATCAACTTGATAATATTTTTGAATTAAATAACTGAGCAGACATGTAAGTCAAATATTCAACAATATGATTAGATAAGTTGCGTGCACATGACTGCATGTATTTCAAAATTATTCGTGCACGTCTCTCTCTCTCTCTCTCTCTCTATATATATATATATATAGAGAGAGAGAGAGAGAGAGTATTTATTTTATTTATTGTTGGAACATTTATATTTTATTATTATTATTGTTATTATTATTATTATTATTAGTAGTAGTATAGATTTAAATATTAATAAATATTTGAGATCATTAGTAGATATTATCTAATATAGGACTAGGATAGAATTATTATAATGTTGGTTTAAATTCATATCGTTTTATTATTCGTTGATCATATGTTTTTTTATATAATATTTCTTATCTAATTTGATTGAAATGTTAGGATACCTAACGAGTTATTTATAACTCTATAGGATGTTTTAGATATTTGATTTTTTTAATACTAAATATCTAGTTTTTTTTTATATTTATATATTCGATTTATGAACACATCTAATTAGTGATGTTCTAAAAATTAGAATATCCATCCATATTATATATATATATATATATATATATTTTTTTTTTTTAATACTAAATATCTAGTTTTTTTTATATATTTATATATTCAATTCATGAATACATCTAATTAGTGATGTTCTAAAAATTAGAATATCCATCCGTATTATATATATATATATATATATATATATAGAGAGAGAGAGAGAGAGAGAGAGAGAGAGAGGTTATTAAATTTGGAAAAAATAAAAAAAGAAGAGGAAAGATTAGAGTGGAGTATATTTTTGATGTAAATTTTTTTCTAAAAGTGATAATCTTTTAAATATTGAGATAGTATATGCTTACCACAATATCCACCAAACTTTTTCATTCACATAATGAGGTGAAAATATTGTCATCAATTGAGGGTATTTGATCATTGGCACTATTTTCCAATGAATAATGATATAGGGATTGTTTTGGCATCTAACATTTAATAAGTTTATTTTTTAAACAAGTTAGAAAATCCAAATGAAAACATAATAGTCAAAATTTGTAGAATTGGAAGATTTTGTCCTAGTAATAGAAGCTAAACATAAAAATATGGGTCTTACCCACTTCAAGCATAAGTCCAATCCTTTCACCATTATTATATAAAATGCAAGACTAAATAGAGAACTTTAATAAATAGAAATGAAACATATTCAATAGAAGTGCATAAAGATATATATACATGTTCAAAATGGAGGTAGCAACTCTAAGAGTGGACAACAATAAAACAGAGGGAAAGAGTTGGAAATGAAAGCAGGTAAATAATATTTGCTTTTTAAAACAAAAATAAAATTTCACATGGTGTACCAGATATTCCTATTCTAAATTCATCTAAATCAAATGTACGTAAAATCAATGTCCTCAGCTAAGACATCCTCCTCTAGAATCTATACATACTCATTTGAAAAGAGAAGGTAGTATTAGTGCAATAATCGTACTAAGTAAATATGACATACTAAAAGTGATAGTATGATCACACATAATACATATAAGAACTTTTAATATATTTTAGTTTTATAAAATTATTATTATTTTAAATATAAATAGTATTTTATATTAACCATATAAACTTGAGCGTGCGTGCATGTGCATGCGTGTGTGTGCGAGGATAAGGAAATATATACATAACACATGCATAAAGGGGAAAGAAGGGAAGAATTGAGTCTAATTAATTTTTAACGTGATTTGAACTGTTTGATGGGCAAGATCCATACTAAGTTTTAAAAACCTCTCATCCATTCAAAATTATAATAATTAAGATCATTAGTGCTCTTAGTCCAATTTTACGACAATTATTATTATTTTATTCTCTTGTACACTCTTCTCTCTCTCTCTCTCTATATATATATATATATATATATACATTCTATTATGCATTGAAAATTAGAAACAATTAGACTTAGAATCTCCATTTAAATTCTAGTAATTCAAGAAGGAGATCGATCAAGATGTCTCTATTTTTCGTCTCTCATTAAGAAAAACGTACCATCGGATCAAAGGAAAGAGGAAGTAGAACCAATCCAAATGAGTTGCAATCCTTATTTTATTGATTTCAGAGATGGTTAATCTAATTGCATAATGTCTTTTAAAGTTTTAATTCAACATGAAATATAATGGATTTCTACATGAATTCATGTTATAATTGTGTTTTTACATGTTTCATGCATTAAATTATGTCTAACATTTGGTATCAAAGATTTAATGGGTTATGTCTTGATTAAATTGACAATGTATGATCGATTGTATTTGCTATTGATTGTCTATTTCAAGCAAAATCACATGTTTGGGAAGAAACATGGAGGACCCGTGTTTTCTTTATTTGCCTTGGGTTGGTTATTTGTAGGGAAAACACAACATGTGTTTATTAACACTAGGGGAGGGGGAGGAGGGGGTTCGTGTTTTTTTGTTGGTATAGGAAATCATTTTTAGAATATTACATAGTGTGTTTATTTACATGGGTGCCCCGTGATTCCTCAACACGATTTTGTAGCCTGACACAAGCATCCCATGTTGATGGTTATTCTATTTGGATGTCATTCTTTCTCCTATGGTTATATTTCCATGCATATTAAGGCCATGTTTAAGGAAGTTTTGATTATCTAGAAGTTTGTATCATATGTGGTTAGCATTATTTCATTGATTGGGACTTAGCCACCATAATCCTAATCATAGATAATTGTGTGTTTGTTTTTTTTTCTCTTATTAGATCACATATATATTACATGATATTAATGGTAATATATTACGTACAAATTATGGGTGTAAATCTACATGACCACTCATTGTGTGTTTATAATACATCAGATTAATATATTGAGTTATTATTCTCAATTTTTCCACAAGGATTGAGGATTATGATATGACTTATTAGTTTTAATATATATTTGCATGAATCTAATAGAGTTAAATTCTTACTTTACATGTAGGTTTTAATGTCTTTGATTCATGCTATTTTATTTGTTCATATGCTTTGCAATAGTGAAGCATGATTTTTGTGTTTTGACTTCAAGTTGATCATAACCATGTATATGTTTGTTTAATTGGCAAGTTTTGTCATAGATAAATGACTTTGTATTATTTAGAAGTTGTGATCCTCGAGTTGTGAGGGGATAACTATAAGGATTTAAAGGAAATACTTTTCTTATATTTAGACAATTTAGATTTGGATGAGATGATAAAGTAAGATGAACCTATTTTGATGGGTGATAGAATTCCATGGAGATAGCATGTCATGAGCAATGGGATAAATTCATTGGCATATGTATCATGAACAAGAATGATAAGATGTCTCATGCTATTAGGGATGTTGTTGATCATCATTAAAACAACAATGATTATGGCTATTAAGGTGAAGCCTTGGAGAGCACCTTGATCATGAATCTTTCACATATAAATATCACCATTATTAAGGGTTTGTGAGAGTACATAATATAAATAGGGGACTTGGCAAAAAAATTAAGGGCTTTGGGATTGTATGTTGGTTGAATCCTTGATTCACTTTAGTTGAGCTTTATTTCTTGATAGTATGCTTCATTTAAAGTCTCTTAACACACACAAAGGAAAAGGGTTAATTAATGAGTTATCGACTATGTGTGTGTAAGGTGAATAAAGGGTGTGAATGGTTGCCAAAGAGAGTGTGGTCACAATTACTGAGGGCAAAGACAAAGGTTATGGGCCAAAATAGGTAAAAGGTAAGATTCCACCTCAATCAAAGTGGAAGTTAAAATGCCTTTTATGAGAAAATTAGAGGCATATGAAGAATGATTGCATCAAGTGCGTTATTAGGCTCTAAATGAAAAGTAATACAACCCCTCTAGTATATCATGAGTCTTATGTGATCAATATTAAGCATAATAGACAATGGGTTGATTTTGGTTCAACAATCTGTGTTTGCAACTCTTTATATATTATGTAAGGGATGAATGAACTAGTAGCCTATGAACTTTAGCTTTAGCTATTGTTCATGTAGTTGGTTTTAGCTAGTGGAAATGTATTAGAGGTGAAAAGATTTGTACCATTTGGATACACTTGGTATGGTGTATGGTCATAAAGTCCTACCCCATTGATCTATAACATGATTCCACTAACACTACAATGAACATAAATACAATTTCTTAGTGGTGTGTTATGAATATTAACACCTCAATGTTGTGGAACTAGAGGTTATAAGGACATGTCTCCATAGATATATAAGAAGGTTATTAATGATATAGTCCTTTATACTCCATAGTCAAGCTTGTATGGTATAGTGTTGTTGGGACTTTGTTCCAAGGGGAGACATAGTCAAGTGGAGGACAATGTTGTGATCGTGCACCTTGATCATGGATAAGGATACACGGGACTTAAAGGTATGATTGTTATAATTTGATACAATGTGTGGGAGCTAAGAAAACCTAGAATGATGAACAAAAAAGGGAGAGTAGTGTCGAAGAGAAGAGAAAACATAGTGAATCATAGAAGTTTTTCTTTCCAACACTACCTTACAATGTTGATCAACACACCCATGTAATACCCTATTATTTGTGGTGGTTTCGTGCAATTATTTTTTTCATAGCTAATCTCTTAGGTTTGACTTTTTATCTTTTATTAGTTCTAAGAATCATGTTAGTGTATATAAAAGGGTCTTTTATAAAACATTAGGCATGGATACCAAGAATTAAAAGAGACATTTTTTTCTTCTAAATCTAGCAGGTTGATCTAGATGAAAATATTTATTGGGATTGGGGTTCTTAATTAAGTAGATTAGTCAATAGGGTTGTTTTTTATAATATTGAGAAAAACATGATATTGACTAGTTTTTTTTATACTATTTGATAAGATAGTAATAATTATTACTTGATTTGATTAATTTTTTCCATAGCTCTTGAATTTGTAGGATATGGGTTCCTTATTTATTTATCTAAATGGGTTCCTATAGAATGTAGGAACAACACAAATATCACAATATTAGATTGTGAGATTCTGATGCCTTGTAGAAAAGATCCAATACTTTTGTAAATAAACTAGGTCGTAGTTTGTCACAATATAATTGAATTTATTATAAGATAATTAAAATTGTGCTTCCATAGAAAAGGTATGGTTCTAACATTCTATAAAATCAAAACTAGAAAATTCAATCTTCACTAGAGTTGTATATAGTAAATTCAAATGCACTATATATTTTGGGATTGAGGTCCAATATATTTTATTTTATTTTTATTGTTTTATATTCCTCACTTCAATATAATATGAAATGAAGCTCTGAAAATCAATTTTCTAGTTTTTATGTGAGAGAAGTTATCAATGTTGAATTTCCTATGTCAAATTCCCCCATTCTATAATTGTATTTGACCATATATTAATGCAAAAAATTTGCATAGGAAAACTGCAACCAAATGAAAGTTTGATTGTTCATTAGACACTACCAATGGTAGAATTTTTAATGGATAATAGCAGTTTACTATTATAAAACTTAATTTGGTTACTATATTATTTTAAAATATATAGCAGTAGTACGAATGTCTATTTTTATTAGGAATGAATATGATGTAAAGATGTTTGTAATAATATGAGTAATATCGTAAGAACTTCTCTTTTGAAAAGAAAACATATAGGTTATTAGTTTTTCTAAAAATTTTCATTATATACTTATTAAGATTTTAATTTCTTTTCAAAAATATTATAATTAGATAATTTATAAAACATACATGAAGTAGTTAGTGTTATTAAATGTTGGACCTCTTTCTAGCTTTGGTCTTAACATGTGTTATTAGACACCTATCAGAAAAACTAATAAATAGGATCTTAGGTTTTGACTTAGGGCCCTCAAAATATAGTGGCCCCAACATGTATATACACTTTACATTACATTGTTCAACTAGTTGAGTGGTATGGTAGCCTCACAGTATGAGGCATTGGTTGTAGGATAACCCCCCTTATTTTTTTCCCTTCTTTTTTATAGTTTTTTGGCTAGTATATCAAATAATAAAAAAAGAATTGATGATTTGATTTATCATTATCTCATCATGGAAACTACAATATATATTCTAGAACCAGTTACATGGTGCAAAACCATGCAATTGATGGTACCAACATGATATCATCCTTTGTTTTTAATTTTTTTTATCATTAATTTATTTTTAGTTTGGTATATTCAAAAATAAATAAAATATCTTAATATTTCTAAAATTTTGTTTTATAAATAGAAACCACTATCAACATATTTTTGAGAAATTATTTTTGATGAAAAAATAGTACTTGAATGTTGAAAGATTAATTTTAGTATAATAATGGTAAAGTTAAAGTAGACTAATTGTGAATGATTAGCTTAATGGTGGTTAGATATTAGTTTAATTTTGATGAAATATCATCTTAGTTATAGTAAAATATCAGTTTATGTATAGTAAAAAATATATTTTATATATGCTAAAACATCAATGGTGAAAAATATACACAATAATGGTAAAACATATATACAAATTATTTTTTAAGTAAGAAATATATCAATATAAAAATCTATTTATGAAGAAAAATATTATGATTTAAGTAATTATTTTATGTTCCAATGCCTTACATTAAAAACAAACTAATTTAAAATTTAATATAAAAAGAAAAGTTAGATAAATTTACTATGCAACTAATTGTATACTAAACATATTTTAGACTAAATATCATATGAAAAGTTCAAAAATTATATATACTTTAGATAAGTTATTATTTTTTATTTCTCTATTTACCAATATGTATGGTTTTATATTATGATAAATAATTATAAAACAATTTAAATAATTAAATTAATTTTATTTAAAGTAATATTGGAAATGATAATTAAGGCCATATTTAGAGTTGCTTATCAAAATTGGTTATTCATGATAATTACTTATTTTTGAGAATTTTTAGCCTCTACCTAAAGGACCTTTGATAAGGCAGAATCATGAGGAATTGTGGGTGAGCTTCAAATATGAATGACCACCATTGTTCTATTTCAATTTTGGGGTTCTTAGTCATGTCGCAAGAGATTGTGATGAAGACATCGATAGTAGAAAGGAATATGTGTACCCATATGCACAAAACCGGAGGGCCTCTCCATTTAGGAATAGAGGATGACCAAATAACCAAAGGGAAACTAAGATGTATATTGATTCATTGCTAAAATTGCGGTCAAGTGTCAGCAACTAATGATAGAGCACAAAAAAGGGAGGATCAAGGAAGGGGGAGCAAGAAGAATGATGCATATATGGAAATGATAACAGAGACGAATGGAAACAATAAAGGGTTAAGGTTTAGGAGAACGAAATAAATGATATGGTTGATAAAGGGAATGACTCGCTTAAGGGAGACACTTTCAACGTTCTATGTTTTGCAACCCTAATACCTATATAGGTAGACATGCAATCTATTTTAAAATTTTTAATATTGATTTTCAGACTATTCTAGTTACATTTAAACATTTCACAATTAATTTTATTCGTATAAAGTCACATTTTCAACAATCCTTCTAATTTTGTCATCCTTACATATTTTCAACTCAATTAAAATTCATAATTTATTCTAAAACTATTTCTAAGAATTTTAATTGTTCTTTTTGAATTGTTAAATCACAAAAATATTTTATTACATGATTTGATGATTTTTAGCTATTTTATTTGTTGGGGATCAAGGAAATTTCAATACCAAATATTTAGTAGTCAAGGTCGATTGGTGACTTTGGTTTGGCTATTTGTTTATGGGTGGTAGACGGTGCTAAATGGAAGTTTAATACTAACCAACCTTCGCAAAGTTTTCTATTAATAGCTAAGAAACTTGGTATACTTATCCGAGACAATGGACTTACGAATACCATGCAACTTTACTATTTCTTCAAATAATAGATTGTCTATATAAGAGGCATCATCCATCTTATGACAAGAGATGAAGTGATCCATATTAGAAAACCGATCCACCACCACCATAATGGTATCATTTTGTCTTTGAGTTCTAGGCAAAGCCACTATGAAGTCCATACTCGCATGTTCCCAGGGTCGACGAGTGATGGGTAATGGAGTGTAGAATCCTTGGTGGAAGTGACTCTTGGACTTTTGGTGTAACACACCTATCTATGAATCCATGCACATCACTTATCATCTTAGGCTAATAGAAGTGCTTGTGAAGTATGTCATAGGTCTTGTTGATCCCATAATGTCTGGCTATCTCACCTCCATGTGCTCCTTGTATCAACATCTCTCGAATGGGACTCTTTGGGATGCAAATCCTGGTATTCTTAAAGAGGAATCCATCATGTATGATATAAGAGCTTTGAAGTTTGTCTCACTATTCAAAGTATCTTGCAAAGTATTCATCCTCCTTAGGTCCTTTATGCATCAAAACCATGAGACTAGAGCTTATAATAGGGACCACATACAATACCTTCTAGAGAGGGAATCGATTACTATATTGGTTTTTACCAATCTTATATTTTGATACAAAAGAGAAGAATTGTAAAAACTCTATCCATCTATCATGCCTAGGGTTGAGTTTATGTTACCCATTTACATACTTTAGAGACTCATGATTGGTATGTAATACAAATTGTGTGGGCCTTAGATAATGAGACCAATTATCTATAACCCTAATAATGGCATAAAACTCCTTATCATACATGTTGTAATTAGATCTTGATCCATTGATCTTCTCATTAAAATAGGCTACCTTCTTGTTGTAGGACATCTCCATTCCCAACTCCTCTTGCACCATATTCAACATCATAAAATTTAGAAAAATATAGTATTCTCAAGATGGGGGCTTCACTTAGCTTGCCCTTGATCACCTCAAATGCTTCTTAGGTTGCTGGTGTCCTCTTAAATTCTCCCTTCTTGAGACACTTAGTGATAGGGGCCAAAATAGTACTAAATCCTTTTATGAACCTTCTATAAAATGAGGTAAGTCCATGAAAGAATTGAACGTGGGTGTAGGCCATGTCCTTATTGCCTCCACCTTTGGCTCATACCATCCTTAGATATAACAAACCCTAGGAAGGTGACTTTTGGTACAAAAAATTCACAACTCTCTAAATTTCTGTACAACTTGTCGTTCTTAAGGGCCAAAAATACAAGCCTTAAATGATTTACATGGTCTTCATTACAAGAGGAATACGCAAATATATCATCAAAGTATACTACAATAAATTTAGATATAAAGGGCCTGAAGACTTCATCCATGAGCCTCATGAAGGTGTTAGGTGCATTGGAGATATTGAAAGGCATCACCATCCATTGTATAATCCTCCCTTGGTTTTAAAAGCGGTCTTCCATTCATCTCCCTCCTTTAATCTTATCTAGTAGTATCCACTCCTCAAATAAATCTTTGAAAACACTCAAGATCAATTTAAGCAAACCAACATATCATCAAATATAGCTATGTGATACCTATACTTGATGGTGATGTTTTTGATAGCTCTACTATCAACACATATCGTCACACTCCTATCATTCTTTTTTACCAAAAGGTCCAGTACCACACAAGGGATAAGAGATTCTCTAATGAACCCCTTTTGCAAAAACTCATTAACTTGCCTTTGTAGCTCTCCAACCTCCTTAGGATTACACTATATGCCGACTTATTAGGGAGTGTAGCACTGGGGACCAATTTGATTTGGAGCTCAATTCCCCTTAGGGGGTAGCTCACTAGGTAGTTTATTTGGGAATACATCCCTAAACTCCCCCAGCAAAGGTTTGACCCGTGGGTCACTTCCACCACTTCCTTCATTATCTTTAAACAACAACAAAAAATACACAACCTTCCCCTTGTCCATCGCCTTGTTTACCCCTTTGTTATCTAAACACAAGTGTTTTTTTTGAGTTCATCCCTAACAAGTGAGGAATAGGGAATAAGAGGTGTCAGTACAATGTTCTTTTTAGTAAATTTCAAATAATAAGTGTTTCACTGACCATCGTATTGGACATGCCTATCGTATTGATAGGGTCTTCCAAGAAATATATGGCAAGCATCCATAGGAACTACATCACATACCACATTATCTTGGTAGGTTTTCCTAATGGAAAAAGAAACTACAACTTGTTTGATCACCTAAACCATGCTTCCATTATTAAGCCATTGTAACTTATATGGTTTGGTATGTTGAATGGTACACAAGTAAAGTTTCTCCACAAGCGTGCAAGAGGCTACATTTGCATGAATACCTCCATCAATAATAAGGGAACATACCTTACCAAGGATCGTGCAATTGTTTTGAAATATGTTCTCCCATTTTATCTCTTCCTTCCCAAACTCCTTAGTTTATAGTACCCTTCTCACCATTAGGGATTCTCCTATATATGATGGCACCCGTTCTTACTCTTCCTCCTCCTTATGGACCGATTTGGTCTCTTCCATTCCCTCCTCATGGGATACCTCCTCCAATTCTAAAAGAGTCATAACTATTTTGTTAGGACACTCATTTTGATAGTACCCTAGGCCTTGACACTTGAATCACCTCACAACCTTTGGTTTGTTAGGTTCAAACATAACACCTTTCTCCTTTTCCTTTACTTCAATATTTCAAATGGGAGGGGATGGCTTGGATAATGAGATGGACTCTTTGTAAGTGTTGGTCATGAGCCTTCCTTGAGGAAACTTCAGTCCTCTCTTATCCTTCTTATGTTTCTCCACTTTAGTGGCTAGATGAAAAAGCTCATCTAAGGTGTAGTACTTGTGAAACTCCACCTTTCTTGCAATGCCACTCCTTAATCCTCTAAGGAAACATGGAATTTTGTGCTCCTCTAATTCATACAACTCTAATATCATTTTCAACTACTCAAACTCCTTGATGTACTATTCAAAACTCTTTGACCCTTTTTTAAGGGATACCATTTTGTTGTTTAGTTTTTGAGTGTTTGAGAAGGGTAAAAACCTTTTCCTCAAAAGCTTTTTCATCTTTGACCAATATTTCACCTTAGACTTCCCCTTCATTCTCTTTTAATGAATAATTCTTTCCCACTCTAAGGAGGCATGCCCCTTGAGCTTAAAGATCACAATCCTAAAGATATTCACATCATTATAGCTATTTGCTTCAAACATCCTAGAGCACCTCAACTCCCGCTCTAGGAAATCTTCTTGATTAAGGGATCCATCAAACTCAGTCACTTCAACTTTGATGTCATAGAAATAATTTCTCCTTTCATGTTTCCTTCTTCTATTATGAGAGGAATCACTATATGAGGAGTTGAAATCACTAGCACTATCATTTGTGCCAGATTTGATCACCTCAAGTTGGTGAAAATGGGGTCTCCTTCTTGGTTGGGGGGAAACATTTGTGTGTGGGGTGTTAGGATTTTTCATGATATTCTCCAAAACGCTAATAACTCTTCTCATATAATTTTGTAGGCTTTCAATGTCATGATTTATTCTCAAGTTTTGTGCCTCATCAAGGCTCAAGAATCTTAGGCTTTGCTCATCACCCATAGTTGCTTGAGTGTGAAGAAGAAAACAATAGAGGAATATGATGTGTTTGGTTAAGGGAGGTTAATTATGGCTAAAAAATTATGGTAGGTGGCTAGAAAATTTCTTTTAAAGTGTTTGGGATTAGACGGGGTAAAGAAAGAAAATAGGAGATGAAAATTATCCCAAGTTCTCAACCTTAAACCCTGATACCAATTTGGTGTATATGCTACACAAGTTGGCATATGCTTAATGGAAGATGGTGGCTTATGGGATAATTGAACACCAAAATTTGAAATGAGAGAAGGATGAGAAGTAGGATAGCATTTGATCTAAGGTAGGTCTAGAGATCAAACACTCAAAATTATCACTCAAGGTTTCAACATTTGAGATAAAAATTATGAGAATTTACACTCAAAATAAAGTTCTCACTCAAATTTGTAGAGGAGGAATAGAGGAGCTCAAACATTCTGATTTCCATTCAAAGGGGTAGTGTCTTGCATTGTGTTGAGATTAGCCATATTTATATTGGTATCCATGAGTATAAAAAGGTCCATTATTCCTTCCCTTTTACTTAGTTTTATTCCAACCAATTTAGTTACCTAATACAAGTTAACAAGGAGTTGAATTGTAACTATATTAAATTCAGCACATGGAGGATGTCATGGCCTGATTTTCAACACCCATACCTCCATATGGCTTACCATAGAAGTTGCTTTATCAAAGTACAATCAATCATTCACTCCCCATACTTAATCAATCAACCCTCATGCTTTAGTCAATTCAGACAACCCAATATGTGGGGTTAAACCTTTTGTTTAACAAATGGGTTTAACCTGTGCTAGTTATTAGCTTGAGATGGTTATTACCCAAATTTAACTCAGATGACTTTTTTCACCTACTCCACACCATCCACTTGTCTTGCTATTTTTTTCTTTCTTCTGAAATGTCTTGGTAACATGACTGATTATTCTTGCCTTCTTAGGTGTCATAACACTTGGCATTTAACAAAAAAAAAGAAAGCTAGTTGGACTTGGGCTTGACGTGCACCATAGTTGGTTGGCCTTGAGCTAGGCATGCTCCTATAATTGGTCGTGCTTAGGATAGATGTGCCACCATACATGACCATGCACGTTGCTTGCATGAGCTGGTATGTCCACTTATTTTCTCATATTTAGCTAATTAGTTTTATCCAAGTTAAGAGTATTTTGTGATCTAATGACTTAGAAAAATTAATTAGTGAAATATTATTATAGTGTACTCCTGCATCATTTTTTAACCTCCGATATCATCCTAAAAATGCATAACAACAATTATATTTAGATACTACAAATCCCGATTCATACCAACCAACAATATACATAAACTCATGCTTTTCTAACTTTCTCACATACAACATCACATATCGTATAACATCATTATCATAATAATAATATCCATACAACATTTCCAAACATGATATCACATATAAATATACATCTATTGCACATAAAATCCTAGGTTATGACATATATCCTTACCGAAACATCTACAATCTCTAAACATGTAATTCCTATGACTCCTCCTCCAATACCACCAGAGCATCACCTAGAAGTCAAAATACACAATATTAGACTTAGGAAAAATGAATCTAGGAAAACTAAGGCATAAGAAAGGGAGGAATAGTAGAGATAATAAAAAAATTAAAGCATGGGCAAGGAGGTGGGAGGGGTGGTCAACAGTTAAGGTGGTGGTGATGGTTGCGGTTAATGCTGGTGGTGATGGTTGGTAGAAAGGGTGGTGGTGATGGTGTTGCTAGGATTGGAGGGAGTTGGTGGCAAGGAGTGGTAGAATTTGATGTAGTAAAAAGGGGGCAATGGCTCTAACTATCATAGCTAGGGGGAGGGGAGCAACATAGTGGGCCATAACTAGAAGAAGGGGAAAGATAGAATGTGCCGCAGCTTAGAGGAGGGGGAACGACACTATGTGTCATTGCTAAAGGGGGAAATGTTGCGGCTGGGAGAGTGGTGGGAGTGGTGCACTGTCATGGTGATGGTGGTGTGGTGCTAGGTGGTTAGGTTGGTGGTGGATGTAGCATGATGAGAGTGGCATGGGTTGTGTAAGGGTGGTGCTTGGTGGATGGTAGGGCACACAGGTAGGAAGAAGGGGTGGAGAGGGATAAAAGAAGGGCCACTAGTGGTGGTGTTGGGTCGAGTAGGCGGGGAAGGATATGAGGTGAAGGGAAGAAGGTTTGGTTAGAGGTGACGAGCAACGACAAAGGTGTGGGTGCTACCAATGACAGGTGATAGTGAGGAGAAGAGAAAAAAACATAGCAGGGTTGGGGGAGGTTTGGATGGGTTCTTTGATGGGAAAAAGAAGGAAGGAAAATGAAAGAAAATGGGACATGGTAGGGATGGAAGAAGAACGTGCATGTGTGTATGTATATACATGCATGACCAGGAGAGGGGAAGGATGACGGGGAAGGATGGGCTAGACATGTAAGGGCAAGCAAGAAAAATGGTAGGGGTGTAGGGGTAAGGCTGTTGGGCTAGGGTTGTAGGGGTTGGCTGGTGTAAAGGGGGGTTTGGTGTGTATGGTGCAAGACTAAGAAAGGGAAGGGAGAGGACAATAGAGGCACAAGGAATATGGGTTGTTTGGCTGAAAGAGAGAAAGGGGAAATGGAAGGGAAGAAGGAGGATGTTGACTAGGGAAAGAAGAAAAGGAAAAAGAAAGAAAGAAATAAAATAAAGAAGGGAAACAGGTTAGCTAGAGGGGCAAACCAAGGGAGAAAAAGAAAAGAAAGAAAAGGTGGGTTGGGCTAGCAGGTTGGGGAGGAGAAAAAAGGGAAGAAGGAGGTAGGCTGGGGTACAAATCGAGGAGAAGAAAAAGAAAAAAGAAAGGAAGAAAAAGGGAAAAGAAAGGAGAGAAAAGAAAAAGTATTTTTTTTGGGTTTAAGTTAGGATTATGTTTAGGTGTGAATTTAGGGATTTGGTTGAAAATTAAATCTTTCAATTAATCAAGGTTAGGGTTAGGGTTAGGCTAAAAATAATACAAATGACCCGCAATTAGAAATTAGATTACGTTAAAATATTAATTAATTAAAATTAATATTAGGTAAACTTTTGGGGTATAACACTATGACCTATTAAGACATATAAAATAACTCCGGGTGTCTACGCTCTTATGCCCCTAAGCCCAACACAAGGTAGGCTAACTACTGACCACTCTTAAAAACCTACACATGGCCTTCTGCTCAAAGGATTGAGCAGACAACTAAACAAATGGGCACATTAGTATGCTATTTACTGAGTAGGCCAAGTTACTTCTTTAATGGGAGTCACAAGAATACAACGCCAAAGCATAGTATAGAAATTTTGTTAAGCACATATCATGCTTACACGATAAAATTAGATTTGCATGTGCTATCATGGTCATATAATGCATCTAGATTTTCCAGTAGTTTTAGAGGATACAAGTTAGGCTTACATGCTTAGAGACCGGTGTCTTTCATTAATGATACATATCATAGCTAGGAATTTTATGTGCAACACATATATTTTTATGTGATATAATATTTGGAATTTTTTATATGGATAACGTTATGATAATGATGTTATATAATGTGTCGTCTGATAAAAAGTGAGAAAGTTGTGAAAGCATGATTTTTTGCATATTGTGAGTTGGCATGAATCAGGATATGTGATATTTATATATAATTGTGGTTATGTATTTTTATGATGATATTATACATTGGAGATTGAAAAATCATTCATATTGGGACTCTTAAGGTTTTTGTGGAAATATAAGTATTTTAGCTATCTCAGGGATAGTTTGGTCCACATGGGTTTAAAATGAAATCTTGGGTATTTTAATGTGACAACTAGTACAGAATATGTTAATAACATTATTTACAAATTTTGAAGTGATTATGAATGGTTTAAGTTAAATAATTAAGAAAAGTAGCTTAAATTGTGAATAATAACCATAGATGCGGGATTATTATCACATATATGAAATATTGGAGTTTGACCTTAATTTATGTATATATTGTTAGTATTGAAATTTTAGGAATGTATATTAAATTTGGTGGATATATGAATCTTATGGAAAAAGTAATGATTTATTTATTAAATTAGAGTTTCATAGGGAATTGTGAATGGTAACACTAAAGGTAGGCTATTATTGCATTTGTAAGACGATGAGTTGGGCCATGATTTTTGGAAATAATGTCAATAATAATATTTTAGGGGTGGGTATTGAATTTGATGATAAAATAAGCACTAGGGAATAAGTTATGCTTAACCTATGGAATTAGGGTTTTCTTGTGGGGAATATGACCTTTGTCCTTGGGAAACGTATCAATTTTCCCATGGTTATGTTTTATGTATTTCAAATATTTACATTAAGAAGGATCATTTACCTTGCATGACTATATGTGTATTTGTATGATGACCTTGAGATAAGTAACCATGAATAATATATTAATTATTTAAAGTGAAAGATCATATTAGTTAAGACTGGTTGTACCTGTTCATTCCACCACTTGAGAATAATGTCCATAAGCTTGATGTAATAGGGTTTTATATTATTGATATCATTCCACTGATTGAGAATACTGGCCATGAGATTTATGCTGTGGGGTTCTATATTATTGACACCGTTCCATGAGCTGAGAATAGTGGGCTCATGAACTCAAATCGAAATAAATCATCGGAATGATTATAATTATTGATAAGATATTAATTACTTAAAATAAAAGGCCACATGAGTCAGGACTGGTTGTACCTATCTATTCCAACAGACAAGAATAGTGGCCAGGAGCTTTATTCCCCGAGGTTGTATATTATAGATACCGTTCCACCAATTGAAAATAGTGGCTATGAGCTTTATGTTGTGGGTTGTATATTATGGATATAGTTCCACTGTTTGAGAATCGTGGCTGGGAGCTTGATGCCCTAGGGTTATATATTATTGATATTGTTCCATCGGTTGAGAATAGTGGGATCCCTGAACTTAATGTGAATAAGATTTTGGATATTGCTTGTGACATGTGTATAAGACTTGAAATCAATAAACAAGTGGGTATCATCTTATGGTCATCTGTCTACATGTTTATTCTTTAATGTGACCTTATAACATTGCGTGACCTTACTATGACTATATTATTACCTTACTCAGTACATAGTGTATTGATAATCTTTTATATGGATGCTGATGCTTTTCATGAGAATATACCATCTTGTTTTGTAGGTTATTTTTGATTACTACTTTTGATGTGCTTGCCTTTGGTGAGTTTATAATTGAAATGGTACAGGGTATAATTATCTAAATATCTCTATCTCTTCATGGAATCCTAGTCCACTATTTTAATTATACATGTTCCCTTCTCTCTATTTCGTATCTTGTATTGTGGTGGAATCAAGTGCTTCCCACACATGATTTCTAGGTATGAGGTCACTTTTGGTTTGATCCAGACATAGAATAGGTATAGATAGTACCTCTTCTATGTTGGATGTGACGTAGTACCCCCTTCATTTTGTATTTTGTCTTCTGCAAATAACTCTTTAAAACAAATTTTTATGTCCTAAATTTTGGGTGGTACAAACCCCAATAGTTAATTGAGGAACATGTAATTTAGAGCCATGCACTACTCAATCATCTTTCAATTTAAGTGATTAGTGCTTTATTTATCAAGGTTATGTTATCACATAAGGCCCATATAACAATTAATAATCATTCCATCTTAACCATTGTTACTATCCAAACCATGTTATATGATTTCCATTAGTTCTTAGCCAAGTTTAATCCAGCCATTAAGGTAATTCATTTATGTGAAGAATTTGGATTACATAATTCCATAGTATCATCATAGTATATTTACTCCAATTTAATCATTAAAATCCTCCAAGGCCACTTATTAGGAATTCCATATATCATGATCCTTTTAATCCATTCCTTTGGTTGTTTGATTCATGCCAACATATATGTTCTCATCATTAAAGATTCTTGTTGTACCCTAATATCAAATATCATATCATATAAAGGTCAAATAAATAATAATAACCCTCTTTGGCCTACCATTTGATCATTTTGGCTCAACCAAATCCTAAATTTCCCTCTCAAAACCAGTAGATTGGATTCGTTAAACCAATTGATTGTTTTAAGATTAGTTGATTGGCTTTGACAAACCAGTTAATGAGTTAAACTAGAGACCACCAAGAATTCCAGCCTAGAACCAGTTGATTGGTTGATTTAACCAATCGATTATCATAACAACTAATTGATTAGGTAGGCACCAAAAGTTGGTGTGTTCAAATAGAGAGCAAACAAAGACATCACCTATAACCCAATTGATTGGTTAGGTTAACCAGTCGGTTGTTCTAGGAATTAGTCGATTGGTTTGGCTTAACCAGTCGATCCATTTGCTCCCAGATATAACATTACAAGTACTCTAAAAATGATTAAGTCTCTAGTATTCACCCACATCAATATCATAACATCACCATTTTATAAAAACAAAGGTTACATATGCTTATATACTAATCATGGTACATTTACAAAGCATCATCCATATTTTCTCATGAATTCATACTTTTCTCAATATTCCTAATTATTCTAACATGAATCATCAAAATACCAACCATTATCATAAAATCATGCAAATACTATAAATTTACAAGGTATACTATCTCAAATGTTCAAAGGCAATAATGACTTACTTGAAAGCTTAGTAAAATTCCACCCCAAGAAATCAAAACATTAGTTAGAAGATTCCAACTATCAAAAACCTTAAAACAAGAAGTTAAAAACTCAAACGCACTTTTACAAATCCCATAAATCAATAAATACAAACTAGGTGAAAGAAAAATATAGTTTACCACATTTAAGGAGATTATAAGAAAATCAGCTGAAAGTAAATCTAAAAAATTTCCAAATCAAACTCTTTCTTGCTTAAGGATAACATAATAAGGAGCTAGAGAAATGATTAGAAGAGGTAAATGAGTTAGGGTGAAGGCTCGAAATGAATAAAGGTGGAGCACTAGTGAGGGAATAAATTAGAATATATTGGTGGCTGAAAATGTAACACCCCAAAATTCACCCCTTTTTTTTATAAAAAAATAATACTTATAACTTAAACCGTAAATTCTGGAAATGTTACCGCCACACTTAGTACCAGACCGGTTCACTCCTACCGTTCCAATACTAAGTGCTAAGGCTAAAGAAAACAACTCAATAAAAATTAATAGATAGTCAGAATTCAAAGATACGGAAATCAGGTACGCACAAGTCTTTATTCAATTCCAAATATGAGGGTAGTTTTTCAGGGAAAAGAAATAACTACAATAATAAAGTTGTTTCGAAAGTGCTATTCATAAGTAGATAAGATAGTAATAATAAAATTCAATGGAAAGCCGGCCACGTCACTCTGATAATCGATCCAGCCCGATCATCACTTGTCCCCACCTGATGTCCCATAGACATCTATAGCATCATAATACATATCTCCTACCTACAGGAAATCAGATGGGCCTTCTACTCGTTGGAATGAGCAGCACCCATGAAAAGGGTGATCAGTACGCTACGTACTGAGTAAGGTGACTAAGCACTAAGGCCAACATATAGCATATAAAATCATGCAAATAATAATAGGGCATAATCACCAACAATAACATAAAGGCAAATGAACGATCAGGTGGAAATGCCAAAATAATACTTATAGTTTAAATTAATTACATCATTAATCCTTTATCAAAATATTTTCACACCATATTGTTTATCAAGTCCATACGATTATGGAAACCCCACTATTTTAGCCTGTGGATCGGTCGCGAGGGTACATGCCCTGCCACTATTATATGCCGGTGGATCGGTCGCGAGGGTAACATACCCTGCCACTATTATATGCCGGTGGATCGGTCTGGCCCATTTGTCGTACGGTGTTCCACTGTAAGTAATTAGTGTCTTCTCATATCTTAACAACACATATAGTTTGGTTTGTTGAGCTCGGGATCCCCCACTATTATAGCCGGTGGATCGATCGCGAGGGTACATGCCATGCCACTATTTTAGCCGGTGGATCGGTCGCGAGGAAAAACATTCCCTGCCACTATTATGCCGGTGGATCGGTCTGGGACCGGCTCAACATCTCCCACTTTACGTAATTAATATTTTAAGTGTCTTATTTAGAAAACATCAAGACTTGCACGTCAGCTACCCACCATGCCTACTCCTCATCTTAGGTTGACCCCTCCAACCTTAGTTAATCATCACCACCATAGTTAGTTATGACATACTCTAGCACCCATGCAAAACCCTAACTTCCATGCAAAACCCTAACTCCACGTAGACCATGCTTCCATGCAAACCCTAACATCATACCATTTCATGCAAGCCTCTAACACCGTACCATTTCACACAAAACCCTAACACCATGCCCTTTCGTGTAAAACCCTATCACCCTACTATTTCATGCAAAATCCTAACACCATACTATTTGATGCAAAACCCTAACAACATGCAACTCCATGCAAAACCCTAACTCTTATGCAAACCCTAGCTCCCATGCAAACCCTAACTCCATGTAAAACATATTTCCATGCAAACCCTATTCTCCTATGCAAACCCTAACTCCACGTAAAACATATTTCCATGCAAACCCTAATCCTCATGCAAAACCCTAATCCTCAAGCAACCTCATCAATATTTTACAACTCCATCATTATTTTACGACCCCATCATTATCTTACAACTCCGTCATTATTTTACAATCCCATCATGCATGTCTTGAAGCCACATTATACAACAATAACAACATAAATGTACATATGATTCTCATGCCACCATTTATCCACACCAACATACTTCAATCCCATAATCATGCTGTATTAATAACAATTATACAATATTCACACGAAATACACTATAATTAACATCACATGGCATGCATAGCATAAAATCACATAATACAAGTATGGCCTTAACACCCCTTTTCTAAAACGTCACCTGTCTTGGAGCATGCTCCTATACCACTTGAGGGCTTTGGTTGGGCTCACCTACTATGGGAAAAAATACTAGGATTAGGTTTTCTCTTAAGAATACTATTATTTCTAACTTATCCCAAGACCTTATTTTTAGTTAAAAATTATTATACTAGAATTGACTCTACAAAATACTAGTAGAATATTAATAATAAAACTAATGCAGTTCAAAATAAAAAGGTGATATAAGGGTTTCTACCCTTCACCAAAATAATATTAGTAAAGATAAAATAATAATAATAATAATAATAATTATAATAACAACTAAATATTATAAATAAAGATAATATTAAAAAAAATAAAATAATATATAAGCTTTAAATTTAAAGTGGGGTTTTGACCCTACTTATAACTAATGACCTACTATTTATAAATATTAATAATAAATTAATAACCTATATAATAATATTAACATAATAAAGATAATAATAATATTAGTATTAATGGTTATAAAAACAATAGAAATAATAATACTAAAATACATAAGTGCGAATGTTAATACAAAATTAGGGCCTAAGATTTTCAAGAATAATAAATAAAATGTTAATAATAATTATTCTAATAATTATAACATTAATAATAATAAGAAGAATGATAATAATCATATAATAATTCAATTAATAACTTAAAATTCGAAACTAACAATAAAATTATTTTATTACCACTCTCCACCCTACAAGTACAATTCAACATAAATTTTATATCAAATAATAATAATATTAATAGCAAGGAAATAATTATTATATTCGAATAACTACTAATAAATAACATAAAAATAGAATAATTTACAATAAATAGTAAATAATGACTAAGAAGGTCTAGGGTTTCACCTTGAGTCGGCGGGAATGGGCGGCACCGGTGGTGGTTCACGGTGGTGGCCAGAAAAGTAATCTAAGAGGGAAAAAGATGCCTAAAAAGAGAAAAAGAGTATGGGGAAAAATAAAGCAAGGTTATGGTTTGGTGGAGAAGGATTAGAGGAACTTTTTGGGTGGTTCCTAGGGCAGTAGAAGTGGCAGAAACGGCGGTGGACGGCGGCTTAAAGGTTGTGGGTTACAAATCTTCACGAAACGAGCAAGAGATTTCACACAGCTATGGAAGCTCGTGCAAAAAGAATCGAAGGATGTGGAGAGCTTAGTTAGCTAGAAGAGATTGCAGGGAAGAATTTGAGATGCTTCGGTGGTGCGGAGGTTGGCTATCGGTGGTGGAAACGGCGTCTGAAGTCACGGTGATGGCAGCCTGCACTTAGGGTTTCGGGTAAGAAAAAAAAAATCCAAAATTCCTACCATTAGGCTATTTATAGATGGTAGATGAGATAATAGGGTGTTGAAGCTCGACAGGGAGGTATTAAGTGCAATAATTTGGGTGGCCGGTGGCAGTAATTGATCGGCCATCGTTTGGGTTGCTTCGAAATTTCGCGAGGCTGGGGAGAAGAAACGGGCGAGAGATAACGGACGAGAGTTACGCCAATTTATTCCTTGAGTAAAGGGGAATACAATGGGCCAAGAAACGGCTGGTCAAAATCCCTGTGGCCGGAGACGCCATTGTTGGTGTCTTGAGCTGCAACGGCGTCGATGGAGGATAAAGGAGGAAGAAGGAAGAAGGAAGAAGGAAAGGAGGTGGACCGGTCGGCTGGGAAAAGAAAGAAAAAAGGAGAATCGGGCCGGTTGGCGCTGGTTACTACTTCATTAAACGAGACGCGTAGTCTCGTCATTAAAATGGACAAAACGCTGCGTTTGGGTGCACGCAGGAGTAGCCAGCGACGCTGGGCCGCGAGGAGAGAAAGAAAAGGTGGGTTGGGCCGCGTCCAGGCCCAACCGCGGAAGAAGAAAAAAAAAGAAAGAAAAGGAAGAAAAGAAAAGGAAAAGGAAAAATTTAAGATTGTGGGTTTAAATAAATTAATTAGAATATTTTGGGTATATAACATAAAATATTTATTTAATAAAAATATTAAATTCCCTTTTTAGGCTAATTTAGGGTTTTTAAAATAATTTCCATAAATTATATTTTAATTAGCAAAACACCCTAATTTTCTTCCATTAAATTATTTATAAAATTAATATTAATTTGGAACTATTTTATCCTCCTTATTTTAAATAAAATAATTTATTTAGTTAATTTCTAAAATAAAATCCTTAATTAGCTAAAATACCCAAATTTCTCCTAATTAAAATAGTAATAAATTTCTTCTTAATTTGTCCTAATTAATTTCCTTTTATTTTAATAAAATAATTTATAATTAATTAACTATTATAATAAAACTTCATTTAAATATACTATTTAAAATTAGAAATTTTCGGGACATTTCAGAAAAGAGGTAAAGGGGAAAGAGGATTAGGGCTATTTACAACCAAGGAATCGGTCAAGACATAAAGTAGATAAGTGCAATAGATCAAAAACCTAAATCTACTATTCAATATTGGACCATACAAGTCAAATTTATCAAGAAAAATATTAACTTTCTGTCGAAAGCTCTAATGGTGATTTTTGGAGAATGTAAATTGATATTTTTCAAAAAACGATCAAACATAAGGAAGATAATGGGCAGATAAGTGTGGGAAATAAATCTCTCATTCTTATAGTAATAATTTTGAATAGATCACCCATTCTAGAGTTGTACATAGGAGAGAGGAAGAAGATGACAAGAGATGAGGTTAGCCGCCCCCTCTTATGCTAAAATCAAACCCTCAAATCCATTAGAGACAAAATTAAAGTAGGATAAATGATAAAAATAATTAAAAGTAATTTAGGAAATAACTCGGAGTTGGATTACCAAAGTTCTACTTTATTGAAAGAATTTTTCCATTAAAATTAGACTTTGAAAAACAATCAGCTCAATAAATTGATTGATCAGTTTGTTTGACCAGTCAACTGTTTTACAAACTAGTCAATCTGTTTTCCAAACTAAATGACTAGTTTCATCAAATTGAAACCCCTACTTAAAATGAGTGACTAATTGATCGATTTATATAACTTATTAACTAGTATGCCAAGAAAACTCATGTTTTGCAATCTTCCAAGCCTTTTTTAATTCCCTTTTCAAATCAAACCCTATATATATATATATTCAAAATCTATTAAATGCAATAATTTTCTATTTTATAAATCTTAAAATTTTGGGATATTATAGGTAATTTTAGCCTTGTATCCTACATTGGTTGGATATAAGGAGTATCTTCTTTATATTGGATAAAACATATCACCCTTGTGTTTGTGTTTTAGTTTCCATAAATCTTTTTAATGTTATTTTTATTTTTGTGATGAAATTTGAAGGTGTTACACAAACAAACAACTAGCCATGAAAGATCTTGACCACTCAGAGTCAAATAAACAACTAGCCATAAAATGCCTTGACCATTCAGGGTCAAACAAACAATAAGCCATGAAATGCTTTAACCACTCAAGGTCAAATAAATAACCAATCATGTTAGATAAGTTTAGGAAAAAAGCCATAACCTCTTAACACATAACCATATCATCCCAATTTTTCATCCTTTACTTCTAATTGCTCAAAAGTCAACATAAAGTTATCTACCAATTATGTGGTCAATGGTCAAATCTAAAGTCAACTACAAGTTAACCTAGGCTAAGCTATTCTCAGTTGTTCAACATTTAGACAAATTAACACTTCGAGATCACACAACAACCAAATGACATACTATCCAAATAAACCAAAGCTAAGACAATAAAGTCAACATGAGATCAACCATACTTAATAAAAAAAATAATTAATTTAAACACCTTAAAAGACCAAATAATATGCTTTGAGGCTATAAAAGACCAACCGAGAGCAAAAAACCACTAATAAACCCAAAACAAATCATATGTGAGTTTTTCCAAAAAATACTATTTACCAAGAAAAGTTAAAGTTAAACTTTGGTCAACGTTTTTTGAAATAATCACTCTTAATCCCAAAATATCACTTAAGAGCCAAATGGGTCAAAATATTAGATATATTTGGGTTAGAAATCACTAAACAATACTATATGCCATTTTATAAAAACTACTTCCTATGGTCAATGGTCAAAGTTAAATTCAATGGTCAATGGTCAAGGCTATGGTTAATAGTTATACTTTGACTTATACTATGCATGTATTCATTAATTTATATTTTTAAGGCTAATTATGATATTTATGTATCTAATTATGATTAATATTTTATTAACCCACAAAATATGATTAATTTTATATTAACCCTACTTATGTGGATTAGAGGATAGTTAGTGAAGAACACTTTGAATATTCATGAAGAATATGAAGACCATACAAACTATTTTTTTTTACCAAACTCAAGAAAACTTTAATCATTAATAACTTAGGTTATACCGACCTAAATGACAACATATTATATATCAAATTGCACGTAAAAATTACAATAAACACTATGAAATTAGAAAATTCAACAAAATCAAATAAGACCACATAAAAATCCCAATAGTCCAAGCCTAATACATGAATTCTATAAATTTGACAGTTTTGACACTTCTCACAATTTTAGCCATAACTTTTTACATACAAAATAATTTTATAAACATTAACATGTGTAATAAATTAGAACTAGTAAGATTTCATATGTAATATTAAATATGCACAAATGCAAACCAAATTTTTTTAGATCTTCCACAAAACGCAAGGTAAAATCTAAAGTTTCAAACTAACATGATAACTTTATTTCTAAATAGTTTGGAAGGGTTACCAACAAGGAGAAAAGATTAAGAAGTAATCATAAACCCATTAATGAATTATTGAATCCTAGAAAATCAAAAGAAAAGATGAAAGAAAATAAAGCCATAAAATTATAATAAGTGAGAAAGGATTGAAGAAAAGAGGATAACAATCTTTATATTAAAGTTTAGACGGATGATTAAGCTTCATTAATGGTGAAAAAGGCTATGAAATCCACAAAATGGAGAGAGTGAATGAAGATGATGATGAAATCATATGAGGAAGGAAGATAATGATGTTGGTTCACAGTTATGATAGGGCAGAAATGATGTAGGAGCATACACTAGAATTTAGAATCCCAATGGATCACTAAGTTACTAGTCATGGAAGAAGAAGTTAATATTGCATTAGCTTAATTTACTAGGTTGCATTGAGGGGGGGGGGAGGTTGTATGATACATTCCTTCACGTGTGAACAAATAAATAATAAGGGAGATTATTTAATATATTAATTATTATTTTAGAAGATTAGTTAGTTAGGATTCTCTACATGTATATCTTATCTTTAGTTATCTTAAAATTTTTTAAGGCTATAAAGTCACTTCAACATAGGATGTGAAAGAGAATGAGCTGAATGAACAAGGTAGTTTTTATCAAAATTTTGTGTAGAATGCTTAGATCTAAACCTCATCTCTTAATTTGTGTGGATTAGAGTAGACGGATTCCAAATTAATAAGGATGGTACCATCTGCTATAGAGGTTACTAGTGGCGTGTATCATAGAGTTGTGCTAACTTGATGTACTAAATGGCCATTATACTCCTTATTTTGTCTATTTTGAAGGGATAAGTTGTACAAGGACCTTAGGATGATCTATTGAGGCCTCACATGAAGTGAGAGGCATCAGAGTTTATATCCAGATGTCTGATATGTCAAAAGGTCAATATAAACCAATGTAGACCTACGTTTTTTTTCCCAGTTGTTGGATGTTCTAAGGTGGAAGTGTGAGTCCATTTCCATGGACTTTATGCGTGGATTATTGATGACTCGTAGTGAATGCAACATGATTTGGGTCATTGCCAATCGATTGACTAAGCAACAATTTTTATTTCAATGAAGATAGTGTAGGGTATGGGATAATTGGGTGATGTGTACATGAAGGAGATAATAAATCCATGTGCAACAACCGAAGGTCCATCAAACTACAATTGAGAGATTTGGGTCATTTTATGGAAGACCTCTGCAATGCCCAAAATCAACCATTAAGATGAAGAACTAAGATAACTTTTTGTCATCTAAAGGAAGCCTACCTCATAGAAGTATAATTCTGGATACATCTTGCTTTTGATTTGATCATATATTGGAATCAACATTGCATGTACTAAAAGATTGTTTTGGGACAAGAAGTGTATGGTGGAGCTGCAGACTATATATTAGGGTAGAATTCATTGAGTTTGACATTCCTGAAGACTTGATTGATTAAGTCTTAATTTAAGTCACAAAGGGTTGCACATCCCCAATTCTCACAATTTGCTAGATGTTAGGGAGCAATAGAAATAGCTAGGAGCATGGAAAGACCACAAGAACCCATAAACTATTGCATGAGAAGCTAAAAGGCATGCCAACCTATTCTATGTTCCATGTAATGATAGTACTAACCAAGGGGAGACCACATTGCAAATGCAATAAAACTTAGATGATGAGAACTTGTTGTATATGTGCACAAACGCTTCCATGCACATCAATCGTGGTGAAGCTGGACTTGGTATGTTATCATGGACTAGAAAAGATAATATTCAATGTGTAGGCTTTAAATGGATCCTCACTTTGAATGCAAATGTTGCGGAAATAGTTGCCATCCTACGGAGTTTGCAACAAGCGATTAAAAAGGGTGGAAAAATGTCAAATTGAAGACAGATGCGAGGGAGGTCATGCGACTTAGAGGGTTGTTTTGATGGACATCGTAAAAGTTATAGATAGGTTTGAATAGTTTTGTATAGATGACATATTGCCTAGGCACAATAGTGTTGATTATTATGCTAAATTAGTCTTAAAAAAGGGAAGTAAATTTTTTGAAAATAATTTTCCTAAGGAGTTTTGGTCTTTGTTATTTAGGATGTTGAATGTATTTAGTGTTTATTTAATGAAACTCTTCTTTACAAAAATATTCAAAATTTACTTTATAAATGCAGAGAGACTTTTACCTATAAATAAAATTAAATGATAAACATTTTTGAATAAATATGATATTATTTTATAAAAGGATCCTAATTGTTTCTTGACCTACCGTGTGATACATTATTGATATTCTCTGGCCTATAGGAGTATGAACATCATACAACATTCAATATTATAAAAGTTCTAAAGTATCATTTATGACTTGATTATCTTCATTCATGAAGCAACAGACCACAAACTTGTTGTTAGGAGTCTTAGGACATGTCCCTGGTAGTCACCACCGAGCTCTTACTAGTATTTGTACCAATAATCTATCTTTTATTCCTCTGCAGACCTCAGCGAATAGAGACATAATCCATACCCCCCCGCGTTTTCCGAACTTCTCTCTTCCAAAATCAAAATTTCCCTGTGTGTTTGACGCATAAAGCCGCCATTGTTGTCATCCTGATTGCTACTTAACTTCGCGAGGAGATCCGTCTTTTCTATTCTTCCAATTATTTGTTGTTCTCCTGTAAGTCGGCCAACGTTTTTCATCACAGCTGTTTCTTCTCTTATGCTGAATTCATTTGATGCAAAAGTTGGAAATCCGATAGTCAATTACTTAGACATCCGGTCAAATTGAAACGATAATCATGTTGTACTAATTTATTTTGCTGGATTACTATTTTTCCAGCTTTTAAGCTGTATTACTTTCCTCTTCTACCAACTTCTATCGGATTACTTCACTTTATGCTGAATAATTATCGAATTCCCGTTTACTTACTGTTTCATTTCCTTTTTAGGCCGGGATGCTTAGTGGTTAGGGTTTATAGAGTCAAACCGATTCAACTTTTGATGTAGGGCTCCAGATTCGATTTCCGACTGATTGAAACCGAGGAACTTTGACATAAGAATTCAAGGGTTTCTGCATAGGTATACATGATCGCGAGCAGGGAATACATGCATTCTTTTTCTCTGATAGTTCCTTTTTATCTTCTATTCTGGGGGACTATCATTTTTCTGATGTGCGAATTTTGTGAATTGAATTTAGTTGATGAACAGTAAGCGGAAATGTTGTCAATTCTCTATGTCATTATTGCCTTGCCCTGCACCATCGGAGCAATTGCATTGGCAGTTGTCCATATATATCGTCATCTTATGAATTACACAGAGCCTACTTATCAAAGATACATTGTTCGGATTATCTTCATGGTTCCGGTGAGTCATCGATTTTCTTTTGTTTCCCTTTGTTTTATGATTTTTTATAAGTACTAAGTGCCTTGTCCGCTGTATTTTTGAACTTCTTGCGGCTGCATAAAATTGCATCGCATATCTTGAGTGTGTATTTCGTTACTGGTGGGGTACTTGTGTTGCTTTTAGTCTTTATAGTCTGGGTACTTTGTCAGACAGTCAGCTTCTGATATAATTTAATAGACCATGGTCATTGTCATTTGTATAAATTTACAAGCTTATCTTGTTAGTTCGTCCAATCCGTGCAGGATACATGCATATGTACCCTAGTAAGGTGCATATGGTCTTATTTTATCTTATATGCAACCATATGTAATATGTGTATTATATAAATTTGTTTATAAGATTACGCATCTGACAAGGAGATAACATATTATATATATTTTTATAATCTATTTTATAAAAATATGTATTATTATTTTAAGAAAATCCGCATATTTAAAAAGTATATTCTTGTTATAAAGTATGTAAAAGACATGTATTTTCTTATATTGCATATTTTTATTTAGATGCGTGTTTATATTCTTTAAAATGTATATTTATATTTTGTAATATGTGTATTTATATAAATTTTGTTAGATGTGTATTTATATGTATTTCGTAAGATGTGTGTATGCATACTGTAAGATGTGTATTATTATATATATTCTGTAAGATGTGTATTATTGTATATTCTGGAAAATACGTATTTATATATAGTCTATAAGATGTGTATATTTTGTAAAACGTGCATTTATATATATTATGTAGGATGTGTATTTATACAAATATTATGTAAGATGTGTATTTATATATATTTTGTTAGATGTATATTTATATTTTATACATGTGTATTTATATTCCATAAGATATGTATTTATGTATATTTTGTAATATGTGTATTTATATTTTGTAAGTTATATATTGGTAATCCTAAATAAGTGTTTTTTGTTGGAAAATATTGGTATTTTTATGAGATGTGTATTTTTAATGAGTATACAATAGTAATTAATACATAAGATAAAATAACATGGAAGACAAAATAATGCCATATGCACCTTGCTAGGTGGATATGGTTGTAGGATGCAATTTGTCTAGTTTGTCAAACAGCTCTAGAATTAAGCTTGGTGACAAACTGGGGAATATGTAAAAGAATTTCTTTGTTTCCTTCGGTTGTGCTCGTTTGTCAAAAGCATCTTTTTTCCTGGGAACATTGTCAACCTGAAATTAGTATGTTCGTGATTGAGGAAAGTTAAAATATAAAGGACTGATACTGAAAAGAAAAAAGAGTTATTCTAAGTCTTTCCCTTTGAGAAAAACCAGCAGCTCTTTCCACTTTGCAAGCAAGATTGGTTGGATTGGCCCATTTTTGTGTAGGCTTTATATTCACAAATGTGGCTTTCGTGGTATCAGAAAAATATGGTTAAAAGTCTGAAATGGCCCTGTACACACTGTTGTGACAGTGTTATCAGCTTTATATACTATCTCCACTGTGAAAAAACATGTTTAAAGATGATCATAATGGGAGCAGGATTTCCTATGGCATTTCTCTGAAGCAAGCTGTTGATATCTGAGTTTCTGTCATACCAAAGCCACATTGTATTTTTCCTTACTTCATATATAGCTTAGGTTTGTTGGCGAAGGAAAATTGATTATACCCAGAATTCTTAAAAATATTATAAAATGCTGGAAATTGATTATACCCAGAATTCTTCAGCTAGTGGGTTAATTTTCTGCTGCTTTATGCGTAATTTTTGAAGAGATTACTTGCTTCTCACTGACATGAGTGCTTATAGCTTGTATTAAACCTTCAGCTAGATTAGATATCTACACTTCCCATATGTTGGACTAAATCTGCATTTTGTATATATCACTAAGTCTGACGATGGTAAAGTCTCCTTCCTTTTCGTAAGATTCCATAGGCTGTGCCAAATGGTTGATGTTCTATGTGGTTTCAGTTGTGCTTTTATCTCTCCTTATTTTTATATAAAAATATGTTCTTGTGAGATACTGTATCAATATTTAAAGGAGTGGCATGTTAAAAAGAAGTTTTTGCTAATGTTGATTGCTGGTAGATGCTTTGTTTGTCTGCAATAAAATTTAGAATCTTGTTATTTGGAAATATTTTAGCTGGTACTTGAATCTGAATATCTCCGCCTGGTTGCACTGCATGGATGGCCACAAGCTACTTCTCAATAACTGTTTTATTCTGATGAAAACATCTCATTTTCATTGACAGGTTTATGCGCTAATGTCTTTCTTGTCCCTCGCCCTACCTAAAAGTGCCATATATTTCAGTTCTCTACGCGAAATGTGAGTATGTGGATGAGTAGTCCTTTATTTTATGCCACTTATAGAAGCTCTTATTTTGTTTTCAGGCATTTGTTTGTTATCTGACTGACTTATCTCAAGCAATTCGATACATTTTTGCATGCATTTATTCTTTTGATTATTGAGGGTTGAGGATATATTATAGGGTATACTTAAGATGGATTCTGGACTTGAGTTGAAGAAGGGTATGGTATATCTAAGGTGGATTTTGAAAACATTTTGCATTCTTGGTCGAATGATGTAGAAGGCATTTTAGGAATGCATGAAATAGCTTGAAGGATTGGAACTATTTGTCTACCATGGATATCAGGTGAGCACTTATAGAAGAGTTGTACATGTTAATCGTCTAAAAATAAAGAATTGTGCTTTGTGTGATATTATATTATTTGGTTGCAATATTTTCCTATGTTTCAGGATGTCATGGCATAGCATGTATGTTGCATACTTGCATCCCTCAAACATTATGGGGAAAATTGTGGATGGCTCACCAAAAAGTTGTCAGCAACACATTTTAGAGGCATTTCATCATAATAAAAGAGAAAAATTGTTGAGGTTATGTGCCCTAAAGAAATGATGCCACTGTAGATTCCTTTTGCAGCACCATCTTTTTCTTCAAAACCCTCTTTGACGTTCCCTCAATCTTGCACCTCTTATCTCCATTTTTTTAAATGTAGTTGTATTCTCATCTTGATACAAACATTGTAGTTTATTGCTATGCTGCTACTAGGGTTGTGAATAAGTTCAACTTGTCAAATAATCAAGCCGAGCCAAGTTGGCCATGCACTTAAATTGCAATTGTGATTGCGGTCGCGGTGTTGTGGTATCGAAGTGTTGCGAACAATAAATTATGTTTTGTGGTTGTAGTGGCCTGAATTTTTATTTTATAATATGCCTTACTTCTTATATATTTATTGATCATTTAAATATAATTATTTGATAAACTAATGTTCTATACTATATGAAAAGCATTTAAATGGCTTGTTATATGTTCGTTAATTGATTTTTAAGCATTTAATCTATAATACTAAATTTCTTCATAAAAAATTATTATTGTCACATTTATATAAATCAAAATTACAACAATTGTTAGATGGTCATCCATTAGTCTAACTCTTAATCCTACACTAAAAAAACTAATATTTACATTACTTGACTAATGGTGTATAATTGCTTGTCCAAGACAAATATTAATATCTAACTTACAAATAGAGATAAGAATAAATATAGGCCAATATATATCGAGGCCGATATTTGATTTTATAGAGTTGGCTCTAGTAATAACAAAAATTTGAGCTCGACTATTGACTCGATTGATATATGCAAGTTTTTTTTTATTTAATTTTTTTTATTCTAAGATTATAACAACTCATACTTTCTTATCTCCATTATACTTGACTAGTGTATATATAGTACAATGCTTAGTTTAAAATTAATTGTTGTAAATTATTGCATGGACAGTACTTATATATAATATGGTACTTATAAATGATCATCTAATCATTTACATGTTTCTCACACGAGTACTTTTACATGAGCCTTGATTGAGCTTCTAAATGAGCCAACTCGCAAATAAATAAGCTAAATTTACCTAAGGTCAAGCTTCAGCTGGAGCTCGACTTGTTTAACTAAATGAGCCGACTCTGCTCATTTATAGTTGTTACCTCATTTGCTAGCAAACACCCTCTCCACCTATGGTCCATTTCTATTTGCATCCAAGTTGCAATTGTGCAAGGAGTCAAGAATAGGGGTGAGATGAAGTAGGTAAACATTAATCCTCCGAAAATTAGGGCATGAAACCCTAGGAAAAGCTACATATAGGAATAGAACATTAGATTAGATTGTTTTTTGCCCTTGAGGTGGTTGGTCACTTTCGAGTAGGGCTGTAAATGAACCTAGCCGGTTCGTGAACTATTTGGCTTGGCTCGACTCAGCCTATTTAGTTAAATGAGTTGAGCCTCGGTCTCTTTTTCGGTTTCGTTTATTAAATGAGCCGAGCTCGAGTTTGAAAAAGTTCTGCTCGTAGCTCGGTTTGTTTGTTTAATTAAACGAGCCGGGCTTAAGCCTTATTTTAGGTTCATTTGTTAAATGAACCGAGGCCAAACTGGGAGGTGTTCGGTTGAGTTTGGCTCATTTATAACCCTACTTGTAAGCCTCCAAATCTTATTTTAGCTGCAGAGACAGTGCCAAAGCATCAGCAGCACCATAAACAATTGCAACCATCCTCTTCCAATAATTTCCTCCTTCCCCCTGCCTCCTCATGCCAAAAGACGACCAAAAAATTATTTGAATGTTCCATGAGACAGGCTGAGCCAGGTCTTTGTGCATCGTAGCATATTGAAAGTATTTTGCTGATATTGTAATTTGCAGGAAAAGTCTGCCACCACTAGCCTCTTTTCCACCCTTGACTGCAAAGCCATCTTTCAGCTGTCATTATGTCCCCATGGTGTCTAGTTTTAATTATTTTTGTCTGCGGATAGTTGCTTCTAATTTCACTATATACCAGAAGATTGTGAGGTTGGTGCTATGGTGCTAATATCTAGTCACTTTTTCTGTCTGAAAATGAAGTGCTAAAACAGCTTTCTCACAGAAATACCATAATGAAATATACATAACCAGAAATGTTCCCGAATTAAAGGACTTGTAATATGAGGGTGTAATAATCTGCTTTGAGAAGCTAGCAACTGGGCAATGCTTTGTTTATGTTATAATTTTCAAATAGACACTGCAGATCTGCTCCTTTCTGATTTTTCTTGCACCTTATCTACAGTATACTTCTCCATGAAAACTTTTGGGAGTTCTATCAGTTTATTTGTGTAGATTACTTTTTTCTTTATCGTTTATCTTAGCTTCCCTGCAGGTCTTAGTTCTGCATGTCTGTGGCAACCGTATGCTTCTTGGGTTTTCAAAATTAATCTCTTATTGGAGTTCTCATTTTCAGGATCATGTAACTAAACTTTTTCAGTGGGTTCTATGGATGTGTTTCTGTATCTTGTTGCTCCAAACCATGTACCACTTGAGTTTTCATCATTATTTCTCTATCGGGGTTCTCATTTTGGGTGATGTTTTTTCATGTGGTTAAGTTATCACTCATCATCTAAGAGTGATCCTCTGGATGAAGGGGGTGGGTCATAGGGGCTGTGGGTGGAGCAAATCTGAGGGTGTAGAGCAGTACAGTGGGCCATGAATAATTTGTAGGAGGTGTGCCCCCATGATATGGTGATTTTTTTTGGGTAGATTTGGGTCTTTGGCTCTTACAATTATGAGGTGGAGAATATAATTGTAACCTCAGAACTAGCCTTGGTTTAAAATCAAATGGCCCAAGTTCGGTTTCTGTGTAAATCTGTCTGAATTTAGTTACTTTATTTTATTTCTGTACGCGTTCCTAGTATTTTGCTGAACATCTATGTTGTGGACATCCCTAAAGTTGTCTATTGATGATGCAGATATGAAGCTTGGGTTATATATAATTTCCTTTCCCTGTGCTTGGCATGGGTTGGTGGTCCTGGAGCTGTTGTATTAAGTTTGAGTGGTCGGGTTTTGAAGCCTTCATTATGTCTGATGACATGTTGTTTTCCTCCTATAGCATTAGATGGGTAAGTTTGTAACATTGATTGTCCGTGTTGTTCTTAGTATTAGAGGGATATTTATTCCCATATGGAATCATTGTGCGTTGGCATTTTCTACCAATTGTTGAGGTGGATTTCCTGTCCATCATGGGCTGTTGAGTGTCCTTCGGTTTCTTACCTTAAATTATTGAATGTTGCATTCATGTTTTGTGACTGACTGAAGCTTTATTCCCCTGCAGGCGTTTCATACGGCGTTGCAAGCAAGGTTGTTTGCAGTTTGTCATTTTGAAGCCAATCTTAGTGGCACTAACATTTATACTTTATGCGAAGCATAAATATGAAGATGGGAATTTCAGCACAGATCAATCCTATCTGTACCTCACGATAATCTATACCATCTCATACTCAGTCGCGCTTTATGCACTGGCGTTATTCTATGTTGCTTGCAGAGATCTGCTTAAGCCTTTCAATCCTGTTCCGAAATTCCTCTTAATAAAATCTGTGGTTTTCCTGACATATTGGCAGGTAGGAGTTTGATCTTGAATGCCAATTTTCTTGAGCTGCAGTAGCAAAATTTTCACCTTTTCAATTCGTTTTCTTCTGTATCTTGTTTTTGTTGTTTGACTGGTTGGAATTGGGGGGGGGGTGTTGTGGAAGGTCAAAAATATACGAGGCAAAGTAATTGTGATAAAATATGTTCCCCCTCTATATATTGTGGAAGGCTTGCAAATAAATAACGTAACCATGGGAAAAATAGCACGCTGACCATCTTTACTCTTTAGTTTTGTTGCATGATATGTCATCTTTGCTGGCTTGCAAGGATGCATTACTGGCTTTAGGGGTGTCTGCTGGTGGATCAACCTTATGTGCAGCATACTGCTGTCTAATTGTTATTGCTACATATTGGGTTGGCCATGATTGCTTGAGAATATTTTTTCGATGCGTGAGATTATTGACTCTTACTGTAATATGTTTTATCTCTCAGGGTGTGTTGGTTTTTCTTGCTGCCAAGTCTGGGTTTATAAAAGATGCACAGGAAGCAGCAGAGTTTCAGAACTTCATTGTGTGTGTTGAGATGCTAATCGCTGCTGTTTGTCATTTCTATGCCTTTCCATACAAAGAATATGCTGGAGCAAATATTGGCGGCTCGTCGGGTTTGCCAGGAAGCCTTGCACATGCTGTGAAATTGAATGATTTCTACCACGACACAGTTCACCAGGTAACATGCAACTCCCCTTACCAGAGTGCTCGATTTATTTATTTATTTCCTTTGCCTGCCAGGGTTTTCAAATAACCGATGGATAGAAGTCACTCCGCCCCCCCTCCGGCCCAAAAAAAAAGGCAAAACACGCAAAAAGAATACAATATACCCCCCACGGTGTTAAACCACCAAAATTGCGACCTCTTGCTCAACATGGGAGTAAAGGGCTTGGCGCTGCTGGACTAACTTGGTCCCGTTGCTTGAGCACCTGCTGAAACTTGAGACTGATATTCTTCCCAACTTAGAAATCTTCTTTTCGTTTTAAGGGCCCTCTTCTTATCCCTGATGCTTTTCACGTTGCCTTGCAGTTCGCACCAACTTATCATGATTATGTACTTTACAACCATGAAGGTGAAGAGGGTACAAGAAAGTATCGGGCACGGACATTTGTTCCCACAGGCCAGGAAATGGATGCAGTTAGAAGAAATAAACACATGTTTGGGAGCAAACTAGAAGATATGCAGCTTTCTAGCCAGTCAACTTCTGCTTCTACTACACCGTCGAAGAATTCTGGGGACATGCAGACTTCCAAAAATCCTGAGAGCATGAAGTCTTCCCTCCTCATTGATACCTCAAATTCTTTATCTGTTCCATATGACATGTCACTTGTTGACATTGACGTATCGAGCTATCCTGCCAATGTTCCTGTGGCCAAGGAAACAGGGAAAAAGTGACTTACCAGTTGTAGATGACCACAATCACGATCTATTTGCACTTAAAGACAATGTATAATCTACTAGTCCCTCCCTCTCCCCCCATCTGCTAGCTGTATATACTCTTTCCACACAGAAAAATTGTTGAATGAGGTCCTGGGCTTTTTGTGCATAGCAAATTCAATTTTCACTGTGTCATTATTGGGCATTTGGTTTCAAGTATCTCCAAGCTGGGTGTTTGGTGAATTTGCAAAATCGCTTGTATGGAACTTTTGCAACAATTTTGTACTGTTGTTGTTATTATTATTATCAGTTTTATGCTATTCTTTCTGTTCAATAGGGAGAATTTCGTGTTTCTTGGGAGCAGGTATTGTTTTATTTTCCTTTCAACCGGTTCTTTCATGTACGCGTACCGGTTGCGCGATAGCAAGATCTTTATCTGGTTGATATAGACCGATACTTTTCGGCCTCTATGTGCAGGCTTTGACTATTGTGGTCATCGCCGCCTCTATTTGCCCATGTGTATATTGAATAATAATGCTATATACCTAAACTTTAAATCCACCCATTAGTACATTAATTTTAATATTTATTAATACTTAAGTGATATAAATTAATAATAATATACTATAAAATAAATTTATAGCATAAAAGTATAACAAATTTATTAGTAGTATTATTTCTATTATATTCATCATTTTTTTGGTAAGTTCTATTATATTCATTATTATTGTTATTATAATAATAAAAAAATATTTCCATTTTTTGTCCCAATTTATTTTATTTTATATTATTATTAGTTTGTATTATTTAATTATTAATAAAAAATAAAATCAATACATTAATATAAATATTTTTAGTAAAATCTAATTTTTAGTTTGGATTTAAAATTTAGATGGATGACATTCCGCTATATTAAATCCAGTTAATGGAAGTCAAATGCTTTAGAATGGTACGTTTTAGGGATGATAACGGAATGGGTATCTCATATCCGTTACCCAAACCTGATAAGAAAACTTATACCCATATTCGTATCTAAATTTGAAGGATAATTTTTTCTCTTATCCATATCCATATCCGTTTAAATATTCATTGGGTTTCGGGTAAAACCCATTAAGTATAAAGTAAAAATTATTTAATGTTAGAATTATATACTTAGATTGTTAAAATTTAATCATATCTTCACTTTTAGCCTTAGAAAATATACTTAATGTTACATAAATGAAGGTAAAAATATAATTTTATATCGGGTAAATCGATGCGGGTACGGATATGGATTTGAGGATTCTTTACCTATATCCACACCCAAATCCGGTGGATATTTCTCCCCTTCCTCTACACCCGTATTCATATCCGTTTATCCATATCCTTTTACACCTCCAACGGATAAAATCCGTCGGATTTTGGGTAAAACCCGTCCGATTGTCATCGTTAATACCTTTCTGGCTAGCCATCGCTTCCTTTCTTCTTGTTCACTGTTTAATTTTGAATATTTGGACCGGTTAGGTTATCAATTTAACGTACTAGAACCTATTAGACTAGTTGTTAAGTTCTCGTTGCACAGGTGGTGTCTAGCGCGACTCTTAATTACTTGCGGTTGGTCTCTTCCCTTTTTTTTTTGATAATTTGAGGATTACATCCAGAAAAAGACTACATCATGAGCGAACCGGATCGAGCGATTACAGTAAAAAAAAACTAAGAAACACGAAATAGTAATAATAAAAACACCCTAAACTCATGATCACCTCACAGAAAAGCTTGTACGTTATGGACCACCTCATCAATTCTATAAGGAAAATTGTCTTTTCTATGCTTGATCCAGAAGCCAATTCTTTGTTTAATAAGCAGCGCCATCCAATTCCTGCAGATCTGGATATTTTCAAAAATAGCCTTATTTCTGAATTCCCAAATAATCCCTATTATGACAAAAAAGGATGTTGACTAAATTTCGCTCTGTAGACCTTTATCTTTATCTCCAAGCCAAATAGCAGCGGTTTCTTCAGTCGATCTCGGCATCACCCAGGTCCTTCCAAGCCAATCGCAAATCTCGTACCATAATTTCCCTGTCACACTACAATGAAAAAAGACATGGTTGGTCTCTTCCCTTCATTATTACCAAGCATAGCACTGGAGGTTTGGCGGATGCAGGTAATAGCTTAGGCTGCACGCTGATATGTTTGGTTGTAGCTGCAATGAGGCATAGCTTTAAGCATGATGGTTCAATAATAATGAGATGAAAATGCAGTGCTAAGCATCATGTCTCAATTACTTGAAAGAGACACAATACGGCCTTTCATTAGTCTCTCTACAGCTGTGCATAACCAATCCGTACACCTAATTGCAGTTTCATCCAAACTTTCATTTTCCACTCATTTCGTGCTGTCATTTTCGTCCACATGACATATCTTTTACATGTTCTTATACAAACATTATGTTTTTGAGGGCAATTCAGATCCCGTTTGGTGGGTACGCAACATTTTCTTATACCATCATCGTTAAATCGTTGACTACGTATGTACGATGTTCTGGCATCAACTACCTTCCTTTCTTTTTTTTTTAAGGAAAAAAAATTCCAGGGTTGTGTGTGATTTAATTTAACAACTAATTAGATGCCCATAGGGTGCTTCACTACCTGACAGCGTTTGTTGTGGGAGGAGATCCTAAGGTAGAAAAGGAAGACAAATACATATGCAGGGCCCCTAGGCCAAAAGCATTTTTATTTATTTATTTATATTAAAAATATCTATAATGTGGACTCTCAATCTCAAATTTAAGATAACTTAAATCTGAGAAAAGGGTTGCAAGTGTAAAAAAATACCTCAAATTTGAGGTTACTCCGAATATTTGAGGGTGTCCAAAGTTTAAAAACCGAAACACATTCGGTATATATTTTAGACCGATTTTTACGGTTAGAACGTATATAAGGTATTTTTTTAATAATTTTTATTTTATTTTTAAAATTAGTCATTATTAATTAAATTATTTGTAAAATTATATTTAATGAAATTTGATTATATAAGATTATTAACTGATATTTATAGATTAACATAAATTAAAATTTAAAAATTAGAAAGTATAAATAATTGGTGATGTGATTAATAAAAGTAATTGGGTGGTGAAAATTTGAGGTAATGGAATGTAGAATAGATAATTAAATTTGAGATAAAATGATAAAAATAAGAGAGATGAGAGAGAAAAAAGTTGGATAGTATAATTAAGAATATAAATTTGAAGGTAACATCGAAGATGCTCTAAGTAGCTACACTACTTTGCTGCCATTTTTATGAAAGCAGTATTGAATTATATGTATTTTAGTGCTGGTACCAAATTTTGTGAATGTTACTTCTGAATTTTATCATATCGATCGACACCAAAGATTTCTATCAAATATTTAGCATTATAATGTAGCAAGAGAGTCGTGGCGTTCTTAGCCTTGATTCTAGTGGATTCTCTTCGCACAAGAGAGCCGTGATAGGAAACAGAGAGATCCATGAGACAATATCGACGGTGTCTTGGTCTAAAACGGCTGAAGATTAAGATCTGGTTGACAAAATTCTTAAGCTAAGTGGGAATCCTTCCTCATTATGCTCACTTGGTCGGAAATGGGGCAGGATAGTCGAGGAAACAGAAGCTGCTCGTATTTGGACATTCTTTACTAGCATCCCGTTCAACTGAATCTGCATACGGAACCAAAAGTAGTGAAACCTTCGGAAGTGAGGCTGAGAGTGAACTCGACGGGCTTCACTGGTTGACCCAAAAAAAAAGAAAAAAAGAAAAAAAAAGGATCTTCACTGCATAGTTATGCGTATGCAGGTACAATGCCATGATCTTCACAAATGAAGCATATGGATGGATGGAAATCCAGATCATGTTTGGAGTGTTAGCTTTCGGGGTTTTGATTCCCTGGTCATAGCGGCAGGCTTTGTAAATGTGATTTAGGGGCGATGATGCTAGAGAATTGAACTGTTTAATTAAGTTTAGCATAATGATTAAAGTTTTTTTTTTTTTAAAGATTTGACTCATCTCTCTCATTGAGTACTGTAAGTCTGTAACACACTTATAGTATTTATAGTTTACTTATTATATAGTGATACCATTTAATAATGTCGTTGCCATTGCAATGTCTTGTAGCAGGCCCCAGCAAATGGTGACTCGTCAGGAGCGTGAACCGACAATTGTCATCTACATGTATTCAATAAATATCACTTAATTATCATGGTATGAATGGCATGACATAATGATTTGCTATACATGATTCTTACATATATGAAAATATATAATAATAATAATAAAAATGGTCCGGTCCAAATATTTGTCCCACCAATTTTTAACCAAGAGTTGAAGTTTTGATAAAAAAAAATTGGTCTGCAAAGCCGAAAATTTCTTAGTAAACCCGAAGATTTTCAGCAGCCTTTCACCAACCCTCGGTTTTCTCTCTCAATCCGGTTCCTTGTTTGGATTAGATTTGACTGTTGGGGTCCTTGGGGATACATGAAGTCTTGAATTCGATTTTCCAACTCTACTTTCTGCTCAGCTTTCTTAATTTGTCAGCTCAATTCCCCTTTTACTGATTAACGCTAGACGCATAGCTTGATTTGACCCGATTGGGTTTGAAAATTGAAATCAAATTTGTTAACCAAATAAAAACCATTCTGTAATTATCCAAGACGGGCAATCAAAGAATATTATAAATTAGTTGCATCCCGACTAATTAAACTTAATCATACACCATGAAAAATTAGTCCGGACGCAAAGTATACTTTGGGTACGATGAGTCGCCAGACACATAAAATTCTATAAATATAAATGATCAAATTAAGAAAATAAATAAATTGCCTCTCTTATTTGGAGCTACATAATAAATAATTATATATTTTTAAAAAAATTAGCAAAAAATTCCTGAAAAATGTAATTATTTTAGATCAGTACTCTCTTTTTAGTAGCTCCAAACAGGTAGTTAGATCTAATATTCTAGATATAACTCAAAACATTATGCTGGGTTTTATACCATTTGTTGGTTGTTTCTATCTATGGTTCGGCTTTATGCAAATTTTGAACCTATGTGCCTGGTGTTTAGGCATGTTGATGTTGTGAAAGGGACCGGATTGACGCTTAATCAACTCCCATAATTATTCAACAAGAAGGTGCAGCTACCTCGGTGGTTCTAAAATGTGTGTTCAAGAAGCAAAGGGAAATGAAAATTAAATCGTCATGATGATACCAAACTTTAAGATTAGAAAGCGTTTGTACGCCCATGCATGTCATGATGTGGCCTCTTTATCGTTGATACCAAACTCTTGTCATTTTTTTTTAATGCCTTTTAGCTTAAATAATGTATTCAATTATCGGCTTCTTTATATAGACATGATAAATTGTATATTTGTACACATAAGGTTAGATATAGAATATTTGAGTAAAGGGAATAAAACCTAGTTTTTTTGGTACTATATATACTTTCATAAATGATACGATGTAATATAATTAGATCTTATTTAATTTTTTTATGATTAACTCTAATTTAAATTGATTCAATCTAATTTATTTTAAATGGTTTGAATTGACAATTTTCTTAAAGCACGCATATATATATATATATATATATATATATATATATAAACGAATATCACATATCAAAGCATACAATTCCATGTAACCGAAAGTACAAACAAGGACAAGCTGCACATGTATCTTGTGGAGGACATGTCCGCTTTGATGATCGTAGAAGGCCTACGAAATCATTTTGTTAAAGAGTCATGATTTTCCTGATAGACGCCATAGAAATTCATTTCCTGTATGAAAAGGATAGGTAAATGATGATGCTTTAGTTAATGTTTCTCTCCCTCCCTCCCTCTCTCCCTCCCTCCCTCCTATGTGAGGCTTCATTAGAAATAATTGGGATAGGATGATCAGCGACGGACTTCCTACAAGTTAGGTACTATTTTCCATAGATATATGGCAAAACCTAACTAATGGGTAATTTCCTTGCTATATAAGCCTATCAGATCGACGGATCTTCATCAATCTATGCAAAATGATTTAATCGGGAAAAAAGGCACACATGAAGTAGTTTCGTGTCATGAGATGACCATTTTTTTTTAATTTATTTTATTGGTATCACACTACTCTTTAATCGGCAAATGAATTTCATCTGGTCCCATACTCTAAAACCATTTATGAGCTTTGTCGACTTAAACAAGGGTACGTTCCCTTCTTTCATCTCTTTCAATCCTCATGGATTTTGTACCAGTCTTCGGCTTTATTTTTCATGGAAGATGTTTGAAATTATGTGGAAAGTTGAAGTATATGGCGATACATTTAGAAAAACTACACTTAATAAAATATATCCTCTATTTAATTAAAAATTTGTGCCGTCTTACACTTTTACAACCGTTATTCCCCTATCCCCCCCTTTGAACTAATTCTAAATATGAATTATTTTCTAAAGAATACTTGATATGGACATGTTTGATGTTCGAGATGTTAGTTATAATAATTTTATTCAGTAGTGAATATTGGTTTCCTAGCTAATAGTATTCCATAATATAATAATTATATTATATTCCCGCCTTCACACTCACAACATAGGAAAATATAAATAAAAATCAGTCATTTACATGAAAATATTATTTAGTTTTTATTGATTTAACTATTGTGACTGCTGCCTCAATAAAAAATATATAGTGTACTAAAATTAAAATACGAGGTTATCAGAAATTTAACTTAGAATATACGATGCATTATGTTAAAATACAAATATATATTATGTATTATCCTTAATTTTATTCCATTTCGTTTTCTTAAGCAAAACAAACTTAAGAAATCACTATATGTTTTTATGATTTTAGACTTTTTCTATGGATCATATTAAACCTATTTATCGGAGATTATATGTTATAATTGAGATATTAAATTATCTTTTGTGACAAGAATTTTAGTGAAGACATATGAGGTTGTTAAGCCCTGAAGGATTCACCTCAATCACATCACACACAACACAGCAAGAAGAAAAATGAAAGAACAATAATTTACAAAGAAGAAGAAGCAATCGAAGAACAATTAGACAATGTGCAAGAGAACACATCACTTTTTATTAAGACTTGCTAAGTTGTAGTAATACACCCAACTTCCTTAATGACATCCTTCTCAACTGAGGCTTACTTCTATTTTTCATTTCTCTCGAATGACTACTTATTTCTTATGCCCTAAAAACAAAAAAGTTATATATAGGCACAAAACTCCTTAAGCCTCAACCCTACCAGCTAGATTACAAGTGTAATCTTAACTAACAAAACAACCCCTTCAGAACACGACTTGGATAAAAAAACATAATGGCTAGTTTCTACTCTTCACAATCTCCACCGTTGTCCATGTATGCTATACAAAACAACACTTGCAAAAAATATTGGAACTTGGTTGCAGGTAGGGACTTAGTCAACAAGTTACCTGGGCTTTCTTCAGTTTTGACCCTCTCTAAACTAAACTTACTACCACCAATCACCTCTCTAATGAAGTATAGCTTAACATCTAAATGCTTTGTCTGTTCATGATATATGGGATTTTTACTCGAACATAATGCACTTTGCTTATTACACCATACCAACGTAATCTTCAACACAACCTAAATTTCTTTCACTAACCATTTCAGCCATATTACCTCTTTTATAGCCTTTGCAGACCCAATGTATTCAACCTCTATTTGATGAAAGTGTGACAAACCTGTGTAAAGTGGATTTTTAATTGACAGTACATCCTCCTAGTTGAAATATATAACTGGACGCTAACATAATCCTTTTCACTTATAAAATATGCATCCGTAAAGCCTTAAAGCTTAATCACCTCTAAATTAACTCGAGCATACATTAAACCTAATCCCTTTGTGCCAGCCAAATACCTTAGCGGCCATTTTATGGATTCCCAATTCCCTGGGTATGACATGAATCTACTTATAAAACTTACAATATGTGCAAGATCTAGCCTTGTACACACCAACAAGTACATTAAGCTTCCTACCGTACTTCAATAAGAAACCTAAGCTGTGTATCTTCTTTCTTCCTCTGTATTAGGATACTAAGTTTTTGAAAGTTTAATCTAATTTGAGATAGGATTCAATAATGACTTTACAAGAGAACAACCAAACTTACTCTTGAGTCTTTCATATCAAACTTCTTCTCTAACTGTAATTTTACATCCTTGGTTTGCACTTTACTCTTGCTTTCAATAAGCATATTATCCACATAGAGTAATAAGAAAACATCTTCGTTACCTTTTTCATGTTACACATGAATATAAGCATCAAATTTGCTTATTTAAATCCAATACTTTTCACATATTGATCAAACCTTAGGTTCTACTGCTTAGGACTTTGTTTCAATCCATATAAAGACCTTTTCAACAAGCATACCCATTCTTCCTTTCCTTTCATTGTAAACCATGGCGGTTGATGCATATATATGCTTTCCTTGAGTTCTTCATGAAGGAAGATAGTTTTGACGTCTACTTGCTTTAGTTCCTAATCCTTATGTTGCAACCAAAGCTAACAAACACTGTATTGAAGTCTTCTTTCCCACATGGGAAAATGTATCCTTGTAATCTACTCCTTTAACCTATGTACAACCTTTATCAACTAATCATGCATGGAATTTAGGCTTTTCACCTGATTCTATACCTTCCTTCAATTTAAACACCCATTTGGAACCCACTAACCTCTTATTCTCATATCTCAGTACCAGCTGCCATGTTTCATTCTTCTCTCAGGATTCCATTTCATCATTAATTGAATTTAGCCACTCTTAATTTGCCTTACTTGTGACTACCTATTTGGAACCGAGAGGCTCTTCTTCCACAAAACATGTGGCATTTAGGGAATAGAAAACTAATTTAGCATACCCTAACCTCCTAAGAGGCCTTACCTCCCCTTTTTTCTTGTCTCAATCAAACTAATATTGTGTTAGACCATCACCTCCAGCAACAACATCAATACCTATTCATCTTCAACTCAAGTATCACTCACATTAAGATGTTGTAACTGAGGTGTGTCACCATACTCCACCTCACTGATGAAGTCCTCCTTTTATAACCCTTTTGCTTGCTTCTGTTCAAATAAATGGTCCTTATAATGCTCATTTTATCTAAACCTAACATCACTACTAATAAAGGTCTTTTCTTCTTTACTTTCAAGAGTGAGAGTAATACCCAGTTTCCAAAAATTCTAATTATAATTGATAATTATATTTATTAGTTGTAATAATTATTTTAGGATATTTGGTAATAAAGATATTGCTTATATGTGTATTATTATTACGCATTATTAGATATAAATTTAAGTAGGGTAAAAATTTACTAGAGAATTTGTATTAAAATTTGAAACCTAGGATGGGTTATAACCAGTATCCACTTCGTTGAGTAAACCCTAAATTCGGTAACCTGATAATTTTACCCGGATATTCCTACCTAATTATTCACCTAGATAAATTACCCTATATTACTAAACTCCCTTGAATTTTCCTTCATTTCCCTTCCCACATGTTTGCTTCTACTCTTACGAACCATCACCCTACACCACACCTGCACCATACCTCTCTCTCCCCCATGTTTTCTTCCCTTATTTTGCTCCACATCTCCCTACACACCATCCTCTTCATAATCATTCTCCTCTCCCTTTTTGTATCTTGCCTTAACCTGATCAACCTTGCTTCTTCCACTCCTTCTCTCAAGATCCTTCACTCAAAATTCACTATGCATTCTCCATCTTTGTGTCTTCATCCTCACCATTTTTATTCAGCAGCGCACCCCTCCACTAGCCTCCTTTCCTTGCCACCGGCCACCACCACTGGTCCCTTACCCCCAAATCAGCATATCCTATCAAAACTACCCTAACACCCACAAACAACCTCCTCGAGGTAAGCCCCTCTTCCACTTGCAACTTCTCCTTCTCCCTTGTCTTCGACCCTTCCCATAGAAACCACCACCATACCATTGGCTAAAACCACAGCTCCTCCCCATTATCCTTTTACCAAAACCATAGTTCCACCCCTCCTCGCTTCAAACAAACCCATAGAAGCTCTACCCCTTCACCTTCGGCCAACTTGGCCGAAGCTTCCCCTTGTTACAACACCATTATCCACTGAAACCCCTTCCCTCCCTCTTCTTCGATCATTTCGTGCCACCTTCTCCTCGTCCCTTTGCTGCACTTTCCCCTACAGTTTTCACCCTCCCTGCACCAACCATTTCTACAATGGTAACCTCCCTAACAATGGCACACAACATAGTTTCCCTCCTCTCCTTCTCGGGAACAACCACCGATCCTTATTTCCATTGGTTGCTTGAGTTTTGTATGGCTTCTCGTAATTTGTTTTGACCGGTTAATGAGCCTTGATTTGTTTTAGTAATTTTAGATTATTTTTGTGTAATATTATATGCTAATACATATGTGTTTGGATGTTAAATTTCTAGGTAATTATTGAGGATTTTGGAGAGGAGTTCTTTTGTGTGAGCTTGGATTAGGTAAATCCAATCATTCATAAGACGGTATAATTTATGTGCAAGCATGATAGGATTGTTTAGGCTTAGAATCATGATATGGTGTTATTCTTTTCAAGTATTATGACATACATGATAAAATATTAACATGTTGAGGGGATGATACATATAATTATTAAAAGTTAAGCTATATGCATGATAATATGTCAAATGATTTACATCCGCATGTCTAGGGCTTTGTTAGGATTTTAATTCTTTTCAAGTTATTGTTAAAATTTCATAGTAAATGCCTCATGATTTCTAATGCATGGTAGCTAGGGTAACAATGATTCGTATGGAAGCATATGCACATGATTAGGGTCAGCTTATGATAAATTCTATTTGCATGACCTAGAGTTAAAAATATGCCCCTACATACACTACAATGATACTATTCCTATTTGAATGATGTATTATGCTTTAAATGTGTACGTACATGATGCATGGAAGATGTGATATGTGATAGTTGCATGATTCGGATTTTGTGGGCAAAACCCACTAAATGTATGAAAAGTGAAAAATATAGTTAATTACCAAAATGTAAATATTACCTACGTGTTAAAATAATGTGGAATATTGCATTTTTTCTTGATCATGACAAATCTCCCATGATGATAATGCTTGGTACGGAAATGAATAAAATGGTGAAACTAGGGTTTTAAAGGGCATTTTGATAATTTTAACTTAATGTATCTTTTACAAGTAATTGGATGTCAGGATGATCTTAAACTTTTGATAGGTTTACCTGAGCATTAACTTGGCTTGTAATAGACTTATAATCTTAGGGTTTGCCTTAATAAATAAAAATAAAAGGAAAAATGGTTAAACATGAAAAATGGAAAATGATGTGTTGTATGTGACCTATGTGACCACCTCATAAAATATTAATACTTAAAGTGAAAGACCTCGAGTTGGGAATTTTTTGCTCTATTGTATTAGATACCCTAAAGGTGAGGTGTTAGCCCTATTTTATTTTGGTTTGTTGGTATGCCGTTGTACTCTAGTAAAGGTCCTACTTTACTATTTGTGACCTACGGGCCCTATAGGGGTTATCGATGACCGAGGTTGGGAAGGTACTATGTAACTTTTGTGGCCAGTATGACTAGGTGTACAACTATGTCCCTAGGTTCGAGGTATGGGTATTGTGTTTTCTAACTAGGTGTACCTCAATGTCCCTAGATTGATGTATCCCCCTCGAGTGAGTAAAAATGAAAATATTTGTTGTGTAAGAAAATGAAAAGAAATGATTTGTTGGTTTGATAGACTCCTCAATGCCCTACCTTGGATTTTTTTTAGATTTGTTGGTGCAATAGACGTCTTATTTCCCTACCTTGGTATTGTTATGGAATTATTGGTCCAGTAGACACCGTAGTGCCCTACCTTGGTATTGTTTTGAATTTGTTGGTCCAATAGATGCCTTAGTGCTCTACCCTGATATTATTTTGGATTGTTGGTTCAGTAGTTTCCTCAGTGCCCTACCATTGTGTTTGGAATGTATTTAACTAATAAGAGATGTCTATTGTACCTTGAAAATAATGAGAAGTTAACTAGCATGTTTTACCATTGAGCTTGAGATTGAATGTTTGTATATGTTGTTCCATGAATATTATTTGTGGCTATGGTACATTTTTTGTTCCCAAGTATGATTTTCAAATTCTGTGTGACTATGTGAAATATGGGTATGCTGCCTCTTGTGACGTATTGTGATTTACTCAATACAAGAAAGTCATGCTAATACTACTTTTGCATATTTTTACGTAAGGGCCATAAAGTGGTATGAAACATTCAAGAATGGGAAGGATAAGTGGAGTCCATGAAGCGGTATGAAACATACAAGAATGAGACATTGTTAAAGGTGTTTGGTTGCATTTGTTATGCACATACCAAACATCTTTATTAGTTCTTAACGATGTTACTTCATTTCAACTTACTTTTTCTAGTTTTTGAAACAACTAAATGTCTCATGCTTAGTCATCAGTAAATAGATCCAAACATATCTAGAAAAGTCATCAATAATGGATAAGAAATACCTGGCACTAGAGTTGACAAGTTGACCCAACTTTCCCGACCCGACCCCAACCCGTAACCCGCATCAACCCGATCCACTGTCAACCCGATTTGAATCAACAAAATAAAATTTGATATTAAAAGTTATGATATCAACCCGGTCCGCTTTTAAAAATATATTATTATTTAAAATTTACTTATTTTTCTTACTATTATTGTGAACTTACTTATTCAACAACGATATTCTAATTTTAGTGATTTTTTTGTGTAAAAATATAACATTAAAAAGTCATAATAATAAACAAGTAGCAATTAATGACATATTATTAATTACATGCTTACATAAAGTTAAACTTAATTCTTGCCTACGGGGTTAATGAGTTAGATTAATTTTGGTGGTCAATATCCAATTTAACCTAAATCCAAAGTGATTTGATCCAGGATTAGCTCGGCCCAAACCCAACCTGATCCATTAAAACGTAAAAAAGCTTGATTTGTCAAGCTAACCCAAATCTGACCAATCATATTAACTCAAATACAAAATCATCATAATACGATCTTACTCGACCCAAACCTGACCCGATAGGGATGTACACAGAGCGGGTTCAGGATAGGTACGCCCATAGCCATATCATATAAGAAATTCTGTACCTAAATTTATACCCGTACCCCAAATGGGTATCCACTAATACATCCATATCCATATTTGTTGGATATCTGTTACCTGACATATATTCTTTTACCCTTTAATGGATATTATCCAGCGGATAAATCCATTATCTGATAGATAAACCCATTTAAAGTTAAAGAAAATGACAATTTTAACCTTAATTTATACTATATTTATTTTAAAATTAAGGGTAAAAGGGTTATTATATATCTGGTAAATGGGTACGAATATGGGTACGGGTAAAGATATGGATATCCTATACCCATATCCGTACTCTAACCCGACGAGTATTTTTTCCATCATCAATATCCATTTATTTATATCTGTTTAAGTATCTGACGAATAAAACCAATTAGGTTTTAGGTAAAATCAGCCTCATTTATATCCCTAGACTCGACCTAACAAGCTAAGCAGAAGTAATCTAAGCCCGAACCGACTCAAAATTGAACTACCTCATCCCAAACCTGACTGACTTGATAAATTAATTTGATACAATTCGGATCTACAATGACCTGAACCTGAACCCTACCTGACTTAAATAATAAGGTGACCCAAAATGACTCAAACCCGAAATGACCTGACCCAACCCACTACCAACCCACAATTAACCCTACTAGAGAACAATTTGACCTGTTATAACCCAACGTGCTCGACCTAATTACCACCTATACCTGGCACCTCATCTATATTGAACCCCAGTAGCCCCCATAAGTCAGAATGTACATAATCTAATATTCCCTTAGACTTGTGAATACTACCTGAGAATTTTAGCCTACTGGACTCGCCCACTACACATTCTTCACATAACTCCAAATCTGGGAGATTCTTTTCACCAAGAAACCCCCTTTGTAACGAATTTTTAAACCATTCTCACTAATATGTCTCAATTTGTGATGCCATAACATTGCTTGATTGAACTACCCAGAACCTTGTTTATCTTTTGATACACTTGTTGCTTCTTTACTCGATGGATGTAACACATATCATTATTTAAAACTCCTTTCAATGCCACTATTGACCCACAAGCCACCTTAAGGACTCCTCTTTGTGCCTTGATTGTATAACCCTCATTGTTAAAAGAGTCTACTAAAATCAAATTCCTTATCAATTCATGCACATGTCTCACATTATTTAAAAAAAATTCTATCCCTGATGAAGTCTTCACTAATACTTAGCCAACACCTATGATAGAATATGCTTGACTATTTCCTAAGAGAGCATGCACATCTTGAGTCTTTATATAACTTGAGAAACATGCTTTTTCACAACACATATGTAACACCCCCAAAATTCACTACTGAAAAATTTCATTAATTAAAAGGAAATTAGCGGAAGCAAACTAATAAATCGTGAACTTTGGGAGTATTACCGCCACACTTAGTACCAGACCGGTTCACTCCTACCGTTCCAGTACTAAGTGCTAAGGCTAAAAGTGTAAAACACAATTTACAATCTATTTTTAAATCAAAGCAGCGCATCAAATCATTTACAAGAATAAAATCCACCACTGCTGGTTACTTTTACAACGTTAACATTAAAACCAGGAATTTAAAAGAGAGAAAGAGAAAAAGCCTAACGGTACTGGATAATTCCTTACTCTCTTTCCCGTAGCCCACTTGAGTAGCACCTAAGAAGACCTGCAAGGGGCACTGCCCATTGAATAGGCAAGGGCCCCACGAAGGGAACCCTTCAGTTCTATGGTACTGAGTAACCCTTTAATACCACACTTAAAAACAGGCCCGCAATGTAACACATAATGCAAGCTATATACATATGTAATCAGAGGTGCATACATAACAATCACATATATAACAAGTTATAAGTCACGATCTATACCTTTGGGCCTTAAGCCTTGTCATAGTGTAAAATCAATACATTCAGGCCTTAAGCCATTAGTCCATCATCATTCAATCAATCTCATATTTTATATCTATGTGAGTGCGAGAACCCTACTATTATAGCCGGTGGATCGGTCACTTATAGGGCAGAACACACCTAACCACTATTATATGCCGGTGGATCGGTCTCCAGGGCAAAATGCTCCTGGCCACTATTATTCGCCGGTGGACCGGTCTGACCCCGACTCACATGGTGTTCCACTATAAGTGATTAGTATTTTTTCATAACTTTATTCACATACATAACTGGTTTTATTGAGCTCGGGACCCCCACTATTTTAGCCAATGGACCGGAATACATATAATCATCATCCAGGGAAAAACGCTCCTGGGCCACTATTATATCCGGTGTACCGGTACTCGTAATCACTCGCCAGGGCAACACGCTCCTGGGCTACTATTATATCCGGTGGATCGGTACTCATAATCACTTGCCAGGGCAACACGCTCCTGGGCCACTATTATAATTGGTGGATCGGTACTCAATATCATAAGTCATCTGGGCCCGGCTCATTAATATTTCACTTTCGTAATTAGTATCTTTCCTTTCCTTAATCAGCACAACAATCATATTTATTTGCCTCGGACGGGAGATCAATAACGCGGGACACAAAGGTACACCGTTCGTACAGGTGCATACAAGCTACTCAGTACCCTTCAACCACGAACCCAAGGACGCAAAGGTACCCTAGTCGTACTGGTGCATAAAGCTACTCAGTACCCTACCGACAAGGATACCTAATCCATAAGTATGCATACCCCCTAACTAGGTCCATAGAGCTAGATAGAGTAAGATATAAGGCCTAGTTGGGGCACAAAGGCACACCAACAAATACCAGAATAATCGTGGACTAAACTACATCTTTAGGGTAGCGACCCCTAAAGAGTCACCATTCCCGATCTCGAGGTCTTTCACTTTAAGTATTAGTGTCTTAATTAAGGTGATCACAAAAAGGCACGATAATCAAATACTTATTCGCTTTCTATCATTCTAATATCATTAGTCATTTCTTATTTAGACGGTTATCCAAGCTATCGCAGATAAACCATTAAGGCCATACTAATTATCAAATACTCTTACTTAGCTAATCAGCATTATTTAAATCATATTATGAAATTCCACAATCACCACGACATGTTAGGTACAAATTACTTATTTACTGGTGCGACCGTAGCCGGCACGCAATTTAAACCCTCTTGTTGTCAATTGTAGCACTGGTAAATAAGGGTATCGTTCTAGCCGGGGATTGAGAGGGCTCACCTCTAATTAACTAGCTTAAACTAAAACTAAAAATAAAAATCCAAAATAATAAAAAAATAAATAAATAAGAAAAATAATAATGGGGGTTTATCAAAATAATAAAATAAATAAATAAAATAAAATAAACTAATAATAATAAAAATAATGGGAAACTCGCAGATATGAGAAATATGTTAGGGAAATAAAAATCCACCACTAGATTAGGTCGAAAATATAATATTTATTTCTAAGTCATCTTTTAATCGTGAGAAAGAGATCGACCAAGTTGCACACCAAACGCAGGTCCATACACCTTATATTACTTCCCTTAATTAATTAATACGACCACGTGCCTATATTAACCCTATTAAATACTAGCAGTATAGCAGCAACATGCGGCTCCTATATTTAACTAGATTTAATGCATTAAGTGTAAGTGGAAGGCTGTCAATCTAAGTACCCAAACTAGTACAAAACGCATGTCTAGCTGTATTTCCTTTCCTTGACCCACACGTATCGAAACGTTTTACCACTTCGGTTAGAATCACAAAACGATTAGGTGAATTGTTATCTAACCTAGCTGCAATTTATACATATAAATTCTAGTATATTTAGATGGCCACCTCGCAGGCAAATAATCCTACATACTGTCACTTATGAGGAACCAGAACAAGGCATGCACCAAATAAACTATACTGGACAGAATTATACATATAAACGATAGCAATTAACATAGAGTCAAGAAACAATCTCACGAAACAAAGAAAATAAAATTATAATTTAAATTCTAATCCAGGGTTTCAAATTATTCCCTAACAGTAAACAATCAACCAACCATAATTAAAGAATTAATTACACAAAAATATATATCTAAAATGTAGATTAAAAATAAGAGAAAGAAATAACCGGAATTAATTTTGGATAAAAGATCAAGAATTTATTCAGCGAAAGGAGCTGACGGAGGCTGCTGCGTGGTTGCCTCGGACTCCGTGCACTGCCGCACCGTCCTCTGCGTCCTTTTGCGGCTGAAGTCTCCCTCTGCTTTTCGTCCCACAGAGCCTCGTGGCTCTACCGCCTGGCTGCTTTTCCCCGTTCTCTGCCTATCGGCAGAGACTGCCTCCCTGCCGCACACTTCGTCTCCTTCCTTTATGCTCTCGACCGTTCTATTTATTGTGTGCGTCAGGGCCTGCTGACTTTTCTTTTCTCCTTCGTGCGCCGAGTCTCTCTTTCCACGTCAGCCCTCGCGGCTGACTGCTGCTTTCTCCCGCAACGCTCCGTTTGGTTTCGTTGTTCCAAGCCTTTGGGCCTTCGGCCTTCGGCCTTCGGCCGTTGGTCCAAAGGTCAAGTTTTTTTTTAATTTAAAAATAATAATACCTGCAAAATAAAATTCAATAATTATTAATAAATAATATTTTATTCTAAATTTACTTAATTTATATCATTTTAGCTCAAATAATAAAATTTATACAATTTTTACTACTTAAGTATAAAACAATAATTATTCTCCTATATTAGTTAAATAAACTACCAAAAACTAAGATTATAAGGGTATAAAATGTGTCAAAATATGAACTCATCATTTACCCCTCACTTACATAATTGCTAAGTCATCCCTCCCTACTTGACAAATTACCATATTACCCTTAAGGTTGCATAATTATCAATTTACTCCTTCCTCGGTTTATGTTACTAAGTTATCTCCTACGCTTTTTAGATCACCATTCACCCTTCATAATTATTAACCTTAACATATTTCCCTTTTTGGTTGGTTAGATTACCAAATTGCCCTTCTCCTTTGTTATAATTACTAAATTGCCCTTGAGTTGGATAAATTACCAATTTGCCCTTATCCTTTATCAAAATTACCAAATTACCCTTCTCAATTATTATCATTGCCATTTTATCCTTCTTAATTACTATAATTACCATTTTACCCTTCTCAATTATCATAAATCCCAAATTACCCTTCTTCATAATTACAATTATTAATTTACCCTTCTTCATAATTATAATTACCAATTTACCCTTCTCCATAAATAATTATTAATTTACCCTTATCCATTCTTATAATTACTATATTGCCCTTCTCTATTATTAAAATTACCATAATGCCCTTTTATTGGTTAATTTACCAAATTACCCTTATCTATTTTCATAATTATCTAATTACCTCTTTTTAATCATAATTTAATTACCAATTTATCCTTCGTCATTATCATTATTACCAAGTTACTCCTTACTCTCAAATTTGCTATAAACATCCTTTTATTTACAAAATTACCCTTCTACCCCTTACTTCCAAATTGCCATCATATCCTTTTATTTACAAAATTACCACAATACCCTTTTACTTGTAAAATTACCATAACACTCCTTTTACTTTACAAATTACTATTTTACCCCTTTTACATCCAAAATTACCATTTTTATCTTCCCTTACAAAATTACCAATTTGCCCTTCTTTTCCAAAATGACCATATTGCCCCTTTACTCCCAAAATTACCATAATACCCCTTACTTATAAAATTACCATTTCACCCCTTTCTTTTGAAATTACCAAAATACCCTTTTACTTATACAATTACTGTTTTGCCCCTTTTCTTCCAGGATTACCAAAATACCATTTTACTTACAAAAATTACCATTTTACCCTCTTACTCCAAAATTCCCAAAATACCCTTTCACTTATAAAGTTACCATTTTACCCCTTTATTACACCATTTTTATGAATTTACCACCACTACATAAAATACTAATGTTAGCACTTCATTCTTATCATTTAACTCCACCAACTTGTCATTATTCAACATAATATTCATTAGCAACTACATATATTAGATCACATACTTACATAAGCATATTACTAAAATACCCTTAGACAATAATATTATTCATGCATTAGCAACATAATACATCATAGACAAGCATTTAACATTTCCATCAAATATCCAACTCATTCCTTAAATATCATCTCTACACATGGTACAAAAGCTATCATAATTTTCTTTTCTTTTCTTTTTATCAAACAATGTAAGCAACCATATATATGTCATACTAGGCAACACAAAACATGCATAAAATCATACTAAAATCCCTAATGTGCTAGCATACATTTTTCCATACATTTAAGGGAGGTTTAACGATTACCTTAATCTCGCCAAAATTGAACCTTACCGGTATCCCGGCTAAAGATTCAAGCTTAATTAGCAATTCAACACCTAAAAATAATATCAATAATTATTAGGTTAGAAGTAAGAAATTAAAAGGATAAAACTTTATAAAAATTTATTTAATAATAAAACACTTTAATTAATTATTAGTATACATTAAAATTTAGATAATAAATTTCCAAATCAAGTAGGAGCTCACGCTGCATGAACAGCGTGAGCCACATGCAAAATAAGGGTGAATAAAAGGGTTGAAAGGGGTGAGATAGAAGAGAGGAGAGATGTGTAACACCCCCAAATTTCACTCCTGAAAAATTTCGAATTTAAAAGAATAATGCGGAAGCTAAAACACAATTTGGGAAATGTTACCGCCACACCTAACACAAGATAAATGTCCACCATCTATCCCATGCTAGATGCAAGGCTAAAACCTGTCCAACAAAATTCAACCAACATCTATGCAGTGAGGATAAACTCCCACAAGGAAATATCCATATGCAGATGGAAAGTGAACAATGTCGCTGGACAAAATCATCGTTGAATAAATCAACGGAAACCTGTAAAATAATCCTGGACTTTAAAACTTAAAAAGATAAAGGATATTAAATCCAAATACATCTCCCACAAAATCACAAACCAACTAAATACAAATCAAACGAATGATTTATACACCAAAATAATACATTTGAGATACAATAAAATCTAAAAAGAGAACCAAGGGGCATCCCAACAGTGGAGCCAACATTATTTGCCAAATCGAATCACCGGATAGCCTACTCTCAAAATCCAAGGAAAATATTCCTCCCAACAATAACATATTTAATACTGAACCTGCACAAATGGTCTGCTCCCCACCATCAGTGGATCATCACAGGACCCAAACAATCAAGGTAGTATCAGTACGGGTCCGGTACTGAGTAAATCAAGACTACCCTGCTCTTGGAAAGAAACATAATACATATAAGATAAGGAAACATTCAGCTTACAATACTTACGTTCAATTATACATGCGATACATACGTCATTCTACTCATACAATAATTCATGCTCGATTATACATGTGATACACACGCTATAACACATGGAGTCACAGACTCATGCTTATAATACATGACTAGACATGACAATACATAAGGTACAAGCGTACAAGAAAATCATGATCACATGCTAAGAATCACACACTACCTTAGAAGGTATCATTCTACACGCAAGTCCCACATGTGATTTAAATAATAGATCATATGATAATTGAATGCGGACGTTTGTCATATGGAAACATTATTGTAAGATAGAATCAGGAGACATGTATAGGAAATAGAACATAAAGTCCAAGAGCCAACGAGAATAACTCATGATTATTATATTCCTTTATTGTAATCACAACTGTTTAATTATATTTTCTTGAGGATGGAGACTCAAATATTGTAACAACTAATCTAGTACTCGAACGGTACTAGCCCTAGCTGGCCCGCCCAGAAACGTAACCAGACCACCAATAAATAGGACACCTAATCACTTAAGTATGCATACCCCCTATAGGGCCGAAATATATCGAGACACCTATAGAGTAGAAGAGGGCCTCTCCGGACCTCGTAAGGCACCCGGGATCACAGAATAGAAAAACACCGGAATGGTACCAAGTGAATACCAAACCTAACTCGGATAGCTACCCCGAGTGATACAAGTCCCAACTCAAGATCTTTCACTTTAAGTGATTAATATTTTATTCAAGAATTTAGTCAATCATAAATCAGGCCTACATAACAGCACTTAGCTCACATCCATCAACACAATGATGTTCCATTATTATATCAATTTCAAATGGCATTAAAGCCAAGCGGCATTAAAGCCGAACCATCCAAGCGGCGTTAAAGCCGAACCAATTTAAGTGGCATTAAAGCCGATCGATTCCAGAGGCATTAAAGCCGATCCAATTCATGAGGCATTAAAGCCAAATAACTCTAGGAGCATTAAAGCCGAATGAGTCCATGGCATAAAATACAGCATAAGGTATCATACAACTTCAATCAATATTCAACCCTTCGCACACTTACACACATACAATATTCAAGAGGCATACGAACATGCGTTTGCATTAAATCTATAACTCATATATACATACAATTACCACACAAGAATACAACATATGCTTGACATGATTAAATAATCAATAAGCATACTCATCACCTTCCACTTCAAGCAGACATACATCGAGAATCCGTCATAAGTAAAGGTAAGTAATGACTTACCTAAGTCCAAAGCTAGCTAAGCAAATTGAGAAAGAGAGAGCTATCAAAAGCTCGACAATCCACGAGAAAGTTTTCCTAGATCACCGATGGAAATCGGAACTAGGTTAGAAACTATCTTATCGATCAATAATTCAATTATAATAAAATCAACACAAACGGACACAAACAACCTTTCTTGAAAAACGTGCACCAAAACTTATGACTTGCGAACGTAGCTCGATTAAGATTTAAAACTAAATATTAACCAAATTGAATTTAACACTTATCAATTAGAACATTTCAAATTGATTTGGAAAGTCGGGGAAATAATAATAGATTATAAGTTATTTTTATCAAAAATGACTTATTCATTAGGTTTTACAATCCAAATGACAACCAACCATTTGTATAGAACCAAATCCAACCCGATAAGATAAAAACATAATTCAAATGATTTAAAGTCAAATCCGGAAATCGATTAGGTAAAAGAAGCATAACATAATTTAAGTTTTTGAGCCCGGCGAGCAAATTCGATCAATTCTTGCTAAAATATATAAATTGACGATTCAGAAATGTAATTAAATGTATTCTAATGTAAATTATATAGTCAATTGAATAAAACGACCCGATTACACAATCCAATTTGGACCCGCAAGAGTTTTGACCTAAAAATCTAATTCCAATCAATTTCACACAATTTTTCCAAATCAACGCTTCCGATATGAAATTAAATACATTTCAAACGATATTGCAAAATCAATTGAGTTAAACGACTCAATTATGCAACCCAATTTCATTATACACGGATTTTGACATAGAAGGTTAATTCCGATTAATTCGGCATAAATTTCTCAAGTTGAAAGTTCCAATATGAAATTAGATACATTCCACAGCATATTGTAAAATCAATTTACCCAAAGTAGCTAAATCGGACGAATCCGAAAAATTCGGACATAACCCGGCCAAAAATTCAATTTTCACAAATCAACTAAATACACTACAATTAACCACTCTAAATCAATCATACAACATATATATACCTAATCAAACAATCAATTTAGCTTTTTATAAGATAATTCATACTCAATTAATTAATTCAAATGTTAGGGTTTTCAGAATTTATACCAAACAAGAATTAGCAAATCGGGACAAGAGAAGGCGGGAGAAGGTTCGCCGGAGGTCGAACAGTGCTCGCCGGTGGTCGGGCAACGTCGACGGTGACCGGACAGCGACGGCGTGTCACTCCCGTTCGCTGCTACTGCTTCCATCCGCTGCTGCGCTGCTGCTGCACTTTGGCTGCATTTGTTGCGGCTGTTGCTGCAGCATTTGCGGCGGCTGTTGTGCGGCGGTTGTGGCCGGCGATGGCTGGAGGTCGGGTAGCGTGGAGGAGCAAGGAGAAGATGGAGATGAGGGCTGCGTTTTTGGGTGCAGAACAGGGACAGGTCGGGAAAGTGAAGGAGACGAGAAGGGAGAGAAGAAGAAAGAAAAGGAAAAGAAGAGAGGGAAAGGCTGGTTTCGGGATTTTTTTTTTTTTTTTTTTTTTTTTTTTTGCAGATACACACATATAAATGAATACTATCATCTAAAAATATGGTTGGAAAAATTTATCTAAAATTAATTTAACGAAAACTCATTTCGTAAGGTTCCGACGGCTTAAAGTCGATATAAGAGCTATATACAGAATTTCAGAAGTATTTTCGGAAGAATTTACCAATGAACCTAAAAATTTATATTATTTATGGAAATACATTATAAGACCTTGAAATAATATTTAAAAGTATATAAGTAAATATTTAAATTAAATTTTAATAAACCGAGACTAATTTAAATAATTTCCGAAATTGATCTTCCGCAACCAAAAAGAGATAAAACGGAAGGAAATTAATTTTGGAAAGAAATCCATAAATAAGCTTTGAAAATCTTTTTAATTTAAAACTTTCCGAAGATCTTAATGATTTCAGAAACAAATAAATTTAATGTCGGAAATATTTTCTACGGATAAAATTGATAAAATGAATTTGACTTTTTAAAACGGAAATTTTATAATTTAAATACTATATATATCGCTAACGAAATATAACTCCAAAACAAAGTCGTAATCATACGACGAAGTTATAATCGCAAACAAATCTAAAATATTAAAAATCAAAATACGAGAAAGAACGAAAATATATATTTTTAACCAAAAATCAAAATCATGTGAATATAATAAAATCATAGTCGTGAACGAAATCATCTAAAATGATTCGCAACGACAACAATTAATTAAATTCAAATATGAATTCGAAAACGTCGATAAATCCATAAAACGAATCAAAATTAAAATAATTAAATATTTATATCAAATTACGGTAATAAAATAATTAACCTTAATAAAATTGAATTTTAAAATACGGGGTATTACAAGATGGCTCAGTTTAGTAACTTTAGGCTAGAAAAGGAGGTAGATGGGGGAGGTTTCAAGGCAAGGGAATGGTGCAGTAGTGAAGAGGGGGTGTAGGTGGTGGCTAAGGATGGTTTCCCGGCGGCGGAGGCGGCGGTAGCAAGGTGGCGAAGATGGCTACCGAGGTGGGTCGATCGAGGTGGAGAGGCTGAGAAGGAAGGAAAAGAGGAGGGAAAAATTAAGGGGTGCAAGGGCTATTTTCGACCAACTAAGGCATGGTGGTGGTAGAGGGGGTTGCAGGGTGTCGAATGGTGAGTTTGGTGGCGGCAGAGGTGGCCGGACGGAGGCGAACAGGCCTGTTGTAGGAGGCTTGGCGATAAGGGAGAAAAGTGAGGAGAAAAAGAAGAGGGGGAGAAGGGAGGAAGTGCAGGGACTCGAGGGGTGGCGTGATGGTGCAGGGCAGTAGCAGGTGGTGGCAGAAGGCGGCGCAGGGGCTGGGTGAGGTGGTTGGAACGGCGGTTGGCGGCGTGGTGCAAAAACCAGGGAAGAATGGGAGGGAGGAGAAAGGGGAGAAGAGGCTCGGGGAAGGAGGAAAGGCCTCAAAAATTATGAGGAATGAAGGCCGGTGAGGGTAAGAAAAAGAAGAGGGAGAAGAGAGGGATAGGTAGCTGGTCGGCGAGAGGACGAAGGGTGGCAGATGGTGGTCGGGTGACAGGGAGGTGAAGGGAGAAGAAGAGGAAAGAATTCAGGCATGGATGGAGGGTGTAGGGGATAGTTTGGCTCAAAATAGGAAAGAAAAGGACGGAGAGAGAGAGAGAGAGAGAGAGAGAGAGAGAGAGAGAGAGAGAGAGAGGCAGGGGTGGTTAGGATGGCAGCTGCAGGTGGTGGTCGGGCGTGTGCAGGGTATCAGGCATGGGCGGCGATGAAAAAGGAAGAAGAAGAAGGAAGAAGCCGGCCGGTCGAAGGGAAAGGAAATAAGGCTGAACCGGCCGATCAGGGGAGGAGAAGTCTGGGCTGCGTCGTGTGTGGGAGAAGGAGAAGCTGTGGGGAAAAGGAACGGGCTTGGCACAAGCGCGCAGGGGAGGGGGGAAGCAGGCCGGTGCGGGTCGCCCAAGGAGGAGAAAAAAAGAAAAGAGAAGAAAGAAGAAAAAAGGAGAAAAAGGAGAAGGAAAAGAAAAAGGAAAATGAGAAAATAGGGGAAATAAAATAAATTAATTTATAAAATCATAAAATGTAATATTATTGATAAATTATTTAATTTAATAATTTAATTCATTATAATCTAATATATTAGTTTTAAAAGGGTAAAGTTAGTAAAATATTAGTTAAAAAAATTATTTAAATAAAAATAGCATGATAAAATAAAAAAATATCTATTTTAATTTACTAAATATTCCCGTCCAAATTTATATACTCAAAGATTCATAAAATAATTAAATTAAATAATTTTAAAAGCTAATTTATTTCTAATAAAAGTTATTTATCGAATTATAGATTTTTAAAATTTTTGGGGGATTACAACATATGAAAGGTGCAATCTATATTAAGGACCCATTCAACACCTCCAGTACTCGAGGAAACCATTAATACTGCAACACTCACATAACCATCCAACATAGTCTCATTTTGTGCCTAATCTCGACTATTCTTGATCTTTCTTACCTTTAAACAATTTCTTGTTTCTATCTTGACACTCTTTCTTATAGTGACCCTTGACAAAAAAAAAATTCTTGAAGTCGTTGGCTGTGATTGTGACCTACTTCTTGAACCCTATTTCTTTTCCTTCTTCTATGTTCTTCCTCAACTGTAATAACTCTCTACAATAGATTCCTCCTTGTGTATTTGTTGCATCTTCAATTCTTTTTTGTCTTCATATTCTATTTTTACCTCTATATTATCTAGGTTAAGAATGAATTTGTTAAATTCATCTAGGTGGTCTTCAATGGTTCTTCTAGGAGGTACCTTGAAAGAGTATAATCTTTGTTTCAAGATTTCTCTTTTGGTAAGTGATTGCATCATGTAAAACATTTCTAGTTTACTCCATATTCTAGTAGCAAAAATTTCCTTTGAAACTTCACATAAGACCCTATCACCCAAACACAAGATCAAAGCATTGTGAACTTTCTCCATGATTTTGATCCTCATCTTCTCTTCTATCCATACCAATATATTCTTGTCATCCACCAAAGCTAGCTGCTGTAATACCCCGTATTTTTAAAATCCAAATTATTAAGTTTAATGTTTTGATTGACGTAATTTGATGTAAATATTTAATTATCTTAATTTTGATTCGTTTTATGGATTTATCGACGATTTCGAATTCATATTTGAATTTAATTAATCGTTGTCGTTGCGAACCATTCTAGATAAATTCGTTAACGATAATGATTTTATTATATTCTTATGAGTTCGAGTCTCGGTTAAAAATATATATTCCAGTTCTTTCTCGTATTTTATTTTTAATATTTTAGATTTATTTTCGATTATAACTTTGTCATATGATTATGACGTTATTTTGAAGTTATATTTTGTTGACGAAATGTATCATTTAAATTATGAAATTTCTGTTTAAATAGTTAAATTTATTTTAATAATTTTATCCGTAGGAAAATATTTCCGACTTTAAATTTATTCGTTTCAGTAATCTTTAATATTTTCGGAAAGTTTTAAATTAAAAAGGTTTTTCGGAAATTATTTATGAATTTCTTTCCGGAATCAATTTTCTCCCGTTTTACGATTTTTGGGTTGCGGAAAACCGATTTTGGAAATTATCTAAATTTGTCTCGGTTTATTCAAATTTAACTTAAATATTTTATTATATGTTTTTAAATAATTTTCCGAGGTCTTATAATATATTTCCATAAATTATATAAATTTTTATGTTCGTTGGTAAATTCGTCCGAAGATGTTCCGAAATTCTTTATATAGTTTTTTTATTATTAATTTTAAGCTTTCGGATCCGTTCGAAATAAATGTTCGTTAAATAAATTTTAGATAAAATCTTTCAATAATATTTTGATATTTTTAGTATTGTATTTTATGTGTATTTAAAAAAAAATTTCAGGAGTGAAATTTGGGGGTGTTACAGCTGCAAACCTTGCTGCACGAGAAGTGCCCTCATCTTTACACACCAAACATTGAATTGATTCTTTCAATCAAACTTCTCCATGTCAAACCTAGCCGAAGCAATTATTTAGGATTCAAAGGAATATGGTACCAATTGTTAAGCCTGGTCCTTTGATTGATTCACCTCAATCTTATCACACACAACACAATAAGAAGAAAAATGAAAGAACAACAATTTATGAAGAAGAAGAAGAAGAAGAAGAAGAAGAAGAAGAAGAAGAAGAAGAAGAAGAAGAAGAAGAAGAAGAAGAAGAAGAAGAAGAAAGAAGAAGAAGAAATGGAAGAAAAATTAGACAATGTGTGAGAGAACACGTAAATTTTTTTATTGAGGCTTATTAAGTTGTAGCAATACACCCAACTCCCTCAATCACATCCCTCTCAACTGAAGTTTTTTTTTTTAATGACTCTTTATGTGATATGCCCTGAACATAAAAGGTATTTATAGGCAAAACACCCCTTAAGGCCCAACCTTGCTAATTGGATTACACATAGTCCTAACTAACAAAACAACACTCTGGGCACATGATGTGGACAATAACATAACAGCTAGTTCCTACTCTTCATAGAGGTTATAACATAATAGTTAAGGTTAAGGTCCTAGGTTTCAAGTTCAAATTCTTCTACTCTTAATACACCTTTATGGTATTCTTTTTGGTAAGAATAAAAAAAAATTAATATTGAAAAGAGAGAGAGAGAGAGAGAGAGAGAGAGAGAGAGAGAGAGAGAACACCCTCCCTAATATAATGGTCACTCAAGAGGTCAAACTTTTCGATGATCATCTAAAGACCATTAGCTCTTTTTTTCCTCTTACTACAAAAGAAGGATGTAGTCATCCAATAATGGGTACACAAATTAGATTGAATATGCAGCTCATCAGATCAAATATACAAAAAAATGGGATTGAATATCGAATATATCTAAAAATATTTGATATTCACTTATATTAATAATTAGAATCATATATTTGAAAACAAAAATTGATTAAAATATACATAATAGCCAAACTATATTATAGTACGTTTCAATACTCTTGAAATATAATACAATACACTGTCATACATTGAATACACAGTAGGAAATGTCTAAAATAAAGTACCGTATATTTGACTTATAGTATAACACAAGATATTGGAATTGATATACAGTTTTATACAAAATAGCCCGATTCTAGTACCATTGATCCACCATATATGGATGAGATAAGATCCAAAAGCTCATTAACTTACCTCACCCCAAAAAAATAAAAATTATTAACTTACCAAACTGTATAATTGACTAATCTCCCAAACGTCTAGTAAGACCACAATGATAGCTAAATAATACTACTAATAGTTGTAAAACAAGGGGGAAAGAGAATAAACAAAGTCGGAAAATAAATGTTCGAGTACTCGAACCCCACCTGTGTACCCTAGCTATATTATTATGACAGCTCTAAAAATTGGATCCGATTCGCCCTCGGCATTTCCTTTCTAGAGACTGACGCATCGGTTGATAAACGTCTTCGTAAATGCGTACACAAACTCTCCCTCCTCCATATCCCTATATATATATATACACAGACACAAACGCACAGAAACTAACCACCCCCTCCGTCACACACAAACCTAACCTACCCCACAACTCTTCCGCCTTCCTTTCCCCTCCGGCCGTCCGGCCTGCCGCCATCTGATCCATGGCCATAATCAAGACCCAAAATAAACCAGAAAGCTTAGCACCAATATTCAGAACAGAATCATCGGGCCATATTTCTTGGTACCCTTACCCTAATTACTACTATCATGCAGGAGGAGGAGGAGGAGGAGATCGAGATCATCATCCACAAGCAGTCAACAACAGCAGCAGCACCAGCAATTTCATAGAGAAGAGGCAGCTGTTTCTCAGGAGTTACCAATTCAGCAGGAAGAAGAGCTTAAAGGAGAGGATAAAGTATTCATTGATTAAAGCAAAGAAGGTGATTTGGTTGAAGTTGAAATCTGCTCGTAAGATGAAGAAATTAGTTTGGTCTGAGCTCAGAAATGCTGTTTACAGTCGTAGAAGAAGGGTAGCAAGATTGATGAATCGTTATAATTATTTTAACTTTAATCACTGCAACAAGGGGTGTGATCAGTATTATTTCCTCATCAATGGAAGTCGTGGTGGAGGTTCATCAAGCAAAAGGAGCTGCTCTAAATCATATAATTGGTCTTCTTCTTCTTCTTCTTCTTCTTGTTTATGGCAGTACTGCTAGAACTAGTTAAATTTTAGTATTTTGTACTAGTGATTCTACTGGTGATACCATATATTGGCTGTGTTTAATTGATTATGTAATTGACGGCGCTTTGTTATTTACTTTGATTTATTGTTAGGTAACGGAGAAATTTAAGAAGTTTCTTCTTCTTACTAGTAGTAGTATATACTAATTAAACTTTTGTTTGATATGGAAAAATAGGATGGAAAATATTATTCTTATAGTGTGTACGTTTTTATATCAAGTATTTAAAATTAAAATAAAGATTTTTAATAAAATATTTATTTTTAATTAAATTAAAATTTAAAATAAGCATTCGTTCGAAAAAAAAATCTATAATTTCCATAAACCTTTTCATATACTACCTATGCAATAATTTATGCAAGTGACTCCGTACCACAACTGATCCTAATAATGTAAACTACCGGCCGGCCCGCCGTCATATGATACATAGGGCCCCCGGCCGGGGGGGGGGGGGGGAGGGAGGAGGGTTACACATTTACACTATATTATCGTTATTATTATACTGATAATAATGAGATAGCACACAAAGGCCAGGCCAGGTTGCGTAGCTCTGCAATATTATTGCTAATCTCCAGCTAAGGAGGACCATACGGGACCTGCCACTTTTTCCGCTCCTCGGGCCATTATCTCCGGGTGAAGAAACACAAAAATCCAGGCAACGAAGAAATAGAATGCGCGAATTGAGGGAACTATTCCATTAATCTCTACATCTACTTTTTTATCAAGGTACGTACGTAATTGAATGTATATATATATATATATATAGTACTCTTTCTTAAGAACGTACGTTTTATATGCAAAAGGATGTACTCGTTGAGTAAATACTTCGTTTCAGGGTCAGAGTATTGGGTGGGGATTATTATTATTTTTTAAAAAATTGACTTTTTTTTCTCCAAAATGCCAACTCGCGCATCTTCCTTCGAGCTAAGAAGTGTTGTATTTACTTGTTACTCGACACATGCATGCTTCCTATGTAGACCGAGGCCATATGAGAACATTTGACTAAATTTAACAGGATTGCACCTCAGCAGCCAAAGTATGAGTGTGTGTGTCAATCTCTCTTTCTCTCTCTCTCTCTCTCTCTCTCTCTATATATATATATATATATACACATAAGACCATATCTAGTGAAAGCTACCTTCATGGTAAGAATAGAAAATCACTATAATTTTCTGAGATACTTACGGTAATTTTTATAACCTATCGCAAGTAATTTCCGTCATTTAATATGGGTATCTTCCAACTTAAAACATAAATATGTAATACTTATAAAAATGACACTGTATGTTTTCTTGATACTCAATTATAATAGTTTTCTGAAAAACTTATAGTAGTTTTCTTTATCTACTAGAGATAGTTTCCACCACTTACTATAGATAGTTTTTTTATATAAAACATAAAAACATAATATTTATAAAAATGCCATCATTTTTTTAAATACTTAAATAATATAGTTTTTTTATAAACTTATAATAGTTTCAATCACCTACGGTAGGTAGTTTTCAAAGAAGAAACATAAATACATAATAGTTACAAAAATAACACCATCTTTTTTTTAACACTCATCGTAAAGAATGATTCTCATTGGATATTTCTCCTATATATATATATATATATATATATATATATATATATATATATATTATTGACCCATGTAGAAATGATTAGAAATATATTATAATACTAAGTGATGTTTAAATAAATATAGAATATTAGGGTTGTTTATGTAATTTAATCTCTAATGATCCATTTTGATATTCTATACGATTTGATCCAAAAAATCAATGACCCGATCTAATCTTTTTTTTTTTTTGAATAAAAAAATGACCTGGTAGATAAAAAATCAAACAAATAGGATATTCGATCCGAAAATATAAATAATATCCTATCCAATAAATTATGTGCACATATATTCTAAAAAGCTAGTTAATATTAGTAAATTTTATACTTTTTAATTAATATTTTTTTATTAAATATTTAAATATCATTATAAATGTAGAATTACTAATTGAATATAATATAATTTAATACTAGAATTAAATTATTAAACCCTATTGATTCAAGTTAGACTAATTTATTATCTTTTAATCAAAAATTTTTTATCTAGTACATTTTATTTCTAATCTATTTTAAAAAATTAGATATCTCACTAATTATTTATAAACCGATCGAAGGTGTATCCATGTACACTCTACAAAGTATGAACATATTTAAAATTTGAAGACCCTTTAGATTTAGATTAAGGCCCTAGCTAGGCCAGGCGGGCCAGGTCTAGTTGATCTATCCCTTAGGCTAGGTCAGGGTCACGGTTGAAGTCCACATTTGAAACACTCAGCATCGGATTATCAAATTCTTATTATATGTACTTTGTCAATTGCGCATGCACTAATGCCGACGCGTCCACATGCATGTGGTCGCCGGTGTAAAATCAATGTATCGCTCTAACGCCGATCCCCAATGGTGAATTGTTTCCCTAGCCGCTTTTGTTGGCGTGAATTCCTTTGCTTATTATTGTGTCCTGCGTTTGGTGACTACAAGGCCAGAATCAGCCGATTAGAATATTTCAATTAATATTATTTTAAAAAATTAGAGAATTATAAAATAATGTTTTAAGATATTTGTAGTTATTTAAAAATAGGTATTTATATTGATATATTCTGACTTTAAAATAATTTATAAATATTTTTTGTCATTCTTTATTTGTTCCACTAGTATTAGATAATGTTTAAAGTAGTTTTTAGATGACGGAAATTAGCCTGTTTTAAACAAAAGTTTTGTTTGATAAGTAATTTTTTTAATTGCTTCTACTCGAACTTTTAAAAATTTATTTCAAGTAACTTCTAGATTTTAACCTAATTTTTTCAAACATACACATACTTTACATCGGTCATTTGATATTCCATCATGTTAATCTTTCATCCCAATTTTATTAATCTTTTTACCATTATTATATTGTCCTTTCACAATGACAAAAATGATCTTTAATATTGGCATAGAAACCATGGCTAAAATATAAACAATAATGAAAGTCCAACATTTTTCCCCGAGTTAAATAGAATAGCTTTGATAACAATTATAAAAGATAATCGTGTAATACCCCCAAAATTATAGTTGAAAATGTTCGCTTAATTAAAACATACACAAGCACAGAGGGTGCTACCACTGTGATTAGCACAAACCTAGCCCCCGGCCAGTCTCGTACCAACTACAAGGCTAAGAATAATTTTACAAAACATTAAGCACACGTAAGACGGAGAATCGTAGAAATTTGAAATATTCATAAAGAGAAAATCAGAGTGCGTACTTAGAAGTCAATACAACTGAAAAAGGTTATATAGTTAAAGCCTCCAAAGGGACAGAATAATACAACACAATAAACCAAAAGCAGAAATAAGAAGAGTTCGGACTACATCGCTCTTAAGCCCCATGCCAAGTCCCAAAAGATCAACACTTAGCCCCGCCCGACGACTCAAACGTGTCATAGGCATCGAATACAACATCTTCTTCCTGCACAAACTCAGAAAGGACCTCTACTCGTGGAAATAAGTAGCACCCTTGAAACAAGTGATCAATACGGTACATACTGAATAAGGTAACCATGCAACTAAGGCCATTCACAAAATATAAATAACACAAGCAAATAACTATACAAATAAGCCATATATGAAAGACATATAGTATAGGTCGTGATTCAGTCCGATTAAACTTAATCATTAGATCTTTGGTCAATATTTTCATTTCACACCATACTCTTTATAAGTTCATGTGAGTACAGGAACCCCACTATTATAGTTGTTGGACCGAAAAACACCCAGGACAGAACGCACCTAGCCACTATTATTCGCCAGTGGAACGGTCTCTAGAGTACAAGGTACCTAACCATTATTTTATGTGATTTTATTATGATAAATGAATAGTAGGGTGTAGGGTAAGGGTTTGTGATGTCTAAAATAAGAGATATGATTGAAGAAATACACAAAGTAATTTGTAAAACTAGCTTTGAAAACCTCATGTAAATAACTCTCAAAGGGTCTCTAATAATGAAACACACAATAAACTTTACTAAATAACTCTATATAAGCCCACATAGGAAACTTATAGAGGATTTATAAATCATAGAATTGACAAATAGAGAAGAACTCACAAAGAGAGCATGTTTTTAATAAAACTGAAATCCATTATGAAAAAATAATGTGAGCTTACATGGGATATTATATGATAACATTCACCTCTTCATGCTACCTCCTCACTAATAAAATAAACTAAATCTGAGTAAGATAAAAACTTTTAATTAATAAACTACTATTCATATGAATAGTAACCCACAAAATGATAAGATAATAACAATTAAATCCTTACAACATATTAATAAGAAATATCACATCATAAGATAAAAAATAAATCCTACCTAATTTTTTAATGATTAAGAAAATTAATTAACTAACTAATATCTTCATGAACTCACTAACTACTTCAATAACACCCTAATTAATAAATATGAAAAGATAATGAATTTCATATCATGCTAATCATGTCACACTTTATCCGTTCGTACGTAAAAATTCAACATGATACACACACATTAAAATGAACATATTTTTTTTGTAAAAAAATCAAATTTGAAATCCAAAAAATGCATTGGACTCATGATTCAATAAGCTTTCCGATGACATCCAAATTATAGAGTAAATTTGTGTCCTTTGAAATTGACTCTTGATTCTTCCAAGCATGATTCATAATTAAATATTCAAAGTATTGGAATAATCTGTCATCAATATTTGTATTAATATTTATCATTTGCATTTTTTCAATAAATATTTGAATTATAAGTTGAAAATTGAACATACTAAGTGTATTACATGGTTTGAATTTAGAAGTTAGTGGTTTTAAAGCCAGTTTGTCATTAAACCTTCCACAAGTTGCCTTCTTTTATGACTTTAATAACGGTTTTTTGGATGAACCATTATTAAAGGCTTAGGCTCTTAGGATTGTAAACAAACTAGGCTAGATTAGGAGCCGGTTCTACTCGCCTAGATAAGGACTCGATTTATTTCATTTATTTAGTTAAATAAATAGAGTCCGAGGTTCATTTTTAAGCTCATTTAGTAAACGAATCAAACTCTAGCCAGAGTCGAATCCATTTATTTGTTTATGAGCTAATTTTAGCTTGGCCCATTCATATAGGTCCGTAAGCTGACTCATTTATTAGCTTGTGTAATATCATAAAATGCTACACATTTTTCCTTAAACAAGCTAAATAGTTAAATGAACCTATATAGCAAATGAGTTTAGTCAAACTCAAATTTAAATTAGTCGATTTAGCTTCATCGTCTTAAATGAGCTAAATAGGATGAGCTAAGCCACTCACAAGCCTTGTATAATCCAAGCTCGAGCATTATACGGAAGATTTGTTTAATAAACGAGATGAGATCTAACCCTAAACATCTTAAACGAGTTGAGCTTGAGATAAGAGTGACTAGGCTCGCCTTGAATCATTTGAAGCCTTATAGGCTCTTATATTGATATCATTAATATCTTATATTATTATTTTTATTATTGTTATAGGCGCTAAAAATAAATTGAGGATAACAGACCAATGTCTTCCATGATTAGTACCGTAGGTAGTCACCATGAATTCTTACCATGTATTATTTCAAGTCCCGTGATTAATTACAATTGTCGATCCAAGATATAAGAATCCCTTTACATTTGCGCATGGTTTGGTGAGAATGTGACATCTATCATGATCACCTATGATCTAGGAATATATAATTGACTCATATTCCTCGTAAAGGTTTTTTTAATTATACGTACCATTATAAACGTTTAGTGGATCCACATGGATCAAGTGGGCGGCTCAAAAGTTAGGAAGTTGGAACAAGCAATCATGACTGCATGACCCTCCCGCTTACGCATTGATAGAAAACAAAAATATGGATCATTTTCTTTCTTTGTTTGATAAAGCTTCAGAATAACAGACTGATTATTGGATTGCCTGTGTAGGAGTATATAGAAGAATATTTTTTTTGAATCGCTCTAATATTAGCATACCATTCGTTTACTAATTTATGGTGTGATAGATTCGATTAATTAGTAAGTATTATTATTATTATTATTATTATTAGTTATATTGAAATAGACGCATAAAATATTAAGATGTAGTGGACTGCTATATATTATATGTCATCTTCGCAGATATGACACCAGACTCCAAAACCAATGTTGGTTCTCCATTTTAATTATTATGACCTAGAATATTTTTTTGAAATTGTCAGGCAAAGTCTTCATATAGTATCATATGATCGATCCGAAGAACTAGGCTATGATAAACTATGGCGTTATTCTCCTGTAATTAATGCAATAGAAAAACTTCAAATATATATATATACGCAATACAAAAAATCAACTTTGTAGTAAATTTCTTCTTGCAAAAACAAAATATATTAATGAATAACTTGTGCTATTTCGTTGCATATTAATTACCACCATGCGTTATCAATACTTTTCACCACAAAAATATGGAATTTCACTTTCTTTTTGTCGTGGACTAATAGATGCTATTCAGAATTATTTTTATTTGTCAATGCTGTTAGCTGCAACTTAATTTGAATTTAAGATCATTTTTTCCTATTCACGACAGTAACCATTTTACTTGTTTTTACAGGAAATATTTTCGCATTATCGATCACCATCGATAGTACGAGAAACATCCATTAATGAGTGGAAATGTTTAGGAGTCTTGGGAGTCCCCCAGCACTGTCATATAAGTCGGACAACAACAACAACAAAAAAAAAACGACATGACAATTAAAATGCAACATTCACTACCTCAAAAAGCAGTTTTAATATTAAAACGTCTGTTATTAAATCTTTAATAACGGTTCATAACCGTTATAAAAAATATAAAAAAATCCGCAAATATGAGCATAAAATGCATGTTTAATAACGATTTTTAAGAAAAACCGTTGTTAAAAAAGAGGATTTTAATAACGGTTATAAAAAAACCGTTGTTAAAACATCATCCAACTACACTTTCTGACATTATTTAGGTATTTATTAAACCCTAATATGTATTAAATGAGCATAAATTTGAGATTAAATGTACATTTTTAATAACGTTTCTGATGAAAACCGTTATTAAAACTCAAGTTTTTTTTTTAAAGTTTTTGCAGTTTTGTTCCTGCCCACATACACAGTTGTATGTTCAAATAATTACCAAATCTGCATTGTAAAACAACATCAATTGATAACAAATCTGCAATCACACCATAATTTCAATCAATCCCTTACTAATATGCATGTCTTAATACATCGGACATATATACTCAAGAATCAAAATTAGTAGGCATACCACAACTTGGTAGCTCTACACCCCAAAGTAAAATGTTCATAAATCTAGCTTAGAAGACTTAAAGACATAGACAAAATACAAACCTGAACATGCATGTAGAATATATAGATCTCTACCTAATACTGAATGAATGAGTGCACATGCTTGGCCCATTGCTCTCTCACTTCATCAATTTCTTCAACATTGTATTGTTGGCCAGTGCATAATCATCGGTGAAAAACTACAAATCCCAAGTTTTGATTAATATACAGTTAGCACTTACGTCAAGTACCAAACATATATGTCATGATTCATTAATGGAAAAATATCGAAAAGAAAACATACATGGCTTGGATCTATGTTGACCGATCTATATTGGACTATCAGATCCATTGATCTATATAGTATCCACAATCTTTGTCGTTTTGCTGTTGTGGACACTGTCAAATGAATTCAGTTAGCTCTCTAACTATTAGATATTAATTTTAATTAAAATAAAATACGAAATAGTTGCCTTCCTACTTACTATGACAGGCTCGTATTGAACATTCTTTGGGTCTGGGACACCATTCCCACCTCTCCTTTGATACGCTGTCCGTAGTGCCCTAATAAATAGAGTTGGATACACAATATTGTAAGTACGCATATATACCTCAAATAATGAAAGCTAGGCGAATATATGTATAAATAAGCTAATGAAGTAAGAAGTGAAAAGTATACTAACATGTCGATAAATTCCTTCCCACCACGACGAGCGACTTCAAAAGGCACGTCATAGGTTCGAAGGGAATCAAACACATAGACTTTATTAAGATCAGGTCGGATGGCGTATAAAATCCAATGTTCAGTTGCGAGGTGAGGAATGAGATAGAGCTTGTTGTGTCCCTCAATCAAAATGCGATCCGCTAAATAGTTTATGTGCCTACCCTCTCTTATTGTACTACCGTCAGCTATGTAGTATGGGCACACAAACACAATAGATGACATCATTCCCTCCATCGCAGCTCGAGTAGCTACCAACCTATGGACGACAAAAACAATGCATATTTGTTAATAAATAATAACTCATATAAGAGGTCATAAAAATTCCAATTGTATAAGTTAAGAGTACTAAAATCTCAAAATGAAATAATACTTACGTGACATAGACGACAACACTTATGGTTGACATCCATTCTTGATTATAAATGTCGCTTATGTCAGCCGTCGATACCATGTAAGTAGCATCGTCCCTCCCAACATACTCAGGACGACAATCAATGAAAATATAATTGTCCCTGAGGTAGTTTTGGGCATAAAAATATAATAAAGCTAATGCTGGTGGAGGTTGGCTTTGCTGATCTGAAGAAGGAATCTTTTGTGGGGCAACTGATTTTTCAGATTTAGCTCTCTTTCCTTTAGCAGCGTCCTGTTTTGTGTTGCTCGTTCTGCTAGTACCTCTCTTGGTTTTACTAGCAGAAGCAGTCTTCTTTTTTGATTCCTTAATTGATAATATTAAACAAAATATATATTGAGCATATAAATATATATATGAAAAAGGTATGAATAGTGTAACTACTAAACAAGGTCTAATGAAGATGTCAAATGTCAATACCTCTTTAGTAGTGAGACATATTTGATCCGCAGGCCAAGCCACGAAGCTTCCATGAGCTTCTAGTACTGTGTTTGCCTCATCGCCCTCTTTATAACAAGGCAAGTGTGCACTGCCAATGATTGGAGTGTCAATACTCACCGGCCTTGTATGTAGGGCTAAATTGTACCCGTGGATTGTCTGCGTTTCGGTACTGTGACTGATGCGGACCCTTCCTTTCGCCAAAATTGTTGAAAGGTCATTCGCTAATAAGTCACATTTATGCAAACCCTAAACAAAAATATTATACATTATTAATAATTTATTACACCGAATACATTTAATAACAATTCATAGTTTGTAATGCTTACCTCGGGAAGAGTAGAAAGAAATGCATTAGCTTCACAACTATCTCTGATGCTATTTACATTAGGTATGTGAAGCTGATCATGGTCTACTGAATCGGATGGCTTATACCCTTGAGATTTAATAAATGACAACTCTTGCTCCATTGTTGCCATCCGTTCAAATGCCACGTTCAATTTTTGGGTGAGGATGGCGACTTGCTCATTAGTGCTACGAGAACCACGAGATCGACCACATATGCTCGTTCTCTAGCCTTCTTCCATAATGTACCAATATTGATGGACGAGGTACATGGGTCCAAGTCTTGGGCTAGGAGCTACAAATCAAAAAATATTCTTAATTAAGAATATCATTATAAAATTCGACATTTACATGTAAATAGATAATCACAAAATGCATACCAACTCCTCTTCAAGGCCCGCATAGCCTTTGCGAGCCATATTATGCCGGTATTTATTTTGCTTCGCAATCTCTTTATTTTGGGTACTTTTTTCCTATGTGACAAGCCAAAACATAATGACATGGTTATTTCAGTATTAAGCATAATACTGGGATTGATACAAATAGTTTAATTGTTATCTAACAAATACCTTAAAATCCCCCGTAAGACGATAAGCAATGAATTGGGTCCAACTTTCTTGATCGATGAAACCGTATCGTTTGGGTGGTTTCTGTCGTAGAGAACCATCCCTCTTTCTATACATTTTTCTACGAGCTAAATATGACCTAAAGGTTCTTAGACGCTCCCCACAATATCTAAGAAGCCATTTCTTCCTACTCTCTGGGACATTGAACACTCTCTGTAAAATAAGAAATGTAGATGTATACCGATGTTAATGTAATAAAATTAATAACATTTGACATACAAAAATGATTACATAAAATAGCATATTTACCATGATTTCCTGCCAAATATGCTCCTTATGACCCTGTGGAACCTGCTTCCAATTATTATAGGAGATAGGAACACGGTTACGGGTCACAAGTGAAATGTAGGTCAAGAACATATCTGCGTAAGGGCCGATGGGAAGATTGTAAGTATTCCATCCCAACTCGACTACTTCTCCTCTATTCCTCATGTCTATGATAATTCTCATAATCGTAGGTCCTCTCTTTCCTTCTTCATCACTACTATCCCTATCAATGTTTTTGTTGGCCATATCTCTACAAAAAATAAATAAATAAATTATGTTAGAATGTTATGTATTGAGCATAATAATGTACGTACCATTATATTATCGATACGAATCATGCTTAGAAAGAATTAATCTCAAATGTATCATGCTATTCTATATATATATACGAATCATGCTAACACGTTTCCAAAAAGATATTAATACTAACCCTAACCCTAATTAACCATAATTAACCATAATAAACGATAAAACCTAACCCTAACCCTAGCTAATTAACCATAATTTATTATAATAAAACATAACCCTAAACCACAAAAAAAAACCTAATCCCTAAACCTAGCTAAATGTAATTAAAGCATAATATATAAATCATATTATTATTAATTATTATTATTATTATTATTATTATTATTATTATTATTATTATTATTATTATTATTATTATTATTATTATTATTATTATTATTATTATTATCATACACAATTATTTCTCTCTATTTAAGTATTCACTTTTATATATTCCTTATTCTCTATATCTATTTAATCCTCATCAAATAGCAATCATTAACATATGCATATGTAAAATATATTTGCATTTCATTATATGACATTTCCTATATCTTATTGCTAGTCTCCTATACTTATTAATGAAAATGTGTGTGTGTGTGTGTGTGTGTGTGTGTGTGTGTGTGTATAGTTTTTATGAGTGTAAATGTATATAATTCTACGCTCACATTCATATTATATATATATGTAAAGGTCTCGGCCAACACATGCATTTGTTAATATATAACAATAACGCAACAAATTCAACAACAAACAGCAAAATTTTCAGCCAACACATTTTCGAACGACAAACCACAATCTTTCAATAGCAAACAAACGAAACCCTGCAGCAACATGCATGCATTTATATATATATATATATATATATATACATATATAAGTAGATAAAAAGTTACGAGAGGAAGAACAAACACATACATAAAGTGAGCTAGCTACAAACACGATGGTGAGAATGTTGAGAGAGGCAAGGGCTTCAAACACGACGGAGGATGAAGGTGCAAGTGTTGGCTAGCTAGCTTCGGAACAATGACAGCACGCACATGCAGAGCCGACAATGGCAGAGGCGTGGTGGAGAGTTGGCGGTGCGAGGGTTTCCTTTACTTGAGAGGAGCCGGAGTGGTGGTGCACGGTGTGGTGGTGCGAGGGTTTGCAAGGAGAAGGAGAGCAAGAGAACGAAGGTGCAGAGAGTCTGAAAACTTTGGCACGAAACAGAACTGAGCGAAATAAAAGTTTGATTTTGGAGTTTTAATAACGCTTCCTGAGAGAACCGTTATTAAAACCTTCGGACTTTTGACAACGGTTCTAATATGAACCGTTATTAAATCCTCTTTTAATAACGGTTTAAATAAAATCGTTATTAAAACCTCCGTGCAAATTTTAACGTTGCCCTTTTAATAATGGTTTTTAACTAGAACCGTTATCAAAACTCTCCCGCCCATTAATTTTCACGCGTTTGACAACGATTTTCAAACCACCGTTATTATTGTCCTGTTATTATTTTCCGTTTTCGTAGTAGTGATTGTTGCTGGCTATCTTAGTGAGTCTATCGACTGCTATAGATTCCTTTGCTTGTAGATATACTGCAGACTCACTTCAACGAAGTAACCTTTTATAATTACAAAAGAAGGGTGAGAATAACTCAATCCTAAAAATTTGACCCGATCCGACCCAATTCAAATTATTTGATCCAGAACCCTATTTAGTTCCAAAAAGTTAAATCCAATCTCAATATGATAATACAAAATAATCCAAATCAATCCTAACCTGACCTAAGTTTAGTTAATCTAATCGTAACCTGTACTTAAAATAACCCAACCTGAAAAGAATTCAACTTGAACTTGATCTATGCCTGAATAGAAATCAGTCCCAACCTGAATTTATCTGACTTGAAATGACCAAACTCGGACTTAACCTATGCTGGAACATAATTCCAAATTTGATCAAAACTAAAGTCAAATTTGATCCATGAAGGTAATATTTTATGTTATATAAATTGATACATAAACACCCATAAACTTTCTTATTAATAAAATTTTATATAAACAAAAATATACAACCCATTTAACAACAAATGAAACAAAACTAGTAAGATTTTTTTCTACTTAATTTAGTAGTTATACTAATAATAATTTTTATTATAAAATAATTATAATAATTATTATTATAATTGCAACAATAATAACAACAACTACAATAAAGTATAATAATCACAATAATTATTATAATTAACATGATCATTATAATTTGTATAACAATCATTGTATTTATGCATATAATAATATCTATAATTGCATCTATAACAATAACTATATTAGTGATAATAAAACTTTTTGTTACATATTTTATAATAATAATTTGTTATATCATTATATATATTATGATAAAAATTACTATGATAAGCATAATAATAATAATAATAATAAACTACAACATTCAATTTATTATTTATATTAAATTGATAACAATCAATGTCAGTGCAATTTTTAAATTGAATTAAATTAATTCAAACCTAATACGACCTAGAATCTGTAGATCTGAATCCACACGCCCAAAACCTAATTCGACCCGAAGTTTGTAAATCCGAATCAAACTTAAACCTAAAACACTTGATGTATTAGACTTAAATCCAACCAAATATTCTCATAACAGATCCGATCTGAATTACAGTTATCTGAATTAGACCTAAGTTTAAAGACATACAAATCAAAACCCAATCCTAATCCAATTGCGTAGCAATCTAATTTTAACCCGATATAAAGTTGAACGTACGAGGTACGACCCGTCTAATACCTCTACAAAAAACTGACTTTTTTAATCATCAAATCAACGAGTAAAAATGACATTGCATTCAACTAGAGAAAGCCCCGACAGCGAATGTCCACGGCCTCCCACCATATTACTGTGTTATGTTCCCATGCGTACACCCGAGAAGGGTAAAGGTATCTTGGGTGGCCGCCGACGGCCCGACGAAGCCAAAATAATCCTGCCACGAGAAAACCATTTAGAGGACAGCCAAAACGTGGAGGAAGACCGTTGACCAAGGGATTCGCCGAACTCTAATAGCCTCACAGTCAATCGACAGGAGGAAATTATAATCACTGAGTATATCCACCGTGAGTCCATGATTCCAGTGACTCTAGTGTTAGGACACGCTCAGTAAAGGTTGGGCTGTGGACTCATATTGGTCATAGGCTTATAGCTTCTATAGTTGAACCAATTTAGTAGCAGTGGCCCATAACGAAATAGGTGCCCTGGAAGCACTAGTGCAGAGTAGAGCCCACAAATGTAAATTCGATCAGTCTAACCACGTCCAATCGGTTGAAATTTCTCACCGGACATAATATATGAACTCCATGAACCCTACACAGTTCCAAACGAACTCCATTCGACACGGACTTAAATATAACTTGACTGAAGGCAACTCATAATCTGAGTTAATTCGACATCAATCTGATCTAATATTAATTTAATATTAATTCGATCCGACATTAACTTAAATAGACAATACTGAATTTTATGTTAACTAGTTATCATTAAAAAAATGTGCATATTTTTATGGTCCATATTTTTGCTGATGAAATTAGTGTTGACAAGAAGCAGGATACCGCAGAAACGTTTGAATCGGTGCTTGATGGAGGATTTGGAGTACCAGAATCAAAAGAGACAATATCAGCCGATGGACTTGATGAGCCAAAAATCAACTCGTACGGCAATACATTCCACGACTATGATGCTGAGACCGAAAGAAAGAAGATTGTCGAGGAGTTTTACCGACAAAATCACATTAACCAAATGGTTGATTTTGTAAGTCTTAGCATACATAAATATGTCATATTTATTTTTTTATTTTTTTTGACAGGGCAGAATGAAGATAACAAAAAAAGAAAGTAGAGGATTTCCTTATAATCGGCGGGCAATTAAGTAATTAACAAGAATCTACTAATATGTGAGGCAGTAATGGAAAATGGAGGTGAAGAGACAGACTGGTTAGACTGCGCATCATTGAAGCAACTGAAGCTAGGTGCCCTTTTTGTGAAATTCAGGATGAAACGATCAATCATATTTTTCTTCACTGTACTGTGACCGGAGGAATATGGTATGACGTGTGCGAGTGGATCGGCTGTGACTGGGTGGTCTCTCAGTCTGTTCATGAGAACGCGTTGGCTTGGCTAGGGCACAAGAGAAAAGGGCTGAGATAGGAAATCTGGACAACAGCTTTCTTCGCAATTATGGGGACCATCTGGGAGTTCAGGAATAGAGTTGTGTTCGACAATCAAAAATTCTGCATTAGGTGGATGCTGTTGATAATCAAAATGAGAATTGGTTTCTGGATTAAGCAGAGTAGGAAGGACTTTCCATACAGAAGTGAAGAGGTAGTTCATAATGTGAAAGCCATTTTGGGTGTTTGCATGAGTTAGGCTCTATGTGTCGTGTGGTGTTTGTCACTTTTGTTTGTTTTCTGTACCAACTATCAAAAAAAATGCAGGTGAAGAGGATGAGGGGGGAGTATGGGAAATTAGATCCGGAAAGAATCCGGATTTTCAAGATTGGGGGTATTATAATTCCTCGGTGATCGATCCTACTAGTTTCTACCATACTTCTCTGTTAGTAGCGGCAGTCCAAACCCTTGTATAGGAGCGACATCTTGAAGCCTAGAATAGGAACTTTGTACGTGCTCTTGCGTTACTATAAATAAATAATAGAGTAGCTATCGTATGTAGCAAATACGTTGCATATGGATGTATAATACATGAATTACAATGTTATAAATGACTTTTTTAATTCCATGCTGTGTTTTTTTCTTCTTTAAGTTAAGCTTTCCACGTATGCTGACAAGCTCAAAAAACCTAGCTATTTAGAAGCTTGGGGTCCATCTTGCGAAGAACGCCCGGGTGTATCATATGACTTTATTCTAATATTATTTATAACATTAGTTTATTGAATAATTATATTATTAAACGATCAATAAATAAAAATAAGAGCATATTTTTTAATAAAAGTAAAAACTCACATCAAAACACATAGTTCATCTTTTGTCATGCTCCAATACAGCAACCGTGGCTGTAATTTTTTTTATATTTTTTTTTATAAGTAAGATAGCAACCCGAACCATCAAGACAATACAACCTTACAAAATAGCTTGAATATTATGAATCACTTCCTGAATTCTATACGAAAATTCCCTTCTATTTGCCTTAATCCAAGATTGATCTCTTGTTGGAGTAGTTTCTTTTCTTTTTGGGCCTTTTGACTAGGGTGTACACGGTTCAATTTGGTTCAATATGAGCCCTATATAGACATAACCAAACCGTAATTTCAATGTTTGAAAATTTTTAAATTAAATCAAATTAATTTCTACATATCCTAAACCAAACCATACTTTTACTATTTGATTTGGTTTGATTTGGGTTGAAGTTTATTTCCCTTGGAATTTAATATTTAGTTTAATAGTTGTTTTAAAAAGGAAAATTATTACTTTCCTATTTAACCTCAACTCTTCGATATAGTTTTATAAACTTTAAACTATTACGTCTCATTCAAAATCAATAATAAATAAGTTTCATATCATGTCGTATTATGGGTGAAAGTGAGAATAAAAAAGTTAACGTATATATACAATGACATAATATGAAATAAAAGTTATAGAGTTATAAGCTATAATTTACTACTTGAAAGTTACATATTGATATATGAATAAAAAATTTATATATCTATATACAAACATGCCTACTCTTAACATGGTTATTACAAATTAATTGTTTTATTTTCATTTTAGACTAGCCCAAATTATGATTGTGTTTGGTAAGACCAAAAGTAATTTATAATTTAATTTTTAGCTTATTAAAACTAGCGCTTTTAAATAAACAGATAAAATTGTTTGGCAAGAATTTTCCGGTGGCTTGGAAGTTACATTGATATATAGAAAAGACATCAAAAGTTAGATAGAAATCGATAGAGATGACGATTAAAAATAGGCATAGACAACGGTTATAAAATAGCATGTATGCTTTTACCATCTATATATATTATTTCTCTTGTTTTATATCCTTTAGAAAGGATCAATGGTTGAGTATATTTATCTTGGTTATTGGATTTGTGAGTTGGATACGGACTTACGGTGGTGGAGTGGTTGAAGTGTGTCCTCAAAAGATTGTTTTTTAATCTCAATTACCCTTGGAGTCTCGTTTGTAAGGGGGTGATGCAAATATGTTAGCGCTATAAAAAGGTCTTAATCGTGCTTGCAATTACATCATTGTGCGTCGCATGCCATGATCGCCCGCGGCTTGCAACCGTACCAATCAATCGCGGAATATTGTGACAGGTTATTCTTGATGATGGTGAACTAGTGGCTCGTTCTAACTCGATCCGCTGGAACCCTGCACTTTTCGGTCCAATCAAAATTCTTTCATCATATCTTAATTTGTCATCACTTAACTAACGGTAATCTAATTCATGATCGATCTAGGTTCAACTAATTACTAGTACCTTTTTTTTTTATTAATTAACCTATATAAATTCAGTTGCCAGTTGACAACTACTAGCATCAATATCAATATGCTAGCTAGCTACCCTTTCCAAATTACATGCCAATATGATTATATCAATGAAAGAAAGAATATGTAATTAAGATAAAGCCAAGACCCAAATCAGTCAGAATAATCCTGACTATTAACGAACTAATTATATGAACGTTGTTTATAATAATAGACTATAGCTAGCGAGTACCACATAAATGTATGTAAGAACAACAGCTACCATAAATCATGAGGGCAACTAGACAGTGAGCAACTGGACAAGACTGCGTCGATCTCCAACTTACCATTAGCTTTGATTAGCACACCTAACATGTACCCCAATCATTGCACATTCCACCCCCAATTACTAGTCTCCTTTTCCCTCCCATTAATTAATCTCCTTAATTCATTCATCTTTTTTAAAGGAACAATACAAATGAAAAGCAAAGGAGCAGATCTTCCCCTCATCATTGGGGTCGTTGCTTGTTCGTCCACTTGCTAAGGTGGGCGTCTCATGCGTCGCGGCTTAAAATCGTGCATCATCGATTTCGGCAAGTTATTTTATTCACCCTCCTCCGGTTGATATTACTTTTTTTAAAAATATTGTATATAATTATTTTAATTTTTTTTTTAAATAACTATTTGGCCTAACAAGTTTATAACCAAAAAAAATCCATCATGAATGAGCTATATTTATCTTAGTTATATGAGTCTAACCGTATAATTTATGAGTATTACGCATTCGGACAGAATTAAAATCGCTCTTTTAAGGTTGAGTTCGAGTCCCAAAAAGTTTAAATAATTTGTCGAACCCAAAGCCAGATTCGTTCTCAACTTGAGGTTGTACTCGCCGCTAGGATGAGCCTATTTATTTAATGTGGATTGTATTCTATCGGCAGAGTGGTAGAATGTAAATGTGAGAAGATGACGAAATTGCTCCTAATGTTGTCTTTATTGTTTTCCCAAAAACGGTTAGGGTATATGAAAGTATAAAATAAAAAGGGAGATTTCATAGCATAAATACCTAGGCCATGTGCTAGAAGGAATCTGCGGTGGGCTCTTCTTTTAACTCTCTCCTTGTATTTTAGCATATGTTCGAAGTAATTAATATTGTTATTCCAAAAAGCTTTCTCCATTATCAATATATATATTTTTGTCATTTTTTTTATATCGTTAATATATTTTATCATATCGCCGCATCAACTGACTGGTTATAACTTTGATATGCTCATCTTCAATCTCCATCCTCTAGCTCTCTCTCTCTCTCTCTCCCTCTTCCTCTCTGTGTATATATATAGATATATACAGCTTCTCTCCTAGCTAGCTCACGCTTCACATTACGCAATATATATAACCTATCATTACATCTACGTTATAGCTAGCCCATGCTCCACTTGCTATATATGTATAACTACACAAGTACCTAAGCGCACTTCCGAGATTACTTAATCAATCAGCTGCCAGGAAATTAGTTACATCGATATTAGTTTTCTTCAATCTCCTACTAATCTCCGTACGGGGATCGATGCTGCTGCAAATGGAATTACACAGCCATGCGCTAGGAAGGATAACGACGGCGGCAAGCTCAAGGGGTCCTGCTGCCTGGAGGTACAAGAAGCTAATCAGCGACGGGACTGACTGCAGCTTCGACGGCGGTCGAGATACGGATGCTGAGATCAAGAAGAAGGCGGCGGACGCCCGTAGCAGGCCGAGATCAAGAAGCTGCAGCAGTTGGGTCCTGAGGGGCAGAAGCATGAAGGGAACGAGAGTACTTGTGAGAGGTATTAGGATGTCGCGGTCTAGAAAAATGACTTGGAAGGTATTACAGTCGGTTGTTGTATTTCCTAAGAGGATAATTGCTAGAGTTATGAAGAGAATAAGTTTACTAGAAAGTGCTTATCCAGGTCTTCTGTTTACCACTAATTGGGGATTGCCTGTTCTTTCTCATTCTTCCCTTGCTTATCGTGTGTAGAGGGACACATTCTTATTAGATATATGTATGGATACGATAAGAATTAATTACTACTGTCCATATGTATGGATACAGTATGAATTGCTACTGTCCTTTGTTTTTGATTGTACGTACGTATGGGCCATTTACTGGAAATTGTCGCCATTAAAGTTAGTTCATTCGACAAATACAAACATATTTAAGCACTTAATTAGTTTATGCAAAAAAAGGATATGGTGGAAGTTTTATTTCCTTACAGAATGAAGCTTTAATTTCCGAGTTTGTAATGTAAGAACTATAGTAGAGAATGATACAATAAGAACACACTTATCTAGATAAGGTAAAGATAAAGCAGTATAGAAATGAAAACTAAAGACGTTGTATAGTCAGTGTCCTAAGTCTAAAAGATCCCCTCTTCGGACTTCGGTACAAAAGGACTTCAAGTCCCCAACTCCTAGGGTTTACATCTCTCTCCTCCTAAATTCATGCACATCAATTGGTAGAGTAGGAGTTACTCCGTAAACAACTTTAAAGATTGCAAATGAAAACTCAAGGATCTCTGTACAAGATGGAGATAAGAGCAAGCCTTTTGGTAGAGAAAGAAGATGAGAAGAGTGTGTGTTTGATGATATTGTTTTGATACAACTTGGATGTTTAGATAGATGAAATATGTTTGTTGGCAAAAAAAAAAAAATTTGTAAGTGAGACTATAATTGTTGGAAATCAACCAAAAATAGTTATTGATAGTCAAACTTGGATATACTTGGAAGTCAACAAAAAATAATCGTTAGTAGTCAAACTTGGATATACTTAATTACGTAATATTGTTGGTCAATGTATGAAAATTGACCGTTATATAGCAACTAGTAAAACCAAACATAAACAATGATAATAGATAGTTAACTAGACAATTGATATGGGAATTAAATTTGGAATAATTCATATGGTTAGAATCAAATCAACCCAAAACAATCTCAATATTACTCTTCTAATGTTGAGAAGAAGAAAAAAAGAATTAGCATACTTAGATATGGTACCAATTATTCTTGAAGATCCTAATACTTCTAATTTTTTGTTAAGCAACTCTTACAAGTATTATAAAGGTCCTACATTGTAGAAGATTATTCATCCATAATTGTCCATATCAATCACAATATTTAATTATGTCAAAATGATTAATTAAATTCAAATCAACCCAAAACAACCACAAGATTTAATTCGGTCAAAATAATAGTTGAATTCAGATCAACCCATAACAGATCTAAAAAAAGGATTACTTTAAATTAGATCAATTTTTCCAATCCCGAACCCGAACTTGAACTCAAACTAGACAAGGTTCTTACTTATAATGTGGGAATCTAAGTTTAAAGCAACCCACCAAAGAATCCCCCACTTGATCCAAACTTGGAAATATTTAAAAACATCAAAACTTTCTAAAAACATTATTATCAAGGAAAATAAAACATAGTAGCTCCTATAAAAAAAGCATGGTCCATCATACCTTAGTTTTATGACCGCTCCAAAGAACACGTTGATAATACTTCTCATAGAAGGTAGCTATCTCCCACAGCCATATAAATGGAGCTCATTAAGTACTTCACACCCAACCTCAACAACTACAGTATAACTGCTAAGAGACACAACATAATCAATCAATATATGAACTTTATTGATAGAAGAATATAACAGGTAGTGAGCCTATTCCTTTGTTTGATCCATTAAATCTATTGTACCAGATTGGGTGTTACCCTATTGAATATAAAAATATTGGGCATATCCATCATAAGCCATCTACACTACATATGTGGACACAATCCCATCTCATAGGAAGTTTCAAAAAAAAAAAATTTTGTACAGTGCTTTTGCCAATAAGTCTACTAAATTTCTCATTGACCTAACATAATTAAGAGAAATAGCGTTATACCTAATTAGGCCACAAACAATACTCCTCAAGCAAATGGCTCTAATTTTTCCATTATAACCTTTGTTGTTGGCTATATGGATAGTCATTTGCAATGAAGTGATAATGAAGCCAGAGGCTTCGGCCATAAAGGAATGTCTACAAGCAGATTCATCAACCATTGAGCTTTTTATCCATCCAACTCAAGAGTCACAAGTTCTAGCTCCATTATTAGCCTCGCTATGCACATTTCTTGAAATATTTCCAAAACACTACAGCCCCTACCATAGTAAACACATATCCATTGGTATAGTGTATATCATCACTCTCTGAAATCTAGTTAGCATTAGAATATCCCTCTAAAATTAAGGGGTTCCCATAATAAGATATTCCATATTACATGGTACCCTTAAGATACCTCATTAGTTGTGTGAGGGAATTTTATTGATCTTGGTTCAGACTTTGTGTTAACTTGCTCGATCTACTCACAAAAAATGTGATAGCAGATTTGGAGTAGTTCATTAGACACATAAAAATTCCTAGGACTTTATCATACTTGGGTCAATCAACGCTCTCTAAGTGGCCTTCTTTAATGTCACATTAAGAACATAAGGTGTGCTTATTGGCTCTTTATCATAGTATTTAAACTTTTTAAAGATTTTCTCGACATAATGTGACAAACTAAGTCTAAAACAATAGTCAATATTTTCTACTTTCATGTAAAGTATCTTATTAACTTCACCAAGATGTTTGGTATCAAACGTAATCTTAAGCATGTTACTAGTACAGTCAACAACTAACATATTGGTGCCAAAAGTGAGTATGTCATCCTGATACAACAAAATAATGACACGTTCATTAGAAGCATATCCCACATAAATGCATGAATCAGAAGCATATGTATGATTAACGTGTCTTCTTAAGGTCATACAAAGACTCCACAAGTTTTCACACTTTGTGTTTATGATCAGGCCCAACAAAACCATCAGATTGTTCCATATAAAATCCTTCATCAAGATCACCATTCAAGAAATCAGCTTTAACATCCATTTGATGAACATACATATTAAAATAGAAGCAATGGCTGACAACATGTGCATAGAAGCAACATTGTTCACTAGAGAATAAGTGTAAGAGAAATCATGTCATTTCCTTTGCGTAAAGACCTTAGCCACAAACCTAGCCTTGAACTTGTCTATAGTTCCATTGATCTTCACCTTTTTTTATTATTATTAAATATCCATTTAAAGTCTATAGATTTATACCCCCTTTCCTAGTTAACAATCTCCTAAGTTTGGTTATACATTATAGACCGTATCTCACTAGTAATGGCCTTTTTCCATGAGCTATAGAGTCTATAGACCTCATTGGCTTATCATAAGTCTTGGGATCATCCTTCAACAAATATGCCATCAAAATTTATTCATACATATCATCACTATACTTGGTGAGGAATAAATTAATAAATTTAGGACTAAATGAGGTAGGAGATCGATACCTCCTACTCCTTGAGGTTCATTATGATTCTCTGAATTATTAACATTATCATTACTTCAAGATGTCAATGACCCATAATCCAAAATTTCCTCATCCACATCATCACTATACTTGGTGAGGAATGAAGTAATAAATTTGGGACTAAACACGGTGGAAATTTCCTCATCTCACATCTTCCCCATCAAGCACAGCACACAGATACTATATCACCTCCCCTACATGAAGTCAGATAATCACGAAGAAATCAACATGGATTTTATAATATATTTAATAGTTTTATTCTTTCTTTCTATTATAATATTTTGTTCCAATGTATAAGGGGCTTAAAACTCATGTGTAATCCTATTATCCTCACAAAATTTCACCAAAGAGTCGGTGCTATATTCACAACCTCGATCTCTTCTCAGCCTTTTGTTCTTTCAATCAAATTAATTCTCAACCTCAGCCTTATATTTCATAAACATATTGTAATACCCTCAAATTAGAAATGGATAGTGGAGGCTTAAAAAGGATCTTTTAATTTCCCCAAATTAACCCCTTGTCCCCACTTGATTTGATTCCCTTTATTTGATGTTGAATATGTTAACTTTGATGTAGCTGATAGGGCTAAGTTAATAAGGAATTTGCATAATTTTTTTTTTTGCAAAATAGATAAATAATTGTAATCAATAAATGGCTACTAATGCCAAAAAAAAATCAAAATAAGGCCATATTAAAGCCTGGTGGCGTGGTTTACGTTTAACTCTAAAAGGATTGGTTTATAACCCCAAAGAAAATCCAAACTCAAATATAGCGGCAATGGACCCTTTATTTCTCTCGAAGAGAATAATGATAATGCTTATAAATCCAAAATCACTTACAAGGGAAACATAAAGGTCACAATTAATGTTTATGGCATTTTTCCTTTCTATGATTCATGATCAGTTTCGAAGACGAAACCGTCTAAAGAAGGGGCATGATGAGAGCCCAACAATTTTTTTTTTCAAACATGACACTAAAATTAACGTATTTTTCTAACTTTATTTTTCATATTTTGTAGGTCTAATATTATATAGTTTGAATGATATCAAACCAAACTGGTAAAAATCTATAATATCCCAATTTAAAATTTTTCCAAATGTATTTAAAATTATGTTAATATAAGAGAAATTGATTTGGGTTTTGAAAAGGGCATGGGGTAAAAATATGAATTTCACGCATACTGATCTACTAGTTCTCCAAATCAATCGATCATCTTGACCATGGACTTGCATTTTTTTTTCCTAGGATAAACAATCAACTAAATGCCCAAACCAATTGACTTGTTATACTATGATTTCACATTCTTTTATGTTTTGGCTTTGATTCTATTTCTAATATTTATAAAAACTTCTAATTAGAGTTTATTTGAGATAATAAGCATATTTTGGTGCTTTATAATTATTTTTACATTATTTAGATTATCATATAATTTTATTTATATAAAAATTTCTCAAAGCATCTTTGAGGTACTTTCTCAATATATATGTATGTAATTTATATTTAAAAACGCTAATATATTTGCAAATATTTAACAATAATATAAAATAGAGTGTAGAGGATTTTTCTAGTAAAAAAATATTTTTTTAATTTTTCTTAAAACAAACTTGTAACATACCTATTTTTAGCACTTGAATTTTTTTTTTATGAAAAAAAAAGTTAGTTGCAAAATCTAAACCATTAAAAAGTAGGGTATTATTGCCACACTTGGCATAATTCTAATTTATCTATCTTTCTTACATTAAGTATTAAGGCTAAAACGTTTATATGTTTAAATTAAGAACAACAATTGATAAAAAGCGGACAAAGATATCATTATAATATTAAGTTGTTCTAATAACAAAAGAGTGGATAAAAGAGTTACAACTAATAAGATAAAAAAAAATTTAAAGAAGGAAAAATAAGAGTCCAAAGGGATATTCAAATCAAAAAATGTTGGAATAAATACCGAATAGTCCTAACTCTCAACCCCTATCAAAAGCCATCAAGTTATATCCTCAAAGTCCTCATAAATAGGCAATAGACCATAAAACTAAACACATCAGTATAACGGTACAGAGTAAACTATTATATAATACTAAGCATACAAATATCGCATGGAGCACATATAAGGTAACACAAAGTATCATGGCATAACACATCAAATAGTACATACCCTAGCTAAGTGTCACATTCATACCATAACTCATATCATACAATATACCACATACTTATCATATCAAACTTAACCATTTTATGAATATTTAATTAATCTAAGTATACAAAGGGTGTCCCACGAAGGGAAAAATACCAAAATATAACTAGGAGCATTTTCTAATAACCACCTCTATACTAATTATAACATGATAAGGAAAGCATCGAGATAATCACCAACCAATATACCAAATCTAAATTGTACACGGATGCAACTATTAAATCAATATACCAAAATCAAGTAGTGTACAAAGGCAACTACCAAACCAACAAACCACAACAATTCATTCAAATCCTCACACAACAATTCTTCTAATTTTAGATTAATAAGGGGATATAATAATAACCTGAAGATGTATAAAGTACATCGCTCATACCAATGCACTAAGGCAACCCCATATCCTCCCAACTTGTAATGTAGAGACATACAAGTACTCCAATCATACTAGTGCAACAAGGTAACATAGTATCCTCCCATATTAGAACACCTAATCCTTCAATATTGATACTCCTATAGAACACGTAGGTCACCTATATAGTAGACTTGAGCCTTCGTCGAAGTGTCGAGGCATTTGACGAAACCAACAAACCAAATCAAGGGCTCCTACCTCACCTCTAAGGTACCTAACCCTAAAGAGCAACCATTTTCAAATCTTGAGGTCTTCCTAATTAAATATTAATATATTGATAAGGTGATCATATAATAAGCATAATTCATAACGATTCCAATTTCATACCTATCTATTTTTCCTTTATTTTTAATCATTCAATTCGACTCTAAGGTCAACGATTCAAGTTAAATTCAAGATTAAGGTCAACCTAAGAGTCCAATAAGGTCATCCTAGTCAAATCATTCACACTTTTACTCATGATAAGTCATAAATAATCATAATTTTCTTGTATGTTATTTACTCAATAATTTCCACTACAATACCAATTATTATTAGAATTAAGCGAAATTCATGGTATGAATAAATAACATTAAAATAGACACTTTAATATAAAATTCTCATTTTGAAAATTTTTAGAAGTGTAAAAATTACCATTTTTGCCTCTAAAATACAATTAAGCTCGTTAATCACATAAAACTTTAATCATGCATAATTATTTTACTACAACCAACCCTATTTTACCATGCTATCATGCAAATATTAAAATACATAAATTTAACATGTTTTGCATAAAAATACATGGCCACATGCATATAAAAATTAATAAAAATACATGGTGCATGCATATTTTTCATGAGATTACAAGGAAGCATAAATTACACTAAAGTATAGCATAAGAAACCCTAAATATATTATCACATGATTTTGAAATATTTAGTATAAGCATACAGGTTACTTCTTTCCAATACCAAATAGCAAAATAAAATTTAAGAACCACCGAATGAACTTCAACGCCTTTGAAAAATGTAGACACATGAGGAGGAGACAACAAATGACAACTTTACAATTTAACCAAAAACCTAACCTTCTTTATGTATTTAAAAATAAATGAAGACTAAATAGAAGGAATGTAGAATTGAAAATAAGAGAATAAGGAGGGTAAACGGAGGATGAGTCTCGATTAAAGGTTCAACAAAGCTCAAGAACACTTAGCAAAAATAATCAAAGCGAAGAGAGAGGCGGAAGCAACCAAGAGCAGAAAATGAGACATTCTAGATGAAAACAATGCTAGACAAATGAGGTATAAATATGAGAAAGAGGAGTTTGAAATATGATGCCAAAATAGAGGGGGAGCTTACTTGTTCAGCACTCAGATGAAGGGGTAGGTGGTTGAGTGTTTAAGAGAAAATATAGTGGGTGTGGAAGAGTTATGAAAACTTAACAATCAAGCCAAATGGGTGAGGGAGTGAAGGTTAGTCTAGGGGTAGGAGAGGTCAAGTCAAGCATGGGAAAGGTAAGTAAAGAAGTTTGGGTGTATGGAAAGGTAAGGAAAAGGAAAAAAAAGGGGGGGACACAAGTATCATAGGTAGAAAGTATAAGGAAATTACTTTGGTTCAATTTTTGGTTGAATGAATGGGAAAATGGTCAAATTGATGCAAAATCTTGTCATGGAAGTGTATGGAAGGTGTTTCGTGGATGAACGGTAATTTTAGAATTTATAGACTATTTTTAGTAATAGAAATATCAATGAAGAGACTAAAATTAAGAAAAATATCAAATTAGCTCATAAAATTAAAAAAATTATGAAAATCCATAATATTTTATACTCGCATGTCAATTTTCATGAATTTACAACAAGGTTTCATATATAAAATATCAACAGAATGGTGAACTAATAATCTGACAAAGTAATTATAAAAATAAATATCAAAAGTATTCATAAAATCGTAAAAACTTTTAGATCTCCCTATTTTCTCATTTCCAACCTAAATATAATTTTACATAATGTTTATCACATATTTTTTATGAGTTTTAGCTAGCATACCTTAATTATATATTTTGTGTATAAAATTTCAAAGGTATAGCAAACATAAATAAAATTAAACCAAAATTTTTAAATTTACATTTCTAGCCGTTTAGAACCAAAATTAAATTTTATAATAATATTTTTCAAGTTGTAACTTGAAAGTTAATATAGATAAATAGTATTTTATAAGCAAAGTGCATTTAACCACAAAGTTATAATTACTAAAAAAATCACCCAAAATAATATTAAAGACATAAAACATCCTCCAAACATTTATGTAATTAATTACCTATAAAATAATAAACTTTCATATTATTATATACAATTAGTGCTAGTTAGAAGCAGATTATTACAAAACTAATATTAATAGATAATTCGAGTTAAATTTTTTAAAAAAAATATAACAAATGGATTATTAGGCCCAGATCCGAAAGATTCAAGACCAAAATTATTAGAAAGAATATAATAATAATTATTCATATATACATAGGTAGAAAAATTACAAATTATAAATAATATTTTAATAAATTTATTACTGTATTTCTGATCTCATTCTCACATGCTAAACATAAGAATTTTGTATGTCCGAGTTAGCCTCAATATATTCTCAATATACAACAAATATGGAAATGTTAATATATAAATTAATTATCCTATTTCAAGACTCTCTCCCTCTATGATCTAGTAATTCTTTTATGGTTTGTTTAGTAACCTGGACTAGAAAGATGAGAATATGAATAATAGAGGTGGATTTTTCATACCTAATGTTTGTTAACGCGGAACGAGATTAAAATTGAGAATATAAATTTCTTCTATTCCTATCAATTCATTGGAAATTGGCCATACGAATTAAAAATAAATTGTCCTTATTTAATAGGTAAGAATTAGTAATAGAAATTAACCTTCTCTCTATTCCCAATGATTTAAAATGACACTATAATTAATTAATTATTTTAATCTAAATTTTAATTCTATTTATACAAAATGTAGAAATAAAAATAATTAAATTAAATTTTTATTTAATATTACTTATAAAAAGAAATTATTTAAAATAATTACTTATTTTGATAACCTTTACCACTAAAAAATTCTAAAATAAATAGATATTAAATAATTATTTTTGATAATTGGTTTCAAACAAATCTTAATTTTTTATTTACATTTTATTATTTTCATTCCTAAATTTTTATTTCCATTTATCTTAGGAATTGTGAATGGGCAATGTTATAACCGAAGTTGTTACAACCTTTTTTGAAAATTTAAAAAAAAAAATGTAAAAGTTTTGATCGGCGTCTCTGTTTGCATAACCGTTTCTTAGTTCTTCGATCACTTTTCGCTCTCTTGAGCCGCTCTTTAACTGAACCTCGTTCCGCATTAAATTCCAGGAGTTAAATTTATTATTCAATGAAACAGCCCAATCAGAAGCTCACGAGGTCGATGCCCACAAAATCAAACCTGAAATTTCATGTCTGATTCCTCTGCAAGCAGATTTGAAGCAAGTATTAATGATCATGAGAAAGATGGTGAGCGCATCACTGAGAGGAGAGAGAGAGGAATGCAGAAGGAAAACTACAGAAACCTGGTTCATGTGTACAAAAAAGATATCGGTAAGGCTACAAGGGTTGTCCTATTTCCCTTCAGAAAGTTGCAGAAACTTTTCACTGGGTCCGGTTCCTTCTCTTTCAATTCTCGCTCAGCAAAATTCAATGCATCCAGTACAAGAGATGGTAATAGTAGCCATAATAATAATAACTACTGTTGTTTTTCCTTTTGTTTGTCGAAGCCCCAAACATTGGATTTGGAATTTGATAGCGCAGAGAATGCTGACGACCCAGAATTGTATTATGAACATGTGAAGGATTTGATTGAGGAAAATGATTTCTGTTCTAGAGAATGCAATACCCATATCGTTATTGGCGATTGATCGATTGATGCTGCCATTTTTATTTTTTTTTTTTATTTTTGGGTTTTTGGCCCTTGTGCCGGCAATTGATGCTCTTTTAAGCCGTTGCGGGAAGGCTACAAAAATGGATACTGATGGAGAAACAATCGGATATATGTTCATCTCTCTAATTGAGCTTTTTAGGCTGTAAGTTGAAGAAATATAACTTCTGAAATCATAATGCAAGCAAGGGTGACTGGCCAATGTTGAAATCAGTGGTTCTTCTTTGGGGGAAATGAGCTAAAACTTCATTCCTTGAAGGAGCATAGCAACTTGGTTCCTTGTTACTCTTCTCTCAGTTTCAGATTATAAGGCTTTTGGTATCAACTTCTGTTTGGTAAATGACGATTACTTTTTCATTTGTGTGCAAATAGTCAGCTGTAAAGTGGAGAAATGTGAACGATACAACTTGATATAGTATTCTAGTACTTCTGTTGCCTTTTTCTTTTTTATTTTTTCTTTTTTTTCCCTTGTCTTCCTACCTGAACTCAAATCTGATTGGCTTGTCTTGATCATCTTATTAATACTTACTGAATAATTATCACGAACCCAATGCCCAGAAGGATAACTGTGCAGCCCATGAAGCTGGAGGACTATGTCACCTAGTAATATCATCTTATAATTAACCAGAATTTGTTCAAATAGTTAATTTAATTGGAAGGATGTGAGTGTCAGCAATGACAAGTTATGCATTTGCGAGTATAGAATATGTCCTTTCTTTCTGTAGATCCTGACAGATTTTTGTTAGCAATGGCCAGCCAAAGGCGCCATGAGCAAGTGATGCATAGCTGAAACGATGGTTTGGTGAACATCCTATTTATGGATAAATTGACGCAAACATTTGACGAACTAAGGATGAAAGATGATTCGTTTGCTATGGTTGATGATTAGGGTTTATAATTTGTATGTGATTTTATGATAATGAACGAAAGATGATTTCTAAATTAAGAATATAGATAAAAAAATCATTCAGAATAATTCTTTAAACTAACTTTAAAAGTTTTATACAAATTATTCTCAAATGATCTCTAATGAATAACACACACCAGATTTCATTAGATATCATTGATAAATCTCTATTTAAAAATAATAATAATAATAAATTTGGTGTGGTGGATGCAGGCTGACCAAAAATCCATAAAATTTTATTTTATGGCTACATAGGCAATAGGACAAATTGCCAAAATAGTACATTTAAGTTTCTCAATTAACAAAATAGCACTTTCATTTACAAACTTCTCATAATAGTACTTTTTGCTCTCATAATATCATATGATCATCATCGAAAAGATATTGTACATTTAGATTAAATTACTTATACATTTAGTGCAAATATGTACATAAATGGATCGATATATATTTGTACATCAAATAAATTAATAAATAAAAACTATGTTGTATTAGTTATACATCTAGTACACATATATCGCACGTTTAGGTGTATGTAGCAGATTGAAATTTTTACGTATAGTTTCAACATAAGGTTTATGATAAGGCTGTTGCCCTAAGTGCTATTTTAGTCATTGAGAAACTCAAAATGTGTCCTAGGCAATATTTCCAAACAGTTTCTACCTCCTGCCTGATTCACTCTATTCTCCTTTCCCTCTAAACTTTCTATCTTCGTGAGCGCCGCTTATCTTCCTCGGTCCGCATCATGATCAAAGGAGTTACGTGACTGAAAATGCTGGTATGGAGTTTTTTTTGTTTTTTCCTTCAATGACCTTCCGAGCACCATTCAGTGCCTTTAAAAGGTTGGATGACAATGTTCATGACTATCTTTGCTATGGTGTGAGTGTTTCGACCTTTGACCGTTTGCTGGAAGTCTTGAGTTATAATTATTGGTCTTTGTTCTCGTAATTCTCCGGATGGAAGCGGAAGCGGATGAAGGCTTTAATAGTGAGCTAGACCCGCCGGGTAAAAAGGAGACGCTAGCATTCTGGGATGCTGACATGAGAGATCTGCAAACATTGCGACGTTGTGCCGCTGAGGCTACTTTGGATTTGATGTTCTTGTTTTTTTTTTCGACCTTCAACGCCAATCGTTCGGTTTGCATTCCCCGATTGATGACAGCAAAGTGTATAGAGGTGTTGAGCTTTGCAATTTATACGGCTGATCTTTATAATTTGATTTCGACCTTCATTTTATTTATTCCCTTCTATGAACCTAATGGTTCCCGCTTTATTTAATAATTTTTAATTTAAAGTATTAAAAAAAATTATACTAAAATATTTTCGTTCTTCTAATTCTTCTTTTGTTGTATAAATAAAAAGTCATGTATCTATGCTTTTGACATCCAAAAATTGAATCTATATTAAGTATACGACAGAACGTATACCATTTTTTACTAAACCTATGTTAAATACCTACCGAACATATATTAAATTTTGCTAAACCTATATGGTGAACTTGATATTAATTTTTTTAGTAAATCTATATTAAATATTTATTAAAATTATATCAGGTGTTTGTTGAAACCATCCTCAAAAAAAATTTACTAAATTTAAGTTAATTTTTATACGGAAACTATATTTTTTTTTGTTAAATCAATATAAAATATTTACTAAATTTATATGAAGTTTTTGTTCAATTGGAACACATTGAGTGTTAAATATGTATTTAGTTAATAAAATAAAACATTCAGATGATGTATGATCAAGGTCTAGGATATTCTTTATGTATTCGATGAGGAAAGGAGGCATTGAGATTTCATTATTGAATCTATATTAGAACTCATGTTAGATATCGGTAATTATCATTGATCAGTTATGACATTTTTACAATTCTTATTAAGTTATTGAAGCAATCTATCTTGTGATGTCGGGGGAAAAATACATAAATTTATTTATGATTGATACATTATTTTATAATAGAATATATTCGGTCACAATGAGGCACAAAAAAAAGTATAGAAACAAAATTAAAGAGTCAAATACTAATTTAGTCGTTCTAGATTGCTACCACATCTATTTTGGTTATTTAGAGCTTTTTTGGTAGAAGAATAATAGGGGTGGAAAAAAATTTATCTCTATTTTATATATATTATATTAAGTATTTAATAATTATAAATATATTTTTAATAAAATATTTAATTTAAATCAAATTAAGATCTAAAATAAATATTTATTAAAATAAAAATATTTACTTTTAAATATACCATATAAGTTATATAAAATGTAAGAATAATTTTTTTATCCCTATTATCCCATGCAAATAATATATATATACATTTTAGCTTCTAAAATCTTTTTTTTTTTTTTGGTTAAGTTAGCCGTTCATCTCTCTAAACTTACGGTAACAAGTTAAAACATGTATTTTTCATCTAACGAGTTGTCAGACCCTAGTTAGTCCATCCTAATCACTTTAACACACTTGATGTTAAATTAAAATAATTAATTTAACTTTTCGTTTTCTCCCTCTTTGCACATCGTCGTCCGCCTCCATGTTCGTCCTCCACCTTCCTCAAGTCAGTACTTCCATGGTTTAACTCTTTACGAATTAACAAAAATCACGTCTGATAATTAATTGGTCCTGGCAGGAATATTTGAAATTTGATTCCTCATCTGAAGAATCGAAAACTAACTGTTGAACATCTAGTAACCGAAATTAAGTATGATTCCACCTTCAAGGCGTCGAACTTGGAAACAACTAAGAACAAAACAAACAACAAAAAACTAAAATCAAATTGATCTTTAATTAAAGAGAAAAACAAAGTAAAATACATCAGAAGAGAGAATCAAAATTGACACTAAAATGAAATAGGAAAAAATTTTGAAAGCAATGTTGGATATATGTTTCAAGAACTTTAAATAAATCCTTGAAATTTAATTTTTGTTATTTTTTTATTTTTTGCGCAGAAAAGTCACAAGACCTTCATATGAAACAAGAAGATAAGACCTTTTTCGGTTTCTCTTCTCCTTCCCCTTTTATCGATTAATTTTTTCAAAAAAAAAACGAAAATTTCCAAATCAATCGCCTAAAATCGAGCAAGGACACATGACCCTTTCGCCAATGGCTAATTAATCAATCTCCACTGGATTTTCAGCCATATTCAAGATTCGAGATTGATATTGAATTGATCCATTGTACGTCAACAACGTCTTCAGTCTGTTAACGGCAGACTTTACAAATTAGAAAAAATTCGACCATCTTTGTCCTCCATTTCACAAATTCGTGCTTCACCCGCCTACCAGCAAAGATTCAGTCGAACAAAGAGAGGGAGAATAACGGTGGCGATTGACGACGGAGGAAGACAATGGATGGAGGAGGATGAGGAGCAAGGTTATTCAGGCGTCGACATTTACAGAGGGGAGAGAGAGCATATAAGTTTAGGTTTAGGACTTGTTTGGTTAGGGGGTAATAGGGGTGGAAAAATCTCTCCTCTATTTTACATTTTTTATATTAAGTATATAATAATAATAAATATATTTTAATGAAATACCCATTTTAGATTAAGTTAATATCTAAAATGGATATTTATTAGAATAAAAATATTTAATTTTAAATAAATTATATTAGATATATAAAATATGGGGGTAATTTTTCCATCCCTATTACCCCCATACCAAACGAGCACTTAATAGGAACCGAATAAGGGAGAGAGAACATTTAATACATATATAATTAAAAAAATTAATTATAAAAATAACAAGTAAATTTTATTGTTTTAAATAATTTTTTTATATAAAAATTTAATAATAGAATATATATTTTTACGCAAATGGAATAGTTGTTAATGAATCTAATATTTTTTAAGATTGAACATATTGTATAATATATTTATAAACTTAGATGAATTATATAATTAACCTAACTATTTTATGCCAATAATCTATATATTAAGTATCCTAAACCTAAACGTTTCCGGTACTAAATGTAGTTCACATAAATATAAATTTTAAAAGAATAATATGATAAACTTAGTTATTTTATTCTAGACATATATTAAATATATGTTGAACTTATATCAATTTTTTACTAAATCTATATTAAATATTTTTTGAGCTTATATCAAACTTTTTTGTTGAACCATTAAAAAGTTGAAATTCAAACAATAAAAAAAATATTAAAAGAACATTCAAATTAATACCAACATCAGAGTTAGTGGATAGGTATCTAATTAAAACTAGCTTAAAATGTGAAGCTGGAATTATTGAATTTATCCATTTTGATAGAAACACGAGTATTGAAGCAAAATTAAGTAGATTATAGCTCGAAGAAGTTAGAACAAGAAAGTTCAAACTTATAGCTAAGGACCAACGAGTGTTATTGTGTCAAAGGTGGAGAAAAAATGGGGAGATGGACCTAATTGTTTTACCACATGGACATATATATTAGGTGTTATAAACCTTAACCTTTTTAGAACCGAATTTAATCTAAAATATACTTATAAACTTAAATAAATTATGTGAAAAACCCAATTGTTTTATAATACGAATCATGTCATAAACCTAATCATTTGCAACACCGAACTTAATTTATACTGCTATTTTCACCACCATCGGCCGCCGCACGAGTCTGCTTGTTCCTGAGCTCAAATATTATTTTAAAAGGTTGATGTCCTGATTTTTATTGTCATATTTCTGATCTTTTGCTACGCTATATTATTGATCGTCTCTTTGTCTTTGTATTTTTGTTCTTTTTAATTGGAATTCAATAAGGCTTGGACGAGAATGAAGAGGAAAAGGTTGATTATAATTTTAAAATTGTCGCTGCTCTTTTGTTATTACGTTGCATGTATGTTTCAGTATTTTGTATATTAGATAGCAAGTCTACAACAGGTGCGAGCACCTTGTAAGGTTAAGGTTCTCGGGAATGTATGATATAAAAGCTGGTCGAGCTTTATCTTAACTTTTTTACCTGGTGATGATAAATAGGTAGGATGCTAATTGATGAGCCTCTCTTATATTTTGTGTACTGTGATAAAAACTAATTAAGTCGGTTATTCACACTCAAAATCCAATAGAACATTCCAAGCACCATAATCTTAAAACAGAGAGTTTTCGAACGGGACATGAATTATCATCCACTGACCGACCGCCAGATTTTCAAACTTATTCATCAATTACATTACCACGACGTTACACGTATTGAGAGGTATTGAACCCGTACGTACTTCGTAATCTTCAGCCTCCGCAACCTCCACAGCCACCGCACCCTCCACCCTCGCCAGGCGAGCTCGCTTCATCACTACTACCACAAGCAAATAGGATGGTGGATATGATTGAGACTGACATAAGGATCATGCAGAGGAAAATAAAAAAACCATCGGCCGTAGGCTCAAACGTGGACTTGTTCGCACAGCTGTTGTTGAGAAACATGCACCTCACCATTTGCCTGAAATGATTCGGCCGAATTCGAGAGTTTGGGCTTTATAGAGAGCTATGTGCCTGCCTGCATGCAGAGTAATTGGGCTGACCTGTTCTATCTTTGCTGCTCTTCGTTTCTCACTACTTTTCCTCCCCCTCACCTTTAACCTGTTCTTTCAGGGCACTGTTTCTACTTGCTGAAAAGGATAATGCTCGACACTATCTTGCAGGTGAGGGAAGTCCCCAAAGACTAGGTTAAAGAAGGCTTCTTCTTCTTCTTTTTTAAGAAATTTGATTACAAATTTTGCAGGCATGTCGTTCTCAATTATATTTGACAAAGTCGGTCGGTCAGCATTTTCTTTTTTCTTATGTTGGTCAAATGACCCAATTCGGGCATTACTGTGGGCAATGGTAGGGTTATTGCTCTAAACGATTTAGTGAGTAAATTTATTGAGTACCGTATAAATTTTGAAGAACTGTGATTAAAAAATAGTTGTACGTGTCCTAAACACTTACCGTAAAGGTTCCTTAAAGAGGGGTCGTTATTCATTTGATTCTGAAAGTTCGACACTGGAATTCTGAAAGTTCAACAGTTCAGAGGGATGGAGATGGGAGGCTCCGGTTCAATCGGTGTACTCTTGAACAGGTAATCCCCAGTGCGCCAGGCCGCCGTTAACTTCTTGACCCGTGCAAATATTGAGCGTGGCAGTTTTATCTATTAAATATTATTGATGATGTTGATTTATTTATTTATTTAGGAGAGAAGTGGGGGAATCATCGTCATCTTCCCATATATGTTAGTGGTACGCGTTTGGGCAGCCTCTCAAAATGTTATCACTGTCTCCTGCTGACGGGGGCATCCAAAAGTCTTATTAATCTCATGGAGTGGGATCAATTTTGGACGATTGATCATGCCCGTCCCAGACATACTGCCAAGCGTCTCGCTCTGAAAATTCTTACCGATGGTTCTATTCTAAGAAGCAAATTGCTCTCATCATACCTGAGCACCAAAAAATACAGAGAATCGAAGGTGCAGGAGAGAAATGACTAAAGATTATGCAGACGCGGAGGCCATTTCCGCCAACGAGGAAGTAACGCTGGTGGACTTTGGGGTGGGGTGTTGAGGGGGCGGCGGCAAATGTGGCGATTTTCACGTCTGATTGCCTCGATCGTCGTTCGTTGCTTATATTCTTTTCTACTGCGTACTCTGCTCTCTTTTCCTCTTTTTTTTTTATTCTTTTCTTCTTCTTTTTTCCAAATCTTTTTACAAGATTTTTTAAGAGCTAATTCTACAGAACTACTCAAAGACATTGAAGGTGTGGATGGTGATTCCCTGCAGAATGCATTTTCCTTTTCTCAGGAAATGAATAAATAAATAAAAACCATGTTCTTCTTATTTATCTATTCTTCCTCCAGTGGTTTGAGCGCCTTGACCCGTATGTCGAAGTATGAGCTATAATTGCTCTTGTAATCTTCTCAACTGGAAGAGGATAACGATACTATTGTTGATGTGCTATGCAACGTGGAAAAGTCCTGCAGCCGGAGAGGCGAAAGATCGTTGGATTCACTTTGTACCATCATTTATCCACCTTTATGTTAAATAATAATAAACAACTAGAAAAATTCTCAACCGCACATGAATTTTCATTCAGTAGCAAAGCCTTACAACTAGCCATCGAATCCCAAACTTATGTGGAAACCGATCGATTACATCAGTAACTGCTACACAGCATTGACCGCGGAACCCACGCCTTGTAACAGATTATGAGCAGCTACCACCTCCTTCTTCAGCCTCCACAGCCGCCTCCACAACCTCCACAGCCGCCTCCACCATTATTCTCGCTAGATGAGTCCGGTCGGTTGCTGCCGCACACAAACAGGACGGCGGATATGATCGACATAGAGATCAGGACCGCGCAGAGGAAGGAAAAAAAACCACCTGCCACGGGCTCAAAGGTGGGTTCGTTCGCGCATCGGATGTTGAGGAACACGCACCTTGCCATCGGCCGTGAGCTTTTCAGCCGAATCCGGGAGTTCGGGCTTCTTCTTCGTTTATAGAAAGGCTAGAAAGCAGGCGCACGTTCTTCGAGCAGCTGATTTCACTTCCACTCTGTCGGCTCTTTAACCTCTTTTCATTTTGTTCCTACTCTTTTTCCCGCCGGCCTTTATCCCGTTCTATCTGGGGACGGTTTCTACTCGTTAAAAAGGATAAATAATACTACTGTACAAAACATTATCTTGCAGAAGAGGATGACAGAAAAGCCGACTTTTTTTGAAATTCCACAGAAATCATTGTAAGCTTTACTAGTATATGGTCATTCCCATCAATATTTTTTTTGTTTTTATAAGCTCAGGCATTTTATTTTCCTCAAAATACAGGTCAATGACCCGACGAGTAGATGACGGCATTCACTTTCTAATAAATTAATAATAAGAATGCAGGTTGACAAAAGATTAGATTTTTTTTTTCTCCGGCCGAACGTGGCCTGTTATTAAACTCTTATCTTTAAGACTTCCTAGCGTCTTTCTTCTTCTTTTTTTTCCCTTTAATTCTGAAGTCTGACATGGAGTACCATAATTCTTCTAATCGGCCTTTTGTGTTATTTCAAACGATCGTCAAAAGTCAAAACTCCTAGAAGCTGCCTCTTTCTTCAGACGCATTAAAAGTACTCTGAGATTATTTCGACACTGCCTATAGCTTAGCCAATTGCACCCAATTAGGACCGGAAATGAGCTGAATTTGAACCTTACTTTTAGACTCATTTATTTTTTAGCTCATGATTTCGGTTCAGTTCGGCTCGTTCGTTTAGTTAAACGAACCGAATTTAAATATTATTTTAGATTCATTTAATTAAATGAGTCGAACCTAAGTTTAAGGATATTCGGTTCAGCTCGTCTCGTTTACAGCCTTACACCCGATTGAGAAGGGGACCGACGGCAGGGAATTGTGATGATTACTACCTTTGATTAATTCTGTGACACCCCTTCCACCCCCGCCATACGGCTATGGAGGCATGCTTTGGAGTTCACGAGGAGGCTATATCTAAGGTTGTTGACAAACCAAGTTGGCTCGCGAGCTTTTTGGGCTCAGCTCGATTTGGCTCGGCTCGCTTATTAAACAATCTTAAAAATTAGGCTCGAGCTCGGCTCGATTATTAAACGAGTCAAGCTTGAGCTTAATAAATTTGGGTTCGAGCTCGTTTACAGTGAAAAGCTCATGAGCTCGGCTCGTTTACCACCAAAGCTCGAGAGTCGGCTCGTTAAAAGTTCGGCTCAACTCGTTAAAAGCTTGGCTCGTTTATAAACGAGTCAAGCTCAATCTTCATTTTTAGGCTCATTTAGTAAACGAGTCAAGCCCAAACCTATCCCGGCTCGGCTCGTCAACAGCCCTCTATATCAGGTTCCTGATTATAGAAAAAAGAAAAAAAATAGTTCAACGCATTGTAGCAACTAGCATGCCTTGAAGTTGTAGGGTGGTGGGGTGCTACAGATCTCTTCTTCTCCCCCAAGTGTTTCGAATTTCGTCGAATGCATGCAGACTTCTTTGACTTCTGTCATTCCTTGTGTTGATCACTCTTATCTTTGTGTCTATTATGTCAAGTTGTCGACTAGCGTCGCAGGTAATAGATGAGAAGATGAGATGGTCTATTTCTTTAGATGTGCCCGTCGACGCGTTCAAAATCACATGAGTGGATGCAAGTTGAATGTTGTCGAAGCTGATTTCGATGGCTTGATCTGACTGTACCTTTCTTAAGATTTAGAACCAAGTCAATGCAGTCGCTTTCCGGACCTCAATCTTCAATTAGATTTTTGTGTTTTAGCATGTTTCGTTTTAGGTTATGTGAATTCAGATTAAATCTTGACAAAATGTTCAGGTTCCTGCTGATAGGGTCCTTTTCTTTCTTTCTTTCCTCCTCTCTTTTACTTCTTCCGTACATAGGTTGGATGCTTGGATTCCATAGCTTGAAAACTGTCACGTTTTAGAGGGCCATTGCATTGATTACTGATGGCGATTCAATGATTTGATTAATGTTCACGCAATATTTCTTTTGGGGGGGGGATGCGAATCTTTTCGCCGGGCGTCGAGGAATGAATTGGAGAAATATGCCAGACCCCGAGTGAAGAACTCCTGAGGAGCCACACGGGGACAGTTCTTGGGTTTCGATTGCATGAAGTTGGCATTATGTTGCTAACACTGGTTTTTGCTGTAACGAACACAAACGAATGGGTTTGTGTGCAACCGGCTCTCGGGGATTAAAAATTGGACCGGGCTGGTTGAATCGGTATGACACAAAATTGTCTGGTCTTGAAATCACCATATCAACTAAAAAACACAGGGACGGGATACCTGAAAACAAGATTAGACGGGTGACCTAATTGAACCGATTTGACATAATATACTCTAACATCATTTCAAGTAAAGAGGAAAAACTTTAACAGTCTGTTTGGTTTATAGAAAGTTGTGAGGAAAGGAAAAAAAAAAGTGTTAAGGAAAATATTTTTTAAGTGTTTGGTTAGTAGGAAAATTAAAAGGAAAGAAAATAGAAGGTAAAATCGTAGGAAAGTTATATGGCAATGTTTTCCACGACTAAACCTATGGAAAATACAGACCAAAGTGCGGAAAATTCGTCGACCATATTCACACGCGATACCTGGACATCAGCTTCTTCGATTTCTACTTCTTCCTCAACCCATCATTCTTCCATTTTCAACCCCTATGCCGTCTATCTTCTCTGAATGTTCTTCGGCTTCAACAATGGACATTGGTCGACGATGAATTCGAAGCTTTTTGTCACCTGAGTATCGACTCAACTGATTCGATCTAAACAGGTAAGGTGGGTTCTATTTTCGTTTGAACTTAATAATAACTTTGATTTTGGAACCCTAATTTTACCGTCCTGCTTTCGGGTTGATTAGGTTTGGTTTGGATTTGAATCTTCTGCGTTGTCTAATATTAAGAAATCGTCTGCGTGCCTTTATATATATAGAAAGAAAATATGTTCTATTTCGATTAAAATCATCATTTACATCATGCTTAAACTGATCTTTCATGGCAAAGCTTATTTTCGGACAATTATTAGAGTTTCAGATGCGTGTGTTCATGCTCGATCTGGTCGTTTTTTAGCTGAAAGTAATAAATGTATTATTATTATTATGAAAAGGCAGTCAAACAAGTGACAGAGAGTAATTAACTTCAGCTTGTAGTAGTTGGGTATTTGTTGCTTGCAGCTGAACTTGTTTTGACTGCCATGTTTTGCATGAGATTGCTCTATTTTTGTTTGATTATTGTGGTTAGCTCTGAAATATTATAGCCTCTGGTATTTTCGTGATATGAAAGATTGTCTTACTATCATCCTCTGATGTTCTTTTTTTCCTTTTCAATGCTGCAAGCGAGGCCTCTGTCTTGGGTTCTTTCTGTTTGTATCTACTGACTTCTTCTTGATATATTGTGGACCTCTTGTTTGATTTATGGTTCAGGTTATGGAATTAAGCTTTCTTTGATTTCCCCCCTTTTTTTATAGAAAAAAGAAGAAGAGGAAATCAAAATTTTGTACATATGAGGAGTAATAATGAATACTCATTGCTTAATTTTGTCTTCTATCTACTTGTTTGGGATGGATGACTCAGACTTTAATTGGTAGTTAATTTAGTGCTTATATTCTAAAAATGAATTTACTTTGCTTACATATAAAACTATAGGAAAAAAAGTACAATTTATCTGATGGAGAAGAGGACGAATTCCCATCTTTCGGGAGGGGATGACTTTGCTGAGGAAGTTGGACCCCACAACGATAATGAATATAAGAGTGCGTCTGCATCCTCCTATATTTTTCATGATAAGCTTTCTGTGTACTATAGCTATGTTGCTTTTCTTGTAGGTATACCCTGTTCTGAGATAAATTTATGGTTTTTTTTCCCTCATGGTATGGGGACAAAGATTACTGAGCAGCCTGTTGGCTATTGGTGTAGTTGTGCATGCCTGCTTTTGGGTGTAAACGGTGAATGAGATTGTTGAGGAGAATTTAAATGTAGGAAGTAAATAGCTTGATTAATCACAAAGTTGAGACTTGTTTCTTCTCTCAGAAATTGTTCTCATGATTCTCATCCTGATGCTAAATTGTGATGTTGATAACTGTGTGGCATTTCATCTTCTTCAAGATGAATGAATGAATGCAGTTCATATCTGATATCATCTTTTGATTTTCTTTTGAGTTCATTCACTTTCCATCATATCATTCCATGCTTCAATTTGAGGTGTTTCATGATAATTTTTTGAGGAATAAGGATTGAGGAATGAAAGGAAAACCTTTCTGACTGAGGTTATTAGGTTGATAGTATTTCTTTCATCTCATTCTTGCCAACTTAATTTAGTATTTTCCTGCTCTTCTTTTGTATTGATGATGATGGGTCATATATGTTTGGCATTATTGTAATATTGTATTATCTGTCATATATGTTTGGTAGCAACATTTCTATGTCATTTTTTTATCTGTTTTGATTATTAAATTGAATTTGGATAGAACTGACAGTGAGCTTTTGAGTTGCTGGAGGGTTAATAGATATGTTAATTCTCTGTTTGAAGTTAGTTGCAGCAAATTAGAAGAAAGTATGTCTTTGTGAACATTATTTCAGCCATAAAATGAATCTACTACTTTGACACACAAATTGTTTATGGATGCTTCTCCGATCCTTGTATCACAATGAAAGCTTATTTGATAGGCATAGATAATGCATCTATTCAATGTAAATCCAAAAGACAGAACGCTAGAAATTGCCAGCTACACCCAGACAACCAAAGGATATATCACAGGCTGGATCTTCAAGCTTCTGAGACCTATGAAGTTAAAAAAAAAGAGGGCATATGTCACAGGCTGATTTCTAATAAAGATGCATATCCATTCTACTACCATTTAGAATTTTACGCACACTAGCCGGTAAAATAGATCTCCAAGACGGTGCTTAATTAAGCTGTAAGTGATCTTTGTTCCATCAAGCCCAGTTGCAATTCTACTGTCATATGGATGGTGTGTGGTACCTTATGGTGCACAATGTGGCCGGTTGGTGGGTCGACGGCACATAGCAGCAACAATGGGTCAAAGAAACCAGATTATATATTTATATAGTTCTAGACTTCGGAAATGATCTGTGCAAATTTGCTTCGAACAACTAAAACAAATTATGCGTATTTTTATTTCAGAATGTATATTTCTTTTTATTTTTGTATAATATAAAATATTTGTATTTTGATACTCCTACTTATCATAAATTTTAAGAGGTAAAGACTTCAATTTATTTCTTAGATCAATATAGGCATGAAATTAATTTTTGATGTAGATCATAATTTGATGAGGGTTGTGGGTCCCTAATTGAATGAATGAATGGGTGCATGAATATACTACTATTACCATAATGATATGTTGTGGAATTACGGAGAGTATGTGTGTGTGCGCGCGCATATATATATATATATTTGTTAGTGGTGTGTGGTCATGTGTTTCTGCATCATCATGCACGACTCCCACCGTGGCTTTCATATCCGTATTAGATTTTTTCTTTTTATATTTGTTGTAACATGATTTAAATGAAAATAAATATGAAATATTTTGTATTTTTTTTAAATTATTGTAAATTATTCATGTAATATTTTAGGATAATTCTATAATAAAAAAATTGAAATTAGTATTGATTTGTGGAGTCCTCGGCAGTTAACTTGATATCCCTGTTTAATTTATTTGACGGAATCCGATCTTGTGTATACTGCAGATTACGCGCAATAAGTGGATACAATTTTGTATCTAGGAAGGTAGGGGGTTTTCTTTGTTGCCTGCTACACTCGCACGTTCTAGGAGAGACTGGGAATGAAGCAACATCTGCATTTGACACCCCGATGGTTGGAATCCCTGAAGCAACTTTCTAGATGTGTTTTTGTTTCTTTTTGTTCTTTGATTTGTTGGATATCATAGCATATCATCGATGGTGAATTATCATGATCAAGTTATGTATAGCCTTACATTACATGATGCACTGCGCATGCTGTGCAGGCATTTATTGTCATATTTATATTAATTAACATTGTATAACAGATACGAAGTTTTGTTGTTAAGTGCAAGTGGAGGGTTTATTGTATAACCAAATTTAATTATTTATTAGATACGAATATAAATAAAAAAAATATCCATTAGATTTCAATATGGATATGGATAATAAATTCTTAAATTTTTATTCGATTTTATATCTGTATGACTGTATTCATACTCGGATTTTATTTATCCGATATAAAATTATATTTTTATTCTTATCCGATATAAAATATTCATGGGATTTGTATATAGATTTTTTTAGATTTTTTTTGAAAATTATTGTAAGTTATTCATGTAATATTTTAGAATAGTTCTATAAAAAAATTTGAAATTTGTATTGATTTTATGGAGTTTTTATAATTTTTTTAGAAATTTTATATAATTTTTTATATATCAATATAATATTTTTAATAACAATAAATGTATATTAATATTTAAATAATAACATTTAACTTTTCTTAAAATTTTCTTTCTATATACCAAACACTAAATTTTTTTTTTATAAGAATTTAATTTTTCACAAAATTTTCTCCCACAATCAAACAAAAGAAAAAAAAATTATATTCTTTCATTTTCTTTCCTTAAATTTTTTTTCTTCTATATTTTTTCTTTCATATAATTTTTTTAAAATTAAACAGACCCTAAGGGTGAACGACAAGAGAAACGAACTGGTTGAACCAGAATCGTCGGGGGTCACACCAGACCAGAGTTTCTTTATTAAAATTAATTTTTCATCGAAATACGGTCGGAGCGAATAGCAAGAGGTCCACCAAGTCCATTTTGGGTCTGGCTTTTAAAACACCAGCGGTTCTCCACCTTTAGATAAAGTAATCCTAGGCACACACCTAGAAGTTTTTCAAACTTTTTTTATAACCCCATCTCGCGATTATATATATATGAATCACAATTAGAGGGCCCATAATTTAAGAGATAATCGTAAATATTTTCGCTATATTTTTTCTCTGAGATATAAATGTTTTTGAAAAATGAAACTTTGTCCGGAGTCTGCGGCGATAAACAAATATTCTTGCCAATGCCAACAATGATGCAAAGGTCTCTTCGGAAACACTCGGAGGCATGTATTGACCATTGGGATTCCAATTTGACCGGGATATAAAATTTTAGAAAATTGGGAATTTGGATAGTGTTCTTTTTCTTCTTCTTCTTTTTTGTCAGATATGATCCGGAAAAACTGTTCCGTTGTTGGTTGCCGTAGAGCCTGTAATTGTCCGATTTCCTTTACTTGAATAGTAAATTTACGGCATATTAATTAGGTTTTAAGGAGATGCGGTTTAGAAGTAAACGCTTTTTTTGCTCAGACCAACCCTACAGTTAATTAGTTGAACTCATCTTTGCGGTGTAAGAAAGCAAAGAACAAAAAAGCATGGTTTATGTCAAAAGTCGAAGACAAATTAGTTCGACTTGTTTGAATAAAATGATACCTTTCATTCTACTTCAATGTTTGAATAATTGCCTGTTGTAATCAGAAGCTACAGGGGCATATTTTCAGACTCAAGTTTCGACGATGGCAAATAAAAATGATACCTAAAATGGAGTCCATATCAATGAAAACTAACAAAAGGGATTTGATATAAAAATATATAAAAAAATACGCATGAACCTTACTTCTACCAGAATGTAATAAATTCCTTATCCTCTCTCCCTGTTTGAATATCATGTGATGAAGGCAGTTGAGTCTAGAATCAATCAAAGCTAGAATGTCTAAATTATAGCTTCTTACGCGTCGAATTGAGACATTCTGATTCATACGTTATATCCGACCTCACATTCCTATCAAGTTAGATCCAGCAAGATTAAACCGACAATTGTCAAATTGAGAGAAAGACGGTGAATTCACAGTCGGTAGACATATAAAACAGCTGGATCGAATCGGGTGGCTCAAATTTGTGTTAATTGTCATAGTTGGTACGTACCCTGCAAACTATAGGCCGAATCAGTGCTTGAATTGAAAGTACCGCGCCAACAGCTGAATAAATTTGAACATCAAATATATAAAAGTATTATAATGTGCGTAAACCGCAATCGGCATCTGAGTAAAAATTACAATTATGCAAGTAACGAATGGTAATTGTTAGCAATAAAGAATCCGAAAGAGCATAATAGATGAATCTTAGACCACGGACACAAGTAAGCTAGAATAAATGGATCGATACCAGCAAGGCGACCTGATCTTACAACGTACGTTGAGAGATAGTCGTTTACCTCCTCGGTATCTCCACTGACAGTCGTCTTTGAGACATTAAACCCTTGCCCAATGCTTCACAACAGCATAGCTACATCTCAAAAGATCGATCCAAACTTCAATTCAATCAATATAAGGAAGAGCAATCAAGGACTTCGACCGAGCAAAAAGTGGGAGAATGGTCAGGAATTTCGATCGGAACCGCTCGTAGGAGAGAAGGATTAGCGAAAACGAAGGACGATCGAAGGCAAACTAAAAGAAGGGAATAAAAAGCGAGGATCAAATTGGAGCTAATGCGGAATTCAAGAGACGGCGAGAGGGAGGAGGGAAGCCGGTACACCACTTAGATCAAATTTTGAGATTAAAAGTTCGACATCAAAAAAAAAAAAAAAAAAATCCGTTAATACGGTACTACTTCCGAAAAATGGCGGTTCTCAATATTTGAAATTGGTTTGTGCCGAGGATGCAGGATATATTTTAGAATAGTATAACTTTATTCGTACAACTCTCGGATATATTTTAGATTAGTTAACTTTTATTGTTTTTTAGTGCCAACGTATTTTATTTTATTTTTTGCTTTTTTTCTTTTTTCACGAGTTAATTATTATAATATTTTTAATTAAGGATATAACTATAATATTTAAGATATAATTAAGGAGTACTACTTTTTAGAATAGTACAATAGTTTACAAATGGTTAAAAAGAAAGTATAAATATCGATGCAAATTACACACATACGTCTCCGATGAGCAGCAATCGATGCTTATTATGGAAAACCAGCCCTTCCTTCCGATTCGGAAACAAAAAAAAAAAAAAAAAAGTAGCAGAAATCTACTATTTTAGTACTCCATGCATGTTTTATTACTATTATTATTATTTTAACTAATACATTCACTTCTTGGGGGCAACCTTAGACTTGATCTTCTGAACTTCTTTAGTGCCAACTTGAAAAGCCTTGGCCAAAACTTCGTCCGGCACCTCCGGTTTTGCTCCAAACAACGCAGCGGCGATTACTTGAGTGCCAGGCAACTGACTGTTGAAAGCGGCGATAACGGCCGCTGGCTTACCCACGTCGTTATTCTTCTGGAAATGAACCAAACCCCTAGGAAACACAAACACATCCCCCTGCTTGATGTACTTGGAGACAAAAACGTCGGACGTGGTGATGAAACCAACGTCGAGTTCTCCGTAGAGGACGAACACAATCTCGGTGGCTCGCGGGTGGGTGTGCGGTGGGTTTAGTCCGCCGGGTGCGTAGTCGATGCGGGCCATGGACACGCCCAGGGTGTTGAGCCCTGGGATGCTCGTCACGAAAGCTCCTGTGACCAGGGAGCCCATGGTGCTGTTTATGGCGCCGGGTTTGGCTATCCCGGCGAAGAAGAAGTCGTCTGCGCTTATGTTGGTTGCGGTCTTGCATGCGAAGCCATTGACTTTGACTCCTGAAATTTTGGGAGTTAGGGAATTTTTCTTTCGTCAAAGAGTTTAATTAAGCCCTAAAAGTTGCTTCTAAACATATAATAAATGCGGTGAGGGCGGGTGTATGGATGATGAACAGGGAAATGAACTGCGTACTTTAAGCCTTTTTATTAAAGCCGCCGGCCGAGATGCAAGGAGGGAGATAATAATAATAATAATAATAGCTAGTACCTCTCTTTTGTGGGGTTACCATCTTGTTGGGTTTGGTTAGGGCCTAGAGGGTCCGAAAGGAGGGGCGTCAGTTTGGTAGGAAAATGACACCATAGAGCAATCGTTTTCCATCATCAGAAAAAGGGTAGGGTAGGTAGGCGGGTGGGTTCGGAGGGGGGTAGGGGTACAACATCATCGTTTCTAAATAAGTTATGATCCCATCGTCTAATCTGATCTTATCAAAAAATAATAATTTATTTTTATCACTATATATAAGGGATGATTACTACTATTTAAAATAAAATTTTATCTTTATCAATCGAATAATCCGATGTTGATTTTATAAAGTCCTGCAAATAAATTAAGAAAGAACATATCCTAAGCCTTGACTTTAGCTTGTTTAATTGCACATGAGTCGGATTATATTTAGTAGCTTATAACGGATTTATATATACTATTTATATAAACATCATGGTATATAAAGGCAGTACTACTACTTATGCATTTATTCAAAGCTATTGGTGTTATCAAATCGAGATGGCACCCCTTGGCTTCTGACTTGTTTTAGTTGTTACCAATAAATTGAGTATGAACATTAATGAAGATTAATTTGACTCCACTCACCTCATCTAAGGCCTACTCTCGAACCTCTCGAACAACTAAAAGGCGCCGGCCGTGTGTCATTCCAAGTTGAGTTACCAAACTAACGACGATGAGATGAAGGGAAAGGAATGTATTGGTGGCTTTACCAGATTTATCAATGAAGTAATTCAAGTGAGGAGAGAGGGTGAGTGAGCGAGTTTATTGGTGGACTTACCAGATTTGGGGTCGGCAATGCAAATATCTTGAAGCATATCAGGGTCACTAGCAAGGACGCCGGTGTGGGAGGCAATGGCAAGCAGAAACACCGCCGCCAACAAGGCATTGCCGCTCGTCGTCATCGTGAACGGTTTGTGAATTTCGGCAGCCGCAGTTAAGTGAGACGGCAATTGACCATACAACAAATGGAGGACGTCAATTTTTATTTTTATTTTATTTTTTGTTATTGGAGTTGGTGAAATATGCAGCCAGTGCAGTATAGAGTAAGGTCTCTCTATGCAGATGGAGTTGCTTTAAATAAGGGCATGTTGGTGAGACATATTTCGGTTTCATTTGTTAAACTGTCAGCAGAAAAGCAAATTGAAGTTTATGAAAACGACGAGTGACGAAACGTGCCTTCTTGAATATCAAGGCAAAAAAAAAAAAAAAAAAACACTAATCAAAATGCCCTCCCCAAATAGCATGCCTTAACTTAAAGACCCCAAATATTCTACGATACTCCATATTCGATTCTTTGTGCATAACGGGGGCTACGGGACTTCGCTTTTCCATAAATTCTTATAAATTTCCCTTGATCATTTTTTCTATTTTTATTACTAACATACCTCTTCTCGATAATAGACTATAATTTCGTTACACATATATATGCCACAGTTGTGTTAGCCACTTAAAGTAGTTTTTTAGCCACCGAAAATGATTAATTGTGTACAAGAGTGTATGTGTGTATGTGTGTGTGTGTATATATATATGTGTGTGCAACTATTTTTTTCTTGGCTTTCAAACACCATTTAAATGTTTGTGGTTTATGGTTAAGGGTTTGTAATGTAGGGATAAGGTTTATGGTTTATGGTTTGTGCTTTACTGTTTGTGGTTCATGGTATATGGTTTGGGGTTTAGGATTCCATGTTTGAGGTTTAGAGTTTAGGGATTATGGTTTAAGGTTTAGAGTTTAGGGTTTGTGGTTTGGGTTCATGGTATAGGGCTTCAATTTAGGGTTTGGTGGTTGTTTGGTTAGTCTAATTGAAATCTTAGTCTTTGATTAGTATTAATCTAAGTAGTATCATTGGTTCTCAATTCTCATTTTAATCCAACTGTATATATATATATAATTATTATGAAGGAGGTTAAGAAAATAAAGCCTATAAAGAACAAAAGAGCAACGTTTTTTCAGATCAACAAAGGAATTTTCACTCCTCTAGTGATTGTTGTACAAGCGTGATGACATGCTGATGGTTCGATAGGTATTAAATCCCATTCAGGGCTGTTCGCAACCCCTACGCCCTACCCCAACCTTCCCATAGATATTATACTGAGGTCTTATATGAAAATGTCTTAGTTATTAGTGGTAGAATGTTCATATATATTGTTATAGTTTATATAATGTTTCAAATGTCGTGTTCATTGTTCAGAAACCAAAATAATCAGGTTATTGTTACAAAATATGAATAGCAATTTCATGGATGAAGCTTTGCAAGTGAAACGTGGAATGCATTATAGTCGGGGTTGTGCTTCACGTAGACAGGTCCAACCATAGAGAAAAAGACATCATATATAAGACCACCGCCCCGCTTTCTTCCTCACCAGCCTCCGATCCCTATAATCTTTTAATCATGTCAAACTCTTACCGAAATCTGGTTGCCACCCCACCAGCATGAACTGCGACAACTTCGTGTATCTTAAGCATATTTTAAATGTAACCCGTCCACCTACCTCATGCAGTATTTATCATCATTTTAACCCTCAATATGTACGGCCTGTTGATTATGAGGCTAACATAGATTAAATGAGGTTAAATTTTTTTATTAACTTCGTATGACAAATCTTCTATAGATTGAATCTAGACTGAGATAGGTTAAAAATTAACCTAATTTAACATAAGTATACCTCAAAATTATTAACTTTTAAATTAGTGATTAAAGTATGTTAAGGATAATCTCTTACCATCCATTGGAATTGAAGTAAATTGAAATAAGACTAAATATTAATTATTTATCTAAGTGAGGAAAATGTAGGTAAATCAAAATGAACATCATAAAATACCGCTTGATAATATTAACCTAACTTATATAAAAGTTATTATAATAATATTTTACTATTTATCTTTATTCACATCAATTTATATATAATTATATCTTATTCACCTGAGTTAACCAAATAATATTTTAAAATGGCTATCTGATAAAAGTGTCACGTATCTAAATTAACCTAACTTAACTTATCCGTCATCTGATCACACTACTAGTGAACTTAGATAACCATCCTGCTTTAGAGACTAATCGATGAGAGAAGGTAGTGGGCTAATTACCTAAATGAAAGCCCAAAACCAGCCTCAGTTTCATTATCTTCATCCTCATCTTTTCGAACACTACTGAGAACGACGCTCTGCATGCGTAGGGCTTGAAGGTAATGGATATACAACTCTAAGGTAGCTTTAATGTTGAAAAGAAGAAAGCTAAGAAACTAACTGATTAAAATAAGTGTATCCAAATAGTGTATATATCAGAAGATATTTGTATTAATAAAAAATTTACGTTAGAATTTGTTTCAGAGTTAAAAATCAAAAATATTATGAGAAACTCGCCTTATGAAAAGACTAAAAAACACCCTTTTTTTTTACTTTTCTAAAACTTACTTATAAGTTAGCGACCAAATAGGAATTTGCAAACATAAAAGCCAGCAAGTATGCATGTGGCTAAGGTATTGACAAGTCGAACATATCTTTGCTTGAGCACGGTTGATTAATTTTTTTCTACGCTCAAACTCAATTGAGTTTAAAATAAACCTAACTTAAACAGAATTTAAAAAGTTCAAAATCTATTTAACTTAGAGGTTGTTTGGTTTTACTTAGTAAAAGTAATTTTTTATATAATTAATTATAAAAAATTATTTTAGATTAATTATTATTGTTTAATTTTACTTTATAATAGTTATTTTTAAAATTAATTCCTTAAAATTACTGTTTATAAGTTAAAACTTTTGCTACTGAACTAAAATTAATTTTTAGCCGGCGCGGTACGGTACCTGCTTAAGTAAAATTTTCGTTTAAAACAAATACACGCAAGAGAGAGGGCGACGTTTCATCATATATCCTTCGATCCTGTCTCCCACGGCATAATATTATTCCATGGTACCAGTAACCATACATATAAGAAAAGAGTATAAACCTCACACGATTCTCTCCAGCTAGTCTCCATAATTCTCCTCTTTCTTCTCTACCTTTCTCTACTGTGTTGTTCGTCTTCCAGCTGATCCATATCTGCTAGAGTGCATGCACAGATCTTTTATCTCCGGACCTGTCAGATTTAAAATACAGACGGAGCTCCTTCAGGTAAAATCTCGATTTTCTTCTCTTTAATTTACTGTGTCGATATACGCACATTGCTCTCCGCTGTCCCCTCCCCATACGCTCATCTGCTACCGCTTTCTCTGTTTTCGATTCGAATTACAGCTGTTTGTTAATTAGCATCTTGTGTACGTGCATGGCATCCTGAATCAAGGCCTCTCCCAGTCCCTCTCTCTCTCTCTCCCCACGCGTTGTGTTTCGTATCGGGGGTCACTTGATGCCCATTTTAGTGGGGGCAGAGACCCTTCGATAAGCTGGTGTCTACTTTCCTCAAATACTCTTCTTGTCTTATTGTTTTCGACGAGCGAGTCTGTGGAACGGGGAAGGTCATTTCTGTGGAACGTAGCATCTTCTACTACACAATCATCCATCACCGCAACCCCTTCCTTCCTTGCGGCGAGATAAAGAAAGCCAGCTAGCCAGAAATCTCGCAGGTTTCTGGTCATGGATTCTGGGTGGTTGTTGGATTTTGTAAAAGGAATAGTGAAGCAGGTGGCGGCTTTGGCGGTGGCTCTGTAATATCTTTATATTTATATACCTATGGTGTTTGAAAATTAATGATGATGATGATGACGATAAAAATAATATATTTAATATATTTTGTGTCATAATCTTTTTAAATTTGTATTCTTTTTTCTATTTTTTACTCATTTATAAATAAAAATAAAATTAGTACATTAATATATATTTTTTAAATAAATTTATATTTGTTTCATATGCTTTTTAATATTTAATATTACATAATTTATATAGTAATTATTACTAAAAGATATATATAGGAAGATAAAAACTAAAGATGGAAAAGAAAAAATAATTTTGTAGAAAAATGAAAAGCAAACACTAATAAGGTACAATAAATAGTTTTTTAGCATTAATCACTTATATAATAAAAGTAAAAACAAACATACATTTTACTTATAAAAGTAGATTTATAAAAGTAGTTTTTATCTAAAAGTAGTTATTAAAAATAAATAATACCAAACGGCACAATTTGTTTAACATAAATAAGTTTGTTTATCATAATCCAATTCATAACTTGACTTATTTACCTCTTTAACTTAGATAAAAGTTAAACAAATCAAATCAATTTATTTAAATATTCAATTTCAACTTATTTAACTATTCACCTTCTTTATTAAATTAATTATACAAAAGACTTCAACTTGTATAATAAATAAATACCACACAAGACTTCCAAATCTTTTATACAGACATTTTTAAATTTTCCATGCAAGCTCTTAAACAATCATATAAATAGACCAACAAATGAACCTATAAACAAATCGAGTCAAATTCAATATGAATTCAAACCAATTTGCAAGTAAATAAATTGAGTCAACCATGACTCAACTTCTACTCATTTATTAAATGAACCTAAAAACAAAGCTTTAACTTAATTCATTCACCTAAAGAAGCAAACACTTAAAACAACCAAGTCAAGTCAGCATGTATGTCAGCTTAATAACCGCCCTAGACATACATACTAACCCAAGGAGAATTAATCTAAGGACATATTTTCTAATCTAAATTTTTGGAATGGAATGTTAATTCAATTTGATTGGATTGAATCAAATGGAATTAACATTGATTAGATAAAATCAAATTGGTGTTGATAAAATTATTATTTAATATATATAATTATTATAAATAATAAAATAATAATATAATAAAAATAAAATAATGTTATTATTAATATTTATATAAATAATAACTATTATTATTATATTATTAATGATAAAAATAAGAATATTAAAAATAATATAGTAGATATACCTATTATAAATAATACTATTATTATAAATAATAATTATAATATATAACAATTATCATTATCATATAATAATAATGAATAATATATCATTAATAATAGTCAAGATAATAATAATATTTATAAAAATAATAAATAATAAATAATAATAATAATAATAATAAAGATTTTAAAATATTAATAATTGATAGTAAAAGTATTAATAGTATTAATACTAATAATAAATATATAAAATAAAGAAGATATTAATAATATTAAAATGAATAATAATGATGATGATGATGATGATGAAATCAACTATAATAATATAATAATAACATTTATAATAGTTATGTCTTTTATCTATTTCTATAATTTGTTTATTAATACTTTAAATATAATATATTATTAATATTATTATTATAATAGCAACTATAATAGTTATAATCCAATCAGTGATGATCAAATAATAGGACCGAATAAAGGCTGAAGTTAAAACTATCTGTGAGCTGACAATGTAGATCCAGAAAAATAAACAACACCATTTACATAATTTCAAGAACAGTAAAAAGCTCTTCATTTCATATATTAAACATGACAGGACTTGAGTAAGTCAAGAGAAACTCACTAACCTAAAATGTTCAGTCTTCCGATCAACTACACTACAAAGACAGGACTCCACTGGAAAGATGAGGATCTGAGACTCGCAAAATGCCTGCACATGGAAATGTGAATCAGGACGGATTAAACTCGTCCCATCTTATCTTATATACCAATGTGCATCATGTTCATGATACATAAAGACAAATATGATGCAATAGTTCATAAACTGGTCAATAAATGGGCACGTCAAAGATAAAACAAGGAGAGGAGAGATGATCACACCAACGGCCAACCAGACACCAGCTGCGCCTATCAGCCTAAAAGTGATGAATTTTGCTCTGGAAGTAAGTTTGGAAAAAAGAAAAAAAAAAGAGAACCGAAGAGAGCAGCTTTCTGCTCAGAAATAATTATGACAAAAAAATGATAACCGGTGGATAGAACACGTCTCAATCAGCATATTTTTAGTATTACTGCAAATCACAATTACCAAGAACTGCTTAAGAAAATTATATTACATATTTTTAGAATGACTGCAAGTCACAACAAGTACCAGGGGTCAGGGACTGCTTAAGAGGATAATATTACACATCTGAGACCTCTGCAAAGATGTTCAAACTAGAGTTTGAGAACTCGACACTTCCCCGTAGGCATAAAAGCTTGGTTTTTTATACATAAGCTAAGAATACTTGGTACTAACAATGAAAGACTCGTAACCCAATCTTTTCAATGGAAGACCCGTCACCTTGTTTGGTCCAAAAGACAGGTGGGGCGATTTACTGCCACGACAAAGACAAGTTGTAAAAGCTGGACTTAGTATCAAACTAGACAGAAACAAAATTCCCATGTCAGGTACCATCATGAACCTACATTGGCCTTGCACGATCATTTTCCACCCGTTCTCCTACAATAGTGATATAGTTCATTATACAGTTCCAGCAGGAGCCATTTCTGGAACCATCAAACCATCACTCCAGCAGCATTTAGGACTGTCACATTATCAAGAGGATGAGATAACAACAGCCAAAGCACAAAATGGTAATTGATGATTTTTTCACTAGCTACTAAAGGCTCCAGAAGACCAAGTTCTCAAAATGTGCTACAAGCAGAATCCATTTCTTATTACAAGGAGTTGACTCTTCAGAGGATTATGATAATTGTGGATCCACAATTACATGAATTCCATCTCAAAAAGATTGGATATTTCCCACTTCTAATAGAGATTTACCCAAATGACTCTATTCCCCATTATACCTATAACCTACAGTAAAAAGCATAGCAACTACAAAGCCACTTGAAACCCGGCATTGGTAGGGTATGGTGTACACAACCTCGCCTCTGTTAGCTTGAAAGAACACAACTTCACCAGTAAGTTGGCGAACTTAATAAAATACACACCAGTTCCTTAATAAACTTCATCGAACTGCTCATTCATTTTCACTCCATTCAACTGAAAGATCAACCTTGCTCTGAGAATGGAGCTTCTTGTGCAGTGAAAGTCATGTATTTGTCAAGGTTAATCCAGACCCAAAAATAAAAAGGACTCACTCAAAAACAGAAGCTTCCACCAGTTCGGTGGTCAATCCTCCAGCACAAATTTCAAACCCGCTACTTTTTCCTTTTTCCGCCTGCCTTGGCCTTTTTGTTAGCTGTTTCCTTTGAAGGAGCCGTATCCTGTCACATGAGGGAAAAAAAACTTAAACAGGTAAAAGAGCACACCTAACAACTCTCACATCACAAGAACGATCATGATATTCAGTATTGTGAGGCAAAATATGAACACAGACTATACTAGATCATTCACACCCTATTACTTGATATGTCGCTTGCTCCAAATGACAACGTGGCAGAGCAGCCAAAAATTGGAAAGGATCCAAAAGTTCTATTAATGCTTTCCCTTCTACCAGGGGTGCAGACGCTACCAGACAAAGAGAGAAAAAATAGATAGGCAAAGAAACAGACAAGGATGGGCTCACAGAAATGAACTCTGAACTTTAATTTGAAGTTATGAAAATTCCCCCAACATGCTAAAGGAACCTTAACAAAGAAAGTTCAATATTTATTCAATGAAACCTTGAACAGGAAGCTCGGTTGTCCATAAGGATTTCTAACAAAGTGAAATTGGAATATCTATCGGCAACATGATTTTGTGATTCTGGGCTTTTATTGAAAAAATAATATGTTGCCAGCTTGAAAGTGACTCAGACATTTCAAAAGAGCCATAGCTAGTGCAAAATAGTGCTTACAAACCTGACCTGGACAACACCTCAAAAGGCTAGGTCATCGAAGTGGATCAGTTTAGTTGTGGGCCTAACCAGTTACTATAACATTATGTTAAATGTACAGCAACTCCTTGAGTATAACACCAAAATATTGTAGTCAAGATGGTAAGGAGGGATGTTTTGAATCAAAGGTATTGGTTCCAATTACTAATATATGGAATTTTCAAGCTTCCACTAATGTATTTTTCCAGCATCAGTAATGCAGATCAATAGGCGCTTTGACCAGCTTGGTTTTCCAATTCTCCAGTTGTTGACCAGGTTTGACCAGTTTGATAGACAACTAGACTCTTACAGTTTATATTTTATCTCAACAAAATCTTCACCATTCCCTAAATGAACTGGATTAACAAGCAGATTTGGTTGACTTTTCCATATACAATCAACGAAATGAGTGTCATGCAAGGCAACAGAAAAGTTACGGGGGAGGCTATCTGATGCAGAAAAGAAATGAGGCCCAGCATTGAAAATTCAATGATTCTAGGCCAACTGCAGTTTATCTAGTGATTTCACATTTTTTATTTACTTCCACAAAATCAAATAATAGAAATTAATGATAAAATTGAAACAACATAATTAAATAATTCTAGGAATTATAGTTTAATGTAACCGCATCACTACTTCCACAGCCTCATACCTATTTGGTCAAATGTCAACACACTTGTGTGATTGTTTACTGGAAATACAGCTTATATGACTAGAAGCATAAAAGAGTTCATCTGAACAGTTGAGTTTTCAGTTTGAGCGACAAGTACCTTTCTTTTGATGGGAGCAGATTCACTAGCAACTGGTTTGAAAAATGCCTCCATCCTGCAATCAGTATAAGGATTAAATGAAAAGACAGAAAAAATTGAGAGCTGTACAGATGAAGTCATGTACCTTCCCTGTGATGTCTTGCCTTTTGCAGCCTTAATCTTTTCTATTGCCTGCATGAACATAAAAGATAAAACAAGATCTACTGCAGTATAATACTTGTCAAGACACGCCATATATACTCCAGCAGTGCAGTACCTTTGTCACTCTTTCACTGTTGAACCCATTTTCATTCACCAGAAACTGTGTCAATCCCTAAAAAATTAATATAGATGATCATTACTTGAAATAAAAAGAGAAAAAGATCTGTATATCGCAGAAAAATTGAAAAAACCCTCACCTCTTCATCTGGAGTGGTCCACTTAAGTTCAGGTTCATCATTTTCAGCAAAGACTAGAGGCTCTTTGAACAGTTTACGTGCCTCTTGATATGGCCAATCATCAGGTACGTGAAACCTGGGTAGAGGTGTATAATCAGGTACAAAAACATCACATGAACTTCATGCCTGTCACTCATAGAACTTTTGAAAAGAATACTATGATAGATTAGAGTATTAAAAGGAACCGACAAGTGACAATGATGTAATTGCTTGTCTGAAACTTGCATCAACGAACAATTAGTCATTTATATAGCTTGACAAAAATGATCCAATATTGCAAAGATAGATCTGACAAAGAACAAGCAACAGAAAATTGAGAAGTACCATATAAAAAAAAAACATGCTCCCTAGGTATACCAATCAACTTGAACGAGATATAGCAGCTTTGCAAAAAAAATCACTTTTTACAAAATAAAAGGAAAATGAAGATAAATAAGGACAGCTTAATTTCGATAAGTATCGCCTTTGAAAAACTTGGCTTCCTTATTTATTTATTTATTTTGTGCGGATATGGACAAGGAAAAAAAAAAGAACAAATGTAGACCAAGAATTGATTCTATAACTGAGTCAAAGAAAAGCAGCAAAGTCTAGTACAAAAGAAAAAAAAAACAAAAAAATATGTAAACAAGAAAATATCAATGGCTTATGAACAACCAAAATCACAGTGCAGCAGACTCAACTATGAAGGGACCCGGAAAAAAAATGATGTGTCAAATATACAGCACACTCACTAGGTGTTAAAAACAAGGAAAAATGATTACCTCTCTCTATTTATATTTTCAAGTATTTTCTCAATGGACCCATGCTGACGAATAAGCTTCAAAGCAGTCTGCCCGCCAATACCTGACAAGAAGATCAAAAAAAGGTATAAATATGCAACAAAAACAATAAAAATAGTAATGATATAAGCTCAATCAGGAAAAAAAAACTCAGAAATGCGCTCTAGCAATAATATGCTAATACAGAGAAATAATGTAAATAGCACAGGTTCAAAAGCATCACAACAAAGGAAACCAAACCAAAAACATTTAAGTTATTGCAGAAATCTCTGCCTTCCCCAATAAACTATGATAATTGCATATGCAAAAAGATACTAGAATAGCAACCATTGATTTAACAAGAAAAATAATTAATATCAGTATCAATAGGAAAAAGACTGGGGATGGTGTCAAGGCTGTGGCCATCTCCAGCAGTGGGGTGAGGTAATACGAAAAGGCACACCTGAGTCTACTCTTGGTTAAATGGCTAAGCGTCAGTTAGATTGAGGAAGTGGGATATTGGTTGGTCTGTTAGTATTTTCTGTTAAGAGTTGCTGAGTCATGAGTCTAGCTGTCCATTCTGTTCTGTTAGATAGTCTTTCTAGAGAAATAAATAGCAGAAGAGGGAAGAGGGGAGATCAGAGGAGAAAAGGGAATACAAAGGAGGCTTCAGGACCTTGAACCCTGGACTGTATCTCTTATCTTTTCTTTCTCTATCAATATCAACTCACCTACTTCTTACTCTCACTGACTGGTACTGGTTAAGGGCAGCTACTGCTGCTCCTGTTCTATCAGACTGGTTTTTCAGCAGTTCATATCTCGATAACATATATTCAAACAAACCCAACTGGACTGGTTCACAGGCTTTTTTATCATTTGTAATAAGGGATTGCATCAAAGAGAAAACATAACAGGATGAAATGGTAAAGAAAAAGAATGAGGCGCCACATGCCACAATATCATAGCACTACTCTTGAGTGGGCCTAGTTAGATGATTTCAGCAGTTATGATCATTCATATAAGTACTGCTGCACCCTCTCCCTACCCCCACCCTGAATTTTCAGGTATATTTTATATAATAACAAAAAGACACTGAGGAGTCCATGGTTGCCAATATAATCTCACATTATCCACTCAAGCCACTAAGCACAACTCTTTTTCTTGTAACTGCATTTTATTCATATCATCACTTCTTCATGAACAAGATACAAATCATCAAGTGAGGAAAGGGAAAGGGGAATTCATCTTGGTCAAAGAGATGGACCCTCTTTCACAAGCAACATCTGGGTGACTGGAAAATGTATGATCGCCAACCAGGCTGCCAGAGGTGCAGATGATCATTGCTTATAAGCCATGAACACTATCATGTTGTCAATCGTCAAACCAGTCATAATTTTTATATAAGACGACAATAACCATCATAGTGGAGAGGAAAACTATATTCAATCTTTGGAATTCTTACATATTGAATACCAGTCCTTCCGAATTCAAATAGACAGATCAATAGTAGATATTAGCATTCATCAATAACCTTTACAATGAAAAGTGCCCTTCACCATTAGATTTCCATGAAACAGTGTATCTAAATACCTCGGATACTGTCACAATAGTCACAGCCAGATAGGATGCACAGGTCAATGAACTGATCCATACTTAATTCCAGCTCCGACAAGACCTGAAACCAATAAAGCAATTGATATCGGTATAAAATTACGAGTCCAGAGAACTAAACTATGTTTCATTTAACCTTAGGCATTTCAAATTCCATCACAGGAATTTTTCTAGAGCTAGGATCCATCAAATGACGGAGAAATTTGGGAGCTCCAAAAGTCAAGGAATCCATATCTTCAGAAGCCACAGCATAAACCTGAACAGAGAAGCAATGATGTTATCTATTTGTTTGGCGGAGTACTAAATAATTTTTTTTAAGTGATTATGATCTCATATGGCTTTATAACTGCATGAATTTTGATAACACAAAACCCAAATAACATTTTCTTGGCTTCAAAAGGAATCCAAAAATCTAGTAAAGGTAGAAAATAGCAGACAACGTCAAGAACAGATAAACACATTATCTAGGTGATAGAACATATTGAATTTGTTCTTCATTGCCACAGGTAAGGAAAAACTATAACTCCTCCATTTTTAACACATAAAAATTTCTTTAAAATGAGTTAATTGCGGAAACTAAAATATTAAAACAGAAAGTAAATTATACAACCACACTTAGTATAAATTTGGTTTCCTCTATCATTCTTATACTAAATATTAAGGCTAAAACATTACTCTACTTAGATTAATAATCGCAACCTTAATAACAGAATAGAGATTTCATTATAAATTAATATTATTCCGATAGCACAAAAGAGTTACAATTTGACAAGAGAAAAAAATATAGAAGGGCCATAAGAGTTCAAGGAATATTCGGATCAAAAAATGACAGAGCGGATACTAAATAGTCCTAACTCTCAACACCTACCAAAAGTCACTAATGTATACCTCAGAATACTCCTATAAGGTAAAAGAATGGCCATTGAAAATGCATGAGACCATGAAATGGAACCTATTCGGCAAAACGATATTGAGAAAACCACTACACAACACTAACATGCAAGTACCACATGAGGCACATAGGAGGTAAAATATAGTAGTATGGAATAGATAAATCAAGTAAATTATACGATAACAAGATACAATAAGCATGCTATAATGTATACATCTTCAAGGCTACATGCTCATTATATCATCATTCTTAATCAAGACATAACCATCTCATGAAGCCAGCACAACCACGTCCAAAACAATCATAACATAACCCATAACCAAAAAGGGGTAGGGCACTCGGGCATCTACCAACCATCCAAACCATACCATTTCCAAAACTAAGGATAGTGCACAAAGGCAAGTACCAAAACAAGAATCTAATCCAAACCCAGACATAAACATTCTAAAGGCCACATGAAAAGTTACTATTATTTTGATTACTCGAGAGGATATAAGTGATAATACGGAGACATAACAGCACACCTCTTATACCAAGGTACAAGGCATTATGGTACCCTCTCAACTATCTAACCTAAATACATAACAACACTTCGGTTATACTACCACACAAGGCCACACAGTATCCTCCCAACCTAAGACACATAATCTTTAAATATCGATACCTCCTTGAGGGTTCATAGGTATCTTATAAAGTAGACTAGGGATATAATAAAGCACTGTGACATACCAACAAATAAACCAAACAAATTTATGCGGCTAAAGGGGAGTAATGGCAGAAATTCACACAACTAGGAGGGTGGTTACGCTAGCTTCTCACACAACTAGGCAGGGAGGAACGGTGATGGTTCACGCAGCAAGGCTAGGGCAATGTGAGGTATGGCAAAGCATGGAGGAAAGATGGTGTAAGAACTCGAAGAACGCCAAGGAAAACCAAAGCAGCACACAAGGAAAAAGAAAGGAAAAGTTGGGGTTGGTTTGGGGTTGGATCAAACAAAAAAAAAATTGAGAAAGGAGGCTTATATAGAGGAGGGTTGCGTGCAAAATGGCAAGGCATGGGGCTAGATAGGTGAGGGAGTCAAGCGCGCTCGGCAAAGCAAGGGCATGGATTTAGTGTGAAAATTAAACATGCACAAACAACCATGCCAAGGGGTGGAGTGTGGTGCTCGATTGGATTTGGGTTTAGTTAAGTTTTTTGGTTACGCAAACCGAACCAAGGAAGAGGAGGGTAGGGTGGGCAAGGTTCAAGGTTCACAGCTCCAGTTTAGAACAAAAGGCTAACTAATCATCTTAAGTTTATCCAAGTTTTAATCTAATTAGGCTTATAATCTAATTTTCCATAATAATACACAAAATAATAATATTTCCAATACAAAATATCCTACAATAATTATTATGATTAATTACAAATAATTTCCAATTTTATTAATTAGGGTTTCTAATTAGGGTTCTTAAAAATAGGGTATTACAAAAACATTTCAAAGGAAAACTCAGTTCTGAATCCAGGGCAATTACATGCCTTTCCCGCTTTGCAAAGCGCCGCACATTGTGCCTCAGCTTCAGAAGGGGACTGCACACAACAAAAGAAAAGCCTGTAATTACAAATAATGGCAACTTAATAACAATAAAAAGTTTCTAATGATAGTAGTCAATCACCTCAACTACAGGCACTCCCATAAGCCTCAAAAGCTTTTTGCAATCTTCATTATGCTGCTTGGTTACCTGCAGAAATAGCGAAAGGTGATTTTCAGTTCTATATACTAACGGATACATATAAGCATTACGAAGTCAGCAATGATCCTAAGAAGCCTTCATCATTGCAACACACCTTGACTGTCCGTTTACTGAACTTCTCAATAGCATCTTTATCATCTCTCTGAATAAGCATGTCAGCATATAAAATAAGCAAAAGTAAAAGGAACGTGCAGTTCTAAGAAAGAGCTCATTTGAAGCTGAAGATGAGTTTCTTATCTGAAAATACATCATTAATCTACCTCTATAGCCTGTTCCAAATCTTCTGTGGCACCAGTACGTTTCGACAAACTAAAGTAGCATTGCTAATTAGAACAACAAGGATAGAAATCAAACAACCAAACGCATCATTACACAACATAAAGCATCAAACACTACCGTTTTGCCAGTTCTTGCTTCTTTAAATCAGGAGGCTGCCCATCGAATACGTAGCTGAGAATCAAACAGTTTCCATAGGTTAGAAATTAAAGGAAAAAATCAAGCTGAAAACTGGGTAGAAGAGCTATAGACTAGTTCCAAATAAAATAAAAGAGCATCGGAAAATTGATTAGAGATAAAATAAGAAAATTTACACCGGCTTAATTCCAGCTTCCAGAAGCCTAATTGTCCTCGAAAACATCCCTTGCAGATGACTGCATTGGTAATAATTAAATGAAAATTTCGACGAGAAAACCCAAACAAGATAAAATTGATAAGAGCTTTATATAAACCCAAAAAGCAAAATTCAAATTTATATTTTATTATTTGCGGAGTTTATGATACCTAGTGACTTCACCAGCCTCATTCGTGAGTAAATCGGTCCCAACTCTTCCGACCACTATCTATAGCCACGAACACACCGGCAATTATCAAAATCACAACTAAATATATACAAATTGCTAACATAACTACTCAATTATATAGAGAGAAATTTAGGATGAAAATTATTGAGAGAGAGCAAACCAGAAATTGATAGATGCTCATGCTAGCGTCAATAGCAATTTTCCGGTTGAAATAGCTCTCAAATTTCTGCTCTTTCATGGCCTTTGGTGCATTGTCCGCAAGTAACTTAGTTAAACCCTAATTTTAAAAAAAATGCCTAATTAAAACAAGTACTAAGGAACGACAGAGGTCAGATTGGCATGAAAATTGAAAATGGAGAGTAAGAAACGAGCCTTTATTCCCATGGTGAAGGTCTTTCCGCAGACAAGACTCGCTCAAATTTCTCTTCGACAGACGCGGTGTTGAGCGAAGAGCGTCGCTATTTGTTTTGAGGGTTTTACGTTAAACACTTAACTGTTTCCCTCGGACCAAAATGATTTGTTCCCCTTTCCCGCCATCCTTCACGGCTACTAGTAGCGTATAATAAATAGCATTGCACCGACGGGATATCGATACCTGTACTATTCAACCACTAATCTAGAATGATTAGCGTATAACAAAAATAAATTATCCCCCTATTTTATATCTTTTATATTAAGTATTTAATAATAAAAAATATATTTAATTATAAATAAATTATACATAATATATAAAATATGGAGATAATTTTTTTACCTTTATCACCCCAATACCAAACGAGCGCCAAAGGAAAAATGTTACCCCTTACTGATCTGGATTAATATTTTATTTTTATCCTCAAATGGGTTGAATGACTTAGGGGTGAATCAAGTTATTCACCCAAATCGTTTCAAATCAAATTACTTTTATGATCCATTTTAATCGGATTGAATTGAAGTAAAGGTAAACATTAAAAATTAATCAAGGTGAAGGGAATTGATGTAAATCGAGGTGAATATTTTAAAATATTATTTAGATAATATTAATATAACTTGAGTGAATCGAAATGAATGTTTTAAAAATTCTTCTTAAATTGAGATGAATAAAGGTTAAAAAAATAAAGGACAAGACACGTAAAAACAAGCGTTGTTTGGAAGGCAGCGCAATGTGATAAGAGAGTCTTCTACCCTTTAATTGTTTCTATTCATTTATGTTGTCTTTCCATATTTAAAATTATATGTTCCTTTAGTTGTTTACACATTGAGGACGATGTGTAATTTATGTGTGGGGGTGTGAGTGTTTTTGTGTACTTGCATGTTAAAAAAATTGAAAAAAAAAATGCAATTTTTTTTTAGTTTTTGGTGTGTTTAGAATCCTAGGAGTCCTTAACTAGTTAATAAGGAGGATATCTTTGAATTCTAACGAAAAAATGATCATAAAATTAAGATAAAGCAAGTTAAAATTTTTTGTGTTAATTTTGATATAGGGAACACGTATGTTGGGGATCAATACCAATTTGGAAAAACTAGATATAATTGGAATCGATTTGAATACACGATAATTGATAACACATACGTTGGAGATCAATTAGAAGATAATCAAAGAAATCCTCACCTAAACCACTCAATTCACCAAAGAATTATAAGAAAACTCAAGAGGAGAGGGGAGGATGGCGCTATGCTAAATAGGGTTTAAATTGTATGGCATTTATACTAAACATGGCCCCCAGTTTTTCTTTCCAACATTGATAGTCTTTGATATTTCGACTACAACTTCTTCGTTTGACATTCAATCAAGTTGATTCTTAATGTATTGGAAAGCCAACCAAAAGATTTACGACTTTCATGTTCAACACTTTTCCAAATTCAATTTCATCAAGGTAAAATATTCACATATTTCTAGCATAACTCACAGTTCTACTCCAAATTCTTACAAAACATTTCACACACCAATTTAAGCTATTATACATACCAAATATGAGTCACAAGCTCACAACTTTCCACCTTGACGGCGTATTTGAAGTAGTTAGCATCGGGAATACAAAAGACCGTTTGTAAAAAAACCCAAGGGCCCAAAAGGCCCTCATGGTACACAAATACCAACCAAGTTTGAGCAATGCTCGAACTTACTCACCGTCAATGGCTTTGTTAGCATATCCACTGGATTCTCAGTAGTAGCCACATTCTCCAATACAACCTTGCATGCAGCAATAGTACATCAAATGAAGTGATACCTGATATTAATAAACTTTGTTTGATGATGGAAAGAATTTTGATTCTTTGCCAAATAGATAACACTCTGACTAACACTACGAATAGCAAGAGCACCATAGCCAAACCCAAACTCATGAATGAAACCACCAAGCCATGAAACTTCATGAAAAGCCTCGGTCATAGCCATATATTCAACCTCAGTAGCGGACAATGTATTCACATCTTGCAAAGATGACCTCCATCTAATTGCCGAACCACCAAGACAAAACACATAACCTAGTGGATCTCCTATTATCAAGATCTCCACCATAATCAGAGTCAACAAACTCATTCAACACATCAGTCAACCTCCCATACTCCAAACAAGCTGATGTAGTACCCTTCAAGTACCTCAAAATCCACTCCACCTCTTGTTAGGGAGCCTTCCTAGGATTCACCATATATTTACTCACAACACTCACAGCTTGAGCAATATCTGGCCTGGTACAAACCATAGCGTACGTCATGCATCCCACATCATCCGAGTAGGGAACTATGGCCATAAGCTCATCCTTTTCTTTAGATTTGAGACAATCTAAATTGAGTGGCCAAGAGAGCACTAACCGGCTTGACATCAATCATATGGAACCTCTCAAACACCCTGTTCACATACTGCTATTGTGATAGGTAAATACACTTTTGTATGCGGTCTCGAATGATCTCCATGTCAAGAATCTTCTTCGCAGCTCACAGATCCTTCATCTCAAACTCAGTCTTCAGCATTGGTTTTACTTTGTTAACTTTATACAAATATTTTGCTGCAATAAACGTGTCATCGACGTACAATAAAAAGATACACCAGAGAAACGTCACCAACTTGCTTCATGTATATACATCCATCATAAACTAATCAAACCTCTTCTACTATTGTACAAGCGATTGCTTCAAACTATACAATGACTTCTTCAATAGGCAGACATTATCCTGCTTACCTTCAATAACAAAACCATCTGGTTGGAGCATATAAATCTTCTCATGGAGCTCACTATGCAGGAAAGTTACTTTAACATCTAATTTCTCTAACTCCATATCCTATATAGCCATAAGTGTAAGCAAAGTACGAATAGAAGTATGCTTGACAACATGAAAAAATATCTCATCATAGTCCACACCAGGTATCTGATTGCACCCGCGTGCAACTAAACGAGCATTGTACCTTGATCCCTTAACATCTAGAGTTCCCTGTTTGAACTTGTACACCCACTTGTAATAAACCATTTTTTTCTTCCTAGGTGCATTCACAAGTTCCCATGCCTAATTCTTCCATAAAGATTTCATCTCCTCATTCATAGCAGCACACCACTAAGCATAATCAGTGCTAATAATGGCATACGTGTATTACACTAGCTCTTATACATCAACCACAGTCTCGGCACTAGCCAAAGCATAACCTGCTAACTTCTCAAAGCCATATCTCACAAGAAGCTTCACAACCCTTCATGAACTACCTGGAGCAATGCCCATGTGTTCCACTTGTTGCCTGGATCCATCCACTTCAGGAATAGTGGGTTTCATACTAGAAGAGTGTGACTGATCCAAATCAACCTCTACCTCCGCCTTTTATGTAACACCATGCAGGTTCTCCTGCTCCACCTCTTTAGACAATCTATCAGAAGAAGACTCGATCTTTTGGAGGAATACAGTCTCATTAAAGGTAACATCCTTGCTAGTCAAAAACACTACAAGAAAACCCATTTTTAACATCGACAGTTTTCGTTGCTAAAGATAGTAAGTCGTTGCAAAAATATATATATCGCAACGAAAATTTTTGTTGTGTGATCGTTGCACGTCATGGTGTTGTAAAAAAATAAAGCAACGACTATGGTCGTTGCAAAAAAGTAATTAAACACAACAAAAAATATCGTTGCTAAATATATTTCGTTGTAATACATCACTTGAACTAACTACATATATTTATATATTGCAACGACTTTTTTCGTTGTGAAATACTAATCCTACTTCGACAACATGTTATGTCGTTGCAAAAACCTATAATTAGCAACGACTTTTGTCCTTGAAAAAAATTAGTCGTACTTTGACAACAAATTACATCGTTGCAAAAACCTATAGGTAGTAACAAATTTTATCATTGCAATATATTAATCTATTTCAGTAACCGCTTTTCGACAACAATTGATGTTGTTGCTAAAGCTAGTCATTGACAACAAAATAAGTTGTTGCAAAATAAATAGCAACAATATTTATTATTGTGAAAAATACATATTGTAACGACAAATTTATTGCCAAAAATTGAACTTAAAACTTCAACAACCATATTTGTCGTTGCAAAAACATACAATTGCAACGACACAATAATCTATTTAAATACCGTTGCGATAAATGACCTGTGAAACCTGTAATCAATATCCATAAATTATACCATATACACATGCCCTGCTTAAATCAATACAACCAAAATATATAACAACAATTATTAACATATATATCTTAAAATAATGTCAACAAGGAACCAATCACCAATTTCTATTCCCCAAATACACACATATTCAATCTGAATAAAATATGTTGTTCGTGAATAACCATCTTGCATATTAATCCTCAAAATAACAATTAGAACCGTTCTTCCAAATGCCAACCACATGTCCAATCTTCCATATTGGCAATCACGCATCCTACATAGAAAAATATATAGAAAAGTAAATAATGACATAAAAAAAAGTAATAAAAATGATATATATCCAACTGCTTAATACCTTCTCTATTTGCTAATGCTACCTAATAGCATTTGCTTTAATGAAATTCTATAAATTGCTATCAGTATGACTAATACAAGAAAACAAATATCATAACAAAACATGTTTTCTTGTTTATGCTGCTACTTTTGTTAAAGGATCCAACTCTAATTTTCAGGGAGATACCATAAGAGTCTGTAAGATATTATTATCATTATTTTCATTGTCATATAGATATACATGTCACTACTCTCGTCTTGGGTTTGCAATTGAAATGTTTCAAGTTTATATCTATAACATGCAAGAGTCCAAGCCTAACTATAGTTATTGTGCTACTTTAGTATATAATATAATATTAATCTTAATATGGATCCCATTCAATATAATGTGTAATTATGATCAAATAATATATAAATTTTATATGATCCCTCGTCTAAGGAAAACATTGGTATCCAACCACTTGATGGTTTTGGATGATGCTGATCTTGGGTTAATATCGTAGGATAATCTGGTTTCATGCTTTTAGTATGTTAGAAATTATGATACGTGTCGCTTGACTAACTTGACTTCACCCTCTTCTGATGTATCATCTGGAATGAAATAGCTAAGGTAGCGGAATGAAAAAGTAATAAAACTACCGAGTGATGAAGAAAAAATATGATGGGTTTTGTGGTATTAGGGTCTAACTAGAATGAAATAGTTAAGGTAGTGGAAATTGGCTGGGAACTACAATTTTATTTTGTTGAGGATAGGCTATGAGTTGATTAATTAACCATGTTTTTTTTTCTTTTAAAAATTTTATCGAGTAGCTGAATATATATATATATGTATATGTTTTGTTTTAGATTCTATATTGCTTTATACGGCGTCTTTTTCATGTTTGTTTTGGAGAAAGAGATAATAGCAAGAAGAGGAAATCCAGAGATAATAGCTCTTTTTAATATCTTTAAGAAATGTGTCACAAATTTAGAGGTAAAAGGGTTATATCGCTTTCTTCCTATTGCTATATTTGAAACAAACACCAATGTCTATTTACATTAATTTTTAGTATTCAAGCTATAGAGGAAGTTAGTTTAGAAGATCTTTGTATAAGTCCAGTGTTGGAATGTTTTTGTAATTTGTTCTATTTAGTTTATCACTATATTTGGATCAGTTGTTGTACTTTAATATTCTAAATTGATGAAATTGAGTATCATACAGTTCAAATCTAGTGCAACTAGTATTTAGTACTTCACGATGATAACAAATTTATCACCATATTTGGATTAGTTGCTACATTTTAATACTCTAATATGATCACCACCTCTAGTGCAATGATATTCACATTTCAATAACTAAGGTATCCAAATTCCATATTAAAGGTATAATAAGATAGATTTTTGTAAGAAGACTTTACCTCCACTAAAGAGAAGGGACATTTCTCAAATTGGCAAATTGCTCCAACATCTGTTGTTTAAAATCTTCCATTTCACGTTGTTGCTGCTCTTTATAGCTTTCAAATTGCTTTTGTTGGTTTTCTTAACTTTCCTCTATTGCTTTCTCCAACTCCTTGATTCTTTGATCTAGTTGTTTAATTTTCTCTTGTTGCATGTCCATTACTTTTTGTTGGTGTATTTGTTGTCTTCCTTTGGTAAAGGGACGTATTCCTTTTCCATGGAAATATCCAGATCTAGCAGGTAACACCTCCAAATGTATCTCTTATTGTGACTTGGTGTCACCCGATGTAGCAACTACATCCTTTAATTTTTCCTATACATAAAATATGAAAATAAATCAACCATTTATATACTACATAGATAAATACAAGCATACATAATAAAACAATTTTGTATCATACATGTATCTCTTTTGATTGGTTGTTTGCCCACCGAAGCACCCCATCTTGATTCTTATGTGTATGTTGGGCAAGCCAAATTATATCAGCTGAAGGCTTCACATTATTGTTTTATTTTGTCTAAAACAATCAAAAATATCATTATTAATATGTAATTCACAATACTAGCTAATATGAACTTAATGAGTCAACCTTTACCAATATATATTCTGATTCTGCAAATGACAAGTTACCGGTTGTGTGTGTAGACCTCTTGTTAGATTTACGATTTTTTGAATTTCTTTCGCTCATTTTTTGCATGTTAAAAAAGTTCAATGTTAACATATTGAATCAAGATAAAAGCTAATTATGTACTTTAAATAAAGATACTGCCTTAAATTCATCGGAACCAAATCATTTTACACAATACTCCCATTGATCTGGTGGTAAATCAGGAGGTGGATTCTTCAAGTGTTCTTCATCGGTTTTGCCACATTTATCACTCTTGTAATAATAGTGCAAACGAGCTTTCCACAATCTATATAGATGTTGCATAGTATCGACAATAAAAACTTACAACTTCAAATAACTCCCACCTTCCTAGATGTCAAATTTATCCTAATTTAACATAATTAATTTATCATGAGAATTAGACATACACAAAAAACATTTACAAAACTTGAAATATATATATTCTTAACTATATCTCTTTCCACATACTATCACCAACCACCATGAATGCTGCCTGCTAGTTGTTAACATTTAGCATAGCCTTTGTTCTCACTATATGACCACACTCATTTACCAAATATCGAGCATTCTCTCCAATTGCTCGATCAATTTCATTAGGAATGTAAATGTTCAACTTTGATTGTTTTCCTTTGATCTTCATGTCAACCACATAGGATTTATATTTCCCTCTTTGACCTTTAGTTTTCTTGCTTGTAGCTAATGCCAAATGAAAATAAGAAACAAATAGTTAATTAAACATTTGAAATATAATTACATAGCGAACTAGTAGTCTCTCACATCCACTACATTAATACAAGAAAGTAATTTGTGTAGGAATATATTATTAAAAACACATACCTTCACCATTTCCAGTAGTTGCATTAATTGCGGAGTGTGCTGAAATATGGTCACTTCCCCTTATTTGTTGCTCATCATTTTCAATTTCAGCATTCATAAAGTTATTTTGAGGTATTTCCTCAATCTCACATCGATCAACAACTTTATTAACATTTAACGCCATAGAAACTCTCCCAATAAAATTGTTCACTCTCTTCCTCTTAACAATTTGGAGATTTGTATCTACGTTGAAATATAACTCATAAGTAAATGATGTATATGGGATTTGAGTATCAAAATATAACTTACTTTGATGATTTGGTAGATTATGTCTTTCAGATTCATCATCGCTAAAATCTTGGTGATCCAAGTGCATATTTGGGGGACCAGTTTCAATCAAATTTGATGCTCTTATGCTGCACCTATTCCCCAACTCTCCTTGTCCAACTAGGTGGCAGTATTATAATTAGAAGGTAAATTGAAAAAGTAAACAATAGAGTACGAAAATTATTTTATTATAAAATATGCTGCACTGAATACACTAATATATTATTGTAATAGAGTACCCAATTATATGATTGTAATACCAGAGTTAGGATTAATGTATGCACCGAATTCTAATAGTGTGTCAATGATGTTGATTAAACATGAAAATGAACCTAAAGTTAACTAACTAAACAAGCAGCCATTTAGCTAAGATACGTCACTATCAAAATAAGCATAAAATTATATATCTATTTACCTCTTTCATTTGTATGAATACTACTTCCACTATTATGTCGTCCTCTTATTATACCCAACTCTTCTAGTCTTTTCATCATTAAACATAATTAAATTTAATGAGCTTCATTAAATAATTAATAAGATTAGATTGTAGAATAAATTTAATTACATTCATCACCCATCATATTAGCATCTTCTATATGTTGAGGTTGAAATGTAGTAGATCGAGGAACCTGTTGAACAAAATCTAAAGTTCTCCACCAATTAGTCCATACATTGTGATTAAATAAAAATTTATGAAAATAAATTAAGAAGATTAAATAACATGATATTTGAAAATCTATTTTCCTCTTTCGGTCATACGACATCGACTACTTCTACTATTATATCCTCCCCTTGTCCTCCTTAACTCTCCTGGTCAGACTAAAGTTTTTTTTTATCATCATAATCAATAAATGTAAATAAAAAATAAATAAGAATAAGAAATGATTGTTGGATTAATTGAATTACCTTCATCACCCGTCATATTATCATCTTTAACATGTGTAATTACCTTCACTACCCTATTATTTGCTCATCTACACCGCACCATTCTTTGCTTTTCCAGTAGTTATACTTTCTAACAAACACAGACTTGAAGATTGAAAATCCAAGCTTCATTGTCTAATAGTTTCAAAACTATATGAAAAAATGTGGAATATACCAAATCATGAAATATACAATAACACATCAGACTCACTAAATATAAAAATTTCCACGCTTTCTAGTACATGAAATATTTTATTTCTAACAAATGAAGGAAAATATAAAAAAAAAACAAATTAAGACTAAATAAAATAAGTTATTCATCATTCTAAATCATCGGAATGTAGCTCGTCTTACTCACTTGAATCCTTAAAAACTTTAATTTCATCATCATCAATAAAGTCATCATCTAAGTTCCTTTGTCTCTTCTCCTTTGAAATCGTAACCAATTTCACCGCACTTGCTTCCCCTTCCACAACAAAAGCATCTGCAGCTAATGAATTGACAAAAAAATTATCAACTCCACCTTAACCTACAATATGTGATTGAACATTCATCTCCTCTTGCTGATATGCACCTACATCCATACTTTCTTCGTTACTCTCTTAATCGGGCATATCATAAAGATCTCTGGGCTGGGTCTTTATAACATATTTCCAATCAGGATTTTTGGATCTTGTATATAGAATACTTGCTCCACTTGTACTCCAAAACAAATAGCTCATCTGTTTTCAATGATCTTATCTTATTTACGCTAATCATCCCATATTCATCTATCTTGTAGCCTCTACCATGATGCACATCAAACCAATGACATTTAAAAACGTACACATGATTTCTACCTGGATATTGCAACCGAAATTCATCTTTCAACATGCCATAATATTCCTTATTAGAACTTTGATCATCTCCCTTCACCATAACTCCACTATTTTGAGTTTTTCTATTATCACATCAATCATCCGTATCAAATCGAAAACCATTTACTATATGCCCAGAGTAACGCCTTGCAAGTCTAGATGGATAACAAACTAAATTATATACATCATCATTGATTTTTCCTTCTTTATGCAGTTTACGCACCTATGTATATATATATATAAAAGAGATATCGATATTGAAAATAAAAAGAAAGTTAAGGTAATCGTTTTATCAAATCACATACACGATGATGTATCTATTTTGAAAATTGTGACTTATTCCTTTGCTCCACTTGTCGAGGGTTTTCTCTTTCTAGCTCCATCTTGTGCTCCCCTTTTAAAGAAATACCATAAGATATGCAAGTAATCTAACCAAATATGCAATAAATTAGGAGAAAATTAGAGCGTACTTTATGAACTCTACAAGCTCATCACAATTCTAAAGAACATATAAATGCACTTGTTCACATTCCTCGAAAGTCAAATGGTGTGGCACACCTTGTCCTATCAGCCGACCAAGTGGTGAAAATATCTCAAGTTTACTTCTTATAAGTCCCTCATTATCATCATTATTATGGTCTTTGCGATTGAATTTTGTGTCAATGTCATCCATATATCTTGAGCAGAAAGTTAAACATTAATCTGCAAGGTAACCTTCAACAATGCAACCTTCGGGGTGTGCTCTATTGTGAATATACCTCTTCAAGGTACGCAAGTACCTGATAATAAGTAATTATCACCATAAATAATTTCAATTACATGTCAAATGAAATAAAAATTATTAAACTTTTATGTGTACCTTTCAATGGGATACATCCATCGATATCTAATTGGTCCCGCAATTTTTGCCTCTGCTGCTAAATGTACTACTAGATGGACCATGACATCAAAGAATGCCAGAGGGAAAACCATTTCAAGCTTACATAATGTGTAGGGGATGTGTCTTTCCAAGATATCAAGCTTACATAATGAATTGCAATAGGAAGAAGCTGCTCAATAAACACATGATGGTCATGGCTTTTCATGCATGAAATCTTTCTCCGATTATCTTTAACACATCTGGAAATGTTGGACAAGTATCCATCTGGAGATTTCAAGCGAGCAAACATCTCACAAACTACAGCTTTAGCATTAGCATTCAAAGTATAGCATGCTATTGGAACATGTACTTTATCGCCATCTAAGATAGGGTGTAACTCATCCCTAATACCCATGTTCACTAAATCAATTCGAGCCTTTATGGTGTCATTTGTTTTATCTTTAATGTTCATTATAGTACCCAAAATATTATCAGAGATATTCTTTTCAATATGCATAACATCCAGGTTATGTTCAATCTTTAACTTTCTCCAATAAGGCAACTCAAAAAATATGCTTTTCTTTTGTCAACCATAAAAACTATTAAAGGCATCAAATTTTCTTTTTCTTCCACCACACAGCTTGCCAAATGTTTCATGCTGGAATAGGCTATAGTGTGCAAGTACATCATCATCGGTCAAAGGAGTAGGTGCACTCCCTTTTTCTTTTGTCTTATCAAAAGAATTAACATCCTTTCTCCATCTATGATTCTATGGTAACCAACGACGATGTCCCATGTAACCACCCTTATTCATTAGTGAAGTGCGTCTTGTTTCTTTATGGCAACAAGGACAAGCAAAGTGGCCTTTTGTTGACCAACTTAACAAATCAGCATATGCTGGAAAGTCATTGATGGTCCACAATACAGTTGCACGCATCACGAAATTATCTTAGAGTGGGCATCATATGTTTCAATACCTATCTCCCAAATTTCCTTCAATTCTTCAATACATGGCTGAAGGTACACATCTATAACTTTTTCGGGAGATGAAGGTCCTGATATGAGTAGAGTCAGGATGAACGAACCAGCTTTCATACATATCCAATGAGGAAGATTGTAAGGAATAAGAACAACGGGGAAAATACTATATTGTGAGTCTTTAAAAGGTTGAAATCCGTCACAAGCTAATCCAAGTCTAACATTTCGTGCATCATCACTAAAGGAACTGTACTCATCATCAAATGATTTCCAAGCAAATGAATAGGTGAGATGCCTCATTATTCCATCTTCTACCCTCTTTTCTTTGTGCCACTACATATCTTTAGCTGTCTTTCTCGACATATATAGCCTTTGTAACCTGGACTTCAATGGAAAATATTGAAGAAATTTGTGGGGTACTTTTTTCCCTCTATAAGAGCCTTTGTCATCTATATTCCACCCCTACATAGACCATAGGTGGGGCACTCATTCAAATGCTTATTCTCTTGCCAGTAAAGGATACAATCATTGTTACATGCATCAATCTTAACACACTCAAGGCCCAAGTCTGCAATGAGTTTCTTAGCCTCATAATATGAATCAGGAAGTGATATTCCCCAAGCTTGAGTATGTAACTTAAGTAGGCTATCAAAAGAAGAATCACTCCAATTATTAAGAACCTTTAGGTGCAGCAACTTCACAATATATGATAACTTCGACATTGTCGTGTCATTTGTTGTCAATGGCTCTTGATATTCTTTTAAGAGCCGATAGAATTTTGCTGCCTCACCAATAGGTTCTTCAGACATGTCATCCCCATTATAAATGTGAGTACCATCCCCCATATTGAAGCCAGCAACACCACAAGCATCTTCTAACATGTTAACTTCACTATCAACATCATTTGCTTCACCATCAAAATATTATATTGTTTCACCATGAAACTCCCAAACAATATAGTTCTCACATATTCCCCGCTTAAGCAAATCAAATCCCACTTCACTTCATTGCTTAAAGATTATATTGTGACAACTATCACAAGGACATAGAATTGTGATAGTATCTTTATCCTCATTTCTAACGTTACATAGAGCAAAATTTAAAAAAAACCATTAACACCATCTACATATCTGCGACATGAACGATTCTTTATTTTCATTCATTCCTTGTTCAAATCCATTACCTATTTTGAAATAACAATATAGTTAATAAAAATGTCTAACAAGAAGCAACATTTTTATATATGCTCTCAAGAAATATTTTAAAAATACTAATAGGGGATAATCCAGAAAATCATAATTATATTATCGAATATCATAGAAATTGAAATAGATAATATTTTTTTAATGTGTCATTGCACATTTGATAAATTAAATAAACAAGAGAATACTATTTGATGTGTACCTGATAGCTACAACAAAATATAACACTTCCTCTGACTAGGATAGCCAAACCTCACTATTTCAACCAATAAACCTATGGAAAATAAACAAGTTAAAAAAACCAATAAATATGTGCCTAAGAAGATATTAATAAAACTAGTAATGGTTTTAACTAGAAGAAGATGTAATAACAAAAAAAAGATAAACATTTCTCACTAAGGAGAGGCCAAAATATGAAAATTAATAAATAAAAAAAATCAATCTAGAGGCCAAAATGGCCTTTTTTGGGCTCCCATATTTCCCAAACTGGCTTCTTCATTTGCCATGTCATAGATCTCGAAAAAATACCCAAAATAGCCTCCTAGATCACCTATGAAAAATTTACTTTTCTTATTAAATTTTATTATTTAGGGCCAGCTCCATTATTCATGGCATATAAGTAATAATGTCTTCTATTTTTTTATTACTTACTAATATGTTGAATGGTGTTGATATTAGTGATTTTATTGCTTATAAAGATAATGAGGTATCATCAAATGTTTAATTCTATTTGGCTCATCTATGGCTCTAAAAATATGTTGTATTTCTGATCCATAGTACCCAAATTTATTTCCCAAGAGGCATTCATATTAAAGTAGAAGAGTTAGAGTTTGATGCTATTATTCAACAATAATGTTGAATCTATAGTCTCCATACAAACAAATACCACAAAAATAGCAGGCTAAAAAATGTGTCTACATATTCTGTTCATGGAGAGGTAGGGTAAGTGGGCAACTAACTCCAAGAAATAAAAATATGACAGAGGAAGGAGACATAGAAAGGTATAAAAATAAGGGCAAGGAGACATTGTTTTCTGCTAACCTGGTCTAGTTACATAACCTAAATAAAACGTAAACAAACAAAAAATGATACAAAGAAACAAACAAAAGCAATGCCACAACTGATTGACTAAGCGTCCCTCAAAAGATCATTTCAATAAAACAGCTGGGATGTCATGTTGGGTCTTGACTGATAGAGGCATAAATATAGCTTGTTCAGGAAGGATTTGGAGATATATTGGTGCTTACCAACAGGGATCCATAAGACTAAGTTATAATAGCATGTTACATGTTATTGGTATGTGATTAGTATCTACTTAAATCATACTGATAGTGACATCATAGAATTAGAACCAGAGAGGTCAATGCTGAAATAATGCTTAACTGTTTCCCTCTAAAATTTATCATTTATTAGTTGCATATAAACTAAGTATGACATATGATATATCAAATATGGTAGAGCATATTTTTTTGTCTCTTCAACTCTTGAAAATGTTTTTATTAATCAAGATTATATACCAAATACCATAGCATAAAAATGGATAGATGTCAACTACTGTCATATAATACTGTATAGACCGGCAAATTATCACTCATCCCTTACTAAGTATGACATGAACTCAACAAATTATCTTTCATCCCTTACTAAGTATGACATCAGCAAATTATCCATACGTTGAATGACTACAAAACAAAAATTATTCCTCAAGCCAAAAAATTCCATACATGCACACGGTAACAACTCACAGATATAATCCAATGTATTGACAATGTATTGCCTCCAAGCCAAAAAATTCCATACATGCACACAATAACAACTCACAAATATAATCCAATGTATTGCCTCCAATCGAAATTAGAAGATATATTTAAGTTATGCAGAATAGAGTGCAGAAACACCAATTCATAGATATATACAAGTATCAATTTTCACACAACAAGCTAATAGTGCAGAAATACCAATACACAGATATATATATATATACACACACAGATATACACATAGAAGATATCTTCAAGTTCTACAGAATATAAAGAAGTAGAGTCAGACTCACCTTAGCTCAGCAGTTTGTAACAACTTAGTGAAATACCAATCTTGTTTGTGAAATGAACAAGTATTGAAGCTGAAATAAATATGAAAAGTAGAGCATGAATACAGTATAATAGTCAACAAAAAGAAAAAAGGATGGATGGATGGCTGGATGGACGGATGGAGTAATAAAGTTCTAAATTTTGCATTAAAGTAGCATCAAAACAGGTTGCTAGTACCATAGTTACACATCCTAAACAACCTAAAAAATCTCAACAACCTGAACAAACAGAACAAACGGAACAAATAGAGGCATTAAACAACCTAAAGGCAATGCTAACAGACACTATAGGTTTTCTCACTGAAATATCTGAACAATGTGAAAATAATTAGAGATAAAATCTTTATATGTTCAATTTAGGTTTACACGCTACAACATTCAAAAACAAATTATCCAATACAGTAATGAATAATTATAAAACAAATAATCAAAAATTAATAAACAGGTAAAAAGGAAATGATGCATATTGAAGAACCAGTATAATAACAACCAAATTGAAGAACCGGTATAATAACAACAATCAACAAGCGGTTATGTTCATGTATTTCATGAAACCATTCATGGTCTCTAGTTTATCGATAAAAAGAAAACATAACAGGAGATCAAAACTATAAGAAATGGCTTCTAATCCGGCAGATTGAAGAACTAGGTTAACTAAGCCCTCCAATACAAATAAAATAACAACTCCACAATTGGGACATAATAAGATTAGCCACAGAAACAAAAACGTCAACAATAACAAATAAGTGATGAGTAGTTATGTTTATATATTTCATGAAATAAAAATGTCAACAAGAACAATAGAAACAAAAACGTCAACAATAACAAATAATATGTCAACTTCATGAAAAACAAAGGGAGATTGAAAGTCATGACTTCTCTTACTCAGCAAAGGAATGTCGATGCTTCTCTACCTCATAAATGAAACTCATATACAACAACGATAGGTACTTCTTACTGAGCTAAAATATCTGAACAAGGTGAAAAGAATTAGAGATAAAATCTTATGAATTGAAGATTGATTCATTGAATTGAAGAGTTCTGCAAAATAATTACCCACCATTGAGAATTAATTAGGGCTTAGAGGTGGTAGGAGATGCTATCTGCTAAAGCTTGTGTAGTATCTGGTGATGGCAACAATCGACGATGGTAACGCACAAACAGAGATCTTGCGGGAATGTTGGGTCTGGTTTGTGTGTGCTTTCTTCCTCTATGGTTGGTGATGGTAGGGCAGCCTGAATATAGCGCACGAAGGGAGTGAGATATGTTGCCGCGCTTGTATATAAAAATTTTATGCGCCTGTATATAAAAAAAATTCACACCTTAGTCCTGCGCCTAATACACATGACAAACATCTATTTGCTATTATTTTTTTGCAACGACAAAATATAATTGTTGTTATAAAACTTTTATTTTGTATTATAAATTTTTATATTAATTTTTTTCTTTTATTTTTTACTTACTACAACAACAAGTCGTTGTAGTAGAATAAGATATAAATTGGCAACAAAAAAATTGTTGCCATAGCTTAATTAAATGTTTTGCCACGACAATATATCGTTGCTAATAATTCGTTACATATTACAACAAAAAATTATCGTTTTAAAAATTAAGTTGTGTATATTGCAACGAGACATTGCAACGAGATTTGTCGTTACAAAAAAATTTTGTCAATTTATACGCAGCACATATATATAGGTTAATTATTTTATGCAACAATTTTTAGCAACACCAACAAATTGTTGTTGCCATAAATTATTTTGTGCAATGAGAATATATTATCGTTGCAAAAAAACTATTGCTTAAAATTTTTTATATTAATTTTTTCTTTGATTTTTACTTATTGCAACAACAAGTCGTTGCATTAGAATACGCTATGAATTTGCAACAAAAATATCGTTGCCATAACTTAATTAAATATTTTGCTACGACAATATATCGTTACAAATAATTCGTTAGATATTGCAACAAAAAGTTATCGTTGCAAAATTAAGTTGTGTATATTGCAACGAGATTTGTCATTGCAAAACATTTTCATCAATTTATACGCAATACATATATGGGCTAATTATTTTATGCAACAACTTTTAGCAACGCCAATAAATTGTCGTTTCCATAAATCATTTTTTGCAACGAGAATATATTGTCGTTGCAAAAAATTTATTCTAAAAATAAGTTTTCTTGTAGTGAAACTTGGATGCAACTAGGTCCCATAACACATACCCCTTCAAACTAGATGTATAACTAAGAAAAATACACTTCTTGGTTGTAGGCTCGAGCTTTCCATCATTCACATAAGTATAGGTGGGACATCCAAAAACATGTAAATCAAAATAATCAGTTGGTTTGCCAGACCATACCTGTAACACCCCTAAATTTCACTCCTGAAATTTTTTTGTTTAACTGAATAATGCAGAAGCTAAAATAAGATTTGGGGAATGTTACCGCCACACCTAACATAAGATAAATTCCTACCATCTATCTCATGCTAGATGCAAGGCTAAAACCTGTCCAAAAAAATTCAACCAACATCTATGCAATGAGGATAAACTTCCACAAGGAGATATCACCATGCAGATGGAAAGTGCATAATTTCACTAAGCAAAATCATTGCTAGATAAATCAACGAAATATGTGAAATAATCTTGGATTTTAAAAGCGTATCAAAGTAATGAGAAATTAAAATTCAATTACAACTTCCTTGAGAATTTAATACAACACTTGAAAACTTCCAAAAATGAATATAGATAAATAAGGACAAATTTCGAGGGATCAAACTTCAGATTGCCTACTCTCTCAAGCTAAGCCTTCAACCCAACAGTAACACCCGAACTCAAGCCTGCACAAGAGGTGTTCTCCCCACCATTAGTGGATCATCACAGGACCCATTCAACTAATGTAGTATCAGTACGGGTCTAGTACTGAGTAAATCATGACTACCTAACTCATGAAAGGAAATAGGACACACATGAGATATGACAATCTTTAGCTTACAATTCTCATGCTTAATTATACATGTGATATATATTCCATTCCACTCATACAATAACTCGTGCTCAATTACACATGCGATACCTACACCGTTCTACTCATACAATAACTCGTGCTCAATTACACATGCGATACCTACACCGTTCTACTCATACAATAACTCGTGCTCAATTACACATGCGATACCTACACCGTTCTACTCATATAATAACTCATGCTCAATTTATACATGCGATGCACATACCATTTTACTCATATAATAACTCATGTTCGATTATACATATGATACATATAATAGAACATGAGGTCACAAACTCATGCTCATAACACATGACTAGACATGAGAATACACAAGGTATAAGCGTACAAGAAAATCATGATCACACGGTAAGTAACACACACTACCCTAGAACGTATCATTATGCACATAAGGCCCACATGCGATTTTAATAATATACTATATGATAATTGAATACGGACATGCATCATATGACAACACTAATATAAGGGAGACAACTAAGAGGCATGCATGGGAAACAGAAATATAAAGCCCATGAGTGAGCGAGAAACAATTCATTATTATATTCCTTTATTGTGAACACCACCATTTAGTTGTATTATGTTGAGGACGGAGACTCAAAGAGATCGTAACAGCTAATCTAGTACCCAAACTGTACTAGCCCTAGCTGGCCCGCCCAGAAATATAACAATACCGCCAATAAATAGGATACCTAATCACTTAAGTATGCATACCCCCTATAGGGTCGAAATATATCGAGACATCTATAGAGTAGAAGAGGGCATCTTCGAACTTCATAAGGCACCCGGAATCACATAATAGAAAAACACCGGAATGGTACCAACTACCAAGTGAATACCAAACCTAACTCGGATAGCTACCCTGAGTGATATAAGTCCAAACTCAAGATTTTCATTTTAAGTAATTAATATTGTATTCAAGGATTTAACCAACCATAAATTGAGCCCACATAATAGCACTTAGCTCACATGCATCAACATAATGAATTTCCATTATTATATCAATTTTAAGTGGCATTAAAGCCGATAAATTTAAAGTGGCATTAAAGTTGAACCATTACAAGTGGCATTAAAGTCGAATCAACCCAAGTGGCATTAAAGCCGATCGATTCCTAAGGCATTAAAGGTGAACCAATTCAAGTGGCATTAAAGTCGATTGATTCCAAAGGCATTAAAGCCGGTCCAATTCATGTGGCATTAAAGCCAAATAATTTCAGGTGGTGTTAGAACCAAATAATTCCATGACATAAAATACAGCATACGGTATCATACAATTTCAATCCATACTCAACCACGAGTGTGGTTTTCTAAACCGATTACAATTTAGGCACATTAGAACATACTCCAAAATCACCAAATATTTTATAATTAGCTGAACATGCTAGCAGTATAATCATACTAACCCTTCACATACCCAAACATACACAATACTCAAGAGGCACACTAATGCACGCTCGCATTAAATCTTTAACTCTTATATACATACAATATTCAAGAGTTATATTAACACGCATTTGCATTGAGGCTATAAATTCATATGTTCATACAATTACCGCACAAAACACAACATATGCTTGACATGATTAAATAATCGATAAGCATCCTCATCACATTCCACTCCAAGCAGACATACATCGAGATTCTGTCATAAATAAAGGTAAGTATTGACTTACCTAAATCCGAAGCTAACTAAGCAAATTGAGAAAGAGAGAGAGTTATCAAGAGCTCAACAATCCACAAGAAAGTATTCCTAGATCACCGATGGAAATCGAAACTAGGTTAGAAACTAGCTTATCGATCAATAATTCAAGTATTATAATAAAATCAACACAAATTGACACAAATGATATTCCTTGGAAAACGTGTCCAAAACCTAGGATTTGCGAGCGTTGCTCTATTAAGATTTAAGTTTAAATATTAATCAAATGAGGTTTAACACATATCACTTGGGGAATTTTAAATTAATTTGGAAAGGAGGGGAAAGAATAATATATTATAAGTTAATTTTATTGAAAATGACTTACTCATTAGGTTTTACAATTAAAGAGGCAAACCAACCATTTTTAGAGAACTAATCCAACCCAATAACGTAAGAATACAATTCAAATGACTTTAAATCAAAACTAGTAATCTACTAGGTGAGAGAAACATAAGCAAACCATTTTTATAAAACCATCTCCGAAAATTAGTGTTTTTAATGCCCAGACCACCAGTCGGCTAATTAAATTTTATTATATCAAATTGATAGTTTTAAAACACAATTAAGCTAATTTTAAATAAATCTAGATAATCAATTTTAACGAAATACTATTCCAAGTAGCCAATTCAAAACAATCAGTTTTCGAAATTAGGGTTTCAAAGCCCAAGACACAAACTTGAATAATTCAAATCAATTAATTCCAATTGAAGATGTTAGAATGAAATTAAGACCATTTCAGCTATTTCTATAAATTCAATTTTAGAAAAAACTACCGTATAAATGACCGATTTCATAATTTCACTTGAAACCTAGGGTTTTAGGCCTAAAAATTCAATTTGGTTGAATTCTATTAATTTATTTAAATTGAATGTTTAGAAATGCAATTAGACACATTTTATAACATATCATATAATCAATTTCTCAAAACCAATAAAAGAAATACCCAATATAGCATAATTAGGGTTTTTGAGCCTGGAACACAAATCCGATCAATTATTGCTAAAATATATAAATTGACGGTTCAGAATTGTAATTAAATGTATTCCAATGTAACTTATATAATCAATTGAATAAAACAACCCGATTACACAATCCAATTTAGACCCACAAGAGTTTTGACCTGAAAATGCAATTATGATCAATTTCACACAATTTTCCCAAATCAACACTTCTGATATAAAATTAATTACATTTCAAATGATATTATAAAATCATTTGAGTAAAACGACTCAATTATGCAATCCAATTTCATTATACACGAATTTTGACCTATAAAGTCAATTCCGACTAACTCCGCATAAATTTCTCAAATTGACGATTCCGATATGAAATTAGATACATTTTACAGCATATTATAAAATCAATTTACCCAAAATAGCTTAATAAGACGAATCCAAAAATTCGGGCATAACCTGGCCAAAATCCAATTTTTACAAATCAACCAAATACACTACAGTTAACCACTCTAAATCAATCATACAACATCTATATACATAATCAAACAATCAATTTAGCTTATTATAAGCTAATTCATACTCAATTAATCAAAACAAGGGTTAGGGTTTTCGGAAATTTATACCAAACAAAACCAATAAATCAGGACGGGTGAAGAACAGAGAAGATGTGCTAGAGGTCGAAGACTACTTGCCGGCAGCCAGCAAGGCTCGCCATGGCTGGACGGCGGCACGACATGCGCTCCTCACCATTGCACGCGACTGCTATTGCGTTGTTGTGGCTACTGTTGCTACGGTTGGTTGTGCTGCTTTGGTGGTGGCGGTTGTAGCCGATAGATGGCTATAGTGGAGGAGAAAGGAGGAGATGGTAGGCTTGGGTTTGGGGCTACGGTGCAGGGAACAGGACGAACAGGAAAGAGAAAGTGAAGAGAAGGGAGAGAACAAGAGAAAAAGGAAAAGGAAGAGCGGGTCGGGTAACCGGTTTGGTTTCGTTTTTTTTCAAATACACATAAATAAATACTAAGCATCTAAAAATATTGTTGGAAAATTTTATTTAAAATTTATTTAATGAAAAATTATTTCGAAAGTATCCAAAGGCTTAAAATTGATACAAGAGCTATATAAATAATTTCAAAAGTATTTTCGGAAGAATTTACCAACGAATGTATAAATTTATATTATTTATGAAAATACATTATAAGACCTCAAAAAATTATTTAAAAGCACATAAGAAAATATTTAAGTCAAATTCTAATAAACCGAGACTAATTTAAATAATTTTTGAAATTGGTCTTTCGCAAAATAAAAAGGGTAAAACGGAATAAAATTAATTTCAGAAAGAAATCCATAAATAAGCTCCAAAGATCTTTTTAATTTAAAACTTTTTGAAGGTCTTAACGACTTCGAAAATGAATAAATTCAAAGTCGAAAATATTTTCTACGGAGAAAATTGTTAAAATAAATTTAAATATTTTAAATAAAAATTTTATAATTTAAATAATATATATATATATATATATATCGTTAACAAAATATAACTCTAAAATAAAGCCGTGATCACACGACGAAGTTATAATAAAAAACAAATCTAAAATATCAAAAATTGAAATATGAGGAGGAACGAAAATACATAGTTTTAACAGAAAATCAAAATAACATGAATATAATAAAATCATAACCGTGAATGAATTTATCTAGAATAATTGTAACGACAACGATTAATTAAATTCAAATATGAAGTCAAAATCATCGATAAATCCATAAAACAAATCATAAATAAAGTAATTTAATGTTTGCATCAAATTATGCTAATAAAGTAATTAATCTTAATAAAATTAAAATTTAAAATACGGGGTATTACAATACTTCTTTGGGTGTCTTCAGATTAATGGAATAATTGGGTGACATATTCACTAGGAACGTCACCATGTGAACTGCCCCATCCCAAAACTCCTTACCTAATCCAGCTTGTGACAACATACATCAAGCCTTGTCTAATAGGGTATTATTCATCATTTCAACATCCCCATTATGTTTTGGTCTTTCAATAGTGCGATGCCTAGCAATACCATGATCCTTATAGTAATAAGTGCAACTATGCTCCACAAACTAAAGGCCATTATCTGTCCTGAGACACCTCACCTATCTCCCAATTTGTTTCTCTAGTAAGGCCTTCCAATGCTTGAAAACACCAAAGACATCATTCTTACTTTTAATAAAATAAGACCACACCTTTCTAGAGAAGTCATTAATGAATGTCAGTAGGTATCACAAACCACCCTTGGAAGCCACCCTTGGAGGACCCCACAAATCAGAGTCAACATAATCTAGAGGCTCCTTCGTACTATGTGTAGCATTTGAAAAGCTAACCCGCTTCTGCTTGCCAAATACATAGTGCTTATAGAAATATACAATACTTGTACTTTTCCCATCTAGCAACCCTCTCTTAGAAAGTTCAATCAAGCACTCATATGTCCAAGTTGCATATGCCAAAGTCTAGTGACATCCAAGTCAGACATACTCAACGACGTTCCCAAAGCTACTCCCTTAACAGTGGAACCAACAAGCACATATAGTGTCCCGACCCTCTTACCTTTCATTGAAACAAGAGCCCCTCTAGTAATCCTCATTGTGCCATCCTCGATCACACGACGATATCCATTACAATCCAAGAAACTCAATCATCTCAGGGACGTGTCGAACATTAGACAATGTTCCGACCACACCATCACGCATCTTCACTGTCATTGCCCCAATCCCAACAACTTTGCATGCAACATCATTACCCATCAGAACTATTCCACCTCGAGACGTCTCGTAAGTCTGGAACCAATTCATGTTGGGACAAATACGGTAAGTGCATTCAGAGTCCAAGATCCACCTATCCATAATCTTGGTCTGACTATCAATGGTAGTAAACACATCACCAACACTATCATATTAGGTTATAATAGCATCATCCTTTGTGTTAGATAGTTCTCTAGATTTATTTTCAAATTTCCTATTAGGACAACACTTATTAATATGGACCTTCTTGTGACATCCATAGCACATGATATTCTTGGATATGTTATTCCTCGACTTTGACCTGTACTTCTTCTTCTTCTCACCAGAACCTCATTTCTAAATTCTGCCCCTAGCTACAAGTGATAGATGAGATTTATATGTTATTTTGCTAAGTAAAAATGTCATTTATTCCTCATTACTTTTATAACATGTAATCTTTTCTCGAGTTTTTCTCTTTTGGATAGATTTTGCAGGAAAAGATAAAAATGAAGAAATTCAAAGGAGAAATCGATGGAAAGAGAAAAGGCAACAAAGAACACATCAATAGATATGGAATCAATGGAAGAAAAGACTGGAAATGAAGAATATATATCAAAGGGAAGATTGTGTTGAAATTTCATGAAGAAATAATGAAGGAACAAGAAACACGGCCCCCCCGTGTTTCCTAAACACGGCCCGTGTTTTTCTATCAGCACACAAATTTCAGCACTTAAAATTCAGCATTTGGCCGAGAGTTCAAGGAAAAACACGGGGGTCCCGTGTTTCCTAAACACGGACCGTGTTTTTCTCAAATTCTGTAACCGTTCGCGCAACGTTTCCCCGATATATTTCTAAAGTTTGAACATTCGAAAAGTGGTTCGGGGGGAGTTCGAGAATGGGATTTTCTCTTTCTCTCTATACTCTCTAGATACCACATGTAATTTGTAATTCCAATTCTCTTTCTCTCCATTGTATTCAATTGAACAATCAACACTCTGCAATTCAATTCGATAAGTTCTTCTCCATTCCTCTTTTAATTGCAAGTTTTGATTTTTGATTGAATGCAATTCAATTCTCTTTGTTGCATTATTATTTTTCTTATGTTTAGTGTTTCATTGTTAATTTATTTATAAGCATTGATGTTAATTATAGATTATTGCATTTAATTGTGTGTTATTGCAATTATGTAGATAGTATAAGGTAGGAGGATTTGATGACGGAATTAGGGTTTCTGATATGATAACGTATTTTGAATTCATGATTCTAAATTAAATTTAATTGAATTGATGGACGGAATTGAATGATCTCGCATCATAGATTAAGAATTTAAACTAATTAGACTGATCACCTATCTAGTTTAGATCTTAATCTACGCTAGGATAACGGAATTAACACATAATTGTTAATTAATGTTTCTAGAGTAGCAAAAGATTAATTATTAATCTTGTCCATTGATTCGTTCGATTGCATGATCCGAGCTTGTGTGATTATGGTCGTAGTTGACTGCTTTCCATTCGTAATGCTGCCATTAATTGAATCTAGTGTTCTTAACCTAGGTTATTAATTGGTTAGATGATAAATTGAGAGCTTATTCAATTTATTAGAATTAAGAGAAGGCAAAGAGATGAATTATTATGAGTTTCTACAGGTCAACGTTAAATCATTTAGAATCTTTCGTTTCTCCATGATTATTTGATATCCTAATTCCATAATCAATGCCTTCCTGTCCTTATTAGTTAATTAGTGAGTACAATGTTTTATTATTTATCCATAGTTTAGATATTGATGATAGAATTATATGTTATTGCATAACCGGGGTTTTAACATCGATTACAGAATTATTGATTATATTCCATTCCTTGTGGGTTCGACTCCTTCTTGCCATATACTACGTATTTGGAAATTAGGATTTATTTATTAAATTTGTTGTGCATACGACAGTGCATCAAATTTTTGGCGCCGTTGCCGGGGAATGGCAATTATAATCTTTATTTCTGTTTTTGATGTTGTTTCTATATATATAGTAATGTGTTTGCATACATGTGTTTAGTTTTATAATTATGTGATCTTGTGTTTGTTTGTGTCTAGACAAGAAGTGTTAGATTTGATTTATTCATTCATTAGGTAACCAAAGTAATGGGACTAAATTGTTTTATAAAGGTTATTTTTGAATCATAATACTGATTTGATCACCATCTTCCTTATAAACAGAAATTGAGATTGAGATTGTGATAGTGGTGAAGGAAAGAAAGTTAGAATGGTTAGGAATCAATCCATGCATTAATTATGAATGAGATAAAATGAAATTCAAAATTGGTGGATATAACATTGTGAGCGCTTGAGCCTAACCTTTGGATACATTGCTTATCCAAAATATATTTTTCTTTTGTGTGTGTTCTCTAATGATATGTGAAACTAGAATTTGCCATTAGTTCTCTTCAAGACTGCATAGAACTTTAGGATATTTGAAAATGATAAAGGCACTCTTCTTTCTTTGTTAGCTACATGACCAAATAGCTCACCTGGACAATTGTTATCCATTGCATAAACCCTTTGAGCCTAAAGCCTTATACTATTGATCTAACCTTTATTAACAACTAATCTCCATATGTATTTTCTTTCCTTACTCTATAACTAGTGGAGCAAAAATATTTTTAAGGAGAACTTTTGTTTTGTTAATAAGGTGAAATCTAAGTATGGGGGTGTGGATATCATAAAAAAAAATGGAGGAAGTGGCTAAGCATTTTTCTTCTTAAAAAAAATGAAAAAAAAAGAAGAAGAAGAAGAAGAAGAAGAGAATAAAATTTCATGTCTTTTGATGTTATTTGGTCGAATGGAAGGGTGTTAAGATAAAAAAAAAAGTTAAATAAAAAGGGGGGAGGTCAAGTAAAAGAAAAAAAGGAATTGTTATTTAATTGAAATAAAGAAATTGCTTCTCTAGTTGGTAGAGTCTAGCTACAATCCCAAAATTCCATCCCACCTTAGAACCCTAACCCCATGACAACCAAATTTCAAGACCTTTTGATTCCGATATACTTTAGTTCGTTTCAGTGGTGGCGAATTGAGAATAATGGCAAACATATGGGCGATCATTATCATTTGGAGAAGATTTGAGAGTAAACACATCATACCCTATACACATAAGAGTGAGCGTTTCCACATCCCGAAAGTAAGAATCTACCAATTTAAATTTCATTAATCTTAATCTAAATTTGCATGGTGAGATACTAACTATATTAACTCTCATTCCCTAACCACTTAAGCATTTGATAAGACTGTTTATAAGGTGTGTTAGATGTGTGATCCAAAATATTTTCAACATTGTGATTTTATGATTCATAAGTGTTTTAAGTCCCAATGCATTGTTAAACTCTATGAATGAATAAATCCAATCTAATATTTCTTATAGTTTAGAACTTATCTCATTTGTAATCCTTGATGTTTCTTTTGTGCATGACATGATGTTGCTTGAGGACAAGCAACGATTTAAGCATGGGGGTATTTGATAGATGAGATTTATATGTTATTTTGCTAAGTAAAAATGTCATTTATTCCTCATTACTTTTATAACATGTAATCTTTTCTCGAGTTTTTCTCTTTTGGATAGATTTTGCAGGAAAAGATAAAAATGAAGAAATTCAAAGGAGAAATCGATGGAAAGAGAAAAGGCAACAAAGAACACATCAATAGATATGGAATCAATGGAAGAAAAGACTGGAAATGAAGAATATATATCAAAGGGAAGATTGTGTTGAAATTTCATGAAGAAATAATGAAGGAACAAGAAACACGGCCCCCCCGTGTTTCCTAAACACGGCCCGTGTTTTTCTATCAGCACACAAATTTCAGCACTTAAAATTCAGCATTTGGCCGAGAGTTCAAGGAAAAACACGGGGGTCCCGTGTTTCCTAAACACGGACCGTGTTTTTCTCAAATTCTGTAACCGTTCGCGCAACGTTTCCCCGATATATTTCTAAAGTTTGAACATTCGAAAAGTGGTTCGGGGGGAGTTCGAGAATGAGATTTTCTCTTTCTCTCTATACTCTCTAGATACCACATGTAATTTGTAATTCCAATTCTCTTTCTCTCCATTGTATTCAATTGAACAATCAACACTCTGCAATTCAATTCGGTAAGTTCTTCTCCATTCCTCTTTTAATTGCAAGTTTTGATTTTTGATTGAATGCAATTCAATTCTCTTTGTTGCATTATTATTTTTCTTATGTTTAGTGTTTCATTGTTAATTTATTTATAAGCATTGATGTTAATTATAGATTATTGCATTTAATTGTGTGTTATTGCAATTATGTAGATAGTATAAGGTAGGAGGATTTGATGACGGAATTAAGGTTTCTGATATGATAACGTATTTTGAATTCATGATTCTAAATTAAATTTAATTGAATTGATGGACGGAATTGAATGATCTCGCATCATAGATTAAGAATTTAAACTAATTAGACTGATCACCTATCTAGTTTAGATCTTAATCTACGCTAGGATAACGGAATTAACACGTAATTGTTAATTAATGTTTCTAGAGTAGCAAAAGATTAATTATTAATCTTGTCCATTGATTCGTTCGATTGCATGATCCGAGCTTGTGTGATTATGGTCGTAGTTGACTGCTTTCCATTCGTAATGCTGCCATTAATTGAATCTAGTGTTCTTAACCTAGGTTATTAATTGGTTAGATGATAAATTGAGAGCTTATTCAATTTATTAGAATTAAGAGAAGGCAAAGAGATGAATTATTATGAGTTTCTACAGGTCAACGTTAAATCATTTAGAATCTTTCGTTTCTCCATGATTATTTGATATCCTAATTCCATAATCAATGCCTTCCTGTCCTTATTAGTTAATTAGTGAGTACAATGTTTTATTATTTATCCATAGTTTAGATATTGATGATAGAATTATATGTTATTGCATAACCGGGGTTTTAACATCGATTACAGAATTATTGATTATATTCCATTCCTTGTGGGTTCGACTCCTTCTTGCCATATACTACGTATTTGGAAATTAGGATTTATTTATTAAATTTGTTGTGCATACGACAGTGCATCAAATTTTTGTCCCTCACTATACGAGTCGCTAAAACCACCTCCGGTCAACGGATTCTCAATCAATTCCCGCTATAGCAGGGCAATATTGACATCATCAAGAACCAACTCCACATCCTTCCCATAAAATATGATCTCAGTCAAATTCATTAAAATGAGATTTTCGGGATTGTCCCTTAACCAATTTTAACTCGTGCAACTTTCTCTTCAATAAAAAATGATTCATCATCAACTTTGTCATGCATAGAGGCTCTATCTTGAGCCATAGGGATGACGTCATTGTTTATTTAGCCACCTCACGCAAGACTTCATTAGATAAACACAACTATATGGAAAAAAAGGCCTTTTGATTTATCTCCTTAAAATTTTCATCTGTCACCAAATCGTGTTTCTTTGAATTCCCGAGTAATGCCTTCTCCAGTCCATTATGAATCAAGACTGCATTCATCTTCAACTTGCATAAGCCGAAGTTCACGGACTGATCAAACTTCTCTATGTCAAATCTTGTAGACAACCTAGACACAAACCTTGTGCTCTGATACCAATTTGGTGGGGAACAATGCCAATTCGAAAAAAAAGATCTAATTGGAATCAATTAGAACACACAAGAATTGAGAAGAAAATAATACTCAATAACACATAGTGGGGGAAACAAATGATCTTATTGATGTGAAGTAATTGTGATTATAAAGAGAATAAAATATCCTCACCTAAATCACTCAGTTTACCAAGGAATTACAAGAGAACTTAAGAGGAGAGAAGAGAACACCACTATGCTAATTAGGGTCCTAATTGCATGGTATTTGTACTAAACATGCCCCCGTATTTCTTCTCAACTTTGATATTCTTTAGTATTGTGGACACAACTTCTCTACTTGACCTCTAATAGAGCTGATTATTTATGCCTTGGAAAGATAACAGAAAGATAAACAACTTTCATGTTCGATACTTTTTCAAATTCTAGTTGCATAAAGGTCAAATATTCACATATTTCTAGCATAGCTCACAATTCTAATCCAAATTCCTCTGAAACACTTCACACCCCAATCTAAGCTATTGTACACACCAAATACAAGTCACAAGCTCAAATATTTTGTCTTTCCATTTTTAAAATTACATGTTCCTTTAGTTGCTTATACATCAAGGACAATGTGTGATTTATGTGTGGGGGTGTGAGTGTTTTTATGTGTTTGCATATTTAAAAAAATTGAAAAAAAATGTATTTTTTGTTTTTTTTTTGGTGTGTTTAGAGTCTTGGGAGTGCTTAACTAGTTAACTAGAAGCATGTCTTAGAAATCTAATAAAAAGATGATCATAAAACCAAGATAAAAGGGAGTGGAGTTTTTTTTGTGTCAATTTTGATATAGGAAACACATATTTACATGTCTAGATGTGAATGGAACAATAACATGTATGACTTTCTAATCATCGACATGCCATGCTGAAATTCATCACATTCCTCAATGAGCTTTTGAACCATATATATCTTCTTTTTTCTAAGTGAATTCATTATCTATTTGTATTAGCTTCAAATTTTCTTTACAAATCTCATATATGTTTAATTGTTTTGATCAAATTACTTGCCATAGCTCTTGTAATAGACTCTAGAGATTATTAGAACTTACTATTGTGCTAGCTGAAGTTTATAGTCAAAACATGCTCTGATTGATAAAATAATAAAAGGAAACTTAGGATTTTTCCATCACATGACCAAATAGCTTTAATCCTAAATTATGTACACGTGATATACGCCATGTAGAATCCCCTTTGAGTCTATACATTGAACATATATTTTTCTTCACCAACCATATTAAATAACCCTCAGACCTTATCCTTACCTTTGCTTAAAGCTAGTGGAAGGAAATCAATTCATTATAGATATAGAGTGGTTGTGTATGTGTAAGAAGTATATATACTTATGCTAAGTAAGGAGTTTGTTATGTTTGGTGGTGGAGATAATATATATATATATATATTGTATTATCATCATTCTTTTTTGTAAAACAACACAAATAAAATAAAAATTGAAAAAAATTGAAAGAAAGAAAGAAATAAGAAAATGATACGTTATAAGGTGGAGAGGGAGATATGGAAATGATTTTGAGAGAATTCTATTCATGTTTTATTTTTATCTCATGGTTCTAGGTTGGTGTTAAAGTTGAGATGTGTATTATTGATTATTATTGATGTGGAGTTAATGCTTATTTTTAATAGCAAATTTCTGCAAAAAGAAAATTGAAGAACAAAATATACTTTTATTGATTATTAATTATCGGATCGAATGTAGGTACAATCTCTGTATAAATCGGGTACAAGGTTTAATATCCTCTGATTCAATCTCCTAGACAATTGATGGTGTTGTGATTCGCGATGTTGAATTTTGGGCTCAACTTGTTCGGGGCTCGTCTTGAATTTAATGAGCTTGATCCAAACCTATTGATGAAAATTTAATTTACCAGGTAAAGAGGGCACGATTTGGTGGTGCTTGATCTCTTCGAACAGGTTCAATAAAGTTGAAGTTGCAACGCTTCAATGTTTTTGACGTTGATGATCTTGAAAGCTTCACTCTTCGTTCTTCGATCCTTGGATTTCACTTCTTCAATCTTTAGATCTTCGTTCTTTGAGTCCTCGATCATTAGCTTCAAAGTGCTTGGGAGCTTTATCTCTATAAGCTCTTGATCTCGGGACTTCATTGTGTTTCCAATGAGGAGGGGATCCCTCTATTTATAGAGAAAAGGGCCTCCTTGGCTTTTGAGCTTGGGTCTGTCTCATGTTGTAGACTTAAAAGTTATGCTTCGTTTAACTTAATTTTATGGACTTATGGCCCATTGTAAAATAAATTATGCCCATATTTAATTAAACTAAGCCCAATTGAAATATTTTATCCCAATTTAATAAAATACGAACGGGACGTAAATAATTAAAACATTTTATTTTAACATATAAATCCCAAGTATAGGAATATTTAATTACCCATAATTTAGGTTGATTGACCATATAACTGTAACACCCCCAAGATTACTACTGAAAAATTTCGTTTAAATCAAAAGGTTTAGCGGAAGCGAAAAGATAAAACCGTAAACTCGGGGGCATTACCGTCACACTTAGTATCGGACCGGTACACCTCTACCGCTTCGGTACTGAGTGCTAAGGCTAAAACCGAACATCGTCAGAGGTGAAACATTAAAACAAGGGTCGACACTTAACATAAATTATTAACAAAACACAAGTCAAACGGTAATTAGAATACGGTTTAGGATTACAACTTAAAAGTGCGATTCTCCAAACATAAAGTGTAGTCTGAAATACAGCTAGATAAGGAAAATAAGGAATCTGAAGATAGCAATGGAGTCCGCCCAACTCGCTCTTGGTCCCCAAGTCAGGTTAGACTCAACGCTCTGCCCCACCCGATGCCACGTAGATATCATAGGCATCAAAGACATGGTCTCCTACCTACACAAGGTCAGAGGGGTCTTCTGCTCATGGGAATGAGCAGCACCCATGAAACGGGTGATTAGTACGCTACGTACTGAGTAAGGTAACAGACACACTAAGGCCCACACACCAAGATACATGACATAGCAGGCATAACAAATTACGTAAATGGCATGCAATAATACAGATAAACAATACAGGTTACGAACCAGATAACTTTTCTCATCAGGTCTCTGTTAATTATAATCGATTCACATCATCGTCTTTATCAGTCCATGTGAGTGCGGGAACCCCACTATTATAGCCGGTGGAACGGTCACGACTCACGAGGGCCATGCCCTGCCCCGAATGATGGTAAATTTTATAACTAAAGCTGTACAAATACACTGGGCATACCCAGGTCAAAAATTCACTACCAACAAAACAGGGTGGTAGCGACCCAATACCAAGAACAAAAGTTCTACCTTATTGAAGCATCAAAATACAAGGACCGATACACATAGATTTTAATTTGAAGGACTAAGCCTTGTACATCGAACTTCTTTGCTTCAAAAATTGCAGCATTGCGAGCGCGCCAAACTAAGTAGATGGTAGCTGCTAAAGCAATACGGTAGACCTTAGCAGTGAAGAAGTGATCTTTGCGCAATCTTCTAAGGACTCTAGCACAGCTGACGAGAGTACTATAGCCTCGTGAGAGCCCCAACCACATCCGGGTATGCCCTGCCACTATTATAGCCGGTGGACCGGTCGCGAGGGTAACATACCCTGCCACTATTATTTGCCGGTGGACCGGTCTGGCCCCGACTCACAAGGTGTTCCACTATAAATGTTTATATCTTTCCCATGTTTTATCATTGTTCTAATTAGTTTGTTGAGCATGGAATCCCCCACTATTATAGCCGGTGGAGCGGTCACGAGGGCCATGCCTTGCCACTATTATTGCCGGTGGACCGGTCACGAGGGTAACATACCCTGCCACTATTATTTGCCGGTGGACCGGTTTGGGTCCGGCTCAACATCTTTCTCTATAAGTGGTTAGTGTCTTAACATATCTTATTCAAAAGATATTCACCATGCATAATTCGTTCTCTTTATGCTTTACACATCACACACAATAAAGTTCCACATCCATAACTACACTTTAATCAATAATACACATGATAACACCAAACAACTCTAAGCAGCCATAACCAATCCTAATTGTCCACACCAAACCGTGGTTAACCGCTCTTAACCCTATTTTACCATAACAACCATACTTAGCCATCCCAAAACTTAATCATCCTCAACAAATCATAATTAGCTACTCCAACCCTACTTAATCACAATGATCTAGAGTTAATCACTCCAAAACCCTAATTCTGTCTCCTCCATACCCTTATACTACTCCACGTACTATTCTCTGTCCAAAACAGTTAAACTCCCAAATAATATTCGCATTACCTTCCTTACATCCCAATTCAACCTTTCATACGTAAATTTTGCTCCCATACAAATGTTACACATCCCATGCAACCTCTCGAACTTTTCACACAAAACCCTAAATCCCATACGTTCATTAACTCCCATGCAAAACCCTAATTCCACCATGCAAATCCTAATACCACCATACAAACATTAATACCACCACACAAGCCATAACACCACCATGCAAACCCTAATACCACCATGCAAACCCTATCTCCACCATACCAACCATAATACCACCATGCAAACCCTAATACAACCACAAGCCATTAATACCACCATACAATCATTAATACCACCATGCAAACCATAATACCACCATGCAAACCCTATCGCCACCATACCAACCATAATACCACCATGCAAACCCTATCACTGCCATACCAACCATAATACCACCATGCAAACATTAATTAAACTCTCCCGTGCAAAATCATAAAAATCATAAATCAGATTCTCCCACAGGAACCCTAGAATTCTCATTTTATTCTTTCACTCATGATTCATTAAAATAATTAGATCAACTCACCTCCCTTGGTCAATCTCCTTCCCCATCCTCCTTTCTAATACATCAATTCCCTCACATGCATGTCTTACAAGATCACGACATGTATCATCACATATACATAATACACATGCCATGTAAACATACCACACAGATTTTATCTCCATGTCATGCACACACAACATAATTGATAATGATAAACGTAGGGTACATAGCATGCGAAACACATAATACATGTAGACACACAAGAGGCCTTAGTTACGTCCTTACCTAAGGCGACGCCGGGCTTGGAGCACGCTCCTATAACTCCTTAGGACTTTGGTCGGGGTCACCTATAAAAGGGGAAAATGCTAAGTATTAGTTTCCCTTGCAAATGCCATCAACCCTTATTCTAGTTTAGGATTAGGGTTTTTATTACTAAAAGGGTATTATACAAAAACTAGGGTTTTTACCTTAGAATTAGTATACTAAATATTAGTAGTCAACATATATTTATTTTGATACTTATTGTTACACTCATTTTATTAAACCCATTAGTTCTGATCTTGTAGTAATAGGGTTTATGCTAGTTATAGAAAAATAGTGTTAGTATTAATAAAATAGTGACACTAATGTCTAGTGATAGAAACCCTAGCATTTTAAGGCCAAGTCTATTAATGGGGTTATATTTGAAATAATAATATTATAAGGTCACAATATTACAAGTAACTATTCCTAGGGGCGATAATGATAATAGTTGTATATTCATGAATAATACAAGGGTTCAAATGATTTTGGTTACAATAATAAGGTAGTGATAGTAGTAATTATAGTAATAGCTAATAATAGTGTCCTAGTAATGAGGTTAGGGTTAATGTTAAATGGTATGGTGATAAGGTTCAAGTACTCTTCTTAGTTAACAACCACATGATATTTACTAGCTTGAGTTAAGTAACATGGATAAGGACAAAAGTAGTATTATTATTAACAATGGTGATAATGTGTTAAGTATAATAATAATAATAATAATAATAATGCAACCAAGTAAGGTTAAGTAATAATAAAAATAACCATAATAATGATAATAGTGATAATAATAATAATAGTAATAATAATAATAATAATAATAATAATGTTAATACTAATAATTATAATAATAACACTAAAGTTAAGTATAATAGAAGCTAAGGTTCGAAGGGATGATGGTGTTGGTAAAAATGATAATTTTAATAACAGAGATAATAATATTAGTAATATTAATAATAATAAAAGTAATACTACTAATAATAATAAAAGGAATAATAATAATGATGATAATAAGTATAATAACATTAATATTAGTTAAACTTAGTAGTAGCTATATGAAAAGAAAGGTTAAGGTTTGGGATGAGTGGAAGACCACCTAGGGTCGGTGGTGGTCCAGCGGTGGCGGCAGAGGAGGAGAAGAGAGGAAAAGATTAAGGTGGAGGTTAGATGGGAGGAGGAAAGGAGAAGTTTGAGGTGGGGGAAGAATCAGCAGGTGAAGGGGAGTGAAATGAGGGTGGTGGCGTGGCAAGGGGCGGTGGCGCGCGGTGGTTGGCGCGGCGGCCGAGGGTGGTGGAGAGGGGTGGAAAAAGGGGGAGGTAGAAGGAGAGGGAGGCAGGGGGAGATGAGGTTGTGGGAAGGTAGTGTAATATCCCAAAATCCTAATTTCCGAAATTATGGCCAAATAATGAATTATTAGGAAAATTAAGTATATAAATTCATTTATTAATATGAAGAGATTTAATTAATGTAGATTAAGAGGAAAATAATAATGAATTTAATTAGAAGCAAATTTGGGTATTTTTCCTAATTAGCATGGAGGTTGAGGAAATTTATTTAAGATAGTCTAAAATAAGCAAAAAAGGAATTTATTTAATATTTTATAAATATTAATATTATAAATAACCCAAAAATACCCCAATTTACCCATAAGTTATTTTATTTAATTTCCCCATCCTATTTATTACCTATTTTCCCCTCTTTTTTTCCTTTTTCTCCCTCCTCTTTTTTTTTCTTTCTTCTCCCCCGGCTGGGCCAGCCCACCGACCCAAACTCCTCTCCTCTCCCCCGTCTCGCGCACAGGTCCAGCCCTCCCCTTCTTTTCCTTTCTCCTTCCCGCGGCCCAGCGCCATGCGCTGGCCCTCGTACGCCTATGGCCGCAACGACGCGTTTTAACCCCGAGGACACCGAAACGCCGCGCCAAAATTAATGACCTTATAGCCGTTGCCAAACGGGCAACGCAACGCGGCACTTTGTCCCCCATAACGTCGAAACGCCGCGTTTGACTTGCGGATTAAATAAACCCCGCCGAATCGGCCGGTTCCCCTCCTCTTTCTTTTCCCTAGACCACCGGTCCGCCCTACCTGTCTTCTTCTTCTTCGACCTGCCCCCCCGACCTGCAAATCGACCTGCAAGTCGATTTCGCCGGCAGCCACCAGCACGATCGTCCTTCCCTGCCTCTCTCCCTGTCGTTTTCTTTCTCTTTTCGACCCCGACCACGTCTCTCTCTCCCTTTTCCGCGTGCCATTCCCTTCCCTTTTCCTCTCCCCTTCCCCGACCCGACCTGCCATGGCAGGACCTAAAACACCTGCCATCGGCCGGCCACCTGCACCCCTGGCCGCACGCCTCCTTCTCCCTTCGTCGTTTTCCTCCCCCCTTGGCCTATAAATACCCCCTCCCGAACGGCCACAGCAAGTCCTCCCGTTGGACCTTGCTGAAACTCTATTCCGCCGCCGCCAGAACAGACGCCATGTCTGCCGCCTCCAGCCACCGCCGAAACCACCCCTTCCCACCGTTATCATCCCTGCACTTCCCTCTACGAAACCAAGCCATCAGCACCCCTCCCCTTGCCCTGCACGTGCCGCCATAGCCGTGCAAAAGTCCTAACCCGAAACTACCACCTCCAGCCTTCGCCGCCCTTGCGCCGCCTCTCACCGCCAGCCCAGCCGCCACTAGGGCCTCTTCCACCCTCCAAAATGCCCAGCAGACCTCCCTCTACCTTTCCCTACCTTCAAATTCCCCTGCCTCCCTCTCCTCCTTCCTCCCTCATCTTCCATCTCTCTCCACCACCCTCGGCCGCCGCCGTCGCCGCCGCGCGCCGCCACCCCTTGCCACGCCACCACCCTCATTCCACTCCCCTTCACCTGCTGTTTCCTCCCCCACCTCAAACTTCTTCTTTTCTCCTCCCATCTAACCACCACCTCCATCTTTTCCCCTCTTCTCCACCTCCACCGCCGCCACCCCTTGCCACGCCACCACCCTCATTCCACTCCCCTTCACCTGCTGTTTCCTCCCCCACCTCAAACTTCTTCTTTTCTCCTCCCATCTAACCACCACCTCCATCTTTTCCCCTCTTCTCCACCTCCACCGCCGCCGCCGTCGCCGCCACGCGCCGCCACCGGACCACCACCGACCCTAGGTGGTTCTCCACTCATCCAAACCCTAATACCCCTTATATATAATTGCTACTATTTTCTACTAATATTAATACTAATATACTTATTATTATTACTATTATCCTTATTATTATTACTTTTATTATTATTATTATTATTATTATTATTGTTATCATCATTATTATTATTATTATTATTATTATTATTATTATTATTATTATTATTATTATCATCATCATCATCATCATTATTACCATTATTATTGTCTTCATTATTAATGTTCTTATCTTCCTACTAATACTAACATCCCTTTTAAACCCTAACTTGTATTATACTTAACTTTGGTCTTATTTTATAATTATTGGTATTAACATTATTAATAATATTACTATTATTACTTCTATTATCCTTACTACGGTTATTATTGTGGTTGCTAAACCTTACTTGGTTGTATTATTGTTATTATCATTACTACTAGGAGTGTTATTATTATTATCGTTATTACTAGTTTTATTATTATTATTATCACTATTTTTCTATAGTTAGCATGAACATTATTATTATAAGAATAGAGCTAGCGGGTCTAATAATATAAGTGTAACAATAGGTATTAAAAATAAACATATTTTGACTACTAATATCTAGTATACTAATTCTAAGGTAAAAACCCTAGTTTTTGTATAATACCCTTTTTAGTAATAAAAACCCTAACCTTAAACTAAAATGAGGATTGATAGTAATTATAAGGGAAACTAATACTTAGCATTTCCCCCTTTTTATAGGTAATCCCGACCAAAGCCCTAAGGAGTTAGAGGAGCGTGCTCCAAGCCCGGCGTCGCCTTAGGTAAGGACGAAGCTAATGGCCTTGTGTTATGTGTGACACGGATGTGTTGAATGTTGTGTATGCCATGCTATGCCATGTATTATATGATTTGTGGATAACTTGTTTTATGTGTAGCGCAGCTTGGAGATTGAGGTATGTTGTTTGTGCTTCCATGACATGAGCATGACATTTATATGTATGATGTTTATGATGTATTACGTTATGGCCCTCTAGGACATGCATGTTAGGATAAATGGTAATATGAGTTGGGAACCATCATGGGAGTCTTGAAGTTTGTATGATCGTATTAATGTTCTATGGCGGTACTAATGGTTGCATGGTGGTATTATGGTTGTAATGGTGGTATTAGGGTTCGCATGGTGGTGTTAGGATTTGTATGATGGTGTTTGTGATTTTATGGTGGTATTAATGTTGTATGGTGGTATTATGGTTGTAACGGTGGTATTAGGGTTCGCATGGTGGTGTTAGGGTTTGTATGATGGTATTTATGATTTTGTGGTGGTATTAATGTTGTATGGTGGTATTAATGGTTGCATGGTGGTATTCATGATTGCACGGTGGTATTAGGGTTTGTATAGTGGTATTATGGTTGGTATGGTGGTATTATGATTCGCATGGTGGTGTTAGGGTTTGTATGATGGTATTTATGATTTTGTGGTGGTATTAATGTTGTATGGTGGTATTAATGGTTGCATGGTGGTATTCATGATTGTACGGTGGTACTAGGGTTTGTATAGTGGTATTATGGTTGGTATGGTGGTATTATGATTCGCATGGTGGTATTAGGGTTGTATGGTGGTATTAATGATTACATGGTGGTATTATGATTCGCATGGTGGTATTAGGGTTGTATGGTGGTATTAATGATTACATGGTGGTATTAATGGCCTATGGAGTAGGGGGATTGAGAGTGAGAATTCACTTATATAAAGGATGAGTATGGGTTTTCTAAAGAAGGGAGGTTACTTGGAGAGGAAGTAAAGTGCTAGGGTTGGTGTGGCCAACTAGGGTTTGGCGGTCACATGCGGAGTTGGGGAACAAAGAGATATAATTTGGGAATTTCTTAGTAGAGACAGGATGCGAGACAAGGAACAAAGTGAAGATAGGATGAGTAAGAAAGAGTTGGGCCATATAGGCCCAAATTAGGGTTTTCCAAGGAGGAGCCCTAGAGGGATGAAGACATACGGAGTCGATATCTTATGTGTTGGGGTAGCCTATGTTCTTGGAGATCGCGCCTTACTATATACCACTATACCTAAGTCAACGAGGGATGGATGTCGGGTGTGAGAAAAGGGTAAGTGTCTCAACATATGAGACGGACCCGCTTGAGAGGCAGTGGTAGTATGTCGTTGGCATGCATGTTAAGGGTGGAATGTGATTCAATAAGACACGGATAAGACACTAATCATGTAAAGTGAAAGATTGTCGAGCCGAGCCCAGACCAGTCCACCGGCAAATAATAGTGGCCAGGAGCCGGGGTGCCCTGGAGACCGGTCCACCGGCAAATAATAGTGGTCAGGAGCGTTTTGCCCTGAATGTATACCTCCGGTCCACCGGCTATAATAGTGGGGGATTTCGTGCTCGACAAACCGAAGTAAGTAAGTTAAACCATGGGAAATACACTAAGTACTTACAGCGAAACACCATGTGATTCGGGGCCAGACCGGTCCACCGGCAAATAATAGTGGCCAGGAGCAATTTGCCCTGGAGACCGGTCCACCGGCAAATAATAGTGGTCAGGAGCGTTCTGCCCTGAGTATATACCTTCCGGTCCACCGGCTATAATAGTGGGGTTCCCGCAATCACATGAACTATTAAAGAATATGTGTGGATTGAACATGTTGTTAATGAAAATAAGGAAAATACACTAAGTACTTACAGTGAAACACCATGTGAGTCGGGGCCAGACCGGTCCACCGGCAAATAATAGTGGTCAGGAGCGTTCTGCCCTGAGTGTATACCTTCCGGTCCACCGGCTATAATAGTGGGGTTCCCGCACTCACATGGACCTCTAAAGAATATACGTGAAATGGACATATTATTAATGAGGAAAGAATGAATCATCGGAACGTACTCAGGCCTTATCTTGTGTGTTATCGCACGTTGCTTATGTGATTGTGCTATGTATGCTATGTGGTATGAATGTATGCTTGGCCTTAGCGCATCAACGCCCTTACTCAGTATTGGACCCGTACTGATACTACACTGATTGAATGGGTCCTGTGATGATCCACCAATGGTGGGGAGCAGACCTCCTATGCAGGTTTGATCGGTTACAATTGTGGGGTGGAAGGCTTGGCTTGAGTGAGTAGGCAATCCGGATATTGGTCCCTTGGGATTCTGTTTTATTTGCTATATTTTGTACCACGCTCCTCGCTTTGGAACCGTACTCTAAGTTGTATTCCTAAATGATATTTTAACTGTTGTTGACTCGTGGTTTCATGAATGGTCTATGCTAACTATGGACCTATGTTTTGATGACTCTTATTTAATGATTGTTTGGTTTAGCCTTAGCACTTAGTATCAGAACGGTAGGAGTGAACCGGTCTGGTACTAAGTGTGGCGGTAATACCCCCAAGTTTACGGTTTTAATTCTTTCGCTTCCGCTAAACCTTTAGATTTAAACGAAAATTTTCAGTAGTAAATTTGGGGGTGTTACAGGTAGGGGAGGGCCTGCTGGTTACTTTGGGAGGTGGGACGAGGGTTGATTAAGACGGAGGTGGCGGCAGAGGGTGGCGCAAGGTGGCGGCAGCGTTTTTTTGGGCAGGTACCTTCGCACGATTGTGGTGGCTCGTGCGGGGTAGGAAGGGCAGCGGTAGTTGTTTGATTGCGTGGGGGTGGCGCAAGGAGAAGTCTGGTGGGTAGCGGTGGTCTCGGTGGTGGCTGGAGGCGGCGGAAACGACATCTGTTCTGGCGGCGGCGAGGCAGGGTTTCAGCAAGGTCCAGGGGAGGGACTTGTTGTGGCCGTTCGGGAGGGGGTATTTATACGCCATGGGGGGAGGAAAACGACGAAAGGAAGGGAGGTGGCACGCGGGGCAGGCGCGGCAGGTGGCCGGCCGGCGGTGGCAGCGTCACGTGCCCTGCGATTTACAGGGTACGTTTGGCCATTTTTTGGAAAAAGGAAGGGGCAGCAGGACGCGTGAGGGAGTGCTCAGTCGAATTGGGGAAGAAAAGGACGGAAATGGCAGGGGGAGGATGCTCGGACGACAGGCGGCAGGTTGCAAGCCTGCGCGGGAGGAAGGGGAAGAAGACAACCCCTGGACCGGCGGTCCAAGAGGAAAAGAAAACAGGGGGAAACCGGCCGGTTTGGCAACGGTTATAAGGTCTGTAAGTAAAACGCGGCGTATTAGGGTTATGGGAGGAAAACGCAGTGTCGCGTCGAAGGCTGGCAACGATTATCTCGTTACTTAGCGCGACGCGACGTCTCAGCAAATTGAGGGGCGTAACGCTGCATCGCGATTATGGAAAGGGGGCCGAATGGCGCCGGGCCGCGTGGGAGGGGAAGGAAGGAGGGAAGGATTTGGGCCGGGCGAAGCCCAATTCCGGCGGAAGAAGAAAAAGAAGAAAAGGAAGGGAAAGAAAAAAGGAAAAAGGGAAAGCCCAATTTATTTAGAATGTTTTTGGGTTATTATACATTTAAATATATATATATATATATTTATTTTCTTGAATATTTAAAAATTATTTAAATAATAATTTAATTCTCTTTTTAGGTTAATTTTGGCTATTTTGGGTAATTTTCCTCCACTTTCATTTTAATTAGTAAAATGTTCCAAAATTTTCTAAATAATTTATTTATTATTTTGTCCTTATTTCCCTCAATTAGTTTCCTCTTTATTTAGTGAAGTAATTTATTTTTCTTAAATTTTTCCTACTAAATCCCTATTTTACCATAATTCCTAAGTTGGGGTTTTTGGGGTATTTCAATAACAGTCAACTATTATTTTTCTTGTTGTTATATTTTTTTTTCGGTGTCAACAAATGCCTCCACTACAATTCACTGGCTTGGTATATTTAATAGACCATTTGACTGTGACTTGTAGCACTTAGTTGTAATTTATCCAAAATATCAACTTGGATACTCTTTTTTTATGATTTATTTTAACTGAAATACTAAAATTTTACTAGAGCTGTTAAAAATGTCTTGTCCACGACTAATATCTTGTTGGTTAGACATATCTAGATATTTCTACAAAAGATATTTTCCCAACTGGATTACTATCTTTTAGGAATTTTGTGCCTTGAATCTTATCACAAAAGCTTATCTTTTAACTGGCGACTCTATCCTTAAAGATTTATAGCCGACTAATCCGAGTATAAATACACGAGGTGTTAGTCACCCAGATAAACAAAATAACTTGGCAACAGAAATTAATCTCGTCCCACCAAGAAAACCGAAGGCTTTTCAATTTATATTTGGAGGTCTCTTGCTTTGCTTCTGTACGACTAATTCGTCATCAACATACATTTGGTAATTCTTTTCTGCATAACTCCTCACTAGTTTGTTTCCTCACTTATAAAGCTTCTTCCTTCTCTCTCTCTCTCTCTCTCTCTCTCTCTCTCTTTTTAACTTTATACTATTTTAAATTATGATGAGTGGTTTGATGAAAATATATGAATATTGATGATACTCCCACTTCTTTGTTTTTTTTTGTGGTGTATCCGTGGTGTGTGTGTATATGACTATATGTATGGTTCAACTTTATATTATAAGTTTGGAGCCTTTTTTTTAGTATATATATGTATATATATATTTCATCTATCAAGTATTTACAAATTAATAGTAATTGATATTTGTGGACGCTTGGACTTGTCTTCTTCCTCTCATGGCAGATACTTGATCACAAGTAGTTTTTTTGGTCATTATGCAATTTCAAATCAGTTCTAAAGAGTTTTCTCAAACCATTAGACTTCTTTCCTTTTGTCGAAATTAGCGTTCCGGTTGCACTTGAGGTGTGTGTATATATATATATCGTAGGTGTTGCTCCTATTATAGTGTCAATAGTCCGTGATGATGTCCCCAAATGACAGAATCCAATATCAACAAAGTTTGTGTGATGATTCGTCAAGGGTTGGCTACTTTCAGACCGGATTTGATTGCCTTCATCCTACGAACTGGGTTTGAATGCTAGTTGTTTATTAGCTATCGAACCACGTTCAGTCGTCTTTCGTCATCAGCAGTCAACAACTTTTGAACTGGGTTCAACTTTAGACTATTCTTTAGCTATCAAACCCCATTCAACTGGATTCGGCTTATGGTTGTTTTTACAATTGTTGAACCCCGTTCAACCACTTTTCTTTGTCAACATCCTGCATCTTTTGAATCGGATTCAGCTTTCGGCTGTTTTTACAGCTGTCGAACCCCATTCAACCGCTTTTCTTCGTCAACAGCCAGCATCTTTTAAACCGGATTTGATTTTTGGTTGTTTTTTTTTTCATCTGTCGAACCCCGTTCGACCGATTTTCTTTCTTCATCAACGATCAACAACTTTTGAACTGGGTTTGGCTTTCGTTGTTTTTCCAACTATCAAACCTCATTCTGTTGTCTTTCTTCATCAATGGTTAACAAATTTTAAACCGGGTTCGGCTTTTGGCTATTTTTATAACTGTCAAACCTCGTTCCGCTGTCTTTCTTCATCAATGATTAGCATCTTTCAAACTGGGTTTGGCTTTTGGCTATTTTTTTAGCTGCCGAACCCCGTTCAACCGTCATTTTTCATTAACGATCAATGAATTTTGAACCGGATTTAGTTTCCGGTGGTTCCCATTGATACTTATTTAGGGACCATCCAAACAACATCTTACATATCCTTGTTATTGAGTCTTGCTCGTTTTTTTGTTGATTCTCTCTTCTTCTTCTTCTTTTTTTAATTTGTTTTCCACAGTTTATACTCTTGCAGGCCAAGAGTTTGACATTTTCTTTTATTTAATTTGCCATCCAAAGTTTATACTCTTGCGGGCTAGGAGTATTACAATGGAGATCTTTATTTTATAATTTTGTCATTTGCATTTATACTATTGCAGGCCAAGAGTATTATAATGGAAGTTCTACGGGTAGTAACGCTTAAGGAACTTGCCGTTGATAGGGACAACTCTTAATCCATCACCAACTATTATCTTGTAAGCACCGTTGGTATAGACTTCTTGGACAACATATGTACCATCCTATTTTGCAGCGAACTTTCCACCTGTGCGGTGACTAAGAATGATGGGTCTCCGGATTGCAAGCACCATGTCACCCACTTGAAATGATCTCGGGCGCACTTTCTTGTTGAAAGCTCTTGTCATACGAGCTTGATGGCATTCAAGGTTTTGTTGCACTTGTAATCTTTGTTCATCAAGTGCTTCCAATTCAGCGAGCGAAGTTGGGCATTCTGATCCTCCGCCAGTCCTTCCCGAATAGCAATTCAAAGTGATGGAATCTGAATCTCGATCGGGAGCACCGCTTCAACTCCATAGACTAAGAAATATGGAGTGGCTTGAGTGGAGTTTCGTCAAGTTGTCTGATACGCCCATAATGCTTCTCCCATTCTATCATGCTAGTCTCGCTTGTTCTTTGACACTACCTTCTTAAGGAGGGTACACAATGTTTTGTTGAAAGCTTCTGCTTGACCATTTGCTTGAGCATAGTACATGGAATATGTCCTCTTTGTGAATTCAAATTTATGGTATAAAAGGGCTTCCCATTATCTATCAAGACGTACCTAGGGACTCTAAACCGATAGATGATGTGAGTTCGGATGAAGTTAACCACATTCTCCTTCTTCACTTCTTCTAGAGCCACAACTTCAGCCCACTTGGAAAAGTAATATGTCGCAGCTAAGATGTATGCTTTTCCACTTGAAGATTTTGGCGTAAACGAACCAACAACGTCAAGACTCCATGCCTCAAATGACCATGATGCTACTGTAGGATGTAATGGCTCTGGTGGTTGATGAATGAAATTTACGTGAAACTGGTATGGCTTACACCTCTTCGCATAATCCATACAGTCTTGTACCATTGTTGGCCAATAATAGCTAAGACACTTAATTCTATCATGTAGCTTTGGCTTAGATTGATGAGCTCCGCAAACCCCTGCATGAGCTCCCTCCATGACTTCCTTTGCTTATCTTTCTCCCAAGCATCGAAGTAGGAGTCCATTTGCATTATGACGGTAAAGTGTGTTATTGTGAAAGTAGAAGCGCACCGCTCGTCATCAAATCTCCACCCGATGTCGAAGATCATCTGGTAACCTGCCATACTCCAAATAGTCTATAAGTGGTTGTTGCCAGTCTTCGAGGTCCACCTCATAGACAGATACTAAGTTTGATACCTCCTCCTCCTCGTCATGGATAGATTGTATGACCCATTGACTGCATACTGACACTGTTATTATTTCGTCACCCCCTAATGCTATTGTCGTTGCCAAGTTTGTAAGTGCATCACCAATATTGTTTGATCCTCTTCCTATGTACTCCAGCTTCACTTTATAAAATTTTCCAAGTAGATGTGTAGCGTATTTGTGGTAGGGAATTAAATCCTCTTTCTTCACATCATACTCCTCTAGGAGCTGCCTTATTACTAGATTCGAGTCGCCATAGACATTTAAATCCTTGATTTCCATCTCTAGTGCCATCTTGAGCCCCATGATCAGTGCTTGATATTCTGCCATGTTATTGAAGCATAACTCTGTGAACACAAATGAATATGCAAGCACATGCCTTTGAGGGTACACAAACACCACTCCAGCTCCAACGTTGTCTCTTTGTGCAGCACCATCAAAGTATTTCCCATGGAGGGAGGACCTCAATGACCAATGACTCCTCATCCAGTAACTCATCTGATAACTCCCACTCAGCTGGAATTGGGTGATCAGCTAAGAAGTCTGCCAGTACTTGTCCCTTGATCACCTTTTGGGTAATGAAGACAATATCATATTGATTGATCACCAGAGCCCATTTTGCTAGTCGTCCTATCAACACTGGCCTAGACATGACATGTTTGATGAGATCTGCATATGATATCTGATGTACCATATGCGCTTGCATGTAATGTTTCAGTTTTTGTATGGCGAAAACCAAGGCTAGACAAGTCTTCTCGATTGGGGTGTAGTTGGTTTCTGCCCCAATGAGAGTGTGACTCAAATAATAGAGTGCTTGTTCCTTCCCCTTTTCATTTTCCTGTGCACATAATGCCCCTAGTGAACGTTCTTGCGCTACCACATAAAGTAAGAGCGATCTACCTGATAGAGGTGCTGCTAGGAAGAGTGGATTGAGGAGGTACCTCTTAATGTCTGCAAAAGCATTATCACAAGCTTTGTCCCATTCGAAAGGCTCTCCCTTTTTCATGAGATGGCTAAATGGTTGACAACACCCTACTAAGTTTGAGATGAACCTTCGTATATAAGCCAGTCGGTCCTGTAGGTTTTGGAGTTCGTTTGGTCTTGACATCTTCTAGATTGCATCAATCTTTGACTGATCAATTTCAATGCCTCTATGTCGGACAAAAAAACCTAAGAATTTTTCAGATGTAACACCGAATGCACACTTTAATGGATTCATCTTGAGCTGATACTCTCTTAGTCGATCAAACACTGTCTTGAGATCTTGGATGTGGTTGTCTCTTCGTCTTGACTTGACTACCAAATCATCGACATAACATTCTACAACCTTATGCCACATGTCATTAAAGATCTTTTGCATAGCCCTTTGTCAGGTCGCCCCTGCGTTCTTCAGTCTGAAAGGCATGACTCTATAACAGAATATTCCTTTTGGAGTGCGAAAGCCTGTACATTCTTCATCTTTAGGAGCCATGCAAATTTGATGATAACCACTATGACCATCCATGAATGACAATGCTTCATGTCTTGTTGTGGCATCCACCATCAATTTTGTGATGGGGAGAGGGAAATCACCTTTTGGGCATGCATGGTTTAGATCTCTAAATTCTACACAAAGGCAAAGCTTCCCATTTTTCTTTCTAACAGGGACTATATTTGTGATCCATGAAGGGTATTTAACTTCTCGAATGAACCTTGACTCAATTTGGCTATTCACTTCCTTCTCTATCTCTGGAATGAGCTCTGGGCGAAAACAAGGCAATGGCTGTTTCACCGATCTATGTTTCCACTCAGGCTTGATGCCAAGTTCATGCACTGCTACCTTTGGGTCAAGTCCGGGCATCTCTTTGTATGTCCAAGCAAATATATCTTTATATTTCTCAAATAACTCAATATCTTTCTTTTCCTCATCGAGTTTCAGTAGACTACTGATGAAGGTTACCCTGGGCTCCTCCATAGTACCCAAATTGACTTCCTTCAATTTGTTCACAGTAGCTTGCCCCCATCTTCAAGTTCTGGGGATGCTTCTTGTTCTACCATCTCTTGAATTGAGTCATCTTCGATGGTTATGTGGGGTGTGGAAGCTATTAATTGTTTTGATGTGGAATTATTCTTCTCTTATTGCGTTTGCCCAATGACGATAACGCCATACTTCTTGATCTAAGGGCTCCCTCTGTGCTAATTTGTAACTTGGCATAGCGCCTCATTTGTGATGGTATCAGACTCTTCATTTCGTCCCCTTGTTCATTCGGAATCAATGAAGCTTCCAATTTCCTCTTCCAAATCTTATTATCATGATTAGTGACTCTAAGGCGCGAGAACACATATGATTTCTGAAATACCCCAACATTTTAATTTTAAAAATTATGGCCAAATAAGGATTTATTAGGGAAATTAATTAAATAAATGATTTTATTATAATTAAGAGAGTTAATTAAGGTAAATCAAGAGGAAAATAATGAAGATATTAATTTGGGAAAAATTAGGGTATTCTACTAATTAACATGAAAGTTAAGGAGATTTATCCAAAATAGTCAAATTAACCTAAAAAGAAATTTAATTATTATTATTATAATAAGTATTATTAATTTTAAATATATATAAAAATATATATATATAGTAATACGAAAACACCCAAAATACCCCAACCCATCTAATATCCTTTTCCTTTTTCTCCCTTTTCTCTCCTTTCTCTTTTTTCTTATTTTTCCTCCCTCCCCCGGAAATGGGCCAGCCCGTCGGCCCAAATCCCTTCTCCCTGCCTTGTCCCGCGCGGCCCAAGCCGCCTCTTTTCTTTCTTCTGCGCCCAACGCCAGCCGGCCGAACCACCTGTTTTTTTTTCTTTCTTTCTTTCCCCTGTACCGTCCGGTCCACCCCCTCTGCCTCTTCTTCTTCTTCCCCGAGGCGTGGCGGCGACCGAGGAGCTGCAACCCAGCGCTCTGTCGGGCACCAACACTGCCACCGTCCTTCCCTCCCCTCTCCTGTTGATTTCTTTCACAATTTCGACCCCAACCAACCTATCCCCCTCTCCCGAGCACCCTGGCCTTTTCCCTTTCCCTTTCCCTCTTCCCTCGACCCCGACGCCCCTGCCATGGCAGAACCGCATCGACTGCCGCCACCGGGCGACATGCCTGGCATCTGCACCTCCTTTATCTTCTTCCCCTTGTCCTTTCCCGGCCAATCGATCTATATATATACCCCATAGCCTTCCCTAATTCGAATTTTGATTTCGAAACCCCAGAATCAGCCACTTTCGCCTCCGCCCCATTAGACGAGACGACCACCACTGCCGCTTATCGTCGACGGCCAAAACACCCCCAAGATTTCTCCTTGCACCACCCTCTACCTAACCAAACCCTCCTCTTCTCTTGATTTCCCCTGCACGAGCCACCCCGGTCGTGCAAAGTCGCCCTCCCCAAACGACCAACTTCAGCCCCTGCTACCCTTCGCACCGCCACCGCTGTTAATTTTGTCACCACCAACGTCATCTCTAACCTCCAAAATAACCAGGGGAGCCTCCTCTACCTCCCCACACCTCCCTTTCTTCCTCCTCCCTCCTTTCTTCTTCTTCCTCCACCCCAAACTCCCACAATCGCCTCCGCCGCCACCGCCGCTGTGCGCCGCCGCCGGTGCCACCACTGCCTTAGGTGGTTCTCCAAACTCTCTCAACCCTTAAACTTACTTTATACAAATATTAATTATTTAATAATATTAATGGTCTTATCTATATTATTATTATTATTACTGTTACTATTATCATCATCATCATCATCATCATTATCTTGTTAGTATTGTTAATACTAACTTTATCCATTATCACTTTTATTATTAAAATAAGTGTTTAGACCCTTATATTATTATTATTATCAGTTTGGTTACTATATTATGGTTATTATCATTATTATTACTATACTTAATGTTATTACTATTATCATTATTATTTTTATTATTACTATTATTATTATCATTATTACTTTATTATTATTACTATTAATATTGTTATTATTATTATTATTATGGTTATTGTTGTTGTTGGCGTTGTTAATAATATTACTAATATTCTTATTATTATTAAGGTTATTGAAACCGAAGTTGGCATGTTTTCTCCTTCTGTTACTATAGAAGGAGAATACCCAACCTTAGTATTATTACTATTATTATTATTCAACTTTGCCAATATTGTTCCTAATGCCTTTGTTACTAGAATTATTACTATGGTATCATTATTAGTTATTACTATTACTATTGTTATTATTTTGTTAATATTATTATGACAAAAATATTTGAACCCTTATATTATTATTATTCCAAATATAACTAATATCATTACTATATTTAATAACATTAACACTTTGTTAGTAGTAATAATATTATATTATTATCTTATCCCTAAAACCATTATTAGCCTTAGTCTTAAAAATAATAGGGGTTCTATTTCTAGGAGCATTGGTATTATTATTATTATTACTATTTTATTTTAACAAGTATTAGTACTATCATTAGAAGAAATAAAGCTATTAGGTTTGATGAGATAAATATAGCTATGAATAATAACATAAGTATATTTTGACTAGTAATAACTAGTAGGTTAACTAGATGGTAAAAACCCTAGTTTTCACTTATAAAACTCCGTGTAATAATAACAACCCTAATCTTAGACTAAAATAGGAAATAATAGTATTTTGGGTAAAAGGGAAACTAATCGTTAGTCTTACCCTCTTATAGGTGAATCGAGCCAAAGCCCTAAAGAGTCGCAGGAGCGTGTTCCAAGCCCGACGTCACTCTAGGTAAGGATGTAGCTAAGGCCCATGTGTGTATGTGACTTGTATGCCTTGGATGCTTTATATTTCATGTTATATTATGTATCGTATGATTTTCCTTAACTTGTCTTATGTGTAGCGCAGCTTGGAGTTGAGGTATGTTTTGTATATGTTCTTATGGCATGAGTATGATATGTAGGAGTGGTGATTGTGGTGTGATATGATATGACCCTCTAAGACATGCATGCTAGGACAAATGATATTATGATATGGGAAATGAAAGGATAATAAGAAACAAATGGGAAGTGAGATGCTAAGGGGGATATGAGGTTGACCAAAAGGAATGAGAGATGGGAACCATGCATGGAAATCCTAGGGTTTGCATAGGGACTTTGGGAGTTTGCATGGGATGGACAAAACTTGCATGGGGGTGATTCTTACGTAAGAAAAGTTGATTTAGGGTGTAAATAAGCCAAGGGGAGAGTTGTGGAGTGATTGGAGACTTGGGATGAAAAATAGTACGTAGGTCGGTGTATAAGGGACCCGATTAGGGTTTTGGGAGGAAGTAATAATCTGGAAATTGTGGAAGTAAAAATGATTAAGGGAGAGTGGACTACAGGTTAAGAATGGGAATTTATTTGGTAAGGAGTGAGTATGGGTGTCATGAGAGAGAAGGGATATTGAGTGAGAAAAGGGGAGAGGTTACTTGTGGAAGAAGAAAGGTACTAGGGTTTGAGGTGGCTAACTAGGGTTTTCCAGTTATATGCGAAGTCGAGAGGTAAAGTGATATGTTTGGGGATTAGGTCTAATTAAGGTGAGATGTGGGGAGATGGATGGAGCAATGGTTGTGTAAGTGAGAGGAAGTTAGGCCACATAGGTCTAATTAGGGTTTTCAAGGGAAGACCCTCGAGGGTGATGGTAGGTGGAGTTGATGTCGTGAGGTGTTGGGCCCTAACCCGCACCCTTAGGAGTTGGGTTTCCATTAAAGGGTAAGTGTAAAAGGAAATGGATGACGGGGTGTGAGTTAGTGGGCGCCGAGTCTCAAGATATGGGACAGGCTCTCTTTGGGGGATAATTATAGCTGGAGTTAGTCATGCATGTCTAGGGCAGAATTTGTTGAATAAGATACGATAAAATACTAATCATGTAAAGCGAAAGAGTATTGAGCTAGGGCCAGCCGATCCACCGGTAAGGAATAGTGGTGTGGACTATTGTCCCGCAAGTGATCGATCCACCAACGAATAATAGTGGTGTAGACTTTTTCCCGCAAGTGACCAGCCCACCGACAATAATAGTGGGGGATCCCGAGCTCAGTAAACCAAACCCTAATTTGTTAATACACGTAAAAGATACTAAGTACTTACAGTGGAACACCATGAGAGTCGGGGCCAGTCCGATCCACCGGCATAAAAAAGGGGTTAGGTGCGTTATGCCCTATAAGTGACCGATCTACCAGCTATAATAGTGGTTAGGTGTGTTTTTCCCTATAAGTGGCCAATCCACCAGCTATAATAGTGGGGTTCCCGTACTCGCATGGATTAATAAAGATTATGATGTGAATCAATTATAATTACCAGATATCTAAAAGAATAAGTCTATCCGGACCATAGCTAGCCTTTATCACCTGTTTACTATGTGTTGTTCATATGACGATGCCATGTATACTGTGTAGTGTGTTTTGTATGTCGGCCTTAGCGCATCTGTTACCTTACTCAGTACGTAGTATACTGATCACCCGTTTCATGGGTGCTGCTCATTCCCACGAGCAGAAGACCCGTATGAGCTTGTGCAGGTAGGGGATGATGTCTTCGATGCCTACGGCACCTACAAGGCATCGAGTGGGTTGAGCGTTGAGCCTAAACCTGAATTGGGGATCAAGAGCGACTCGGTCGGACTCTATTTCCTTTATTTGACCTTGTATTATCATATTTCGTTGTGTTATCATACTATGCTTTATGTTTTGAAAAACTCTAGTCACGTACTCCCTGGTTTGTAACCCTAAATCGCACTCTGATTTCTGTACGACTTGTGTTTTATTTATGATTTGTGTTTGATGTTAACTTTGTTTAGCCTTAGCACTTAGTACTGGAATGGTAGGAGTGAACTGATTTGGTACTAAGTGTGGCGGTAATGCCCTCGAGTTTACGGTTTTATCTTTCCGCTTCCGCTAAACCTTTTTAATTAAACAAAATTTTTCAATAGTAAATTTGGGGGTGTTACAATTTCTTCGTAGTTAGGCTTTCCTCCTGCAAGGATTTTCCCCTATTCGAGAGAACATATAAGGCCTTATTTTGGTCGAGTGATCCAATCTATCAAACAACGAGATCCTTTGTCGACATTCTGATGTTCGCCCCTCCAAATCTTCATTTTCTTCAGTAGTGATATATTGTATGGATACCCCTTTATTATTTCCTCTAGCTGAAATTATTATAGGCTTCAGATTTGAGTATCCTAAGCCCTTCCTTTATGTGTCCACCATATGGCCTTGATCTAACAATATCTTTTGGGTGTTAGTCATGCCATATGGTGTTCTCTCCACGTGCCTTTTATTATCGTCCTTTGTTGTCTTGAAGGTAGAGATATCAAACCCGCAATGCACCATCAACTTATATGCATTTGGATCAAAACCTTCCTTTGTTCTCTATGTCGGGACGGTGATCTCTTCTACTAACATTTTGGATGACCTCTCAAATCCTAGCAATGGAGTCTTAGTTACCTTCGCTTGGCTCATTCTTGTGTCAGGGACCACGAGGTTTTTCTTCAAGATCTTTACATCCTCCGTTGTGGAAGTAGTAGCATCACAAAGGTTATGGCTGTAGCTTGTGAATGGAGATTGTCCTTCTTTCCTTTTGGATTTTGGGACATACCTCAAGACCGGAGAACTTGTTATCTTGTGAATTAAGTTCTGTTTAGGTTTAGGAACCAGTTGTACTCCTTCGTGAACGGCTGATGGTCTCTCTATATCTACTACTTTATCGATTTGCTTCATCGTTGTAGTCTTTCTTGCTAGTGGCACTAGTAGCTTTATCTTGCTCGGCGTTTCTTCCACCTCATTGTAAAACCTATCATCTGCAAAGTGTGACTCGTCCGTTATGAAGGGTCTTTCGTCAGCGAACACTATCTACGCTCTAGTTTTGAAGAATTTAAGGCATTAATGGAGATTTGAAGGGACTACTCCATTGTCATGGATCCAAGGACGACCCAACAACATGTTATAGGATGTCTTGGCATCAATTACATGGAATAACGTTGATGAAGTCATACTCCCAATAGTGAGGTCAAGATATATTTTCCCTATAGAATTTTCTCCTCCCAAATTGAAGCCTTGGATGAAAAGTCGGCTATTTGATAGCTCGTTCATCGGTATTCCGAGCCGCTTTATGGTGAATAGTGGCATGATGTTTATAGCTGACCCCACGTCAACCAACACACGACTGATTCTTTGGTCACAGGCATATCCCGAGATAAAGAGTGGTCTATTATGTGTTTTGGCTCCGAGCAACATATCATCCTCCGTGAAGGGGAGAGAGGCACAACAAACTACATCACCTATGTGATTTTATACTTCTAGCCCTTGAAGAGCTTTAATCATAACTTCTCGAACCTCTTTCGGTAACTTGCTCAGCTGTTATAAACTTTCATCTTGTGAAAGTGTTTCTATTATCTCATCGCAATTTAAGCCAAGTATAGCGAGAACATTATCATCTTGGGCGTCATCCTCTCATGCATCCTCTACTTCAACTATACAGCAGGAAGTCATGTTAACTTCACAAACTTCCAAGAATTTTGGAGGGAAGAATTCTGCTAGTGTGATTGGCTTAAGAGGTTCTTGTTTCAGCAATTCAATTGGCAAGAATCTTGCCTTCAACTTCGTCCCTTTCTTCGGCTTGGCCTGACCTTTTTTTTTGGACTGCTTCCCCTGGCGTCGGCGTAGTTGAGGCTTTGAAGCTTGTTTTCTCATCGGCCGTCTTCTTGTCACCAAAGTCCAACCCTCATCCTCCTCATCGGTTTGCATAAGGATCTCGGGACTTCAGTGTATTTCCAATGACGAGGGGAGCCCTCTATTTATAGAGAAAAGGGCCTCATTGTCTTTCGGGATTTGGCCTGTCTCGCATTGTAGACTTAAAAGTTATGCTTCGTTTAACTTAATTTTATGGACTCATGGCCCATTGTGAAATAAATTATGCCCATATTTAATTAAACTAATCCCAATTGAAATATTTCAGCCCAATTTAATGAAATACGAACGAGACATAAATAATTAAAATATTTTATTTTAACATATAAATCCCAAATAATTATAGGAATATTTAATTATCCCTAATTTAGGTTGATTGATCATATAACAGTCAAATATTATTTTTCTTGTTGTCATATTTTTTTAGTTGTCAACACTTATATTTCATATGATTCTTAGAATTGCACTAGTTCTCGATGTTTTTAGCTCCACAACCCTAGAACACTCCATACCTCTATACCTTAAACCCATTACAACCAATAAGTAAGTCTTTTTATTCCTAATATAAGGAACCTTTGATTTGATGGAGATTGGTCACAAGAGTTAAGCATAGGGTTTGGTCCACTTTATCTTTCATGAGCTTTAATCTATAAAAATATGAGCCTTTTATGCTTATATATGTGAGTTTTTTGTTATTTTTTAATCATCTTACTTTACATACCTGAGTGTTTTTGTACATCTGTAGCCATGAATCTAAGAGGGAGATAGAAAATAGAGAGTATCTATTATGAGGATGGATCTTGATGTGACTAACGTGGCAGATCTTCATCCATATTATTGATTTATTCATACCTGCCATATTTATGTATGAACCATATATTGAAATTGGTCCCTTAATCTTCCAATAATGAATCTTGATTGATTGCTAATCTTGTTGTTATGAAAGTAAAATATTACGAGACAACATTATTTAAGGGTATTAGGTGTGATTTTATTTATTTTTTATTGTGCATGATTTTGTGGGTATAACATCTATGATACCCTTACGAGACCTTACTTATCCTCTAAAGGTGACTTAGGGGTTTAAAGGGATTGTTGCACGTACTAAGTTCAATCGAAGACCTACGAAAGTCGCTAGTTAGTTTTATTTTCATTAATTTCTTCGATATGAATCATAACTTGCTTGAGGACAAGTAATAAGTTAAGCATGGGAGTATTAACATGTTCATATTTTAACATATTTTAAACCCCTTTAATCTTAATTTTTTGTATTTTATTTGAGAAATATACGAGAATAATTATATTTGTGTTCTTAAGAGATAATAATCTTATATATTTTATTATTTGAGCTTAAATAATATAAAATGAATGGATTTAAAGCATAAGATTATTTATATTTTTTTAATGTTATTTTCTAGGTTAAATAAAAAAAGGCTTTGGATCCTTTGGACCAAAGGCTCAAAGGACTAGCAAAAAAGAAACAACAGTCGAAAGAGGGACCAAAGGCCTAGTATCGCAACAAGAAAGAGAGGCGGTGAACGGTGAAGCACGGGAACATTGGAAATGTGTCATTTCGCGTACCCGAGATATTTATGGGAACTAAACCTAATACGGCACATCCGTATTTTAAGAAAAAAACTTCCAAAACGACGTCATTTTGGAGTAATAAAAATAAAAAAAAATTGGGGCAAAGAGAGATGGTACAATAAAACTAGAGAGAGGGTGTAATAACTCGTATTTTTGACATCCAATTTTATTAAGTTTAATGAATTTATTAGCATAATTTGATGTAAATATTTAATTATTTTAATTTCGATTCATTTTATGGATTTATCAACGATTTTGACTTCATAATTGAATTTTATTAATCGTTGTCATTGAGGATCAATCTAGATAAATTCGTTCACGACCATGATTTTATTATATTCATATGATTTTGATTTTCGGTTATAAATATGTATTTTCGTTCTTTCTTGTATTTTGATTTTTAATATTTTAGATTTGCTTTCGATTATAACTTCGTCGTGTGATTAAAACTTTATTTTGAGAGTTATATTTCGTTAATGAAATATATTATTTAAATTATAAATTTTCATTTAAATTAGTCTAATTTATTTTAATGATTTTATCCGTGGAAAATATTTTCGACTTTGAATTTATTCGTTTACGAAGTCGTTAAGATTATCGGAAAGTTTTAAATTAAAAAGATCTTTGAAGCTTATTTATGAATTTCTTTTTGAAATTAATTTTCTTTCGTTTTATCCTTTTTGGTTGCGGAATACTGGTTTCAAAAATTATTTAAATTAGTCTTGGTTTATTAGAATTTGACTTAAATATTTTCTTATGTGCTTTAGATAATTTTTCGAGATCTTATAATATATTTTTGTAAACAATATAAATTTTTTGCGTTCGTTGGTAAATTCTTCCGAAAATATTTCCAAAATTCTCTATATAGCTCTGATATCGATTTTAGGCCTTCAGATCCTTACGAAATAATTTTTTATTAAACAAATTTTAGATAAAATCAGCCAATAATATTTTTTAAATGTTTAGTATTTCTTGTATATTTTTAATTGCAAAAAGAAAAAAGAAAAATTCTCGACCGGTACCCGACCCCTCCTCTTCTTTTCCTTTTCTCTCTTCTTCTCTCCCTTCTCTTCTCTTTCTCTTTTCCGGTTGCGCTATTCCCTGCACCCTAGCCCCAACCCTAGCCCTCATCTCCCCTTTTCCCTCCTCCTTCGTTGACTGTCGGCAGCCACGACGGCCACCGACGATGCCGCAACAAGCAGCAGCCGAAGCCGCGCAGCAACAACAGTGGGAGCAGGTGGTGCAGTCATCCGGCCACGACGAGCTAGGTGATGGCCGGCGAGCACCGGTTAACCTTTGACAAAGCTTCTCCGACCTCCACTTGTCCCGATTTGCTAATCTTCTTTGGTATAAATTTCTGATAACCCTAACCTTTGATTTGATTAATTGAGTATGAATTATCTTATGACAAGCTAAATTGATTGTGTAATTATGTCTATATATGTTTTATGATTTATTTAGAATGGTTAATTGTAGTGTATTTGGTTGATTTGTGAAAATCGAATTTTTGGTCTGGTTATGCTCGAATTTTTCGGATTCGTCCAATTAAGCTATTTTAGGTAAATTGATTTTACGCTACACTTTAAAACGTTACTAATTTCATGTTGGAACCGTTAATTTCAGAAGTTTATACTGAATTAATCGGAATTGACTTTCCAGGTTAAAATTCATGTGTGATAAAATTAGATTGCATAATTGAATCGTTTCACTCAATTGATTTTATAATATCATTTGAAATGTATTTAATTTTATATTGGAAGTTTTGATTTGGGAAAATTGTGTGAAATTGATTTTTAGGTCAAAACTCTTGTAGGTCTAAATTGGATTGTGTAATCGGGTTGTTTTATTCAATTGATTATATAATTTACATTATAATATATTTAATTGTAATTCTGAATCGTCAATTTAAATATTTTAGTAATAATTGATCGAATTTGTGTTTTGGGCTCAAAAACCCTACTTGTGCTAAATTGGGTATTTCTTTTATTGGTTTTAATCAATTGATTATATGATATATTATAAAATATGTCTAATTGCATTTCTAAACATTCAACTTAATTAAAATAATAGAATTCAACTAAATTGAATTTTCAGGCCAAATACCCTAAATTTTAGGTGAAATTATGAAATTGGTCATTTGTATAGTTGTTTTTCTAAAATTAATTTTATAGAAATAGTTGAAATGATCCTAATTGCATTCTAGAGCTAATTGATTTGAATTATCCAAGTTTGTGTCTTGAGCTTTGAAACCAAAATTTCGGAAACCGGTTGTCTTGAATTGACTACTCAAAAGATTATTTAATTTAAATTGATTATCTAGATTTATTTATAATTTTTTTAATTTTACTCTTGAGTTTTCAATTTGAGATAATAAAAGTTAATTATTCGGTTCGTAGTTCGGGCATTAAAAACCCTACTTTTCGGAGATAGTTTTATAAAATTGATTATGCTGTATTTACCTAATCAATTTCCAGCTTTGATTTAAAATCATTTGAATTATGTTTTTATCTTATCGGGTTGGATTTGGTTCTATGCAAATAGCAAATGGTTGATTTGTCTTTTGGGTTGTAAAACCTAACTAGTAAATCATTTTCGAGAAAATAACTTATCTTCTATTTGCCTTTCCCTGGCTTCCAAAACTATTTGAAATACTTCAAGTGATATGTGTTTAACCCGATTTGAGTAATATTTAATCCTAAATCTTAATTGAGCTATGATCGCGAGTCCTAGGTTTTGGATATGTTTTCTAAGAAAGATCGTCTATGTCTGTTTGTGTTTATTTAATTATAGTAATTGAATTATTGATCGATAGGATAGTTTCTAGCCTAGTTTCTAATTTCTATCGGCGATTTAGGAAAACTTTCTCGTGGATTGTCGAGCTCTCGATAGCTCTCTCTCTCTTTGTTAATTTGCTTAGCTAGCTTCTGATTTAGGTAAGTTACTACTTACCTTTACTTATGGTGGGATATGAAATGTGTGTCTATTCGGAGTGGAAGGTGATGAATATGTTTATCGCTTATTTAATTATGTCAAGCATGTGTTGTGTTCTGTGTGGTAATTGTATGTATGTATGACTTTAATGCCCCCAGAATAGATCGACTTTAATGCCACTTGGGTTGGTTCGGCTTTAATGCTACTTGGCTTTAATGCCACTTGAAATTGATATAATAATGGAAATTTATTGTGTTTATGGAAGTGAGCTAAGTGCGATTATGTAGACTTGATTTATAATTGGTTAAATCCTTGAATAAGATACTAATAATTTAAAGTGAAAAATCACGTGAGCTGGACCGAGGTGTTTTATGAGTCCATTCCACCAGCTTAATAATAGTGGCCAGACACGCTTTGTCTTGGGAGGTGCTTCAGACCGTTCCATCGGTTTAAGAATAGTGGGACATAATCTCAACGTAAAAGATAACACGAGTCTGAGATAATTAACCAATGATTAAGACGCTAATCACTTATAGTGAAAGATTACATGAGCTAGGACCGAAGTCTAAGAGTCTATTCCACCGGCTTAATAATAGTGGTTAGGCGTGTTTTGCCCTGGGAGGTGCTTCAGATCATTCCATCAGTTTAAGAATAGTAGCCAGGAGCATTTTGCCCTGGGAGATGTAGAGTTTGTTCCACCGGCTTAACAATATTGGCTAGGAGCGTTTTTCTCTTAGGGGTGTTTCAGTCCATTCCACCGGATTAAGAATAGTGGAATCCCTGAGTTCATTGTAAATAAATAAAATTGGATGTAATAATAATTATTATTGGATTGGTGTTATTTAGCATGCGATCATGATTTATTGTATACTTTTACCCTATGTGACATCATGCCTAGTCATGTACTTATAAGCATGAATCTGTGACCCCTTGTTTTATTGTATGAAATATTCGTATAATTAAGAACGAGTTATTATATGAGTAGAATAGTGTATGTATCGCATATATAATTGAGCATGAATTATTATATGAGTGGAATGGTTCATTTATCCTATGTATAGTTGAGCATTAGAATCATAAGCTAGAGATTTTCATATGTTATGTGTATCATGTTTCCTTCCATGAGTTGGGTAGTCTTGATTTACTTAGTACCGAACCCATACTGATACTACCTTGGTTGAATGAGCTATGTGATGATCCACTGATGGTGGGGAACAGACCTCTTGTGCAGGTTTGAAATTGGATATTATTTTTGGGTGGAATACTTGGCTTGAGAGAGTAGGCAATTCGGAGTTTTGTCCCTCGGGATTAGTCTTCATTTGTCTATATTTATTTTTGAAAGTTTCAAGTATTGTATTTAAAATTTCAATGGGGTTGTAATTGACTTTTAATGTCTCATGCTCTAATAAGCTTTTAAAATCTAGGTTTATTTCACAGGTTTCGCTGATTTATTCAGCGATGATTTTATTCAGTGAAATTGTTTGATTGTCGTATGCCTGTGGATATCTCCTTGTGGGAGTTTATCCTCACACCATAGATCTTGTTTGAATTTTTGTTGGATAGGTTTTAGCCTTAAATCTAACAAGAGATAGATGGTGGACATTTATCTTATGTTAGATGTGGTGGTAATATTCTCCAAAATCTATTTTAGCTTCCGCATTATTCTTTTAAATGAAAAAATTTTCAGAAGTGAATTCTGGGAGTGTTACAGAGGGAAGGTTCATACAACTCAATAGCATACAATAGATATAAGAGAGAGAAAAAGAACTGTCAACCTAAAAAGAAGGGAGAGAGCTAGAGTTTTGTGTCTGTTGTTGTAACACCCCAATTTTTACTACTTAAAAATTTCGTTTTGCGGTAGAAGTAATTAAGTAAAATATTGGGGGTTACCACTACGATTGATATAATTCTGGCTTATGCAACCATCTTTAAATCAACGACAAGGCTAAAACATTTAAATTAACAAAAAGAAAATTAGAAATAAAATAACATTTATGGTACAATACTGAGTTTGGAGTCCAACTTCGAGTTTAACAATACAAAAGACAAAAGAGGGGATACCATGGATCAAGAGTTCAAAAAGGAAATCCAGTTAAATATATCAACCAGATAACAATTACTCTTCACCCAACCCCTAACATAGATGAAGTCACTCATCCCCACATAAAGCGTCATAGGCAGCATAATCATCTAGCTGATCTTCTGAGACCTGCACATAAGATTCAGGGCCTCCTACTCATGGGAATGAGCAACACCCATAAAACAGGTGGTCAGTACGCTACGTACTAAGTAAGGTAACAATAATATCAAAACAAGGATACAAATAGCACATGCTTTCACATTACAAAATGAGGGAATAACCAAATAAATGAAATACATCATAAAATAGAATATGATCCCGATTCCTTCATTAAGTATAAACCATTTTCATTCTTTTACATACATTGAGTGCAAGAATCCCACTATTCTTAAACCGGTGGAATGGTCTGAAGCATTACCTCAGGGACAACATACATGAGCCACTATTATTTCCGGTGGAACGAAAATACATGTATGTATATATATATATAGAAATAGATCACCTTGCTCCTGACTCACGTATTCTTCCACTTTAAATCATTAGCATATTTTCCATAGGTTATAATGATACATTTTCATTTCATGATGAGTAGGGGCCCTACTATTCTTAATCTGGTGGAACGGACTGAAGTACCTTCTCGAGGTAAAATGCTCCCGAGCCGCTATTCTTTTTAGTGGAACGGAGATTAAAAATATTTTTTTGGGACAAAACACTCCCGAGCCACTATTCTCTCTAGTGGACCGGGAATACATACATACATACATACATATATATATACATATATATATATATAGAGAGAGAGAGAGAGAGAGAGAAAGAGAGAGAGAGAGAAAATAGATCACATTAGCCCTACTCACGTACTCTTTCATTTTAAGTGATTAGTATCTTATTGAAGATTGATTCTCAAGCATATAACACATTAAAACAGATATACACACAGCATAGGTCCAAGTCATTAAGTCATTTCAAACCCTAATTACACACTATTTAGTATTCATTCTCCCATATTGATTATTCCACACAACTTATATTATATCATCTCCAAATCCCATCATTGTTATCGTACCTAAAATGCACGATCTAATTCTCATGCATATACTTTAACAATCTCATCCCGATATGTTAATCACAAAAATATCCAAGACCTAAATTCCACATAACTATCATAACACCTCCCATAAAATTTCCATGATTACCAATTTCGATAGATAACCTCATAAGGTTAAACATTAACAATGTATTCAGAAATCTGCATAACCTCTAAGTCTTATACATTGAATAATGGTATTATCATTACAATATAGTTTGCCCCAAATTATCCATTAAATCATTTAAGGACCCCATATAACAATAATACTTCAAAAAATTTCTCATGCTATTATTATCACATTTTAATCCTCCTAACACATAAAATACCAAAATTTTCTTATTACCCCATAATAACCAAGTTACCCTCAAGCACAAATAAAAACCTTTATTTTATAAAATCTTATACCTTCCACGCATATTATTTTCCAAATCCACTATTAATCATTATACCTCATGAGAAATCTTAATTCCATTTATCAAAACTCATTTAACCCAAATTTCATACCATAATATATATTTCCACAAATATGACATTATCACAACAAAATAATAATGGTACATCTTACCCATTCTTACTTTTCTTTAATAATATAATATCCTTAAGTCCATGTTTCATACTATAAGATATATTTTCACAAATATGACATTATCACAACAAAATAATAATGGTACCTCTTACCCATTCTTACTTTCTTTCAATAACATAATATCCTTAATCCCATATTTCATACCATAAAATATATTTCCACAATATGACATTATTACAACAAAAACCATAACATAATGGTACCTCTCACCCATTCTTACTCCCTATTAACATAATATTTATACCATCACAAAATATCATGACCAACACATGTTACATCATATATCAACAATATCAGGAAAACACATATAACCATATAAGAAAATAACACCAAAAATCCTAAACATCGAATAATATCCTTACCAACTAGGACACTAGACTCTAAACACGTAAATCCTAGACTTCATCTTACGAATCTATTAAAATACCACCTACAAAACATAATAAAATTTATGGTTAGGCTTGAAGAGTTAAATCAAAGGAAAAATCAAGGTAAAGAGGGTAAAAATAAATATATCCATAGTTAAATGGGAGCTTGAGAGGTGTGGGTGTGTAGAGGAATGTGTGGTGGAGCTATGGTAAAATTTTGGTGGTGTTTGGACAAGGTTTGGGGGTGAAAATAAGGGTGCATAGTAAAAAATAGGAAGTTACATGGTTGTGCAGTAGGCGATGTAGCTCTAGTTGAGAGAAAAAATAATGCATGTTCAGGCGGAAAAAGTTGCATGACCGTGCAGCACCAGGTTGAGAGAAAATATCGCGCACGACCAGGCAGTGCAAAGGTCATGGCTGTACAGAAGGAGATTTTAAGTGTTACATAGTTGTGCAGCAGGTGGTGCACAAGCCATGCACTCTATAAAAGTGCAATAGACAGAGGAAAGAAGAAGGGAAAAGAGGTGGTGATTGGCGGCGTTGGCCAGCGACGGTGTTGTGGAAGGTTAGGGTGACCCTAGTGGTTGATCCACTGACCAATGGGTGGCGAGTGGTAGGCGAGGTGGTGCACGGTGGTGGAATGGTTGTGCGTGGGCCAAAAATAGGGAAAGAAGGAGGAAAAAGAGGAAGAAAAGAGAGAAGGAGGAAAGGATAAGGAAAAGGGAGTGCTTGGGTAGAGTTTTAGAAACAAAATGGTATAATGGGGGCAAACCAAAAAGAAGGGAAGAAGAGTGTGTAGTGTATGTATATATATACATGTGCACGTGGGTGGTGTGAATTGGGAAATAATAAAAGAACAGGGGGTGTGCGATGATGATGATGATGGTGATGGTGCAGCTGCAAGGTGATGATGATGATGATGGTTGCAAAGGATGGTGAGGAGTAGGGTAGTAACTGCAGGGTGAGAGTGGTGATGGTTGAATGTATGTGTTACGTAAGGATAAGGGGAATAGGAGGAAGAAGAGTGGTAAGGTGTGTGCATGGGTGTGTAGGTATACAAAGATGGAAGAAGGAGAAAGGTGATTGATGATGGGTGAGGGTGCAGAAAGGTGATGGGTGATGGTGCAAGTGGGGGTGCAAGTTGCAACAATTTCAAACATGTGCAGTTTAAGGTTGACGAAAGGAGGAGAAGAAAGAAGGAAATGAAAAGGAGAAAGAAAAGGAACAAGATAAGGGTTGGGGGATTAGTTTTGGGTGATTTTGGATTAGCCATAAGTAATTAGGATTAGTGGAAATTTTAGCGGGTTTTGATTTTGGTTTATGAATTACGATTTATCCAAGTTAAGGTTTCGTATTTGGTTAAAGTTTTGGGATTAAGGACATGAGTTAGGGCTAAATTTAAGATTTATTGATATTAGAATCAAATTAGGGTATTAATGATACGGGATTAGGCTAAACAAATTTTTGGGGTATTATAGTAGTAACTACTGCAGCTGCTTAGACATCTTTGCTGAAAAGAAAAAGATAAAGTTGGCATCTGAATAGGGAAAATGATAGAATGCAAGAGAGAGAAATATTTTATTATGAATTTACTATCGATTTTGAGGGTCAAAATTGGTATAAAAAACGTCCAATTTTTTTTATTTTATTAATAATTTATATCAATTAATATAAGTAGTAATTTTAGGATATACTTTTTCTTTTAATTTTGATAAATTTGATCTGTTTTTTTAATGTATATAATATATGTGTGTGTGTGTGTACTTTTTTTTATAGTTTTCTCCTTTTCCCATTTCCTAAATTTATAAGAAATGGCGTTTCTGTGTTTCTCCTCATCTCCGTCCCCGTGCAACACTAGCGCCGAATGTTTTCTTATAAAAGCAAAAAGATGACATACAATATGAAGGAAAAAGCATACGAAGAGAGAGATAGCAAAGAGGAGAGCCAGCGACCAAAGACCAAAGGAGAGAGAGAGTAGAAAAGTAGCAGTCTGCTGTAAAGGAAGAGATGCATGGAAAATAAGAAGAAAGGGAGCTAGAGAAGCACACAATGCTGCAGAAAAAGAAAGAGAGAGAGATAGAAGCTAAGAAGGCAGCAAAAGAAAGAGAAAGAAAAAAAGAAAAGAAAAGATAGGTTTCCCACAATTTTAGACGCAGTTGGGAGAGAGAAGTAAAGAGAAAAGAAAACCAAAAATTTTATTTCAAATGAAATTAATCAATTTTTCATCTGAATAAATTGCTGAACTTTCATCCATAATTAATTTCGGTTATTTCTTTCTCTATTCTTGATTTATATTTTTAATATATATTTTTGTGCAATTAATTTGATCATTATTAATGGCTAGTTGTTTATTGTTAGGAAATAAACTAAAACCCTAGATTATGGTTTGAGATATGATATTATTTTTTCTTTATTTCTTCATATTGCTTTTTGGTTCTACTTTAATTGTTGTCGTTTATACATATGATTCTATCAAGTATAATTTATATAGTACATGTCTTGTTTTGGTTTCCTCATAATAACGGTATATAAGATTATATGTTTGCTAGGTGGCCATATAAATATGATAGACTTTATATGTATAAATTACAGATAGTTTAGACAACAATTCATCTAATAATTTTGTGATTACAAATAGAGTAGTAGAACATTTAGATACGCATGGGTCAAATGAGATAAATACAACTAGATATGCTTATTGTACTAGTTTGGGTACTTAGACTGACATCATTCTACTTGTGCTTGATACATTATATATAGTTAAATATAGAAGATGCTTGTTGCTAATATACTACTAGTATTTAATATGATTTAATATTGATGATAATATAAGGTATATAGACTTGATTTTGGCTTACAACTTGGTTAGTTTCGTTCTCATGATTAAATAGCGACTTAAAAATTATCATTATATTTTGACCTAATCTGGTGGTGGAATTCACTTTCCCTATCACATTTATCATATTTGTGATTATCTATAATTTTTATTATTTTATTTATTTTTATTTTTAAAAACCCTCATTATTGTATTTTTCTTATTATTCATTTATTTTATGTGATTTTGAGTTTTTATTGATTAACTTATTTTTGTTATTTGTGAGCTAGTTAAATAGAGGTGAGCCCTCTCAATCTCCGGTATAGAACGATATCCTTATTTACCAATATTACAATTGACTATAAGAGGTTTAAATGGTGTGACGGCTACAACCACACCAATGTTCTCGTACTGCTCATGTTAGTCGGCATATGTTGTTCTTATATATATTTTCCATGATCTTATATGAGAGCATGTCTTTTATGTTTTAGCAGTTATAACAAGCATATGAATCTATGTGTGTATGCTATTGCTACGAGTTCGGTTATTTACTCGGTATGTTATTTTATTGATAATATGCTTGTTTAGATGTCTATGTACAGGTACTTTGACTTGAGTTATGATGTGATTATTGGTTTGGGTTGAGATTTAGAGCTACCTGAGTTTCTTCCCTCGATGAATCATATAATTATTTGTATGTATTTTTGAAATGTAGTTGGTGTATTTAAATTTTAATTTCATATGGTAAATGACCATTTATATTTTTATTATTTGTTGGTTATGATTTTGAAATCCAGATTTATCTCACAGGTTTTTTGCTGATTTATTAGCGGTGATTATATAGGATTTTTTGTTGACTTTATGAGCAAGGATTTTGATTTAGTTTCTATTTTAGCATTTTTTAAAACAAAGTTTTAGCCTTACACCTATCAGGAGATAGATGGTAAACATTTGTCTTATGGTAGGTGTAGTGGTAGCACTCCCCATTTCTTGTATTTACTTCCGAATTATAAAAATTTTAAACGAAACTATTCAAGAGTGAAAATGGGGGTATTAAAACACATATACTAAGTATGTCATATAAGATTTTGACAAAATAATACCTGATGTGAATGTGGGTCAGAAGATCTTCAAGTAGATGAATTGATCTTCTTTACTCTTCAACGATGAATCTTGGATGGATGTATGAAGTACTCGTGTATTCGAATGACACTCAAATACTAACAAGATAGAGACATTGATATTTCACAAATATAATAATCAAATGATTTTTAATGAGAAATCACAAAGAACCACTCACTAAGGATAATCAAGAGAAACTACACATAGTAATTTCCTATGATCAAGCAATATCACTGAAAAAACTCACAATGATATTTCTATTACTCAACTCAACTTTTCTTTACAGTCCTCTCTCTATATACCATACTCTAAGTGTCTACATTATGCTATATATATAGGCATAACCCACGAAAATACCCACTCGGTGTAATTTAGGTTGGGATAATAGGGTAAGTTAATGGTTAATTGTTGATAAATCAAGGTTAGGTTATATTCTAGGGTTAGAGAACTAAGATAAGGTAGAAATATTATTTTCGAAGATTAGGATTATGCTACGATATTAATTACTTGGTATTAGGGTTAGTTAAAATTTCAGGGTATTACATCAACCAATTCACTAACGATTTGTTTGGTTGTGTAAAAATACTTACATATTCTTCAATCTGGAGCCATATCTTCAAGAAAATGTCTTTAACTTTGAAAACACTTCCAAGAACCTCAATAAACATCCTAAAAATGTCCAAGAATCATGTTTAGATGTATAAACACATTTGCACTTGCATCACCCCCTAAAAGAAATTTGACCTCAAATTTGAATCTTCGAATAATAACTCCCAATAAACGAGGACATATATTTAAAGAGGATGTATATCTTTAAACTCCTTGATAATACGTATATAGATGTTTGAAGAATAATCTAAGAACTTGAAAAATGCTGAAAAACCGAATTGACTTTCAAGTTGAAGCTTCGAACATGATGCATATACCATGCAATCTTCATACACTACTCTTGGGTCACTTAGAATCTTCATGGCTTGATCTTCACATGTCTTCACTTTGCATGTTAGACATTCAAATTCATCATCACACGTATTTAAATCCTTCAAAGGCACCATGTACACAACATCACTATATGTACACAAAGTCACCATAGGTTGATATTACACTTATTTTGTTTGCATCAATTCAAACCCTCTCAACATGTAACACACTTCATCTTCTTCATCGTACACATTTTCATACTCCTTATAATCAAACACATCCACACTTTTATTTTTGTATTCTTTCTTCCTTCACCATTACCATAATCCATGGTCTCAACATCCTCTAATGACAAAGTTCTTATATTTGTACTCTTTAGCAAAATGACCATATCCCCTACACTTATAGCATTGCTTGTTATTAAGAACATATTCAACCATCTTATCTTTTCCTTTCTCTTTACATGCAATTAATCTTCTTTCATCTATATACAAACTTGGTGAAACATTGATACGAGAAGAAGAAATGGAAGTTTTTGAAATCACTTTGGATGTCTTGTCTTACTTTTCAAACTTCAATGCCAACTTGATCACATCCTCTAACTAATCATAAGAAGAAACTTCAACCTCATCTCTCAAATTTGCATTTATCCCTCCCAAAAATCTTGCACGTGCTTGCTCCCTTTTTCGATCACGTCACATATGAGGGAAACTCCTACAAACTCTCTTGCATATTCTTTTGCACTTGCATTGTTTTGCTTGAGAGTAATCATCATAATGAAATTATTTTTCTCAAACTCCTTAGGAATGAATTTCCTCTTCACGCGCTTCTTCAATTTTTTCCATGTCTTTATCTTTGATATTCCTCCCCTCTATCCTGATTTCTTCATGTTTTCAAACCAAGTATTTCTTAACTTCAGGATTGCTACTTTTCTTCTCATTTGATCATCATAATCTCTAAAGTCAAAAATAGCATCTAGATTTTGCATCCAGTCTATAAAAATTTCAGCATCCAACTCCCCGTAGAAATTTGGAATATCAACCTTTATATAACTTTCTCCATGCTCTTCATTCTTCAAATATTGGAATAAGACCTCCTTCATGTCGACTTGGATGTGCTGAATTAGAATGCTCCTCAATATACTCTATCCTTTCATTAACTCGCCTAGCTTTACTTTGCAAAGCCCTTCGTATTATGCCTTCATACCTATCACTATTGGCTTGTCTTTGATCTTCCGCGTATTGTACTGTAAATGTAATTGCATCTTGATTATAGTATCTAGAATAGATATGATAACATCGTCATTTGCTATCTTTGATTTCAAACCCAATACTCAATTCTAAAATGCTTTCTTGATGGTATTCAACAAGCTCTTCATAATTTATTGGTTGATTATCAACCAACACTCATGAACATCTTCAACTACATTAATTTTAAATATATAATAAACTTAATAATGGTGAATCTTGATATGTTATTTGGAAATAAAATAAAAAATTTGGAAGAAAAAAAATGAAAATGGATAAAGACTTTCAAACCATCCACCCACAAGAAACAAAAATCCATAAGAAGATACCTCAAATTAGGATTGAGAATACCTTAAAGAAGGATTTGAGATGAGTCGTGATACTACTTTTAACATGAATCTAGGTAGAAAGATATTCAAGCAAACGAACGGATCTTCTTTATTCTTCAACAATGAATCTTGAATGGATGTATGAAGTACTCATGTATTCGAACGTCACTCATATACTAACAAGATAGAGACTTTGATACTTCACAAAGATAGTAATCAAATGATTTTTAATGAGAGCTCACAAAGAATCAATCACTGAATATAATCAAGAGAAAACACACATATTAATTTCCCATGCTCAAGCAATGTGACAAAGAGAAATGAAAAAACTCACAAAGATATTTCTACTACTCAACTCAAATTTTCTTTACAATCCTCTCTCTACATACCATACTCTACATGTCAACATTATGCCATATATATATAGGCATAACCCACAAAAATACCTATCTAATCAACTATATGATACGTTGGGGTTAGGGTTGAGTTATAGAAGCGACACATAAAATCATAACTTTCAACAAAACCCTAGCTTATTACAATTGACTTCTTAGTTGTCGTTACCTACTTTCGATGGTTGTAATTGACTTATTCCAGCTGCTTATTTGTCACTTTTGACTATTCAACCAATCAACCAAATCACCAAGGCTTTGTTTGGTCGTGTAAAAATATCCTACTTGCAAGATTCTTCAATTTAGAGCAATTTCTTCAAGAAAGTGTCTTTAACTTTGAAGACACTTCTAAGAACCCTAAGAAACATCCTAAACATGTTCAAGAATCATATTTAGATGTATAAACACATTTGCACCTGCATCAATACCATACATGAATACACACTTAACATTTTAATATGCTTTTTTACTTGTCATTTTCACATAAAATGATAAAAACGCAGAAACCATGAATATATGCATATAAGATAAAATCATGCTATAGCATAAAATGAAATGTCCCACATGATAATAAAATATATCATAAATTATTATATGCTCATATACACTAAAATTTTAAACAAACAACAACAAATAATTCCTATATCCTAAGAGCAAGCAAAGCTTCTCCAAATGCTAATATTCTAGCAAGCCAAATAAAGTTTTATCTACTCCATTCTTCTACCACATCTTGATCACCTTCAAACAATTAATACAAGAGGTTAGGAATATTCAAATTAAATAGGAAAAAAATAGGGAGGAAGGATATGATGTTGAGGGAGCTAGAAAAATGCGACACACAATCATCCCAGACACCACCTAAAACTCACCACCACAAGCTAAGAAGTAGAGGAAGGAAATGGATTATTGGAGGGGTTTTAGGCCAAGAAAACCTAAGGTAGGTGACAAAAAATAGGACACGAGAGCATAAATAAGCCATAAAAGGCTTTGTTGTAGTAGTCCACATAGCAACAACACTACACATCATGGCATGGAGAGGGAAGTCAGGGTTTGAAGAACATGGTTGGGTGGCTCTTGTAGTATGAAATTTAAGGATTCAAACAAACCAAAAATAAAGAGAAGTAGTTGAGAAATAAATTGGTTAGAAGAGTTGGAAGTAGGTAAATCAATTATCTTGCCCTACGACTAAAACCTAATATAATAGAAGATGGGGAGAGTCAGGGGCTAGAAAAGGGGGGAAAGGTTAGTGACTCCTGAATAATATAGGTAAGCTCATAATTATACATTGTAAGAAATCCAACAAAATAAAAATGAAAGAAAATGAAGGAGTTATAAGTGCTTAAAGTTGGTAAACGAAAAGTTAAAACACTAGCGTTGTTGGTTGAAAACGCGAGGAAAGCAACCAAAATCTATGAAAAAAAATGGATAAGCCAAGATGGAGAAGAAATTTTGGAGGGTAGTTAGGCAAAACAATTTAAACAAGAAACTGAAGGGAATGACATAGTTTCATTATAGGAAAAACTACTTGGTAGGGAGGGAAAATTAGGGTTGTAATGGGGGAAAATTTAGTTTTGTATGGGCAAGATCTCATATGGGTTTGGTAGGGGGTTAAGGGCACAACTGGATTTGATATTTGAAGCCAAAATAGTTCTAAAAGTAACAATTAAAATCTAGCCTAAAGCTTCTTGCTTAACGCTTGAATGAAGAGTTGAAGTGTAGGTTTAACTATAAGTACAAAGACAGTGATGATGATGTACTTCATGGTTAGGTTTTTGGTTAACTAGGGTCAAATATGATGAATCAAAAAATTTGGTCAGTTATAGTTTAGTTAGTATCCAACTAGATGATTAGAAAGTTGTTTAGATTAGATTATTGATTTAAAAAGTGAAGAATGCCTAAAAATAGGCGTTTGCGAAAATAAAACAACGACTGGTCTCTGAAAGTTAAGAAAATATAAAAGGCCTAAAATAATTTTAGAGACACATGTATGTAAAAATACAAGGTATTGGAGTTCATTTGAAGCTTGACAGGTGGAAAACACGCAATAATGACTAAATAAGATAATCTACAGTAACACGTTCTATTGCAAACGCGTGAAACAATTAATAAAGAGTCCTAAAGGGTACGGAACGTGTGAAATAATTTTAAAAAGTCAATTATGTAAAAATATCCAACTACAAAATTTGGTTGGATTTTAAATAAGTTAAAACCAAGAAATTGACAAAAAAATGTCCATCGTGGAAGATGAAATTTTTTGTGACTTTCCCATTTTGGAAGGAATGGGAGACCTTAAAAATATCCAACTTGTCTAAGATTATAAAATTTATAGAATCAAGTATAATTTTTGGATGAGCCAAAATGAATGAGAAACAACTTGGAACAAAAACTTGCATAAATTATGATTTTTTTTCAAATGACTAAAATCTTTTCACAAGCGAATAACTAATTAGCAAAATGCTCAAAAATGATGAAGAGAATATTGAAATGAAAGAATAATCTTGAAAATATTTTTATGAATGAGTTACGAGTTTATAATGAATCAAAACGAGTGAAACACAACATGATTAGAGAAATCATGTAAAATGATGATTTTTTTTTACATATGAATGAAATAAATATCGGAAAACTCATATTCACTATAAATATCTAGAAAAACAATGGCAGAAAATTTTAAAGTGGGTTTTAGTATTATCATTTTAGTATGAATAAGGGAATTTTTTCATTCTCTATATGGCCTAAAAATTTTATGAACTTTTATGTATTTATCATGTATTCTATGAAAAATATGAAAAATTTCATGAGTTAGATTTTAATATGTAAAGAAATATGCTATTTTTAGTATTTTTAGCGTTTAAAGATATTTTTACATGCAATTGATTTTTATTAATTAGGTTTATGAGTTCTAATATGTCAATTATTTGTTGAGGGTGTTTAGAATTTAGGTTTATGATTTTTTTATAAGTGGTTACTGTTTTAATTTGATTTTAGAAGTTTGAAGTGTTTTTAGAACATAAGTGTCATTTTACAAAAGTGGGTTTTTATGGTTAGTAAATGAACGTGACATTAATAATTAAAGTGAAAGGTCACGTGAGTTAAGAGCGACATACTTCATCTGACAATTTTCCTAGTTATAGAGATAACCATAATGACCTTAAATCAACTTTATATTTTTAATTCTACCAGCTTATAGGAGGTATGCATATTTAAGGATTATAAATATAGACCTATGGTTTCCTATGTGAATTCAACCTCTAGAGGATTCGTTAAGTTTATATTAGCGATCCACCGATTATAGAATAGTAGGATCCCTGAACTCAAGCAACTAATTAACTAAAATGTATAATCACCTAAGTATGGGCTTTAATATGATTACATCCTTAAGTCATCATGTATCTCAATTAGACGACATCTTTGGTATCTCTCCTGCCATTAGATTGCTTGTTCCAAGCATGCCTTATTCCTATGACGTGTATGGTTTCCTTAATGGTTTCTATTGGATGTTATATTCCATTGATGCGTTCAGTAACCATATGGTTGTAATGTCTCTTTTGTTATATCCCTTCAATCATGAATATTATATATCACATCCATTCATACTTTAATTTATGTATGCCAAGATCAACATGACGCATGTTATATATTTTGAGTAACTATGCTTATCGGTACATCGTGTATTGACATCGTTTGTGATGTTGCATCCATCCTATTGATTTTAGGGGAGCATACTATGCCATTTGTAGGTTGTTGATTCTCCTCATTATTTTCTTTTTGTTTTTCCTATGGTGAGTAGTTATTGGGGTACTATTATAGAGTGTTATCCGGTTATTTTTTGTTATTATGTTTTGGGAGTTCATATCCTAAATATCTTTTCAATGCATTCTGTCTAATCTTCTCGCCTTTTCTTTTTATAATCTTGTATAGTCAAATCAAGTACTTCCGACACTTAATTTTGGTATGAGTTACTTTTATCCATGCATCTAATATATATTGGGTATAAGAATTGCCTTCTTTTACGATGAACGTGGTATAACACTCATGGGTTATGTGTTTTGGCTTTCACAAATCTTTCTAAAACAACTTTTTTAGCAGTAAAATTTAGGAATATTACAAAAACTCCATCATATTCATACATATCCTAAGCATGATCAAACTCGAACATGACCTAAAGTAAAAGCAATTTAAATAACACCAGGAATATACTCCTAAAATTTGCAATCCATCACACAACCATAACCCATGAAAACAGCCCTAAACCTGAGAACCCTAAAAATGAAAAACAAACACCATAATCAACCCAACCCAACACAACATATAATCATGATATCACCTCAAATTCTATCTACTTTTAGTATGTTGATGTCTACATAGGTCCTAAGCTCCCAACTTATACCAAAATCAACCCCTAAGATCAAAATTCAATGCATAATTGAAAACCTTGAACAAAAACATCAAAAATAGTTAAAATTACTTCTAAAATTAAAAAATTAAAGCACTTACAAAGGTTAAAATGCTTTTCTCTTCCTTGGAATTAGGTTCTAAAAGGAAGTGGGTAGAAATATTTCTCTTTAATTTACAACACTATATTGTTAATTTTAAGGTTCTAAAAACAATACAAATCTAGAAATCAAGAGTTAAGAAGAAAAATCAAGAAAATGAGCAAGAAAAGTGGAAGAACAAAGGGGAGAAAATGGAGGTTATGGCTACTCAAAGGACAAAAATGAGGGTGATAGGACAATGTTAGCACAAAGTTTAGATATTTATTACCTTTTTATTATAATGGGAAGATGTTCAACAAAAATAAATTAGGAAACATGTTGTAGTTCGACGGATCCACGGGTCAAAAACTTCATTTCCTAACTTTATTTATATATATATTAGATAGATAGGAACAAGTTTTAGATAATGATGATATTTTTATTGTAAATAAAGTTGAGTTTTGAGAATTAATTATGCATAAAAATGACAAAAATTATCTACAAAATTTTAAAATAATTAAAACCATTTTAATTAATTTTGAGCTTAAATATGCCAAAATATACGTATTCATAAATTTTTTATGGCTAAAATATTTATTATGAGGTTTACAGCTTGACTAGGGTGTATTGGTGTAAAATAGATGATGAATAATATTTTCTATCAAAAATATTATTTTAATATTTTAAAAAAGCATAGGATACATGGAAAAAATATATTGAATCTAGATATGAAATAATGAGAATGATCTGAAAAAAGTTTGATAGCAAACATTGGCTCACAAGCATTGCATAAGTCAGACCATAAGAAAAAAAAACAAATGGTGAACATACTATTTTAAAAACATAACTTGTGTTTCTAAACTTTTAAATGATGCAAAAATTCATGTAAAATAATATACATTTATTTATAAATAACATAATTATTAATTAAATCGGGCCTTTAGAAACATTAATTTAAGTATATAATTTTTCAAAAGTAAATACTATTAATTTATTTTTAAAATGGGGTATTATAATTTTTTAGATTTTTTTCAATATTAATCAAAGCATATACTATTAATCATGTGCTTATTTTCACCATAATGATACATAAAATTTACCACACATCTAAGTATCTTTCACCATTATTTTTATTTACATTTTAATTATTCCATGATATTTCACCGCGATTATATTAATATTTCACCGCATTTTCGTTGCTATCAAAATCATATCAATACATATATTTTTTTTGTAGAGTTTTAGAAATATTATTACATATTTATATTTATATTTTTTAATAATATAGATTAAAAATAAATTAAAATATTTTTAAAAAAATATTGATGTCGTGCTAACATCACTGGTTGCACAGCATTGCACCATACAACTAGTCTTGTGGATAAGGGTATGATGTAATGAATAATTATTTCATGTGTACCTAATTAGCAACAAAGTGCATAGTAATTAATTAAATGGAGTAGGGACACACATCTATTGAAATCAAATTATAAGTACATTACAATGGGTAGTAAGAACTATGGGAAGAATAATTTGATTATAAAACCATAAAGAACTCTTTAAAAACAATATTTGTTGTTGAGGTAGCTTGTCTTCCCTCAACGTCACGTAAATAAATTTTCAAACCTCTATGACGCGTCAACCTAAAAAATGAATCATGAAATTGACTATGGGTGAAGGAAACATTTATCAAAAGAAGACCAACATGAGATAAATATTGGATTTTGCTATAGCCTTTATTTGTCATCACTGCATATGATATAATCCATGGAAATTGAAGCCTATTGAACTTGAATGGTAGTCTTGATTAATAAGGTGATACCTAAAATTTTGCTATAGACATGCTATGACTATGGTTCTTACCTCCCGGGATCCCTGCATTCAAAACACAATTACAAGAATGGAAAATAATTAGTTATGTGGCATTACACAATCTAATGGAATGATCAATATTTATTAATGACATAATTAGGGTACCGACCTTCAAATGTAACATGTAATTGCGTGTGCCAAAATGACAACTATAATTTACAAAATTAGGTGCATTCATGTCTTGTAATTAGATTGGCAAGAAGTGTCTGAACTTAATTATGTCTTCTGTTTTAAATTATTGATGGATAATACATGATCATTTACTTTGTCAAAAATATCCAAAGTATGTACCACTTTACTTCTTCCTTGTAAGTAAGTTTGATGATTGGTAATACGTTAAAGGAAGGATACACACTTTGGATAACAAGTTGAACTACGTCTTCTTAAGTGCTAATCAAGAGATCATCTAGAATGCTAACTGTTACGTAACCATCACTTTCACACATAATATTACTATCACTAGTGTTTGCAATCCATGAAAAAATATTTTCTAAATCAAGATATTATTCATTTAAATCAACACATCAAAGTTAAAAAAAATTATTAGGTCATACGACCCTACAATTCCTCCGTATATGAGAAGAATTTTATCTTCATATTTACAATATATTGTCTATTGAGCCCATAGCAAAATTTGTAAAAAAGTCTCCATCAATAACAATTGTTCTCCTACTATATTTGGTCAAACATCATCAAAAATTGTAATATATCTCGCACTATTTTGTTAAGAGCTTAAAAAAAATTAGCAGAAAAGCATCATAGCTATGTTAAACAAGCCAAGTCATTAATTGAATAAAGTTAAACAAACTGATTTGGCTCATTTACATTAAAATAGCTAAGTTGAATAGCTTTCCAACCTTTTTGAGCTAAACTCGAGTTGGGCTAAGTTGGCTCATATTGAACTCAACAAAATTAAATGAGCCGAGCTCGGACCATGGGATGTCTGACTTGGCTCAATTTGACTCGCTAACAACCATAGTCATCACATGAGGCCTCAAAATTTTGGGTATCAAATGCTATGGATTGAAAAACAGCAAAGGATGAAATTTTAATTAGTATCCAGATCGGTCACATGTTTTATATTTGAATGCACCTACATGAGATCGAGTCTCGCAATTCTCCTTCCTAATTAGATGAAGATTTGTGTTTGCCTTTCTATATTATTTCTCTATCTCCAAAAGCATTATTTTCATCTTATTTTTTTAAATATTGAAATTTTGGTAGGAAACAAAATGAAAGCTCTTCTTTAGATGATGGTGTCATCGGCCATTGGATTTGGAGGGCATCAATTTTTATTTTTTATTTTTTTGCAATTACTACTCTTTTTGCATCTAGAAACACATATATCCAATACCTTACCTTGCCAGCATCAACCTGGGTCATAATAAAACTTACTATTGAGGAATTGTTAGTATTTGTTTAAAATACTATAATTCATGAAACAAACCCAACTAGGAAGACCATATCCAATCCTGCAACATGGGGAGGATAATACTTGCTCATACCAACTCAAAAGTACTTTTTGAATTAGAAATGGATACTTCAATGATTTAGGGGCAAAAAACTAAGCCTTGTAATTTTATGTCTTTAAAAAAAAATTGAGTTACATTTGGACCTCGGACACATATATTATAAAAGTTTTTGTTCGGGAAAACCATGGACAATGGGGATGGAGAAGAGTCACAAAGAAAGAAAATGGGAAGGTTCACCTTAGTTATGTAGGAGGTTAGGAACCATGCTCCATTATAAATAGAAGAGAATCATACTTAATATGACGTGAGAGTTTGAAGTTAAAGAACGATAAGAAGCGTTGCTCCATTAAAATGAGTGATATATATATATATATATATATATATAGAGAGAGAGAGAGAGAGAGAGAGAGAGAGAGAGAGAGAGAGAGGGAGGGAGGGAGGGAGGGAGGGAGAGAGAGTTCAACAAAAATGAATGAGAGATAACCCTATCTAGTTTTTAATTGCACCTAAGGAAAAAAGACAACGATGGGCCATAACTAGGTTATAAGCTCAATTTACGGCTCAACCCAACAAGTAGGGGGTGTTTTAAAAGGTAAACCACCCAAATTCATTTAGATCTAGAGAGGTATTGGATCTTACCTTTTTAAGCCTGTTGGATGAGAGGACAAGGCTAATGCTGTCAAACCCATCCTAATATCATTAGTGTTTTGGAACATTTATCGTCATCAACTATTACACCCCCTGATAAAAATATTAATTATCATAATTTAATTACAAGAGAAACAAATTGAGTTAGTTATTAGACCTACCCATATACGGTACAATAATCCATAGTCTAATACCTAGAGAATAATATAATAAACAACCAATCTAATAAACTACGGAGCCCATCTTCATACTTAACACGTCACATCCCTTTATCTAATTGTAAATCCTCTTTGGCCCTAAAGATGTAAAATAACATATTGTTAGGTTGAGTAAATGGTAAAACAAAATCATTAAAGTAAGGTCAACATCAAGTGTTTCTCCTTCACTTTTCACATATCTTGTTGCTTTGATCTTAAAGGGAATCATAAAATCTTTTTCTTTTGGAAAATATTTATGATTCAATTTAATTCCATCTTCACTTCCAATGAAGGTGTTTTTGGGCTCGTGGCCTCAATTTTTTCTTAAATCTTATGATTTCATTATTCTATTTTCTATGTTTTTACTATTGCATTGCACAAGTCTCAAAAATTCAATATAAACTTCTGAATGTATATTTGATCTAACAATGTAATTGAAGCAATAATAGTATTGTTTATATGTTATGGTTCCATTGTGGCATAGTTTTGGGGTTATTAACATCATTATTATAATATATTATATTTGTGAAATATGAAAATAAAATTTGCTATATGACTTGATTGATATATATATACTTCTTGCCTTACTTATTGTATATTAGTCATTATAATTTTTTTTTCTCACTAATGGATTTATTGCCCAAGGTTTTAAGAGTCTTAGGACTTGTTTGGTATGGGAGTAATAGGGGTGGAAAAATTTCTCCTCTATTTTACATATTTTATATTATGTATTTAATAATAATAAATATATTTTAATAAAATACCCATTTTAGATTAAATTAATATCTAAAATTGGTATTTATTAGAATAAAAATATTTAATTTTAAATAGATTATATAAGATATATAAAATATGGAGGTAATTTTTCCACCCCTATTATTCCCATACCAAACGAGCACTTACGGTTAGTACGTGGCTCTTCTATCCAAATCATCCCAAATCTAATATGTAACATGCTTATATACATTATTGAAGTGTTAGCTATTTTAGTTAATAATGATATATGGACTTTTACAGGACAAAATACAAAGATTATTAAGTTCAGTTGGAATGTATACCATTTATTTATCACAAAAGGCCTCTAATGCGTTAGGACCAACCCTAAGAAATTAATGGCACCGAAATTTGTACAATATATTGTGTCCTTAGTTATTTTGTAGTGGGATTCGAAAAACTAATGTAAATTGTATAGTTGAATCCACTTGTAAGAATGCAATTGAGTGGTGTAATATGGATTCAAGGATCCTTAAGAGGCTTCACTTTATATATATATATATAAAATAATTAGTAGGGATATCAGAAAAAATAAGACAAAACCTAGAAATCATGTATAAAGAGAGGAAGGCCGATAATGTGGTATATAATTTGTAGCATGACGTCTAGAAAGGTCAAAGGCTTTCATCAATGTGATTGTGTGCACTCCTTGTGTGAAGTTGGGGCAAATGATTAGTAATGTCTCCTATGTCTTTCATTTAAGGTGGAGGAGGGTTTCATAATGATGTTGGAATGCTTCTCATGATGATGTTTGTATGTACAGTCTATATCAAGAAAAAATATAGAGAAGATGGTAAGATGTAAATGAAGTTGAGACTATAAAAATATTCAAATATATAAGTGATTAAAATGTAGGAGATTTAGAAGAGTTGAAGTTTTGATTTCCAAAATTTGAGGAATGAAAGAGGTAGAGAGAGATAGAAGCTAGTGATACTTTTTTCATATAAAAAATAAAAATGATTTTATTTGTAAATATTTATATAAAAATGAAGTAATTTTTTTCAAAAGTCAAAATTTATTTTCCACTTTTATCCTATTTTATCATCTATATATTAAATATTTCGTTGCTTTTAAAAAAATATGTGTAAGTAAAATTTTAAGGTCAATTTTATTAGTTCTTAGAATTATATAAATTCTTAAAATCATTGGTTTTAATATAGCAGGAGTATATAGAATAGAAATAAAGTGAAAATACAAGACAAATAGATATAAAATGATGAATAGAGTGAATAAAATGTTAGCAATGAACATCTAATTGAGAGAAAGGAACTAACACTAGAGGATAGAAAGAGAATGAATAGAACGAAGGAAATGTGTAGAAGTTTGTAGATAACTTATATCCATATTAAACTTTTGCTTACACATATGTCTCAATCATATAAAAAGTACTATATCTATCACTTTAACCTTTATATGAAAATTTTAGAGCAAGTAAAACTTAAAATCTTTTGAAGAGGGTGATAAATATGGCATTATATGATAAAATAATATTTGATGAAGGACTATGTGATAAATTACACAATCCTTAAAGACATATCCAGATGTTTTAAACGTTGAGGCATAACAAAGTTGAAAAATCGTCCCACAAGTAACAAGTGATTTTTTGGTAAAATAAAATAAACTGTACTATTTTTATTGGTTACTATTTAGGTAAGCATCTTCTTATTTGTTATGTTTTGTAATGGAAATTTAAAGTATACGGTCACAAATAGTGAACTAACTATTCGATGAGAAGAATTCATAATTACTTACACTCACTTTTATATTGGTTCACCTAGTAATAAATGAACGTGAACACATATAGTTTTATGGATGGAATAATTATTCAATAGGAAGAATTCATAAATACATGCCCTCATTTTTATGCTAGTTCACCTAATAACAAAGGAATATGGGCTTATATTGTTTTATGGATGTGTCGGACAACCCATTTTAATTATTAGTTTTACATAATATAATATACATTTTTACTAGTACTTTTTTTATTTCAAACTAAAACTATAAAATAAACTATAATTAATTAATTAATATTAAGGTACATGTGAAAAAAAAACTATTTTACCATATATGTCATACTTACCTTAGACACACAAACTATGGAGTGATAAAATTGAAAAAAAAAGATGACTAATATACGTTAATATAAATATACTTAAAAACATAATAATTGATTAATAAAATAAATAATGGAAGTATATAATAGAGAATGTAACTATAATACCTCAAATTTTAGCTAAATATAATCTTGAGTAATGAATATCATAACCTAATTATAATACACAAAAATTTTATATATTTTTTGTATCTGAACCTAATCTCTATCTTGGTTATCAACATTTATTTTCAACCCTAATCTAATTAAATTACCCTAATATCCTAACATAAATTATTTTAACCTAAATCTAATTCTAATCCTCTCTCATTTTTCCTTTTTTTTCATATCCTCTCTCTTTTCTTTTCCCTATTGGCCGACCTTACTTCTTCTTTCTCTCCCACCTCTCATTTCTCTTACCAGACATGCCTCTGCCCCTACCCTGCCTCCATCACCTACACCTTACCCCATCAACACACCATCACCCATAACCTGCATTGATGGGATTCGTTGAAAAATTCTGCCTGATTGTGCCTCAACTATCTCCTTCACTCTCCACTTGTGCATACGCGCGCGTGTGTGTATATAACACATTTAATGATTGAGAGAACCTCCTCCCTCCCTCTAATTCTATATAAAAACATTTGTACCACCAACCCAAGCCATTCCTTCTCCTCCCTGTCAACAAACATTCCATAAAAACCACAACCAACAGCTTTTGTCGCACCTCCCCCTCCCCCTTTTGCTTAGGCAACTCCAACATAAGCCTCCCTTTTATACACCATTTACCACTTTTGGCATCCTTCACTGATCCTTCACCTCTACCACCAGCGAGCTCCACCAAACCACACCTCTCACCTCTGGCCATTTCCACTATAGCCCAACCACCTTCTTCGATCTCCTTTACTGCTCTAAACTCCTTATCAATGGCACAAACGGCCATTTGTCTCTAATTTCTCTTCACACCAACCACCAAAGCAACACTCCTCCACTCACCCAAAACCAATTTAACATCTTCAAAATTTACAGTTAAAATTTTTTCGTTTGTTATAGAAAAACATGCACTAAAATGGGGGGCTACCACCGTGATTATTATAAGATTAACCCTTGACCAGTCTCATACTAACCACAAGGCTAAATGTATAAAGATCATTAACAATGATGATTAAAAATCATAATAATTTGACATTAATAAATAAAACCAGAGTATGCAAACATTAAGATTAATACATAATTGAAATGAAGAACAAAATAACGGCCCACTATGGGGGAATAAAAACGGTAGAAATAACAAAAAATAACAACTCCTGAGAACACCTTATTTGGCCCCACTCTAGTTACATTGGGTCATCACTTTTCCCCAACCAATTCATCATATGCATCAAAGTTAACAAGGGCATTATCTCCTACCTACACAGACTTATAAGGGGTCATTACTCGTAGGAATAAGCAACACCCATGATAGGGGTGATTAGTATGCTATATATTGAGTAAGGTAGCTATATAGCTAAGACAAGGCATATCAAATAAAAGACAGATAATGCAATAAGTAAGGTAATTGGATTAATCACCAATATCTAAATTTAAACCATTAATTATGTCATTACACATCTCTCGAATTATATCCATGTGAGTATGGGAACCCCACTATTATGGTCGGTGGAACAGAAATAACTACTCTAGGGTAGAACACACCTAGCCACTATTATAGCCAGTGGAACGGTCTTTAGAGTAAAACACTCCTGGACACCATGATAGCTGGTGGAATGGAAATCATCCTAAACCTAGCCCTGACTCATGTGGTGTTCCACTATAAGTGATTAGTGTCTTTTTCATTATTTATTACCACTATAAGTAATTAGTGTCTTTTTCATGATTTATTATCATCTAATGTTTGATTTATTGAGCTCAAAACCCCTACTATTATATCCAATAGAATGGAAATACTACTTTATGGCAGAACACACCTGCCCATTATTATTGTTGGCGGAACGGTCTCCAGGGAAAGAATGCTCCTGGTCACTATTATTATTGATGAAATAGAAATCATCCTAAACCTAGGTCCGACTCAATAATCTTCTACTTTGAGCAATGAGTGTTTTATTCATGTCTTATTCCACAAGTAACCCCGTCAACTAAACATGCACGCCTCCAACGGACTTTTCCAACTCTTTGTCGCTCTTCCACCCTAGGCTTCATGAATAACCCTATCCTATAACTTGGGACCTCTACACTACCCAAGACTCAATGCCCCCTTCCCACCTTCTACCCTACTCATCATAAAGTCAAAAACCCCACACATGTGGGTCAATGCCCACTTTCCCATTTCTCCACATAGGCTCACCACCGCCCACTAACCTTAATGTGGCCTAAGTGTCCCTAGAGTCTCCTTATCCTTCATATCCCACACATCCCCTTGATTCTAACACCATCACTCCACTCAACCCACTACAAATATCACAATCTAGCTCTCCAACTTCCCAATGTGATAATGAACCCTAGCTGGTCACCCCAAAAACCCCAATACACCTCTTTTCTTTTACATCTTCCCCTCATACACAAACTTCAACCTCCTTTTAACTTGGCTCACACCCTTCATGTGACACACTCTTAATCACAGCCCAAAATCCAACCAACCTCTTTAACCTCTCTCACAAAACCACTATTCTTAAGATTCCCCCCCTAAAACCCTAATTAGGCTCCCATGCATACTTCTATCAGCCCATGTGCTGATTTTTCCCCCAAGCACTCTAAACACTCAAATTACACTTTCCTCCCCATGGTTAACTCTCAAGCTAACTTTTACCACATAATATTTTCTCCCATGCAAAGACTATACGCCCTATACAATACTCATACTTTCCATGCAACGTTTTACCCTAACCACTCATTTGATTACTTTCTTCCTTTATTTTCTCATCCATATGTCATAATGCACTTATGATTTCCCCCCACTTCTCCTTAATCACTCCACTCTCTTTGTCTCTTTTAATTCCCACAACCACTCAAACCCACCTAAGGCCTCTAAGCATGCATGTTATACCATAACAACCACATATAAGAGTATATCATCCAAAGCAAGTCAAATCACACATTTTATACATAATATAAATCATACTTAACATACCTTAGCTCCTTGCAAGCCAAGCTGTACTACAAACATATTTAATTCACATTCACATATAAGTACACATCACATACCATTACACCCATAAGTACATAATTCATAACAAAACCTAAAGCCTTAACTGTATCCTTACCTAATAAGACTCCGGACTTGGATCACGAATCCTACGCCTCATCACGGGAAGGGTTTTGCTCACAATCCATAAAAATAACATACTATTCATTTAACCTTTTTCCTACTCCTTTTTCCTTTTTATTTGTTGGATTCATTAAATATTAGTGATAATAATAACAATAATGATAATTTTAATAAACTAGGTTGATAGGAGGGATAAGGGTACAACTAGAAGGAACATCAGATAAGGGGGCAACGGCAATGGCGATGCATGGAGGTGATGGTGGTGTTGATGTAAAAGAAGGGTTTTGGGGTTGGAAAATAGGAGGGTTGTTAGGGTTTGTTAGGTGGTAGGGTTTCTTGGGTCAGAGGGGGTTGTGGTGGTGTTGGTGGCACCCCATGGCGGTGGTGCAAATGGCAGTAGTGGCGACGACATAGAGGAAAGAAAAGAAAACGAGGAGAAAGGAAGGGAAAGAAAGGTAAAGTGGTGGTGTGGTAAGGTAGGGGAAGGTTTTATTGGTAAGAATGGTGGCAGAGAGGGTGGTGGTTGCTACAGTGGTGGCAGAGTAGGGCGTTAAAGGCAATAGTGGGGGTGCAAAAGGACAGCTCGAGTTGCCTGCTTTGCATGGGTGGGGAGAGAAGAGGAAGGGGAGTTAGGGGTAGGGGAGTGTTTTGTTAGGTGGAAGGTGATGTAGGGAAGAGGAAGGGAGGGTGTGGAAATGGTGGAACGACGCGATGACGGTGATAACAACAGCTAAAGTGGTTGCGTGAGTAAAACTAGGGGGTTTGATCAGCAAAAAAAAGAGAGAAATGAGAGAGCATGGGGTATTTATAGGGGTAATGGTTGGGAGAAGTGGACAAAGGAGGGAAGAAGATAATGGGATGGGTGGTTGGCTACTATTCGGCGTGTAGGTCGGATCAATAGGTCGATAGGGAAGACAGGGCTAGGTTTTACGAGGGGTGCAAGGGGTAGGCAGGGGAGCTAGGGGTTGCTGGATAGAGGGGGGCATATAGGGTAGTGCCAACTGCATGCCCTGCAGGTCCAAATTATGAAAGAAGGAGAAGAGAGAGAGAGAGAGAGGGTGGAGCTACAAAACAGCCATGGCCAACAACTCCGATTAGTGGAAATGTTGAAGATATGGGTAGAAGGGGAAGAAGGGGGAAAAGGGAAATGAGGGGGAGTTGGGTGCACTGGGAAGAAAGAAAGAAAAAGAAGGAGTGGGCTAGGGGAGGGAGAGGAAGGAAAGAAGAGGGAATGGAGATTGGGTCGGTGCTGGGCGTAGCCCAGTCGGCCAAAGGAGGAGGAACAGAGTAAAAAAAGAAAAGGAATAAATAGAGAAAGAAAAAAGGAAGAAAAATGGGAGAAAAAAGAAAAAAACAAAAAAAAAACAAAAATTGGGGTTGTTAGGGTGGTTTGGGATTTTTTTTAAATTTTATGAATAATAAAAAATAGTAATAATAATAAAATAATTTTTTACTAATTTAGAAAATATTATTATAATTTACATATGATTTGTTTTAGTTTAGCAAATAATTATAGCCTCCACTAATTAGATCCCTCAATTATTTTTCTTCTTTTATGGCCATATTTATTGTTATTATTATTATTATTATTATATTATTATTTTATTAGTATGGCATATATAATTAAACCTTATCAAATAATCATTATTTTATTTTTAAATTCTAAAATTAAGTTTATGGAGGTATTACAACCGATCCAGCCTACGCCACTCCTTCGGTCACTTCCATTGTTACTCCTCCCTAACATTCAGGATCCGTCATCGTTCCCCTACCACTTGTAATGACATCGTGTGTCATTGCCACCCCTTTGGCTTCAACACTTCTTACCATTCCTCTCTTCCTTGTTACATAAAATTTTACCGACCAAACCTTCATGCCTTATTTCAATTTTGCTCCTATCCCTTCACTCTTTCTTACCTTAATTTTTCATTAATCAAATCATTAAATTATAATGGTGTTTTATTATTGCCTCTTAGGTGTTTTTTATAGATTTTGAAGGAGGTGGGATAAGATATGTGTTTAGAGACCGGTTGTAATACCCTAAAAATTTGCTTCGCCCAAACCCGATTCAGGACGATAGAGCTGAGGGTTTTCCGATTCATGAGGATGGTAGCATTTGCTACTAAGGTCGTTAGTGTGTACCTTAGAGTTGCACTGATCTAAAGCATTGGATTTTGGAGGAAGGTCATTTTACTCCATATTCCGTCCACCTAGGAGGGGATAAGTTGTATAAGGACCTCAAGAGGATCTACTAGTGGCCTCGTATGAAGTGAGAGGTAGCGGAGTTCATATTAAGGTGTTTGACTTGCTAGAAGGTCAAGATTAAGTATCGGAGACCTACAGGGTTAGTCCAACCTATAGATGCTTCCAGGTGAAAGTGGGACTCCATCTTGATTGATTTTGTGAGTGGGTTACCAAGGATTCGTAGTGGTTGTGATATGATTTGGTTATCATTGACAGATTGACTAAGTCTATAGTATTTGTGCCAATGAAGTTGACTTGGAGTATGGATCAGCTAGCATATGCATATTTGAGGTTTGTGGTGAGTAGGCATGGTACCCCCACCAACATAGTCTCCGATTGTGATTCGAGATTTTTTTTCGCACTTCTAGGGGAAGTTGCAGGAGGCTATGGGCACGAGATTGAAGATGAGTACCGTCTTTCATCCAGCTATGGATGGACAGACTATGAGGACTATTCAGACTCTAGAGAATATGCTTCGTGCTTGTGTTCTGGATTTTTGAGGTAGTTGGGAAGATCGTCTGCATTTGGTTAAGTTTTTGTATAACAATAGTTATCATGCTAGTATGGGGATGTCACCTTTTGAGGCATTATATGGACGTAAATGTAGAACGCCCTTGTGTTGGAGCGACATCAGTAAGACCATTGTACTTGGACCAGAGTTAATTGAGGAGAATACTAAGCTGGTTTAGTTGATTCAGGATAGGATGAGAGCAGCGCAGAGTCATCAGAAGAGCTACGCATATTAGAGACGTCGTAGTGATGGTTTTGAGTTGAGGGATAGAGTTCTGTTGAGGGTTTCACCTACTAAGGGAGTGCAGATATTTGGTCAAAAGGGTAATTTGAGCCCATGGTATATTGGCCCATATGATATTTTTGATAGGATTGGCGATGTTGCATACCGTCTAGTGCTTCCACCGGAGTTGGCTCGAGTTCACAACGTATTCTATATTTCTCAGCTAAGGAAGTACATCCCAGACCCATCGCATGTGATCAGACTAGATGAGATTGAGTTTAACGATTCAATGTCCTATAAGGAGAGGCCTTTGAGGATTCTCGATACCAAGATTCAACGCACTCGAACGAGCTCATTTCCGCTTATGAATATTCTTTGGAGTCGTCATTGCTAGGGATGGAAATGGGGTGGATCGGGGATGGGGACCCCATCCCCGAACCCGACCCGATCCCCATATTTTTTTATTGGGAATTCCCCAACCCGATCCCCGAGGAAATCAAATCCCCATATCCGACCCGATCCCCGATCTATTTTTCATCCCCGATTTATTCTCCGTTCTTAAAACCCGACCCAATGCCCGAAACCCAACTTTATACCCAATCCCCGATCCTCAAACTATTTTTTTATATTTTATTTTAAATTTATATTCTAGAAAAAAATTATATATATAATTATATAAATATATATATATAAAGTTTGGGGCGGGTTCGGGGATGGGGACCCCAAACCCGTCCCCACCCTATCCCTGAATTCTCTCCCCGAACCCGAACTCGAACGGGGAATCCTCGATGGAGCCCCGAACCCGCGGAAAAAAATGCCATCCCTAGTCATTTTTACACCCCAAAATTTACTACTTTTTTTAAAGTGAAATAATTTAAAATTTAAAAACCTGTGAATTATGGGGATGTTACCACCACAGGTTCTCTCGACCGTTTCAGTACCTAGTGCTAAGGGTAAGAAAAGATTAATATTAAACTTAAATCAAGAGTTCATGAAAGAACTAGGAAGATCATAACACCAAAGATCGGAGTACATGTAAGGAATTGTAATTCATATCCAAAAGAGAAATAAGCTTACAATTGATAAAAATGTTCATTTAAAATACGCAATACCAGTAATAAATCATAAGAGGATAAGTCTGATACAAAAGAAATAGCAGGAGAAGATAAAATAATAAGAAGAGTGAATTTGGCCACACTACTCTCGAACTTGGAGCCAAAAATACTCAACACACAGCTCCGCCTGATGTCTCGCCCACCTGCACAAAGTTAGAAGGGCCTACTGCTCGTGGGAATGAGAAGCACCCATGAAAAGGGTGATCAGTACACTACATACTGAGCAAGGTGCTCGTGCACTAAGGCCAACACATAAAATCACATAAATAATGCAGAAGAAATAAAGAAGCATATAGTCCAACATGATAACGTAATATCGAACAATCATTCGGGTAGATACATAAAGGTCCATTTATAGTTCGGATTAATTATTTAATTAATCTCTAATTAGAAGTCATTTCATAGCATCCTTTTTATCAAATCCATGCGAGTACGGGAATCCCACTATTATAGCCGGTAGACCAGATACATACATAGCACATAACTCCTCACCACTATTATAGCCGATGGACCGGAAAACACAGGGCATAAAGCTCTTGACTACTAATATAGCTGGTGGACCGAAAACACACAGGGCATAAAAGCTCCTAACCACTATTATTCATCGGTGGACTGGTCTGGCCCCTACTCTCATAGTGTTCCACTATAAGTACTTAGTGTCTTTCCCATGTCTTAGTACAAATATGTTCTGTTTTATTGAGCACGGAATCCCCCACTATTATAGTTGGTGGACCAAAAATGCACAGGTACAAAGACAGGCCACTATTATTATCGGTGGACCGATCATATATAGAACATCATGCCCTAACCACTATTATTCGCCGATGGATCGGTCTGGGCCCGTCTCAACAATCTTCCACTTAAAATGATTAATGTATTACGGTGTTTTATTCAAAGCTTTATCCTAGACATGCATGAATCACTCCCTTTACACTTATCCTCCAATCAACCCGTATCATATCATGAGAACCCTACACCTCCTATCTTGCTTAACAACCCTTCCTCTATACTTCAAACTCACACTAGAATTCCAACACCAAAATATGTGGGTCAAGGCCCACTACTACACACCTCCAAGTCCACTTATTTCCTTATTTTAGGGGTTTTCCCTAGAAACCCTAATTTAGGCTTCAGTAACCCATCTTACTCCACTTCACACAACCCAAATCATTTTAACACTCCACATACCACAACTCATAAATTCCATCCTCATAATTACACTTTAATCACCAAATACACATGATACCACGAAAATCCTAAGCAGCCACACCAAACCCTAATTGTCCACACAAACCCTAGCTTAGTCTCCTACATACCCTTATATTGCTCCACGTACTATTTTCATCCAAAGTGTTCAAACACCCAAACAATGCTTACATTACCTTCCTCACATTCCAGATCAACTTTTCATATGTAAATTTCATGCCCATACAAATGTTACACATCCCATGCAACCATTCGAATTTTTCATGCAAACCCTAAGCTCCCACGTGAAACCCTAGATTCAACCATGCAAACCCTAGATCCATCAATATAAAATCATAAATTCTTTCATGCAAAACCCAAGATTCCTTCATAAAAAACCCTAAATTTAATCCACACAAAACCCAAGGTTTCTCCATACAAAACCCTAAATTCAATCCATACAAGCCATAGATTAGATTCTCCTATGTTACACCATAGATTAGATTCTCTCATATTACACCATAGATTAGGTTCTCTTGTACAAAACCATAGATTAGGTTATCTCATACAAAACCATAGATTAGGTTCTCCCATACAAAATCATAAATTAGGTTCTCCCATACAAAATTATAAATTAGATTCTCCCATACAAAACCATAGATTAGATTCTTCCACACGAAACCCTAAATTCCCCATTTTATTCCTCGACTTATGGATCATTAAAATACTTGGATCAACTCACATCCCCTGGTCAACTTATTCCCATTTTGTCAACTTACTTCCCTTGGTCAACCTCTTTCCCTTTTGGTTAACTTACTCCCCTTGGTCAACTTCTTTTCTCATTCTCCTTTTTCATCCTTTCCCCCACACAAACAACATTAACACCCCCTCACATGTATGTCTTATAGTGTCACAACACATTATATCACATACCACAATAATTCATCACATACACATAGTACACATGCCATGTAAATACACAAAAATATACTTCAACTCCACGTCATACCACATACAAAATAATTATAATGATAAACATAGCATACATAGCATACGAAGCATATAATGCACATAAACACGCATAAGGCCTTAGTAACACCCTTACCTAAAATGATACCAGCCTTGGAGCATGCTCCTACACCTCCTTAGGGCTTTGACTGGTTTCACCTATATGAGGAAAAAGCTAAAATTAGATATCCTCCTACCAAAAATACTATTAAATACTAACTTATTCTAATACTAGGTTTTTAATAAAATAATAACATATTAATAATAATGACATTAACTAATTACTAACTTGCTAAAGATATAAGAAATAATAGTTATATTATAAAAGTTGATAATATAAATTAAAGACTTTACCCTAATAATAATAACAATAATGATACCAAAATAATAATAGCAAAGATATTAAAAATAATATCAATGTTAATATTAACAAGAATAATAAAAATAGTAACAATAATAATAAAAAGGGCATTACTCAAAAACATAGTGAAATAAGGGCTTCGGCCTTTTTACCAAAATAGTAATAATGATAATAAAAATAATATAAAATAATAATAATAATAATAGAAATAATGTAAATGATAAAAACTATAATAATATTGAAAAATAATAATAATCATAACGGTAATACTAATACTAAAAATACTAATAATAATATTAATATGATTCAAAATGGATGGTGAGATAAGGGCTTCAACCCTTCACCAAAATAATACTAATAACAAAATTTAGTAATAATAATAATAATAATGAAATAATAATGATAAAAACCATAATAATATTACAAAAATAATAATAATTATAATGGTAATAATAATAATGATACTAATAGAAGATAAAATGAAGTAGGGTTTTGACCCTACATTGAATAATAATAAACTTAATAAATAATAATAATAAAAATAATAAATAAAATAAAAACTCATAATAATACTAATAATATTAATAATACTAATACTAATAATCTACTTAGCCAAATAGGGTCAGCCCTAATAAGAAAAAATAAGACTAATAATATTGAACTTAATAATAATAATAATATTCAAATAATAGGCTAAAATTGAAATAAATCAAAATAAACTTAATTAAATAGGGAAAAAGGGTTGAGAGGGTTTAGGGTTCAACCATAGGCTGGTGGTGACAGGCAGCACCGGCAGTAGAGCACGGCGGCGGCGTTGGCCGGAAAAAGAGAAGAAAAGGGGAAGAGTTGAATGCTAGGAAAAAGATAGGGAGAATGAAGATGGGGGTTGGGGTGTGTAGAGTTGCCCAGGGGGAGAGGAGTTGAATGAGGGTGGTGGCGCACGACGGTGGCGGCAGCCAAATAGGGAAGAAGAAGAGAAAGAGAGGAGGAGAGGGAGGAAGGGGAAAAGAAGGGTAGGGAAAGGCAGATGAGGGTCTATAGAACACGTTGGGAGGTGAAAGGAGCGGCGACAACAGAGGAAGTGGTGGCTAAGGGTGGTGGAGGTGGAAGAGAGGGTTGTTTGGGAAGTAATCTTTGCATAGCCGAGATGGCTTGTGTAGGAAAAATTGAGCGATGTGGGAGGTTTAGTTGGGTAGAGGACAATGCATGGAAGGCTTAGGTAGGGTAGAGTGGGCGACGGCGTTGCCCGATGGTGGAGAAAATAGCATTTGAAATGGTGGCGGTGCATGAGGGGAGAATGTTTGGGTTTTGAATAGAGGTTCAATCCTAGACTGGGGATGGGGTATTTATAGGGTTTAAATGAGAGGTTAAGGTCTGTGGGATGACGAGGGAGTAGGATAAGTAGGGTTAGGGTTTGTCGGCGGCGTTTGGCTGGCAAAAATCTAGGTCGAACATGGAAGGGTTAGTTGGGTAAAAGAATGATCATGTGCGAAAAGGAAGGGAGATGGGGCAGGTCAAGTTATTCTGTGAGTTAGGGGGAGAGAAAGAGGAGCAACGATCGGTCAAAGGAGTGTGACCAGTGGCAAAAAACCAGGGCATGGGCGGCGTTGTTGCAGGTCATCAACAACGGGGGAGGAGGAAGGAAGAAGAATAAAGAAAGATGGGGGCGGACTGGTAGTTCGGGGAAGAAAAGAAAGAAAGAAAAGAAGAGGGAGACCAGTCGGGCGACGGGCTAACATTTTTAAATCGGACGATGCGTTTTGAGAGAAAAAGGATAAAGGTGACGCAGAAAAGGGATGGGAAGGGGGTTGGTCGCGCGGGTTCGGCCACGCCAAAGGAAAGGAAGAAGGGAAAGGACTGGGCCGTGGGCTGGCCCAGGTCGGGGAGGAGAGGAAGAAAAGAAAGAAAAAGAAAGGAAAAAGGAAGAAAGAAAAGAAAAAAAGGAAAAGGAAAAGAGAAAAATATGTAGGTTAGGGCCAATTAAATTAATTTGAATATTTGGGATATTTAAAAATAATAAAATTTAAATAAAATAATATTTAAATTCCTTTTTATGCTTATTTAGGGTTTTTGAAAGGTTTTCCATAAATTCCATTTTGATTAGCAAATCACTCTAATTTTATTCAATTAAATTATTTATAAAATTCATATTAATTTGGAACTATTTTATCCTTCTTATTTTAAATAAAATAATTTACTTAATTAATTTTCAAAATAAAATCCTTAATTAGCTAAAATATCCAAATTTATCCTAATTAAAATACTTATAAATCTCTTCTTAACTTACCTTAATTAATTTCCTTTTATTTTAATAAAAATAATTTATTTAATTAATTTTTCTAATAAAACCTTATTTAATCATAATTATTAAAAATTAGAATTTTCGGGGCATTTCAGTCATGGGGTAGAAGAAGCGACTTAGGAGACTGAGAAGGATATGTGCGAGGTGTACCTCAAGCTCTTTAGCTCAGGTGTGTTAGAATTTGGGTTTTTCTTTCTTTATGGGGTTAGTCCCCGATAGTATAGTAGTAACTCCGATAGATTTGACCACCGAAATTGCTTCCTTACGTCCTTTTTCTCCTCTTCCCTGTCCCAGATTTGTTGACTTCGAGGACAAAGTATCTTTTAAGGGGGTAGTGATATAATACCCCAAAAATTTGCTTAGCCTAATCCCGCATCATTAACGCCCTAATTTGATTCTAATATCAAGAAATCTTATTTTAGCAACCTAATTTTTTAATTGCAAAACTTTAACTGAATCCGAAACCCTAACTCGGATAAATCATAATTCGTAAACCAAAATAAAATCATGCTCAAATTTTCACTAATCCTAATTACTTATGGTTAATCTAAAATCATCTAAACTAATTCCCAACCCTTCTATTTTTCCTTTTATTTTCTTTTATTTCTTTATTCTCCTCCTTCCATCGACCTTAAGCTGCAGCAGTTGAAATTGTTACAACTTGCACCCTCCCCACTTACACCATCACCCATCACCTTTTTGCACCCTCATCCATCATCTTTCTCCTTCTTCTTCTCCTTCTCCCATCTCTGCAGACCTACACACACCATGCGTACACCCTGCCACTATTCTTCTTCCTATTCCTCTTATCCTTACTCAGTACACACAAACACAACTATCCCCATCACCTGCCATTGTTCCTAACACTCAACCATATTTTCTTCTACAACACCCTGCACCATTGATCACACGCCTCCTTCTTCTGTTAATTTTATTTTCCTCGATTCAATCCACTCACACACATACACACACACTCCATACTCTCTTTCTCCCTCTTTATTTAACCTCCACTCTATCATTTATGTGTCAAAAATCCACTCCTCAAGCTCCCTCTTCCTTCTCCTTTCTTCCTTTTGTTTTCTTCTTCCTCCTCCTCCTTCTTTCCCTTATTTTTGGCCTACACACCACCCATTCCACCACCGTGCACCACCTCGGCCACCACTCGCCACCCATTGGTCGGTGGACCGACTACCAAGGTCACCCCAACCTTCCCTAACATTGTCACCGGCCATTGCCGTTGACCACCGCCTCTTTTTCCTTCTTCTTTCTCTCGTACGTCACATTTTTACAGAATGCACGACATGTGCACAACCTCAAACATAACCATGTAACACAAAAAAAATTCCTATCACACATTCGTGTAAGTCAGCACCGCGTGGACGTGAGTGATCTTTTCTCTCGACCAGGGTTGCACCGCCTACAGCACATCCATACAACTTAGCACCACCTGGCTGTGCTTGATCTTTTCTCTCAACCAGGGTTGCGTCGCCTACAACACAGCCGTGCAACTTTCCATTTTCAGTCATGCACCCTTATTTTCGCCCCAAACCTTGTTCAAACACCACCAAAATTTTATCATAACTCTACCACACACTATTCTACACATCCACACATCTTAGACTCCCATTTGATTATGATTATTTCTATTTTTACCCTCTTTACCTTAATTTCTCTTTCAATTTAACTCTTCAAGTCTAACCATAAAATTTGTTATTTTTTATAAGTGGTATTCTAGTAGCTTAAGAGGAGGAAGTCTAAGATTTACGTGCTTAGAGCCCAGTATCCTAGTTGGTAAGAATACTATATGGTGTTTAAGGTTTTTGGTGTTATTTTCTTGTATATTTACATGTGTTTTTCATGATGTTGTTGATATATGATGTAGCATATGTTGATCAGGATAATTTGTGATGATGTGAATATTATGTTGAAAGGGAGTAAGAATGGATGAGAGATACCATTATATTATGGTTTTGTTGTGATAATGTCATATTTGTGAGAATATTTCTTATGGTATGAAATAAGGGCTTAAGAATATTATGTTATTAAATGAAAGTAAGAATGGGTAAGAGGTACCATTATGATTTTATTGTGATAATGTCATATTTGTGGAAATATATCTTATGGTATGAAATATGGGCTTAGGGATATTATGTTATTGAAATAAAGTAAGAATGGGTGAGAGGTACCATTATGCTATGATTTTGTTGTGATAATTTCATATTTGTGGAGGTATATCCTATGGTATGAAATATGGGTTCAAGGATATTATGTTATTGAAAGAAAGTAATAATGGGTAAGATGTACCATTATTATTTTATTGTGATGATGTCATATTTGTGGAAATATATCGTATGGTATGAAATATGGGTTAATTGAATTTTGATAAATGGACTTACAAATTCTCACGAGGTATGATGATAAATTTTGGACTTGGAAAATAATACATGTGGAAGGTACACGGTTTTATAAAATAAAAATGATTACTTGTGCTTAAGGGTAATTTGGTCATTGTGGGGTATTAAGGAAATTTTGGTATTTTATGTGTTAGATGGATTAAAATATGATAATAATAGCATAAGGAATTCTTCAAAATATTATCGTTATTTGGGGTCCTTAAATGATTTAATGGGCAATTTGGAGCAACTATCTTATAATGATAATATCATTATTCCATGTATAAGATCTAGAGGTTATACGGATTTTTGAATACATTGTTAATATTTAACCTTAGGAGGTTATCTATTGGAATTAGTAATCATGTAAATTTCATGAGAGGTGTTGTGACAAATATGTGGAATTTGTGTTTTGGATATTTCTATGAGTAATATATCGGGATGAGATTATTAATGTATGTGTATGGGAATTAGATCGTGTATTTTAGGTATGATAATAATGATGGGATTTGGAGATGATATAATATAAGTTGTGTGGAATAATCAATAGGGGAGAATGAATACTAAAGGGTTTGCAGTTAGGGTTTGAAAGGACTTAAGGGCTTGGACCTATGCTATGTCTATATCTTTTTTAATGTGTTCTATGCCCGAGAATCAATATTGAATAAGATATTAATCACTTAAAGTGAAAGAACACGTGAGTAGGGCCAATGTAACCTATTTTTCTATATATATATATATATATATATATATATATGTATGTATGTATTCTCGTTCTACTAGGGATAATAGTGGCTCAAGAGTATTTTATCCCCGATAAGATGTTTTTAATCTCTGTTCTATTGAAAAGAATAGTGGCTTGGGAGTATTTTGGCCTGAGAAGGTGCTTCAGTCTGTTCTATCGGATTAAGAATAGTGGGCCCCCCTACTTATCGTGAAATGAAAATGTATCATTCTAACTTATGAAAAATATACTAATGATTTAAAGTAGAAGAATATGTGAGTCGGGACCAAGGTGATCTATATATATATATATATATGTCTTCCCATTCCACCGGGGAGAATAGTGGCTCGGGAGTGTGTTGCCCCGAGGAGGTGATGTTTTTAGATCCATTCTGTCGGATGATAATAGCGGCTCGGGTGTGTTGTCCCTAAGATGGAGTTTCAAACCGTTCCATCAGTTTAAGAATAGTAGGGTTCCTGCACTCAACGTATATAAAAGAATGAGAATGGATTATACTTAATAAAGCAATCTGGATCATTTTCTATCTTATGATATGTTTCATTTATTTGGTTATTCACTTATTATCTAATGCGAAAGCATGTGTTATTCATATCCCTATTTCGATAGTATTGTTCCCTTACTCAGTATGTAGCGTACGAATTACTCATTTTATGGGTGCTACTCATTCCCACAAGCAGGAGGCCCTAAATCTTATGTGTAGGTCTTAGAATATCAGTTGGATGATTATTCTGCCTATGATTCCTTATGTGGGGATGATTGAATTCATCTATATTAGGGGTTGGGTGAAGAGTAATTGTTATCCGATCAATGTATTTAACTGGATACCCTTTTTGGACTCTTGATCTATAATGTCCCTTATTTTGTATTTGGTATTATTGACTTGGACTTCAGCTCCAAACTCATTATTACACTATAAATGTTCTTTTATTTCTAATTTCCTTGTGTTAATTTAAATGTTTTAGCCTTGTGATTGATGTAAGGATGGTTGCATAAGCCATAATTATGTTGATCGCGGCAGTAGCCCCTAATATTTTACCTAATTACTTCAGCTATAAAACAAACTTTTTCAGTAGTAAAAATCGGGGTGTTACACCGGTGCTTATTTCAATAAGGATAATAGGAGTTGTTTAGGGTTTTGTGTTAAGTGTCTTGTACGATTATGTGTATTATCATGTTAATATTAATATGTTCTTAATGTTGTGATACGAGAATATGATATTATATATGAAAATGAATATGTTGAGAGGCATGTGAGATCGTTACGATAAGTATTATGTGGAAAACCATAAGTGAGGTGTTGTGATATATGGTATTGTCATATGGATCTACTCTATTATGATAAGTGGTAAATGCATATATTTAATATTTATGGTGATAAATCAAGGATTTGAAACTATAGATATCAAATATATGAGGGCTTTATGGAATAACAGTTTTTAGTTACCTGTAAGGAAATTTTGGTCAATAGAGGTTAAATATGGAATTTTTGGTATTTTAATGCTTTGGATGATTTAAGATATGCTAAGAAAATCATGTGAAAATTTTTGAGTAAAAAAAAATGGTGTAGGTTCCATAAAATGAGGAAATAACTTAATTTGGGAATAACAACCCTAAAATGGCGATGTTATTATCATATGTGCGAAATGTTAGAGTTAAACCACGAATTTCATATATGTTGTTAAAAACAATATTTTAGGAAGGTATATTGAAATTGGTAATCCTAGGAATCGATCTTATGAGAAAAGTTATGATATATTTATAAAATTAGGATTTTGTAAGCCTTGTGAATAATAACTATTAAGATATGGCTATTATGGCATGTGTGAGACAATAGAGTTAGATATTGATTTTTTGTTATGTTAATATTAATGATATTTGAGTACGATAGGTTAATTTTTATGGATAAAAGAGCGCTAGAGGAGAAGTTATGTCTAAAATGTAAAATTGGCGTTTCTTAAGAAATATATGGACCTAAAAAATTGAGAATGACCTTGATATCTATGTAGTTGTTATTTAGTTGCTTCAACTAGGCCTGTAACTATCAAACCAACCATGAATAAGACATTAATAATTTAAATTAAAAGATCATATGAGTCGGGACAAGGTGTTTTAAGTGTTTATATCACTAGACGATAATAATGACTTGAGTGTGTTTTTTTCTTAAGAGGTGCAGCAGTCCATTTCACTATATTAAGAATAGTGGGTCCTAAACTCAATGTAAATGAGATCATGATATGAGATATTATAACTAATGGATAGTACATTAAGTACTTAAAGTGAATGATTATGTGAGTGTGGACTGACGTGCTGTGTCCATTCCGCCCAATGATAATTATAGCTTACATGTGTTTTTCTCTAAGACGTATTTTAAACCGTTATATCTGTTTAAGAATAGTGATAAATAGTGTGTTGCTTTGGTATATGTTGGGTCCGTTTCACCAGATGGTAATGGTGACTTAGGTGTGTTCTCTATGAGAGGTACTTTGGTTTATTCTATCAGATTAATAATAGTGAGGTTACTAAACTCAGCTAAATAAAAGAATAAGATTATATCTAATAATGGAATTTGGACTGCAATTACCTTGCATTATTTTATGTATATCGCATGTATGCTTATTCCACTATGAATGCATGTAAATACGTGTACCCCTTACTCAACTGTATTGCCATGTTTTTCGGTACGTAGCATACTACCATTCTTTTCATGGTTGTTGTTCATTCCAAGTAGCAAATGACCCTTATGTCTATGTATAGGGTCAATGAGAACCTAGCAGATGATTTTACATCCTATGATACTTTGTGTGAGGTGAAGTGACTTTATGTATCAGGGCTTTGGGCTTAGAGTTGTATTATTTGGATGACTGTTTTATCCGAATACCTTTTCGGACTTTTAGATCCATAATATCCCTTTATCTATATTTTGGATATTGTAATATGAGTTAACCTCCAACTTGTATTTACATTTATGAAGTTTCTCTTGTTTTCCTTTTTATGCTTTACATTCTATTTATTTTACCTGTGACTGACATAATGATGGTTTGGTAAGCTATACTTGTGTTAATTAGGTGGTAACACCTAGCTATTTTGGTATCATATTTCCGCTGTAAACAAAATTTTTCAATAGTAAATTTTAGAGTATTACAAAAGCTTTATTTTCCATGAATTTCCATAAGAGTACAATTATCAATGTTATAAAATTAATTCCCACAACCATGCTACTAATTATTTTAGTTTTCACCTTTCATCCTTTAGTCAACTTTATCTAAATTTAATAATCTATTATATCCTTTTAGTATCTATTTCTCTCGTTATTTTTATCAATTTTATCTAAATTTTATCTTCTATTTTACATCAACAGTACTACTAAGCATTACATGATTATATTCGATCAGTGTACTTCATGTTATTTAATTTGTTTATTTATTTGAATCAATATGCATCAACTAATAAATTTATATGATAAGTTTTTATTGAATGTAATTTACAAATTATTTGTTTCCTTAATTTTATTATTGTTAATAATTACTTAGAATTTGAAGAAATTTTAAAATGAACAAACATAATTTATTTGAGGAATTATGCCATCTACGACAAGAATAGTTAATATATCATATACAACTAAAAAAAATATTTTAATATTACACAAAAATTATAACAAAAAAATATGACATTATAATAACAATAATTATTATTATTATATTGGATGAACTATTAATTTATAAGCTCGTATAGATCTTTATTTTTCATTAAAAAATATAAGTAATAAAAGTACCATAATTAATGGTGAAACCTATACACATATGATAATATATATATACTTTTAAATTTTAATTATAAACTTTAAAAATTTGTATCACTTTTAATAAATATACAGAATAAAATATCTAACAACAAAACTGACAATTACAACTATTCTCTAATTATAGATTTTTTTGTACCCATATTTTAAATCCAAATCAAAAAAAAAAATTTCTATATATATATATATATATATGTTAACGAGTTCATTATATATTTTATTAATAATTAAATAATATAAACAACTAATGATATAAAACAAAATAAAGTTGTAACAAAAAAGTATAAGTATTTTTTTACTATAATGAAAATAATAATGAATATTATAATAAAAATTATACCAAAAATAAAATTATTATATTTTTATTTTATATGTATTTTTTATAGTGAATTACTATTAATTTACGTTTTTTAATTATTAATAAAAAATAAATTTTATGCATTGATATATAGAGATAGTGTCGTATGACAGTTGACAGGCGCGCACTAAGTGGAGATTACAGGCGTTCCGTACGAATGAGATTACAGGCGCGCACTAAGTGGAGAGACAAATCTGCCCTCATGTCCCTATCTACTCGGAGTCTCGGAGTAGTGAATCGTAAAACGACATCGAGTCGTTGACATGTCATGGTTGGACGTTTGTTTACCCAACCCGACTTCTCTCTCCTCCTCTTGCCGTCTGCCCGTCTCTCTCTTTCTCCGAGTCCGACTGAGCTGTCAGTCACTGCCCCCCCCCCCTTCTCATTCCCTATATAACAAAACCGCATCCTTCGTCTCTTCGATTTCTCACTCAGATACAACCAAAAGTCATCGACCGAGTCTCTCGACATCCATCGCACCAAATTATACTCTGAGTCTCGGAGTCACATTCTAATCTTTTGCGTCTCTTTCCAAGTTCCAACTGCGAGGCTTGAGCTGAAATGCCTGCTTGGTGGGGTAGAAAGTCGCACAAGAACAAAGAGGATCGCAATCAGCATCACAGCATATCACCACATTCGAAGAAACCATCATCGGTTCAATCTCATAGATCAAACGATAATAAGTCCTCCCATAATCGAAACTTTGACGAGGCTGTTGCTACTGTAGCACTTCCAGGGATTTTGTCTCCGGGTAATTCTAATACCAGTGATAATAAAAGCAATGATTGGAGACGGAAGAGTAGGGAATTAGGGCCTGCTGGTAGTTCTGGATGTGGGTCTTCTGGGTTTTCGGGTTTTGATTCTGATGGAGAGAGGAGGGGTCACCCTTTGCCCAGACCTTCGGTTTCGAATGATCACGGGGCGGCTGTTGTGAGTGGTCTTGGTGTTAGTGCTGGCGTTGGTGCCGGATTTGGACCGGGTTCTGTTTCGAGTGTTAGTTCTTCCGGGTCTTCCGATGAGCAGCCAACTATTCTTGATCCTGCTCATTTCGGGGTTTCTAGGTCAGTTTTCGATCCATCAGTGAATCTCTCTTCTATTCGGGATCAAAATTTTAACTTGGGTTCTTTTGATTGGGCTCCTTTGTTTCAATTAGGGGTTCAGAGAATGTGTAATTGATTTAATTTTGGTGTAGAAGAACTTGCTGGATTTTGATCATATGATCCATTCATTTCATATATTTAAACAAGCATATCTTGAATAGTACACCTTTATGAGCTGTAAATGAGTGTACTCTTGTTGTGGACTCAGCATATTTGTTTTGAATGCAGCAACAAATTGCTAATGAGCTTCATTTATACTAGTGGGTCGGAGTGGAACAACATATGTTGCTTATGAATTTTAATGTTTCCGATGTTTTCCTGGAGTGGAACCTTTTTGGTGTCTGTGGCAGGTGTTTTTGAATATTGTTAACTATTTTTTGTTGCCATTTCAGGGGACATGAGGATGGAAAGGTCAACGTGCAGCCCAGAAGTCCAGGTACGAGATCAAGAGGTCCTACTACTTCTACATCACCTCTTCATCCTCGGTTAGCTTCTATTAATTTAGAATCTTCGACTGGAAGTAGTGGGAAAACTCAGTGCCATCCTCTACCTTTGCCTCCAAGTTCTCCAACTAGTCCTTCTGCAATGCATAATGTAAGAGGTAGTTTTTCCAATGAAAGTACGAATAACATTCTATCAAAATGGAAGAAAGGAAGATTGCTTGGAAAGGGGACTTTTGGCCATGTTTACCTTGGATTTAATAGGTACTGGAAATTCCTTCTGTATGTATATATGTGTGAAAAGATTTATTCATCAAGTATTCATTTTGTTATGTATTGCACATTCCTTGTTGTATAATGTAATTTAGATGAATATGTTTATTTGATCGTGCACATTCTAGTTTTTTTTTGGGGGGGGGGGGTGGGCGCTGGTCCAGCTGGATGAACTTTATTTTCTTGATCCGGAACAGCTTCATGGTGAGAATAGAGTCCGATGGTCTCTGGTGCAAGATAAGAATTCCTTATATATTGGAGACGATGGAGATTATTTTTATTATTCACGAAGAGGCTTTGTATATGCTGTTCATCTTCATTATTTATGGTTGTTCCATTTGAAATATCCATTCTGATTTCACTATTACTATCCGGAGTGCGAGTACACATACATTTAACCTTAATGGAGTTGAAGAAGTAAATTGACAAACTATAATTGTATTTCCTTATTTTATCATAGATTGTTGAAATTTGATATGGGGTCTTTAGATTCTCTTCTTAAATTTTGATGGTTTTGTGGTTTTCTGTAGCGTTCTTTTAATTATGATTACACTTTCAAGTCAAGTAGGCAAGAGTGAGAAATACATACGTTGATCTGTCTTTACTTTTTCCAATTTCTCTTCTTCCTGTTCTAACCTTTGACCAATTTTATTAGTGAGGGTGGACACATGAGCGGGCAATTTTGTGCAATAAAGGAGGTTAAGGTGATTTCAGATGACCAGAACTCCAGGGAGTCCCTGAAGCAACTGAACCAGGTATAGATTTCATTTCTTAGACATGTACTGCTTTCACGTAGCTGATTAATATGCTTTTGCTTCTTATATTATTGCATAGAAATTACCAATGCATCACACTGGAAGTTTTCATCCTTATTATCTGCTGTAACAGGAGATAAATATGCTTAGTCAGCTGAAACATCCAAATATCGTTCAATACTATGGCAGTGAACTGGTATGAACTAAACTTGGACACCTACTTTCATTTACTTGACTATTCCTTTTTAAATGAAAAATTGTGGGAAAATTCTCCTCAGTGCATCGGTGCTCAATACAGCTTTTGCGTGTGGTTAAGAGCGATTAATAAATGGAGTCTTCTTGTAGCAGATTGCTTGAGTTGCTGTTTAAACTTATTTCAATGTGTGCCGGCATCAATTTTCCTTATTTTATTTATTCTCATATATCCAGAGTGAAGAAACGCTATCTGTTTATCTGGAGTATGTCTCTGGTGGCTCTATTTACAAATTACTTCAGGAGTACGGACCCTTTAAGGAACCTGTTATCCAAAATTACACGAGACAAATTCTTTCTGGGCTTGCTTATTTGCATTCCAGAACAACAGTTCACAGGTATCTGGGTTTAGATAAGGGTAATTATGTATGGATTTTGTTGCAGGTTTTTATAGCTTTCTTTATCTGACTCGAAGAATAAAAGATATCAACATTTTGTTATGGCCATCAGGGATATCAAAGGAGCAAACATATTGGTTGGTACCAGCGGCGAAATCAAATTGGCAGATTTTGGCATGGCGAAACATGTATGTACATTCATGCTTATTGTGTCTAAGATGAGTTCACCTGCCTCTGGTCTTGAGGATGCATGATCGTCTGGTTATTTCACCTTTTTACTTTTTTTCATTTTTTCTTTAAAAGTTTGATGAAGAACTTTCAGATATTTTCTCTACTCTGTTAAATGATATCTAGGCGGCTGGCCTTGCCTGGTTGCCCCTTTTGTGGCCTTGGGCAACGGTGCTAAGCAGGCCTTTGAATATTGGAAGGAAAAATAAAATTATAATACATTTAATTTGTATGATGGTTATGACCCATTGTAGGGCTCAAACCCATGATCACACAGGTTTAAAATACTGCCCCCTACCAACTTAACTAAATAAGATACTTTATCAATATATATACATGTACATCTTTATCTTTTGATTTTTTTGGGGGGGGGGGGAATCAAATATGCATTGTATACCATGAGACTTGAGCCCAAGAGCAATAGTGTTATTCTCTACCACCCAAGCTGCCAGGCTATGTTGTCCATGATATACATGTATACACATGTATGCATCACGCGCGCGCGAGCACGCACACACACATATGTGCATACACATAGGCATGCATACATCTAGATATGTACACTTGGGGAACACATCTAGTGAGTACTAGCCATTTTATCTAAATAAACGAATTAGATTAAATATCTTCCCACATTCTTCTCTCTTTCTGCTCTAATAACCACCACTTGAATAATTTCACCTGCCTGCGGAAATCGGAATACATCAAAAGGCTTCACAGAGAAGACCGGATACTATTCCATATTAATGCCCCTCTGGCAAAAGTACACACAGATCTGATTTTGGAAGGGATGACTTGCTGCGGTCAAAATGTTGAGATGGGCAATTCTTTTGGATTCCGGTATCTGTTTATGAAGCTCGTCAACTCCTCTCCTCTCTTGCAATCATTTCTGGCAAATAACAGCAAAAATGAATCAGTTAGATTATCAGCCCCATTAAAAATCACTGATTCATTTCCGTCATTCAGCACAATGAATTCTTCCTAATACAGAATATGTAAAATAGCTTTATTTCTATTTCTGATTCTAATGAACAGCTGTATGTTTGAGTTACATTAACACCAACCTAAAATCTAATGGTGCAAAACAGCCAGCCATCAAATTACAGAAAATTTAAGGACAGAAAATGGAGGGAAAAAAATGAAAAAAAACCCGGACAGAGAGAAGCCAGAGATTCATCAGTCAGGTATCATTGTGCAATCGCTGATTCATATCCTTCCTGAGTAGTAATGGAGGTAGTCGGTGTATTGTTTGGAGAGGCGCAGAGCAGTGTTGCAGTATTGGTCGGGACTAATGAAATGATCAACTGGTCAAGTATAAGTGAGAGGGAGGCAACCAAATGTGGATTAATATTTATTGTTAAGATTTGATCAAATGGTTCTTAGTCCTCACCAAATGGAAAGGTTCATATATGTATGTATGTATATGTATGTATGTATATATGTATATATATGATTTGGTGGCCCTTGGCCCAAGCCTAGTTTCCTTGGGCCGGGCCCTGGAATCTGTGTTGGACTCTTACATGAGTATTTGGTGATGGTCCATAAATTTTTGAATATAATGCTATATGCCTGCTAAAGATTTGATGTGTTTTGATTTATACATTTTATTATTCTCTATATAGTCTGAAAAGTATAAAACTTGCTGAAGTTTTGCTGTAAAATTAATGTCATAATGAGGTAATTGATATTGGAATCTAGGAAAAGTATCCATCCAATTGATCCTCTGATTTTTAGCGTAACTTTTGGACCTGTTCTAGAATCTGCTGCTTATTATTATTCCCGCTATTTCTTTTTCTGCTGGATGTAGATAAATTCGTCAGCTTCTGTGCTTTCTTTCAAGGGAAGTCCTTATTGGATGGCGCCTGAGGTATCTCTTGCATTCATTCATGTCTCTTACTCTTATTTTATTTTATTGTATTATCATAGCTAGTAGTTTTCAACTTTCTTCTCTCCCTTGATTTATCATTTTTTTCCTTGCACAATTCAGGTTGTGATGAACACAAATAGCTACAACCTTGCGGTGGATATTTGGAGCTTGGGATGTACAGTTCTTGAAATGTCTACAGCCAAGCCACCATGGAGCCAATACGAAGGGGTGAGAACCGACATATGAATAAAAGCCTCTCCAGTTACATCTGGTTTTATGAATGCATGGGTAACACAAAATGTTGGATTATTAGGTTGCTGCAATATTTAAAATTGGAAACAGCAAAGACTTTCCTGAAATTCCCGACTTCATGTCCTATGATGCGAAAAGTTTTGTGAAGCTATGCCTTCAGCGTGATCCATCCGCACGCCCTACGGCTGTGGAGCTACTCAATCACCCTTTTGTTAGAGTTCACAGTCCAACAAGGATTCTCAGCATGAATGTGACAGCGGAAGCATTGCCTTTCACATTTGACAGCAGCATCAAGCCAGTAAGGCATCAGAGTTTCTTTTTCCCTTTTTTTCTTTCTGGAAAGTTCAAGCTGAGCTTTTTATTTGCATTAGTGCAATGTTAATCATTGTGTAAGTTGATTGTTTACTCTGGTTTCCATGATTTAGTAGTATTTGTAGCAAAAGGATAATTGGATTTCCACTGGGCTATATTATTTATTTATTTTCTTTTGGGGGGCTGTTTTTGGAAAAGAAAAGAGTTTATGACAATCGTTGTAGATAGAGCCTAGATGAGTACGAAAATTTAATAGTTGGGTGTACATTTGATATAGCCTAGTTCAAGTATGACTATGATTCCCTCAGTTTATGTTCCCTGTTAAACAGTTAAACGCGGTCCTTCCTACATATTATGAGCTGACTTTATATCATGTGAAAGATCGAAGCCGTCCATGCAACATGAATAAAACCCAGCAAACCTCTTGCTTCGTGTAGGGTCTGTAGATCCACGTGTACATAACCTCTCAACAGCTAACTAAAAATTAGTGACAGACTGTTTTCAACAGAAAAAAAAAAATTCATCTGTACCTAGAATATGATTCCTACTGGAAAAGATAGGGTTTTCAAAGTATGTTCCCTTGTGTTTGCGACAAATTTTAACTTTTACCTTTAAGTAGGGGGATATCCACTTTGGTCTGTCCTGATTGACTTTTGAACCATGGACGATTTAATTTGATAAGTTTATTTCCACCACCCAGCTGTGTAAGACATCGGCCCTCAATCTGTGGGGCAGTGTTTCTCCCTGTAGTTTATATTTTGCTTTCCTCCCCCCATCTAGCTAATCACTTTATCCATTTCTGGTATTGTTTGATTGAAACTTCAGATATTTTCGTAATGTACTAGCATTCTAATATGTTTTTGGGCTAATTTCATTCTCTGTCGTTGCATTTGGGGCAGAAACCATTGGAAATACAACCACGCAGAAAGAGCATTAGTTCGTATGATATGGATAACATCAGAGGACCCGTGCCTGTTGTTTCAAGAGCATGGAGGTAGTAAGCTTAAAGTCCAATCTCCTTAAGACTGAAGAAGATATGGATACACCCAATACGAAATCCTGGAACTATATTGATTCCTTTAATTTTCTTCATGCATATCATTTCTTGAAGCCATTATCAATCAATTTGTTTTATTTTATTTTATTTTTTTGTGTGTTCAGGGACAGTACGAGAACCATCACATCCCTGCCTGTATCCCCCTGCTCAAGTCCACTCCGTCAATATGGCACTGCATCCAAGAGCTGTTTTATTTCTCCAACACAAGCAGCCTATACTTGGACACCCCAAAGCAATTACGGTATGCTTGATCACTCAATATCACCAACGAGGACACGTGTTGGTTTCAATCTTGATCCGTGGTTTGAGACTCCGCTTCTTAGACCCCGAACACCTGGGGAATCACCGAGGACAAGATTGATATGATACGAGGGTCAATTGCATAGGAATCCCTTTACCATACTGAACCGTGTTGTACAGATTCTGGAGTTGTTCATATTAAAGGAAGCACAGATCTATATGAGATTATATAGCATTGTATAAAAAATGTTGGACAGAGAAATCTGGGAAGGTTCTTTTAATTTTGTTTGTGTAACTTGGCAAGAATGAAGCGCGACTACCTTGTGATCATCAGCAAGGGCGGGGTTGACTGTTTGGAGGTGGAGGTTGTTCTTCTGATGCATGATTGCCAGGCGGAAGGCTGAGGTGTTGTAAACTAATCAGTGTTGTACGAGAAATCTTGATGTATAGTTAATTAGATTTCTTTTAATAGCACGAGTTTGCCGGACCAATACTATTTCCCGTCTGAGAATACGAGGCAGGGTCATTAGAGAGTGATGGGAGCTTTTGCTGGAACGGGCTAGGTTTAAATAGAGCACAATTCTTGCTGTGCCCATTCTCCTACGCTTCTCTGAAGTATGGAGTGGAAAAAAAAGGAATAATTTATGCAGAGGAGAATAGGAAATGTACGGCTATGTTTGATAATAGCATCTTAAAGAGTTTTCAACGTTTGAGAGGGGTACATCAGGTCGATTGCGCCAAATATTTGATAGCGTTTTCCATCAATGGGTTGAACTATCAGTTTAGAAGTTATAAAAATATGAGGGTCTTGGATTGATTTGCAGGCTAATTATCAGGTGAGGTAAATACCAAACTCATGTACATAATGGTTGATTGTTGTGGTTTTTTCTCTAAAATTATGTGTTTCTTTGATCAAATTACAAAATATAATATCTCCCTCTCACACACATCGACAAAAATCTCTCCTTTTTGTGACTTAATCTCACTTCAATCCACGTGAATAGCTAGAAAGTATTACTGTTACTTCCAAACAAATTGAAAAGATTGACAACAAATTGTGCTTCAATAATTAGACAAAGATTTTAATATGCACAAGTTCACTAACTTTCATTATCTTTCTTTCCCCACCCCTTATTTATCATTGCTAAACTTACTGTATTGGAGTGAGTTATATTTGAGTAATGCTTTTTATTGAAAGTACCAAATTTTCAAACTAATGCTAAGTGACCATGGATGACACTTAAAATACAAAGGAAAAAAAAAGAAGCAGCAGCTATATCAACTAACAATAAAATAAATTAAATTTGATATACTTTCCTTGAAAATATGAGCATCGAACCCTAAGTTATGTTATTAAATTTCAAAACAACTTACCCAAAGCCGAATAATCAAAGGAAAGCCAGTAAACAACTATTTAAGGATAAGAATGCAAGTCTTACGAATAAACAAAGACATAAACCATTTGTTTAAGATGGTTGTAGCCGATGTTTATTTATCGTTGTGGTTTGCTAATCTACTATATTTGGTATATACATTTACGAAACTTAATATATTTTTAAAGAAGCCATGGTTGAAAATATGTGATTTGGGAGCAAAATCCTCCCTCAAATCCAGATAAAATAGTACCACTTAGTCCAAAAAGGACTTGCAAACATTAGGTATACGTGAGTGCTTGGTTAGAACTTCTCAAACTTAAAGAACCAATATTTGAATGTGTTTGGCTACGTGGTTAGCAAACAAGTTATATTGATGGTACTTTTAACTCGGCTTCTACTATCAAAGAGAAAAATAGAGAAAAAGCCAATTTTTTTTAAAAAAACTTTTAGGCCATATTCTCTAAACCTTATTTTACAGCATATAAATAGGGATGATAAATATTTTCGATCGGAGCCCGGCCCGTTGGAGATTCCCTATTTGGGTTCGGGGAGAGAATTAGGAGATCGGATTCAGGAATTTTTTTGGGAACGGGTTTGGAGTCCCCATCCCCGAACCTGCCTCGAATAATTTTTTTATATAATTATATATATATATATATATAATATACTTTTTTTATAGAATATAAATTAAATTTTTAATATAAAAAAGGCTTGAAGATTGGGGATGGCACTGGGGACCGAGTATAAAGTCAGGTTTCGGGGATCGGGTCGGATTTTAAAGTCGGAAAATAAATCGAAAATGAAAAATAGATTGGGAATCGGGTCGGATATGGGGATTTAATTCCCCCGAAGATTAGGTCGAGGAATCTCCGATAAAAAAAATTGGGGATCAAGTTGGGTTCGGGGATTATTTTCCTTATCGGGTTTGAGGATAGAGATGGTGTCTCCGTCCCTTATCCATCCCGTTGCCATCCCTAAATATAAACTAATTAGATCTTATTATAATCAATAACATTATCTTAAAGTATATCATATTAACACCAATAAGATCATATTAGACTAATATAATATTTAATATTAATAATAATAAATAATTTTAAATAATGATATAGAAAATAATTAGAAGATAATTATTAATATTAACCATGATGAATATTAATACTAATTAATTTAATAAAAAAATTAAAAATTAATAACAATAATTAAAAATTAATAACAATAATAATATTCATATTAATAAAGTATAATAATAATAATAATTCTTAATATTATAATACATATTAATATAATTATTATAACAAATATTAATGATAATATTATTTCAATTATTAATGTTATTAGTATAATCATTAATAATATCAAAATTAAGAATAATATTATAATTATAATTAACAACATAATTATTAAAATGAAATATTATGATATTTATTAATATAATCATTATAATCATATTAATAATTATAATAATATTAATATTATTATAATTATTAATATGATTATTATAACTATTATTAATATAATTTTATTCGTTATTCATTAAATGCTATTTTTTAATCAAAATACTAATTTTATTATTCATCAAATGTTAATTCTATTCATGGAGTGCTAATTTTTTCTATATTAACAAAATGAATAAATTATATTTTTACACATATTTTGTTTTAACTTTTTTTTTAGTAATAATTTTCATAAAATATGATAGTAAGAATAAGGAATTTGGGTGCTTAGCCTGTTCTTCATAGGTGATTTTACGAGTAAATAACTTGTCACAATGTTTTAATTATGGTGAATGACCCTTTAAGAGAGGTGTCATCAAGGTAAATTATCAGTTGAAAGAGGGTGTAATACCCCCAATTTACCAACTTAAAATTTTTATTTTACGGAAGCGTTAATTATTAAATTTCTAGGTGTTAGCACCACACTTAGCATAAGTCCAACTCCATTGTCTTTCCTATGCCAACTGCTAAAACTAAAACAAACCATAACCAAAGTAAATATGCGGAAATAGAATAATACATAGATAGAAGTTACTCAATATAACAATATAACTAAAATATAGCAAGGGACATAAGAGTCCAAAGAAAAATCGATCATGATCGAAAAGCGGCACCCAAAGGTATGGCATCGGTTTGCTCTATCTCTTAGATCTGAAGGTCCACTCTGAAAACGAAATCTCTTCTCAAGGACTCCATTTATCTTTCCCATTCTTACATCCTTCATGCCACTTCATGGTCCTCACATAGTCATCTTTAAAAATAGTATCAATATAACTTTCTCGTACTGAGTAAATCACAATACCTCACAAGAGGCAGCATACCCACATTTCACATAATCACATATAATCTGAAAAACATATTTGAGCATAGAGCATGTACCATAATCACAGACAATATTTATGGAACGACATATATAATCATCCAATCTCAAGATCAATATTAAAATATACTAGTCAACTTCTCATTATTTCAAGGGTATAAAGTCTTAGCTAATTAGTTAAATACATTTTGAAAATAAGTGATAGGGCACTGAGATAGCTACCGAACCAATAAATCCAAAACAACACCGAAGTAAGGCACTAAGGTAACTACCGAATCAATAAACCCAAAACAATACCAAGGTAGGGTACTATGACAGCTACCGAACCAATGAACCCAAAATAATGCCAAGGTAGGGCACTGAGGCGACTACCAAACCAATAAATCTTTTCTTTTTATTTTCTTACACAATAGATATTTTAATTTTTACTTACGTACTCGAGGGTGATATAATTCACTCAGGGACACAATGGTAAACCTAGTCATATTGGTACTTGAAGGCAACACAATACCCTTACCTTTGACCCAGGGACATAGCAGTATGCCTAGTCATATCGGCACACAAAGGCAATATAGTATTCTCCAACCTTGATCACCTAGCTTTTTAAGTATCGATACCCTCTATAGGGTCCATAAATTACTTATAGAATAAAGTAGGACCTTAACTAGTGAACAGCGACACACCAACGAACTAAAATAAACGAGGGCTAACACCTCACCTCTAGGGTAGCTAATCCCAGAGAGAAACCATTCCCAAATCGAGGTATTTCGCTTTAAGTATTAATATTTTATAAGGTGATCACATAAGTCACATACGACACAATAATTTTCATCTTCCATACTTAACCATTTTCCCTTTTATTTATAATTATTAAGGTAAACCCTAAGGTCATAAGTCTATGACAAGGCAAGTCAAAGATAAGGTCAACCTATCAAGAGTCTAAGGCCATCTTAGCATCTAATTATATGTAAAAGATACATTAGGTTAAAATTACCAAAATGCCCTTTAGAAGCGTAGTTTTACCATTTTATTCATTTTTGTAACAAACACTATCATTATGAGAGACTTGTCATGGGTAGGCAAAAAGGCAATATCACACATTATTTTAGCACATAATTACGCTTTGTATTTTGGTGATCAACTATATTTTTTTTTATTCTTCATGCATTTAGTGGACTGCACCCACAAATCCTAATCATGCAACTCTCACATACCAAATATTTCATGCATCATGTATGTACACATTTAAGCACAAAACATTATTTAAATAAGAATGTTATCATCACAATACATGCATGGGAATATCCCTAACCCTAGGTCATGCGAATAAAATTTATCATAAACTAACCCTAATCATGCACATCCGCTTCTATGTGAATTATCATAACCCTAACTACCATGCATTAGCAGTCATGAGGCATTTACCATGAAATTTGAATCATAACTTGACAAGAATAAAAGTCCTAAAAAACCTAGACATGTAGACGTAAATCATTTGACATATTACCATGCATATAGCTTAACTTTCAATAATTGTACTTATCATCCATTCAATATGTTATTATTTTATCATATATGTCATAATACTTGAAAAACATAAAACCCTAGCATGATTCTAGGCCAATACAATCCTACCATGCTCGCACATAAATTCTATTATCATATGAGTGATTGAATTTACCTAATCCAAGCTTACACAAAAAGAAGTCTTCTCTAAATCCTTAAGAATTATTCTAGAATTTAACATCCAAACACATCTATTAGCATATAATATTACACAAAAATAATCCAAAATCACTAACATAATTCAAGGATCACTAATCGGTTGAACAAAGAAAGAGAAAGCCAAAGAATCTTGAGCAAAAAGAGAGGAAGACTTTCGGCCAAGAAGGGGAGGATGAGCAACGTTAACTTAGACCATTGCTAGGGGGCCATGAATGAAAAGAATGGCTAGTGCTAGGAAGGGGAGAATAGGCAACAAAGGTGCAACAAATGGAGGAAGAAAAGCTAGTACAAAAGGGTTGAATCATAGGGGAGGGTTTTGGTGGATAATAGTGCAGCAATAAAGGTGGGGCTTTGGTTAAGTTGGATGAAGGGGAAGTGGTAGGCTTCGATGGGTTTGGTTGAAGGAAGGAGGGGTGGAATGGTGAGTTTGGTCAAAGGAGAAGGGGGAGAAATGGTGGTTTTGGTTGGTGGTGTGGTGGTAGTTTCGGTTTGAAGGGCCCAAGATAAGGGAGAGGGAGAAGTTGCATGAGGGAGGGGTTTACTTTGGGGAGGTTGTGCGTGGTTGTTAAGGTAGCTTCGGCAGGGGCAACCGATGCAAGGGGTGAGGAGTCAATGATGGTTGTTGGTGGTAAGGAAAAGAGACCAGTGGAGGGGAATGTTGTAACAAATAAAATGGTGAGGATGGAGGCGCATGACAAGGGAAAATTATGCGTGAGGGAGCTCAGGAGAAGGAGGAGGAATGTAGGGTTGTTCGGGGGTTTAGGCATGACGAGAGAGAGAGAGAGAGAGAGAGAGAGAGAGAGAGAGAGAGAGGAGAAGGGATTAAGAAGAGGGCTGTGTGTAGGGAGATGAGGAGCAAAATAAGGAGAGTAAAACATAAGGGATAGAGAGGTATGGTGCATGTGGCGTAGGGTGATGGTTTGTAGGAGTAGGAGCAACATGCAAGAAGGGGGAAAAGGAAAAAGTCAAGGGTGTCTATTGGGCTACGATAATTATTTAGGTAAAAAATTAGGTAGGAATATTTGGGTAAAATTTATCATGTTATCGGATTATGTTTATTCGACGAAACGGATACTGGTTACAGTCTATCCTATGTTTAAAATTTAATATGCATACTCTAATAAATTTTAACCTAATTACATTTTATATCTAATAAGTTATAATAATATTATACATATTAGCAATATCTTTATTACTAAATATCTTAAAATAATTATTATAACTAATACACATAATTTTCAGTTATAGGTAGTATTTCACGAAACTAGGTATTCTAGAGTCAGAGGGGATCTTGTAGTGACTCGTCTGTTGGTAGAAAAATATATAAACAATTCATTAATTTGGTACACAATTTCTATAAGAAAAGAATAAGACATAATAAAATGTTATTTGGTACAATTTTTAATCATCGAATAGAGGTTAATTATTAAATTTGATCTTAATTATTGCTTGAATACTGAAAGCTCGAAAATTAATGAAAGAAAAGATAGAAAATAAAGAAAAGTTAAGAAGGAAAATGGTTAATTAAGAGGGGCAATTTTACAAAAAATAAAAATAAAACATTTGGCCCCACAATGTTGTAAACTTAGAAAAGTGGGCAACAGCCCCGATTTCTCTGGCCGTCAAGAAGAGAGAGACAATAACCATATCTGCCAATATATACTAAGGTCAATTTCGCCTACTTTTCTGCTTCACTCATGGTAATATTTGGTGCCTAAATTGCTAGTGCCTAATAAATTTGGTGAAGTAAAATCGCTAGGTTCGTTGTCTGAATGAAGTGCTCTACCCTCACTCGCGTTTCCGCAGCTTGCTGTCCTCCAATTTACTCTTCCCACTCTTCAAGGTTCCCCCGTCTTATTCCCACTAATCCTCATTCTCGGCTAGCAATTTCGTCAAACACGTTCTGGGCATTTTGTTGATGTGTGCGTACATATTTTCTTTTAATCTTATTTGATTACATTGGTATTGATGGGTTTGATTCTTCTTTCATCCAGGAATTCGGTCGCCGAGAACTATGCTATCGTTGGCAACAATTTAAATTTCTCGGTCTCAACGACCCATGGAGGGCAGCTTTCAATTCTTCGGAACTGTTCGATAAAGATACCTTCTGGGCAATTGTGGATGCTTCTTGGACCAAATGGGTGTGGCAAATCCACTCTCTTAAAGGTAAATTCAAGATACTTCACTTCACGTGATTACCTTATTATTATTTTTTTCGCTTGAAAATAGTGGTGTAATTTTTTCAGATATTGGCTGGCTTATTGAATCCAACAGCTGGGAATGTGTATGTTAAGAGGCCTAAAAGCTTTGTGTTTCAAAACCCAGATCATCAGGTTAGTCTCCTTTTATACTCATATATTTTGTTGGGAAGAATAGTGATTTAATGGAAATTAAAATAACAATAGTACAATGTGGAAGGAAATAAAAAAGAAATCACCGGATTTTATGTGGTTCGGTTAAATATGTACGTCCACAGGACAACAACAACTTCTATAATTGAAGATTTGTGGGTACAAAAGATACACAACGTCAACAATGAAACCTCTCTCACTTATTTTGCTACTCGAACTACACTATCAACATAGAGCGGAAACTCTCTTTTTCTGTCTACCTGGAAGTAATACTTTGCTTGGATCGATGATGGAAAGACCAAATGACCTCTCCTTATAGGCTAAGGAGGAACCATCTATTTTCGTAATAAATGGTGCTATATAATCCACCATATTCATTGGTTCATGTAACCACATAATTGCCCTTACATAAATCTACCGCATTCATGTAAGTGTAACCTCATAAGTCCTCTTCCATGTTCATGTCATCATTTAACAATTACTTCATACATTGGAACTGAAAGAGGCCTTACATCTAGGTAAGTCATGCATGAAGGTCAATTATGGTCTGGAATAAATAACATATTTCTTTTTTCTTCTTCTTTTATTTTTGTGTGTTCATATCTTTCATGCTTAATTCATAGCCTTAGTATTGTAAGGGTAGATGGGTCTTTTAATGAAGGATGATCATACCCATATTCCTTAGCTTGGAGCGTTTTAGATAGTTAGATATGATTTAAGAATTGTGACAACTGCTTGTTAATGATGATATGATTATTAGGGATGTAAACGGGAGGGTACCCTATACTTGTATATGTATTCGATAAAAAAAATCCGTATCCTTACCCGAATAAATATCCACTAACGCATTCACGGCTATATTTGTTGGATATTCGTTATCCGTTTAATTACCGAACGGGTAAATATGTTACATGTTGAATAAACCCATTTAAAGTTAATTTAAATGCTAATTTTAACCTTAATATTATGCTATATTTATCTTAAAATTAAGGATAAAATGATAATTATGTGTTGGGTAAAAAGGTAGGGATATAGATATAAGTATGAGTACGGGTATAAATACTCCTTACTTGTGTCCGTACCTGAACCTGACGTTTTTTTTCCCATCCTTTATATCCATTTCTATATTCGTTTAAATATTCGTTGGATTTTAGGTAAAATCTGCCCCGTTTATATTCCTATTGATTATGAGATATTAGAGTGATCCTTGAGGACTAGTCAACACTCAACACTCAACACTATACAATTAAATATCGGATGATATTTATCAATTTTGGGTCAATTGACACTCAAAATTGGCGATACAGAACCGTTTTAAAATTTTACATATTTATTAGTGATATATTGGTTATAGGACGATATTTGTTAATATTTTGTTAATAGTTACTGATACTTGTTGAAATTTGTTGTGAAAAAATAAATAAAAAGTTCATGCTGTGGCATATAAAATATTATTCACGATACCTCGATTCCGAGATATTGTGAATGCAATCGTGACATAGAAAATATCATTCGCGACACTTTGATATTTAGACACCGTGAATGCAATCACAACCGCGGCCCAGTCACTCATCAATAGTTGTGCTGAGGATAAAAGACTAGCAACCCCTACTATCATAAATTTTTGATCTTAATGGTGAATCAAAGGTTTTGTGTCAATTCTGTAGAGTAGCATGTGAAGCATGAAGTTCTTCGTTAGAATGCTCACAAAAATTCTTCGTATTGATACTAAGCTTACTGATTCAATATTCATCTTGAATGGTGATGATTGAAGTTATTTTCCATGTTTGTCTGTGTTGTTTTCTGCATCACACTTTTGAGATGCTAATGCTAGGCTGAACTTTTCATGTCCTGTTAAATAGCTTGGCGTCACTTCCTTATTCTTCTTTTTTGCCGGACAAATATATGTTTTGGCAATAATGATCCATTTACATATTGAGTTGTTTCTTTCATTGTTCAACTTACAATTCAATCCTTCAGCTGAAACAATAAATATTGTGGGGATATTCTTTCTTTCTTTCTTTCTATCTTTATTTTTATTATTTTATGCTGGTCCTCCCTTTCCCCCACTTTGTTTATGCTTCTTTGTGGTATACCGCCTTTACATTGAAATACTTCTAGTAGTCTATACTTTGTAGTAAAGGGTACTCTGACTGTCCTCTGTTTCATAGCTAAAGCATTCTTGGGTCGGTTGAAAGGTCAAAGTATGTACGTGATTTACGTCCTCTACTTCCGTCCCAAGTGCCAACTCTTTTAGCTTTAGGGTGCAATGTGGGCAATTGCACTGCATACCATCAAAACTTTCATGCTACTGTTGGAAGATAACTATGATCAATAGAGCCTGCAAGGTAGGGTAGAACCTTGGATGGAGAGTAAAGCATTTCTCTCCTTAGCACAATGCTATTTTCTTTTTAGTTTTATCATTATACTTGGCATTATTGCTTTTATCCTGCGATGATACCATGCTGGACTTGCTTCATGTGCCCCAATTGAACTGACGTCTGTAATAGGTAGTTATGCCTACTGTAGAAGCTGATGTAGCTTTTGGCCTTGGAAAGTTTAACTTGACCTATGAAGAAGTTAAGTCCAGAGTTGCTCGAGCTTTGGATTTGGTGGACATGTCAGAGTATTTGCTGGTAGGTTGCCCATCATGTAACATTTTTCAATCTCGAAAGCATATGTCGTTAACCTTCCTTTCATTTGTTGCACTTGCTCGTAATCAGAGGCCTGTTCAAACTCTAAGCGGTGGTCAGAAACAGAGGGTTGCAATTGCAGGAGCCTTGGCTGAAGCATGTAAAGTACTACTGCTGGATGAGCTCACAACCTTTCTAGACGAAACTGATCAGGTATGATTGACCAAGGTTGAAGTACACTTAGGAAGAACCATTCTTATGATGAAGCTGAATGCCGTCAACCAATAACAAGCTGACATGCCAGATGTGGACTTTTGCACTTGTCAGGGAAACGAGCATTTTTCTGAAAGCTGTTTTTACCATGTTTTGTTAGGTTGGAGTGATAAAGGCGGTGAAGAGTTCCTTGAGTAGCTCTGAAGTAACTGCATTGTGGGTAACTCATCGCTTGGATGAACTCGAATATGCAGACGGTGCAGTATATATGGAAGATGGTAAAGTGGTGATGTCTGGTGATCCTTCAAGCATATTGAAGTCAATCGAGAACAAACAAGGCTTATATATCGATCAAATGACTTCTTAAAAGCATATCTTATCCCATCTCCATTTTCTTCTCCTCTTTTTATTTTTATTTTTATTTCTCTTGTTATTCCAAGTGTTTGTATATAGGTTTAAGGTATAATCAAATATGTTTTTTTTAAGTATTTGGTTATCTCGTTAATATGAAATGCAATATGCCATGACTTCTACAAAGTGGATGACCAGAATACAATCATGCTAAGAAGATGGCACTTCTAAAAATAAATAAATATGACGTGCAATACCAATAGGCTCTGTATTTGCTCTGTCCTCACCTCCTATCTGTAGGCAGCCTTTTTCTTTTTCTGGACAATCTCTTATTTCTTTTCATCGTATATAAAACTACAATACCAGGTAACAATATGCCCAGGATAACGTAACGCTTGTATCTTTCATAATCGGATTGTGGGAGGTTAATGCCGAGCGACTGAAATCCATATTCTGCACGCACGATTAATGCATTTTGAGGTAGAGAGAGTAAAAAGTAAAAACTAGTAAATAACCAACATCTTGGAGTCACGTCAAACTGTAGACTCGCGGACTTTATCGCGAGCAAAGGTTCTTTAACAAATTAGGTCTGCCCAACAGCCCTAGTCGTATTAAAAAAAAGGTTTCTAATTATTGTTGGTGGAGTGGCACCGTCACCATTACTTGATCGTTGTCCATAAAATTGAGTGAGTTGACGACCGTAATATCTATCAAATCAAGTCAAAGTTCGCCGAATTGTTTGTTTGCTTTGCTAATAGAAAATCTAATTTGGTTTATGACAGCTAACTTGACGTAAGAACAATCACTAAGAGCACACCTTGGCGCATTACGTTTAGTTTATTGATTTCTTCTTCTTCTTCGTATAAAGCATGCAAGGAATCTTTATAATGCACGTATTAGACCCATTAATAAATTTGTGCGAATTCTTATATGACTATTGGTATATATATATATTAAGGTGTGGAAAAACAAAAACAAAATTATAATTCAAAAAATTTAATTGGTATCCAAAAACTTAATCTATAAAGATCCGGTTCTATTTTTACAAGATTATTCAAATGACTAAATATTTATTTATTTTTAACGTGGGACGTACTATATTATATTTTGGACATGCTTTATTGTATATTTGATATATAATTAGGTATTATATTGTATTTACATGCATTGAATGTTTTATACTATAATTGAAACTTAATATGTGTACTGCATTTTTTTTATTAACACACACACTACTTATGTCTTAGTTTGTATGTAAGTTAATCAAATATTTTAGGATATTTCTGATATTTATTTTAATTTTTTAGATATTTAATTTGGTGATCAAAATATATGACATATATCCACATAGAAATGGGTCTCCAATTTTATACAACTCTAATTAGTATTTTTCGAAGTGGAAAATACTTCCTGAAATTTAGTTTAATCACATGCGAAACTATAAATATTGTTTTATTAGCACACGACCACCATATTCCTTTTTCACCATAAATGACCAATTAATTATTTTGCCCTCCCAAAAAAAGATAGAGAAGATATAAAAGGATTTTTTTTAGGTAGGAAAAGATAGATAATATTAAGGTTCAAATATGGTTACATATGAGAGCTAGAAAAGAATTGAGTATACCCCCTTAGTTTCATAATGGAGGGTTTATGATTTTTCAATAGAAAGATTAATAAGTATTAAGGTTTCGTATTGAAACTGGAGTTTTATTAATGTGAAGCACATTAATGAGGTGGGGAGAGAGTAGATTTCAAAATATAGTATTAAATTTTTATTGCTTTTGTAGAAGAACTTGTATTATATAAAAAAAAACCATAGGTCATTTGTTATGAAACAGATGGAGTATAGTACTCTCTTCATTCCAAAAATAAAATAAAATTATCCTTGCTAATTTTGAGAATAAACTTTGATAGTTAATATACTCCATCTGTTTCATAATAAATGACCTATATATATATATATCACAAAATTGACTCCATAAATATATTTTCTTAAAAAAAAAAGGTGTTATAAAACCAAAAAATATGTTATTAAATCAATTATGGAACCGATCCAATTTTAACATATATAGCAATGGTTTCATAAAAATTTAATTTATACCATACATATTTTACTTTAAAAATATAACATTTTATATAATATTTTTATGCTTAAATTATAACAATATATATGTCTATTAGTGGAGAAAAAATTTAAATTATTTTATTTCTTAATAACTTAAATTAAAAATTTTTTTAATCTAAAACCTTTAAAAAATACACAAAACTTAAATAGCCACTTTCCTTTCCTATCCCCACCGAAACTCCTTTCTTTTACCTTTTCCTTCCCCTCTTCCCATTTGTTTGCTCAAATATTTTTGTGAAATTAGTTCCATAGATGGAACACTTTCTAATTTTTTATAAAACATAACATTTTAATATTTATAGCTTGTTTTTTTTCTTTTAATTCTTATTTTTCTAGAGACCACCAATATAATTGACCTCATAAATATATTTTTTAGAAAATATATTTGACTAAATTATGGATAGTTTATCATACCTTCTTGTATGTATATATATACATAAAATATGGAACTCATCAAGCTCTATATGTATATAGACTACATATTTGGTTATGATAAGCACACATTCAAAATAGACAATTTTAAAGATTCATCAATGTCCTGAATTATGATATTTGACATGGGAGTAATGGAAGGGTAAAAAAAATATTTCACATTTTCATGTGAAATGTTTACAATATAGTAAAGTTTTTGGGAAGAATATCAACTTTATATCTTTATTTAAACTAAAATAAGTGTTTAATTGAAAATATATTTTCCTCAATCAAACATATTATCTAAGAGACGTGAAATAAGGGGGTATTTTTTTTTATCATCACATTATTCCCTTACCAAACAAGCGATGGTATGTTTGTTTATAATGTTAAATGATATTATAATCATTTAATTAAATGTACTAAGCTACTAGTAGTATATTAGTCTATTATTTTTCAAAAGAAAATCATTTAAAAAAAAAATTAGAATGTAATTCTTATTTTTACCTTTTTTTTTCTCTTTGGACACATTAATTGCTTTATTTTTCTAATAAAAAATATAAATATAATGTTAAAATTAATTTAAGTAGTTTTACTATATATATATATAGGATAACAAAAAAAAACTTACTTGTATATTTACTACAAATTATTAGTTAACTTTGTCGGTTTGGTTCAAATCCAATGATATCACAAGCAGTGGCGGAGCTAGGGCTTCCGCAAGGTGTCCCAGGAGTCGGGACACTACGGAGCCCTGGCAAGAGGTAGTAAAATATTATTTATACGGTGGTAAAGTATATATTAAGTATAAGAAGAACACCATGCATAAATTTCAGAATAATTTAGTGGTTGGCATGTTAGGAGTTGTATTTTGTTTGCCTAAAAGACTTGGGATCAAGTCCGAATGCCATTTTAGCAGCTATTTCCCCCCTTTTTTTTTTCTCACTTTCCCTTCCTCCTCGAGACAGACCCCAACTTTTCCTCTTTATTTCTTGCTTCGATGCTCCTTGCTTTGGCTTCAACTCCAATAACTATCTATCCCTTTAGTTCATTTAATAGTGATAATTTATTTACATATTCTTTATTAAATATTTTTTTATGAAATCTTTCGTTTGAATTATTGTATACGAATCATATGATTGAAAATTGGATATATTTGTAATCTAATATCTTATAATGAATATATATTAATGCCAATTTCTTTAGTTAATTTATTATTTTAATTCCTTATTATTGAAAATTAGAAACCCTTTACTTTTGATTAAATTAATTTCTCAATTGATTAAATTATTGAGTTTTTACGAAATACTAATTCACCAATTAGTTTGTCAATTTATTGAATGACTTAACTTCCTAGTCAATTGTTGAATTAGTTTGTTATAAAATTATATTACATGTTAAATTTTGTGTTATTGTTGATATTGTTTAATACTATTAATTTATATTGGGACATCATGGAGTTTCAATCCTAACTCTGCCACTGATCACAAGTTTGATTTCCTCATTAAAGTATAGACTATTTAGCTGAAGACTCCAGGTTGAGGCTGAGGGCAACCATTTTAAGTGTCTCTTTATCATCGGTGACTTACGTTTGCAAAATCAAGGACATAAAATAGATTGTTAGGAAATAATTTGTTAATTATAAATATATCAAGCATATATAAATTAATAATATTTTTAGGAAATTAGAATATTAAATTAGTAAAATTCTTGTTCCATGGTATCTATTGTGCATCAAGATAGTCGTAATGCTAAATAGCCTATAAATTAAAATTAAAATTTACATTAAAATTTTCCTGAAGTTTTTGTTTGGTTTGAAATAAATCGAGATGAATGAATCTATTTAATAGTTTATAGAATTTTTGGGGAGGAGGGTTTCGAGTGAACAAATCGCCTCCATTCATCCCTCGTTAATCCTATATTTTAGTGCAATGGAGGGAAAGATAACAAATTTAATAAATTATATATATATATATATATATAAATGGACACAATTATTCATTTAGAAGAAAATTTTTTATTTAAAAAAAGTGTAAGTTTCATTTGTTAACTTCCTTTTAATCTTCGTTTACCTTAAATCCACACAATATTTACCTAAATTCATATTATCCAAACAATATTTTCAAATATTTACTTGATTCACTTTCATTTAACTGAGGCAAAATTTTAAAGTTTAATCTCACTATTATACAAATGAACCATAAGTAAAGAAAATAAAAGTAAATCTAATAAACATTTTAAAATACTACATGAATAATGTTAATCTAACATAAGAGAATATTATTTTAATTTTGCTTAATCTAAGGTGAGTGTGAAAAAAATTGAATCAGAATAAATATTTTAAAATAATATTAAGTTAATATAGTAAATGTTGTTTTAATTTTATTTAAATTAGAATAAATTAGGATAAATAAAGGTTACACCATTTAAAATTTAATCTTCACCTTCTATTCTCTCAAAATTTAAAGTTAAAAAAAGTAAGAAAAGGAAACAAATAGAGATGAATATTTCACATCGATTAATTTAAGTGAAGATATCTAAACACATGTATTTGTTATAAGAATTTGCTCCCAAAATCGTGACTTTAAAAATATATCAAATTTAGAATAAGATATTTAAAATATAGCAACAAAGCTGGCAAATTTAATTTTAAACTAGGCTTCAAATTAGCTTTTTAATCCGTCATAAATACGAGAAAAGGTGTAGACTGATTTGGAAAGTTGAAAGTTTGGGACGAGTTCAAAAGCGAGAGCTTTGACGAAGCCCTTAGTTCATCATTGTCTCTTTGCTATGATATCTACTACCGGATTCTGCCCTAACACCGGAAATTTCAATCATAAATTCACGAACGAAGGAGGACCCGATTGGTATGCTCATTACGGAAAATTGCCAAACTCCCCACCACCGAACTTCATTTTCGAATAAGGCCCACCTCGAGGAAGGTCTTGCTTGGCTTTTCTCGCTTTTTCATCTCCTATTCTCTCCTGTCAATTCAAAGCCCCTGGGGTGCCGCTGAAATCAATCAGTTAATTATAAGCTACAGGAAATTCCTGCAACTGATATTTTTCTGGATCTCCTAACAGCTGACTGCTCGGTTCTTTACCGACTTCTGGTGCTTCCGGGATTCATTTGCGATTTGGTATATATCCATGGATTTGCTACATATTTCTCTCCAACTCTAGAGCTTGTAGTTTAAATGGTTATGGGTACTTCTCTCTTTTGCTATAAATTAAGTTTCCTTCGTTTGTCAGAATTTTCCATTTCTGAATAATATTTTTGTGGGTTTAAGAGCTGGAGTTCTTTTGATTGTTTATCTTGGAGCTATAGCGTATAGCTTCAGATAATCTTTGTCAATTATTTCTCTATATTGGATTGCAAAATCATTTTGCTGTGTCGATACTAGATGTTGAACTTATTATTCTGGGTTAGGGTGTATTTTGGTTTAAGGATGGAACTTGATTCGCTTTCTGGGTTGATCTGTTTTGCCGAAGTTTGAGCTGCCGATTAGTTATTCGAGTTTTACCTTTTTGGTCAATGCGGGTCTACTTCAAAGCTTGAGCTTAATCTAGCTATTTGCAATGCCCCTATTTTTCCTAATTTATTTGTAACAAATGATTTGTCACCAGTAGTTGGTTTGAATTGGGGTGAATTGAGTACAAAAATAAAAAGTGATATATGTGTCATAGAAGAGATTTCAGATATAAATGCCATTTTATTTTTAACCATCATTCACCTCAATCATATCTAAAATGAAATAAAATAATATTCACTCCGAAAGTTGGGTGAATTTAATTCAAATGATATTTTAAGGCAATCACTCCAATTCATTTAGGTTAATTTTTAATATTTATGTTTAACTCAATCTAAACAAACGATAGATTAAAGAAGAAAGCTTCTAGACTGAAGTTGCTGTGTTCTCTTATTTTTGATACATATTGAGTTTATTCATGGCTGAATTCTCTTGGGCATTTTCGTTTTACTTCTACTGCCATGTGAGTTTAATCCATGATGTAAACTAGGAAGAAGTATTTGCTGCTGTGGAAATCTTTCCCTGCCAGTTTCTGCCTTTGCCAATGTTTAATCAAGGATTTATAATTCATTTATGCTCCTCTCACATGTTCTAAAGCTTTGCCTGCAGATGGTTGTGTTGCTTCTGGCATCCCAGCTTTGGACAGAGTCTTTGTAGAATATAGGAGTAGTGTAAACGGAAGTTTCAAAATAAAAGAAAGAAATGGAGTGTTAGATCTGCTTACCAGCCCTGTGAAAAGAGATTTAGTAAGCAGGTCAGTTCTTTTTCACTTTTTACTTTATCTACCAAGCCTTTTTTTTTCTTTTAAATAATTTACTTGTCTGAGTATTTGTATTTTTCAAAAGCTCAAAAAGTGTTAATCTGGAAAGTCTCTCTCATTACTTGATGTGTATAGTGAAAAAGTTGCATTGCAAGTATAGGTCTTAGATATGAACTGGTGAAAAGATTGCTGGACCCTTTGAAATGTAGTAACAGGTGGCTTGCTGGAAACCTTTAATAACACAGGGAACATCATTTCCCGGAACAAGACTGAAGATCAAGCAGCTAGAATGAAGATTGAGGGTGCAGCCTCCAGATCAGGACGTTTATCCCCTCCCCCTCTACCCATGGAAAAAAGGAAGAAGATACAATCTCAAAAATGGGTTTAATAGAAAATGCACTAGGCACTATACTGGCTTATTCATCTCTTGAAACATGGACCTTTGATATCACCAAAGGCCTCAACATTTTCAAGAAACCACACATCTCCATGCAATCCTCATAAGGGTTACATGCATGATGAGGGCCAATGAGAAACCAACTTCAATCAGTAATTCTAAAGGATGGAGCTGAGCTTGTAATTCTCTTCTTTCATGTTCTCAATTCTGAGCTTGACTTTTGAGATCATCAAAGCTAACATGTCAGGTTTCTGCAGCTTAACAAGCTGCCGATCATTATTGGTGGAGGGAAGGATGGCTTACTGAAAGAAGCTCTCGATTTCTATTCTTATTGACCTATGGTCATTGTATTAACTCCTCTGACCTTTGCTTCATGTCCATTACCAGTTGTGCTCATGAATGTGCCCTTGGAACATTTCTATTCATGGACATAAAAATATACAATTCTTAGATGCTGTATACCATGAATAGTGCAATCAGGCTACTATTCATGCTCAAAGGGGGTGCTATACATTCCATCTATATTAATATAACAGAGAAAACACATGCATAATTCATTTTAACTGGGGGTAGTTCCCTGCAGCAGACTCTGTTGTGCATTTGGCTTTATCTGTAACAAGTACTTCCTGTTGGTGCTTCCTTGAATTTTTCGGACTGTTGTGCATTGCTATGATATACTTGAATTGCAGTTTCATCCTAATTTGAAATATGAATTTGGCTTGATTTTGGTAAACCTTTGACTTTATTTGTCTTAGGCCATCCTTATCAATGAAGCCACCTGGAAATGAAGTGGACTTGGAAGGTGCTGAGTTTGATAAAGAAAGAGATAAAGTTACAAGAACTAACAAGCCTGTTATTGTATCTAATCGGGCCTTATTATCTGGGATGGCATACTGTATCTCATCATGCAGCATGATATTGGTTAACAAGTTTGTCCTGTCAAGTTATGATTTTAATGCGGGTATATCATTGATGCTTTATCAGGTAACACCAAAAAGAATCCACTTCCTCTCATGTACCCTGCTCTGGACAGGTGTATGATTGCACACATGACAACTTCTGCAAGTTTATGACATCTGATTTCCTCCAAACGATTTTTGCTCATTAATCTACCCATCTATTTCATAGCAAACTGGTGGCTTTGAAAGCTGTTTCCTATTTCAGCTGATGGAATCTTGGTTTTGTTTTTTTTGCTGCAGAACTTCATCTCAGTTATTATTGTATCTGCATTGTCTGTGTTGGGTGTTATATCTACTGAACCCCTCACATGGAAGTTAGTCAAGGTCTGGTTACCAGTAAATATGATATTTGTTGGGATGCTCATTACTAGTATGTTTAGGTAAGTTTTCACTCTTTTTAATGTCTGGCTTCTGTTTGATTGTACCTCTTGTTGGCACATATTAACTTTTTCTGAAAAGTTACGTTGGACAGCAATTAATGGTATGAATTCCTCTTATCTTTTCTTGCCACCTCTATAAATTGTAGAAGGTGGTAGAAAGACACTTACTATTGCAGTACCTAGCCAAAAGAATCTGGATTTTGATGGATGAAGGAACATATTAGATTTAATTTGACAGTAAGTTTGAGAAATGCTGAAATTATGGGCCTAGATCTTACTCATGCCTTTGAAAAGAACATTAATCCCTTGTTTGGAGTTACTTAAAAAATTAATTATTCAATATAAATACTTTTTTTGAAACTTTTAGCCTAATTTTATCTCCAAAAAGGTATTTACTGTAGATATTCACTTTTTTTTTTAATAATTTTAATTTTTTAATTTAAATTTTTTTTTTAAACAAGGATAAACCTCTGTGAAATAGGCCTGGTTCTTGTTTTTGTATTCAAATTTTGTAGGAATGAAACAATATGGAAGGTACTGCTCATAGTTAGAGCTGTTTATAAGAAAAATTCATATGTGCAGGATGCCAGTACTGTTCTTTTACATTTGAATTCTTGGTCATTCTGATTATTGATTTGCTAAAGTTTTGCAAAAGATATAGCTGTATCACCTGAGTATGCCTTTTTATTTCTTGATATGCTAGAAATTTGAGCTATTATCTTTTTGATTGCATTTGTAAGTTTTTCCATTTAAAGAGATATCCTTTCTTACTTTAATTTATGAACCCCTTGCACTTTTCAGCTTGAAGTACATTAATGTGGCTATGGTCACGGTTTTGAAAAATATTACAAACGTGATAACTGCAGTCGGAGAGATGTATCTATTCAGTAAACGTCATGATGGTAGAGTTTGGGCTGCCCTATTCCTAATGGTATGTTGTACTACAACTTTGTTAACTATATCTCATCTCAAGTGATCATACTCTGGAACAACCTCTATGAGAAAAATCTCTTAGGTGGCTTGTTGGTTGCCAATTCACATTTCAAAGATATGATAGTACTTTCTAATATATATTTTAGGTTCTATAAGCTGTGTGAACTCATGAGGTATATTGTGATATGCAATACTAATCCGTGAGCTGCAATGGCGCCTACTAGCTAGGAGTAGATGCAACTCATGGTCTATACTCTTTTAAGTCAATACGGTGTTTTCAAGGAAAAAAAAAATAAAAGTTATTGTATCTATGTAGCTTTATTTTTCTCTTGATAAAAAAAAGTATGCTATAATTATCTTAAGTTGATTTTCAAGCTTTTAATTTGAGAATTTTCAACAGATTAAGCTTTAAAAGTTGGATAATCATGGTCTTGTCTCTGCAGATTATCTCAGCTGTGTCTGGAGGCATTACGGATCTGCAATTCCATGCAATTGGATATGGCTGGCAATTTGTTAATTGTTTCTTGACAGCATCATATTCTGTGAGTATGTAATTTAGTTAATGAAAGCCTATTATGAATTCATAACATGCTAATATCTTGGTCTGTGTATGTGTAAGCTATTTTTATTCATGTTGGCTCTATTTGATGGAATAAATCTCCCCTATCCCCAATATATATCAGATTTTTTGGTTTGCCGATAAATGTAATGTAGAAATGAAATCACATGCACATCGGCCAATGCGATATGTTGTGGCTGATATATGCCAAAATTTAGCTTATTCATATTTGTTGATATTTAACAATGTATGGCGATATGTGTCGTGGGGAAAAAAATGCTGTGGCTGATATAAAATATTGTTTAGGACACCGTGATTAGATCACGGCCATGGTTTTTTTTTTACTTACTGTATTTGCATCATACAGTTTTCATGCAATTTTAGTTTAGGTCTTCCTGTTATTGCTTTGATTGATAACATAGAATTAGGGCCTGCCATCGTTGCTTTATTTTCAGACCTAATTGAATTAGGTAAGAAAAAATAAGATTATATCCATGAATAAAATTGCACACATGGTTGTGGTTATGATTGTAGTTGTGGCTGTAATGTTGCAGTTGCAAACGATAAATTATGTGGTGGTGTTGTTGTTGTTGTAGCATGAATTTTTGTTTTTATTTTACATTATGCTCTAATTCTTATTAATTGATCATTTAGATATGATTATTCAATACTCCAGTGTTTAAATTATATTAGAAACATTTAAATGATTCATTATATGATAAATTGTTCCAATAATATTACATATGTTAATTGATTTTTTAGTAGCTAATCTATAATAAGAAAGTCATTCATAATAAATTATTTCTCTGTCACATTTATTCACATTTACAATAAGTTGTTATCCATTAGTCTACAGCAGTTGACTAATGATATTTAATTGCTAATCTATATCACATTTATTCACGTTTAGTAGCTAATTTATAGTCTACAACAATTGCTAACTTCTTATCCATTAGTCTAACTCTTAGTTTTGTACAAAAAAAATGAAAAATAAAAAAATCTAATATTTACAATGCTCGACTGATTGCACTTAATTGTTTATCTAAGAAATTTATTACTCCCTTTGTATTAAAAAAAAAAGAGATAATTTTTGTATAAAAAAGAAAGTCATTTTAGAAAAGTCAAAACCTACTTTGTATTTTTGTCCTCACTTTTTCCCCCATTATCTATGCATTAAATGGGTTTATTTTTTTTTTTTTTACAATGAAGTGTAATTGTAATTTTATTACTATTTTTATTAGTTCCTAAACGAGTGCGCAGATTGTTAGAATAACTTCTTTTTTGATATGTTAAGTCCAACAGCTAGATCTTGGATAGTGGAGGAGGCAAACACAAGTCTTTTTTAAAGATAATTTTAGGCAAAGTCGATATATCACTAATATATTGGGAGTATTGAAAAATATTTCCAATATCTGATATTTTGCTTATATATTAACAATAAATTTGTGATTTATTTTTATTTTTTATTTTTATGTGTTGTGTTTCGACTCAACTGTGGCACATATCATCAGGCCTTGAAACTAGCAAATATCTACTGTATTATTTTATTCCAAGGTGATATCTTTAATAATAATTGCAACCATCATAAAAGCATATTAAAGTTTTAGATCTGGTAGTATAAGCAGAAGACAAACAAAGAGAACAGAGCCTTAACGTTAATCATTAGTTGGTGGTTTTTTTCTTATATCTCTCTCGCTCCTTTTTTGCCCCTCCTTTCCTTCCATGATCATGCATCTATGTTATTGAAATAATATTTTGCAAAGGATAACATTAATCAGTATTTTTATGGATGCTTAAGATTGAAGGCATGTGTTCTTTGTAAAAGTGATGGAAGATGAGGCATACTGTAATTTCAGCTCTGCTTAGTTAAATTGGGCCACAATGGGATATTGAAGTGTGTTTATTGCATGAAGTTGAACCAGGGAGGTTAGCAGAAAATTTTGCATCATCTTGTTAAATAACATCCAATTAGTTGTAGTGTCAAAAGGGTAACAAACTGGACATTCTACAGGAAGAGTCGGAAGGCTGTATGTCTCCCAAGTCCCAAATCTTAATTCTTCTCTAACAAGTTTGAAGAGCATCATGTCATAGAAATTTTACTTTGAAACATTCATTCTTGCTTCAGCTGCCAAGTCTCAAATGTGCAAGTTTGCAGTGCATCATCAGAAGTGAGTTAATGAATTGGGATATAGAAATATGGAATAACATCATGAAAGCATGCAAATGATTTGCTCAAGGTGAAAGTGAATGCTTAAAAGAGATGAAATGTTACGGGATTTGATTTGATGCAATTAATTGCTAAATTATCTAGTTGATTTTTGATGTGATGAACCTTTGTTCTTGGGGTGTATTCAAATGGTTGGAAATTGCTTAGAAAAGATTGTTGGTTATTTGTAGCCTGGATGAATATACTTTGGATTGGCTGATAGCTTTGTTTTTATTGTGACTTTTCACAGTTAACCTTGCGAAGCAAAATGGACACTGCAAAGCAAGTTACTCAATCCGGAAATCTGAATGAGTTTTCAATGGTTTTATTAAATAATGTTCTCTCTTTGCCTTTGGGGTTGCTGCTTATCCTTGTATTCAACGAGGTTGATTATCTATACCAAACGTGAGTTTCTTGTTTGACTTGCGTAAGGTGATACGTTTATAATATCTGAACAGTTTTGTATTCAGTTAGGGCCTGTTCTTGATTCATTTTCAGGACTTATTAGATTAGTCAAATTTTGATAATAATAAAAATATATAAAATTAATGGTAAGTAATTATAATAATGATAGCAATGATAACAGTGGTAATAATACTAGTAAGGAAAATATTAATTATGACAAATAGCTGTAGTAAAGTAGTTATAATAACTTGGTGAAATTTTCAATTCACATCATATCTGATCAAGTACAGCAAAAGAAGAGAAGAGGCCCTTATTATGCGTCTTTTCAGTATATGATCATTTTTGTGTATGCATTCTTCATAAATCTGACTTCCTTAGCTATAACAGATGCATGACATTTGGCTGACTATGTCCATTCCTCGTTGTAAGATCATAGCACCTGGTGGCCCTCAGAATATTTTAGTTTTAGGGCTTGTTTGATATGGGGGTAATAGGGGTGGAAAATTTTTTCCTCTATTTTATATCTTTTATATTAAATATTTAATAATAATAAATATATTTTTAATAAAATAGCCATTTTAGATCAAATTAAGATCTAAAATGTGTATTTATTAGAATAAAAATATTTAATTTTAAATAAATTATACAAGATATATAAAATATGGGGGTAATTTTTCCACCCGTATTACCCCAATACCAAATGAGCACTTACCTGTGAAATGAAGAAAATGAATCTATGATTCCTTAGATTTGACTGTAGATTTTATCATTTTAGCTTAAGGGAATCCCTGAGGTAATTCACATGTAATTTTCTTTTGCAGTGTGGGTCTAATTTTTTTTTATTATGTATGCAGACTTCTTGTTTAGAAACGATACACGAATAATCAGTTATAGTTTTGCTTCCTACCAACACGTGATGTGACCCTTAAAGTACCCTGACTAATTTGAGCTTATAGGCTATACGAGAATTAATAGCAAAGTATCTTTATGAAGTAATAGAATTACGCTCAATTCATCATCCAAGCTTTGTTTTCTCATGCAATCACATTTTCAGGCCACTCTTAAGATTGCCTAGCTTCTGGTTGGTGATGACTCTCAGTGGATTTCTGGGTCTGGCCATCAGCTTTACTTCCATGTGGTTTCTCCATCAGACGGGGGCCACGACATACAGGTTTGTTTGGTCTAGTCAAGATCTTTCTTTTCTGAACATTTTGCAGTTCACGTTCGTTTCTACCAACCCAACTAGGGGACCTTCTGTTTTTTGGTAATAACCTAATTCAAAGTAGATCCTTCATTTTTCCTAAGCGGGGACTGAAAATACACTGTCTGACACTTTGGCGATTGCTTTACGTGCTTCGGTAAGACTTGGCAATTCTGACTTGTTTTGTTATGTACTATATTTGCAGCCTTATTGGTTCATTGAACAAAATCCCTCTGTCAATCGCTGGAATTGTTGTATTTCATGTCCCTACCAGCTTGGAAAATTCTGCAAGCATCTTTTTTGGTTTGTAAATCTCTACCACACTCAATATTAATTACTGGGCACTCTTCAAACCTGTGACACAAGTACTTCTTTGCATATTCTAGGTCTTCTAGCTGGAGTCTTCTTCGCCCGTGCTAAATTGAAGGCAAAATCTCCGTCCGTTTGAAACTTGTCTGTACAACTTGTTGCTCTAAGGAGTAGAAAATAATATGGGGAGGTGGAGTTTCCACACGAAATATAGGTTTCAAACCAGTTCCATTAGCAGTAGTAAGTGGCAAAATCTCAGGCGAATGAGATACTGTGATATGAAGCGGAAAACGTCATCTGAGCCGTCTTTCAAGCCCTGATTGACTCGACGTCTTCCCTGTGGAGCACTGCGGGTTAGAATTTGTAGAAACTACAAGGCTCCGTTGATAGTTATGATTTTTCTTTTCTTCGAGGCTATGTTCCGTGGCCTACTTAGTTGTATTTTTATTATATGTATTCGTTTTACATCCTGACTGTTATTTGTCGGATGTTTGTCCTAGTGAGAGTAGCGCGGCGCGCGCATTATTGCAATTTTAGATTGAAGATATAATCCATTTTTCTTTTATGTGTGTTATAGCTAAGGTATTATAGTAGCAAGCGAATAAGGCGTTTGTTATTCTGCGTTGTTGCAAACTACTTATTCCGCCTTTTGTGGAAGAATGGCTTCGAAGGATTGGCTCACCTGCACAGGCAAAAGCCAAGCAGGAATAGGAATTGCGAACTTTACTAGGAGGCCCTTTGCAAGAGCAGCACAATCAAAATTAGGATGGAAGGATAAGGAATTTACCTATCACAATAGGAGCGCCTTGTGCTTGTTTGGGCCACTAGGGTTGAGCATCTTGTCACGGTTCGTGACTTACTCTAATCATCTTACAATGAGCCATGTAAATAAGGGTGTTATTTATTTATTATCTGATGATTGTTAATATTGATATTATGTATCATGTACGATTTGTCGTTCTTTTTATACATCTTTATGTGCTGTTATTGTGAGATATTGTATATATTTGGTATGGTGTATAGTAGGAATTTGTGTTGGATGTTGATCTTCTTATAGTACATGATTGATTATGCGTAATTTCTCACTCTCAATCTAATCTTGTAGAATATAATGAATATCTTTATAAATGAAAGATTTTCTTTTAATGACTCACTTTTCAACCTAAACAAATGATTATGCCTTTCCTATAACATTTGACTTAGGGAAAAAACCCCCAAAAATATCACTTTTAGATGTTAAAAATACCAAAGTAGTCCAACCACGACAAAAGTTACCAAAATAGTCATTCCCATTAGTATTGAGTAACAACATTTTTATCCCTAAGAAACTTCAATTAGAACATGTCTAACCATTAGTCATGCTTATAGTGGAAAAAATTATTTGTGTACACATTTGATCATATGGTGTGTTTGAAAAATGTCTCAACAACATTATTATTTAAAATAGCTTAGTTAGGATAAACCCAACCATTAGGTGTATTTCTTTAAAGCTGACAACCGTACGCTTCCTTCATGATAATAAAACCAACCCTACTTCACTCCATCATATTTCCTCTCCTCTTTATCATTTGCCATTTATTTTCTCATTCAAGCTCTCTCTCTCTCTCTCTCATTTTTTTTTTACTTCTTTAATTATTTGGCTCACCTCCTTAACCTTTCTCTTCTCTATTTTGTGTTTTTTGACTCCTCCTTCCTTTCACATCTACTCTTTGTTTTATTTTGTCTTAAATCTTCCGTCTCAATCAACCTAGTTGCCACTAGATTTATATGGGTATATAACAATTGTAGGAGTAACTTTATGATTGATTCATGTAGAGAAGTACCTAGGATCAGACAAAATGATTCAAGAACAAGAATCAAAGCAAATAAAGAACACATGAGAATTGTATGGTTCACCTAATGTAGGTTACGTCCATGGAGAATGACGAACAAATGAAATTTACCATATAGAGAAAATGATACAAAAATCCTTAATTGAATAGAAAATTTAGAGATATCTTACATTCAATTTTTTTTATTACCTAAAAATGAATAGTGAATATGTGTGTTACTAACAAAGCTAATAAAATGGTTGTTCTATTTATGGAAGGGTCCAAATATGTATATATATATATATATATATATATATATATATATATGGCCACAAGAAAATCCCTAAAGGTATCTCAAATTAGAGATACAATGTAAAAAAAAAGTCCCAAAATCAAGGTTAACATGGTTGTGTCAGCCAATACGGCTAGGTTGTGTCATGTCACCTAATGCTAAAACATGAATCATTGAAGCAGATGCTAACATGACCATGTTGAAGAACACAATTAGGCCATATTGAGTGATACACCCATATTATCTAGCACTATTCAACTGTAGTCATCTCTAGCATCCTTGTTATTCCCCTTTTCTTTATAAAATCAACACAAGCATATTGAGGGGCACATCTAGGCCTTATTTAACTTAGGAACTTCAATGTAAACCTTCCAAAACCAACGATTTGAGGTACAAACCTAACAATTTCCACCTTGGCTCAAATCCATAATACTTATCGTCGACATAAACCCTAAAGGAAAATGTCAAACACACACACACACACACACACACACACACACACACACACACAAACTAGATAACTCCAAGCAATACTTGAACCTAGAAATAGGAAGTGGCTTTGTAAGTATGTCTGCGTGATTACCTCATATGTGAACTTTCTTCACCAGAATTTCTCACACAATAACAACATCTCCAATAAAGTGAAACATGACATCAACATGTTTGGTCTTTGAATGATAAACATTATTCTCGGTCAATCAAACAACACTCTAACTATCTGAAAACACAATGACACTATCTTGTGCAAAACCAAGCTTGAGAACTATATCTCACAACCAAATTACTTCCTTCATAGCTTTAGTAATTGTAGCATATTCTGCTTCTATATTAGACAAGGCAGTAATAGATTACAATGATGCTTTCCAACTGATTGCATTAGAACATATGTGAATATATAATTAGAAATAGACATCTGTCTATCCAAATTAGTGGCATAATTAAAATCAACAAAACCATCAATATTACTAGTTGGTACTCTACTTTTATCAAAACCCAAAGTAATGTTTGAGGAGCCGTTCAAATATTACATAATTTACTTGAATGCATTCCATTAACCCTTTTTAGGGTTGTGAATGAATTATCTTATCATGCTTATGACATAAGTTAGACCATGTTTAGTATAGACCATAACATCCATCAAAATATCCATTGCACCATAGTTATTACAATTTTTATTATATCCTATGGTCTTAAAATCATAAAATGATCCATAACCCTAGGTAAAATATTAAAGCAGTCAAATAGTTATAGAGTCTTACAATCCTATCGTACAATTTTACCATCTTAGGTATAATTCTACATAATACATATAATAACTATAAATTTTGTAGATTTATCTCCATATCTATTTTCCCTCTTATTCCACACAGACACATATTTCTTAATCATTTGAGTTACAATCCTATATTATATTGCACCATGTCTTGATAATGAGTTGAAGCAAAGAAAATATGACTAGGATACCACTAAAACAATCAAGTCGTTGGTTGAAGTAAAATATTAGTAAAGAATTTAATGTCCATCTAAATGGTAAAATGATTATATTAAATTTTATAATATTACTAATTATTAAATTCTATTAAATTCAAAATTAATATGCTTTTTTATTTTCTATGGTTATTTTAGCTTCATAATGCAAACAAGCTTTAACTTATGGTGTAAATGTTATCCATATAGCTAAAAATTCCTTTCTTTTCTATCTTGATTCATAAAAATTTTAAAATCAAACATAATTCTTTTAATATTCTCTTAAATGATAGAACATACTATCATCTCATTATTGCCTTCATTATTATATAATTTATTCATTCTTTTGTGCTTTTCTTAAGGCTACAAACATTATATATTTTGAATACAATGAGTTGTATGTTGCCTATATCCATAATCTCATTGTAATTTTCACTTATTATTTGATAATTTATTTTTGATTTTGTTGACTTAATATAGTTCTTAATATGTAAAACAAATTCTACTATTTATGATGCTTGTAAATTTATACAACTCAATTAGTGATAATACGTGGGTTTAATAGTGTAATCATATATACAATTTTTTGTCTTAAAATATGTTATATATAGCATAAAAATATATGAGTTTCATATTTTTATGATTTTTGTAGGATCTTGCGAACCTACAATCCAACTTTGTGATATGATCTCGAGCCTTCAAATTCATCCTAAGTATAATTTTGATTCTAACACTTTACATAACACTATAATAAGGAGCTAGGCATTCTATCCTCCCCTTCGTTTGTCTTAAGACAAAACTTTTATGACATATTAAGTAGCTAAAGGTGTAGAAACATGTATACATTCACCCATGTTGAAATTTTCTAACACCTTCTTGATATACTTTTGTTGTGATAGAAACAACTTCTTAGCTTATTATTATTATTATTATTATTATTATTATTATTATTATTATTATTATTATTATTATTATTATTATTATTATTATTATTATTATTATCTCTATTAATATTTATGTAAATAATCTTCCTTATTGCACCAATATCTTTCATCTCCAACTCCTTGTTAAGGAATTACTTTAACTTGTTGATTAAAGACTTATCCTTGGAAGCGATCAATATGCATTGACATACAACACCAGATAAATAAAGGAACCATCTTCAAACACTTTGAAATAGACACAACTATCAAACTTTCTTTTTCTGTAGCCTTGCCCAATTATAAATGAATCAAATCTCATGTACCATTGCACGAGAGCTTACTTTAGTCCATACAAGGACCTTTTCAACTGGTATACACATTTATCCTTATTTGAAGCAACAAAACCTTTAAGTTGGTGCATATAAATATCCTCTTTCAACTCTCTATGGAGGAAATATGTTTTACATCTGCCTCCTCCAACTCAAGGTTAAATAGAGAAACAAAATAATGGAGAACTAAAATGGAAGTATGATGAACAATAGATGAGAATACATAATTAAAGTCAATGCATTCTTTCTCACGCCTTCCATCTAATATATTCAATCTTAGGTATGCCTTCCTTCCACTTGAAGATCTATTTGCAATTTAGTATCTTACAACCCTTAAGAAGTTCAACCAACTCCTAAGTAACATTGTTATGCAAAAAATCAAAATTTTTTTTTGTGACAACTAAATTTGAAGAATTAGATTTAGACAAGACCTCAAAATAATTAGAAGGTTCAATACCTTTAGAAATGTCTTCAGAAATTTCTATAACATAAGCAATGAATCCATCATCATTTTCTCCATATCTATTAGGTATGTGAATATTTCTCCTTGGCCTATCTCGAACAAGAGATAAACCATCCTATTGCTACTAGGTGTGACTAGTGGTATGAGCCATGTGGTCAACACCATGGGCACCATCATTGGATTATGTGCATGAGGAGAAGGGAGCACTATCATTGGGCTTTACTTTTAACTGCACCTTATTCCTAATAATCTGCCGATCACCTATACTAGATAGGAAATAGTCGATTCTTTTCTAAAAGACAACAATGCATTTTCATTAAAGTTAACAACCTTACTTAGAATAGTTTTTCTTAATTAAGGACACCAAAATCTATACCCCTTTGACTCAGAAGCATAGCTAAGGAAAATATATTTAATAACTCTAGGAGATAATTTACAATTATTAACAAGTATATAAGTAGTACATGTAAAAGCTCTATGAATAGAGTAATAAATAAGATTACCTTACCAAACCTCTTCTAGAATATTAAAATCAATGGATGAATGTGTATATTGATTAAATATACACCAAGTTTTAGCATTGGAGTGCATACACCTAGCTCTCTATTCTATTGGGAATTCTAATGAGTACATATTTTAACATATTTTATACCTTTTAATCTTAGTTTTTGGCATTTCATTTGAGTAATATATGTGTATAATTATGATTTTATGCTTAAGTGATAATAATTATATAAATTTTATTATTTGAGCTAAAACAACATAAATTAAATAAATTTAGAGTATAAGTTTATTTATTAATTTTTCTAATATTATTTTGGAGGAAAAGTAAAAGAAGAAAAGAAGAAGAAAAAATAGTGTTAGGCCTTTGGAATAACGACCCAAGGATTGAAGGCCCAAAGGCCTGGGAACAAAGAAAAAAAGAATGGTTCACAAGAGACCAGGGTGCACAAAAGAGTAGATGGTAGAAAAACAACGCGGTGCAAGGCAAAGAAGTAGTGATCCGAAGAAAGTTAGAAAAAAAAGAGCCAACGAATAAGAAGGGGGAATGAGTTTTGTCATAAAGAAAAAGGAGGCCAGGCACAAAAAGGAGGAGGGCTGAATGTAAAGGACAGAGCCACAAAAAAAAATAGTAGAAGAAGAAAGGAAGGTAAAGCCATAAGGCCCACAATGTAGAAAGAGAAACAAAGAAGCACAGAATAAAAGAAAGGTTGACAACAAAGTAGGGCTACAATAGAATACATTTAGAGTACAACAGGGGAAGGTTGCAAAGGAAGAAAGAAAAAGAAAGGACTAGCGAAACAAGTCAGCCGAGAGAGAATAAAGGAGAAAAAGGATATTAGAAGATTTATTTCAGATGAAATTTAACAAATTTTCATCAGAATAAATTTTTTAACTGCCATCCATAATTAATTCTAGTTATTTCTTTCTCTATTTTTGATTTATGTTTTTTATATATATTTTTGTGTAATTACTTTGATCATTATGATTGGATAATTATTTATTGTTGGGGAATAGACTCAAACCCTATATTATAGTTTGAGATATGATATTATTTTTCTTTGTTTCATGAGATTGTTCTTTGTCTCTATTTTAATTGCTATCATTTATATATGATTCTGTCAAGTATAATTTATATGGTGTATGCCTTAATCTGGTTTCCTTATAGTGACAATATGTATGATTATTTTTCTACTAGTTGGTCATATAAATATGCTAGAATTTATATGTATAAATTGAAGCTAGGTTAGATAATAATTTAGCTAATAGTTTTGTGATTCTAATCGGAGTATTAAAAATTTTAGATACGTGTGTATCAAAGGAGGAAAATATAGCTAGACATGCTTATTGTACTAGTTTGGGTACTTAGATTGACATCCTTCAAATTCTACTTAATACATTAAATCTAGTTAAATATAAGATCCACTTGTTGCTACTATACTGCTAGCATTTAATAAGATTACTAATGGTGCTTTGTCTTATTAATTAATTTAGGAAAGTAATATAAGGTGTATGGACCTACTTTTAGATTATAACTTGGTCTATCTCTTTCTCATGATTAAATACCGACTTAGAAATTATTATTATATTTTAACCAAATCTAGTGGTGGATTTTGATTTTTTTAGAATATTTATCATATTTAATTTTATCTATTATTTTTATTATTTTATTTATTTCTTTTATTATTTTCTATTTTTAAAACCCCCATTAGTGTGTTTCTTATTTATTTATTTTGTGTGATTTAGAGTTTTATTTTTATTGTTTTTTTAGCTAGTTAAATAAGTAAGCCCTCTTAATCCCTGGTATAGGACGATACCCTTATTTACCAGTACTAAAATTGCCAATAAGAGGGTTTAACTTGCGTGCCGGCTACAGTCGCACCAGATTCTTAGTTAGAGTCTTGTGGCCAGCAATACCATGATCTGAACATAACTCATGAAAATTAGTCCCAACAAATTTTACCCCATTGTCTATCCTAAGTTCTTCATATTCTTCTTGGTTTGGTTATCAACTAGCCTTTCCACTTGTTAAAAGTAAGAAAGTATTCATTCTTGTGGCATAGATAATAAACCCAAACTTTGTGAGAGAAGTTATCAATTAGAGTTATCATATAACGCCTATCATCATGGGAAGGAACCTTTGATGGTCTCCATAAATAATAATGGATATAATCTAGAATATCCTTAGTATAGTGTGTTGTAGCAGAGAATCCGACCTTCATTTTCGTCCTAACTATACAATGCCTGCAAAACTCCAACTTTCCCATACCATTACCAAAATACCATTACTTGCTCATGACTTAGGTGCATGTCCCATAATCAAGTGAGTTATTCATTAGACATGGATGTGGATAATGCAACTAAACATATAACTATAGAGCCCTGCAAGATATAAAGGATGCCATGTCTATTGGCCTTTATCAGAATAAGAACACATTTGGAAACCTTAAGAACTCCACTTTCAGCTAAAATACCTACAACCAAGAGACTTATGGGTGCATATAGAAATTATATTACACTTCAAATCAAGAATATGCCTAACAGTGGTCAATGTTTTGATACATCCATCATGGGTGTCGATCTACACATTACTTACTCCAACAATCATACATTATGCATCATTGTTCATCAAGATAACACCATGATTAACCTACTCATAAGTGGTGAACAAACCTCTATTGGGAAACATATGGTAGGTAAAACTAGAGTCTAAAACCCATTCAAACTTTCTCCTTTTGTAATCAAAAGTAGCCAAGACACATACCACCCTTAGAGTCGATTTTAATAACATTGGCCTCAACATTATTATAATTTTACAGTGGTTTTTCCTTTTACTCCTTATTTTTGTTAATTTTTAATTTAAAGTATTCAGACATTTCATTCCCAAATTTCTTATAATATTTATAGGGCATATAGGAATTGTATTTTCTCAACTTAAACCTATTATTCTATTTATTTTTACCACCATAGTCATTAGATCTACCTCAAATAGGTAATCCCTCAACTTTTTCTTTAGAATGAACCTTAAGGTCAAAAGTGTATAATTATTTTCATATAATATAATTTCCTTGAAGTGTTTGAAGGTAGACAGTAAACAGATAATCAATAAAATAACCTTATCCTCATTATCAATTTTTACATCTAGATCCTCTAGATCATTAATAATTGAGTCAAATTCATCTATATGGGATTGAATAGGATTGCCTTTAGCCACACGCTAAGTATATAAATGTTCCTTGAGACGAAGCTGGTTTATCAGATGAAGAAGTAGTGGTTTCACGAACAACCTTGTGTAGAACCTCCTTGTATAAAGATAATTGGATTCCTTATAAGGTCCTTTAATCCAATTTGTCCCATTGATCATATGTTATAGTTGAAGATTTCTTAGATTCAACTTTTAGAGCCTTATTTTATTCATCATGGATAAGCTTAACCTTCATTCGAACTCTCCATATACTAAAATTGATATTACCATCAAACTTCTCGTTATCAAATTTAGTACTGATAGAAATCTTGAACTTGAAACTCTAATACCACTTATATTGGTAAATAACAAGTTCTAATGCAAATTCACGATTAATTTACGTAGACAAGTATGAAAGATTAAATAAAACAATCTAAGAACAAGAATCAAAACAAATAAAGAAAAAAAATAATTATGTGGTTTGCCTAATATTGGCTAAGTCCATTGACGATGGTGAGTAAGTCAATGCACTATGTAAAGGAAAAAAATTAATCTTCAATTGAATGGAGGATGTAGAGATCTCTCACTCATAATTTATTTTTCTCTAAAAAAAGAATAGTCGCTATTTGTGTGGCTAAAAATAATTAATCAAATGGTTGTCCTATTTGTGGCAGGGTGAGAAAATACATACATACATACATACATACATACATACATACATACATATAATCTAAGAAAAATTCCTAAAGGAATTCCAAACATGAGAGGTGATGTTAAAGAAAAATCACAAAATTAGGGCCAAGACAACCATACAAGCAAACACAACTAGACTGTGTTATGTCATCTAAGGCTAAAATATGAATAATTGAAGCATATGCCAACACAATTGTTTTAAGCAATACAAAAATATTATCTAGCACGATTCAACCATATTCATCTAAAGAATCCTTATTTTTTACCCCATTTTCTATTAAACCTCGTCATGGGCATATTGGGGGCATGTCTAGGCTATATTTGGCTCATGAACTTCAACTTAAACCTTCCTAAACCTAGGATTTGAGGCATAAGCTCAACAAGATCTTTCCCCATACCTACACTTTAATCTTACATTTCCATTCCACTAATTTAAGGTATGGTATGTCTTTAAATCTAGAATTATTTATCTATGTTTTTGTTTAGCTTTAATTTTTTAATTTTTTATAGTTTTTGGCTTCAATTTTATAATGTTTTCATATGTTATTAAATTTAGTGTAATTTAGTTAAATTATGTTTATTTTGTTGAAATGCATTTTTAGCATCGATACACTAGTGGAAAATGGCAATAGATGGTTGTAACCAACAACCATGTCAAAACATAACCATCTATAAATAAAAAATATATTTAGGGATCTTAAAAATGCACAAGGAATATACGATGGTTTTAATTTAAAACCTCCATTTAAGCTTCAATGTAAACAACCGTTGTAAATTAAAACTATTATCGGTAATTTAAAAAAATATATATGCTAAGGTATAGATGATATTTTTAATATATAATTTTCATCAATACCCTAAGAAAATCCTTTCTAAAAACTTCCCACTTAGGTATATATGACAATTATAGGTTAAAACAGGTGTCTATGAATTTTTATTTTATAAATAAAATAATACATGCTTTCTCTTCTCTCCTTCCATGGCCAAAACAAGGAGATTTACTTATTCCAGGAGGAGAGCTTCAGTTTAAAAGGGATTGAGTATCACAACTATCGTAGATGATAGGGCCATTGTTTCTCCTCACTGTAAGAACAATTTGTCTCTAGAGAAATCCCAAAATTCTTGATCAAAATTTCATTTTCCTATTAAACCTGCTCCTGCTCTTGGTGAAAACATTGTAGTTGATGTTTCTTCATCGAGTCCTTTAGGGGCAAATAGATTTCTACTCCTCAAATGTCTTATATGGAAATTAAAATTAAAATCCTTATCCCTTTCCTTCAGAGGTTGAGGGAAAGTCCAATGTGAATCTATAAGATATGATCAATAGCGGACTAATTCCTCACAAGACATGGAAAGATATTATTTTTGATAATAGAAAAATGTCTAAATGCTCTACCCTCAATTAATTCCCTTAAATCTTATCGGTGATTGTTGGAATGTTTCAATTCAAAAAGAAAAGGTATAAGCGAACTGTAAACTTTGGCAGGGAACATTGATTGGATATATTATTAGTTATAAGCCTAGTTTGGGCTAAATCACTTCTTTTATCTGACAACAATGGTCTAAAATACAACCTCACGAATTTTGGATGCATGATGAGGGATTTGTGAATTTTAAATTTTCATCAGACAAGGACATGGATTGGGTTTTGCAAAGCCCTTACCGGACTTTTATGAACATACCCTTTTTCCTCAAGTTATGGCACAGGAACTTCCAATTTGTGAAAGAAATATTTTAGTTTATACCCCTTTGGATTAAAATTCCTAAATTTCTCTTGGATTAGTGGGATTTATATTCAATTAGTCAAATTAATAGTGTTGTGGGAATACCCCTGTACTTAAATGGATTCACTAACTCTAGGTATAGAATTTCTTATGCAAGGGCTTTAGTTGTGGTGGATTTCATAAAGAAATTTGTGGAAGCTGTGGATATAGAACACCCTAATGGAAATCTCTTGACACAAATAATTGTATTTGAATGGAGGACTTCTTACTGTAACCATCGTGATTCTATTGGAAATAATTTTAATTCATATCCCAACAAAGGTCCTAAATTAGGTATCATAGAGAAAGAATCTTACCAAGCACCTACTGGCTACTGGAAGATAGAAACCACAAAGAGGTACATGCCATGATCTCCATCAATCATACCGACCCCCAACAAAATAATAAACCTATTTAGAAACCAATATATACACATGTAGATCCAAGCGGATCTGTAATACCCCGTATTTTTAAAATCTAGATTTATTAAGTTTAATGCTTTTATTAGCGTAATTTGATGTAAATAATTAATTATTTTAATTTCGATTCGTTTTACGGATTTATCGATGATTTCAAATTCATAATTGAATGTAATTAATCATTGTCGTTGTGAACCATTCTAGACAAATTCGTTCACGACAATGATTTTATTATATTCTTATGATTTCGATCTTCGGTTAAAAATATATATTCCCGTTCTTTCTCGTATTTTGGTTTTTAGTATTTTTAATTCGTTTTCGATTATATCTTCGTCATGTGATTACGACTTTGTTTTGAAGTTATATTTCGTTAACGAAATATATTATTTAAATTATAGAATCTCTATTTAAATAGTTAAATTTATTTTAATAATTTTATCCGTAGAAAATATTTCCGACTTTAAATTTATTCGTTTTCGGTAATCGTTAATATTTTTGGGAAGTTTTAAATTAAAAAGATTTTTGGAGTTTATTTATGAATTTCTTTCTGGAATTCATTTCCTTTCGTTTTATGCTTTTTGGGTTGTGGAAAACGGATTTTGGAAATTATCTAAATTAATCTTGACTTATTAGAATTTGACTTAAATATTTTGTTATATGCTTCTAAATTATTTTTCGAGGCCTTATAATATATTTCCGTAAACAATATAAATTTTTATGTTCATTGGTAAATTCTTCTGAAGATGTTTCCGGAATTCTTTATATAGCTTTTTATTAATTTTAAGCTTTCGGATCCGTTCGAAATAAATTCTCGTTAAATAAATTTTAGATAAAATTCTTCCAATAATAAATTTTAAATAATTATTATTTTATATTGTGCTTGTATTTGTAAAAAAAAAAAACGCAGCCCAGCCCAGCCCCGACCGGTTCCCCCTTCCTCCTTTTCTTTCCCTCTTCTCTCCTTTCTCTTCTCTGCCTTTCCCGAGCTGCTACCTGTTCGTAGAAACCCTAGCCGCCCTCACCTATCTTCTTCTCCCCAGCTCTTCCCTGCGCCGCCTCGCTTGCCGACCTCCGGCAACGCTGCACCAGCAGCAGAAGCCGCACACCAGCAACCGCAGCAACAATCGCTGTAGCAGCGGTCGAAGCAGCCAACCCCAGCAGCCACGCACAGCAGCAGCGTCTGGCCACGGCGTGCTCGAGTGATGGTCGGCGAGCACCGGTCAACCTCCGGCGAAGCTTCCCCAGCCCTCCTTGCTCCGATTTTTACTGATTTTGTTTGGTATAATTTTCGAAAAACCCTAACCCTTATTTTGATTAATTGGGTATGAATTAGCTTATAAAAAGCTAAATTTATTGTTTGATTGTGTATATATGTGCTGTAAGATTGATTTGGATAGGTTAATTGTGTGGTTGTGTTGGAATTTTGGAAAAATTAGATTTTTAGCCGGGTTATGCCCAAATTTTTCGGATCCGCCCATTTTTGCGATTTCGGACAAATTGATTATACAATATGTTTTAAAATGTATCCAATTTCATTTTGGAACCGTCAATTTGAGAAATTTATGCAGGTTTTATCGGAATTTGATTCCTAGGTCAAATTTCGGGTGTAATGAAATTGGGTCGTATAATTGAGCCGTTCCGTTCAATTGATTTTATAGTATCATTTAAAATGTATTTAATTTCATATTGGAAGTGTTGATTTGGGAAAATTGTGCGTAATTGACCGGAATTGGATTTTTAGGTTAAAACTCCCGCGGGTTTAAATTGGTTTGGGTAATCGGGTTATTTTATTCAATTGACTATATAAATTACATTATAATATGTTTAATTACATTTTCGAACCGTCAATCGATATGTTTTGGCAAGAATTGATCGGATTTGCGTTTCAGGCTCAAAAACCCTAATTGTGCTAAATTGCGTATTTCTTTTATTGGTTTTGAGCAATTGATTATTTTATATGTTATAAGATGTGTTTAATTACATTTCTAAACATTCAATTTGATTAAATTTATAGAATTTTAACGAATTGTATTTTCGGGCCTAAAACCCTAAAATTCAAGTGAAATTATGAAATCGATTACTTGTATTGTTGTTTTTCTAAAATTGAATGTATAGAAATAGTTGAAATGGTATTAATTGCTTCTAAATACCTTTAATTTGAATTGATTAAATTGAATTACTTGAGTTTGTGTCGTGGGCTTTAAAACCCTAATTTTTGGGGATGGTTTTATAAAATTGATTTTGCTATGTGTATTTTATCTAATCGAATTCTATCTTTGGGTTTTAAATCATTTAAATTCTGTTTTAACCTAATCGGTTTGGATTTGGTTCTATGTAAATAGTTAGGTTACCTATTTAGTTGTAAAACCTAATAAATAAGTTATTTTCGATAAATTAACTTATGATCGATTACTCTTTCTCAGGCTTTCCAAATTTAGTTGAAATGTCCCAAGTGATATTTGTATTAATCTGTTTTGATTTAGTTTTAACCTTAAATCTTAATAAAGCTATGCTTTTAAGTTTTAAGTTTTGGACACGTTTTCTAAGAAAAATCATTTGTGTTGTTTGTGTTTATTTAATTTGAATATGTGAATTATTGATTGATAGAATAGTTTCTAATTTAGTTTTCGATTTCTATCGGATCTAGGAAAGCTTTCTCGTGGATCCATGAGCTAGGGATCTCTCTCTCTCTTATCTCGCTTAGCTAGCTTCGGATCCAGGTAAGTCTCTACTTACCTCTACTTATGGGTGTTTAGTAAGGACGAAGCTAATGGCCTTGTGTTATGTGTGACATGGATGCGTTGAATGTTGTGTATGCCATGCTATGCCATGTATTATATGATTTGTGCATAACTTGTCATATGTGTAGCGTAGCTTGGAGATTGAGGTATGTTGTATGTGCTCCCATGATATGAGCATGACATGTATATGTATGATGTTTATGATGTATTATGTTATGGCCCTCTAGGACCTGCATATTAGGATAAACGGTAATATGAGTTGGGAACCATCATGGGAGTCTTGAAGTTTGTATGATGGTATTAATGTTCTATGGCGGTCCTATTGTTGTATGGTGGTATTAGCGATTTTATGGAGGTATTAATATTGTATGGTGGTATTAGTGATTTTATGGAGGTATTAATATTGTATGGTGGTATTAGGGTTTGTATGGTGGTATTAGTGATTGCATAGTGGTATTAATGGCTTATGGTGGTATTAGGGTTTGCATGGTGGTGTTATGGTTTGCATGGTGGTATTAATGTTGGTATGGTGGCATTAGGGTTTGCATGGTGAAGTTAGGGTTTTGCATGGGAGTTAATGATTGTACGGTAATAGGGTTTGGAGTAATTAACTCTGGGACGTTGTGATTAAGTAGGGTTGGAGTAACTAATTGTGATTGTTGAGGATAATTAAGGTTTGGGATGACTAAGTATGGGGGTTATGGTGAAATAGGGATAAGAGTGGCTAACCACAGTTTGGTGTGGACAATTAGGGTTGGTATGGCTGCTTAGAGTTGCTTGGCATTATCATGTGTTTTTATTGATTAAAGTGTGGTTATGAATGTGGGTTTTTATTAGTTGTGATGAGTATAGTATAAAGAGAATGATTTATGCATGTCAAGGGTGTGATGTGATTCAATAAGACACAAATAAGACATTAATTACGTAAAGCGAAAGACTGATGAGCCTGACCTAGTCTGGTCCACCGGTTAGAATAGTGGCCAGAGGCGTTTTGCCCTGGGTGTTTATTTCCGGTCCACCGGCTATAATAGTGGTCAGAGGCGTTCTGCCCTGAGTGTTTATTCCGGTCCACCGGCTATAATAGTGGGGGATTTGGGCTCGACAGACCTAAACAAATAAGTTAATCCACATGAAAGATACTAAGTACTTACAGTGAAACACCATGTGAGTCGGGGCCATGATCCGGTCCACCGGCTATAATAGTGGATCAAAGGCGTTTTGCCCTGTGCGTTTATTTTCCGGTCCACCGGCTATAATAGTGGATCAGAGGCGTTCTGCCCTGTGCGTATATCTTCCGGTCCACCGGCTATAATAGTGGGGCTCCCACGCTCACATGGATTAATGAAGAATGCTTTTAATGAAAATGAATGAAGTAGTCCATGGGAAAATACTAAGTACTTACAGTGAAACACCATGTGAGTCGGGGCCATGATCCGGTCCACCGGCTATAATAGTGGATCAGAGGCATTTTGCCCTGTGCGTTTATTTTCCGGTCCACCGGCTATAATAGTGGATCAGAGGCGTTCTGCCTTGTGCGTATATCTTTCGGTCCACCGGCTATAATAGTGGGGCTCCCGCGCTCACATGGGTTATTGAAGAATATGTGTGGAATGAACATATTATTAATGAGAATAAAGAATAAGTCTAATTGGACCATGACCAGCTTTTATTATATGTGTTACCACATGCTGCTTATGTGCATAATGAGTCACTTTATATTTCGGTTATACCACGCTTATATGTTAAATGGGATGTTGCATATGTTTTATATGTTACTATGAGTGTATGGCAAGATTCATGCTGTGGGTTGTGAGTATGTAGGATATTGTATTAAAGTATTGTACTATAATTTAATACACTTGATGATATCTCTCCTATAAGGTAGGGTAGCGAGACTTACTCAGTATTGGACCCGTACTGATACTACCTTGGTTGAATGGGTCCTATGATGATCCACCGATTAGTGGGGAGCAGACCTCTTGTGCAGGTTTAAGATCGGATACTGTGTTGGGGTGGAAGCCTTGACTTGAGTGAGTAGGCAATCCGGATATTGATCCTTCGGGATTTATTTTTGTTTAGCTATAATTTGTATTACGTTCTTGTTTTGAGAAACATATTCTGAAGTTGTAATTCCCAAATCGTATTCTAACTTCTGTTTGACTTACCTCTTATTAAGGATTTATGTTAAATGTCGTCTTGCGTTTTTTTTTGATACTTCGTACTAAATGTTGATCGGATTTAGCCTTAGCACTTAGTACTGGAACGGTAGGAGTGAACCGGTCTGGTACTAAGTGTGGCGGTAATACCCCCGAGTTTACGGTTTTATCCTTTGCTTCCGCTAAGCCTTTTGATTTTTAACGAAATTTTTTAGTAGTAAATTTAGGGGTGTTACAGGATCTTCATAACATGTACAGTGGTCAGAATCTTCGAATGCTCATTTACTAGATAAGAGTCATCCCATTGATATGATTACTAATAATATATTCTCTCTATTGTTTATTGACTTAAGAAATTTGGAGGAAAAAGGAAATTGTGGGGTTGTTGATCTCCTCCCTATTTCTATTGATATATGATAGGTGTTTGGAATGTAAGAGGCCTTAATAAGCCTTACAAACAATAGGAGTTGAGGCACTGGATGTAGGTAAATAAGATCTCAATAATAGATTTGGTATAAATAAGAAAAGAAGGTAACAAAGCTTAAACAATTTTTAAAAAAATTGGGTACATATCTAGCTATGATAAATAATACTCTCACCATCCTAGTGGTAGAATTTGGTGTATATAGGATTCCATATAGTGGAATAATTATCTAATAAGTGCGCATGGATCAGGTATTCATTTGTAATGATAATAACATAGTTTTCTTTATTAAATTTATTTATGCTTATAAATAGGGTAGTGAAAAAATATATCTAGAAATGGATCGAATCTACAGCTATTCATGATGACCCATGGCTTATTCTAGGTGAATTTAATGTAGTCATGCATAACAAAGAAAAAAATTCAAGGTGCAACCATAAATATAAGGGATGTGGAAGCTTTAAGCATTGCGTATAGAACCTAGTGGTTGATGATTTGAAATTCACTAGACACATATATCCCTGGAGTAATAGAATAGTTGGGGGGAAGTAGAATAGTGTGCAAGGTGGATCAAGTTTTAGGGAATCTCAAATGGATGGATACATTTTCAAGTTCAATAGCTGAATTCATATCAGCCTACTTCTTTGATCATATCCCGACCCTAATCAATTTAAATAAGCAAATACCTAGAGTTAAGAGCAAGTTCAAGGTTTTTGAAATGCGGACTTATGATGAAAGTTTTCAGACCATAGTCAAAGAAGTATGTCAACAACAACAATATACCTTTAGTCTCAACAAAGTAAAAAATGCTTTGTATTGCCTCAGGTATCAATTGAAACTCCTAAATAAAGAAAAGATAGGAAGCATATCTGCTAAAGTTTAAGATCATAGGAGTTCTTGAGGAAATTCAATAGTATATTAATGATAATCTTGACAACCCCACTCTCGATCAGGAAGAAAAGGCTTGTACTAGGCTATATGAACACTATGTTCACTATAAGGAAAGCTTTCTAAAGTAAAACTCTAGAATAAAGTGGCTATAGTTAGGGGACTCAAATAACCAATTCTTCTATGAAAACATGAAATCTAGATAAGCAAAACATAAGATAACAAAAAATCTAAAGACTTGATGTTTTAATTATCTTATGTAGCAGTTGTGGAGTTTTAACAAAATCTACTATGTAGCAATAGCCCTACTATAAAAACCGGTTGGCTTTTAGATTTTACACTAGGGATCAATGGTGGATCCCATACAATAAAAAGAACTCTTGAATCCTATCTCCTATGATGAAGTCAAGTCAAATTTATTTTCTATTGGAAAGACAAAAGCTCCTGACCTCGATAGCTATACTGCTAGATTCTTCAAGGTTTCATGGGACACTGTAGGTTTTGATATCTGGAACTTCATAAATGAAATATTTTACAAAGGTACTATCCTTGAGTTTCTCACCCCTACTTTACTCTCTTTCACTCCCAAGTGTGATAACCCTAGTAAAGTGACTGAGTTCAGGTGTAATATCCCAAAATTTTAAAACCTATAATTTAATAAATAACTCTCATTTGGCATAATTTAAATTTTAAATTATTTTAATTTAATTATTTTGTTGATTTTGGAGTATATAAAAATGGATATGAATATTTAATAAATTAAAATAAATATTTTGTTATTCTATCATACTCATTTTATTTAAATAATTTTTCAAACCAATATTTTACTAAAAATAATCTTTTTAAACTAATATTTTAAATTATAATAAATTAAATTATAAAATTAATTTATCTATGAAAAATATTAAATTACATTATTTAAAAAAAAATTATTTTATTCCTCCCTATTTTTCGTTTTCCTTTTTCTTTCTCCTTGTTCTTATTTATCTTCTTTTCCTCGTTTTTCCTTTCTCGTTCCCTTTGGGTCGCTAGGCCTACGATCCCCTCCTCCCTACACTAGGCCGCTGGCCGGCCCACTCCCCCCTTCCTTCTTCCTTCTCCCACGGGACACCCCAACCCACCTCCCTTCTTTCTTTTCTTTCCTTACCTTCCCCCTGATTGGGCCAGCCTAATCTTTCATTTTTTTTCTTCCCTCTCCCTCATAGGCAGCCTGACCCATCCTTTCTTCTCCCTGCCCGATTGGCATTCTCTCTTTCTATCCTTCTTCTTCTTCTTCTTCTTCGATATCAACCATCGCATGCTATGATTGCCTTCCTGTAGCTTGCAACCGCCACCTCTGCCACCTGCCCTTTGCAGCTTGCAACTTGCTCTCACTCTACCTCTCTCCCCGCCCCTTTCCTCCCATTTTTGGACCAAACCTGAGCCTGCAACCCTCCCTGCATGCCTTCCATTTTCTTTCTCCTTCTCCCTACAATCGCCACCCTACCGCCTGCCACCACAACCACCTAGCCAGTGCCCTACCTCCCCTCCTCTCCCTCTCATTTTCTTCTTCTCTGCTGCTTCATTTTCCCATTTTTTGAGCCTCCCTTTCCCTAAAGATCTCCCCATTTTCTCTCTTCTTCTCCTCTTCTCCCCTTCTCCTATTTTTGCTTCGCCACCCTCAACCGCCGCTGCCTTTACCCAAACAACCACATGCACCACTTCCTGCCACCCCCTACTACCTTCCTACACCACCAAGTCACCCCCACATAGCCCCTACAACCACCCTTCTTCCTCTTCTTCTTCTTTTTCTTTCCCCTTTCTTAGCCTCCACACTGCACCACCACCGTCTACCACCGTTTTTCCTTTTTCACCACCACCACGACCACCAATCAACTCCTTGGAACCTCTCCTACCACTGCCTTGCCTCCCTTGGAAGAAACTCAGCCCTACAACCCCTCTTTTTCCTTCTTCTTTTCCTTTCCTTCTTCTCCTCCTCCACCCTTGCAACCATTTTTTTCAGCCTTGCAGCAGCTGACTCTACTGATCATTGACCCCCGACCATCACCTACACCCTTACTACCTCCCTGCACTCAGCCACTACCCTAAATCTCATCCATAAGCTCTCCACCTAACCCTCCAAAACCCAAACCAAACCAACACCTCCCCTCCTCAACTTCCCCCATTCGATCCCTTCTCCCCCTTTAACTCTACATGCAGCTCACACTGCTCATATTGCTTGATTTTGTTGCTCCCCTTTTATGATTTTGGCTAAATTTTGAGGTATAATAAGGGTTAATATTAGTATATATTTAATCAAGCTTTTGATAAAAATTATTCTTTTGATTTTATACTTCTATTATGCTAATTTTTGAAATTATTATTAGGTATTTATTTTTACTAATCAAAGCTCAAACCTTTAACAGGGGTAACAGTAAGGTTTAAGTTTTGCGAAAATAAGGTAATCGTTATACCCTACTAAAATGTATGGATATGCATATGCTAGCACATTAGGATTTTTAATATATTTATATACATGATATAGGTTGTTAAGTGTAATGTGTTTAGTGACATATGTTGGTTGATGAAAATAAAAGCATGATAATTTATGTGCCATGTGTAGAAATAATGTTTAAGGGAAGGAGCTTTGTTATTAATGATTATGTTAAATGCATATGTATGGCATGATATACTAATGTAGCCATTTGTTGTATATATAATATTAATGTAGGCCCTAGGGACATTTTGGTATATTCTCGTGTATGAAAGCATGGCCTAAATAAGTATGCGTGATAGGTGCTAATGCGTGTTAATGTTAAATGATAATTGCTAATGGAGTTGGATGATGTGTATAAAGCATGTATACCATTATTTTATGTAGTGAGTGTATTTTGGTAAAGTGGCATAATAAGGGCAAAATAGTAAATTATAAGAGAAAAGGGGGTAAAATTGTAAATGGATAAGTAATGAGGACATTTTAATAAGTTTTCATGGTAAGGGGGATAACATGATAATTTAATAAAGGAGAATGGTGTTTTGGTAATTTGGTATAAAAGAAAAGGGTATTATGGTAATTTTATAAAGTAAAGGGGTAACTTGGTATAAAGGAAAGGATATTATGGTAATTTTGTAAAGTAAAGAGGTAACTTGGTAATAAAAAAAGGAGAAGGGTATTTTGGTAATTTGGTATGAAGGAAAGGATATTGTGGTAATTTTGTAAAGTAAAGGGGTAACTTGGTAATTAAAAAAGGAGAAGGGTATTTTGGTAATTTGGTATAATGTAAAGGGTATTATGGTAATTTTGTAAGGTAAAAGGGTAAAATAGTAATTTAATAAAGGAGAAGAGCATTTTAGTAATTTGGCATAAAGGAAATGATATTATGGTAATTTTATTAAGTAAAGGGATAAAATGGTAATTTAATAAAGGAGAAAGGATATTTTGGTAAATTGGCATAAAGAAAGGGTAAATTGATAATTTTGTAAGTAAAATGGGCAAAATGGTAATTATAATAATGAAGAAGGGTAATTTGGTAATTTAGCCAACCAAAAGGGGGATTTGATGAATTTAATAAGTATGGAGGATTATTTGGTAATCTAACACATGCAAGGGCCATTTTGGTAATTATACAACATGAAGGGTAATATGGTAATTTGGCAATTAAAAAGGGATGACTTGGTAATTTTACAGACAAGAGGTATTTCAGAAATTTTGTAAGGATGATGGGGTAAATCAGTAACTTGTATTTAACATATCAATGGATTGAATGAGTTTCATAATAAGACACAAGTAACATTGAATAATAAGATAAGGGTATTTGATAAGTTAGTGAGTATTACAAGAACATGGCCTAACCTAAGGTTGGATGGATAATTAAGGGTGTGATGTAGTGTTTATCTCATAATTATGCAAGAGGTGCCAGATTTGTAAGTATGCATGGAAATGTTTATTAAATATATTTGAAATACATGTTAGGGTTTTGTGTATGCCATGATCCTTGATATGAAATGCTTGATTCTATGGCCAATATATCTTTGCTCCTCTCGATTTGTGACTTTTTTCCTTCCCTCGAATTAAATAAATGGACCTATTGAATAAGGCACAAATAAAGTACTAATTACGTAAAGTGAAAGAGTATTGAGCTGAGCCCAAACTGGTCCATCAATGAATGATAGTGGCCAGGTGCAAGATGCCCTAGAGAACGACCCACTAGTGAATAATAGTGGTTAGGTGTGTTCTACCCTGTATGTTTCCGATCCACTGGTGATAATAGTGGAAGATCCTGAACTCAATAAACCAAACATTAGATATTAATAAATTATAGGAAGACACTAATCACTTACAGTGGAACACCATGTGAGTCGGGGCTAGACCGGTCCACCATCAAATAATAGTGGTCATGTGAAGGAAGCCCTAGAGATCAATCCACCAGCGAATAATAGTGGTCAGGTGCATTCTACCCTGTATGTTTTTGGTCCACTAGTTATAATAGTGAGGTTTCCGCACTCACGTGGATATAAATTCGAGTGATGATGATGATTGAATACTAATTAATTAATGGCTTAAGACCAAAAGTATTGATTTCACATTACAACCTATTGACATGACATGAGTTTGGTTTTAGTGCATGTCCCTACTTGGGTATGTGATGGATTTGCTAAGTAAATGGATTTTGTGTTATGCACTTGTTATTATATGAGGTGTTGCCTTATGTATTAGCCCATATTTTATCATTCTATATGAATTATGCATCATCCTTTCAGTTTGGTTTAAAGGGGTTACTCAGTACCATATGACTGAAGGGTTCCACTTGTGGGCCCCTGCCTATTCAATGGAAAATGTCCATTGCAGGTTTATTTTAGGTGCTATTCAAGTGGGCACCGGGTAAGAGAGTAATGATTTTCTAGGAATGATTTAGGATTTCCTCTTTTACCTTTTATTCTCTCATTAAAATGATCTTTGTTATTGTAACCACTAATAGTGGGTTTTATTTTTGTAAAGAACTTAGTGCGCTACTCTGTTTTAAATTGAATTTGTATAATCGTATTATGCTTCTTTTAGCCATAGCACTTGGTACTAGAACGTTAAGAGGAAACTAGTCTAGTACTAAGTGTGGCGGTAATATCACTGAAATTTACTGTCTTTGCTTTTTTGCTTCCTCTAAATTTTAAATAGAATAAAAAAATTTCAGTAGTAAATTTTGGAGGTATTACATCCGGCTAATAGCTTGTTGTTTTGTGTTATATAAAGTCCTGTTCAAAGTTCTTGCTACTCGGTTACAACTTGTTTTTCCCCAGCTTATCAAAAACTTATAGTTAGCCTTTGTGAAAGGGAGATTGATAAGAGATACGATTTTTCTTGCACATGAACTTATTAGATTGTACAAGAGGAAAGATGTATCTCCAAGATGCATGATGAAATTTGATTTACAGAAAGCCTATGAATAACTTAGCTAGAAAAATTTAGAAAAGGTATTAATGGGCTTCATGTTTCCCCCTCATTTTATTAAAATGCTCATGACTTGTGTTACTTAGGTGAATTACACCATCTGCATCAATGGCGAACATCTTCCATTTTTAAAAGCATATAGGTGATTGAGGTAGGGTGATCCACTTTCTCCGTACCTTTTTGTGATTGCTCTTGAATATTTATCAAGAATACTACTAAATCTATGGGAGAAGGATGGATTTAGAGGACATCCTACATGTAAAAAGCTGAAAATCACCAACCTTTCATTTGCAAACGACTTGCTCCTATTTTGTAGAGGGGACCTTGTAACAACCTGTTTTTTAAAAATCAAATTTTTATAAATATCAATGTTTATTTATGAGTTTTAACATTTAGTTTTATTTTAATTGGGTTATTTAATTTAAATCTTGTTTCTTGTAAATATTTGTTAAGGTTTTAATTTGTTTTATGGTTTTATTGATTGTTTCAAACTTATGTTGAAATTTATTTAAATCGTTTGTTTTTGCGGACTATTCTAGATAAATTCATTCATGGCTATAATTTTATTAAATTCACGTAATTTGATTTCTATTTTTATTGTGTGTTTGATTTTAATGTTTTAAATTTGTTTTCGAGTATAGCCTCGTCGTGTGATTATGAATTTATTTTAGGGTTATATTTTGTTAATGAAAATAAATTATTTTTAAAAAATATTAAATTATAAAATTCCTTTTAAAGTGGTAAAATCATTTTAATAATTTTATCAATAGAAAATATTTCCACCATTGAATCTTTTTATTTGTACGAAGTCGATAAGATCTTCAGAACATTTAAATTAAAAAGGTTTCCACAATTTATTTATGATTTTTTTTTTCATTTTTCCCATTTTTGTGTAAATAAAGAATTTCAAAAATGCGTTAAATTATTTTTAGTCATTTAATCTGCTATGAAAAGAAAATTTATTATTATTATTTGGATATTTTCCAACGATTTTTACTAAATAAATTTTAGATAAAAATTACCTATTTATTATATTTTTAAATAGTTAAAAAAAAAACAACCCGACCGATCGAATTAGAACCACCCTGTCCCCCTTTTCTTTCTTCTTTTCTTCTCTCTTTTCTTTCGTTCTTTCTTTCTTTCTTTCTTTCTTTCTTTCATCATCTTCTTCTTCTTCCCGTTTCCTTCGACAAAAACCAAACCCAGCCCCAACTTGCCTTCTCCCTTTTGCCTTCGTCGCTTAGCACAACCACCACACAAGCCACAACTAGCCACCACTATCGCCCCTTCTCCCTCCTTTTGTCGCCGCTATCCTCTACCAGTGAGGATCAATAGCCAGGCAAGTAGCAGTGCAACACATAATAGTAGCAGCAATGACCCCATTGTCCGGCTACCTTCAGTGCTCTCGACCGCTAATGAAGCTCTAACAATCCTTATCCCCTCTAATTTCACAAAAATTCATTTGATATAATTATCCCAGACTCTAACTCTTATTTTGATTAAATTTTTGTGAATTAGCTTATGATAAGATAAATTGGTTATTGAATTACATATATATATATATATATATATATATATATGTCATATGAATGATTTAGAGTGGTTAATTGTAATGTATATGGTTGAATTATGAAAATTATATTTTTGACCCGGTTATATACAAAATTATCCGATTTGTCCGATTAAGCTATTTTGGATTTTGAAATGCACTAAATTTCATGTTGGAATTATCAATTTGGAAAAATGTGTGAAATCTATCAGAATTAGATTTTTAAGTCAAAATTCTTATAGATTTAAATAAGATTGTGTAATGGAGTTATTTTAGTAAATTTATTATACAATATGTTTTAGAATGTTTCTAATTTCAATTCTAAACCATCAATTTAAATATTTGAATAAGATTTGCAGTCCAGGCTAAAAAGCCTTAATTATGTTAAATTAGGTACTTCCTTTATTGTTTTTAATCAATTGAGTATGCAATATGTTATAAAATAGTCCTAATTGCATTTCTAAACATTCAATTTAAATAAATTAATAAAATTTGTCCAAATTGCATTTTTAGGTTTAAAACCCTAGATTTGAAATGAACTTTATGAAATCAATCATTTGTACGATTGTTTCTTTTGAAATTAATTTTATTGAATTATTTAAAATGACCTTAAATGCATTCTAAAGCCTTCATTTTGGATTAACTGATTTGAATTGTCCAGATTTGTATTTTGGGCTTTAAAACCCTAAAATTTGAGAATAGATTTATGGAATTTAGTTGTGTTTGAATCTTTCACATATTAATCAATTAGTTGTGATTTAAAACCACTTAAATTGAGTTTTTAACTTATTGGTTGGCACAATTTTTTGAAATTGTTTGGTTTGACGTTTTAAGTGGTAAACCCTAATTGTATAAGTGGTTTTTGATAAAATTTTCTTGTTTTATGTTATTCTATGTATGGATTATTTTTCTCTAATTTATCCCTACGATTTTCAAAGGTGATATAGGAAGGCATGTTAGTGGATCCCGAAGCTAAGGTTTTACCTGCTTCTTGTGCTAGGATAACTTGGAAGCTAGGTAAACCTCCTAAACCCCTAGTTAATAGAATCTTATGTGTTAATGTGTATTATTCCATATTTTGGTTACACTAAGAACATGCTAGGGTTTGTTAATAAGGCATGTAGTTTTTGTGACTAAGCCATATGGCTATCTTGTGATATGGTATCGTATATCTTCACATATGAATCATGATTCTTTGCAATTGTAATTTATAAAGTTGTTATGCTATATAAGCTATATAAATGTACCATGATCTATTCTTTTGATATTGTGTTTGTTAATGCAAATGTAAGTAGTTGAACAACTCAATTGGTAATCATATGTGATGGTTGTTAATAACATTTATGATTGTGTTATATATAATTGAATGTGTTATCATGGACCTAAAGTATGAATAAATCAAGGGATAAGTGAAAGGAATGAATTATGGGAATTACGCTATAGGTCAAATTTGTGGTCATAGTCGGTGGTTTTAGTCCGCCTATGGGAAATGTGCTATAGGTCACATTAGTAGTCATAGCTGGTGGTTGTATATAGTTCACCTTGAATATCCTTGGGATGACCTCCGTGGTAGGGTCTTGCGGTGGACGCTTGCCTTGTGATTTCATTTATGTTGCGTCAGTAGTGCGATAGTGAGGGCCCCCTCTCTAGTGGGTATCAATACTTAAAGGTTAGGATGTACTAAGTGGTTGTGTAGGTCATAGCCACAAAGCTATAGGTCATAGTGTTTTCTATAGCTGTAGAGAGATAGGTGACATGTTGTTGTGGGTTCCTATGCCACTGTGCCCTAGAAGTGAATAATATTATATATTTTGGATATGGATATGGAAAATATTATGTTTGGATGTGAAAAATATTATATGTTGGAAATGAATAAATAAATTGAGTGGAATAAGTTGAACAAGTGAATTATGATAGTGTATACAAGGAAATAGGTAATATTATGATTCATAATGTGTGATGTAATATCTTTTGATATAATTGATCGATAAGTGGTTATATGATTTAAAGTGGAATACTTTTATAGAAATCAATGAATGATGTGAATGGAATTAAATAGCCTGACTGGTGGTATATAATCTTTTGGTGATGGCATAATTCTACTGCAATAATATGTTCTTTTATGGATTCATGCTTAATTAAGATTGTATATTTTTGTATGGGATATGCATGGATATTATGTCATGTTCTCCTACTACTCTTGTTGGTCAGCATATGTTGTTCTTATATATATATTTCATGACTTTATATGAGAGCATGCCTTTCATATTTTAGCAGTCATGGCAAGTATCTGAATCTATATGTGTATGCTATTGCTATGAGTTGGTTTATTTACTCAGTACGTCATTATATTGCTTAGATGTCTATGTGATTATTGGTTTGGGCCAAGAGTTAGAGATACCAAAGTTTTGTCCCTCGAGGACTCTTATAATTATTTGTAAATATTTTGGAAATTTAGTTGTTGTATTGAAAATTTAATTTGGTATTGTAAAAGACCATTTATTTTATTATTGCTTGGTTAAAATTTTGAAATCTAGGTTTATCTCACATGTTTTCAGCTATTTTATCATCGATGATTATAAAGGATTTTCTATTGACTTTATGAGTGAGGATTTTGATTTCTATTTTAGGATTTGTTAAATAGGCTTTTAGCCTTGCACCTATCAGTAGATAGATGGTAGGCATCTGTCTTATGGTTGGTGTGGTGGTATCAGTCCTCATTTGTTTTGTTTACTTCCGATTTTTATTATTTTTAAACAAAATTTTTAGGAGTGAAAGTAGGGTTGTTATAGATCTACCTTCTACCACCCTTTTACAATCCACTTCTGATAATTTTAGTGCTGCTTTGAGTTTGATCATTAGCCCTTTAAAAATTTTAGTGTTTCTTGGAGGTGTTCCCAAGCATACCAGAATGCAAATACTTGTCTTTCCCAAAAGGGTCCATGCCTTTTAAATATTTGGGTGTCCCTCTATTGAGTTCTAGGCCACGATCAGACCAAATTTTAGTTGATAAAATTACTTATTCTATCTAACATTGGTCCACTCGTTTACTGTCCTATGCAGGAAGGGTGTAGATACTCAAATCTATCATATATGGAATACAAATGTATTGGAGCCAAATTTTCCTAATTTCAAAAAACTTCTACTTAAACTCATTAGTATATCTAGGAATTTTCTTTAGATAGGCAAAGCGAATTCCAATAGAAGATCGTTGATTTCTTGGTCTATTGTATGCTTACCTAAAAGAGAAGGATGCTTGGGTTTGCTAGATATACAAGTCTGGAACATAGTAGTAGTTGGTAAGCACATTTGCCACCTCACATAGGATAAAAATAGCTTATGGATTAAGTGGATTCACACTTATTACTTAAAAGGGACCTCGGTCTGCGAAGCAAGATTACCCAGCACATCCTCATGGATTCTGCCTAAGATTTTCAAACATAGAGAAGAACTCAAACCTAAAATCATTTCCCCTCCATTCGAAGTTTACAAGATCAGTGTTGTGTATGAGAGACTAAGGAAGCAAGCCCCCTGTTGCTTGGTGGAAAACAATTTGGTTGATAAATGCAAGTCTAAAACATAAGTTATTGATGTGGTAGCTGCACATGATAGATTACCAGCCAAAAACTCTCTCTGTAGATAAAGTTAATTAGAAAACATGAACTACTATTTTTGTTCCACAGAGGAATCACCGTCTCATATTTTGTTTGAATGCCAAGTTATGAAGCACTTATGGAGATGTGCCTATGCAAGTGTAGGCATTATAGGTCCTAGTAAAATATGGCCTTGAGCTTTGGAAAATTTGGCCTACACTAATAGAGAGAATATGAAGAGGATTCATATCCTAAGAACCTTTTGTAGTGTTTGCCTCTATGAATGTTGGATGGTGTGGAATGCTATGATCTTCTCCTAATATAGAATTGATTGGAAATTCTTAGTCAAGAAAATAACCTTCATAGTAGTTGCTAGGTATTTGAACTCCTATGAGAGGAGTAAGAGAGATGATATTTTGTCAATTTTAGAGAAATTTCATGTATTAAGTTATAAATTTTTTTGATCATTAATGAATATTACTCCTTTTGTTTACAAAAAAAGAAAAACACAATATCTGCTACCAACACCACATATAAAACCTACATAAATTTATTCAAAATTAATATATAAGCATCTGGGTTGTTTATACCATGAATATATATAATACCCCAAAATTTTTTAAAACTAATAATTTAATAAATAGCCTTTATTTGGGATAAATTAACTTTTAAATTTATATAATTTAATTATTTTTTAGATTTTTGAGTATATAAAATTAGATATGAATATTTCATAAATTAAAATAAATACTTTGTTATTTTATCATATTCATTTTATTTAAATAATTTTTCAAACTAATATTTTACTAAAATTACCCCTTTTAAACATATATATTAAATTATAATAAATTAAATTATTAAATTAATTTATCTATCAAAAATATTAGATTCTATTATTCTAAAAATTATTTTATTTTATTTATCTCCATTTTCCATTTTCTCTTTTCCTTTTTCTTTCTCATTTTTCTTACGTTTCCTTCTTTTCCTTTTCTTCTTTCTTCTTCGAGCCGCTCTAGGCCACCGACCCACTCCTTCCCTTTCTTCTCCTTCCGCTTCTACGCCATCCGCCTAGCCCATCCCTCTTCTTCTTTTCTTTCCTTTCCCCCTGATTGGGCCAACCTAGTTCTCCCTTTTTTTCTCCCCCTCTCCCTCGTGCGAGGGCCAACCTGTCGTTCCTTTTCTCCCCGCCCGACCGACCTTCCCTCCTTTCCTTTTCTTATTCTTCTTCTTCTTCCCTCCTTCCTTGACCATCGAGCATGCCAACTACACTATGGCAACTTGCACCGCCACCCCTATCACCTTCACTTTGCAGCATGTCACCCTGCTCTCTCCCCCATCCTTTTCTTCCCATTTTTGGACCAAACCCGACCTACACCCCAAACCCTGCGTGCTTTCCTTTCCTTTATTTCCCTTCCCTCTCCCTGCACCTCAACACCATCCGCCACCTACAACCTATCCTCGACCAGTCGCACCTACCTCCCCTCTTCTCCCTCTCCTTTTTCTTCCTCCTTCGTGCTTCATTTTGCTTTGTTTGAGCTCACTCCCTACCCTCTCCCGACCTCTTCTTCTCCCTTTCTTCTCCTATTTTTGCTTCGCCACCCTCGACTGCCACTTCCACTGCCCTACCAACCACCTGCCACCCACTACTACCACCCGACACCACCAAACCACCCCTCGAGCCCCTGCAACCCCCTTCTTCCTCTTCTTTTCTTTTCCCCCTTCTCAGCCTCCACCCTGCTCCTCCATCGTCCACTGCCATTAAAATTAAAATGTTACATAAAACCAATCTTCAAGTTAAATATTTTTTCTAGCACATTAATTTAGTATATGCTTATATACAATTTTATAATTCATGTTTATATTTAAATATATAGTTAATATAATATTTGAAATAATTTTATTTTATATATTTAATAAAATAATTAAACTACTGGTTAGACCACTATGGACCACTAAAACAATACCATTACCAGTTTGTTCATTGATTTGATTATTTAAAACTATAGGTACAAGAACAACCATCTAAATAGAAAACAAAAGAACTATTTAGAGAAAAACAATCAACCTATTAGGTCAACTTTACCAAAATATTTTCTATCTTTAATTTTCTTTCCTCATTTTATTCTAGTCAGACACAACTTAATAAGCATGTATGCTCATAAATTTTGGATATTGATTGATGACATAGGGAAGCAAAAGATTAATGTACATATTTGTAAAATTTCCTCGTGATAAGGGATGATAATGAGACGGGTTAGGAACGGATACCCATCCCCATCTCCTAACCCAATAAAAAATAATTTTCTAACACTCTCCAATCCATGAATTTTTCTTATCAAGGATTCCCCTACCCGATCCCTATAGAGATCAAATCATATTCAACCCAATCTATTCTCCATCTTCAATTTATTCCTAGATCTTGAAAGCCAACTTTATCCCCTATCCCATCTTTGATACCCGATCCTATTTTTTAGAATATAATTTTTATTTATATTATATATATATAAATTATTTGGGGCGGGTTCAGAGATAGGGATTCCAAATCATCCCTGCCCCATTCCCGATAAGAATCCTTGAGCCTGTACTCGAACTCAAATGGGGATCCCTCTATGAGGCCTCTAACCCATGAAAAGGTTACCATTCCTACTCGCGATTATCCACCCTTTTATGTATTACAACTTATTTCTCTTTGTTAGACCTAAATTTTTGTGGTGCTTTGGACTCACATATTATGGTACAAGATTCAACTCATTTTTGATAATGCAAAAGATAATCCTGTTGGTTTTAAGAATAATAATGAATCTAATTGGAATATGTTGTGTCGGAAAATCTAATAATTTGTTACTATTAAAATTTGAGAATATGAAGCGTTGTGCCGTGATACTCTAATGCTCTAAAAGTAGATTAGGCTAGCTAATGGCATAATCTTTCAAAGTTTTTCGCACTCTAAAGACTTACCCAACTTCCTTTAACTTTTGCACTCAATACTGAATGAATGGAGAAGTGTAGAACACTTAGGACTAGATGATAGCGATCGAGTAATGATTGCTTTCTTAGTTTTTCTATATATTAAACAATTGAACATCTACCAAAAATAAATAAATGGAGTGAAGCAAAAAACAAACACCCACTATCAACGTATCAAACATAACCGATGTATGTCATAAATGGATAATGAATAGAGGAAAATCAACCAATATCCATAAAGAGCAATGAAAGAAAATTTGGTGTAACAACTATACAGAATCAAATAATAATAAATAGTAAAACTAATGACTAATTAAAAGGGATTATGTAATGGTTTAAGACATAACCAATATAACGGTTATAATGAATAGAGAATAATAAACATGCTTGAAGTAACTAAACTAAGCAACCAGGTCTTGAAAAGTGGTTGGATTAAATCATGTTACTCAAACCTAAAACCAAGTAATGTGTGATTTTGTTTCTTGTACTAATAATAACCATATCAACCAAACTTATTGTAATACCTCAAATTTTATAGGAAGAAAGGATAAAATGATGAGCACCTTATAATAAAAATAATAATACCAATTATGACAAAAAAAATAACACAAAAAAAATTATTATTTAAAAGTTATTTTAATTAACTAACCTAAAATAAATTTTAGATAAATTATGTTATTTTCTTTGTTACCCATAAATTTCCCAAAACCCCAAACACCTACCATCCCTCTCTTTTTTTTGCTTTTTTTTCCTCCCCCCTTTTTATTTTCCTTTTTCCTCTCTTTTCTATTCTTCATTTTATTTCTTTCTTTTTCCTTTCCTTCCTCCCCTGCCGTCTGGGCTACAACCCAGTAGACCTAGTGATGCAGGCCTTCCCCACTCGACCCAGTGTTGTTTTCCTCTTTTTTCTTCTTTCTTGGGCGGTTGCCCAACGACGCACACCCCCTTACTTTCCTTTTCTCTCCCTCTCTTTTTCCTCCTCTTCCCTTTCTACTCTCACCTCAACCTCACTCCTATAACTCCCCTCCCTGTTGCCATTTTCGTAGCCTCCCAACCACACCCCCTCTCCTCTTCCTTTTTTGGCCATGCAGGGCATGCAAGCTGGCATACCCCTGCATGGTCCCCCTACATGCCCTCTTTACCCACTACCCCTTCACCTAGTCACTTGCAGATCCCCCCTACACCTGCCTGTATAGCCTCCCCTGCCACCGTCTGCAGCCAACTACCTTCTCCTTGTCCTCTTCCTTCCTTTGTCCTCATCTCCCTCTTGGTTACCTATAAAACCACACACTCTCCTTCTCCTCTCTTTTTTTCCCTGAGTTCCCTTGTCATTCTTTCTCCCACCACATCTTTAGACATCACCGCCATTGCCACCGGGCTATGCCGCCTCCCTAGCTCCATCCCTTTCCCATCCCTGCACCTCCCTGCACACACTAAGCCCCTCACTTCCCTTATGTTCCTTTCCTTCCTCTCTATAAGTGCGCAAAGTGAGCAACTCGAGCTACCCTTTTGTACCACCACACGCCACTAGTGCCTCCTTACGCCATTGCCGCCACCGTCCACTCCTTCCTCCCTACCCTCCCTTCCTACATAGGAATGTTTCCCAATACCATTGGCCTTCTAAAACTCCCTTCTTCCCCTCCTCCCCCTTCCTCTCAAGAGCACCGCTGTGAGCACCACTGCTACCATCGTCGCAAAATCTCTACCTCTTCCACTAGCCACATGTGCCCGCACCCCCACTACCCTAAGAAACCCCGCCCCACTCCTTCTTCCAACCCTAAAAAGGCCTCTCCTTTCATCACCACTATTACGCCGCTGCCACGCCACTCTCACCTTTCCTTATCTATTTTGGTCACATTTGTTCCCCCTCCTTACTTATTTTAATCTTTTGCCAAAATAATTACTATTATTACCATTATTACTCTTATTATTATTTTGGTTAAGAAAATAGGAAAAAAGGAAAAGGGTACAAAAGGAGTAAAATAGATAAGTTGGGTGTTCTCATTTTAGGTACCAAATCAGTCATAATAATGGCGTCCCTGAACCCACGTAGATATAATTTGAGAGATGTGTAAATGCTACACCAATGGCTTTAAGCCCCGATAGGGGCAAACAATCTATTGTAACCTGTCATGTGCATTATATTTGTATCATGAATTGCTATGCTCTAACTTAACTATATTGTTACTGTACTTAGTACGCAGCGTATTGATAACTCCTTTTATGGGTGCTGCACATTCCTATGAGCAGTGACCTTCTGTGTCTACACAGGTATGTGATGATGCTATAGAGGACTTTGCTACATATGATAACTTGGTTGGGGTAGAGTGATGCTATGGTATTTTGATTTGGGGTCGGAGAGAGTGCATTCGAGACTTATTTTCTACCAGTATTATTTTATGTTTTCCATTAGTGAGATCGTATTATGTATTTCCGGTACTTTTTTGTACTAACACTTGACTCTTTTATGTTCTAGCATTTCCATATATTAATGTTTAGCTCTTTTACGTTATAAAATATTTCTGTTATAGTATTACAGTTGAGTTTATATTAGCCTTGTGGTTGTATGAGGCTGGCCAAGGGCTAGACTTATACTGATCACGGTGGTAACACTTTCTTTTATGGTGTATGATTTTAGAGACAAACAAAAATTTTCAACTATTATTTTTGAGGGTGTTACATTTATACTCTTTATTCTGATTCTGAATACAATATCATGATTGGCAACAAGGTAAATTGTTTATGCCAATCCACACATGGACACTTATTGTGCAAATCTTATGCCATGACTCACATTTACACAAACTAAACGGTCACCCAATCATGCGCACAAACTAGGGAACTAGATCATGTGTTATGCGTAACATCATCAATCTCAACATCATACACATGCACAAGATATATATTTTTGGCACATGATTGTAGCCATGACTGACATTTGAATTACAATATAAAAACTATATCTCTATTAAATGTAATATTGATACATGAATTTGCATTCCCTTAAACAAGCGACACATCCTAAGCCATGCACAAACCATAATTTTTTAGGAAAAGAGAGAATGAAGATGCAAATTGAAATAAAGACTAAATCTCACTAAATGAGAGAGAATGGAGTGAAGCTCAACCAATAGATAGAAATGAAAAAAAAATAGTAAAGAGTTACTGCTGGAGTGTTTTTAGATGGATGTTAAATGATGTTAATGGTGATTAATTTTTATATTAATCTCATTTGGACATTTTTTAGATTTAACTTTAGGTTACGTTAAAAATTAACTTATTTTAACCTATATCCACATAAAATATATTAACATCTAAATCAGTAATTAAAGTAGGTAATAGTCCATTTGGATTGATATAACTTATATTATATTAAATGAGGTAGGTGTAAGTTAGATGAATGTAGGTGACTTTTAAAATATTAGTAGAGTATTTGTTAGGTTAATCTAGATAAATGGGCCTTACTCTTGTATGTTTTGAGGTAAATATCCAAGTTTTATTAACAAATTAACATTAACCTCCTTTGACTCCCAATTCAGAGTTTAACACAATAGAGGTAAATGAAAATTTAGTATTATTTGAGATTTGGGTGAATCGGAGGAAATGAAATCATTCACATTCAGTAATCCCGTTTGAAAATATTTTTTAAATATTTCACTTGAGTTATTTGAGGTTAAAAACCCCCCTTCATTCACCATCACTAATATTATTTTTATTTACTCTATTTTTCGGGGCTAATGGAGGGGAAAATGAAAAATTATATAAAATAGACTTCATTAATTTCGATTGACCCCAATCCAAATATGATTAAAATAACTTTAACCTAATTTTAGTTAATATTATCAAAGTAATATTTTAAATATTAATTCTGATTCACCTCTATTCTCCTCGTCTAAATAAATTTTTAAAATTTACCCACACCTCAATTTACCCTAACCCAAACAAATAATAACGGAGATTAATTTTTAACCTAATATAAGGTTAAATCCCCCCCCCCCCCAAAGTTGTTAGATAAGGTTAAATTAAAAATTCACCTTTTTCTAAACATTTTCTAAGGTTACTCTTTTAATGATTTTTATTTATTCTCATCAATCCAAACAAGATTATTGCTTATTTACCTAGATAACTTCATAAATATTTAAATAATATTTTAAAATATTCACATAGTATCACCTACTTTAGATTCATCTACCTAATTTAATATAAAGAAAATGCACTATATAACATTGAGTTTAGGCATGATATACCATATAATTCTGAATTTTTAGAAACACACCATGTAAGCTTGAGTTTTGATAGTTACGTACCATATAATGCTAAGTTTTGATAGTTACATATCAAATAATTCTGTATGTTTAAGAGATTAATACCATATAACTTTAAGTGTTTAGATGGAAGGTTATGTGGTGTATAAAAGTATAAACTTGAGGTAATACTGTTTATTAGTTCTAAGCTCAAAGTTATATAATATATATTTTTTTAAAACTTACGATTATATTGCATATTATGAGTAAACTTAAGATTATATGGTACATTATTCTTATATAATATAATTTTATTTTAATCTAAACGGACTCCGAAGAAATAAATTTGTGACGGATTTTTAACATTTATTCTAAAAAGGTAAAATCCTTCCGCCCCAAAGCCTCCATTGCCACACGAATAGGATACTGTAGATGAAATAAATTAAAGCATACATTTCACTAACATAGGAATCATGTATTTTTTATGGATGCGATTTAAATCTACATCCTAACAAAAAAAATTTAATTTTCAACATAGTCACATAGTCCGATACCAGTGAGCTATGCGTTGATCCACCGGATTTTAAACATTTATGTTGCCCATTAAACTCCTTGTTTCAAATAAGGTTTATAAAGGGGTAAAATAACAAATTCATGCTAAAATATTACCCAAATAATAATCGGGAACGATGAACACAAATTCTGAAATGCCGGTTGACTCAGCTAAACTCGGCAGCGGAGACCAAAGATCGAAGACAGTTAACCATATAATATTGATATATCCATAGCACAGCAACTGCTCCGATGAAATTATGAACGGCTGCTCGGCAGACAAATGGAGACACCCCAGGCTACTTCCGGCGACGAAAGTCTTTTGCCTCTCCGCAACCCGACCACTTCCAATCCATGTTATACGCGAAGATCACAGTGGCCTACCATCGATGGCCAGTTAGGGCTTTCAGAAGAAGAATCTCTAGCTTACGCTCGTAGATTCTTCAAGTTTGGCTTCCTCTTACTACCTTGGCTTTGGGCGGTCAATTGTTTCTATTTCTGGCCTGTACTTCGTAACTCGCGCTCTTTCCCTGCCATCCGTCGATGTAAGATTGCCTACTGTATATCCTTTCTGTTTATATTGTTCTCCTGCGGTAAATCTGCATACATTAGGTTTATAAATGTGAAGAATATGTTTTTCAGCTTAATTTAGGCTACGGAATTTCGATCTCTTGTGGCGATTTCATGGCTGCGTAATTTTGATAAGAAGGTTAGGTAGAATGTTATGCGCGTGATTACTTTCTGCTTTGGGAGCTTCTTTTATGCCCTGCTATTTTTTAGTAGCGGATTTAATCTTTTATGGTGGTTCATTAGCGGTCAAAATGTTTGTAGAAATCTGTTTCTCATTGCATTGGGTTACTCATTTTCATCTGAGTTCCCATGCTAATGCTACTGTGACCTTTTGCACTTTTAGTATCGTCTTCTTTGGTGCAGAATGTAATTCATGCCCGGTCAGTATGTTTTCTGGCCTTTGGAGGTTGATTATCCAAAACACAATTACTTCTTTGATTGACATCAGCTGTCTATCCTGTCAGCACATATCCATTCTCTACTGTCTGCTGGACCTACTGAAAAGAGACGCGGTCTGTCATTTTAGTTTACATGCACCATCATTCTATTGATCCTTATCTCCTGCCTCCACCATTCTTCTAGTTTGTTTTGTGAAGTGTATCTAAGGACTAGGTTGCATGGGGATGGTAAACAGGGGAAAAGCAATGCTCAAACTTAGTAATCTGGGACTTTAGGAAACACTGGAAAAATGTCTATTTGAAACTCAAGATTCACTTTAATATATCTGCATAAATTCATGCTTTTAGATTTTTGGTCTCCAGATAAGATATCCTCACCCATGAGTCAGCCCATCAATATATATCTGAAAGTCAATTGTTTCTACTAGATAGTGTCTCCTCTATCAATTTAAAGTGGTCATTGGGGAATTCTAAAATCAAGGAAAAGCAGGAAAGAAAGGATATATATATATATATAGTTGTATTCTGAAAAATTATTAATTCCCCATGATAAAAGCATGCCTTTGTGAGATTTGCTTTAACTTCTTAGATTAATATATGATACACTTTGTTATCTATAAATACAAAACAATAAGAGCATGTCTGATTGTTCTGTACCTGAAGTTCTTAGCTTAATACTGATTTTATCTTGCTCCCATTGGTTGTGCATGGTGTTTGGAACACAATGTTTTGCCAGAAGGTACAAAGCTTCTTGCTTGAGTAAGATGTTGCGGGGGTCAATCTTGCACCAAGAGTGTGAAACTCATCTCTGTGGCATCTGATCAAAATTGACTTGTTCTCATATATGTGAGGCAATTTTGTCTTCACAGCACATAGCAAGCAGAAAGCTTTTGAATATCCTATCATGCTAGATGTGTTAAAGTACATTTCATCAGCTGTGTACTGTCCTCATATGGCCCATATTGGCTGTTGCTGTTGGTGGTGTCAATCATAGCAGATTTAAGAAGAAACACACTGATTACTACTCATGGACATAAAGATTGTTTCCTTTGACACTTTATTGAATATATGGATGCAACGACCAACCTATTTCGGAGAAGATGATGATGAATGGAGATGTTTTTCTTAATCATCTCTTAGATTTGCATGAACAATAGTAGGTCCAAGTCCAACTATGCTTCGTCGTTAGTATTTTGTATTTGATTTGACAAGGAAGAGATTTGATGGTAGGGTGGGGTTGCCTTTTAAGGAGATATATTGGATTTATGTTTTCTTGCAATCATTATTATTGGCTATATAAATAACTAAAATTTTAAGGTCTAAGCAAGCAATAAAATCGCCGTCATGATTGTGGTTGCGGTAGCGGTGTTGTGGTATTTGAGTGTCATGAACGATATTTTATATATCGCTGTTGTTGCGGTGTGATTTTTTTTTCCACAATAAATATTAACAAATATCCATAAATATTGGTATATGTTAGTAAATATCAGTAAAATATTGGCATATATCGGCTGATAATCGATATATCGCTGATAAATACGTGAAATTATAAATCCATCGCGTATTACCAATTTTGCGTTTCGGCTGATCCAAAATCCGATAAATATCGGCTGACATCGATGTTTAATTGTATGGATTTAAGGACTTGCAAATTGATTATGGTTCTTATATAGCAGCTATGGTCATCTGGGGTTTGAAGCTTAGGATGTTTGAAATTAAGTTGCTTCTAGACAAACTTGTTTGAGCTGTTTTAGCCAGGTTCTTTGCGAGCTGGTCTATCTCAAGAAATACATTGTGATGGCAGTTGTGAGTGGCTGAGATCACTTTGTTGTGGTGTTTGAGCTTTGCAAATAATAAATAGTATGTTAGGATTGTCGCAATGTGTTGGTAAATATTGGGGCATGCATTGCCTTCATGTGTCTCATGTCAGCCTTGTATTATATCAGCCAAGTTAAATTCTGAAATGTATCAGTCAACTTCTTCGATACTCTTTGGTATGCAACCACAAAACTTAGTATGTTAGCAAATGCTAGGTGTACGGTGATGGCTTTGGAGATGATGATAGTTTTAGTGGCTATGGTGACGGTGGAGGTCGCTAGAAGGCTCTCAAGAGTCTCCCAAGCAACAAATAGTGAAACAAAAATATCCTAAATCTACTTGTGTGTATTCCATGTTCATGTTCACTCTTTAACCTCAATGCCAAGCTAAATGATTTTCGATTGCAGTCTAATTGCTCATAGTTCTCTAAATTTTTCCGCAATTGGCTCAGGTATTCTGGGTTATGTTTTCCCGTTGGTTGGGGATGAAATTGATTTGAATCAGCTGTCGGCCTGTCATTTTGTCGCATTGCAGTATAATGAGGCTGAAAATGAAGAATTATGCCTTTAATTAGTTTCACCATGGCTAAGTTTTAGTGTATGCGAGGTATGGAAGTTGGTGCTGTGGTGTATATACAAATTAGGTTTTGGTGGATGTGACAAGGTGGCATTGTGGAAATGACAGATGTTTCTATAGCTAAAGTAATGAAATTGTTGTGGGTGGGGCAGCAAAACTTGGGATACGAATCTATCTATGGTACTAAGCTGATTTAGGACAAGAATTAAGAGAAAGAGAAAAAGGTTGAGTTAGGGAGAAAGGAAGAGCGAGAGTGTGTGTGTCTATTCGGTAAGTAATAAACCAACTCTTAGCTTATTGATTTTGGTCAATAAGCTTGTTTATTTAAACAAAGCTATAAGTAGTTTGTCATTAGCTTATAGCATAGCTTTTGAAAAGCTCAAAAGGTCCTTTCAACTTATCATAAGTTAACTTTTCATGATTCCTCCATTTTAACCCTACAAGAAATTGTAGCTTAATTTTCTATTCTATTATCTCTTTAATGCCATTTAATTCCTTTCAACTAGTTCAACAAGTAGTTATGCCAAATGCTTTTAAGAAAAACAGCAGCTTATCAACACAACTATCTATATCTAGTTCTGCCAAATATAGTAGTGTGAAGTTTCCTTTGGGCTTGGGTTGTGTTTGTGGAGGTGAACACCTTATACGATGTTCCATCTTAAAACCATTTGACAATAAATAAAGCAATTCATTAGAGTTTGTTCTAATTTCCTCTATTTATTCCATTAGGGACACACACATTCTCAACACTATTCCTCACAAGTAGCCCATCATCACCTTGGAGAGGTGGCAATACATTCATTAGGGCTTGAAATCTAATTGAGTTTTAACCGACCCATTATTCTAGCCTTTGAATAAGCAAACAATTCTTCTTCTCACGTATGAGCTAGCAAATTTTTCTCTTTGGTTGTAGTAATATACTAATATGGTTCTAGGCTTTTATACTATGTGAAATTTCCATTATGCCCTCAAGGGAAGAAAGTCTTGGATCTTATGTAAGCCCAGTGAGGTTCTATTTTAATACCAATTAGCAATAGGTGAAGTGTTCTATTAGGTTCATGTGTTAGTATATCTTCCGTTTTTCAATGTGCTATACATACTATGAGAATTAGAGGAAGGATTGAATTCAATTTCAATATAATTTAGGTAGGGATAACAATGGGTCGAGAACTTGAGTCTGGTTTAGGTTTGACGCTAAATCTATTTATCATAACTAGACTCAAACTCAGAACCATTCCAGATAAATAGGTCCTAAAGGGGTCTAACAAATTTTCCCAAGAAAATAATAATAATAATACTTTGTGGAGATACTAATACATTTATGTTTTATGTAGCTCAATATGTAAATTTTGGTAAACAAATTATCTAGTGAAAAGGTAAACATTGTAAAGTAGTTACTTTAACTCTTTGAATGGTATTTTAATACTTTTGGAAGCAAACGTCTTACAAATGAATTATAAAGTAAAAACGTAGAAATAAAATTGAAAATAATGAAGTACAAACCCAAACGAGATTACGAATAAAGATTGCAAACGTGAAAGTAGTATGTGTGTTTGTATTTTAGATAGATGTACATTGAATAGGTTTGGCAGATCGGGTTTGGATACGTAGCTATTAGACCTAGACTTGTTGGGTTCAAAAATCTTGGACCCAAACTTGCTATAAATGAAGTGGGTTCAGATGAGTCCATTGCTATCTCTACGTTCAAGTCTAAATATTGCAAATAGTTAGGGCCAAGTGTGTGTGTATGTGTATGCTAAAGGTAAACTGTACAAAGGAAAATTTTGGAAGACTAAGCCAAAGTAGAACCTACAAGAAGCTAAAATTTCCGCGAATGAGACTGTAAACCAAAGCTTGAAATCTTAGGAAACAAGCCAAAAGACATTATCCCTATGGTAATGCTTAATTTTTGTTTCCTATAACTCTATCGGCATGTAGAGATCTGCCTCATCCCAAGCAATCTCTCCAGCTTGATGCCCCAGTCTGTGCTGTCTTAACTCGTACTTTTCTCCTACCTGCTGTAACTTATAATTTTTATTGCTTTGAACAGAAAAAAAATAAAATATCTTTCCTGTTGATTCGTTATGTTTTATTTTACACCAAGTTCATACCTTTCAGATCAGTTTTAGCTCTGGTAGCATTGAAATGCTGTCTAACTGATAGCTTGCTATTCATAGAGTGGTAGTCTCTGGTTGGGATAATGGATCATGTAACTATTCCACGGGCTAGCTGGCTGCTGGCCATAACTAAGCTCATCCCTAGTGAAGGAGAACTCTAGTAGTATTTTTGTGAAAAGAGACAAAGAAACTTTACATGTTGGGAGCAACAACTTTAGAGAGATTTTTGATTTAAGACAATTGTTTTCGAATTTTGGAGAAATCTCCTTATATAGAAATTATACATGCTGACTTGCAGCCCTTAGATCTGCAGAACTACCATATACAAAGCTTCCAAGAAATAGCCTACACCTGGTACTTCCTAAACTAAGAAAGAACCAAAGATGTGCCAAGATTCGAATCACAGAAAAGGAGCTGCAATTAGCTGTACAGGATGTTCAATCTGCTACCTATAAATTACATGCTCAGAATTTTCTTACTTTCCATGGACCAAGAGAACCAGCTCCAGATATCCCGATTTTTGGGCTGTTCGTTGGAAGTGGTTCAATTGTATATAGATAATATATATATTTTTTGATATCCAGAGATTAATGACGAGAGAGCTGCTGCTTTTTTTCGTGAATATTGATTATAGAAGACTGGTAATGGAGACTTGCTATGTAGATAGTCAGCCTTTTCGCCACGCCATTAGATGCTGCGGCATATTCAAACGTGTCATGGCCTTGTTTTGTATCATATCGAGTTAGGCCAAGAGTATGGTAGATCCATATCCAAGGGAGTAGGTATTGTTATGGTGCATTTCGAGGTTAAGAACATGGGTTTTTCATGATGCTAATAATATTGGGCTTATTGTCATGGACATAGGTTGTTTCTTAGGCCTGTTGTGCGAGTTTGCTCTCTATTTGTTGGCAAGGCTTCAAATTTCTCTCTATCCGCTTGCGTACCAAGATTTACTTCATATTTCTCTGGAACTTAGCTCAAATAATTGCTACTTCTGCAGATGTAGTTGGATCAGCTGTAGGATTCACTGCGTTCTCTGTTCTCTTGTCTTCGTGGGCACTGACGTTCATGATCGGAGGGAGGCAACTTTTTGGATCAGTTTGGGATAAACTTGTGATGTACAATGTTGCTGAAGAATTGGGCTTGACTGGTTGGATGTGACCATTGGTATTTACCATTTGTTTATGCTTTTATTTTCTCAGTTTCGGCACATGTGATAATATGGCACACGTTGGTTCCTCCTTTTTTATTTTTTATTTTATTTTTATTTTTTTATTTGGGCATATTCTAATTCAAACCAATTCATAACCGGTTGGATTTTTCACGACGCATTAGTCCTATTAAGTCGCCTCTTGTGTTTATGTGAAATGCATGACCAGCGCAATTCTAATTCGAAGCGGTTGTCCGGGATGTGCTATCTTTAATAATGATTCTTGCCAAAGAAGAGAAAATCGCTGCTCCGACGGTCCTATCCCCACTCCACTCTTATGGCTGCTACGCTGGACCGGAACGGACCTAACACCACCTACCCCATTCCCTGACCCTCCGCTCCAATGTGCTGAAATCAATACATAGTTGTGAATGTTTGAACCGTACGTAGTAAAACATGTGGGAGAATTAACCATGGTACTGATTTTTTAACAATCTTTCATATGCTACCCTTCCTTGTTAAGGTTGATGCTAGCACATAATTATTGTATAGAATTTCTTAACACTTGGCAGGAGGTAGGCGATATTTATATGAGTGGTACTTTTCTCAATTTCACCTCCTTATTTTTTCCTAATAAAGTTTGATTAATTAACCAAAAAGGGGAGGGGGAATGCGGAGTGCTGCCTTCGATTTGGGTCAATGTAGAAGTATTGTTTGTTCGGAGATACCATTGACATTGAGCCACAAGACCTGTTGTGATAGAGCTGGCAAGCTAGACTCGGTTTAGAAACCTTACCCAATCCACAAGGAATTGGATCTGATTAAACCCGAGGAAAAATATCTAAAGCTTTTGACCTGATATTTGCGGAAGATCTGATATAAATGAGAAAAGTCAACCCTGAATTCTGGTATGATATTTGCCGAATAATCTGATATTATTCAAATAATTGAGGATATGTTAGGCAAATTAACTTATGATTTGAATTTAATTTAAAATGATGTATATTGATGCTTTTGAATATGTATTTAGATATTAATCTATTTATTTGATATTATACTTCATATTAATTTGTAAAAAAAAAGTATAGATAGTTTTAAAAATTTATAACAAATAATACGTCACATTAAGTAAAAATATTGAATGATGTGAGTTGGCTAACACTTTATAAACTATGTCCAAATCGACACGATTTCAAATCTAATCCAAGTCTACAGGATAAAACATTATTAAATAAGCCAACGTAAAATTGTCATCATCGATCAACTTCAAGCATGATAAAATTAAAATTAATGGTTCGTTTGGATTGGAGTGAATCGGGGTGAGGATAAATATTAAAAATTAACTTAGGTGAAGGAAATTGAGGTGAATATTTTAAAATATTATTTGGATAATATTAACATAATCAGGGTGAATGTTTTAAAAATTCCGTTTAGATTGAGGTGAATAAAGGTTAAAAAAAATAAAACAAATGACATTTATACCATCGTATTAAATAGATAAGTTCTATCAGGTTAGGGGTATGGGGTTTGAGGGGTATTTTGGTCCTATCAAGTTAAAAATTTACTTATTCTTTTACCTTCACCTTGGTTACCTCTGAAATCAGAGGTTAATAAAAACGAGGTTAATTGAGGTGAATGAAGGTAAAATATTAACCTCGATTCACCCAAGTAGAGTTATTAAAAATGATACCCAAACGGAGTGAATCAATTGATTTACCTCCCTTAACCCCCTTTCACCCCAATCCAAATGCACTATAAAACTAACTCTCCCAAGAGGATGAAATAACCTAATCCACATGCCTTAAAAGGTTAAAATGATCTGAGCTCCACCTAACAACTTAAAATAATTAAAATTGATATGAATTTGAAATAATCTAGGTATTGCACTATAGCTTAGTGACTATTGCTTCTCACCCCCATCCTAGCCGACTCAAGATCGATCAACATCCAATGCACAGTCCTCCCTCTCCTGCTGTTCTCCTACCTGCATATCGTGTCAAAAAAGGAAGAAGAAATAATTTGATCCGTAAACAATTCGACCTATCGGACGCCACAAAAAGCTCTTAAATGAAATGTTATGCTTATATCAAAAGAAAACCAAAATACTGTTATGAACTACTTGCAGTCTAGGGCGATTGGATTTTTTCAGACCTCCTTCCTCCAGGGATGGGTTCTTCCATTTCATTCACTTGGTTGTTGCGGTGGCAGGTGAAACTAACTCAACTACAAAAAATCCAGAAATGGGGACCAATAGGCACTTACGCACCTGAGCAAATATTACAGAGCAAACGCATATATGGCAGGGTGATGTGGGAAAGAAAAGAAAGAAGCTACTCGCTGGAGAAATAATTCGTTCACGGTTTACTAACTACATACCCTTGGGCCTTGACTCGCCCGGCGCCATTCCCGGGCTTAGCAGGCTGTGATTCTTGTAAAATTGGGAACTTAACCCTCATCGACTTCTCTTGTGCATTCACTAAGAAAATTCCAGTCTTTACATCAATTTTGGCACGGTATTTAATTTCTCAAAATACTAAGATTTGTGGATGAATTGCATGCATGTATGGATAGTACAACTTTGTGCAACGCGCAAACAGGTAGCTAAACCATCATTTTCCGCAGAGACTTGTTTAATTTCGGTAACCGTATAAAAAATCTGTTTGTATTGAAATTAATCTTTCAGATGGAAAAAGGTTTAATTTTGGGATGATCAAAAAGTTTTTCTTGAAGTGAGAGTTGATCAGATAGCATTGAATTATTTAGCCATTAAAAGTAGCCCATGTGACATAACCTGAAGTAGCAAACTATTGAAATAATTCGGATTTGAAGGCAATTAATGTTTGTACAATTAACTCAGTTTAAGTGCAGCATATGAGACCTAGGTCAGCCAGAAACTATGGGTTTTGATATGGAACCCTAAAAAGGAAAGATTGACGTGACAGTAATATTTTGGTCTCTAGTTCATTATATACATACCAATAATAATACAGAGCAACTGTCTGAAATTGCTCATCAATTGATGCTTTCCTTATGTGGCTGTTGCCATCACAAAAGAAAGAAAGATAAATAAAAAATAAAATAAAATGAAAGGGTTATGAAATGTTGCTTAAATGGCCAACTCATGTTTATCTGTTGCATACTTGCAAGCATTAACATCAACTATGTTTGACATATATGCATGCCTTATTTTAGATAAATGTAAAACAAAAAGCAGTGCTGTTTGTTGGGATTGGTATATATTTGGGCATAAATATTAATTCATACCCCCGCATACGAGTTATTAGTAACGCTTAGTGGTACATGGAAAAACAATAGAGCATATGACTAGCTATCTAATTGTCTAGCTAATCTCCTTTCGTAGTAGTTACCAAGTATCTATAAATTTATATATGGCAACAAAGGTTTAGTACTCAATTTGGAGTATTAGAAATTTATAAGGACAATTCATACTGTCTAACACTATACAACATGTTCTAACATTATACAACATGTTCTATAGCTTTTTTTTTAAAAAAAATTATAAGTAATTTATTTTAATTTTGGTTTATTAAAAAATGTACTATAATGTTTCTAAAATTTTACTTTATAAATAGAAATCCATATTAATATATTTTTGATACAAAAAAATGGTGATAATTTAATACATGAGTTGTGAACAATTAGTTTTAAATAAACACAATAGTAAAAAGTCATCTCATTGGTGAAAGATCAGTATATTATTAGTAAAATACCGGTTTTAAGTAGAAGAATAGTAAAATATTGGCTCATTTTTGAAAAATCAGTATATTAGTAGTAAAAGATGAGTTTAAGCTATATAATGATAAAATATCAATTTGTTGGTGAAAAATAAGCACATTAGTGACGAAATATTACTACATTAGTTGTATAATATCAATACCTAAGTGGTAAAAGATCAGTATATTAGTGATTAAAGATCAATTTTATGTAGAATAATGGTAAACTTTCAATTCATTAGTAAAAAAAAAATAGTACGTTAACAGTGAAAGATTAATATATTAATGTTGAAAGATTAATTTTAAGTAGATTAGTAATGGTGAAACATTAATATATTAGTTGTGAAAGTTCAATACATTATTAGTGAAAGGTTAGTACATTAATAATAAAAGATTAATTTATTGGTAAAAAATTAGTACATTAGTGGCAAAAAATTAGTATATAAGTAATGAAAAATTAGTACATTAATAATGAAAGATCAATTCGTTGTTAAAAAATCAATACATTAGTGGTTAAAGATCAATACTTTCATAATGAAAAGTTAGCATATTAGTGGTAAAATATAATTTCTAAGTAGAATAATGTTTAAATATTAACTAGGTGGTGAAAAATTAGTACATTATTGATAAAAGATTGGTTTAGTGGTGGTGAAACATTACTTTAATAGTGGTGAAAGATACCTAAATATATAATGATATATATGGTGAAATATTTAGTAAAACTAGGATGGAAAAATATTGATACAATAATGGTGAAATATGTATATAAATTATTTTTTAAAACAAAACTATATCAATATGGGTATCAATTTAAATAGAAAAATATTAGGAATATCATGGTATATATATATATATTTTAAAATTTTTATAATAATCCTAATAAAATATATTTTCATTTAAAAAAAATGTATAGTAGAGCTATGCACAATGCTTTGCACATTATAGGTTGCATATGATACAAAATAAATTTATATAATACACATCTTGAGTATGGTTGCATGTAGTACAAAATAAGACCATATACAACTAGCACTAGCAAGATGCATATGGGTCTACCATGTATGGAGTGATAAACATAGAAGAAGATTCATGTATGCACACAAAAGATTTGAACTCTTGATGCTATCAATTCTTGATTATTTGTAGACAATATTATTTGCAGATTTCTTTTAAATATTTGAGATTAGTTTGTGATTACTTAAATTTGCAAGTGGTCGAACGTTGTTGCAACAATACAAGGTTGTATCCTTAGAGACTTCATTCTTAACTACTAATTTCATTATTTTTGACTATCTAAACAAATCAATAAAAAAAGGGATTATAATAATGGTAAAGATTAATCATGATGGACACAATAGTGATTAATAACAATGAATTCAACTAGTTAATAATAAGCCTAGGATTAAATCTAAGTTAAAATTCCAATGGGAGTTGATAAATCAATCAATTGTAAATCATATAGCTCAACATGCAAGGAATGATTTGCCTGAATCAACTTTTAGTCTCTTTTAACGACTAAATATCATTCTTATTTGACCTAATAATATTTTTTTATGGTAATAGACCTAATCAAATACATTAATAACAAGCTAACCCTATCAATTTCCAATAACCACTAATATAGTGTCGTGATTCATTAATTCATGTTCAATTACTAAGTTCTACTATTAATTGCAATCTTTAAATGCTAATTAGGGACTTAATTGGGTCATTACAGTGATAAGTTGCATTTACCCTATTTAATTACATGCCATTCATTGAATAATTATCAACAAAAATTAGATCAATTCATTGAACCAACATTGAAATGGGACTGAATTCACTCCTAGAGTAAAATACTACTCCCACATGATTGAATTGAAAAGTATGATACTAACACAAGAACATAAAAATAAAACTAAGAAAGAAATATATTATAATAAATTGTGATGTAGGAATATAGATGTTGTACATAGTAACATAGGGATAACAATGAGGTGGGTAGGGATCAGATACCTTCTACTTGTACCCATACCCGATTAGAATTTTTTTTACCCATGTCCGTATTTGTACCTGAATGGACATCTGCTACCTCACCCATATTTGTATCTGTTGAATACCCAATGGATAGTCTGTCACTCGACCGATAAAACCATTACCCAACAAATTATAATTACTAGTTACCTCCCAAAATTTCTAATTAAGCTAAATTAACCTATGGACTTAGTTTTTATCATTAAAATGCATATAAAAAAAGAAGAGAAAAAAGTCATTAAATTATCAACTTTGTAGCTATAGAGGACAACCCATCCTTTACCAAAGCAACCATAACTCTACCATACATGAACTAATCATGATGCATAACTATTACTTGTTAGACTTCTACAACGTTTCAAATAGCAATCAATTATCATTCAATATCTAAATAGAAAAATAGAAAAGCATAGTAAACTATGTCAACAACAACAATAATATTTAAAACTAGTATATTATGTCCAAAAGTGATTCAAAAAATCGTAGAACAATGCAAATGACATTCAAGATAGGAAGAACTTCTCAATCTTTATTCTTGAATCTTTAGACTGCAATCACTATGCATCTGTCTGGTACATCAAAAAAGTAAAAATAAATATATAAAAAATTTATATATCATATTTATTACATTTACTAATAAAATTATAAAATCTATAAATAGTTAAGCTTTACCTCATTTTTGTCATCATTGGAGTCCTCATGCTCAAAAGAGTCATGGAAAGTGCCATGATAATATGATATTTCATAATCATTATTATCTATCAAAGGATTGAAATAATAAAATTAATAGATATAATAGTAGATATTTCAAAAGTAAACTAAAATTTGATAATATCAACTAAATATCACCATTACTACTCATCATTGATGTCCAAAGTCAATTTTGACCACACATCAATGCCTCTAAATTCTTTGTATGTAACCGATTGCGATGAGGACTTATAAACTCACGACTTATGCCAAAAGTAGATTATGAAGAAACTGTAGAAACAAGTATAACAAGTATATCCCTATCCATGTTTTGTAAAATTAGATACTTAATGTTTGTCTTCCACCATGACAAAACATCAAAGTCCTCCATCATTGGAATAACAACCTTCTCCAAGTATTAGTATCACTTGCTCTTTTGTCATGAATTAAGGATTCCATGGTTCGTTAACCACTTTTCATATATTTCATTTTCTCTATAACCCAAACTAGCAGTACCACAATAGGAAGTATGACTAAAAATAGTTGAACCACAAGATGTACTTGAAATTTTCTACGCTTTAGCTTCTCCTCATGCTCATGAAATAACTTGTAAAATTTTCTATGAAACTTCTCTACCTCAACATAAGTGGATTCTATATAAATAAAGGAATAATAACATTCCACCAACTTCATTTTAAATCAGGGATCTCAAATGGCTACCACTATCATAATCCCATGAATTACACTCCTATATTTATTGAATTTCTCTAACATATTATCAAGCATATTCTTAATAAATTCATCTTCCTCAAATTCCCATTCAATCAAAGATAATCTAATCCGACTTACTTTATGGAAACATAAGTTATAAGTTGGATACTTATTTTCCAAAAACAATAAAGCAATTTCATAAAACAATGGAAATCTTGAACAAAAAGGATAAGCCATAGTCCACTCCTTAGAACTAAGACACCATTTAAATCTAGGCTCCAACCATTATAACTTCTCAAACACATCCTCATACAACAATGCAACATCAAGAATTAAGAAAGTGGAATTCCATCTTGTCTTACAATCTTGAACTAAGGTATTAGTATATGGAGGGGGGCTACATTGGTATTTAAACATAATGTGTTTCCCTTATGCATCAAAGTGCCCTATGGAAGGTAAATTATACCCTAAAATTAGAGAGGTGGTATGCCCTAGGAAAGGGTTATTGAAATACCCTAAACCCATAATTTTAAGAAATATGGCAAATTAAGGATTTATTAGAAAAATTATTTAAATAAATTATTTTATTAAAATAAGAGGAAGTAATTAAGTCAAAATCAAGAGAAAATTTATAAATAATTGAATTGGAAAAATTTAGAGTGTTTTGCTAATTAAAATGGAATTTAAGAAAAAAAAACCTTTCAAAAATCCTAAATTAGCCTAAAAAGGAAGTTTAATTATTATTTTATTAAAATAATATTATTTTTAAATATCCCAAAATACCAAAATATTTTAAATACCCCAACCCACCTATTTTTCTTTTTTCCTTTTTTTTTTCTTTTTCCCTCTCTTCTTTCTTTTCTTTTCTTTTTCTTATTTTCCTCTTCCTCCTTTTTTTTTCCTTCCCTCCCCTACCTAGGCCAGCCTAGCCCTGCGGCCTAATTCTCCTCCTTTCCTCCTACGCGGCCCAGGCCTACGCCGCACCCTTTCTTCTCCCCCCTAGCCGATCCGGTTTTCACCCTCCCTTTTTCTTTGTCCTGGACCGTCGGTCTGCCGCACACCCCCCTTCTTCGTTCTTCCCTTCCCGAGCAACCTGACCTGCAAATGTTGAAGGTCTTCTCTAGCTGGCAACCCGCACACCTGCGACTGACCTCCCTCATTCCTCATCTCTTCTTCCCTCTCATCCTTGGCCTATAAATACTCCTCCACCCCCATTCACCCCTTTATTATCAACCCAGAACTCTGCCCCCCTCTTATTGGCGCCGCCTGTTTCACCGCCCATAGCTCCGCCGCGGTCCGATCCACCTACCAAATTTCTCCCTGCATCACCCTCCACCACCCTCGATTTGCCTTGCACAAGCCACCCCGGCCGTGCAAAGTGCACTCCCCGACCAGCCTCAACCCAGCTACTGTCGTCCACCACCACTCTTGCCGCAACCGCCACCCCTTACACCTCCCAAAATCACCTGTAGACCTTCCTCTACCTTTCCCGACCCTCCTTTTCCCCTTCCTCCCTCTCCTCCTCCCTCTCCACCACCCTCGGCCACCACAACACCGCCACCTTTGGCTGTGCCATCACCACCACTCCAACCCTCTCCACCTGGGCATCTACCAACACCTCAACTTCCACCCTCATTCCCCCTCTCCTATCCCCTCCCTCTCTCCCCGTCGCTGTCGGTGCCACAAGTCACCACCAACCCTAAGTGGTACCCTGACCCCTCTCAACCCTTAAACCCTCATTATGCAAGCCTTATCCATTTTACTTGTATTTATATTGTTATTATTATGTATTATTATCATCATCATCGTCGTCGTCGTCATTATTATTATTCATATTTATTATTATTTATAGCCTCAGAATATATTTATTATTATTATTAAGGGGTCAAAACCCTATTTTATTATTATTATTTTGATTTTCATCATTATTATTTTTGTTGCTGTTGTTATTGTTATTATTATTATTATCAATGCTAGCCTTGGCATATTATCATTTTGTTGCTATTAAAAATGTTCAAACCTTATTATTAATATTTATTATTCAAATATTACTCTTACTAATATTATTCTTAATGCTATTATTATTATTATTATTATTATTATTATTATTATTAGTGTTACTATAGTTATTATTATTATTATTATTATTATTATTATTATTATTATTATTATTATTATTATTATTACTACTACTACTACTACTATTACTATTACTATTATTGTAAAAATATTCGAACCCTTATATTATCATTATTTCAATTATTATTATTATCCTTAGGAATATTAGTATTTTGTTAGTATTACTATTATTATATTATTATTTTTATCCCTAACCCTAGTATTAACCTTAGCCTTAAAAATACTAGGATTTCTATTACTATGAGTATTAGTATTACTATTATTATTAATATCACTATTTTTACTATAACTAGTGTTAGTGCTATTATTAGAAGAAATAAAGCTATTATATTTAATAATATAATTATGGCCATAGATATTAACATAAACCTATTTTGACTAGTAATAATCTAGTTGGCTAACTTGAGAATAAAAACCTTATTTTTCACTTGTAAAGTTTTCTTTAATAGTAGTAACCATAATCTTAGAATAAAATAGGAAATAATAGTATTTTTGGTAGGAGGGAAACTAATCCTTAGTTTTTCCCTCTTATAGGTGAAACTAGTCAAAATCCTAAGGAGGCGTAGGAGCGTACTCCAAGACAGGTGACATGCTAGGTAAGGGTGTAGCTAAGGCCTTATGTGTGCTATGTATCTTATATGCCTTAGATGCCATGTATAATGATATGTTGTGTATCTTATGCTATTGTTATAACTATTTTATATGTAGTGCGGCTTGGAGTTGAGGTATGCTTTTGTGTTCTCTTATGGCATGTGTACAATATGTTTGTGTTGTGAATTGTGATATGATGTGATATGGCCCTTTTAGGAAATACATGCTAGGATAATTAATGTAGTAATATGGGGTGGAAGGATGAAAAAGAAAAATGGGGAAGTAAGTGGACCAAGGGGAAGTAAGTTGACAAAGGATTGTGGAATTGACCTAAATATCCCATGATCCATAAGAGGAAAAATAAAAGGGACTATGAATAAAATAAAAGAGTGGGTGAATTTTGTATGGGAGAATCTAAGGTTGTATGGGAGAATCTAGGGTTTACATGGGAGAATCTAGGGTTTTATGGGAGAATTTAGGGTTTGCATAGGAGAATCTAGGGTTGTATGGGAGAATCTAGGGTGTGCATGGGAGAATTCTAGGATTTTGCATGAAAAGTTTGAGGGTTTGCATGGGGTGCATGGAGTCCGCATGGGGATGAACTTTATGTATGAAAAGTTGCCTTGGGGTGTGAGGAAGGTAATGGAAGAGCTGTTTGGTTGATTGAAGGCTTTGGGTGAAAAATAGTACATGGGATAGTATAAGGGTGCATAGGAGACCGAGTTAGGGTTTGGGAGGAAAACCCTAATTTGAGATGGTGGTAGAAGTAAAAATAATTAAGGGTGAGTGGAGTATGAGATGAGAGTGGAAGAATGTCATGTGTAGAGTGAGTATGGATATCATGGGAGAGCAAGGGTGGAAGGTGATAAATGGAGGAGTGATAGGTGGGAAGAAGGATTCTAGGATTTAGCGTGACCACCTAGGGTTTCGTGGTCACACGTGTATTTGGGGAAGTAGAGTGAGATGATGGGGGTTGAATCTAAGGGAGGTGATGTGTGGGGTGTTAAATGGCCTTAGTTGTGTGAGGTAGAGAATGGTGGGCCACATAAGCCCACATTAGGGTTTCTGGAGGAAACCCTAAGGTAAGATAATGAGTGGACTTGGAGGTGTAAGGTAGTGGGCCTGGACCCACACACTTAGGAATTGGGCCTCCAATGTGAGCAAGTGGAATAAGGAAAGGATGTTGGGATGTGTTAGGAGGGGCAGAGTTTCAAGATATGGGACGGGCCCTCTTGGGAGAATAAGAGTAGATGGAGTGTGACATGCATGTCTAGGGTGAAAACTTGTTGAATAAGACACAGTAAGATACTAATCATTTAAAGAGAAAGACTGTTGAGCTAGAACCAGATTGGTCCATCGACGAATAATAGTGGCTAGGAGTCGGGGTACCCTAGAGACCGATCCACCGACAAATAATAGTGGTCAGGAGTCGGGATGCCCTATAGACCGATCCACCGGTGAATAATAGTGGTCAGGAGTATTATGCCCTGTATGTTTCTAGTCCACCAGCTTTAATAGTGGCGGATTCCGTGTTCAACAAACCAAACATAATTGTGATAAGATATAAGAAAGACACTAAGTACTTATAGTGAAACACCATGAGTCGGGGACAAACCGGTCCACCGATGAATAATAGTGGCTAGGAGCACTTTGTCCCAGAGACCAATCCACCAGCAATAATAGTGGTTAGGAGCATTATGCCCTGTATGTTTTCGGTCCACCGACTATAATAGTGGGGCTCCCGTACTCGCATGGACTAATAAAAAGTATGGTGTGAAATGAGCATTGATCAAAGATTTAAAGAATCAGTTGATCCAGACTATAGCTTGGCCTTTATTTATCTGTAATGATTGTATATTGTTATGTTATCATGCTTGTATTATATGCCTTTATGTGTTGGCCTTAATTACATGGTTACCTTGTTCAGTACGTAGCGTACTGGCCACCCGTTTCAGGGGTGTTGCTCATTCCTACGAGTAAAAGGCCCCTCTGACTTTATGTAGGTCGGTGATACTATTTTTGATGCTTTCGATGCTTGCGAGGTATCGGGTGGGGCTGAGTGTTGAGCATGGAATTGGCACGGAGATCGAGAGTGGCATGGCCAGACTTCCTCCTTATTTTCTTCTATTTTGTATTGGATTTCCCAGACTTAACTTTTATCGTTTTGTATACTTTATTCCTTTTAAGGAATTTTAACTATGTATTCTGGATTGTAACTCTTTTTCACGCACTTTAATTTCTGTCTTATGACTGTTTTAATGCTTTATTGGAGCCTTGCTTTGAGTTTGAATTATAATGGTTGTTAAATTTCCTTTAGCCTTGTGGTTAGTATGGGAACGGTCGGGGGTCGGGCTTGTACTGATCACGACGGTAATATCCCCAAAATTCACAAGTTTTGATTTAATTGCTTCTACTAAATCTTAAATAAAATAAAAATTTTCAGTAGTGAATTTTGAGGTATTACAGTTATCATATCCTCTAGGAGGAAACTGCATCTTTGGATTGGGTTGTACAAGTAATGATGGGCTAGATGGGATTATTTGGGCTTGTGAAGCACGTATGGAGTTAGACTAAGGGGAGGTGACGTCCAATATATGGACACCACACACATGCGTATTATGTTGTCTATTTTATTAGATTTAATTCTTAAGATTTATTTTAACTTTTTAGATCTAGTTGTTAGATATTATATTTACTTGTTTTTTAAACCCAAAAGAATAGCTATCTTTTGAGTTTCTTGTGATTTAATTTGGCTACTATTTATGAGTTACTATTTACATAAATAGTACTTAGATATAAATGATATTATGTGGATTTTCTTTTTGGCTTTATCATATCTCATATGTGGAAAATTCAGCTTGAGGAGGTCAAAATTATGCTATATAAACCCATGTAAAAAAGTTGATGATTACAAGTTAAGTTGAATTAATGAAATGATATTTTCTTTACTAAAACCCTGTGTGAGTTTTACTGTACTTCGTTTACTTTATTTGCGTGTGTCATAAACTATATATATCTCTAAATTAGTTAATCTATGTGAGTAATAATTTGGCAACCTCTTAACTATTTTCTATGTGAGCTACATTAATAGTAGTTTGTGAGTGTTTTAAATGCCAATATTCATGCCCCATATCTATATAACATACTTGTCACCACCACATATTATTATCATTTATCATGTTTTCCTATACACATCCCCTATCTTTGTTTCGTTTTACCATAATTTATCTTGAAAAATTCATAATTTTGTGTTGAGTGTTTCTTAGAGGTGACAATTAGGTTGGACAGGTCAGGTTACAGCATATTGGATCATTAGGGCTTGGATTATTTTAGATCATTTAATTTTTCAAGTTGGGTTTGGGTAATTGCAAATTTGATTTATATTGGCTAATTTGTTAGGTCAGGTGTGGGTTGAACTAGTTTGAATTTGAATAATTTTGTGTTAGCTTATCGTGTCAGGTTTGGGTTGAGCTAGATCACATTCAAGTGATTTTGGGTTCGAGTTTGTGTTTACTTGACGGATTGGGTATTTTTCATGTTTTGATTGGCCATGTTAGGTTTGAGTTGAGTTAATCTCGAATTAGATCGCTTTAGGTTTGGGTCAAATCAAATATTGACCGCTAAAATGAACCCAACTTAGTAACCTTGTAAGCAAGCATTAAGTTTGTCTTCACTTAAGTATGTGATTAAAAATATATTATTAACTGCTACATATTTATTATTATAATTTTTTATTATGTTTTTATGCAAAAAAATCATTAAATTAGTATATCATTGGTGAATAAGTATGTCCACGGTGAAAGTAAGGAAAAAAAATATATAAAACAATACATTTGTAAATGTTTTAAATAAACAATAAGACATGTATAATTTTTTATTATCTTAATTGATTAATATCAAATTCGATATTGTCGAGTAGGGTTGGTGGTGGGTCGAGTTAATGTGTATCAGGTTAATAATGGAATGAGTAGTTGGTAGGTTAGGGTTGGATTGAGGTTTGAGTTGAGCCAAGTTGAGTAAGATCAATTATATTTGAGTTTAGGTTAGATTGGTTTGATAAATTTTTTTAAATTATATTGTGTCGGATTGGATGGCTCGGATAAACTTTTTACTCTAGTGTTTCCGTTATGGATCAAATTGTATCCTGCATTAAAATAAATAAATAAATAAAATTCCAGGTGCACCCTCACTAACGAAGCAACCCATTTTTTGACGTAATAAAATGAAGTGGCATATTTTTATTCCTTGGTTCATTAACTTCATTTTATTTAGAGTTTTATAGATATATAGTTCTGTTACGAGTCATTATCAATCGAATAATCTTTTAATATATGACACTAGGAAAGCCAATATATACGTCCACCATACCTCTTTCTGCGCACAACAAATTAATAACAGTACCACAATTCATGCAGCATTCTACAGTTCGTTTATTAATAACCAACATTTGAGGCTATCATATATCGATATATATGTTTAGTTAGCTGTCATGCACTGTTCATTTAAGATTATGCAAACAAGAAATGGTAACTAAAAATGGGAAGTTGCATATAACCCTTAAATACCTGTTTATCAGAGATTAGGTGGATTTCTTAGCCACATATTCGTGTAGGAGACACAAATTCGGCACATGCATTGAAGCTGTTGTTTTCATTTCGGATACTTTTCGTCTTTGATTGAGGCACTGCTTGACAATTAGTGGACGATTAATTAATTTATATATAGCGATTAAGTGATGGTACACATATAACCATCTGGTCATAGTTTTAACTATCCGCACAAAGATGCTTGGTAATATATAGCGATATGCATGCACATAATAACCTCAAAAAACTAATTTTGATTGAAATGATTCAAAATTATACTATTAATTTGGTATTTTTTCTTAAAATAAAAATTTCACCCCAGACAATTAATATAAAAGGTTCTTCGTTAAATAATCACATTAATTAGAATGAGGTTTGTCGCTCAAACCTCTAATTTGATTCCAGAACATTTAAAAAAATAAAAATAATAAATAAATAAATTGGCTGTTTACCCAAGCAAGACCTTGGTATTTAAATTTGAGATGGCATATGTACCATTAGTCTAATTTTGAAGAATAGTCATTAATTAAACAATATTTTTCAAACACTAACATACTTAGGTTGTTATAGTATAATTCAAACCAGATGAACCACTGCATCGAGTACCCCTAACGTACGTAGGATTTTTTGAATGATGGGGCTGGTTAAGAGTCCTGCTGACATAATGCTTATCAATTTTTATTTTTTTTTACATTATTTCTTTTTCTTATATATTTTCAAATGCATTCAATTGACAAACTTAATACATATGATATGCATAGCTTGAATAAAATCATAGACATGAGACAAATTTAATCAATGGATGCGTACTTTTAAAACCTCTTTAGGTTATTGACCATTTTTCATTGTTATTGAGTGCTGATAATGGTATATATTATTCTGCGAAAAAAGAAAGAACATTTTATGATATATTTTTTATCAGAACCGAAACACATATTTGAATATGATTTTCTCGATTAATTATTTAGTGTCCATAAAACATTATACATACATATATATATATATATACATATATATATATATATATATAGAGAGAGAGAGAGAGAGAGAGAGAGGGAGGGAGGGGGGGGGGACTAGCAACAATTGATGTATTTTCTAAAAGAAAGAAAGAACACTACGTGTAAGAATGAATGAATAAAAATAAACCAAACATGGAATTCCTTGTCGACGTAATCACTTTAAAAGCTTTAGTTTAAGAGGAAGCCTACTCTCTCAGATCACCAAAAATAGGTTACCGAATGCTCTTGATTGTTAGGTACAATCAAAGGCAATGTCTTTACTTATGGGAGAACAGGAACTTTTTGATGCCCTTTTATGGTTAAATTTTCTAATTTCCTTTGGTCCCCAGGTTCATGCATGTGGTAAGTTGTAGGAATATTAATACCATGCATGCATTTGTAACCACCAAATCAAAAGTGGCTTTATATATATATACATATTCAATTAAACGAAATCCAATTAGTACACCATTCTTGCGACACAATTATATTTATGGGTCTCTTAATACTTATACAAGAAAGCAACTGAATGCAACTTATTGTCAACCGTCGATCATTACGCTCTAATTATAGTCAAGAAACCAGCCAGGTGATCAAAAACAACATCTTTGTGAGCACAACTTATAAAGATCAATCTTAGGCTTAATTGGTTTGGGTTGAAAGTTATTTTGGTTGGTTGTTTGTATTAATTAAAAAAATATTCATATACATATATATATATATATATATATATATATATATATATATAATTGTGAAAATTTTACGAGAACAACTTTCATGAATCAGCACTTAATCTAGTGATTAAATATCAAATATTGGTAACTTTATATGGTCCTTATGAAAGAATGTCTCCGATCATTGTTTCATTAGATGAGGGTGAAAATATTTATAATACAATTGAAGGGTTGTTTTTATAGAGGATCTACATAAGTAACCTGAACTACCTCCTAAATACTAGGACTATTTGGCTTACGCTACAACAATAATTCAAAAGTTTAGCAGTTGATTAGGTTAATTGATATTATCCTAATATCCCCTACAAACGCTACTATGGAGAAGACACGGTGAGTTTGGACTAAAGCATCATGAAGCGTGCTGAGCACAGTGGTTTGGTGAAGATGTCGGTGGTTTGATTGGTGGAGGAGGTGTAATAAACTAGAAGATCACCCTGATGAACCTTTTCACAAACAAAGTGGTAGTCAATTTTGGATGTGCTTGGAACGCTGATGGAATATGAGATTTGGCATCATATAACTGACACTTTTATTGTCATAGTACAAGGTTGGGGATGAGGAAAGTGAAAGCCTGAGTTCACGAAGCATTTGTTGAAGCTAAATAAGTTCTACCATGGAAAATGCAAGTCCTCAATATTCCACTTCAGTACTCGATCAAGCAACAATAGATTGTTTGCGAGAAGATCAACTTATAAGGTTTCCACCAAAGAATATAGCATAGCCATGGGTAGATCTATGGTCGGTGGGGTTGCTGGCCTAGTTCGTATTAGAGAATGTAGTAAGCATGGAAGAGGGAGCAAGCCGAAGGGAGAGTCCATGGGTTAAGGTGCCTCTAAGGTAGTGGAAGATCCTCTTGACAGCTTTCCAATGAGAGAGCCTGGGACATTGCATGCATTGACATACTCTATTAACAGTGAATGAGATATATGACCGAGTGATAGTGACATATTGTAGGGCACCAACAACACTTCGAAATAAGGTGTGATTTGGCATTAGTTCACCCTATTCAAATAATGGGGACGTGGTGTCTACAAAAGGAGCTGATTTCAAATTATGCATGAGAAACTTTTCTAGCTTATCAGATATATACTTACGATGGCATAGATGTAGTTCGGTGGAAGTTTGGTACAATTTAAGACCCAAGAAGTAGGATGGGAAGCCAAGATCCTTCATGGATAAAATCCAATCAAGAGTGCGAATGAAGTTGCCAATGAATTCATGATCATTGCCAGTGATAATGATATTGTTCACATACACAAGGACATATATAGCATAGGAGCCTTGGCACCGAAAAAATAAGGATGAATCAATGTAGCAAGAGGAGAATCCAAGCTAAAAGAAGGTACCACGAAACTTATCAAACCAGGCTCTAGGTGCCTATTTGAGCCCATAAAGGGCCTTATTCAAATGGCACACATGGTTAGGGTGAGATAAATCAACATAGCTCAGTGGTTGCTTCATATATATTGTTTCATGCAGATCACCATTTAGGAATGCATTGTTGATGTCTAGCTACCGTAGAGGCCAAGCATAGGTGACAACCAAAGAAAATAGTAGTGGTCTTCACAACGGGGCTAAAAGTTTGAAATACATCCACTTTAGGTTGTTGACAGAATCCCTAAGCAATAAGATGGGCCTTGTACCTGAAAATAGATCCATCTACATTAAATTTAAAACAAAATAACCACTTGTTACCTACTATGTTAGTATGAGAGGGTTTAAGGACGAGGGTCCATGTGTGGTTTTGCTGGAGAGCCGAGACTTCTCATCTATAGTGGCCTGCTAATTGGGATCTTTAAGAGCCTAGATGGAACTGTGGGGAACTAAAGGGAAAGGTGTGGTGATAGCATGAAGTATGCGAGGATCGATTTTACCAGTACAAGCACGTGTAACCATGGGATGTGTCGAATGAGGGGCATTGCACCGAAGTGGAGAAAAAGGATTATGTGGGTCAGGGAGGGGTGTAGATGCGGGGAATGAAGAGGGGACGTACTGTGAAGAGAAGCTTGGTGTGCATGTAAAAGTGGGGTGGGCTAGAGCCATCATAATAGGAGGATTTGGAGGAGGAGAGTTGCATGAGAGAAGAATAGATGGTGTGTTAGGAGAATTGGCCATTGCTGCCTATTGTAACAGACAAAGGGAGGTGGATGGGATTTGATGATTGGTATTGGATGTGTCTAATGGTGTGAGAGTATTGTATGGGAATTGAGTTTCATCAAAGACGACATGACGGGAGATGTAAACACATGAAGAGGATGCATGGAGATAAGGTAGCTATGATGGTTGGAGCTGTACCTAATAAGATGCATAGTCTGGAACAAAATGACATTTCAGTCAAGTTATATGGGTGTGTGTAAGGATAGCATAAGCAGCCGAAGGTGTGAAGAGAGGCATGGCCAGGAGAGGTGTGGAAGAGGAGCTGATGTGGAGAAGAATAATTTAGAAGTGGGGTAATAGTGATGAGGTATGTGGTGGTGTAAAAACCATGTTCCCATAATGTGAAAGTTAAATTAGCATGGGCAAGGAGAGATAAACCCTTATTAACAATATCACAATTTTGATGCTCAATAGCTCCATTTTGCTCTTGTGTATGGGGGGTATGATATTCAATGTCCTATGCCAAGATGATTAAGGAATTTTGAGACATTACTATAATCCCCACCCCAATTAGTCTAAACAAATTTTATAGGAACCTAAAATCGATTTTGGGCCATAGCATGAAAAGAGTGAAAAATATCAAAAACTTGAGACTTGTTTTCCATAAAATAAACCCACAAGTACTTAGAATAGTCATCAAGAAAGGCGGCATAGTGATAATTCCCATTAAGAGAAGGAACAGAGGCAAGTCCCCAAACATCCGAATAAATAAGGTGGAAGGGATTATGGGAACGTTTATGAGATATAAATAATGGACTACGATGGGACTTGCTAAGTTAGCAAGAGCCACACACTTTAGGTACATTACTAGAAGACACTAGTAATGAAACATTATAAACAAGCTTTTGGGTGATATGTTCATTTGGATGACTAAGACGTGCATGCTAACCATGAAGATTTGTTTTGATGCCAAGGTACACACTTGGTGAGGATAGAAGTGAGGGAACTTTGTAGAGGCTTTTTTTTCAAGACATCCCTAGAGGAGCGAAAGACCCTGAGAGTTTTTTATAACACAAGTGTTAGAAAAGAAGTCAATGGAAATGTTGTTGTCTTTAGTTAATTTGGATACACTCATAAGGTTCTTAGAAATACGAGGCACACGTAACATATTTGATAAAACAAGTGGATGTTTACGAGTTAAAAGAGTAGAGGATCCAATATGAGTAATAGGCAATGTCATACCATTTCCAATTGCTAACTTTTCACTGTTGGTGTACTCACCATGAATGGAGAGATTATTAAGGCTGACAATGGCATGATTCGATGCCCCATAATCAAAGTACCAGTCTAAATCAATGGGAGAGTCAGGACCAGCAAGCAGGACTAAAATATGAGGGGCATTCTCTATAGCATATGTATGGTTAAATTTGTTGTAGCACCGAAGTGTTGAGTGACCAAATTTGGTGCAGATATGACATTGTATGTGTGGCTTGGGATTCCTTTATGGATGAAAGGTAGTGAAGGAGGTAGAATTGGGGCCACTGGATCGTTGCTGTTGGTTATGAGAACCACGACCACGGCCTCGGGAACCTTTAGCATTGCTACAATTATGATTAGAAGAGGAAGAGGACTGCCCAAAGGTGTTTAAAGTTATTGCTTTAGTAATATAGTGGCAGCTAGAGTTGACCTTGGCAACATTGGCTTGAAGAAGCTGATTACAAGATCACTTAAGGTGTACCTCCTCTTGAAGCAACATGTCAAGGAGATTGTTAACTAAGATGGGATCATTTCTAGTGATAATGGATGTGTAAAAGGCTGAGTATTCATCTCTGATGCCCAGTAATATGTAACCAACCAAATCATCAAACGAAAGAGGTTAGAGATTGGCTGCTAGAATGTCAGTGAGATGTTGCTTTTACTCAATGTATTCCGCCATATATTTGGATCCCTTAGTGAGGTTGTGCAATTGCATACGGATTTTCATAACCTAGTATCAAGTTTGAGATTTGAAAATGCATTCAAGGATAATCTAGGCCTTGTGAGAGGATATGGCAATGGTGATGTTGTCAAGTAAATGGTCAGTGATAGTTGAACGGAGCCACAACAAGACCAATTTATCTCGACGGGTTCATGGTAGTACTAGGGTTGGTTGTGTTGTGGTATTATTGGTGGAGTTAGAGGAGGCTGCTTGGTTTTATGTGGACGGATCAACAAGGATGAAAGATTCAAGTTCAACGGCTTCTAAGGCTATTGTAGTTATGGTTCTCCAGAGATTGTAGTTGTCATGATCTAATATAATATTGACAATGGGAAAGGAGAGACTTAGATTTTGAGTAATAGAGGCAGTGGAAAGAGGAGAGGTGATGAAATATTGAGAATTCATGATGGATTAACAAATAGGGCGGGCAGGGAGGGAGAAAGAAAAAAAAATATCCAGACTAATTAAGAGAAGATGCTTAATGTGAAGGTAATCTGGCTCTTGATGCCATATGAAAGAATGCCTCTAATCACCGTTTCATTAGATGAGGGTGAAAATATTTATAATACAACTGAAGGGCTATCTTATGGAGGATCTAGATAAATAGGGTGGGTAGGGAGGGAGAAAGAAAGAAAAAATATCCGGACTAATTAAGAGAATATGCTTAATGTGAAGGTAATATGGCTATTGATGCCACATGAAAGAATGCCTCTGATCACTATTTCACTAGATGAGGGTGAAAATATTTATAATACAACTGAAGGGCTATCTTATGGAGGATCTAGATAAGTAATATGAACTATCTCCTAAATATTAGGAATATTTGACTTGCTCTACAATAATAATTCATAACTTCAATGGTTGACTAGGTTAACTGATACTATCATAATATTCCTCAATATTAATATATATATATATATATATATAGTGATATTGAATGACAACTTATAAGGTTTTAATTTAATTAGTGGTAAAATATTGAATTTGAATAACAATGATCTTATGTTTCAAAAAACTAGACACATGCCATGCCCTATCACCAAAACAAAATAGAAAAAAATAAGGAAAAATACATACATACAATTATCACAATGCTCATGTACGTTTTTTGTAAAAAAAAATGAGGACATTACATACTAATACCAAAGGAAGCTAAGTAAAAAATCAACAAAATGGTGTTGTAACAGTACCCAAAGCTATGGAAACCTATGTTATCTTATTTGGAAAACATTTTTATGTAAATATACAAGGAGAAATATGATGCAGGAGTATCCTCCACACATAATAATAATAATATATTCATTACTTTTTTAAGTTAGAAGAACTTAAAACTCTCCTTACTTGGACTAATATATGAGCTAGATTATTTGGAGCCATGCAAGCCATGGAACACCAAATAAAAGTCATCAAATTACCACCTATTTTTGGGCTTCACTATGGCTTGAGTATGGCTCAAATATGACTTGGAATCATCCATGTGAAAATCGAAACACTTTAGCTTGCAACAACCATATTTTTGCTCTCAAAGTTCAAAAATCAAGAAGGAAAAAGAGCATACAAGTATGATTTTGTGCAGCAGGATTTGGGGCCTAATTTTTGTGATTTCCAAGATCTTAATTAACATAAATCAAGAAATCGAGATGGCCTACTACCCAGTTATGGAAACCAACCAAGAAAGGGGCACAGGGAAGGATTATTTTTCTTCATTTGGTTAAGCATAAGCTAAAGTAGTGTGCTAGAATTTTCCTTCTTATAATTTATATTTCCTAAGTCCTAATACTAGTTTGTAAGCTAATGGTACTAGCTATTATGCATGGAGAAGGGTTGTAATAGGTTCAAAAATAAGCTCCCAAGCTAATGGGTTTGGGTTAGTTTCTTCCCTACCATAGTTATCTTATATTAGAGTCATGTTTGGTCAAGTTTGTACCCATATAGCCACCTAAGGGTTAGTTGTGTTTTTGTAATTTTTTCTCAACCTCTTACCCTCTTTATATGAGTAAAGAGCTAAATGAAATGGGCATCAACCCCTTTGGCATTTTGCAGGTTTTGAAACCCTGCCAATGAAGCTTAGTGCATGGTTTTGTTGATTCCTAAAAAATCTTACATTCTTTATTTCAAGTGTTAATACCTTAAGTGGTGATTGTAAGCATTTGATCTCAAGGATTACTTGAAGATCAAATTCATTCTTCTATTCTCTTCTCTATTCTTTTTTTTTTCTCTTTTGTTGAAATTCAGCCCAAGTTCGCTCATCAACACTTAGCATGACCCAATTTATTTAGCAATTGTGCATCACTATATATACATTTACTAGGAATATGATGTGAAATTTGTAATAATAATTATAATAATTACAAACATAATATTGATATATAATATGATTTTATATTTATTAGTAATTTTTTATTATAAATATTATTATAGTTATATATAATTATTATTAATTATATTCAATATTATTATTTTATTAGTTTATAAATAGTACAAATAACATTATAATTATAATGATTACTATTATTGTGTATAAATATTATAAATATTATTACTATAGTTTATTACAATAACTATTATTATCTAATCAAATCTATTGTGATAAGTGTTCTCTAATATGATTGATATGATATGATCATTCCTAAAAATAAGGTGAGAAAATCATGTCCTCATTTTTTAGATACAATTGTATTAGCAAAATTGTATTAATATAAAATAATAATAATATTATTACTATTACTATTAATAATAAGAAAAATAATAAAATAAGAAAAACATGTCCTCATTTTTAGATCTAATCATATTAGCAACATTTCAATAATATAAAATTAATGATGATAATTATGATAATGATAGCATCGATATTGAGTAGTGGTGGTGGTGGTAGTAATATTGATGATAGTTAGTAGCAATAGTACTGATGACAGATAGATAAACTATAGTAGTAGTAGTAACAACAATGACAACATATTAAACTTTTATATATCATATTATATTATATCAAAAAAATTAGATTAAAAGAACAAACCCTAAACCTAGCATTACAATATTGCGTGCAAAGCATCTAGTAATATCTTGCTTTATGTCAAATCCACAAACCACACACCCCTAAGTGCTCATTTGTTCAGAAGTAATAGGAATAGAAAAATTATCTCTACATTTTATATATTTTGTATAGCCTATTTGAAATGAATGATTTTTTTTTTCAATGGATCTCCATTTTAGATATTAATTTGATATAAAATGAATATTTTATTAAAAATATTTTTGTTATTCTTAAATACTTGATAGAAAAAATATAATTTTTTTTTATCTCTATTACACTCATATCAAATAAACCCTTAAGACCTTTTCCACTAGCTAGCAACCATCCATGCACGTATAGTTTAATCCACGTTTACATTAGATATATAAGCTTAGATATAATTAACATTAGTTGATATAACTTATGTGCCATAAGAAATGATCAATTCGAACTTAGGATCTAATAGTGTAAACGGATGCTAATCCTGACCATCATAATGATATGATATCGGTGATAAATTATAATGCTACCCCAAATAAATATAAGAAATTGTATGTGCTCTAATTAATACAATAGATTATAAATAAGCATAAAGATATAACTCGCTAACGTAAATATTTTCGTTTTCTTTTGAATACTTAATCTGATGTGCACAAGAAGCTAAAATTTATTTTAATTAGTTAATTACTTCATACACTAACCTTTAATTTTATTGGATGCTTCATATCGAGTTTTTTAATGTAGGATTCGATCGATTCCGATGTAAGTCGTGTTTTCAAAAGATGTTATCATCCCCCCCCCCCCTCCTCTTATGAACTTTGATTTATATACGCACACACTCACAGTCACACATTATGAATAAAATCACAAATTATTTAATTAACAACTGTACCGCAACTAAATATAGTAACAGTACGTAGTATAGATTAAATTGATGCACCAACTCTTCCTTATTTGTCACTATACTCACACAGTAGCACATATTTCTCTATTTGGTCATGTTTCTTCCTACTCATCATAGAGAACTACAATCCAACTTGACCTTTAAAAGTATCAATTAATCCAACAAATTTATTTATTCATTTATTCAAAGTTTGTTATATTTATAATACCATGCATATAGATGCAATACCTAGGTATATGACGTTGTTCGATCAATTTATTCCCACAGTTTTTGTGCACCACTCCCTCTCCTTTTTACCTATCCATGACATCTATATATAATATATATATAGCTGCTAGCTATGGCGTACATCCGCTCACTGTTCAATTCAATATATAAAATACACATATAGATCTAGTTAGTAGCTACTTCATTACAATTTACAAGCAAAGAAGAAGAGATATTAAGATTAATAAATGGAGGATTCGAGAGGGCGCAGCAGAAGCACGGAAGATAGTAATAACAAGGAAAAGACGAAGAACTGTCATAGAGGGCACTGGAGACCAGCTGAAGACGAGAAACTCAAACAACTTGTGCATCAATTTGGACCTCAGAATTGGAATTCTATTGCTGAAAACCTCCCTGGAAGATCTGGTATATATAATAATATTGGCTAACTAATTAAATGTAGTAATGTATGTATGTATGTATAATCTTAATTAATTAGCTGCTATATCGACCTATTCCATGCATGCATATGACTTTGATCTTCTTCTAATCAATTATTTATGCCCTAGCTACTTCATCAATCTTCAAATTAATAAATATATGTTCCTTTTTTGAAGGTAAGAGTTGTAGGTTAAGATGGTTCAATCAGCTAGATCCAAAGATAAACAAGAAACCATTCACAGAAGAAGAAGGGAAAAGACTGCTTGCAGCTCAAAAAATACATGGAAATAGATGGGCGTTAATCTCTGGTCTCTTCCCGGGTCGAACAGACAACGCAATTAAGAATCATTATCATATTATCAAGGCTAGAGAGCAAAGATCACTTACAGTGCTACCGTATGCTAGCACTATTTCCTCTCCATCTACTGGTACTAATGATATTCATAACAACAACAATAATAATCATCATCCCTACAGTGCCTTCGGCCGCTTCCTCCAACGCTACTATTCCAAACCCAACCATAATAATGCTATTATTCCTCCCACTACTACGAGTACTACTCGTTCATCATCAAATGCTGCCATTTTCATGGCTCGTCCGCCCAATAAGCGGCAACGGGTACCCGAGGAGTTTAGCTTCCTTCCATCATCGATGTCGTCAAAAGCGGGATTCGTGTCTAATTCATCGCCACAATGTTGTGACAACATTACTACTATTCCTAGAGCAGCAGCAGCAGCTGGTACTGGATCCAAGGTTAATAATCAAACAATGTTTGATAATAATGTCCATGGTCGTGATCAAAGAAATATTCAGCTGTTGTCATTTGATCTGCAGCGCAAGGATTATATGTTGTGCAAATGTAATGACCCTATTGCTGGCGGATGTAACGAGCATGACGTGAGGAATTATCAAGGACCTCCTTCTTCTGCTGCTGCTGCTGCATGTAATAGTACTGCACCTGGAAATATGAATTTTGGATCATTGCCTCCAGGTTTCAAAGCTATGGTAATTAGTACATCAATTCATGATCGGTCTGATCCAGAACAACATGATGCTGATGAAGAAGAGTACAGGAGGAAGGATGTTCCCTACATCAATTTTTTCTAACGTTGGTTATCTATCTATAGTTAAACCAGTTAAAAAGTGATCAAATAATTGCATGCTGATCATCATCCATCGCGTGTGTGCGCGTGTGGATCCACATTCAAAGATAAACATGCAATATTTCCTGTATTCGTACTTTTGTATATGGTGATTCCATGCATGTATTTAGTCCTTTCAATTTGGATTGTTGAAATTATAGGATTTGAAGTTCAAACTCAGTAGTTTAAAGCTTTCTTATTATCTCAAACTCAGTAGTTTAAAGCTTTTTTGTTATCTCCTCCAACAAGGGAATTACTTAATCTATTTATAATATCTTATTTAGTTTAATAAAGAATGCATGCATTTATCTTGTTATTTCTAGCTCCATCCTATATTCAGCTAGCTAGCTAGCTGGCTCAACTTAATTAATGATAAATGTTTCATCGATTCATATCATATGCAGTTAATTAATGTTATCATATATACTAAGTAACTATGTTTTAATTTGGACACTATAAGGTTTGGTTTTTGTTTCGAGTATATAATATATAAGTTGATGATATATGATTGAGCATGGATGCGTACTGGGTGGCCCTGTCCTCTGATTTCATTCAATCCGACTTTGATTAATTAATGTATAAAATTAATATACAGAGGAATGTGCTGATTTACATTGCCAATATAAGCTAAGAGAAATATGCAGCCGGAACTAACAATAGTAACGTTGGTGTTAATTAATAATTAGGATGATTCAGAACTAATGTAGGGAGTTTTAATGATAAGAAAACTATGCATGCATGTATGATTTACACAGAAATACTACACTGTCCGTGTAGCAAGTGTGTGTTTGGTTAACCAAATTACTCATTAATTTCTATGACATGACACCTTAGTGTTTTTACAACTTTTTAAAGCTACCCCTACTTTTTATCACAAATTACTGTAAATTTACTTTAAATAAATTAACTAATATTTAAGTACATATCCAAAAACATCATTTGGTATAGAGGTAATAGAAAAGAAAAGATGTCTTATATTTAATATGCCTTATATAATATATTTAAAATAGATGATAACTTTTTTGAAAAAATCTTCATTTTAGATATATCTACTGCAGAAACTTATTGTTTACTTATAACCTATTAGGGGTGTTAATTTAGTCAAAGGATGTTCGACTAGACAACCTTCCGAGGGGTTCATTGAATTTATTTAACACATAATAACAAGCGTCATTAATGTTGGGGGTTCTCAACATGAGAACAAAGGTCGTTGGCATCACCTAAAGAGGATCGGCCAAAGTGTGTCAGCCAAAGGATGCTAGCCACTGGTCGGGCATTCGCCAAGGGCGCCAGCTAAAGAGCATCAACTAAGGACCATCAGCCAAATGCCGACTAATGGGATTGGTTGGCAAGGATGAGCTAGTGGCCAAGACTAAGAAAGGATACTTGAGTGAAGAAATGATGTTAGAGAGTGGTTAGGAAATCCCTCAATATAAGGGATTTGTTACTCATCAGTGTGGAAGTCTGTAAGTTGTTAGGGGTCAACTTATAAAGTCAATCGTTAAGTTGTAACTTGTCTACTTTCCTAACTATGTTTGGTGTCAGGTAAAAAAAATGTATACGTCAGACAACCAATAAAGGTTGAGTGTTCTAGCCAAAGATGAAAGAGGGTATAAAAGGCCCTCCCCTAACTTTTTTAAATTGTGTGCTATCAATTTTCTCTAAATCTTTACACTCAATAATAGTATCCAAATTCTTCCTCCCATAAATTCTTATTTTCTCTATGCTTATAATCTATTTTTACATTTTCTTATAATTGTGTAGTAGGCCGCAGGAATTATTATTCAGTTAGCCGAGGAGGTTATTGTCTGCCTAGGAGATGGGGATATTTTTCTCAACAACTGATGTTAGAGCAAGGTTCAAAATCATGACAGATAGTAAAGTGGTCATGGTGATGTTGAACATCATGAATTATAGCATTTGGAAGTAAATGAGAAGATCTGTTCTATGTAAAAGAATTAGCAAATCTGACTAAAAATGAATGAGTCATGTTTAAGAGCATGAAAAAAAAAAGGGAGTGGAAGAAGCTCGATCGAAGAGCTTGTGGCTATATCCGTAAATGGATGGATGGTAGTAGCATTCATCATGTTGAGAAAGAAACCACGGCCTATGAAGTGTGGTCAAAGCTAGATTCACTTTATACAAACAAGGTAGATAGAAATAAGTTATAACTCATGAGGAAGTTGTACAAATTGAGGTATGAAGATGGGGATCCCATTAAAACACAACTTAATGAGTTCCAAAACATATCCATCTCATTAAGAACATGAAAATAGTGTTTGGGGATGAATTTCAAGTCCTATTGGTCCTAAGATCTCTACCAAATAGTTGGGAGACTCTCTGAGTGTTCTCAGCAAATCCATTCTGGGTATAAAGCTCACAATGGTATCGATAACAACATCACTTCTTAGATAAGAGTTGGGAAGAGGAATTTGCGTGGCCTCATTATCAAAGTCCGAGACACTTGTGGTGGGCCAAGGGAGAGCCAAGGGCAGGGTACAAAGAATAAAGTCTAAGATTAGATTGAGGAACTTAAAGAATGACAAACCTTGCTTCCATTATGGAAGCTCAGCCACTGGAAGAAGGATTTTTAGGAGTTAAAGAAAGGAGAAAAGGGGAAAGTCAAGGTGAAAAATGAGATGGTGATCATAACCAATGATGCATTGATGGTCATCTTGATCTACCTAAATGCTTACACAAGCACCTCATGTGCCAACACCGAATAGGTAGTGGACACTAGTGTATCCTACCATGTCACCCTGCATAAGAAGTTCTTCTCATCTTACATATCTAGAAACATTGGTGAGGTTTGAATGGGTAATGATGGTGTCTCAAAGATAGTTGGTATAAGGAATATACTACTAGAGACAAGCTTGGGTTTTATCTTGTAGCTAAAGGAAGTATGACATGTTCCAAACTTGAGGATAAAACTCATCTCAATTAAGAAGATTAATGATGAAGGATACATAAGTTATTTTGAAAAGGGTTTATGGAAGTTGACAAAGGGTTCCATGGTAGTGGCTAGGGGGAGTAAGTGTTGCTCACTATATTAGAATCAATATAAGGTGTGTCTGTTAGCTGAGGTAAACTCTTTATAAGAATTTTATGATGTATGGCATCATAGACTTGACCATATGAGCAAGAAGGAGGTAAAGCTTCTCAGTAGCTAAGGCACTCTGCCAAAAGTCTGATGGGGTTAAGGTTGGAGGATGCACTCACTATGCTTTAGGCAAGTAAAAACTAGACCACTCTATCAAAAGTTTTGACAAAAAGACAACAGAGAAACTTGATTAGATATTCTCATATGTATGAGGTCCAATGAAGGTTAAGTAATTAGGTGGATCATTATACTTTGTGGCACTCATTGATGAATTCTCAAGAAAGATCTGGGTATATCCAATGAAGACCAAGTATTAAGTTTTGTTCAAATTCAAAGTCTTTCACATTAAAGTAGAGTGTGAGAATGGGAGGAAGTTGAAGTATATTCAAATGAGCAATTGAGATGAATACCTTAGTCCATGTGATGAATATTGTAAGACTCATGGAATTTAACATGAGCAAATCATTTCTAAAATCCCTCAACATAATGGGGTAGTGAAACATATGAACTAGACATTGATGGAGAGGGTAAGTTGTCTACTCTTACATGTCTAGTTTCCAAGATCAATCTGGGGGAATCTTTATAGACAATAGTCACCTCATCAACATATCTCCATCAACTCCTCTCAATATTGATGTGGCCCATGGAGTCTAGATTTGTAGGGAAGTAAACTACAACCACTTGAGGATGTTTAGATGCATGTTGTTTTTCCCCATACCGAGGGATGAGAAGATAAAGCTAGACCAAAAATCTCGTCAGTATATGTTTATCGGATACGATGAAGAGAAGTTTGGCTACAAGTTATACAACCTAGTGGCTAAGAAGGTTATCTGAAATAGAGATTTTGTGTTCTTTAAAGACCAAAACATCAAACACTTCATTAAGGATGAGAAGTTGAAAGCCTACATTGGTGATCTTGTGAAATCTAGTGATGATTCTAAAATATAAGGTTTGGCGGGAAAGGCTAATTTGTAACACCCCCATTTGTACTAATTAAAAATTTTATTTTGCAAAAGTGTTAATTACAAAAATAATTGAGGTTACCAACACACTTAACATAAGTCTGGTTCCCTCACTTTTCTTATACCAAATACTAATACTGAAATAAGTCATATCCAAAATAAAGCAAAGAAAATAGTAATATCATAAATAAAAATTATAGACACATATTTTTTGTACAACTATGATAATCAAAATACAAAAATAGATACAAGAGTCAAAAGAAAAATTTGTAAAAAAAAAAAAGAAGAAAAACTTGTACTCAAAGGTACAAATCTAGTTTGCCCTAACTCTTAGACCCATAAGCTCATTCTGAGAATGAGACCTCTTCTTAATGGCTCCACTTATCCTTGCCACTATAATATGCCTCAAACTACTTATCCATAAGTTGAAGAACATTCTATGTCCAATTATTCACAATAGAAGCATTAGGTTAAAATTAATCATAATGCCCTCAAAGCCTTAATTTCACCATTATATCCAATTTCATACTAAACATTATTATTATGAGCAATTTATCACGAAAAGACTAAAATATAATAATTCACAATATTTCAGAATGTAGGTAATCTTTATGATTTAGCGATTGACTATTTTTTTCACTTTTTAAGCATTTAGTAACTTATATATACAAGCCCTAATAATGTGTTTCTAACATATCATATATTTCATGCAATACATACATAAATAATTTATAGCATAATACTGCATTCAATAGAGCAATTAACACTATGGGGCATGTAAGAAAATATTTCTCTCCCTATAACATACGAATAACAATTATTGTATTCTAACCCTAATCATGCATGCATACTTTCATGCTATTCATACTAGCCTTACCTTCCATGCAATGATAATCATGGTACACTTATCATGAAAGTACATCATAACCTAATAAGATTACAAACCCTAACAAAACATGAGGCAAGCATGCTATAATCATTCAACATACTACACATGCATGCCTATTTCTTAAGAGCAAGTCAAACATGCGTACTAACTATTTTTGAACATGTTATCATCTTTCATGCATTTCATAGCACTTTCATAACACAAAACCATAGAATGATTCTAAATCTAAATAACCTATCATGCTTGAGCATAAATTCAACCATCTCATGACTGATTAGATGAAATGCCCCAAAAATCCTAATTTCTATTATCTATTATTAAATAAGGTTTTTCATGTGGAAGGTTAATCAAAATAATTTATTTTTATTAAAATAAGAGGAAGTTAATTAGGGTAATCCAAGAGGAAATTTATAAGTATTTTAAAAAGAAGGAACGTCGGTATTTTAAGCTAATTAAGGATTTTATTTTGGAAATTAATGAAATAAGTTACTTTGTTTAAATTAAGAAGGATAAAATAGTTTTAAATTAATATAAACTTTATAAATAATTTAATTGGAGGAAATTAGAGTGTTTTGGTTAATTAAAATGGAATTTAAGAAAATTCCTTCAAAAATCCCTAAATTAACCTAAAAATAGAATTTAATTATTATTTTGATAATTGTATTTTATTAAACATCCCAAATTACCCAAATCATACTAATTAATCCAACCACTAATTTCCCTTCTTTTTCCTTTTTCTTTTCCTCCTTTTTCCCTCTTTTTCCTTTTCTCTCCTTTCCTTCTCTTCTTTTTTTTTCTATTCTCCCCCCCGACTTGGGCCGGCCTGCTAGGCCCAACACACCCCCCTATGCAGCCCAGCTCTCCCCCGCACACCTCTTCCCTTCCTCCCGGCCGGTTCGGTCTTTTTATTTCTTTCCTTTCTTCCCCGCTGAACCGCCGGTCCACCCCCACCTGCACTTCGTCTTCTACCTTCCGCCTCTGCCACCGAAAATTTTGCCAGGAAGCTTAGCTTCAACGGCACGCCATTTCCACATGTCAATTCGTCTGTTCCCCCTCGTTTTCATCCCTGCAGACATGACCCTTCAATGAGCCTCTCTCCCCGCACGTAAACCTCCATTTTTTCGACAGATCATGGCCTGCAAATCGCAGACCATGTGCCGGCTAATCTCGCCGGACGACCTACCCTAACCCTAACCCCTAACCTCCCCCCCTCGAAGCTTGTCGTTTCCCATCCCCTTTGGCCTATATATAGCCCTAATCTCTGTCGGAATCAGGTTGGAAAACTTGGAAACCAGAGAGCAACTTTCGCGTCGCCCCACCTTCAGCCACCACTTCCTCCGCCGTCAGCCACCCCTGCCGGCCACCCTTGCCCCCAAAACCTTCCCTGCACTTCCCTCTACACAACCAAACCCCTAGACCTCCCTGCCTTGCGCCGCACGTGCCGCCCTAGCTGTGCAAAAATTCCTCCCCAAAACAGCCTTCCCACCCTCTACGCCACCTTCGCGCCGCCACCGTCGGCCATACCCCCGCTTGCAGCACCGTCACCACCCCCCAAAACGACCAGGGGATCCTGCCCTACCACCCTACACCTCCCCTTTCTCCTAGTTTCCCCTTCACTAGCCTCCACATCCTTTTTTCCCCTCTCCTCCCTTCCTCCACCGCCGCTCCGCCGCCGGCGCCACCACCTCCCAGCTAGGTTGCCCAACTCCCTGAACCCTAGATCTTAAATAATAAAAGTGATTAATGATTTTAATACTATTAACTACTATTATTAGTGTTATTATGACTAATATTAACATTATCATTATTATTACTATATTATTATTATTACTAATACTACCACCCTTATTATTATTACTATGACCCAACCTTACCCTAAGAACCTTTAATTAATGGCGTTAATTAACTATAAGACCTTGTTAAGCTATTACTACTATTACTATTGTTATTATTATTATTATTATTACTATTATTATTATTATTATTATTATTATCATATTTGTTACTTTAACTATGACTAACATCTTTAGTATCTCTATTATTATTATTATTATTATTATTATTATTTTAGTATTTTTACTAATACTAGTATTATTACTATTAATATTACTATCATTATCGTTATTATTATTAATATGGTCATGGTGGTTATTGTTGTCAATATTATTATTGTTATTGTTCTTACCCTTAGTATTATTATTATTACTAATGTTATCAACATTATTATTATCATACTTATTATTATTATTATTATTATTATTATTATTATTATCATCATCATCATTATTATTATTATTATTATTATTATGGTTTTTGTTGTTATCATTATTATTATTATTATTATTTTCATTATCCTTATTGTTATTATTATTATTACTACTATCGTTATTGCTATCACCATTATTTTCACTATTATTATTATTATTATTATTATTATTATTATTATTATTAGTATTAGTATGTTATTGTTCTAACTCTTATTATCGTTGTGTTATCCTTATTAATATTTTTAGCATTATTATTGCTATTTGCACTATTATTATTATTATTATTATCATTACCAATATTATTGTTGTTATTGTTATTATCATTATTATTATTATTACTATTATTACTATTATTATGATTATTATCAGATCATGGTTGTTGCTATCATCATTATTATCATTATTATTATTATTATTATTATTATTATTATTATTATCATCACCGATATTACTACGATTTCAATTGTTATTATCAACATTATTATCATTGTAACCACTATTATTATTATTAGTAGTATTTTTACTATTATTATTGGTATTAATAATAATATTGTTATTAGTAATATTAAAACCCTTTACTTTGATAACTATGGATTTTACTAAGGCGTGTCTTGATTAGTGGCCATTTGCTTAACTACCTTGAGAATAATAACAACCCCACCTTTTTAATTATAAACTACTATTATTAATATTAATTATAGTACTAGGCTAGGATAGGGGTAAGATAGGAGATTATGATAATTCGGGTAGAGGGAGATTGACCCTTAGTATTTCTTCCTTACAGGTGAACTAGGTCAAACCCCAGGAGGTGTAGGAGCGTGCTCCAAGCCCGGCGCCGATTTAGGTAAGGACGTAACTAAGGCCACCTGTGTGTATTGCATGTTTTACTTGTCTTGGATGCCTTGTGCGGTTGTATGCTATAATCTGTATGTCATCTGTGTTATTATGTAGCGCAGCATGGAACTGAGGTATGTTCTCGTGCTCTTGTCTGTATGTGCTAATATGGTATGATACAAATATGATGTGATGTGATGTGATGTGATGTGACCCCTACGACTCATGCTAGGTTATTTGATGAGGTGTTGTGGAGTGGGGACTGGAAGGAGAAAAAAAATAAGAAATTAAGATAACTAAGGGGAAGTAAGTTGGTTAATGTAGGTAAGGACAATCTAGGTAGTCTGTAATCTGTGAAATGATGAGAAAAAGGGAATTAAATAAATAGAGGAGTGGGGGAAAATAAGGTTGCATGGGAGAACTAGGATTTGCATGGGAATGATAGAGTTGGCATGGTGGAGATGATAGGGTTTGCATGGGGAGGTTAAGGTCCGCATGGGGGCGAACCTTACATATGAAAAGTTACTTTGGGACGTGGGGAAAGTAATGGAAGGTCTATTTGGGAAGTCTGGAGGCTCGAGGTGAAAAATAGTACGTAGTGTGATATAAGGGTACCTAGGGTTTGGGAAGGAAACCCTAATTGGAGAAGGTGGAAAAAGAAAAAGAAAAATAATAAGAATAATCGAGGAGGAGTGAAGTGTGAGGGGGAGTTGAGTCTGAGGGTCATGATACGTGGGGCGTTAAAATAGTATGAGTAGACCTCGGGGTATAAGGTGGTGGGCCCTATCCTATATGCCTAGAGGTTGGGTTCCAATGTGAGGAATGTGTTAAGTATGATAATTACAAAGGGTGTTTGGTGGCCTAATATAAGCGTGGGGATAGCTCGGTAACCTAAACCGAGTAAGGATATAGCTAAGGCTGAATGTGTGACATGTGTCCTACGTGCCGTGGATGTTCTATATGATTTATGTGTCATCGTCTTAAATGCCATTATCTTAACTGTTTCATGTGTGGCGTGGCTTGGAATCAAGTCGTGTGCATGTGCCCTCATTAGTACGTGATAGTACGACTATGTCATCGGTTTTGATGTGATGTGTTGAGGCCCTCTAGCCATGCATGACATGGGTGATATTCTTTCGAATAAGACACGTTAAAACACTAATTACTTACAAAGAAAGATGTTGAGCCGAACCCAGACCGATAATAGTGGCAGGGTATCTTACCCTCGCGACCGTTCCACCGGCTATAATAGTGGCTGGGCATGTGCCCTCGCGACCGTTCCATCGGCTATAATAATGGGGGATTTCGTGCTCAACAAACCAAACGTAAAAGTGATAAGGCATGGAAAGATACTAATATTTACAGTGGAATACCTTGTGAGTCGGGGCCAGACCGGTCCACCGGCAAATAATAGTGGCAGGGTATATTACTCTCGCGACCGTTCCACCGACTATAATAGTGGTAGGGCATGGCCCTCGTGACCGTTCCACCAGCTATAATAGTGGGGCTCCCGCACTCACATGGATTGATAAAGACTATGATGTGAATCGTTTATAATTATCAGAGATCTAATGAGAAAGTTATCTGATTCGTGACAAACATTGTTCATTTGGGTTATTGTTTATCATTCACGTGCTATGTCTGCTTTGTCATGTATTTCTGACCAGCATTATTCATCTGTGACATTGTTTATTATTTACGTGCTATGTCTGCTTGTCATGTATTTCTATGTATGTGGGCCTTAGTGCATATGTTACCTTACTCAGTACGTAGCGTACTGATCACCCGTTTCATGGGTGCTGCTCATTCCCACGAGCAGAGGACCCGTTTGAGTTTTGCAGGTAGGGGACGATATTTGTGGCATTTTCAGGATTGAGAGTTGAGTCTGGATCTAGCTTGGGGTCGAGAGTGACGTGGTCGGAGTGTTTACCCTATCTTGTTTCTTTGCATTATCATACTTTATCATTCCGTTATTTCAATTCCTCTGACATTTGGAACTTTTAAATTGTATTTCAGAATGTAACTCTAGACTTTTGCACTCTGATTTCCTTAACACTTATGCTTTACTAATGATTTGTTTTGGTTCTATTCTTTTTAACCTTAGCACTTAGTATCGAGTCGGTAGGCGTGAATCGATCTGGTACTAAGTGTGGCGGTAATACCCCCGGATTTACAGTTTTATTTGCTTCCGCTAAACTCCTTTAAAAGTAAACGAAATTTTTCAGTAGTAAATTTGGGGGTGTTACATTAGATTTCCCTAAATCCAAGATACACAAAAGTACACAAGATTGTCTTCTCCGCAATACCTCAAGGAAACAAGACCCAAAAACACATATACTAGTATTTAATACAACATAACAATAACCATATTAATTAAAATCCACTTGGGAAAAATGTTATAAAATAATGGGGGTAAGGAAGCCATGGGAGGCAACAACATAGTAAGGGAACAACAACACAAAGTCGTGGAGAGCAAGGGGGAGAGCAACTGCACTTATTCCTGTTGCAATGAGGGACATATTTGAGAGTTTTTGGGCACAACTAACGGGGGGATCTTCTGTAGTTTTTTTCGTTGCTAGGGGAGGCTTTGGTGTCGAGTATCACAGCTAGGAGAGGAAAATGGAGGTGTGAGATATATGTGCCAAGGGATGAGGAGGTGGGATTATGTTAGAAAATAAAATCATGATACAGGTAGGGTAAGGATGTTAGATCTATAAACTAAATCGGGGAAAATTCGGTTAGTGGAATTAAGTTCTTCCGTAAAATAGATACCGGCTAGGGTTTAAAGTAAGATTATAACCTAATAACTTAATTTCCATAAAATTTTAACCTAATTAATTTATATCTAATTTGTAATAATAATACACATAATAATAACACATTTAATACAAAACATCCTACACTTGTTAAAATTAATTACACACAATTATCAGTTTTATAATTAGAGTTTCTACAAACAGAGTATTACATGATCCAAGAGAGATGTTTGAGGCACATTCCAACTTAGATGAGGAGACACCAAGGAAGAAACTTGAGGCAATGGAGAGTAAAGATAGTGAGCCTAAGAAAATACAACCCCAAGAGTCCAACGACCCAGATGTCGTATAAGAGGCACAAAGGTCCAATACAAGATCTAGATCAACTAACAAGTGCCCTGCAATGAATTATGTGTTACTCTCGGATGGTAGCAAACCTCTATGCTATGATGAGGTCCTCATTGATGCTCACAAGTGGGTATCCAAGATCAAACATGAGGAAGGAAAAATCAACCCGTGGCACAAGGTAAGGATGGAGGTCAAGGGGTTTGGCCAAAGACAATGGGTTAACTATGATGAAATATTCTCTCCTGTGTTAAAGATGACATCAATCTGAATAATTTTAGGATTAGCTACCACTCTAGATATAGAAGTGGAGCAACTTGATGTCAAGACAGTCTTCCTATATGGTGACCTCAAGGAAGATGTATGCATGGAACAGTCAGAGGGGTTTAAGGTCAAGAACAAAGAACATATAGAGTGTAAGCTAGTAAAGATCTTGTATGGACTGAAATAGGCACTGAGGAAGTGATACATAAATTTTGAATCATTCATGTCTTAACAAGGGTACAAGAAGACATCAGTAGACCATAGTGTACTCATGCAAAGGTTTGGTCCCATAAATTTCATCCTTCTAATTTTGTATATGGACAACATGCTAATAGTGGGCCAATATCAGCTACGGATTTCAAAGTTGAAAGAAGATTTGGCTAAGACTTTTGAAATGAATGATGTAATCCTCCGAAATTTTAAAAGCCTATAATTTAATAAATAATTTTTATTTGGGATAAATTAGCCTTTAAATCTATTTAATTTAATTATGTTATAGATTTTTTAGTATATAAAATTAGATATAAATATTTACTATATTAAAATAAATATTTTTTTCAAACCATTATTTTACTAAAATTATCCTTTTTAAACTCTTATATTTTAATTATATTAAATTAAATTATTAAATAAATTTATTACCCAAAATATTATATTTTATTATTTTATAAATTAAATTATTTTATTTTATCCCATTTTCCCTTTTCTTTTTCCTTTTTCCCTTTTCCTTTTCCTTTTTCTCCTTTCTTTCTTCTTTCCTTTTCTTCCTTTAGGCCGCCGGTGCCTCGGCCAGCTTTTCCCCTCACCTTCCGCTTGGGCCACAGGCCCACTCTTCTCCTCCCCCTCCTTCTCCCACGTCGTCAGCCTAGACCACCCCCTTTTTTCCTTTTCTTCCTTTCCTGAGCAAGCCCGACCTGCCTCCTTTCCTTCTTTTCTTTCCCTTCTCCCCCGATCGGGCCGACCCACACCCTCTTCCCCTTCACCGGCCTGCACGCACGCACCAGCCTTCCCCCCTTCTTTCTTTCTTCTTCTTTCATTTTCCCCGATGCCAAAACCCGACCACCTCCACCATCTCCGCCGCCCCACCTACAACCCTCTCTCATCGTTTTCCTACCCTATCTCGGCCCCACCATCTCTCCCTCTCCTTTCCCATACCCCTCTCTTCTCCTCCCTCTCCCTACAACTCCTATTCCCCTACCACCCTGTCGCCACCCTACCAAGCCACCCTATCCCCTCCTTTCTCTTCCTCTTCTTTTTCTCCTTCCCTCCCTACCTCATCCTACCATTTTCTCGAGCCACACATGCCTCCCTAACCCTCTTTTTCTTCCTTTCTTCTCCTCCCATCTCTCACCTTGTTTTTGCTTTGCCACCCCGCTCCACCGCTGCCACCACCACACTAGCCACCTGCACCACCCCCTTCCATCCTCTACCTCACCCCTGAACCATCACAGCACCCCTCGAGCCACCCCGCAGCCTCCTTCTTCCTCCCCTCTTCTTTTTCTCTTATTTCCCTCCCTTCTCGGCAACCACCCTGCACCGCCTCATCTCGTTGTCGTTCTACTGCCTCTTCCACCACCTGAGCCACCAAATCAATCCCTGCAACCCCCTCTACCACCCCCAAACATCCTTTGGCCGAAACCACCACCTGCAGGCCTTCATTTTCCCTCTCATTTTTCCTTCCTCCTCAGCCCCTCCATCTTGACCCATCTCGGCAGCCACCTTCGTAGCCTCGCTGCCGCCGCCTCTATTACCTTTAGCCGCCATCAACCTATCCCCGACCACCACCTACACCCCCTCTCCACCTCTGCACCCTTCCCTTACCTTAAATCCTCCCCCATCCATCTTCTTTTCTAGCCTCAAAACCCCAACCCAAAAATAGCCCATTTTTCCCTTCCTTTCACCCACCTTCGAGCCTTTCTCCTCTTGTCTTGCATGCAACTCATGCTACATGAGCAGGATGAGATACTGCATGCATTGGCATATTTTTTTTTAATAAATTTTAAGGTATAATAATATTTTAAGTTAAGTATTTGATTAATTAAGTGTTATTAAGTCTTATGCTTATTTTTCTTATTTCTAATATAATAAATATTGATATTATTTTGAGGTATTGGATTTACTAATCAAAGCTTGAATCCTTAACCAAAATACTGGTAAGGTTTGTTTTTGTCAGAATTAAAGTAACCGTTAAACCCCACTTAAATGCATGGATAACGTATGTCATCACATTAAGCTTTTTAATATGTTATTATACTTGATATATGTTGTTTTTTTTATGTTGATTGATAAAAAGGGAGCATGTTAGATTATATGCTATTTATGAAAATATTGTTTAAGGTAAGGGTTTGGTTACTAATAAATTTTGTTAAGTAATTATCCATGTTGTATTATGCTATTGTGATATTTAATGCATGGTTAATATTATTGTGAGCCCTATGAGTATTTTAGTAATAGGTCTTGTGCAAGAATGTATCCTAATATGTATGGGTGTTAATGATTATTAAATTAAATATAATAGTTGTAGAGTTAGATAATGATAATGGGGTGTTAATATTAATATTTCATGTAGTAATAATAATTTAATATAAGTGGTGTAATAAGGGGAAAAATGGTAATTTGTAATAAAAGGAAAAAATGGTAATTTTGTAATTAAATGGGTAAAATGGCAATTTTGTAATTAAAAGGGTAAAATGGCAATTTTGTAATTGAAGGGTTAAATGGTAATTTTACAATAAAAGGAAAAATTGGTAATTTTATAAATAAAAGGGTAAAAAGGTAATTTTGTAATTAAAGGGCAAAAATGGTAATCTTATAATTAAAGGGTAAAATGGTAAATATGATGTTAATTTAACCCACTAAAGGGTAATTTGGTAATTATGATAATGAAGAAGGGTAATTTGGTAATTTGACCAACTAATGGGTAATTTGTTAATTATAATAAAGGAAAAGGATAATTTGGTAATCTGACCAACCAAATGGGAAATATGATAAGTGTAATAATTACGAAGGGTAATTAGTAACCTAATAAGTGTGGGAGATAGTTTAGTAACCTAAATCGAGTAAGGGTGTAGCTAGGAACAACTATGTGTGTATTATATGCCTTGTGTATCATGTGTTATGCCATATTGTGTACTTTATGCTTAATGATTAATCATTTATAGCGCAACTTTGAGTGAATATATGCTTATGTGTTTTCTTTATGGCATATGGATGATGATTATATTTGTTGTGCATACGATGTTATGTGATATGACCCTCTAGGACATGCATACTAGGATATTTAATGTGGTAATGTGGGATGGAAGGATGAAAAAGGAAAAATGGGAAAGTAAGATAATCAAGGGGAAGTAAGTTGGCTAACGTAGGTAGGAATGACCCAAATAAGCCATAAGCTATAAGTGGATGAAAAAAAAGGGGCATTTACATAAATTGAAAGAGTGGCAGAATCTAGCGTTTGCATGGGATGGTTAGAGTCCGCATGGGGACGAACTATACATATGGAAAGGTGCTTTGGGACGTGAGGAAGGTAATGGAAGAGTTGTTTAGGTGACTAGAGGCTTTGGGTGAAAAAAAGTATGTGGGATAGTATAAGGGTGCATAGGAGACAGTGCTAGGGTTTGGGAGGAAACCCTAATTTGAGAAGGTGGAAAAAGAAAAAAGAGAATAATAAAAATATATGAGAATGAGTGGGGCATGAAGTGAGGATTGAATCTAAAGGTCATGATGTGGGGGGTGTTAAAATAGTTTGGGTTGTGTGAGGCAGAGAAGGATGGGCCATATAGGCCCAAATTAGGTTTTCTGGAGAAAACCCTAGGGTAAGGCAGTGAGTGGACTTTGGGTATAAGGTAGTGGGCCTTGACCCACACACTTAGGAGTTGGGCTCCCGGTGTGAGTAAGTGGATTGAGGGGAGGATGTCGGGACAAGTTAGGAGGTGTAGAAGTCTCAAGATATGGGACGGGCCCTCTTGGGAGGATTAGTGTAGATATAGTTAGTCATGCATGTCTAGGGTGAAATCTGTTGAATAAGATACAGTAAAACACTAATCATGTAAAGTGGAAGATTATTGAGCCGGGCCTAGACCGATCCACTGGCATAATAGTGGCCAGGTGTCGGGGTGCCCTAGAGACCGATCCACCAATATATAATAGTGGTTAGGTGTGTTCTGCCCTATAAGTGACCAATCCACCGGCTATAATAGTGGGGGATCCCAAGCTCAATAAACCAAACCCTAAGTTTGATAAGACACATAAAAGACACTAAGTACTTACAGTGGAACACCATCAGAGTCAGGGCCAGACTGATCCACCGGCATAATAGTGGCTAGAAGCGTTTTGCCCTGGAGACCGATCCACCGGCATATAATAGTGGTTAGGTGTGTTCTGCCCTATAAGTGACCGATCCACCGGCTATAATAGTGGGGTTCCCACACTCGCATGGTCAATTATAATCTGAGATGATTGATTAATGATGGACTAATGGCTTTAAGGCCCTAAAAGTATCGATTGTTCACTATGACCCATTAATATTTGATTGACTTGCTAAGTATGCGAATGTACGAAAGTGAATATTACGTATACACATTAATATTTGATTGACTTGTTGAATATGTGAATGTATGGAGGTGAATATTATGTTTACACCTGTTGTTATGTATGAATATAGTGGTGTATCGTGTGTTACATTGTGGGCCTATTTTTAAGTGTGTTTTAAAGGGTTACTCAATACCGTAGTACTAAAGGGTTCCATTCGTGGGGCCCCTACCTATTTAATGGGTAGTGTCCCTTGCAGGTTGTTTTCAGGTGTTATTCAAGTGGGTTCTCGGGAAAGAGTGTAAGGTACTATCCGGAATATCCTGGGGTTGTACTCTTTCTCCTTTGAAATTTATGGTTTCAATGTAATTGTTGATTTGTAACCACCACTGGTGGATTTTATTCTCATAAATTGTTTAACACGCTACTCTGATTTAATTATGGCTTGAGTTTCTCGTAAGTTGTATTTTTCTCTTTTAATCTTAGTACTTGGTACTGGAACGGTAGGAGTGAATCGGTCTAGTACTAAGTGTGGCGGTAATATTCCCAGAATTTACGGCTTTGTTATTTCGCTTCCGCTAATTATTTTAATAAAATAAAATTTTTGAGTAGTGAATTTTGGGGGTGTTACAAAGGACTTCGGTCATGCCAAGCAGATCCTAGACATACAATCATGTGTGATTGAGGACAAGAAAAGCTATGGTTGTCTCAAGAGAAATATATAGAGAAGATACTCAAGAGATTCAAAACAAAGCAAGTAAAGACATTCGGTGACCCTTTGCTCCATAATTTAGGCTGAGCAAGGCATCATGTCCGAAGGATAAGGAAGGAAGGAAGAAGATGAGCTATATTCCATATGTGTCTCCCTTTGGAAGCATGATGTATGCAATCGTATGTAAAAGGCCATACATTGTATTTGTCATTGGCATGATCGATCAATTCATATACAATCCCGGCAAAGATAATTAGGAGGTAATAAAGTGGATATTGAGATATCTATGAGGAACTTTTAGGATGTGACTTTGCTTTGATAGGGCTTAACCATTTTTGGTGGGCTGTACTGACTTGGGTATGGCACGAGATGAAGATACAAGGCAATCAACATCAAAATTCATGTTTATCTTCTGTGGGGGAGCCATCTCATGGCACTCCCTACTATAGAAGTGTGTAGCTCTGTCTACAATTAAGGCAACATAATAATCACTAAAAGGTTAAAAGAGATGATGTGGATGAAGAGGTTGTTTGGGGAGATTGGTATAAAGTAGGATGAGTTTTTGGTATTCAGTGATTCATAAAGTATCATCCATGTTAGTAAGAATGTCAGCTTCCATTCAAGATCCAAGTATTTTTAGGTTAAATATCACAAGATAAGAGATATGCGTGAGGATAGTTAACACTATCTGGAGGAAGGCCACACCGATGAGAATGGGTCATGCATGCTTATAAAATCCTTTTCCAAAAGTAAACATGAACTATATTACACCAAAGCGTGATGAAGCACAGTGCATAGTTCATCTCAATAGAGAAGAAATAAAAATTTCTTATGTTTCAAAAGAGGGAGAATTGTTAGGTTTCCTCAAAAGGAAGACAAGGTCATCCGCTAGCAAAAGGCCGCTAGCCAAGGGACTTCAACCATGTTGACTAAAGGGTTAGCTAAAGTGCGTCTGCCAAGGGCCTTCAACCAAAATGCTTCTGTCAAAGGAAGTCAGTCAAAGTGTGTCTGTCAAGGGTCGTTTGCCGAAAAGCGATAGCCAAAGGTCAACCAATGGAATTACTTGGCAAGGATGAGCTAGTGGCCGAGACCAAAAAAGGAGACATGGGCACAGAAATGGCGGCATAAAGTGGTTAATAAATCCTTCAAGAAATTTGATACTTATGAGTATGTTAGTTTATTAGTAGACAAAGATCAATTGACCGAGGATATTTTTCTCTCGACAACTAACGTGCTCGTTGAATATTTGGAGTTGTTTCCAAGTCGACATACTTCCACGTTCGAAGCAACCATACACGGACAACCATATTTTCCTTATATTCAGTAGTACAATCATCAAATTATAACCTTGTATAACTGCTCTAGAGTATACATCACCCCGCTACCCACACGTAGGTTGACGACTCAGTCTACTAGGAATTTCCTTCCTTTTGACCTGAACATTTCCTTGAGCCCCCACCCCCACATGATTATTAGTGACGAAAACTAATTTTATATAATATGCTCTATAACTAAGCAAGTTTGTCATATTTGCACAGATCCCAAAACAAAATCCAACCCCTTGAAAAGTTTAGTTTCTCGTAGAAGTTTTCAGAATTGAGTAACCACAAAATATAGAAATTAACGACAAAATATTCTATCTTAAAATATTTGATTTTTGGTAGGCAATATTTTTTGCCTTTCTGGGTGCATCTAAGAACCATGTTCTATCATGTCTTCATCATTCTTAACTCATCACTAGGTTCTGTCTTATGACGTCTGCATGGCCACCATATCCATGACAGCGAACAAAGGGGCATAAATGTCACTGACATCCCTGTTGGATTCACACAAATGAATGACAGTACACATCATGCTGTACTTCATAACCATCAGCAATCCCCAAAAGGGAAATGGTCGTGATTTCATGTAACTGCACCAGATGGGAAAAATTGCTGCTTTCAATTTCAACGTATAGATAGAAATCATACATATTGCGATTCTTCGCATAGCTTAATTGCAACAAACAACAACATTGACTAAAAAATCTGCAATCCCGAAAACGCAGCTTTTTCCAAATCATCAAATCATAGTAAACCTCATTTCACCTAAAGAAATTGATGGTTGGTACATCATACATGAATCGCAATCAGCTACCATGAGGGAAGATGGGATTAGATAAAATAAAGAGAAAAAAGAAGAAAAAATGGTGCCTACAGTTCTATGTACATGAACATTAGTGTGCCATCAAGTATGCCTTTCACTCATTTAACTTCCAGAGAACTCTCCAATACCTCAAGCATGAAGGATTCAAATGGATGGCGCGGAGAATCCATTGGGCTGGGGTTTGCGTGGACTCAGGACTGGATAAAGGTTTGGAGTCTTCTTCAAGTCTTTTGGCGAGCAAATGCATTTGGAAATGGAGTTCAGCTGGCTTCATCACTGCTGGGAAGAACATGATGCAGGTTAGGAAAATCAAGGCCTAAATAAGCTCAAAAGCAGCAGCTTTGAATATCTGCCCATGAGAAATAATCAACAGCATGAATCATAATCCAAGAAATTGAATAAGCCTTTAAAGACTGCATTTAATACTGATTTTTCATTACAAGTATATTAAAAAAAAAAGGAAAAAGAAGCAGGCTCTGTTTCATAATTTCATGGAGTATTTTGGAGGACGCTGATTACCTAGCGATACACTAGCATTAAAATGTGCCTTTTACCCTGTAGTTTAGCCGTAACTGTTCACACAGGTCATAACAGCCAGAATTCAGCCAATAAACTTGGATGGTCGAATTTTACAACCACGGAACATAAAGATATATGCAAATATAAACAAAGAGACTTGGCAACAGTGTCCTATAGTTGAGGATGAAACTCATCTTCTGCATCTATAAGACTATATGCATGATTTACCCACAATAACATTGTCTTGCAACCAAGAAACCATGCAAGGTACTACATTGATAGACCAGAATCTAAATTCAGGAAAAAAAAAAATCCGAAGATAACTTCACAGGCTACATCCTGCTCCTCCAGGCAAGTTTCAGAAAAATGTTCCAACTTTTAACCACATTTCTTTGAATTAGCAGAATATCAAGGATAGCAGCAGCATTTCTTATTATTAACGATCCAACAGATCAAAAAAAATATAAAAAATGGTGAAGCACCATATGATCAAAACAACTGATAATCCAAAGTATATGCAGATCATGAAAGAAGTCTAAGGCCACTTATAGGAAATCGAACCTGCTGACCAACTGAGCCATTCACACCTGAGGTTTTTCTCCCACTGTATCTTTGATCCAAGACTTGCTTCAGCTTGAGCCAATAAAAGAGAAACAAAAGGCAACGGGGCAGCAGAAACCTCCAGAGCCTTCCTAAGACTCCATACAGCAGCAGATAGATACTGGGAATTCGGCTGCTGTCTGGCCAAATTCATGCAGATGGCACCTGAATACATAAAATAATTTGATGATACAAATGTCTGGTACAAAAGGCAGTGGCGCAATTGAGATAAAGTCACGCCGAAAGAAGACACTGGTTGTCCTGTTGCATGTCCTTAACACTTGAATAGCCAACTAAAATTTGACAGAACTTATGCAAGTAATTTTTCAAAATGCTGTGTATTAAGGTATGCCCTTATATTTTTGTTTTTCCTTGGAGAGGGTTGTCACAGACATGAGTGGACATGCTAGAAAATTTCTGATCTAGTTTCACAAAAAAGACATAGTGTGCATACTAGGGGTGTATGACTGGCTCACATTGGAAGAACAAAATAGGCAATGATTAGTTACCATAGCATAGAAAGAGGCAGCTCTCTGAACCTTCCAAAGAACAAGCTTTCGCAATCATCCTTTCTGCAAGCTTAAAATCTTGAGCTGACATGGCAATGATACCACACACAAAATTATACAAAGCCATCCACATATTTTGCGATCCACCATTCTCTGACAGGCATTCAAAAAACCTTGATTCTGAGCTTTTCGAACCGATATGCAGCTCATACCAAGATTCAATGAATTTAAGACTGAGCCAACCTACTGGACAATCAATTTGAAGGTTCAAGCATCTTGAGTAAGCTTCAGTAAGTTTCGTATAATCTCTTTCAGCAGCATGGGCACGGCATAGTTGCAAGTGGGCAAAGAAGATATAACCATCAGGAAGCAGAAGTTCTGATGCATCCTCAGCATAGGAAACACAGCTTATCATGTCTCCACTTTGCAAACTAATTTCAGAGGCACAGAGTAGAAGCTGAAACTTCTGATACTCAGAAGCCTTATTTTTCTGTAAATAGAATGGACTGGATAATGCTGAAATTATCATGCGTTTGAGTGCTGCCATAGAGTGTTCAGGATACCTCGCTTCATGTGCTTTCTGCAAAAGATTCAGTATAAGCAAATGCCTTGCACTGAAATTCCATGGCTCTCTATGAAACCATCTGCATGTAGAGAAAATTATTGTTAAGCAAAAAAATCTAATAAAAAAAAGAAATATCCAGACTCATCCATGAGCAACAGAAAACAAAATAAAAGACAGTTTAAAGCAACATGCACTTCAATAAGGCTAAAATAAGACAAATAACAGCCTGTATTTGACTTAACATTGTGAACAGGATCCATCAAATTCATTAAGTGATCCTCAGCATGCATGTGGGCTCCAACATGTACAATTTCTGGACTTAATCAGACACTGGTAATAGCTAGCAGCAAAGTCTATACAAAGAAATATTTTCCTTTGAGATTCATGCAATGTTTACAAGAAGCAGATCAAAAGCAATCCATACACAGGATGTGTCTAAACATACTGGTTTCTCACTTAAAATGATGAAAGGGGGGAATGAAGTTTCAAGCTGCAGGGAAGGGGGGATACCTCTGCATATGCTGAATTGGAACTGATCCTTCCATGCTCGGCCGTTTACAAGTTGGGAAGGAATAACTCAAGCCACAATACCCAATTGCATGGCAAGCAACAGCTTCAGAACCAAGAATTTCATTTGCTGATCTTATACCTTTATCCACAACGTCGGGAGGGAAGCCAGAATAGCACCTACTTGAAACATGTGTATCCTCCCATTGCCTGCTGGATACTAACAAATAGCTGAGCAGGACTCTGCAAGTAGCCATAGATGTAACCAACATGGAAATTAGTGAGTGAAAATGAGGGGTGGGGGAGGGGTAGAACAATCATAAAAGCATAGCCCACTTCTATGCAAAATCACAAAGTTTCTCATTTTATAATCTCCTGCAGGAATATCAATTAACTACATTAGTATTTAACTTATATATTTGCGAGTTCCAACAAAAAACGTGATTTGTTTCTTGAATCAAGAATGCCCTTCTTCCAAACAAGTTGACAAAATATTGAAACTAATCTGCCAAAGTTAAATATTTTGTGCATAAAGTAGGCTATATGGATTGCTCAGTTCACTGCACATTATAAACAGTCTCCTGAGACCTTAAAGATGTTGGGATGATATACAAATTCACATACAAGTACAACAAAGTATAAGCTTTCTGCAACTCCATACACAAAGGTGTACCAAAATAAATTTTATTCATGCAGAATATCATGGCATAAAGGTTACTTAGTTGTGGTCTGATTTATGACATGGAAAATTATCTTCTAACAATATTTGACAAACCCAAGGCCCAAGGGATCTGGGTATATAAAGGTCCCAAATTTGGATCACAATGATGCAGTATTATTTGTGGGCTATTAATCCAGAAGCTAGTAGTGGTGAAGCTGGGCACCTTCCCATGACGAGATTCACACTAGGTGCTGCCTTTACATAGCCCCCCTCCCAAAAAAAGGGGAAGTTCCTAAGCATATTTGTAGACATAAAATGTAAAAGTAAATTAAATTAAAAGATAGGAACAAATCACAATATAATCATATCTTAAAATACATTGTAGGAAATCAAACTAGTCAGGTGCTATCCATATCTATGCTGATATCTAGGAGCTAGTTAGTCGATTATTATCTAGAAAATATCTCTTTATTTTTTATTATGAGTATCTCCTATTTTATAGGAGAAAGTTCAGGAGTTGCAGTCTAGTAGTATGCTTATATATATCCATGTAATCTCTGGTAAATTATTGAATAATAAGAAAAGAAAAAGTGTGAAATTCTGTGTGAGATTCTCCTCCGTTTATCTTTAACTTCATGGTATCAGAGCTATAGATTTCCAAACCAAATTTATCCCACAGCCATCATCGTTCTCATCTTTCTCAAAATTATTCCTATGACAAATTATAATCAAACCTTAGACTATTCATCATCTCCTCATGTCTCTATTCCTCAATTAACTCAGACAACATCAAAAAATAGTCTTGCCCCCACCCCATATCACAAGCTCAACGGCCACAACTATCTCCAATGGTCCCAATCAATAGTGATGTTCATCATTGGATGAAGCAAGGATGACTACCTAACTGGTGTAGCCTCTCAACCTGATGCAAGAGATCCTAAATTCAAACTGTGGAGAGCTGAAACAATCTTGTCATGACTTAGTTGATCAGCTCGATGACAACTGAGATAGGAGAGAATTTATTACTCTACAAAACAACAAAGGAGATCTGGGATGCTGCACAAGATGCATTTTCAACAAGCAACAACATAGTTGAACTTTTCAAGGTGGAAAGTATTCTCCAAGATCTGAAACAAGGATAAAATTCTGTCACTACATATTTTACTGCTCTCACTCGGTACTGGCAGCAAATAGATTTTTTCAATAAATATGAATGAAAGTGTTCAGATGATCATACCAATTACAAGAAGATAATTGAGACCAAATGCATCTTCAAGTTTCTAATGGGTCTGAAATCTGGATAGGTCACTAGATGAGGTTCGAGACAGAATACTTGGGACTAAACCTCTACCAAGTCTATGAGAAATATTCTCTCAAGTATGCAGAGAGGAAAGCCACAAGAGAATTATGATGGGACATTTTGACCACTCCTCAACTCTTGATGGTTCGGCATTGTTTTCAGCAAAGAGTCATACGTATTCCCCAGATTCTGGAACACTAGCTTTTCAAGGTATATCACAGAATGGAGACAATCGTCCAAGAAAAGGTCATCCCTAGTGTGATCATTGTAAGTAACCAAGACACTACAAAGAGACATGCTGGAAACTGCATGGAAAACCTTTCAATGGAAAGCCAAATCATGACAGTGAATCCAAGTTAAACACATCCATTACTGATACAACTCAAAGTAACAATCAAGTGTCATTCACCAAAGACCAAATAGAGCTGCTTCAACAGCTAGTTAGGAAAGTCCATATGTTCACAGATTCAAAGGCTACCAAAACTGAGAATGATTCCATAAATAGTTTGGGTAATCTTGCACATCATGTTGACCAACCAGGAACTCCTTCTCATGGATAGTGGACTTAGGTGCTTCAAACCACATGACAAGTGATAGATCCTTATTTACAGCCTACTCTCCCTGTCACGATCATCACACTGTGCGCATAGCTAATGGTACACTGCCACAGTAGCAGAAACAGGGACTATCTGTCTCTCAAATACTATTACCCTATATTCTGCCTTATTTGTGCCTAATCTTGATTGCAATCTTATATTAGTTAGCAAACTAAACAGTGACCTGAAATATCGAAAACACCGTGTATTTCAAGACTTGAGCTCGGGGAGGATGATTAGCAATGCTAAGCTTCATTCAGGCCCCTATCTTCTTGATGTGAACACTTCATCATCTAGTCCTCCTACTAAAAGTTAAGTCAGTTCTCAATGCAGCTCTGCTCATAGTCTGAAGTCTGTTTACCAATCAAACAATGATAGTGCTATCATGACATGGCACTTTTATTCGGGTCATCCTAATTTTTCGTACGTGAAACACTTGTTGCCTTCTTCATTTATCAATAAAAATTCCCATTTTTTTCATTGTGAAGTTTGTCAAATTGCTAAACACATGAAGCACTTATCCTCCTCGACCATACAAACCAAGTCAACATTTTTCTCTTATCCATGGTGATATTTGGGGACCAACTAATATCCCAAATATTACAAGTGTTCGATGGTTTTGGTATGAACCGATAATCCTTCTTCTGCCCTCTACCCAGTATGATTTCCCAACCCACCCTGATTCGAGAATTGTAAATGAAACAATGGAGAATTCAAATTAGTGACATTCAATAGCCAGAATAATACCTAGTTTGAGCAATTCGAGAGGCTCAATCTCTCCTATTACATTCCAGATTCTTCCTGCCCTCTCGGTCCCCTTTCTCCCCTCTTTTATACCAGTGTCTATAACTGTCTAAGGCTACCCTCCCCGCTCACTCTCTGCCACCTCATCACTGTCTGTTAACTGAATTACAGAGTATTCCCTCCTTACCCCTGCCTCTCTTTCTCGCATAAGTGACCCTTACCTATGCTCTAGGGAGACTAATTACATTGTTCATTGCATTACCCCCCTCCCAAAGTTTCACCTTGTCCTCAAGGTGGAAAGCAGGGAACCTCTCCTGTATGACAGCTGCATCTTCCCAAGTGGCTTCGAATGCTGGAAGATCCTTCCACTTGATTAATACCTCCTTCTTTGCTGTTTGCCCCCTGGTAATCGTGCGGATGTCCAAAAGTTCTTCTGGCTGGACTACTAGCTCCATGTCTGTGGACATTTGTGCTGGAATTGTTGGAGAGACCTGAGTGGCACCAATAGCTCTGCGAAGCTGAGACACATGGAATACAGGATGTATTTTAGACGTGGGCGGGAGACTGAGCTTGTAAGCCACCTGCCCCACTTTCTGAATAATCTGAAAGGGGCCATAAAATCGGGCTGCTAGCTTTTCATAGGGGCGTTTAGCCAATGAGTGTTGCCTATACGGCTGCAGTTTCAGATACACTTGATCGCCCACTTCAAAGGACTCCTCTTTTCTCTTTCTGTCTGCAGTAGCCTTCATCCTCTGCTGTGTCTTAAGGAGGTTCAGACGCAATTCATCCAGTACTGCTTCTCGTTCCAGCAGATACTCTTCTATACTATCCACTGCTGTATGTCCTCTTCCCAACTTCAAGACATGAGGAGGATCCCTTCCATATAGCACCTTGAAGGGCGACATTTTAGTGGAGAGATGAGGAGAAGTGTTGTAGGAAAATTCAGCCCAATGAAGCCATTGTGACCATTTCCTAGGCTGTCCTGCAACAAAGCACCTTAAGTAAGCTTCCAGTCCCTTGTTGACTACTTCTGTCTGGCCATCAGTTTGGGGATGGTAGGCTGTGCTTCGTCTCAGCTCCGTTCCTTGCAGACGGAATAGCTCTGTCCAGAATTTGCTCATGAAAATTCTATCCCTGTCTGTCACAATGGATGAGGGAAATCCATGGAGCCGCACCACTTCTTTGATAAATAATTCAGCGACTGACAAGGCACTGAAGGGGTGTCTCAGCCCCAAAAAATGGGCATACTTAGAAAGTCGATCAACCACCACAAGGATAGTGTCCACTCCCTTTGACATGGGTAATCCTTCCACAAAATCCATGCTTATCTCATCCCAAACCATTGAAGGTAGGGGTAGGGGTTGAAGTAACCCTGAAGGGTGCTGAGTTGAGGCTTTCTGTTGTTGGCAGATTGGACAACTCCTGACATAGGCAGCCACCTCCTTTCTCATGCCTTGCCAATACCAATCTGAGGCCATTCGTAAATAGGTTTTCAGATCTCCTGCATGACCACCAACAGGGGAATCATGGTATTCTTTTAGCAGCATAGGAATTGAAGAGGAGGATTTAGGAATAACATAACGTCCCTTGTACATCAATCTGCCCTCCACTACATGGAACCCCACATGTTGCTTCTCCCCGGTTTCTAATTCCCTTTTAATTTGTTGGAGCATGGAATCAGCAGCTACCTCCTGTGTTAATGTATCCCACATCACTCCTTGAGTAGTAACGAGGGCTCCACACTCCACTTCCCCTTCAGTCTTGCGGGATAAGGCGTCAGCTACCCTGTTAGCAACCCCAAGCTTGTATTGTATCTCAAAGTCAAACCCCAGCAGTTTGCTAACCCACTTTTGGTAATTTGCCCCTATCTCCCTTTGCTGCATAATATACCTTAGGCTCTGCTGGTCAGTCCTTACCAAGAAATGTCTGCCTAGCAAATAATGCTTCCATTTCTGTATGGATAGGCAGATGGCCATTAGCTCCCTTTCATACACAGATTTCAGCTGATTTCTGGGGCCCAGAAGTCGGCTAAAATAAGCAATGGGCTGGTGATCCTGCATTAATACCGCCCCAATTCCATAACCTGAAGCATCCGATTCCACTACAAAAGTTTTCTGGAAGTTGGGCATTGCCAGCACTGGGGCAGTCACCATTGCTGCTTTGAGGGTTTCAAATGCGTGTGTCGCTTGCTCTGTCCACCCATAACTGTCTTTTTTGAGTTGATCTGTGAGGGGTTGTGCAATTTGAGCATACCGTGCCACAAACTTCCTGTAATACCCGGTGAGTCCCAGGAATCCCCTGAGTTCCCTCAGACTCTTTGGGGTCTGCCATTCAACTATAGCCTTTACCTTATCCCTGTCCATTGCTACCCCCTTATTAGAGATCACATGTCCCAGGTAGGCTACTTCGGCCTTCCCAAATTCACACTTCTTGATATTTGCAAACAATGTATGTTCCCTCAAAGTTTTTAACACTGCCCTCACATGATCCACATGTTCTGCCTGGGTGGTGCTATAGATTAGGATATCATCGAAAAACACCAACACAAACCTCCTCAGGTAGGGTCTAAAGACATCATTCATGAGGGACTGAAATGTGGCTGGGGCATTGGTCAGTCCGAAGGGCATGACCAGGAACTCATAGTGCCCTTCATGGGTCCTAAAGGCTATTTTATGAATATCCTCAGGTCTAACTCGGATTTGATGATAGCCAGCCTTCAAGTCTAACTTAGTGAACATGGCAGCTCCCTGCAATTCATCCAGTAGCTCATCAATGACTGGGATGGGGTATTTATCTGGCACCGTCTCCTTATTGAGAGCCCTATAATCCACACAGAATCTCCATGACCCATTCTTCTTCTTGACCAGTAATACAGGGCTCGAGAAGGCACTTGTGGACGGTTGGATTATGCCTGCCTCCAGCATCTCTCTGATAAGTCTTTCAATTTCATCCTTCTGAAATTGAGGGTATCGATAGGGCCTCACTCCAACTGGGTTGCTGCCTTCCTTGAGTATTATCGAATGCTCATGTCCCCTCTGAGGTGGCAGCCCTTCTGGTTTGGCAAATACCTCTTGAAATTCCGCCACAGTGGATTCCAGGAACCCCGGTATTGAAGGCTCTGTTTTTGGTTCCCCTTCTACCTGGTTCAATTCTAACCAGATTCCTCCTCGGATCCCCTCATTGATCCATGCCGGCGGCGCCTCATGGTTTTCGCGAATGCCCATCATCCTCTCCTCCAGTCTGTTCGCCACTGCTTGAAGCTCTTCTCCCTGTTTCTTTCCCGCCTTCTGGAGATCCTCCGTTAGCTGCTCCATCAAAGCTTGCTTCATCGCTCCCATCGCCCGTTCCACTATTGCTGACACTTTCTCAGAGACGGATTCCTCTAAGAAAGTCATCCGTTCCTCCAGGGACTCCATTCTCTGGTTCGCAGAAGGGGCCATGGATCGGTAAGCTCTGATACCAATTTGGTATGAACCGATAATCCTTCTTCTGCCCTCTACCCAGTATGATTTCCCAACCCACCCTGATTCGAGAATTGTAAATGAAACAATGGAGAATTCAAATTAGTGACATTCAATAGCCAGAATAATACCTAGTTTGAGCAATTCGAGAGGCTCAATCTCTCCTATTACATTCCAGATTCTTCCTGCCCTCTCGGTCCCCTTTCTCCCCTCTTTTATACCAGTGTCTATAACTGTCTAAGGCTACCCTCCCCGCTCACTCTCTGCCACCTCATCACTGTCTGTTAACTGAATTACAGAGTATTCCCTCCTTACCCCTGCCTCTCTTTCTCGCATAAGTGACCCTTACCTGTGCTCTAGGGAGACTAATTACATTGTTCATTGCAGGTTTCTACTGTTAGTTGATGACCATACTTGCATAAGCCAGACTTTCATTATGAAAGATAAATCTAAAACCGCTTATATTTTCTAGCAGTTTCACACCATGATCAAAAATCAATCCAATAATAACATCCAAATTCTCAAGACAAATAATGCTAGAGATTTATTTAATTCAGAATTAGACTCATACCTTAAGTCCCATGGAATTGTTCACCAGAGTTCATGCATTAACACACCTTAACAGAATGGTGTGGCTGAACGCAAGAACCGTCACATACTTAAAGTCGGTCATTCCCTACTTTTTCAATCTAATATCCCAAAGAGATTTTGGGGTGAAGCTGTCCTCATAGCTACATACCTCATAAATAGAATGCCCTCATGGGTACTCAAATACAAGTCACCAATGCAAACACTCCATCACCTTTATCCAAACTTTACACTAGTATCTCAAATTCCTCCCGAACTCTTTGGTTGCACTACATTTATTCATGTTTATCCTCAAAATCATGGCAAACTCGATGCCTAGGCTCTTAAATGCATTTTCCTAGGGCATTCATTGAATAAAAAGGGATACAAATGCTACTCTCCTACTACTTCTAAATTCTACCACAACAAAGATGTGAAGTTCTTTGAAGACCAACCATACTTCTCCAATTCTGCAGTTCAGGGGGAAAGTAATACTCAAGAACTGCAAATTTGGGACTGGTCTACACTCACTGAAACCTATCCATATCCATATCACTCTTCTCTCTCCAACCCATCAAGTCCTCACTCACCAAATGAACGCCTTTCCTCTCATGAAACCAGTCATGTACTGTAATACCCTGAAATCTCGTAACCCTAATTACAACGTAATTAGGCTCATAATCCATCTCAAAAACATATAATATGATTATCCAATTCATTCATATTATATTTTGAGTCATTCTTCATTCATTCCATTCATATCGCAATTTCGCAGAAAATCGCGTTTATGCGATTTCTCGGTTTTGCCTGTTTTCACTCGTTTTTCCTTCATTGAGCATCAAAATGACTTCGACACAAAATATTTTTATATATTTGGGTTTCTAAATTTATACGAAACCTTCTATTATATTTTCATAATATTCGGAATCCATTTGCTATTTATTTCATGCAAAAGCCAATTCTTAAGGCTTTCTCTACACTTTTAATCTTAAACTAATCTAACCAACCACTCTAATCATCTAGTTGGATCCTAACTAAGCTCTAACTAAACTAAAAAACTGATATCATAGGTTGAATTTGGGTTAACCAAATTTCTCACCCAAAGTACACCTTAATCATCACATAGTTGTACTTAAAGCAAACCTACCCTTAGCCTTTCCTTTAAGTGAGCTTCAAGCAACCTTATTTCAGCTTTTATCACTCAATGGCAGATCTGGAATCATGTCATTCTGTCCCAGATATGACTCCAATTCCCCTCTCTCTGCACTCCTTTACATTGCATTATTTTTTTTACATAAGTTAAACACACACACTCTTGCAAACTTTGGAACCTTGCTCCCTTCTTCTCCTTCCATATTGCTGCTGCCAACTTGTGCCATTTTACCCCATTTTTCCAGTCAGTTTTTCTTCCATTTTTGCATGCCATAATCATCCACACACTCTTGCAAACTTTGGAACCTTGCTCCCTTCTTCTCCTTCCATATTGCTGCTGCCAACTTGTGCCATTTTACCCCATTTTTCCAGTCAGTTTTTCTTCCATTTTTGCATGCCATAATCATCCTACTTCAATCTCCTAACATTACCTCATGGTACCTTAATTGTTGGTGATGGTTTGAAGCATCAAAGGTACTCATTTTCCCACCTCTACCTTGCTCCAGCTACTGCAGTTTTGTGCTACAGATTTTACCACTTTTTCCTCAATTTTCTCCTCATTTTCTTGCTCCAAATTATCCTATATCATACCCATATATGTTGGCATCATTTTCCCTTGCTTTGGGAGTCATTTAGGTGGAGTTTTGCCCTTGTTTTTGGAGCACCCCAAAGTTAGCCGAGAACAACTCTTTTGTTGGTTTTGTCTTTCACTCCTCTTCTCTACTTCCCCTTCTATTATTTTCCCTTATCTAATATCATAAAATCCTAACTCTTATTATATTTTGTAATAGGTGATCAAGAGGTGCTAAGTGAAGGAGAAACTTAGGACTTATTTTAGCTACAAGACTTGCTTGCTAGTAAGCTATGCTTACTCTCTTAGCATGGAGATTTATACATGTTGTTCTGTGGTTTTTTATTAGCATCCCTTATAGGTTGTATTTTTTTTTTTGTAATATTGTGCTATTATTATTTTAAGTATGCTAAAAATGGTGGAGCATGATATTGTATATTTTAGTTCTAAGCATGTCATCTTTTATGTCATAAATTTATATCCTAGCATGTCATAGTATTTATTTGCTATTCTTATGCCTTAAATGTGTACCCTTTCTATGTGATTTTTGTTGAGTAGAAGCAAGCTAGACCTTAATATGAAAGTTATGCACTATTATGTGTGGTGGGTATTTTATATGTTATGTTCTAATTATGTGTTATAGTGCATTATTGTGAGATTATGAATCTAAGTGTGAAAAATGGAGTTTTGAGCATAAAAACACCCAAGTGTGGCTCGGTCAAGGCCATGTTTGGCTTGTCCTTGGTTGCTTAAAATTATTCTGAGGTTTTATTAATAAGTGTCATAAGTATTTAAAGTGTTGGGACAATTTTGGTTGAATATGAAGTTTGTCATATTTGGGAATTTCGACTTTGCTCTCTGCCAGGGCCATTTTCGTCTTTCCAGTGGGTACCTGTTAAAAATAACATCACCATTATGTTCATTAGGTCCTTTACATAGAATTTTCTGTATAAGAAGTCTTAATTTGGAGTTGTATAACGTGAGATATGATTAAAACAAGTTTAGCTACACTTTAGGCAAAGTAAGGGGTAAAATGGTGATTTTGGTCACCTTATCATAAGGCCCTGTTTGGTTCTGTCCAGGGAAAGTAGGGTCATGTTTGGGAAGTTTGGTTAACTTTGTTTGTGGCGGGTTAGCCCTAAATAACTTAACTAATATGGCGTTAAAATAAGCACAGAAAAACCCTAGGGGTAAATTTGTCATTGTATGTGCGAATCTGTAACTTCAGGTTCTGATTTTTGGACAGGGTCTCATTAAGAGGTTAATTAAGTTATGTTTAATATTTAAGCTATTAATGAGTTCGTTTGATAGGTCAACCCAAATTAATAAGTTAAAGCACGTTTAAGGGTGCTTAAAAAGTTCTAAGTGTTTTATGCTTCATCCTTGTGTGGTAGGGCCTTAAGTTGACTTGACTAATGCTCTAAGTAGAATAATGGATTAATATGGTTTATTAAATAATTAGATTAGGGATTGTTTAGAGCTTTGACTGATTATGCAAGATTAACCTAAGTTGTGTGCTTGATAGTCTTAAGTGGTAACCTCAGTGACTTAGAACTGATATCCATATTTAACGTGTTCTATTTTGTTAAATAATTGGATCAGGAACTAATCAACTTTATCTTAACCTTATCACTTATTACTTGTTTAACGGTTGTGGGTTGTTGAACCCTAGAAATAGAAGTGTTATGGTATAACATAGGTTTGGAATGAATTCATCTAAGTGCTAAGTGTGACCTCCTGTTGATGAGTGTTGACTATCTTCAAGAATAAGACATTAATTATTAAAGTGAAGGAATCACACAAGTCAAGATTGAGTTCGTTACTATGATTGATCGATTATTTCCCTGGTTCGTTCGGAACTATGGTGACCCTAGTCTACTCTATATGTGTCTGTCCCACCAGCTTATAAGAGGTATGCATACTTATGGATTAGAGGTGTATTAGTGGTGCCCAGGAGCGTTATGCCTTGGAAGGTTGCGTTTACGCCACTCTCCGTTCCACCGGATGTAAATGTGGTTCCCAGGGACGTTGTGCCCTGAAAGGTCGCGTTTACGCTAGTTCTATCCGTCTCCTGAGTACTCAATGTGATTAATATAATGTGTTTGATCACTAAAGTTAAGATAATAACCTAAAGTATTTTAGTATTGTTATTATCTTATGTTATGTCTATTTCATGCTTACCATGTTTCAATGTGTAAATGTTATGCTCATAAAATAACTTAGCTTACCAATACGTTGCGTACTAACGCCAATTGCGGCGCTGTAATGATCCCGGTTGATTTGGGGGAGCAGACGCATTTGTTTGTGGTGTCCCGCAGGTGTGTAAGACTCTTAATGATGAGACTATTGATCCTTTTGATTATTTACTTGGGGTTGAGTGATCTAATTCTATGGGTTGGGAGTAGAGTCGTTGTTATCCGATGCTAATGTTTTGGATCCAAATACCCTTTTTGGACTCTTAGGTCTTGTATTCCCTTTTGTTGTATTTTGAACGTATGTATTTGGAGTGTACCTCGTAACGTTGTATTTCCGTTGATTTATGTTATCATCTCATTCTATCTTTACTTCTGTTTAAAGTTATCGTATTTCTTAGCCTTGTACTTAATATGAGAATGATAAGGAACCGGACTCGTGTTAAGTACGGCAGTAACACCTACTTAGTTTATATATTAGCTTATGCAAAAATAAAAATTTTCGGTAGTAAATTTTGGAGTGTTATATTTACCATCATCAACCATCTCTCCTAAACACTGCCATATTCCTCATAAAGCAATAAAAGTTTACCCAAGAAGAAAGATTCACACGTAGCCTGAATCAAGCCAGCAAAACCAAGAAACTCTTCCCAACTCAATTGATCTTGAGAGGACACAAAACAAGGTTGATGATAGTCCACTATCAGGTGCAGAAAAAGTGGCAGAACATAACCCAGAGATAGATCTACCCATTACTCAAAGAAAAGGAGTTTGATCATGCACAAAGCACCCACTTCACAGCTACATCTCCTACTCAAATCTATCACAGAAATACCAAGCATTTGTAATGTCATTGGACAATATTATGATTCCCAACTCAGTTTATGAAATGCTACAAATTCCAGAATAACGAACAGCTACTCTAGAAGAATATAATGCACTTAAGAAGAATGGGACATGGGTTTTAGCAAATTTACCACTTGGTAAGAGGTTTGTGGTATGTAAATGGCTTTTTTCAGTAAAGCATAATGCAGATGGCAGCATTGATAGATACAAATCATGATTAGTAGCTAAAGGGTTCACTCAGATGTATGGAATTGATTATCGAGAGACATTTGCCCCTGTAGTCAAACTCAATACCATCCGTGTTAATATCTCTTCCAGTAAATCAAGACTGACCTCTATTCCATCTTGATGTGAAGAATGCATTTCTAAATGGGAACCTAGTCGAGGAAGTCTATATGGATATCCCAGCAGGCTTTGAAACTGAACAGACCAGAGAAAAGGTGTGCAAGCTAAGAAAGGCACTGGATGGACTAAAACAATCACCCTGTGCATGGCTTGACAGATTTACTGAGGTGCTCAAGCAGGATGGTTATCCATAGTCTCAAGCAGACCATACATTATACATTAAACATTTCACTTGTGGTAAAATCACAGGGTTGATTGTTTATGGTGATAATATAATTCTTACTAGGAATCATAAAGAAGAAATAGCAAGACTCAAAATCTTATTATCAAGAGAGTTTGAAATCAAAGATTTGGGACAATTAAGATATTTCTTGGGAATAGAGGGGGCCAGATCTCGTAAAGGAATTTCAATCACACAACGTAAGTATGTTTTGGATCTCCTACAAGAAACATGAATGAGTGGATGTAAGCCAGTTGAGAATCCTATGGATCCGAACACAAAATTAATGCCTCGGACTGTAAAATTGGTTTCTGATAAAAGACAATATTAACGCTTGGACGGAAAGCTAATATACTTAACTCACGCACCCGGATATAAGTTTATTAGTATTATTAGCCAGTTTATGAGCAATCCATCTGTGGTTCACATGGAGGCTGCTACCAGGATTCTCAGGTACATTAAAAAGGAAAGGGATTAATGATCAGAAAAACATGTGACAGGTCGATACAAGTTTACGCAGATGCAAACTGGGTTAGATCCCCTATTAACCGAAAGTCTACATCTGGCAATTGTTCATTTGTTTTGGGAAAACTAGCGACATGGGGAAGTAAGAAGCAGCAAGTAGTAGCCCGCAGCAGTGCAGAGGAAGAATTTCAAGCATTGATATTTCTGATCCTATTAGGATAATGTGCAACAACCAGTTAGCAATTGCTATTGTTAAAGATCCAGTTGACCATGGCAAGACAAAGCATGTTGAAATTGATAGGCACTTCATCAGTGAGAAGGTGATATCTATCAATCATGTATCTTCTAAGCAACCAGTAGACAGATTTCTTAACAAAGGCTCTGTTTCAACCTATGTTGACTGAGCTAGGTTCTAAGCTTGGTCTAACTAACATATATAGTGCCTAATTTGAGGGGGAGTATAGGATATCAAACTAGTCGGGTGTTATCCATATCCACGTTGATATCTAGAAGCTAGTTAGTCGGCTATTATCTAGAAAATATCTCTTCATTTTTTGTTATGAGTATCTCCTATTTTATAGGAGAAAGTTAAGGAGTTGCATTCTAGTAGTATGCTTGTATAGATCCATGTAATCTCTGGTAGATTAATGAATAATAAGAAAAGAAAAGGCGTGAGATTCTCTGCAGGAGGTTTTCCTCTGTTTATCTTTAACTTCATACATTAATCAACATTATGAAAGATACTATCAAAAGATAATATCAAATCTAAGAAACTATTAACGAAATCTAAATAATAACTAAAAGCAACTGATCCTACTCATCTTGGGACCACAGAAAGAGGCACCCATTAGGACCAGAGCCTCATTTGAAGTAGTTCAATAGCAAAATAGGACTACAACTTCTGGCTCTACAATGAAGGCGAATGTAGACTGCGTCAACCAGATTTTTGATCCTAAAGCAGTAGCTCATCAGAAAAATGAACAAAGCAATCCAAAGAAATTCCTTAGCAGACACAACAATTTGGCACAAAAGATCCAGCGCTAGTAATTTACGTTTATTTTGGATACGAGATTTGGTTCTGCACAAATTAGACATACCTAAGAGAAATGCAGTTAGGATACATGTGAATAGCTTTTCTAAGATGATGAACACCACTTCGAAAGTCAAGACGATGTCCCTTTCCATGTTTGAGCTGTTTACAAATAGAGCACTGAAATTTAGTCTCAAGCACCACAAGCAGAATGAGAACACAATTGCCACAAATGTCTTTCTACTGAACATACCATTTTACTAAATGCAATTAGACTATGCATTTCAGTGATCTCTTCCTGAGATGATAGAATGCAACGACTTGCGGAAACAACCGACCCCAGACTGTTACTTTGATCAAGAGCATCAATGGCAGATACCACAAAACACAATTTGGCACCTAGGAAGTATTCTTTGGGCATCTTCAAAATGCTATGGGTGACAGATTCCACGCCAGACATGTGGAATAACATCCTACATATAAAGCTTATAGAGGCAACTTCAGATGAAAGGCCCATGGATGAGGCATGTGCGATCAAATCTCTAACAACAGAAAGAGCCAGATCATTCTTGCCAAGTTGCCATAATGATACAGCATAGATCTGCAATCCTTCGACATCCAAAGAACCTAGAATATGAAGGTGGAGAATAACATAATCAGCAAATGAAAGAAGTGACAAACTACCAAAGATGTTCCAGTATTTAAGGAGGATGTTGGTCGGACTAGTCAAATGCCAGGATTAATCACTAGTAAAAAAATTTAAAAGTAAAATGCAGACTAATATATATTGCTTCATTAACCTTTTGACTTCAGAACTTCCAGTTCTCGCACGGCATCAAGGGCATTTCCAACCTGCAGGAAACAAAAGCTTTTCAGAAGAATTTAAGCGATATATGCAGCACACCACATGCTAGGAATTAACTGCCCAAAGGAAAGATCAAGTGAATGAAGTGTAAGAATAGAAAAGATACCTTGCAAAGTGCTCTCGCCAAATTAATAGACAAATCATTGATATGAGACCTCATTGAGGATGCACAAGTACTCATTGCATAGCGTGCTAGTTTGTAAGATGCAACAGCAGATTGATAATCTAATCGTGCCTCGGAAACCAGCCCATTCAGATTATGAGACTCTGGATAATAGGGAGCATGTTGCACAGCCTGTTGAATGGCTCCAAAAACCTATGTCAAAATCAAAAAATGTTTCCATGTGAATGACCAATGCAGCTCGATTCTCTCAGTACCAAAACCAATAAATGTCATTTTTTCATGTCAACCTCCCACCACCAGAATTCTCATACCTGAGATGATGACAGATGACCACAGAGCATAGCAAGTTGGGTAAGACCAATCTGGAATTCAGCAAGCTGTGCAGAAGTAACCCATAAGTAAAGTAGGGCTTGGGTTCAAAATAACAAAAAGGGCCAGTTTTTATATTAAACTGATTAGAACATCAAGCATTTTGTTATTGCACAAATGCAACAGCAAGATATCAAGTTCTTTCACTTCTTCTGTAAGGGATCAGGGCAAAGGCAACAGAAAACTTACAGGAAGTATCTGTACAGCTCGTAAGCAACTTTCATAAGGTTCATCAGAAGTCGAACCCCTATAATCAAGTTATGAAGAAATTATGAATGAACAAATATAATAAGAACTGCAATAGCAGAAATCATAAAAAGAGAGGAAAAAGAAAGGAAAAAATAGATTCTGGTCACCTTGCATGTGAATCGGCAGCCATGCCAGCCCATGGTAACGAAAGAGAGGGATCTATACTTCGCGCCCTATCAAATGCTAGTTGAGCCAACTGTTTTTCATTATGTTCTCTATATAGCTATGGAATACAAGAGTCAGAATCTTATCATTACATCAGCCATCAATCTAAAGTTCTAATTGTGCAAGAAAGAAGCAACAGATCAAGCAATTGAGTCTATTCCGTTTCAGCAGCAATATAAGTATGCAGCACAACAATTGTACATAGATAAAAACCATACTATAATGCTCCAGCTTTGGGTGCCTATAAGGGAGTATTTTTTTTTTTTTAATCGAATATTGAGAGTATCTAGAAGAGCTTATTGGTTGATTAAATTACATGTATCTTACTGTTCTGCTTTTTGATTTTCACAGAGTTGTCGACTGATTTGCCCATTGATCGGAAGTCAAGCCATAGATCAACTACTAAGACAGATTCTGCTCATACTCTACAATTCCCAACTTCATCTAAGGTGTATAGGATAGATGCCACTTGAGAACACATAATTCCCACAGAATTAAAAAACAAATATGGTCCTCAGATATAAATATCAGTCTTAATCAATCCTACAGTAAGTGGGATAAAGATCTATCCAACGTAAGTTAACACAATCACTATCCATACACATGAAAACATTTACTGAAGAGCACACCTAAACTGGTTATCATAAGTTTCACCCAGTTATTAACACAATAATTGCCAGATGATCAAACCAATACCACACAGGTCTCATCTCTTGGACCAACTAAATGCTGAAAAAGGGACTTAACTCAGACTAGATATATCCCCAACCGTAAATCAGCACCCTCAAATGTGTTTTTTATGATCTTTGAAGTAGCAAACTGCTTCTAAGCAACAGAGAGACACCATTGAGCAAACAAAGAACATAAGCATGAAACAGGCAGGTCCACAAAAGTGCGCAGACATTTGGCTCCACAAGCATGATAACAGACAGGTCAGCACCCTCAAGTGTTTGGCATTAGTGCTTAGTTTTCTCACACAGATGTTTTAACTCCTGATACAAAGAACCACATCACTAATGTTGACACGTGCAGCAAGTTAGTGGACTAGCTCACTTTAAGTTTAAACAATGTGTCCACATACCTAAGATCAAACAGATGCCCACTGGTACTTTGACTATAATAAGTTATTTCACCCATACCATTAATCGAAAGAAATGTAATGCCAAATTCAAGCATGTTGAGTGGCACCTCGTAGCATTCCCTCATCATTCATACATGTATATCACTATTCTTCTCTGATACACATAAAGAGAAACTTAAGATCTCCGTTTCCCAATTACTCCATAACACATTCAAGTGGACATCTAAACACAAATATAGAAGGATACAAAGAAAGAAGAGTCCAAAACACAAGGTCAAAAATTACCTTCCCAAGATATGCCCACGCAACAGCCAGTGACACATCCAGTTGCAGACCTTTGATGAAAGCATGCTGTTTTAATGCTTTCTGACAGGACAAACACCCAAGAGTCACCCAAAATTCATGATTTCCACCCTCAAGTAACAAGCTTCCCAATGACATCTTCTCTGGTAGCTGCCTGATAATCAAATTGGTGAGTAAAATACTTTTTACACCATCTTCAACAGGTGTATATGGTAAAGAACATGACAGCATCTTACCAAGAACTCTCCAAGTCAGAAGTAAAGTTTTCCTCTAAGGAGCTGATATGGTCCGCACATATTGCAATGTCAGAATATATATTTGCTTGCCATGGAGCTAAGTGCAAAGCTCGTTGATAAGAATGATTAGCAGACACTGCAGCAGAATAGCAGGTCTGCCTCCAGGATGTCAATGATTGAGTGAAAGCTTCCTCGCCATTTTCTACAACCCTTCCTTCTTCCAACCATGGCAAACATTTTGCATATGTAAGCTGAGTAAACCATAAGCATCCCCATTAGCTGACTCACAAAGTTCTAACTAAAGGTGACAAATAATCTGGTCAAGTATGTTACAGGCTTGGCCATGTTGAATGTATTCCTGTTTCCCCAAATTCAAGTTGTAAGTTATCATGTTGAATAAGCATCAAAGTGATTTTAATCAGTTTCTCGGGTTATATCATGTTTTAGAATACAATTAAATAGTGCTCCCACTATAGCATATTGGCTGCTATTTAGCAAAATTTCGGTTAGCCCATATGTGAAATAACCAATACGCGACAGATAAAAAAAATTCTGATATATCGGATATCTGGATCTATCACCAATAAATCAGAGATTTATTAGGAAATTCTAAATCTACTAAAAAAGCAAGCATAATAATATCTTATTATTCATTTAATATATATATCTTGAACCAAGTGACAATTAGATTATAATAACGTATTGGTATATAATAGCTTCACATCTACCACTAATAAACATACATTGTTTTTCATCCCAAAGAAAATGTACAATTATTAGGGCAATTTAACATATAATGCCTCTTGTAAATTCTTCTAATAAAATATAGAACACTAGTTTATTTAATACCTATATTTAAATAATTAAAAAATAAAAATTAGAGCATATTGTAAAATAAAAATAAAATTTCACGTCACGACGACTGCGGAACATAATTTATTGTTTGCTGTGCTTCAATACTGCAACACTGTCACCGCCACTGCAATTGCAACCACAATTTTATTGCATATGTTTTAAGTCAACTTGGGTTAGATAAAGTTGGATTTGGACATTGGAGGCTTGGAGCATCATGGATATGGTAATTCAGGTTTTGGGTTTGGTTACCATGGGTTTGGGATATCAAAATAATAAAAAATCAATTACTTTTAACTGCCAGCCAGGCAGCTAATTCAACATTCAAGTTCTATCAATCCCATGAGGCAAAGGGGTGGGTTTATAGGGATCGTGATTATCTCATAGTAGATTTCAGCTGGTCTCACCCATGGCCATGGTTTTCACCTAATTGTTTTGCACTAATTCTTCAATATTTTGTGAGCTCAATCAAATTTCCCACAGCAGTATTATCCCTAATTACGTTCACATATTTCAAATTATAAGCAAGTCTGATATTACAAGACACAAAAAGTGTCATTAACTAAGCTTTGAGTTGACTTATTCGGGTTTAAAGTAGAGGTGCCTCCCTGCAGATCTGATCAATTTCAGTGTAGGGCCCAGTCATTCTGGTTGGCTGGTTTCAGGTTTAGAGCATTTTGGGTCATTTTAGTCTTTTGGGATAAGTTTGAGTCCGATTCTCAGTAGATTTGGGTGTTGGACCAAGCACATTTCCTCGGGCTCAGTCGTTCTGTGCTACCTTCAGCTTTAAAACAACAGGTTTAAGACTTTGAAATGACCAATTTATATGCACAAGCTACTTCTGGATCAAACATGGCCATGATGGGTTTTTTTCCCCTTATTTAGAAATGGATAAGAAATAGATTTTTATAAAAAAAAATAATCGAGAGAAAATGTGTTTCTATGAAACACCTGAATATCACCATGCAGCTTCCAAATACATGACACACTCCCTGTTAGCACAGCACTTTTTTTTGCAATCTCAGCTGCCTCCTGCAACATGAAAAAATGGTTTTTCAATTTTTCCAATCATCAAAAGACAAGGAAAATAAGCAAATGCTAAAAAGGCACAGCTTACCTCCAACAGAGATGCTGCTGAGACAAATGCACCTGTACTAATATACTCTTTTGATAGAGCAAGAAGCCCAGAAGCTAGACTGTACTGTGCAGATACATTTTGGGGGTATAGCTTCAAAGCCTGTCGAAACAGTTCAATACCCTAAAAGAAGAAAGGAAAATCAATCAGGTATTTATACAATTTATCCTACAACTAATATTTACACATCATAAGCATCCAAGCCCAGCTCAGGGGAACATTTCCATAAAATAACAAAAATTAAAAAAAGTTAGGGGTATACAATGGTCCAAAACCAAACTGGACTAGAACTCTGTTAAGGACAGGAATTTTTCAAAGAAGGGATCGGTTAAGGACTGAATTCTTCTACTTTGGGACCAAAACCCGAACCAAAGACCATATAACTGATCTAGTCTTGGACCAGAACCCATAATAACTAGGGGTCCAGATGAAATTTCCGTTCCATACCGAATGTTGGGCATCCCTAGAAAAAGCTTTGTCAAGCAGACATCATAAGCATCCAAACCTGGCCCCAAGGGAAAATTTCCATAAATTGAGCAAAAGGTAGAAAAAGCTTTGTTAAGCAGATAAGCCTTGGGAAACAATAAGATGGGTTTGTAGCAATAACTCACATTTACTACCAAAATTACACATGTTTGAAGACACATAATGGCTCTATATCGTGGCTCATAATGGAAAACAGGTGTAGTCTCACGGCATCATAAAAAAAAATCATGGGAGGTTTATTTTGCATTTCTCGAGGGATTTTACAGTAGGATAAGGTGACCTTTTTTCAATAACTAAAATCATCAATGAATCTGAAATCGAAGGCATGCTTTCATTGCGTTGATCGCAAAGTAGCCAACTGACTCAACCATTAACTCCCAAGGACCCCCACACATAAAACAATAGCAGTACGATAGACTAAAAGCTGATTACCTAAAAAGGAGATGAAATACACAAATACAAAATTAAGCAAATTCAATGCTACTTTCTCCATTTTACATAGAAACAAAGCAGAATAACATTAATTTTTCCCCTAGTTGGTCCTATTTATTTGCAAAGTAGAGATGCATGTTCACCCATCTAAGCTGGTACTCTTTATCAACAAAATAACACTTATCAAAATTCTACCAAGTACTGCACAAGCTGTGCGGAATTTCAATGAACCAAAGCATGGGCAGTACACCTGATGTGAGCTTATATTGGCTAGACGTGAAGCTATATTTAATTTCAAGCCTTGCTGATGTTTAAAATGCAGTGAGAAGGCAACACACTGCCTATCATTGGCAAATAAAATTTGTGCAGATACCTTAGTAATTCCATTGTAAATCTCTCAGTTGCCAAACATAGGAGGGGGAGTTAAAAAGTATTGATGCAGTGTTGTCATAATTAACACTATCAATATGCTAGTTGTACAAGCAGAAGAACTAGGCCAATCTTGATTAGTCTGGGCTCTTCTCTAAGGTAACAGAAACTAATACTTTCACCCACCACCACCAATACTTTAGGTTTCTTATCAAAATCCATCATAAAGTTAACCATAATTGTCCTAGGCACATAGTCGGTGCTCTTCTTCAAGAGGGATGAGTATGTACACGTATTTCCACATAGCATGTTAATACGCGTCATGGATATGAAACAAACTGAATTAGACCAGAATCACATAAGATGACAAGGAACTAATAATGTGCACCTTTCTGTATGAACCAAGCATGAGGAAAATATTGCCGCTCTCAATCATAGCAAAAGCACTTGAATCCTCCAACTCCATTGCACGAGCATATGACTGTTAAGTGTTAAGAGACTCCAACATTTAGTCTCATGACTATAAGAACTGGAAAAGAAATTGATAACAAACACCTAATGCAATTAAATCCATCTAGAAAACAAAAGATTTTTATTTATTACCTTTTGTTATAATAAAGCTTAACAAGGCCTGTAATGATAATCTTAGCATTTTCTTTTCCTTTCCTTCGTTTGTTCATAAATAAGAAAACATGGCAACTACTTCATTAATTTCTATGAATTTCACCTAAGATTCTGCTCTCTCAATTTCATAATATAAGGCATATTACATTTTTACGAGCATATTAAGAAGCATTAAATTCTAGAAAAATTCATCTACTTTTACAAATATACCCTTATATTAAATTAAACACCCTTTATGTATTTAATTACAAAAAGAATAAAATAAGGTTAAAATTGAAAATAAAACAAATAATTGCTGATACTTTTAGTGAAATGACTTATATTATGATACAAAATTTGAAACCAAATATGTTTTATATTGTGAAATAGAGGGAGTAACTAATAGATGTAATCAGCCACTCACCCAGGAGATAAGGATGAAGCAAGAACAACAGTACAACACTGAATGCAAGAACAAGAAACTACCTTAGTGGCAGCAGTGTACATGCCCAGCCGCTGATATGCAAGGCCAAGAGCCTAATGAAGAAGGCATGAAATAACATGATTAGACACAAACATGATCATAACAAATACAATTGAATGCATAATGGAGCAAAGAAGATTACTGACTTCCCAAAGGTCGGAACAAGTTGGATACCCACGAATGGCATGCTGAAGACTCTGAACTGCCTCAGACCATTTCTTTTGATGAACCTGATTAGACATGCCTGTTATGGTAATTCATCTTAATAAAAAGTCGGGGCCCATTAACAGCATGAATTGATGGGAAAGTAAGTAAAATTAATCTTTGAATGATGAAAAAATGAAATTAATTTTTGAGCAACATTTATGATTATTAGCCAAAACTCCATACATACTCAGTAACATCTAATAAGGAAAGAAACAAATTACCAGTAGGAAACCTAATCTGCGGAAAGCCCAGAAAGCCCGAGGCGACCTGACTGAGGCTTCCCTACAAACAGACAGCTCCAAACTCTCCTTACCTTCTATATCCAACAAATCACATAGTGATTCCTGATTAAGACAAAAGTTAAGCGCAAGCAAGCGAACTCATGCACTAAGGAACCAAGAAGAAAAAGATACAAGTGATGGATGCAACACTGCTAAGCAAATGGAAAAGAAAAATGAAGAAGCGAGAGAAAGGAGTCAACCCCAGAAGCAGAATCAATAGGATTGAGGGAAACGGCCCTCTGGTAACACTTGAGAGCTCTCTGGGTCTCCATTTCTCTATAGTAATGTCCAAGATATTTAAATGCTTCCCCATTCTGCGGATTCAATTTTGCAGCTATCACAAAATGCTCTGCTGCTTTCCCCCTCGAACCATTCCCACTCTCCCACAAGAATAGTGCCTGACAGTTATGGCAAAGACACAGGGTACAACCTCCTTATCATTAAATAAAAACATCGGAAAGATAAAAGAAGAAGAAAGATAAACTTGGAGAAAATCCTTACTAGGCTTAAATGGCGAGATGGATCATCTGGATTTGACTCCACGGATTCTTTTAGATGGCGTAATTCAGTTGCATCGTCTTCCTCCTACAATGCAAAAGGATGCCACACATAAAAGGATAAGAAATACACACACACACGCCCAAAAAAAAAGACATATACCAAAGATGTAAAAGCTTAAGGAAAGCAATGATACTACCATCGTAGACATCCTTCTCGTCGCCACCACAGCCATACATGAAATAGAAAGAATATCCAAAACACAAACGAATCAGCAGCAAGACCAACTTTCAGTGTTGCATTAAATATATATATAGACGACAAAAGTAAAAAATTTAGAAAGCATGAAGTCAGCGTCGAAGAAGATCAACTAACATCCATAATTGTCTCTACGGAAACCAAGCAGCTAGAAAACATAATTCACAATAAGAATTTACTTGCAACATAACTTAATTCTAGCCTAGATACAACTTAACGAAAACCATTGCATAATGAAATGCCACCATAACTCACTCTCATAGCCTTGTCAATGCGCATCAGGAACAAAACAAAAGCACGAACCCAAGCTAAGAACTTAATCTCGTCTCACTTTTCCTCGCTCTACAACTCTCCAAAAGTGCACACACCCAGAATCCACTATTTCTCCAACTTTACCTAAATTCCACTAATCTCATCTCAATTATTGTCCTCTTCATCTATACTAATCAGAAAATGTAGTCACGCCAAAGCGCCGACAAGAAACTGCATTTCCACAACATCATAACCGAAACAAACACCAAGCACGACCGCTGCAACCACCGTTTCACTAATTCCCGAGTAGAATATATTAAACTGTTAATAGGTTGGAATTCAAGCTAAAGACAAAGAAACAAGGAATTAATCACCAAAACTCGAGTTCTTCGGTCGGAATCTGCCACGGTGGACGAATAAACTTCGCCGTCAGTTAAACTGCTCAATGGTCACCAGTAACCGGAACAGCCAAGCTTCAACACCTCGCCGACGGTAGCAAAACCAATGCCATTGTTGTGCCCGGAGTTTTGAAAAACTTTAATGAGTCGTTGGGCTCATGAGACAGACTACTTAGTGCTTACGTAGCTGATCTGGTGTGATGGGCTAAAGTCCAGCCCAATTGGGTTTCTAGTGGCATACTTTAGCTTAAGGCTGATATTGATGAGCAAAAATCCGAAAAATATGATTATAAAAATTATTAGGATAAATTTTATTTAGGTATAATGATATTTGATCTAATATTTTACTCGTATATCATATTTTGAATAATCTCATTTAACTAACTAAACATTTCAAGTTATTATAACTTAGGTGCCCTCTTCATTAATAAAGTAATATTATGTCAAATTTAATATAAATAAGGTAATTTTTTATAAATAATAAAAGACCTAAAATTTTAAAATTAATCTTAAAAATATAAAAAAATCTCAAAAATATTATTTTTAAATTTTGAAAATGTTTAATAAAAAAGAAAAAGAAAAAAAATCAATTTAAAAAAATAAATCTATTTTTTAAATGTAGAAAAAAAAATATAAATACATTTATTTATATAATTTTTTACAAAAAATATGATTTTTATAATAATTTTATAATTTTTTCAATGATTTTAATAAATTTTATATAAAATTTTGTGATTGTCATAAAAAAAACTACCTTAATTGTATTAAATTCAACCTAATCTAATTTTGTTAACATAAAATGCACCTAAGTGGTAATAATTTTAACTTTTAGAGATACCTAAGTGAGATTATTCAAAACAAATGATACATGTAAAACATTAAGTTAGATGTCATGGCACTTAAATATAATTTATTCAAATTATTATTATAAAAAATATTGCAAAAATATGTTTTTTTACTCCTAATATGAGTGTTGTAATCCCCCAAAATTTTAAAAACCTATAATTTAATAAATAGTTTTTATTTGAGATAAATTAGCTTTTAAAATTATTTAATTTAATTATTTTATGAATTTTTGAGTATATAAAATTGGATAGGAATATTTAATAAATTAAAATAATTATTTTGTTATTTTATCATACTCATTTTATTTGAATAAATTTTCAAATCAATATTTTTCCTAATAACAACCTTTCTTAACCCATATATTAAATTATATTAAATTAAATTATTAAATAAATTTATCTCCTGAATATATTACATTTTATTATTTTATAAATTAAATTATTTTATTTTCCCTTTTCCTTTTTCTCTTTTTCTTTTTCTTTCCCCTTTTTCTCCTTTTTCCTCCTTTCTTTCTTTTTCCTTCGGGCCGCCAGGCAGGCCTACCCTCCCTCTCATCGTTCCTGGGTTGTCGGCCCACTCCCCTTCCCTCCTCTTCTTCTCCCTTACACACAGCCCACCCCTTCTTTTCTTTTCCTTCCTTCTCCCCGCGACCAACCCAGCCCAGCCGTTTGCTTTTATTGCCTCCTCTCCCCGACCAGGTCGGCCCATTCTCTCCCTTTCTTTTTCTCCCTCGTCGACCTGCCCCTTCTCTTCCTTCTTCTTCTTCTTCCTTTCCACCTCCGCCATGCTCGACCACCCTACCTGCAATGCACCTGCCTCCCTGCCACTCCCTCTCTCTCTCCTGCCATCCTTTTCTTCCCTTTTTGGGCCCAAACCAACGCTGCACCCCAGCCACGCATGCCCCCCTTCTTTCCCTTCTTCCCCTTCCCTCTCCCTGCAACTCTAACACCCCAACACCCTGCAACCTGCCCCAATCAGCCACCTATTGCCCTCTTCTCCCTCTCCTTTTTCTTCTCCCCACCAACCTCTCTCCTGCCCCATTTTCGGGCCCTCCTTCCCTCTCCCAATCCCTTTTCTCTCCATTTCTTCTCCTTTATCCTCCCCCTATTTTGTAGCGCCGCCCCATTCCACCGCTTCTAACACCGCAGAAACCGCTTGCACCACCTTCTGCCACCCTCTACCTCATCTCTGCACCACCACACCACCCCTCGAGCCACCCTACAATCCCCCTCCTTCTTCTCCTCTTCTTTTCCCCCCTTCTTGGCAGCCACCATGTACCTCCTCCATTTGCTATTGTATCGCTGCTTCTATCACCACCCGAGCCACCAAACCGCTCCTTGCAACTTCCCCTACCACCCCTTACCTCATTTGGCTAAAACAAACACCTACAGTGTAACACCCCCAAAATTCACTATTAAAAAATTTCATTTAATTGAAAGAAAATTAGTGGAAGTAAAATAATAAACAGTGAATTCTGGGGATATTACCGCCACACTTAGTACCAGACTGGTTCACCCTACCGTTCCAGTACTAAGTGCTAAGGCTAAAAGAGTAAAACACAATTTACGAGGAATTAAAACATATTTAAATCATAGTAGCGCAAGTAAACATTTTATAAGAATATAATCCACCAGTGGTGGTTACAAGAAAACAAAGGCTACATCAAAACTAAAGTTTAAAGAAGGAATACAACCCTAGGACTTTCCGGATAGTTCCTTACGCTCTTTCCCGAGGGTCCACTTGAATAGTACCTAAAAACAACCTGCAAGAGACACTACCCATTGAATAGGTAGGGGCCCCACAAATGGAACCCTTCAGTACTACGGTACTGAGTAACCCTTTAAAAACACACTTAAAAGTAGGCATGCAATGTAACACATGATATACTACTATATCCGTACATAACGACAGGTATAAACATAACATTCAAATCCATACATTCACATATTCAACGAGTCAATAAGATATGAATGGTGTATACGTAACATTCACTTTCATCCATTCGCATACTTAACAAGTCAACCAACTATTAACAGACCATAATGAATAATCGATACTTTTAGGGCCTTAAGGCCATTAGTCTATCATTAATCAATCATCTCAGATTATAAATGTCTATGTGAGTGCGGGAACCCCATTATTATAGCCGGTGGACCAGAAATACATATAGGGCAGAATGCTCCTGACCACTATTATTTGTCGGTGGCAAGGCTAGAAAGAGATCAATCCGACACTACCATTGTCGTCATTGCAGAACAGATCATCCAAGCAACGATTGCACGGGAAAACTAGTTCAATGCCACGACTGTGGACAACTTGGGTATAGGAGCTTCGAATGCTATCGCGCACCTTGTGAAGGGATCTAGAGGCCACGGCGACCATCGGCTCGACAGAATCAAGCACTTGGAGCAACCTGTCCAGCCTCGTTAATCGAAGTAGATGAGCAAGCGTTCGATCATTACGTAACCTCTTCAAACTGTATGTCGGGTCCATCGTAATTTGTCGCATTGTTGAATTATGTGTGTAGTTGTTTTCTTTAGTCAAGTATGTTTTTCTTTAAGGGGGTAGTTACCCCAATTAACTTAGAATCCCTCTTTTGTAAACCCTAGTGCTAGCACGTAAACCTCGAGGACGAGGTTTTTCTTTAAGGGGGTAGTGATGTAATCCCCCGAAATTTTCAAAGCCTATAATTTAATAAATAAATTTTATTTAGAATAAATTAGCCTTTAAATCTATTTGATTTAATTATTTTATGAATTTTTGAGTGTATAAAATTGGGTATAAATATTTAATAAATTAAAATAAATATATTGTTATTTTATCATACTCTTATTATTTAAATAATTTTTCAAACCATTATTTTACTAAAATTATCCTTTTTTTAAACCCTTACATTTTAATTATATTAAATTAAATTATTAAATAAATTTATTACCCAAAAATATTGTATTTTATTATTTTATAAATTACATTATTTTATTTAATCCCATTTTTCCATTTCTTTTTCCTTTTCCCTTTTCTTCTCCTTTTTCTCTTCTTTTTCTCTTTTCTTTCTTCTTCTTTTTTTTCCTTGGGCCGCCAATCGGCCTGCCTCTTCCCCCACCCCCTGCGCTTGGGGCGAAGGCCCGCTTCCTCTCCCCCTTCCTTCTCTCGCGTGAGCCCGGCCTGTCGCACTCTTTCTTTTCTTCCTTTCTCCCCGATCGGGTCGACCCGCTCCTTCTTTCCCTTCGGCCGCCCATCGCACCCAACTCCCCCCTCCCCTTCTTCTTCTTTCTTTCTTCTTCCTCTTTCCCCGGTGAAAATCCCGACCACCCCACCATCTCCGCCACCCTACCTGCAACCCCTCTCCCCTATTGATCTCCCTAACTCTATCTCCCTCCCGCCATTTCTCTACCCCATCCCGGCCCCACCATCTATCCCTTCCCCATTCCCTGCCATCGCCATTCCCCTCTCTTCTCCTCCCTCTCCCTGCCATAGCCATTCCCCTACCACCCTGCCGCCGCCCTATCTAGCCACCCTATCCCCTCCTCTATCTTCCTCTTCTTTTTCTTCCTCCCTTCCTACCTCATTCTACATTTTTTCGAGCCCATATGCATGCCTCGACCGTATTTTTCTTCCTTTCTTCTCCTTCCCTCATCCTCCCTATTTTGCTTTGCCGCTGTCTTTCCACCACTGCCGCCACCTCAACAGCCACCTACAGTACCCCCTGCCACCCTCTACCTCACCCCCAAACAATCACAACACCCATTGAGCCACCCCGCAGCCTCCTCCCTCCTCCCTTCTTCTTTTTCTCTTATTCTTCTCCCTTCTCGGCAGCCACCCTGCACCGCCCTTTTCCGCTGCCATTCAGCTGCCTCTGCAGCCACCCGAGCCACCACAATAACCCCTGCAACCCCCTCTACCCCCCTAAGCCTCCATTGGCCGAAACCACCACCCACAGGCCCTCGTTTCCCCCTCCCTTTTCCTTCCTTCTCAGCCCTCCATCTCGACTCCCTCCTCGGCAGCACCACTTCGCAGCCTCGCTGCCGCCGCCCTTGGTCGCCTTCAACCCATCCCCGACAACCACCTACACCCCCTCTCCACCTCTGCACCCTTCCCTTGCCCCAAATCCTCCCCCATCCATCTTCTTTCCTAGCCCCAAATCACTAACCCAAAAATGTCCATTTTCCCTCCTTACACCCACTTTCGAGCCACTTTCCTCATTCCTTTGCATACAGCTCATGCTGCATGAGCAGGATGAGATACTACTTTTCTTAGTTTGTTTGTTTAATAAATTTTAAGGTGTAATAATATTTTAATTCAAGTATTTGATTAAGTAAGTGTTATAAGGTCTTATACTTTGATTTTCATTATTTCTAATATAATGAATCTTGATATTATTTTTAGGTATTGGTTTTGATAATCAAAGCTTGAATCTTTAACTGGGATATCGGTAAGGTTCGCTTTTGCGGAAATCAAGGTAACCGTTAAATCCCACTTGAATTCATGGATTAACGTATGTTAGCACATTAAGATTTTTAATATGTTATTATGCTTAATATATGTTGTTTAATATCATATGCGTAGTTTCTTGTGATGTTTGATAAAAAGAAGCATGCTAGGTTATATGTTATGTATGGAAATATTGTTTGAGGTAAGAGTTTGGTTGTTAATGAAAATGTTAAGTATTATGCTATTGTGATCTTTAATGTATGGTTAATATTTTGTGAGCCTAGGGGTATTTTAGTAATGTATCTTGTACAAGAATATGACCTAGTATATATATGGGTGCTAATAAGTATTATATTAAATATGAGCATTGTGGATGAGGTATTAATATTAATATTTTATGTAGTAATGATCATTTAATATAAGTGGTGTAATAAGGAGCAAAATGGTAATTTCTAATTAAAAGGGGTATTATGGTAATTTTGGCGGCAAGGGCAAAGTGGTAAATTGTAAGTAAAAAGGGTAAATTGGTAATTATGTAATTAAGGGGTAATATGATAATTTTGGAAGTGAAGGGGTAAAAATGGTAATTTTGTAATTAAAGGGTAAAATGGGTAAAAATGATAATTTTGTAATTAAAAGGTAAAATGGTAATTTTATGATTAAAGGGTAAAATGGTAACTTTGTAATTGAAGGGTAAAATAGTAATTTTGTAATTAAAAGGGTAACATGATAGTTTTGTAATTAAGGGATAAAATGGTAATTTTGTAATTAAAGGATAAAGGGGTAATTTTATAATAAAAGGAAAAAATGGTAATTTTGTGATTAAAGGGCAAAATGGAAATTTTAAAATTAAAAGAGGTAAAATGGTAATTTCATAATTAAAGATAAAATGGTAATTTTATAAGTGAAAGGGTGTTATGGTAATTTTTGGAAGTTAAGGGGTAAAATGGCAAATTTGAAAGTAAGGGGTAAAATGGTAATTTTATAAATAAAAGGGGTAAAGTGGAAATTGAAAAGGATTAACTTGGTAATTATAATAATTGAAAAGGGTAAAAATGATAATTTAATAAAAGAGAAGGGCAAAATGATAATTTAATAATGGAGAAGGGTAAAATGGTAAATATGATAAATGTGAAGGGCAATTTGGTAATTTAACCAATTAAAGGGAAATTATTAATTATAATAAAGGAAAGGGCAAATTGGTAATCTAACCAACCAAATGGAAAATATATTAAAGGTAACAATTATGAAGGGTGTTAAATAAATGTGAAAGATAACTTGATAACCCAAACCGAGTAAGGGTGTAGCTAAGGCCGAATGCGTGCTATGTGTCTTACATGCCTTGGATGTCCTATATAATTATATGTCGTGTTCTATATGCTATTATCTTAACTGTTTCATGTGTGGCGTGGCTTGGAATAGAGGTATGTTCATGTGTCATCTTTTGGTATGTGCTAATATGGCTATGTTGTAAATTACGATGTGATGTGATATGGGCCTTTAGGACATGCATGCTAGGATAATTAATGTGGTGATGTGGGATGGAGGCATGAAAAAGAGAAATGGGAGAGAAAGATAACCAAGGGGAAGTAAGTTGGCTAACGTAGGTAAGGATGACCTAAATAATCCATGATCCATGAGTGGATGAGTAAAAGGGGACATAAGTAAAATGAAAGAGTGGGAGAATCGAGGGTTTGCATGGGATGGTTAGAGTCCTCATTGGGGGCAAACTTTACGTATGGAAAGTTGCCTCGGGGCATGAAGAAGGTAACAGAAGTGTCGTTTGGGTGTCTGGGGGCTTCGGGCGAAAAATAGTACGTGGGACGGTATAAGGGTGCGTAGGAGACCAAACTAGGAGGAAACCCTAATTTGAGAAGTTGAAAAAAGAAAAAGAAAATAATTAAAAATAAATGAGAATGAGTGGGGTATGAAGTGAGAGTTGAATATAAGGGTCATGACGCGTGGAGTATTGAAATAGTGTGGGATGTGTAAGGCAGAGAAGGATGGGCCACATAGGCCCAGATTAGGAATTTTGGAGAAATCCTAGGGTAAGGCGGTGAGTGGGCTTGACCCACACACTTAGGAGTTGGGCTCCCAGTGTGAGAAGGTGGATTAAGGGAAGGATGTCGGGGCGAGTTAGGAGGTGCAGAAGCCCCAAGATATGGGACAAGCCCTCCTGGGAGGATAAGTGTGGATCTAGTTAGCCATGCATGTCAAGGGTGAAATACTTTCAAATAAGATACGAATAAGACACTAATCACTTAAAGAGGAAGATGTTAAGGTGGGCCCAGACCGCTCCACCGGCGAATAATAGTGGCCAGGAGCCGGGGTGCCCTAGAGACCGTTCCACTAGCGAATAATTGTGGTCAGGAGCGTTCTGCCCTATATGTATTTCCGATCCACTGGTTATAATAGTGGGGGATTCTGTGCTCAGCAAACCAAATGTAATAACGATAAGACATAGGGAAGACAATAATCACTTACAGTGGAATACCTTGAGAGTTGGGGCGAGACCGGTCCACCGGCGAATAATAGTGGCTAGGAGCATTCTACCCAGGAGACCGGTCCACCGGCAAATAATAGTGGTCAGGATCATTCTGCCCTATATGTATTTCCGGTCCACCAGCTATAATAGTAGGGTTCCCGCACTCACATAGATGTTTATAATCCAAGATGATTAATTAATGATGGACTAATGGCCTTAAGGCCCTAAAAGTATCGATTATTCATTATGGCCTGTTAATAGTTGGTTAAGTATACGAATGGACGAAAGTGAATGTTATGTATACACCATTAATATCTGATTGACTTGTTGAATATGTGAATGTATGGATCTGAATGTTATGTTTATACCTGTCGTTATGTACGGATATAGTAGTATATCATGTGTTACATTGCGTGCCTACTATTAAGTGTGTTTTTAAAGGGTTACTCAGTACCGTAGTACTGAAGGATTCCATTTGTGGGGTCTCTGCCTATTCAATGGATATTGTCCCTTGGAGGTTGTTTTTAGGTGCTATTCAAGAGGACCCTCGGGTAAGAGCGTAAGGAACTATCCGGAAAGTCTTAGGGTTGTATTCCTTCCCTTTTTAAACCTTAGTTTTGATGTGGCCTTTGTTTTCTTGTAACCACCATTGGTGGATTATATTCTTATAAAATGTTTACTTGCGCTACTCTGATTTAAATATGTTTGAATTCCTCGTAAATTATGTTTTACTCTTTTAGCGTTAGCACTTAGTACTGGAATGGTAGGGTGAACCAGTTTGGTACTAAGTATGGCGGTAATATTACCAGAATTCACGGTTTATTATTTTACTTTGACTAATTTTCTTTCAATTAAACAAAATTTTTGAGTAGTAAATTTTGGGGGTGTTACATACAACCCCTCCTTTTCCTCCTCCCTTTTCCTTCCTTCTCAGCCACTGCCACTTCTGCAGCCTTGCAGCCATCACCACTGCCACCCTTGGCCGCTAAAAACCTATCCCGACCACCACCTACACCCCCTGTCCACCCCTGCACCCTTCCCTTACCCTAAATCCTCCCCCACCTGCCCTCTTTCCTAGCCCCAAAACCCTAACCCAAATTTAGCCTTTCCCTTCCTTTCCTCCATCACCTTCGACCCTTTCCTCCCTTGCTTTGCATGCAACTCATACTGCATGAGCAATAGGAGTTGCTACATGCCTTGGTCTAATTTGGTTAATAAGTTTTAAGGTATAATAATATTTAAGTTAAGTATTTCATTAATTAAGTTTTATAAATTCTTATGCTTTGGTTTTCTCATTTCTAATATGATAAGTATTGATATTATTTTTAGGTATTGGTTTTGCTAATCAAAGCTTGAATCTTTAACGGGGATATTGTTAAGGTTCGATTTTTACGAGAATTAAGGTAATCATTAAACCCCACTTAAACACATGGATAAACATATGCTAGCACATTAGGGTTTTAATATGTTATTTTACATGATATATGTTGTTTAGTATAATATATGTAGTTGCTTACATTGATTGATAAAAAGGAAAACATGCTAGTTTATATGCCATGTGTAGAAATAATGCTTAAAGAAGGAGTTTTGTTATTAATAAAAATGTTAAGTACTTATCTATGTTATATTATGTTATTGTGACCATTGATGCATGAATAATATTATTGTGAATAGGGATGGCAATTTTTCCTGTGGGTTCGGGGCCCCATCGGGGATTCCCTGTTCGAGTTTGGGTTTGGGGAGAGAATTCGGGGATTTTTCACAAAAATTTTTTCGGGACCCCAAACCCGCCCTGAATAATTGTTTTATATTTTTTTATATAATATATATATATATATATAACTTTTTTATAGAATATAAATTAAAAGTATAATATTGAGGATCTGGAATGGGATCGGGTCGGGTATGGGGATTTAATCATCGCAGGGATCGGGTCGGGGAATCCCTGATAAAAAAAAATTGGGGATTGAGTCAGGTTCGGGGATTTAGATGGGGTCCCCGTCCCCGATCCGCTGTAATACCCCGTATTTTCGAAACCTAATTTTATTAAGCCCAATGATTTTATTAGCATAATTTGATGTAAATATTTAATTATTTTAATTTCGATTCGTTTTACGGATTTATCGACGATTTCGAATTCATATTTGAATTTAATTAATCGTTGCCGTTGCGAACCACTCTGGACAAATTCGTTCACGACCGTGATTTTATTATATTCTTATGATTTCGATTTTCGGTTAAAAATATATATTCCCTTTCTTTCTCGTGTTTTGATTTTTAATATTTTAGATTCGTTTTCGATTATAACTTCGTCGTGTGATTACGACTTTATTTTGGAGTTATATTTCGTTAACGAAATATATTATTTAAATTATAAAATTTCTGTTTAAATAGTTAAAGTTATTTTAATGATTTTATCTGTAGAAAATATTTCCGACTTTAAATTTATTCGTTTTCAAAAATCTTTAAGATGTTCGGGAAGTTTTAAATTAAAAAGATTTTCGGAGTTTATTTGTGAATTTCTTTCCGGAATCAATTTTCTTCCATTTTACGATTTTTGGTTTACGGAAAATCGATTTCGGGAATTATTTAAATTAGTCTTGGTTTATTAGAATTTAATTTAAATATTTACTTTTATGCTTTTAAATATTATTTCGAGGTCTTATAATGTATTTCCGTAAATAAAATAAATTTTTACGTTCGTTGGTAAGTTTTTCCGAAAATGTTTCCGAAATTCTTTATGTAGCTTTTATATCGATTTTAAGCCTTCAGAACCTTACGAAATAATTTTTGTTTAATAAATTTTAGATAAAATATTCCATTAATAATTTTTAAACTTTTAGTATTTTATTTTATAGGAGTATTTGTAATAAATAAATAAATAAATAAAAAGAGCCCTACCCGACCGGTGCCCCCCCTCTTCCTTTTCCTTTTCTCTTCTCTTCCTTTTTCCCGTCTCCCCTGCTCCCGACCTGTTCTCTGCGCCAGAAACCCCAGCCCCGACCTCCTCCTCCCTGCTCCTCCTTCGTCGATCGCTCGCCAGCCACCGCCGGCCACAACGGGCGGCACGACTGACCGCCACCAGCCGCGCCCAGCAGCCACGCACAGCAGCCGAAGAAGGCGGCAGCAACCGCGCGCTGCAACAGCGACGAGCAGCAAACGCAGGCTGCGCCGCCACCGCCCGGCCACCGTCGACATCTCCCGACCACTGGCGAGCCACCCCCGGTCCCCGACGAAGCTTCTCCAGCCTTCCTTTGCTCCGATTTCGTTGATTTTCGTTTGGTATAAATATCCGAAAACCTTAATATTAATTTGATTAATTGAGTGTGATTTAGCTTGTGATAAGCTAAATTAATTGTTGTATTATGTATATATGTGCTGTAAGATTGATTTGGATATGTTAATTGTATGGTTTGTGTTGAAAATTTGGGAAATTGAATTTTAGGCCAGGTTATGCCCAAATTTTTCGGATCCGTCCAATTTGGTGATTTTGAATAAATTGATTATACAATATGTTTTTTAAATGTATTTAATTTCATGTCGGAACCGTCAATTTGAGAAATTTATGCGGAATCAATCGGAATTTGATTTCTAGGTCAAAATTCGTGTGTATTGAAATTGGGTTGCGTAATTGAGTCGTTTCGCTCAATTGATTTTACAATATCATTTGAAATGTATTTAATTTCATATCGGAAGTGTTGATTTGGAAAAATTATACGTAATTAATCGGAATTAAAGTTTTAGGTCAAAACTCTTACGGGACTAAATCGGGTTGTTTTATTCAATTGATTATATAATTTATATTAGAATATACTTAATTTCATTTCCGAACCGTCAATTTATATGTTTTGGCAAGAATTGATCGGATTTGCGTTCCGGGCCCAAAAACACTAATTATGCTGAATTGGGTATTTCTTTTATTAGTTTGAGCAATTGATTATATGATATGTTATAAAATGTGTTTAATTGTATTTCTAAACATTCAATTTGATTAAATTAATAGAATTCAACCGAATTGTATTTTCGGGCCTAAAACCCTAGATTTCAAGTGAGATTATGAAATTGGTTATTTGTATAATTGTTTTTTCTAAAATTAAATTTGTAGAAATAGTTGAAATGATCCTAATTGCTTTCTAATACCTTTAATTGGAATTAATTGATTTGAATTACCTGAGTTTGTGTCGTTGGGTTTAAAACCCTAATTTTGAAAACGGATCGTTTTGAATTGGTTAATGAGAATGTTGTTTTGTTGAAATTGATTATCTAGATTTATCTAAAATTTATTTAATTGTGTTTTAAAACTACCAATTTGAGATAATAAAAGTGATTTGGTCGATTCGTAGTTTAGGCATTAAAAACCCTAATCTTCAGGGATGGTTTTATAAAATTGATTATATTGTGTGTCTTTTATCTAATCAATTTCTGTCTTTCGGTTTTAAATCATTTGATTTATATCTTAATCTTAATCTTAATAGAGCTATGCTCTTGAGTCCTAAGTTTTGGACGCGTTTTCCAAGAAAGGTCGTTGTCTTGATTTTGTTATAATATGTGAATTATTAATTGATAAGATAGTTTCTAACCTAGTTCCGATTTCTATCGGCGATCTAGGAAAATTTTCTCGTGGATTGTTGAGCCTTCGATAGCTCCCCCTCTTTTTCAATTTGCTTAGCTAGCTTCGGATTTGAGGTAAGTCATTACTTACCTTTACTTATGATAGAATCTGGATGTATTTCTGTTCCGAGTGGAAGGTGATGACTATGCTTATTGATCATTTAATCATGTCAAGTGTATGCTGTGTTCTGTATGGTAATTTAATGTATGTGTGAGTTCATAGCTTCAATGATAATGCATGCTAGTATGATGTTGAATATGGTATGTATTTGAGTATGTGAAGTGTTGAGTATGGATTAAAATTATATGATACCCTATGCTGTATCTTTATGCCATGGAATTATTTATGTGGGCCTGATTTACGGTCGGCTAAAATCATTGAATAAGATACTAATTATTTAAAGTGGAAGATCACGTGAGTTGGGCCGAGGTGTAGGGTCCGTTCCACCGGACGATAATAGTGGCTCGGGTGTGTTGTCCCCGAGAAGTGCTTCAAGCCGATCCACCGGTTCAGAATAGTGGCTCAGGAGCGTTTTGCCCTGGGAGGTGTAGAATCCGTTCCACCGGATGATAATAGTAGCTCAGGTGACTTGTCCCTGAGAGGTGCTTCAGTCCGTTCCACCGGATTAAGAATAGTGGGGCCCTATACTCATCGTGAATAAGAATATGATATGAATTAAGTAATGAATAAGACACTAATTATTTAAAGTGGAAGATTACATGAGTCAGGACCAGGTGTAGGATCCGTTCCACCGGATGATAATAGTGGCTCGGGTGTGTTGTCCCCGAGAGGTGCTTCAAGCCGTTCCACCGGTTCAGAATAGTGGCTCAGGAGCGTTTTGCCCTGAGAGGTGTAGGATCCGTTCCACCGGATGATAATAGTAGCTCGGGTGTGTTGTCCCCGAGAGGTGATTCAGACTGTTCCACCGGTTTAAGAATAGTGGGGTCCCTGAACTCATCGTAAATAAATAAAATCGGATGTAATAATGATTATCATTGGATTGTTAGATTGGTGTTACTTAGCATGCTATCGTGATTTCTTGTACGCTTGTATCTTATGTGTTTTATGCTTCATTCCATGAGTTTGGTAGTATCGATTTACTCAGTACCGGACCCGTACTGATGCTACCTTGGTTGAATGGGTCCTGTGATGATCCACTGATGGTGGGGAGCAGACCTCTTGTGCAGGTTTGAGATCGAATACTGTTTTGGGGTGGAAGGCTTGACTTGAGAGAGTAGGCAATCCGAAATTTGATCTATCGGGATTGGTCTTGTTTAATTGTATTTATGTCTGGAAGTTTCAAGTGTTGTATTTAAAATATCAAGGGTATTGTAATTTAACTTTCAATTTCTCGTACTCTGATAAGCTTTTAAAATTCGGATTTATTTCACAGGTTCCGCTGATTGATTCAGCGATGATTTTATTTAGTGAATTGATTCACTTGCCATCTACCTGTGGATATCTCCTTGTGGGAGTTTATCCTTACGGCATTGATGTTTAAAGTTTTGTTTGACAGGTTTTAGTCTTGCATCTAGCATGAGATAGATGGTAGACATCTATCTTGTGTTAGATGTGGCGGTAGCATTCCCCAAATTCTCTCCTAACTTCCGCTTTATCCTTTCAAAAAAAAAATTTTTAGGAGTGAATTTTGGGGGTGTTACATCAGCCCCATTGCCATCCCTAATTGTGAGTAGGGATGGCAACGAGGCGGGTCGAGGACGGGGACCCCATCCCCATCCCCGAACCCGATAAAGAAAATAATCTCCGAACCCGACCTGATCCCCTTTATTTTTTTATCGGGATTCCCCGACCCGATTCCCGCGGGGATCAAATCCCCATACCCAACCCGATCCCCGAAACCCGACTTTATACCCGATCCCCGATCCCATCCCCGATCCTCAAACTATTTTTTTATATTATATTTTTAATTTATATTCTATAAAAAAATTATATATATTATATATATAATTATATAAAAATATATATAAAAAAATTTCGGGGCGGGTTCGGGGATGGGGACCCCAAACCCATCCCCGCCCCGTCCCCGAAAAAATCCCCATTAAGAATCCCCGAACCCGAACCCGATCTCCGAATTCTCTCCCCGAACTCGAACCCGAACAGGGAATCCCCGACGGGGCTCCGAATCCACGGGGAAAATTGCCATCCCTAATTGTGAGTCCTAGGGGCATTTTAGTAATATACCTTGTGTAAGAGTATGGCCTAATTTGTGTGGGTGCTAATGAGTATTATGTTGAATAATAATAGTTGGTAGAGTTGGATGATGAGAATAGATTATCTATATATATCTATCTATATATATATATATATACAGAGTTGTCTAGCAGACAATATACAGACAAATTTTTTCGCCTAAACTATATTCATTATTACTAATCATAAATTACTGTTGCCATATATTATTGCTAATTAATAAGATGGAATAATTAATATAACTATGTATTAATATAATGCGACTATTCATCTCCTATGTGCATTAAATGTATATAACTATTCATTTGCTGCACATATGTCAACCAATTAATTTTAATAAAGTATTAACTATATATTTTCTAATCAAATATTTTCTTAATTAATTATCCGAATATATGCAGAAAACTATTCATTTCCTCTGTATTAATTGAATTATCGGGTTGTTCATCTCTTGTATATTAATATATAAATAATTAATACACCAAAGTGCATATTCGCTTGCTTCACATGCATATATCCATTAATAAAATGCGACTATTTATCTCCTATATGTAGTAAATGCATATAATTATTCATTTGTTATACATATGCCGAACAACTAATTTTAATAAAGTATTAATCAAATATTTTTTTAATTAATTACCTAAACATATGCAGTTAACTATTAATTTTCTATATATTAATTAATTTCCTATGTAACTAATTTTAATAAAGTATTAATCAAATATTTTTTTAATTAATTACCTGAACATATGCAGTCAACTATTAACTTCATGTGTATTAATTGATTTGTCAAACTATTCATATCTTATATATTAATATATAAATAATTGATAAATAATTAATACACCAAATAAAGTGCATAAACCAGTTGACCAACACATATGCATCTACTGTCATTAATACAATGCAACTAGTAAATACATATAACTAATTTTAATGAAGTATTATTTTTTTCTTTTTTTTAAGGTTAGATCAATATCAATCAAATATGATAATAATAACAATAATAACAATAATAATAATAATAATAATTGTTTATAATAATAATTTTATTATTTATTATTAATAATATGACTATTATTATTAATATAACCATAATAATTATAACTATTAATATAATTAATACTAATATAATTATTTATATAATTTTGATAATTACTATTATCATAATTTATAATATAATAATGATAATTATTATTATAATAATAATGAATATTAATATAATTGATTATTACTATTATGAATATTATCATGATTAATAATATAATTATTATTAAAAAAACTAATAATAGAACGACAACATTGGTTATTATATAAAAACAGAGTTGTTTGACAGATAATATACAGATAAATTTTTCCGCCTAAACTATACCTATTATTACTAATCATATATCATCACTACCATATATTATTATTAATTGATAAAGTCAAATAAATGATAAAATACTCTTGCGTATTAATTGATTTGTCAAACTATTCATCTCTTACGCTGCATAACAACAAAATGATATTTATCTCCTGTGTATTAATTGACATATTTATCTATTGCACATATATCGAACAACACATATTAATCAAGAATTTTTTTAATTAGTTATCTAAAAATATGCAGCCAACTATTCAAACCCTGCGTATTAATTAAGTTGTAAAACTACTGAATATATGAATATAACTATTCATCTGCTACACATATGTCGAACAACACATATTAATCAAGTATTTTCTTAATTAATTACTTGAACATATGCAACCAACTATTCATCTCCTGCATATTAATTGAATTGTCAAACTAATGAACATATGAATACAACTATTCATCTCATGCAAACAGTAAATTCATATAACTATTTATCTTCTGTAATTAATACAGTATCACTATTTATATTCTACGTGCAATAAATGCTTATAACTATTTATCTGTGCACATATGTTGAACAATACATATTAATTAAGTATTTTATTAATTAATTACTTGAACATATACAACCAACTATTCATCTCCTGCATATTAATTAAATTGTTAAACTATTCATCTCTTATATAATAATATATAAATAATTAATACACCACCCGTGCATTGCACGGGAAAATGTAAATAGTTAATATTAATATTCATGTAGTGATGATAATTTAATAAAAGTGGTGTAATAAAGGGTAAAATGGTAATTTTACAAGTAAAAGGGTATTATGGTAATTTTGGAAGTAAAAGGCAAAATGAAAATTTTATAAGTAAAAGGGTATTATGGCAAATTTGCAAGTAAGGGGCAAAATGGTAATTTTATAAGTAAAAGGGTGATTTGGTAATTATAATAATAGAGAAGGGTAAAGTGGTAATTATAAAAATGGAGAAAGGTAAAATGGTAATTATAATAATGGAGAAGGGTAAAATGGTAATTATAATTATAGAAGGGTAATTTGGTAATTATGATAATAGATAAGGGCAATTTGGTGATTTAACCAACTAAAGGGTAATTTAATAATTATGGTAATGGAGAAGGGCAAATTGGTAATTTAACCAACTAAAGGATTGTTTGGTAATTATAATAAAGGAGAAGGATAATTTGGCAGTCTAATTAACCAAATGGAAAATATGACAAGTGTAATAAATATGAAGGGTGATTGGTAATTTAGTAAGTGTGGAAGATAACTTGGTAACCTGAACCGAGCGAGAGATAATTTGGTAATTATGTAAGATGGAGGGTAATATGGTAATTTGACAAGTAAAGAAGGGATGGCTTAATAACTATACAAGTAAGGAGTAATTCGGTAATTTTGTAGAGATGAAAGGGGTAAACCAATGGCTTATATCTAATATGTCGTTGGGATAACGGAGTTCTATAATGAGACTTAGGTAACATTCAATAGTAAGACAATGGTATTTGATAATCAATAAGTATCATGAGAACGAACCCTAAATCGGAATCGAATGAGATAATGACGGCCTTAATAATTCATTTATCTACGATAATTGTATGAATAAGGAGTATCTAATGATATCATAAATGATTGAAAGTGAATAAGTATCTGATTGTTGTGTTTTTCGTGATTATCTTAATTAAGACACTAATAATAAAAATGAAAGACCTCGAGATTGGGAGCGATAGCTCTTTAGGGGTCGCTACCTTAATGACGTGGTTTAGCCCACGATTATTCTAGTATTTACTGGTGTGGCTTTGTGCCCCAGCCAGGCCCTACATCTTACTTTATCTAACTCTACAGACCTATTTAGGGGGTATGTATACTTATGGATTAGGTGTTTTTATTGGTAGGGTACTGAGTAGTTGTATGCACCAGTATGACTAGGGTACCTTTGCGTCCCTGGGTTGATGGTTGAAGGGTATTGTGTAGCTTATATGCACTAGTGCGACTGGTGTACCTTTGTGTCCCGGGATCTTAATTTTTCCTCCGAGGCAAATAAATGGAATTGTTGTGATGATTAAAAAGGGAAAACATTAATCGCTTATAGTAAAAGACTTGTGAGTTGGGGCCAGATTGGTCCATTGGCGAATAATAGTGGACAGGAGCGTTCTGCCCTAAAGATCGGTCCACTGGCGAATAATAGTGGTCAGAAGCGTTATGTCCTGTATATATTCATGTCCACTGGCTATAATAGTGGGGTTCTTGCACTCACATATATATATATATATATATATATATATATATATATATATAATTAAATCATGGAAAAATATTAATTACTTATAGTGGAACACCATTTGAGTCGGGGCCAGATTGGTCCACGGGTGAATAATAGTGGCCAGGAGCGTTCTGCCCTAGAGACCGGTCCACCGGTAATATCAGGAGTGTTCTGCCTTGTATGTATTCCGGTCCACCGGCTATAATATTGGGGTTCCTACACTTACATGGATATACTGAAATGCCCCAAAAATTCTAATTTTTAAGAATTATAATTAAATAAGGTTTTATTAGGAAAATTAAATAAATAAATTATTTTTATTAATATAAAAGATAATTAATTAGGACAAATCAAGAAGAAATTTATAAGTATTTTAATTAGGAAGAAATTTAGGTATTTTAGCTAATTAAGGATTTTATTTTAGAAAGTAATTAAATAAATTATTTCATTTAAATAAGAAAGAATAAATAGGGCCAAATTAATTGAAATGTTATAAATAATTTAATTGGAGAAAATTAGAGTGATTTGCTAATTAAAATAAAATTTATGAAAAATCTTCCAAAAATCCTAAATTAGCCTAAAAAGGGATTTAAATATTATTATTTTTAAATATACAAAATATCCTAATTAATTTAATTAACCTACCCATTATTTTTCATTTTCCCTTTTCCTTTTTCCTTTTTTTTCATCCTTTTTCCTTTTCTTTTCCTCTTCTTTTCCTCGACTAGGCCTGCCTTCTCGTATCCCATTTCTTTTCCTTCTTTTCTTTTTCTTCTTCGGCGAACTGGGCTTCCCACGATCCAATCGCCTTCTTCCTTTTTCCTTCTCCCGCGATCCATTCTTCCGTTTCTTTTTTCTCTTCTTCCTTTGGCAACCAGAGCACTGTGCCTTGCTTCTTTTTCCCCATGGAACGCCGCGTTTCATTTAATTTTCCCCCCTCACCGCGCTGACAGGCCCAGTTCCTTCCTTTTTCTTTCTACCCCAGACCACTGGTCCAACCCCCTTTCTTCATCCTTTGTTCTTCCTCCTTCTCATTGACAACCTACAACTCCACCGCCCCCCTCCGAGATCAACCCCGCCGGTTACGCTCATTTTTCTCCCTTTCTCTTCCCCCTGATTCGGCGACCACGCTGACCCAAACCATTTTCTCCCTCTTCTCATGCAGTTTCTCATTTTCCTACACATTCCCTTGCCACGAAGTTAACTGCCATCGGCCAACCATCGCTGCCGGCGACCAGAACCCTACCTGCATTACCCCCTAACCGACCCACAGAACCTTACTCTCTCTTCTAAACTCTATAAATACCCCTCATTAGTTAGATCTTAAAGCTTTTCCCAAATCCTGAAAACTCACCCCTTGTCACCGCCGCCTTTTCAGACACCAGCCCCGCTACTGTCGACCAACCATGCCACCCACTCTGCTCACCTAAGCCTTCCCTGCACCCCCTCTAACTAACTAAGCCACCCATATCCCTCGATTTTCTCTACATAAAGCCACCCCGGTTGTGCAATGTTTGCTTCCCAATCAGCCCTTCCTTCCACCTCTTCCACCCTTTGCGCCGCCGTCTGCCACCACTACCACTACTGCCACTACCTCATTCACCTCCCATAATGTGGGTAAATAAAGTTGAGAATTGTACAGGGTAATCCATACAATGAAATATACCTTCATTTTAAAATGTTATAGAAAAAAAATATTATTACCTACTTATTATCTATTATCATTTTATGATTATTTTACACAAGATAGATCTTCATTATTTATGTGCAACGACTAGAATTTATGTAAAAGAAAACATTAATAGAAATATAATTTGGGTTTAGGTTCAAGTATTTTAATTCAACCTAATATTTTATTTGAAGCCCACTTCTCTATAAACACCCACATTCTCTATTTTTTCAATAACTACCCACTCCCTCTACTTTTTAATTACCTCTCACTCTCTCCATATATCTATTAAGCAATCCACATTCTCCACCTTCCCACTACTTGTTAATGGGAGAGTAGAGTAAGTGGTGTTAGTTCAAAAATTGGCTAGAAATACCTGTGATTGCTTCAACTTGAGACACGAAACACAATCAACATATATGATATTCTTCTCCATCCTACAAATTCATAAATAATTGAGTTCTACGATTCTCTAATCCTTCAATTTTGAGTGTAAGAATTTGAGAAAAGTTGCATAAACCTTGGGGAGAAATCACTTGATACGATTACACTGTATTCGATGGAAATTCACTTTTAGGGAAACGATCATTTCACAACTTAATAATTTCATATTATGGTCTTTGGTCTAGACTACACTAACCAATAACATTGACTAACAAAAAACATCTTCTAGATTTCTAGTATCTTGGTCTTTCTCAAATTATGAACAACATGCATGAGTTTCCCTCAATAGGAAATATGATAAGAATTAGACAATCTCCTTTGATTATATTTTTCATCTTATATATAAATTATAATCATAAGTTTTTAAGGTTAAAAAAATACCATTTCAAATGTATTAGGAATTAATGATATCCATAATAAGCCGATCTCTCTTTTCTATTTCCATCAAGGTATACAGTACTACACTATATCACCAAATATCATTACTTTTGTTGTCATTTAGTTGATGATTATGAGTATGACTCATATAAACTTTATTAAATATAAAAGGTTATAAAACTATATGGATATAAAAAGAAAGAAAAAAGATAATTTTTAAACATGAAAATTATTTTTATATGCATTTTAAAATAACAAAGATGCAAAATTAAAAATGTTGGATTAATAGTCTATGTGCATCATTAATTCAGCATCACTTATTATTAATCATGAATTTAAATGTTTTGATGAAAGTTCCAACTAATATTATAAAAAAATAAGAATATCTTCTTTTAGTTTTTACCCTAACACTATCATCTCAAAGCAGCTGAGAATTTATCCTAACATGAGGAGCAACATTATTAGTGAGGTTATAACTTAGTGGTTAAGAGCCAAATATCAAAATGGCCATTTTGTATTTATCAAATACTAAAACATACCTCCCAGTTAAAAAATAATGAAAATAGTCCCCGTTAATTCTAAAGTAATGACATTTTTTCTTTTAGATTAAGCACATCTAATAATCAAATGTATTTCATTAAAGGCCCACAAAAAAATAGAATCCTATAGATAAATGAGATGTCTGATGACTAGGTGTGTTATTCCATAAAAATGCCTAATGGATAGGGTCATGTTTAAGGAGGTCAACTCTCTAGAATTTTCTATAGAAAAATAAGATGCCTGATGATCGGTCATCGTAGTACCTCAAATTTTTATTAACTAAAATTTTTCTTTAAAACAAGTTTATGGAAACCAAAATACAAAACACAGGAGTGTTATACTGTATCCAACATAGAATAGGTAATTTTTATATCCAATCTATATTAGGTGCAATAATAAAAAGTAATTTAAACCCATAATAATATAATATTATAAAAAGAGAGGAAATAACAAATACAAAACACATTCGGAAAACCATACCCTATATTAACCTGAACAAGCAATCACTGAAGGCAAGAAAATAAACAGTATTAATCAACAATCACCTATAAAATAAGGTAGGATATGCTCATGGGAATGAGCTATACCTATAAAAAGGATGGTTAGTATGCCATATAATGAGCAGAGTAACAATACACATCAATAGAAAAAGGGTATACAAGCATATATGTTACATAAAAGAAATATACATGCATACTATTAATAGCATGAGATGGTTCAAGAGAGAAACTAAGAGAAGCTCCATAATATTTATTTGCACATTTCCAATTATTTAGTTTTGAGGGACACCACTTGTAATACCCTAAATTTAACCTAACCCTCATTTTGGCAAATTATTATTTTTAATCTTACCCAAATTCTTTAATCTTAATTCTTAACCTTGCTCTAACCCTAATCCTAAACTTCTTCCCCCACCTTTCTTGTCCATTTTCTTTTTCTTTTTTCATGTTGTCATTTTCTAATACCCTAAAATTTATCTAATCCTAATCCTATGTAATTTATATTTTTTTTATCTTACCCTAATCCATTAATTGTAAATCTAAACCTAATAATAATCTTAATTCTGAGTAATTAATATTTTAATATTTTAACCTAATCCTAACCCTGGATGATTGATAAATTAATTTTATCATAATTCCTTAATCATATAATTAAACCTGATTTTTAATCATAACCCTAATTTTTTTCTTTTCTCTTTTTCTTCCTCCTTTTTCCCTTTTCTTTATCCTTTTTCTTCCTCCCCTATCCTAATCTCCTTTTCTCCTCTTTCCTCTTCAGGCCATACACCATCCTCCCACATGTCTCTTTTCCCTTCCCGTCCACTGACCTAATCCACCTACCCTATAGTCTAACCCATAACCACCAGGTGGTCATGTATTTTTCCTTCCTCAACTATGTACCAGGAAGAAGGACCATGGTCAATCCATACCCAGACTTCCCCAAATCCTTGCACCTCCAGCATTCCCATTTCACATACTCACCCCATTCCTTTATAAGTATCCCCTTCTCTGCACTCCTTCCCTTCCATTTTCTTTTAATATTTTCTTTATATCCCACCCTGATCATTTCCCTTTTTTCCTTCTCCTTTCTTCCACTAACCATAATTTATTTTTTTGTCATCATCAACACCACCATTCACCTTCATCAACCAACCAAGTGCCTCTATTTCCTTCATCAACCAATGACCATCTACTTCCCCATAAATACCATTCACACCATCTCCCAACCATCTTCTTTCCTTTCTTCAAAGTGATAAGTTTCTCATTTCGTTCATCACACAATTGTGCAACCTTCTTCACATAGTCATTCATGCCCTTCTTCAAATGAGCCGAGCACATTTCTTCAAATGCCCTTCATTCATGCCTCCTTTGCACAAGTCATGCACCACTCGTTTATATATTTGTTCCTTCAAAGCCTTCTCATACCACCCCTATTTTCACCACCAACCCATTTTGCACCACATATAACTACACTACCAACCCTTAAAGAGATTGCTTCCATATATATATATATATATATTCATTTTTTTTAAAGAGAAGAATCAAAAATAAAAACAAAAATAGGTAGTCATAGATAATTATCAATGTATAATTGACTGATGCCCCCAAGCTTAATATCTACATTGCCCCCAACGTAATATGATATAAATGAGTACAACGGTGCGTGGAACATACCGACTCACTGATTAGAAGGAGATGGAGTGGGGCCATTCTGACGGAGCTTCCACTCATGAAAATACTTAAAGATGAGGAAGGGGTTTTTGTTCTACCTTAGTGCTTCATACTCTTCACAAGTATAACTTTTTAGCTCTAACTTCACACTTTCAAGTTTTGCATTTCAAAGTGGAGTAATGTGGTTGATTCCAAAAATTAAGCACATGCAACTACTTTGAGGTCTTCATCATTTATTGAGTTTTCCCTTACCAAACACTTCTCAAGTGGATCAATTGAGTAATGGTTTGAAAATTTCTCATGTATACACTTGTCAATCACTTTAACCCTGTAAAAAACTTTATAAGTTTCATAAATTTACTTAAATTAATTTCTATTTTCTCCCTTCCAATATTTAGGGAGAGCCTTCCATTTCTAACTTCAATTATAGCACTTGCAATAGCAAGGAAATTTCTTCCTAATATAATTGGAATGCTAGATTCTTCCTGTATTTCTAAAATAATGAAACATCAGGATAAAGAACTTACCAACCTGAATAGGCACATCTCCAAGTATACCTGCCAAATATTTTACCGATCGATTCACCAATTGGAGTGATATCGTGGTTGGCTTCAAATCACCTATACCAAGATTCTTGCAAATAGACATTAGCATCAAGTTTACACTTGCACCCAAATGACACAAAGCATGGTTAATAGAGACATTACCAATAACATAATGAATAGAAAATGAACTAGGATCCTTAAGTTTAGGAGGAAACTTATTTTGAATTATAGCACTATATTCCTTATTAAGGTCCATAGTCTCATATTATTCCAACTTCCTTTTATTAGAGATGATCTCTTTCAAGAACTTAGCGTAAGAAGGAATTTGAGAGATAGCCTTAGTGAATAAGATATTAATGTGTATTTTTTTCAAAATCTTCAAAGATTTCCCAAATTTCTTTTCTAATGTAGCCTTGCCTAACCTTTGGGGAAAGGGTAGGGGAGGCTTGTAAGGAGTGAAAGGCACATATTTCTCAACTTTTTATTCTTCATAAATTTGGGTCTCATTATCTTTGTCTACCATCTTTTCACCTTTTATTCATGATGACCATGTACTTCATCATTCTCCTTTATCTTAGTTCCCTTATATTGTTTTTCACTCCTAAGGGATATAACATTCACATGACCTTTAGAATTTGTCTCGGATTGTCTAGGTAGCATACCCGAAGGCCTAGAGGAAGAGCTAGAATTTTGTGTCAATTGAGTTATTTGTGTCTCTAACATCTTATTTTGCATAGCTAGGAAATCTATCTTAAAGGTCAATTGTTTTACTACCTCATTCATAGTTTGTTGTTTTTGCTTAAACTCTTCATTCAACTTTGATTGAGTCATCAAAAAAATTCCCATTATAATTTCCAAATTAGACCTTTGAGGAGGGGGATTTGGTTGAGAGGTACAAAAACCAGGAGGGAAAAAATTAGATGTGGGTTTATATAAGGTAAATTTGGACGATTCTTCCACCCTAAATTATAAGAGTTGGAGAATGGATATCTCTTATGATTAAAATTATTAACATAGTTGACATGTTTATGAAAAGAAGTATTAGGGGATGGGGGATTTCCTAATTGACATTTTAGTGTAGAGTGACCCATATAACCACAAATTTCACATGCAATTGTTGATAGATGCCATAAAATTGATGCTCAAGCTTTCAAATTTTTTAAATAAAGCATCAACTTTAGAGGATATATGATTTAAACTATCGATGCCATACCTTTCAGATTTTGATGTATGAGCACACTAACTTGCCTATTGATAGTGATTCTAAGCCATATCTTCAATGAGAGTGTACTCCTCATATATTGTTTTGTTCATTAAATCTCCTCCTATAGCACCATCAGCAGTTATCCCAATGTTGTGAGTAAGCCCATTGTAGAAGGTGTGAATAATAAGCCACTTCTATAATCCATGGTGAGGGCACATCCTTAATAACTCTTTTAGTGGTCCCAAGCTTCATAGAGCGATTCTCCTTCCTTTTGTGCAAAGCTTGTGATTTTGTTCCTCATTTATGTTTTTTAATCGGAGGAAAGTACTTGAAATACCCCAAAAATTCTAATTTAGGAATTATGGCAAATAATAATTTATTAGAGAAAGATTAAGAAAATAGGTGAATTTATTAAATAAAGAGGAAATTTATTAAGGAAAAATAAGGAGAAAATAATAAATAAGTTATTAGAAAATTTTGGACATTTTACTAATTAAAATGGAAGTTAAGGACAATTTATCCAAAATAGCCTAACTAATTTAAAAATGGATTTAATTATTATAATTAAAATAATAATTATTAAAATTAAATATATAAATTAATTATATAAATAAATAAATGCCCAAATATCCCCAACCATTTTATCATTTTCCATTTTCCTTTTTCCTTTTTCTTCTTTCTTTTCTTTTTCTTTCTTCCTCCTTTATTTTTTTTCTTCTTCTTCCCCCGGTTTGGGCCAGCCGTCGGCCCAAATCTTCTTTCCCCCCGTCTCGCGCGCCAGGCCTGCCAGCCTGCGTCGCCCGTTGCGCAGCCCAGACCCCCCTTCCCGCCTCTCCTTCTTCTCGCCCGCGGCCCAGCGAGCCAGCCGCCCGTGAAACCAAACGCTGCGTTTCGTCTCTATAGTTGTCGAAATGTCGCGTCACAATAAGGAAAAAAGGTGATCGTTGCCAGACCGACGAGGACGTTGCGTTTTGCCCAAAACTTTCCGCAAAACGCCGCGTTTCATTAATAGGGGAAATAACCGCCGCCAAACCGGCCGGTTCCCCCTCCCTTTTCCTTTCCCCTGGACCGCCGGTCCACCCCCTTTTCTTCCCCCTTCTTCTTCCCCGTGCAGACGGCAGCAGCGACGCATGCCTGCACTGCCGGCGCTGCCCCGACACTGGCGAGCCTGCCTCTCTCTCTCTCTCTCTCTCCTGTCATTTTCTTTCCCCGTTTTGGCCCCAACCAGCATTGTCCTCCCTCCTGAGCGGCTTGCAACCCTTCCTTTTTTTCTCTCCTGCAACCGCCTGCCGCCTACCGCCTGGCGCCTGCCGGCCAGCCTGGCACCCGCACCCCCTTGTCTTCTTCCCCTTGGCCTTGCCCGACCACCCTGCCTATAAATACCCCCATTGATCACCTGGATTCGGGATTTGGAACTCCGAAATCCTGGGTTTGCTCCCTCTTGCCGCCGCCCCATCAGACGCGTCGACCGCCGCCCTCCCCCAACGCCGCCGGTCGAGCGCCACCCAGAAACCCACCTTGCACCACCCTCCACCTAACCAAGCCCTCCTCAGCCCTCGATTCGCCTTGCACGAGCCACCCCAGGCCGTGCAAAATCGCCACCCCGAGCAGCCCCTTCCAGCCCGTCGCCGCCTTGTGCCACCTTCTGCCGCCTCCTCCGCCGCTACCAGCCACCCTGCCACCTCCCAAAATCACCGACAGGTCCTCCCCTACCTGCCCATACCATCCTTACCCCTACCTCCTTCTCCACCAGCCTCCACCATCTCCCACCACCTTCTTCCACCTTCGGCTGCCGCGCCCACCACCGCGCGCCGCCTCCTTTCTCACGCCACCACCCTCACTCCACTCCCCTTCACCTGCTGCTTCTCCCCCACCTCAAACTTCTCTTTTTCTCCTGCCATCCAGCCCCCACCTTGATCTTTTCCTTTCCCTTCCTCCTCCACCGCCGCCGCCGTCGCCGCCACGCGCCACCGCCGGACTACCACCAACCCTAGGTGGTTCTCCACCCATCCAAACCCTAACCCCCTTTTTATATAGCTGCTACTATTTTCTACTAATATTAATACTAATATACTTATTATTATTATTATTATTACTTTTATTATTGTTATTATTATTATTATTATTATTATTATTATTATCATTATTACCATTATTATTGTCTTTATTATGAATGTTCTTATTTTCTTACTAATACTAACATCCCTTTTAAACCCTAACTTGTATTATACTTAACTTTGGTCATATTCTTATAATTATTAGTATTAACATTTTTATTATTATTATCTCTATTATCCTTACTATGGTTATTATTACTACTACTTAACCTTACTTGGTTGTATTATTGTTATAACCATTACTACTAGGAGTATTATTATTATTATCGTTATTATTAGTATTATTACCATTATCATTATCACCCTTAAGAATAGTTTACTTGTAATATTGTGACCTTATAATATTAGTATTTCAAACCTAACACCATTGTTGGACTTAATCTTAAAAACGCTAGAGTTCTATTACTTGAAACATAAGTATCACTATTAGTAGTCTTATTATTATTATTATTATTATTATTATTATTATTATTATTATTATTATTATTATTATTATTATTATTATTATTATTATTATTATCACTATTTTACTATGACTAGTGAACACTAGTATTATAAGAATGGAACTAAAAGGCTTAATAAAATAAGTTTAACAATAAGTATCATAAATAACTATATTTTGACTACTAATATTTAGTATACTAATTCTAAGGTAAAAACCCTAGTTTTGTATAAAACCCTTTTTAGTAATAAAAACCCTAACATTAAACTAGAATGAGGATTGATTATAAGGGAAACTAATACTTAGCATTTTCCCCTTTTATAGGTAATCCCGACCAAAGCCCTAAGGAGTTAGAGGAGCGTGCTCCAAGCCCGGCGTCGCCTTAGGTAAGGACGAAGCTATGGCTTTTGTGTGATGTGTGACCTGTATGTTTTGAATGTTGTACATGCCATGCTATGTCATGTATTATATGATTGTGGGCAACTTGTATTATGTAGCGCAGCTTGAAAATTGAGGTATGTTTGTATGTGTTTCCTATGACGTGAGCATGACATGTATATGTATGATGTTTATGAGGTGATATGATATAACCCTCTAGGACATGCATGCTAGGGCGATTGTTATGATGATATGGGAATGAAAGGATAAAAAGGAAATAAATGGGAAGTGAGTTCACTAAGGGGGATATGAGGTTGACCTAAGTACCTCATGATCTATGAGAAAGGATTTAATAAGGGAGGAATGTCCTAAACAAATGAGAGTTGGGGAAACCACGCATGGGAGTCGTAAAATTTGCATGATGACTTGGGGTGTTTGCATGAGGTGACTAACTCTTGCATGGGGGTGTGTCTTACGTGAGAAAAGTTGAATTTGGGTATAAGTAAGAGAATGGGAGAGTCTTGGAATGATTGGAGACTTAGTATGAAAAATAATACGTAAGTTGGCGCACAAGAGACCTTATTAGGGTTTTTTGTGTGTAAGCGGGTGTTGGAGTGTTTAAATTAAGCATGGGAATGAATCTTACTTGAGGAAAGTTAATTTAGGGCGTAAATGAGATAATGTCAAAGTTATGGGTCCATTGGAGACTTTGATGTAAAATAGTACGTAGGCGGATGTAAGGGTGTATAAGGAATCCGATTAAGGTTTTTGGGAGAAAATGGAAATTTGGGAAGTACAAAAGTAATAATGATTAAGGAAGGGTGGAGTATGGGTTAGAGTGAGATTTCATTTATATAAAAGTGAGTATGGGTTCCCATGTGGAAGAAGAGATTTTGGGATGAAAAGAGAGATGTTACTTGTGGGAGAAGAAAGGTACTAAGGTTGAGGTGATCAACTAGGGTTTTCGTGGTTATGTGCTGAATCGAAAGGTAAAGTGATATGTTTTGGGAGAGGATCTAATTGAGGTAAGATGTGGGGCGTTGAATGAGGTAAAGGTAGCGTAAGTAGGAGAAGGTTGGGCCACATCGGCCCAATTAGGGTTTTCAAGGGAAAACCCTAGGGGGTGATGGGAGGTGGAGTTGATGTCATGAGAGTAGGGCCTAACCCACACCCGTAGGGGTTGACTCTTTCATCTAAGGATAAGTGTAAAGGGAATGGATGTCGGGGTGTGAGAAGGAGAGAACGGTCTCAAGATATGGGACAGGCCTCCTCGAAGGATAGAATAGAGAGTAGTAGACATGCATGTCAAGGGTGGAACCTTATTTAATAATACATGAATAAGACATTAACTACTTAAAGAGTAAGATTGTTGAGCCGGGCCTAGACCGATCCACCGGCATAATAGTGGCCAGGTGTCGGGGTGCCCTGGAGACCGATCCACCGGCATATAATAGTGGTTAGGTGCGTTCTGCCCTATACGTGACCGATCCACCGGCTATAATAGTGGGGGATCCCGAGCTCAACAAACCAAACAGTATGTTGTAATTAAATCATGGGAAAGATACTATATACTTATAGTGGAACACCATGAGAGTCGGGGCCAGACCGATCCACCGGCATAATAGTGGCCAGGAGCATTCTTCCCTGGAGACCGATCCACCGGCGTATAATAGTGGTTAGGTGCGTTCTGCCCTATAAGTGACCGATCCACCGGCTATAATAGTGGGGTTCCCGTACTCGCATGGATTAACAAAGATTATGGTGTGAAATGACTTGCAAATAAATCATGGAAAGATACGTTATAATCACAGTGAAACACTATGAGAGTCAGGGCCAGACCGATCCACCAGCATAATAGTGGCCAGGAGCGTTCTGCCTTGGAGACCGATCCACCGGCATAAAATAGTGGTTAGGTGCGTTCTGCCTTATAAGTGACCGATCCACCGGCTATAATAGTCGGGTTCCCGCACTCTCATGGACTCATAACGATCATGATGTGAAGTGACTATAATTATCAGAGTTATGAAAAGAAGAAGTTGGATTGGACCATAACCGATCTACATCATCCATAATATTACATGTTGCTTATGTGTTTGTGTTGTGCATGTTATGTTGTATGATGGTATGCTTGGCCTTAGCGCACCTGCGCCCTTACTCAGTACTGGACCCATATTAATACTACCTTGATTGAATGGGTCCTGTGATGATCCACCGATGGTGGGGAGCAGAATTCCTGTGCAGGTTGATCGATTACTAATTTGGGGTGGAAGGCTTGACTTGAGTGAGTAGGCGGTCCGGATATTGGTCCATTGGGATCTGTTTTATTTAGCTATATTTTATACTACGCTTCTTGTTTTGAGACCGCACTTTTAAGCTGTAATCTCAAATGATATTTTAACTGTTGTTGACTCGTGATTTTCGTGAATGATCTATATTAACTATGTACCTATGTTTTGATGATTCTTACTTAATGATTGTTTAGTTTAGCCTTAGCACTTAGTATCGGAACGGTAGGAGTGAACCGGTCTGGTACTAAGTGTGGCGGTAATACCCCCAAGTTTACGGTTTTAATTCTTTCGCTTCTGCTAAACCTTTGGATTTAAACGAAATTTTTCAGTAATAAATTTGGGGGTGTTACAGTACTTTTCTAGGAATGCCCTAAATAACTAATCCCAAGTAGTGATGGGTCTACCTGGCAATGAATACAACTAAGCCTTGGCCTTATCTTTTAGGGAAAACAAAAATATTGTGAGTCGAATAACATCATTAGTCACTCTATTAAGCTTCAAGGTGTCTTAATACTCAAAGAAAATTGATAGGTGGAGGTTTGGGTCTTTGGTATAACCCTCTCTAAATTGATTATGCTCAACCATCGAGGGCAGTGATGGCTTCAACTCAAAGTTATTAGCTTTAATGGTGGGCCTTGCAATGCTTGAGTGCCAACCTTGACCATTTGAGGAAGCAAAATCCTTAAGAAGCTAATTCTGATCACCCATCATAGTTTGTTATGTGCTCCTTTGCTCCCTTATATACCTTCTTATGTTTGAAAAATCAACGATAGTTCAAGAATTTTCTCATCATATACTTCTAGTTGATTCCCTTACATAAAAGAAAGTTAGTAGCAAAGAAAATAAAAATAAAAATAAATAAAATATAAATATGAATATAAAGTTAAGCCTAGCTTAATCACATAAACAATCAAATATTAACACCCTAGTCCCTGAAAATGGTGCTAAAAATTTGATAAGCAAAATCCACAAGCACACGTATTCATTAAAGCTATCAAGGTAATATAGGGACTAAGAATTAATTACCAAAATTTAAATTTTCAATTAGCTAAACCAAGGAGTAAGGTAAAAGAGAATAAAGTTATAATATTAACTAATAAAAATAAAATAAATAGCTAATCGAGTGTAATTCAATGTAATAAAGGGTTAGGATTGGGTTTTCACCACAACTTCGGTACTCAATGATAAATTATTTCAACTCTCAGCGTTGGTTTAAAGTAAAAAGGATGAATTAGCTTAAATTAATATAAAGCCTCCTTCGAGGTGTAATGATCATGTCTAATTAAGTTGAATTCCCTACTTTTGTGGAATTTAGATTAATTTAAACCAATTAATCTTGTTGCTAATCCAATTGAATCCCCAAGGAATCCAGCCTACTTTCATGGTTTGAATTTCCCTACTTAATTTATAGAGGTCCATTATTAATTTTCACCTTTTGTTCCTTCAACTAATTACCTATGATTTCTAATTTGATGATAAAGCAAGTCAACAAAGTTCAGTCACAAGAAATTAATTTTAAAGATTCAAACTTTTACCAATCATGTATACTAATTTATAATCACTTACCAAAAAATTGGGTTCTTTCCCAATTTCATAAAGAAAAAAATCTACTCATACATGATTGGGAATAAAAAACACATCAAATAAATATGCAATTCAATTATAGTGAGAAATTAATTAAAGAGAAAAAAAGAGCAATTCCTTTGATTAAAATCTTCAAGATAGAGAGTTGTAATCCAATCTTGCATAAGAAATCATTCATTTTTCTTTAATTCTTGAGTTCTAGATCTAAATACTATTTAGAGGCTAAAATAAATATCCAATCAAGATCCTATAAACCCTAAAATACATATATGTATGCCTTAAAAATTTGGAAAGAAATAAAGAAGTTTTATAAATATTGTAACCAAACCACATTTGTGACACATGTTCTCTTCCTTAAGTTGTGCTTGTTTGGACAGTCTTCAGTGCTCTTTTTGTAAATTTTTTTTTTACAAAATTGGATTGAAGTGATTCAAGTTGCATTGAAAATCTATTGAAGAGGCCTACAACTTTTATCTCTTGAGCTTGGTTAGATTCATATTTCATCATGTTTGAAAGTTTAGTTCTTTATACACATGCATCCATTTTCTTCTCGAACCATGCATTCTAAATCTCACCGTGGCTCCAAAATCTTGTTTAACTTCCAAAAATCATTGAATATTTTAATAATGAGCCAATGAATACACATAAGAATATAAACTAATGTAGTATCCTCAATATAAATATGAAACATGCATCAAATGCTCATAATTTATGCTTGAAACACACTAAGATAATGCATATTTTTTGTGCTTATCAACACGCATGGGATAGTTTTATGTGATGCATACCAGCATGAAAAGAGAGAAGAAGTGCATGGATTATCTATGCGTGAGGTGCACGAGCATGCGAGGAGAGAAGAAGCACATAAGTTGTGCGAGGGTCAAGTGTGTGTCATGCAAGAGAGGCACAATCAGGGCGTGTGAGGGTGCACGACGTGCACTCAAGGAAAAAGAAAAAGCAGCTTGAGTTGGTAATGGTTGGAGACAATGATGGGCTCCATTGGGTTGGTGGTACTCGTCGTTTGTAGGGGAAAAAGGTGGCGCTTAGGTTGTTCTTGGTGGCCAGGTGCTATGGTGTGGCACTGGTTTGAAAAAAATAGAGACATGGAGAAGGAAGGAAATGAGTGGGTTGATTTTGCTAAATTTAAAATACCAAACAAAAAGAGAGGGAGGATTTATATAGGTGATAGCATGCAACGAGTGAGATAGGTGAGAAGAATATAGTGCAAGGGATGGTGTGAAAAGGAGAAAGTTGAAGTGAAGGAGAAAACTGTGACGGGGAAGAGGGGTATGGGGCATATTATACAAAAATAGGGTAGGGTGTTATATGGATAAAGGTGATAGGAATAAATTTCCAATTAATGTAATTAAGGTTCCTAGATAAAATAGATACAGGTTGGGTTCCCAACAATGATTAAAACTAATAATCCAAATTCTATCAAGATTTTAACCTAACTAAATTTATATATATGATACACCATAATAATGATATACATACCATTAACACATTTAATGCAAACCATCCTAAAATAATTATTCTAACTAATTACACATATTTATCATTTTATACTTAAGGTTTTTAAAAATGGTATATTACAAATAAATGATAGGAAAAGCGAGGGAAAAGGGGTATATAGATTATAGTGGCATGTGAAATGGAAGCATGAGGGTGGGTTGGTTTTATAGAGGAAAGGAATAACATGGAGTGGGTGCACTGATAAGGAAAAGGTAGAGAGTAGGGGGATGGGGTTGTAGAAGAGGTTGCATGAGAAGGAAAATGAACCAGGGGTTGTGTAATAGTTTAGACTTAGTTTGACTAAGTTAGTTTGGGGATTTTGGTTAGAATTTAAAAAAAATTAAAATAAATGGTTAAGGGTAAGGGTTAAAGAAAAAGGAAGAAAGGACAAAATAACCAGGGTAAATTATTTAAAAAATGGTTTGGTTTATGATTTAAGGGTTAATAAAAATAATTAAGATAAGGTTTAGGGTTAATATTTGAATAAGAGGTTAAACACTCAAAAAATAAGGTTAGCAAAATTTGGGATGTTATATAAAATGGTGGGGGTATGGTACACAAATTATGAGGTATGATATTCAAATGATGAAGCATATTTTTTAAATGATGGAGTATGGTGTTCAAATGATAAGGTATAGAATACAAATGATGGGGTATAGTATTTAAATGATGGGATATAATGTACAAATGATGTGGTATCATATTTAATTAATGAGATATGGTGTTTAAATGATGTGATGGTATTTTAGTGATCCGATCTAGTGTATAAGTGATTGGGTATAGTTTACAAATGATCAGTTATGGTGTGTAAATAATCAAGTATAGTTTACAAATTATCAGCTATAATGCATAAATGATAGGGTATAGTTTACAAATGATCAGTTAAGGTATATAAATGATTGAATATGATGTTTTAGTGATTGAGTATAGTGTTCTAGTGATTGAGTATGGTGTATAAGTGATCAGGTATGGTATATAAATAACTGTAATGTCTCGTATTATAGAAAATATTGTTATCATAGAATAAAAAATATTTTTACACCATACCTAATCACTCATACACCATATATTTAATAAAGTTTCAATTTGAGGCATATTCTACACTATTTTCATAATCCTTTATATATTATTTCTACAAATATTTCTTTAATTAAAATTTACTAGACCATTATTTATTAAGCTATATAAAAGTAATTTTCATCCTTTAATCGAAATTTCATTTTTAATATATGTTTAGGACATAAGAAAATAAAAACTAAAAAAGTTGAAGAGAACTAGTGGCAAGTGTTGCATGGATAATTAGTAAATTGTGTAGCTAACAAGTGTTGCATATACAATTAGTAAATTGTATAACTAACAAAGCAAAATAAAAATTATATAAAAACACGTCTAGTCTTGGCATTTTCTCACATAAAATTATAGGCCTCTAATAAAACATGCTTGATGATCAAGCTTGTTGCCTTTGGACATTAAAAAATAAAGCGTCGTTAGTTTGGGCTAATAGCACATGTTATTTTGGTTAGTTTTTAACTAGATGGTCTATTTTGGTATTTAACAAACTCAAAAAGGCTATTTTAGTATTTTATTTGGAGGCAAAGTTGTAAATGAGCCGAGTTAGCTTAATATTCAGCTTGGCTTGACTCATTAAAAACTTGGTTCGGCTCATTCATTTAGCTAAATGAGCCGAGCCAAGCCTCAATTTTTGGCTCATTTCTTAAATGAGCCGAGCTCGAATAAGTAATGATCGGTTCATTTTATGACTTTTTCTCATGATCTTGGCTTGACTCATCTCAATCATTTAGTTAAATGAGTCGAGCTTGGGTCATATTTTAAGCTCGCTTAGTTAAATGAGTCGAGCCCAAGCCTATAAGTGTTCAGCTCGGCTCAATTTGGCTAAATTAAAAACCTATTTGGAGGTCTCATATTTGAATATGTTTCTCTTAATATTGGAATACCTTTATCGTAATCATATAATATTTTATAGTGGCTCTTCAAGTACCCTCAACATTCAAAATGACCTATATATGTATAAGGATCTATAAGAAGCAAAACTTACCTAATATTTATCTTAAATCTTTTAGTGGAAGTTTTAGTTGTGTTTTAAGAAAAAAGAAAGAATTCTTTAGATTTTTCGTGCCAATAATATTTTATCTTAAAGTGACAAACAATTGCCCTTAGTATGAGGAACAAAGACATACATACATATATATATATATGGGGCATATCTAGTGAGAACATATACATTTAAGGTGAGAACTAAAAACCATACTAGTTTTCTGTGATACTTATAAAAGTTTCATCCACCCATTGCGGGTAGTTTACACCATCCACTATAGGAAGTTTCCTAATTCGAAATATAAATATCTAAGATTTACAAAAATGCCACTGTAATGTTTTCTAACACTCAAATATTATAGTTTCTTGAGAGATTTACATTAGTTTCTTCCATTCACTATAGGTAGTTTCCACCACCTATTATGAGTAGTTTCTTGACTTGAAACATAAATACTTAATATTTATAAAAATTTCACCATTTTTTTTTCTAATACTCAAATACTATAGTTTTCTGAGAGAATTATAGTAGTTTCTTCCACCTACTAAGAGTAGTTTTAGTTTTCAAATCCGAAATATAAATACACAATATTTGCAAAAATTCCTCCATTTTTTTTTCTAACACTCAAATACTATAATTTTTTAAAACAACTTATAATAGTTTCCTATATCTATTAACATTAATTTTTACCACCTACTATAGATAGTTTTTTCAACTTAGAATACTAATTGTCAATTCTTGTGGAAAGAGATAGTTCTCATCGTATATTTCCGTGTGTATATATATATATATATATAAGTGTATTTAAATGTATAAATGTTTTGTATTTGCTTTTCAAATTTACTATAAAGCATAAATATATAGATTTTATTTTCATTAAGACATAATATTTAAAAAATTAAAATTTTAGGTAATTTTGGTCATTTTTATTTATATCTTTTTAATGGAAATAAAATTTAAACATTTATATCTTAAAATTTTATTTTAAAAATATTTATGTCTTAATGAAAATAAAATTTAAATGTTTATGTCATTATAAAAAAAATTTAAAATGTTTATATCTTTCTGAAAATAAATCCAAAATATTTATTTATTTAAATATATTATTGTATCTCACTCTATATATAAGATTGATTAGAAGTCAAATTAATTATCTAGTAAACTCTTGCAACACTGTCGCGCATGTTGATTTCTGGTAATATATAGGGCCCCAACACCAGGGACAGACTAGCCCCTATCCGTAATCTAAACTTCGGAGAATAATAAGAGAAAATGACATTTGCCAATGAGAGTGAGGCAATCTTACCACCTTATCCACGCTTGCACCACAACCTTTAGTTCCCCATCATCCCCTCGACCCTTCAGGCTACATCTCACACATGGACCCTAAGTAATCAGAAAACAAATATATCACACTTCCACGTACTTTCGGCATATTGCCATTAACTAGCTCATTAGTCAACTAGAATCAAAACATTTTTACATCACCTAACCTGCAAAAATCAATACCCAGGTTGCAAGCTTAATCAAGCAAGGCAATGGCATCCATGAACTCATCAAGCGTGCTAGCATGCGGCTATGCTATTTCTGGTGCCAGCATATCCGAGCTGGGAAACAAGACCACCCATATGGCTTGTGCGGCACCCAACAAATTGCCGGTGATCAAAGCCGCTCAGCAAGTAGATTTAAGTGAAGATAAGAAAGGGATTGAAGGAAGAAGGGGCGCGGTTTTTGGCTTGGCAGCTGCATTAGTTGCAGCTGCCGTTGTCTCTTCTACATCATCTGCTAATGCGGGGGTTATTGATGAGTACCTCGAGAAGAGCAAAGCTAACAAGGTACTAATAATAATTAGTTCTTGCTTGTCGAATAATAAGATGTTTTGTAGATGACAAAAGATTGGTCTTCTTTTCTTTTTTGGGGACAGGAATTGAACGACAGGAAGAGATTGGCAACAAGTGGTGCGAACTTTGCAAGAGCATTCACTGTCCAATTCGGTACTTGCAAGTTCCCCGAGAATTTCACTGGTTGCCAAGATCTAGCCAAACAAAAGGTTTTCCTTTCCTTTTCCTTTTCTTGAATTGTGAAATGCATATATATTTACATTTTTTTTAACTTATCCTCTACTTTTCATTGATTATTGCAGAAAGTACCTTTCATTTCTGATGATATTCAGTTAGAATGTGAAGGCAAGGACAAATACAAGTGTGGTTCTAATGTCTTCTGGAAATGGTGAAGAAAGTAGCTGAACTATACTCATCAATCACTAGCTATTGTTCTGTAATGCTCCTTATCGATTGTAATGTGTTATGAGATGATGATATTTTATAGTCAAATTAAGCATGGTTGTACAATTGACTCATTTCACCGGAAATTATTAAAGAGCAGGAGAAAAGGTTTTATCAGGATCTGTCTATTTTTCCTTCCCTAGCCTTCTTATAGCATGCATTTTTCATATATGTATGTATGTATGTATTGATATATGTATGCAAACCCACCTGCCGCTAGGGACGTCTGGTCTGGTGTTTATTTGTTCGTGTGGCGCTAGCTACTATTTTGGACAGCTATGGATGGCATTGGTACTGTCTCGAATCCATTAATAATTAAACACGGTGCTGATACCAAAACTAAAATCACCACAAAATCCACGGCGGATCTATCTGGCTACTGATTCAGAAAGTAAACTGCGCTCTCAGATATGGCATAGAAAATTGTGCTATCCACTTCTACTTACCCTATAGACCACATAACTGCTCAAATTATGAATTAGATGAGTAGATACAAATGGTGTTTCAAAGACATCCCGCCACCCACCATTTTGGGTACTCAAAAGCAAAAAAAACAACATTGTTATCATTGGCTTGGGTTTAAACATTAGGTATATAACATTTTCCGTGTGGATAGTGCTACGGGAAAGGGAAACTTATGTTGTCTAACTTCCGAACAAACATCATAGTGGATTTTATCAAAGTATTGACAATGACCTAACCTTATGCATGAGTAAATGTATAATGCCATAACATAGATAGTTGATTATTACAAACATTTTGACACAAGAACAAAGGTTAAACATTGTGCGTTTGCTGAGATTGTGAGTGGAGAATCTCTAGGATATACAAGCCACCTTATATTTTACCAACTGCTAGGCCTCTTCATGGAAGGGCCCTGCAAAAAGCAAATATGGGTATTGAATGTGACTAATCAACATTAAAATTGTGCACATAATTTGCTAATGGACATTAGATTATATGCAAATTCTGGAACAAGCAAGACATCATTAAGAGTGAGAGAAGATGAAATAATGACAATACCAAAATTAGTGATCGGAGTTACCTGATTATTAGAGAAGATAGTGTGGAATGGTTTGAAGAGAGATTTGGTGGAATACAAAAGTTTGGGGTCAAAGTGCATATGGTATAGTATTGATTATCTAAGCCTTTTCATTTTATAATAGAAACAAGCATGCTCACCATCATTCTTATAGCATGATTAGACTAACTTACTAGCAAAGTTCTCAATAAACTAAGTGTCAAAAGTTGATTCCATGAAAGATAAAGTATTCTGACAGAGGAGATATTTGATTAGTTAGATTCATTTTGAGAAGTACTTTATAATATGGCTCTCATTCTCTACTCAAACTTAGCGAATTTGAATTCAGTGGGAAATCCATGTAACTTGTAGTACTCTAAAATAGTGTGACTAGGTTTCTTGTAGTAATTATAGTGAAAATTAGCTCTCTTGTCATTATCATTCTTATTCACACCATAAAATCCAATACCAAGCTTGTTGAAAGCATTGAATGAGGTTGACTATTCTAAAAAACTCTTATTAAAATATATTTCAAGTTGCTACTCTTCTTCCAGTAACATAGAGTAGGCTTGAGACACAGAGGGAGGAGGTTCCATCATGATGATGTGGCCTCGATGAGAATTGTAAATTTCGTTGATCCCCATGAGAAATTGGACTACCTTCATTTCTTGATCATTTGCATATCATTTATCATCTGCACCACAAATATAACTGCATGTGCATTTTGTACTAGATAATGGAGAAGATGTGTCACTCCAATAATTTTTAGACAAGTGAAATATACAATAATGATGTTTGAACCTTGTATGTTAGAGAAAATGTTGAAAAAGTTATGCACAATGGTTTGTCTAAATCTTACTTCAATTTTGAGCCACATATGTTGAGTAGTAGAGGAAAACATGATATTGTATGCAATTGGTTTGCCTATGGTATTGAGTATCTAAGAAATCACCATATCGTTGCATTTATCCCATTGCTTGTAAGTAATACCATTTTTATTGGTTTCGAATAAGGCCATTAATAAAGCACGACTTATCCTTTGTTGATAAGTTCATTTTCATGGATCATTACTAGGCAATATAATCATGGTCATCCAAACATTCTAAAATAAGCATTGCACCAAGAGTGTGTGATGGATGAATGTAAAAACTAGGAATAAGGATCGATATCATATGGTGTGGTAAAAGAAAAAATAAGGAAAAAATCTGAGGTAACTGTCAGAGAACTAATAGAAGTGACAACAGGAGAACTAGTGGAGATGATATCAGGAGAAGTATCTATTGTTGACTAAAGATGGAGGATGAATGTGAGGGAAAAGAGTGAGTTGTTATACGCTCTAATAACATGTGAGAAATGTCGTGCATGTAAGGTAGATAAACTTGAGTAGAATAGGAAAAAAGTGAAGATGAAATATTATTTATGTTATTATTCCGTATAGCATTGTTATAGATCTCTTATATGTAAAGAGAGACATTGGCTAGAAGATGAGAAATATATGTAACCAATTGTAACAACATATAACATAATGTTGCTAAGCAATAACATGGTAGTAATAACATCTAACATTGTAAAAATAGTGATGCAACCACTTTTTATAATTGCTAGATCAATATCTCGATGTTCACATTTGGTTTGTGGTGCTACTACCATGGTTGGAATTATCAACAACTCATACAATTTTTATTGATGTTTTATCCTTTTGCAACCAATTCCAATGTTGCACCTCACTGTCAAAGAATATGTTAGTCCTAAAAAGTTTGCATTTTGAAGGAGTATGGAGAACCTACAGGTTTCTGCCATGTAGCTAGTGGACCTTTAGCAAATGTGTTTGTTTGATTTCTCAGTGTTTGTGTTCATTTGAATAAATAGATGGTGGCTATTTTGAGTATCAACACGGTTACATGGTAAGAACCATAAGGTGGAAAGGATTTTGGCTCACTACCATTACCTTTTCTCTTAGTTGTAATGGGGAAAATAAGGCACAAGGAGAGAAAAAAGGAAGTAACATACCTACTAATTGGTGTATTCAACGTTATATTGTGCACTAGATGTTATACTTGCATTAGTGTCTGATGAATATCACAAGAAAATGTTGCCATGCATGTAGTATACAGCTAACTAATAATGCTCCAAGGCCCACAATCCTCCTTAGGTAGTTAAAAAAATATAGTTAGATGAGCATCTTTCTAACTCTTTATTATTTTTGAATTGTTGAGCACGTGGAGATTCATTCAGGTAAATTAATTTTAGGTTACTGATTATCCACCCCTTATTTGAAGAGACTTACAAAAAGTAATTATTCAAAATCATTATTTATTTTGAAAATTTTTTAGCCTAAAAAGTTTCTAAAATAAATAATTATTATAAATAATTACTTTTGATATATAGATTCAAATAAACCCCTATTTATCAAGGTAGGTGCGTATTTTGATATGGGTTCTTTTGACTGCCTTGTTATGTCTGAACATGAATTTTTTATTATCATGAATTGCCGTATATACCTTTAGTTAATAGTTATTATTGTTTTGACCTCATATATGTTTTTCTAGTTACGCTAAAAAATGGTGAAGGAAATAGCTAGTGGCATTCCTTCAAAGTAATCGTATGCCGCAATATGTCATATAGATGTCACAATTCACCTTATTTTCTCAAAGATTCTGATCGGGTGCATATTTTATACTTGTTCAAGTCCTTGGCAATAAAAAGATAGGAAATTATTCCCCTGGTAATTTTTATATTGCACTAGTTCATCTTGCAATGTGCACCTAAGGTGGTAAATTCTATAATTATAGTTAAAAATATACAAAATATTATCATTCTTCAACACATTTCTTTATCCTCAATCTATTATTGCTCTATACTAGGTTCCCAATTTTCTTGTCTCTACCATCAAATTAAATCTAAAACCACTACTTCTTCATTATAATAATCTTTATAATAAATATACCCATCAAAGCTTCAAAATTAGCATACGGTCAAGAACTTCACCATAGGTTGGTTGAAGACTTGCTCATGCAAGAACTTCACCATAGGTTGGTTGAAGACTTGCTCATGCATATCAAATATGTGATGAACCTATACTTGAATAATTATTGAACATGCATAAAATATGTGATAAATCTATACTTAAATAATTTTTAAACATGCATAAAATATGTGATGACCATATACTCATATATGTGAGAAAAGATATGGCAAAAAAGAAAAAGCCATTATTGATAATTACTTCAAATACCCTATTATTATAGTAGTAATCATTATACTTTACATTAACTTTCCTTTAATAATGTAAATTTAACCTCTTATAAACCATGGGTACTTATCAAGGATCAATTATGAATAAAGGAAACAAAAATAAGGTGTTCTGAAGAGTTTTACAAGTTGAAAGGTCAACCGGAACTTCTACACACACACACACACACACACATCCTAGGGTATTTCAACCATAACTCTTTCATCCAATATTTGATTGAGGTTATTCAAGTTGTGTTGTAAAGATAATATCTAGAGATACAACTTTTATGTTTACCAATTTTCTTAATTGGACTAAAAAATGGTCAAAATTTCATTGGAAGATGAAGTTATCAATTTACAAATGTTGAATTTTACCTAGGGAAGGAAGTCAATTGCCCATTGAATGGAGGTCATCTGGAGCACCTAAAACTTCCATGGCGATCTCTACCTCGATACAAGAAATTTTAAAATCTTCTCCAACTTCTATCTTATATTTCCACAAACCCAATACATGATCTTTTGGCCTTTTTACACACACATATACCTCACTAGCTCGGCCTCAACCCTAGTGATTTATAAATAGGGTTTCATATTCATCTTCAACCTCCCCTCCACCCCCATTATTTCCTTCAATTATTATTTTTAATCATTCTATTTGCCCTTAATTTATTCAATTCAATCATCATCTACCCTTAAGTAGTGATTTCTTCCATAAATTTAGCCTCTATCTTAGGATTTTGTAATATAGGATTCTATATCCATACGAATTCAACCACCTTCATAATCCTTCCAATTTGTGGGTAAATTCTTCCAATTAATACACAAAATCATCAATTCCATCTTCACAAACCCTTAAATTTTTTAATAATCTACCCCAAAGTATATAAAGGAGCATCCAATTAAAAGCAACATTCAAGAGAAGGAGAAGAGTTTTTCACACGAGGAAGAAGAAGCCATAGTCCGGGGATGGTTCTCCCACCTTGTTTTGCTTGTTTTCACTTAGGTTTTTGGTCTTTTTTCTTTTCCTACCTTATTATATGTCTTGTGTAATTAATTTATATATGATGAGGGGGTAAATTATTTTTTATTAGGAATAATATTGAAACCCTAGATTATGGCTTAATATTTTAATAATATTTTTTTGTTTTTGTAATTATCATTAGATTATCATTTGACTCTAATTTAATTGTTATTATTTATATGTGTGATTTTGTCAAGTATGATTTATACGGTGCATGGATCATTATGAATTCCTCTTAATATATAGTATTATATGCTTGCTAGGTGGCTATATAAATATGTTATAACTTATGTGTATAAATTGTATGTTAGATAATAATTCACCTAATATATTTTTAATTCTAATCATAGTGGTGGAACATTTAGATATGTGTGAGTCAAAGGAGGAAAGTATAACTAGACACATTTGCTATACTTGTTCCGCGATAAAGCAAATTTGTAAGTGCATAAACTTGTTGTAGCACACCAAGATCATCTCCATAGGGACTTCTTCTCAACTACTAAATCTTCACCAATTATGACTATTTAAACAAATCAAATTTATGGAGTAGAAAATGAAAAATAAAATAAAATCAAATAGGAATGCTAACGGTATTAAAAATCTAACTAAAATTCTAGAATTTGATTGTCATCATAAACCAGTAATTAACAAATGATCAATTTAATTGCCAAACAACTAATTAAATTTGAGAGGGGTGAAATAACCTAAGTTCACTAACAGCCTCTTTCAAGGTCTAATAAACCTATCTAATACAATTTAATGACATTTTTTATGGTATCAACTCAAATTAAATCCATTATGTAGATTGCTAAATCAGTAAAATTTCCAAGAGACTCTAACCTACTTTCGTGGTTCGATTTTCCTATTCAATTGTTGTATTTTCCGTTATTAATCTTCACCTTTAACTTATTCGATTGAATAATTATTTATGGTTAAATTAATGATCAAGTAAGTTAATTAAAAATGAAGAACTTAAAATTAAATTCAGGATTTCAAACAATCATAACGAAAATTAAACTAATTTATCATTAATTAACAATTTAGACTATATCTAATCCTAGAAAAAATATACTCATTCATAATTGTAGTTAAATGAGAGAAACTAAATGCACTAATATAAATAACATGAGGCATAGTAAATAATCATAGGTTAATAATGCTAAAATTCGTTATTAGAGGTACGCACATTAACTAAAATTAAAACTAAGATTAGAATGAGGGAATAAAAGGTACAAAGATAGAGTTTTTGGTTTAGAGAAAAAAGGAGAAAAGAGAGCCTAAAATATCCTATCCTTTGAATACAAAAAAACTGCTAAAGAGAGGGGACGATTGTACTTTAAAAATGGAATAATTGCCTACTACTTTGATGTGCTTGGCTTACATGGTTGAACCATACAACTTAGTTTCTCTTCTTAGTGAATAAATGAAGGTTGCATGGCAAAGTCGTACAAAAGTGCTAATCTTGCTTGAATAATGCATGATGATCAATCATGCCAAACTTACACAAGCAAGCTGTGCAACTCTTCTCTTCTCGTGTTCCAAATAACTTTTGGAAAAATGCTCATAATGTCTTTATCCAGAGCCGAAACAAGGTGATATTGGATATGTTGGAAAGCTGAGAAGGAGAGATATAATTTTTTTTCTTTACACTTCCCAAAGTTAATATTGAATCTAAGGCAAAATTCTTCACTTTTTCACTCAAACGCAATTGTCTCTAAAATTAATAAAGTCATATCTATTCTAGGTTCTATACAATGCATGTCCAAAGCCTTCATATTGCCTCATCTTAACCTTATTTGAATCCACTGAGTGTATTTCCAAAAAATGCCAAAGGTCATAGTATCCATGAATCTAATAAAAAAAATCTAACAATATGCATAGGTAATCCTTGGAAACAAGCATATATCAAGAGTGACAATCATCACAATATTTGTCCTTTTAACAATTTATCATTTGGATACTTAGATTGACATCATTCAACTTGTGATTAATGTGTTGAGACTAATTAAATATAGGAGTCACTTTTTGCAACTATTATTGCTAAAATTCAATAGGAATTAATATTAACACTTTATTATATTAAATTGATATATGAAAGTAATATAAAGTGCCTAGACCTGCTTTTGGTTTAAAACTTGGTTGATATATTCTTATGACTAATAGATGATATAAAAGTTATTTTCTTTATGTTAAATTAATCTAGTGGTGGAAAGTGATTTCCTAATACATTTATTATATTCGCATTCACCCATGTGTGTTTTCTTATTTGACTTGATTTGATTTTTATTTTTTTTTCTAATTTAAACCTCCATAATTTTATTTTTCTTATAGGTTATTTTTCTATGTTTTATATATATATATATATATATATTTATTTATGTGATAGCTAGACTTAGGTGAGCTTTCTCAAGTTTTGACCTAAAATGATGTCATTCTTACTAATACTACAACTGATAACAAGAATGTTTAAAATGTGTGTTTGTTATGACCACACCAACATGTGCATGAATCAGAATAAATGATAAATAAATGTAAGATGGTTTATAACTGAGTTGTTGTATATACCCTAGCCCAGTAAGAAAAAAAAAGGGACCAGTATCACATTTTTAGCAGGAGTATATATAGTGATTAAGTAAATAATTCACCGTGTATACTCTTATGTCAATCAATTTTTGCATAAGGAGATGTGTGATGATTAATTTACTTAACCTTTATCTATACTATCATTTTTATTTTTCTTTTAAATTTAAATTTACAATTGACATGATGATTTTATGTGATAATATTGTTATGCATACCATTTCCCCCTTATTTTTACTCCTTCACAATTTACCCTAAATCGCTTCCTAAAACTTTTCCTTTACATTAATCAATATAGAGAGAAACCTTTAATTTCATTTGAAGCAAACACTCCCCTACCCTTGCCACTGACCCCTGGCCATTTTTGTTGTTAGTCTTCCTTATTTGTCTTCTTCTTTTGTTCATTGGTGTCATCCTCCTCCCCTTATACTCATAATATGATACATTTTACCTTTATTATTTATAAAATTTAATTTTGGTCGAGCATGTATAGATATTTTTAAATATTCTATATTTTTTTTGCGTCTTACAAACTCAAACTAAGCTAGTACATTTATAGTGTAAATTTTGTTGTGCCATGTATCTATACACTGTATGTCAATAGTTTTTTCTTTAACATGTCTTGTGGAGGTGCAAATTTGCTTAATGGTTATGATATCAAAATATCTTTAAAAATAAAGTATATAAAGGAAATATATTATTTTGTAGAAATCATGTACAAGCTATTATATTTATAGTGTAAATGTTGTTATGGCATATATGTATACATTATATATAAGTGGATTTATCTTGACTTGGATGATATATGAGATTACCCATTTTGTTTATAATTTAAAAAAAATTTACTTCTCATTATGAATCGTAAGTGGATACATGTAAGTAGCTTATCTAGAAAATATGTAGATGGTGTTCAAGACTTTCTTAAGATAACCGTTCATTCTGAAGATCCTTTGTAAATATTTGTTCATGTGTGGGTTATGGAAATATGATGAGCATAGGGGTAAATGAGTTAAAAGATCATCTCATTATCAATATAATTGATAAAAAAAAAACTATGCTAGGTAGAAGAAGATTTTATTTACTTCATATGTTTTGTTTTTATATTTTGCATATTGGATTGCATTTAACTACTTTATATGTTTTATGTTTTTATTTTGCATATTGCATTATATGCATTAATTACTTCCTAATCTATAATTGTTATTCCTCATTTTAGGTATGGATCATCATGAATATGATACACATGTTAAGGAAGAAACACCCAAAAGAGACTATGAATTAGCTTGATAAACATTTCTAGGAATAGAGAAAAGGGTATTATGCTCAATGTTCAATTTGATGCTTTTGGATAACCAATGGGAAAGAATAGGGATGTGTTTATTGACTACTATAAATTTATGGTTCGTGCACACAACCCCGTCATTTATTATTATTGAAGGGATGTCCCAAAAGATAAGAAGGTTAGGGTGTGGGATGGCACTAAAATATGATTTTAATATTTGAAATAGACATGACTTTTTTTTTTGTTATGACCATATGAATTTTGTTAGATGCATACTAACTATTTGATTCTTTAATTTTTTTTTAGCAAGGATTTAATGTGTAATAACAACACAAGAAGATTTATATGAGTCAAGTTGCAAAGTCTTAGACGAATTAGAAGTGATGGATGTCTAGAGATTATATGTACACTACTTATGGTAGTATTATACCCACACCCCCACAACTCTGTAATAACGTGATCTCCCCTGAACAATGGAGGGAGTTATGTGCATGGAGGAATTCAATGGAATTTGAAGTATGTAAGATCATATTATTATTACTAAAATTTTAGTATAACTACAACATACTTATCTTACAATTCAAACTAACATAATCACTCTATTCAATGTGATAGGAAAATAACATCAAGAACAAAGCCAATGCATAGAAAAAATATTACCCTCATATGACGGATGCAATAAGACAAACAATGAATGAAGGAAGCATTGAAAACTCATACTCCATATGTACCACTAGAGTGAGTTGATGTATGGATCCATGCTAATTGCTAGGGTAAATGAGAAGGGGGTACTTACCAACAAACCAACACAATAAATGGTTGAGATAATTGTAAGACCCAAGCTATTTCTCTTTACTTGGTTTAATATGGTTAGCTATCTCTAACTATTTTTCTTACTTATAAAAGGAGGGTTTGAAAAATGACTATCTAGTTAGTTTTTTAATACAAAGAAGGCCCAAACAACCTTTGGACACGCGCGTTGGGCATTCAAGAGCATGATAGGACATATAGTTGTGAAAACATAACGTGGATAGAGGAATAAATGGCAGCGTTAAGGGAATCACACAAGGCGATCCATAGGAGGTTGGATAATATGTTATCTTATTCACAATGTCTAGTTTCACCCTCAACATCTAGTGTCCCTGCACCATTTTCCAAAAATTAACAAGGTACTATACTACACTACACTTTAATTTGAAGATATTTTATTTTTAAAATATAATCTACTTTCAAATTTATAGCCATAACTTAATTTTTTTTTATAACTATTACAGAGTAAGTATCCTTGTGACTTGATATCTATAAAAGATGGGCATGTTATGGACAATTCTAGTGCCTTTACTGAGTCTAATTTAGTCATTCATACTCAAGAATTGGGGATTGATAAGTTTAGGTATTAATTCACAATATCTTATAATTGTATGCTATGGGCTGATATTCGGAGGGTGTAGTGTATAGTCAAGATTCTATGGATATAGATATTCCCTCACTTTACTTACGAGTAAGGAAATAAATGGGAGGACCGAGTAACCTTGTCATTATCATGGATGATGTAATACAAACCTTTTAAATTTTACATTATATTCTTTTTTTTAGTGGTAGTGTATATTTGTTCTAATAATTATATATTCCACTCTTTCTTACTTAGGGTGGTAATATTATTGCAAAAATTCCTAGTAATAGGGAGATAAATGATATGGAATCAACAAAATCCCAAAAAGGCCTAGTGAAAAAGGCAATCAAGCGTTAACACTTGAAACCTCAATTTATGATGTATTTGGATGTGGTGTTATCTTTAGATAAAAGCTCTATTAAGGGTCCTCTTCCATTGGATTTTCACATAAATTTAGTTGATGTTGATCTTTAGATTAGAACAGAGGATATCTTATACTTCTTATACTATGACATGTTATAATGTCAACATATAGTATCATACACAAGGTAATTTAAATCTTTTTACGGTCAAATTTATTTTAATAACTTGTGGGAAATAATATTTTTTTTGGTAAGTAATTGTAATTTTTATTAATTACCAAAACTAGATAATATATACATCAAAACTTCAAAAGAAACACAAGATGTTAGAAAAATCTATCAAGTCTATCTAATAAGGTTTCATATTTCTACTTTTTATTTGAAGAAGTAAATCTAATGAAGATTTAAAAGATAATCTCCCAATTCACTTTCTATACATGAGGAAATTTAGTAGGGAAGATGGCTTGGTTCCTTGCTTGCCAAATCATGTAGATAATTGTAGCAGTCAGCATCCTCATAACCTCCTATTCTCTTATTCTATATTTCTTCCTTTAAATAATTCAGGTTTGGAGTTGATCCTATGTAGAGCAAGGTGGACAAATGCCTAACCAATTGCTCATATTGTGCCAAAGGCCTCTAGCAAAAGAGCATTACATAATGAGATGGTTCCAATCTTCCAGCTCTTGGGAACAAATGCCACAATTCAAATTAGTAGTAGCACCCCATTTCCCAAGTCTAGGTCGAGTAAGAAGAGCTTTTCTGCATAGTAGCTAGTAAATAATTTTATATCTAGGTAGTCCTGCATGCTTCCACACTAGTTTATGCCAATATTTGGTATCCTCTCGCAGCCGAATCATGTCATAATTTTTTTAGTTTTGTAGATCCCTTTAGTGCACATCTGTGTTGCTGGATTGCATCAAGTAATCCATTTCCGAGATTCAAGATTCTTTTAAAGATCCATTTCTATTCTTGGGAAATAATATTTTGATATTAAATATGTGATTTCTTCTTTCATGGTTATAGGTTATTGAAAGTTAATTTATTAGCTCTAGTTGTGGATGGGGCCTATATATAAAGATTTTTATGTGCATACATGATATCCAATGAAGACAATAATATAGGTCATGTTCCATATATGGTTAACGTAATGAGGATGGAACCATAATGCTTCATTTTTTCTCCATTTTTCTTTAATGAGCATTAGGTACTAGTGTTATTACAACTACATTCAAGGACTACAAGTTGGTTTGATTCAATTAATGCATATCCTCATTTAGATCCAAAAACACTTATATGAGGTAAATTATATATATATAATGGTATTAGAATCATATGTGTGTGTGTGAGCCTATGCAAAACTCCCAAATTTATGAACCCAAAAAATTCATTTAAAGAGTTAATTGTGGAAGACGTACATGCACGAGCCCGTACAAAACCCCCAAATTTATGAACCTAAAAAATTTGTTTAAAGAGTTAATTGTGGAAGCTAAAATAGTAAAATCAAGGGTGTGACCTCTACATTTGGTACACGTTTTGTTTTCTCTACTAATTTTATACCAAGTTCTAAGGTTAAAATGTTACTCCACTTAATTTAATAACACAATTATAAAAATCAGAGTAGAGAGGGTCAAAGTAATTTAACATCATTCCAAGTAAAACCAGTTGCTGGTGGTTACAAAATTCAGTGAAATGAAATAGAAAGGAAATATAAGAGTAGAGAATCATCCGGATCAAAAGATACCAGGCAGAACACCAGATAACCTTAAACTCTTAACCCAAATAAAAGTTTTCAATTGATCTTGCAAGCTAACTTGCAAAGGCTATTTTCCATTGAATAACTAGGGGTCCATGAAAAGAAAACCTTTGGTACAATGGTACTGAGTAAGCTATTATAAAAAAACTACTATAAAAAGCCCACATGGAACATATAAAATATATCACAAAAATATATGGAATAAAACATTGAAAACATTCATGTAATGATCAAAATACAACAATCATATCAGATAAACAATAATCACCAAAATAATATACTACATCATACTCACTCATTTAGAACATAATATATCTTCCCAACCATGCATATAAGAGATGCTCTCTAAATTAATGACTAGAATCAGCATTAACACCGTAACCATAATCTTCACAATATATCTCATCTCTCAATATCAAAAATAGTGATATCTCATACATCACAAGTAGGGCTCAAAGGCACAATACCAATAAAATCCATAATACTACTAGTAACGCTCAAAGGCATAATACTAAACACATGTAGGCACAGGTAGGCATAAAGGATACTCAAATAATCATTTTGATTCAACAATAAGTACTTCTATTATTATTTATTTACGTTGAGTTAAGGGACTCCTCTATTTTTAAACCGATGAAATGGTCTGAAACACCACTTAGGGAAAACACACCTAAGCCACTATTATCGTCCGGTGGAACGGACCTAACACCTTTCGAGGCATAATGCACCTAACTACTATTCTTAAATTAGTGGAAGGTCGAAACCACCTCTTAAGGAAAAACACACTCAAGCCACTATTATCATCCAATGGAATGTAATAATCCATTTTAATTGATTAGTGTCTCATTCATTATTATTTATATCTCAAGAGCATATTCTGGTTTACATTGAGCTCGGGAGCCCCACTATTCTTAAATTAGTGGAACTATCTAAAACAACTCTCAAGGACAACACACTTGACCTACTATTATTGTCTTATGGAACGAACTCAACACCTCTCATGGAAAAATTCACCTAACCACTATTCTTAAATCGATCTAAAGGTCTGAAGCACCTCTTAGAAAAAGCACACCCGGACCACTATTATCATCTGATGGAATGAGCCCAATGGCCCCGACTCATGTAATATTTCTCTTTAAGTGATTAATATCTTATTCAAGATGGTATTTCTCAAGACCCTCATATGTATACATATGTAGAAATGCAAGGAAAATAATATATCTTAACATAATTATTTGAAATACATACAACACAACCAACATGAATACCAATACACTTCCCTAAGGGAAAGACCACACCCTTCCTAGGGATTCCTAATTTTATAAGTGCAGCATAACTCATCCCCAATACTCATTTTATCACCAAACTCAATAACCATCCCTAAAATGTTATTTTTGAAAAAAATACCCAAAAATCAAGGTTTAACTCCAACTTCTTACACATGCAATAATAGTTTAGCCTTGGAGTTACTATTTACTTTTCCTACCAAAACCCAAGTTTCACAATTTAATCATAACTTTTCCCATGATACACAAATGACTCCCAAATATAATATGCATTCTTAAAATACCAATATAACCAACACATCTAGAATTCAAGGTCAAACTCAAAAAATTCTCATATGTGATAAAATTTTGCCCCTAGGGTTACTATTCCCTATTAAAACCATTTTCCTCATTCATTGGACTTAGATCATTCATATTTACTCCAAAATTTTCACAAAATATACTTAACCTATTTCAAACTACTTATCACATTAAAATATAAAATATTATATTTTTAACCTACATTGACCAAAATGTCTCTATGACAAATAGGATACTAATTTTTTCCACCAAAATCTTTTGAATCCCAATATGAATAATTTTTCAACCTTCAATGCATTATATCATCATAAAAATTTATAGCCACAATTATATATATAGATACTTAACCACATCATGTACTTACACATGGTTTAGCATTTAAAACCCTAACATGTGTCTCTAAAACTCAAACACACATGCTCACATACTTAATAATAATAATTAAGACATACTTATTGGATAAAAAATAATAATCTACTTGAAGTGGCTAAATTTTCCCGAGGGAACATGATAATAATAATAATGCTAGCACCATTAGGCAAACAATGCTACCGTAACAACATGTTTAAATAAAATTGGTACATCAAAACCCTATTGTGCTATCATGCGATATCTAAAATTTTAGTATAGCATAATTATTACCTAATTTCCAACAAAATCACAATTTATCGATAGCCTACAAAAAATGATTAAGCCTTGCTAATCAAACTTTCATACCTAAAAATAATATCACAATTACCATATTAATATTTAATTAATAAAATAATTAATTTTATTAAAAATATTTATTAAATAGTATAATACCATAATTTCCCTTACATTAAAATGGGTACAAAATGTTTAGAAGGATCTCACATTGCATGAAGACCGTGGGTTTAGGCACTATAAGGGACTTCGGGGAAGGGGAATAGACTAGTTGGTTGAAGGTTAGGGAGGCAGAAAGAATGGGGTTGTAGAGATGGTTGGTTTTGGTGGTGTTTTTGAAGCTAAAAGGAGAAGGAAATAGGTTAAGGAAAGGGCAACATTGAGAGGCCGAGAGAGGGAGCTAGGTGTGGTTCTGCTGGTGGTCGAGCAAACCAAACAAGTCGAGGAAGGGGGCAGCACTAGAGGGCTACATTCGGATGAATGGAGGAGGAGGGAGTGTAGTGGTGTGGTGAGGGCAAGCTGTAGGGAGTGGTATATGGTTGTGGCTAGTGGAGATGGCACTACCTCATTATGGTTGTTGTAGGGAGGTCGAGGCAATGATTGTAGAGAGTTGGTTGAGGAGTAGAGAAGGAGAAAGGAGAAATTGACACGAGTGGTGGTTGTGTGGTGGTGTGTTGGCTTCGATAGTGGGGAGGAAAAATAAAACTAGAGTAAGAAAAGAGAAGTAGAAATAATGGAAAAAGGAAGGAAAAAAGAAGAGGTAAGGAAATGCACGTGTAGAGGGAGATGCTTGACAGGCAGTTGGTGGTGTAGTTGTTGGTGGCATGAGGAAGCTGAAAGGGATGCATAGGGGATGGGAAGCGGTAAGGATCCAGGGCTAGATGGTGGAGTGTAGAAGAGAAGGGAGCCAGGACAAGGAGGTGGATGGTAATCAACAAGGTATAAAGGAGGAAGCATGACACGGATATGAGGTAGTGTAGAGGGGGTGACACACGAGTGTGGGTTGCTGGGAAGGAAGAAGAAGGAGGGTATTGGTAGTTTTTAATCAACCCAAATGGAGCCGATAGAGAGAGGGGGAGTTGGGTTAATAAGGAGTGCATGTGTAGGGAAGAGGACATGGATGATTTGGGTAGAAGAGGAAAAGATGATGGGCAGGGTGCAAAAGCAAGCAAGGGGTGATGCCTGTAAAAGGATGGGTAGAGGCATGGTTCGGGTTTGGCTAGGAAGGGAAAGAAGGAAATAGGCATGCATAAGCAAGGGTGTAGAGGGGCACTGGGGGTCATTCTAGGCATAAGGAATTGTAGAGGGGGCATGTTTTCCTGTAGGACAAGCATGTAGAAGGGGAATGAGTAAGGTTCTGTTTAGCTAGAAGAGGATAAGGGAAAGGGAAAGGAAGAAGGAGATAAGGGTAGGAGAAGAAAAGAAGAAGGAGCGATAGTTTGGGCTCAGCAAGCCAGGGAGAATAAGGAAAAGAAAGGAAGAGGGGGGGTTGGGCATAGCATAATAGGCAAGGGGAGGGACGGAAAAAAAAGAAGAAGAAAGTAGTTGGGCTAGGGGAGAGAAGGAGAAGAGAGAAAAATGGGTTGGGGTGTACGGAAGGAAAAAGAAAGGAGAAGAAAAAGAAAAAGGAAAAAAGGAAAAGAAGAGAAAGGAAAAATAAAATAAATTTAGGGTTAAAATTAGAATTAGAATAAATTTAGGTTTAGGATAATATTAATTTATCTGGATATAAGGTATTCTATTAAGAAAAATAATTAGGTATAATTATTAGTTTAGGGCATATTTAAATAAAAATGGAAAAGATAAAATAATTAGGATAAATTTATCAAAGAATTTATCTAGGTTTGTGGGTAAGGGTTAACAAAAATAATTAATTTAATATTTAAGAGTTAGATTTTTGGACAAAAGGCTAAACATTCAAAATTAAGGTTACAAAAATCTGGGGTATTACAGTGTGTGTGTGACTATTACATCAATTAAGTTATTCAAGGCATTTTAGGTCGCAAAATAAGGGAAGGGCACCTCCAACCCATATGACTTGTCGCAAAGCTCAAGTTTGTGGTGGTTATGTCATTTACGGACCATTATCATTTAATTTTAAGTATTTAATATGAAACTAATAAGATGCTTTTATATTTGTTTTTAATTTTCAAGACAACAAGATGTAGTCAGTTATGGATACTAAATCATGAGATACATAAAGGAAATTAATTGCCAACATTGAAAGGGACACAAACAAATATGTATCTACTTTGTTTAGTTCACATGAATTATGATTAGTTAAATGGACCTATATACTTTAATACTAATATGATACTTTCTATTTTTTTAAAAGGCATATCTCCATTTGGATATTAGTTAGATAATTTATGGGAAGAGGAACATATAGCCTTCAACACATAATGAACACTACTTGAACAAATTGATGTAATATTCAATCCTCCCTCAATCCAAGATAAGATATGTAACCTTTTAGCACATAATAAACATATCAATAAACTAAAGGTGTCATTTATATTGCACTACAATCCTTTTTTAGTATTACATCCCATCAAGAAACATGAAATCATGCCTTTCTAACATCAAAACCAATTGCTTTGACGATCAAATTCTATTACAACAAGAATAAAAAATGAAATGACCAAAGAACTACATCACTTTCTCAAGTGGGGATGGTTTTTCTTGATCCATGTCACTAATCACTCACCAATATGTGGATTTTGGTTTGGAAACTCTCCCCCAAGAAACAACTTATCATGAGAATACAAGGTAAATAAAATCATTAATAAATAAATATGTGATTAACAATACTTAATAGTTGCAAACACACAGAAAATATGTGATAAACCTATACTTAAATAGTTTGTAAACATGTATAAAATATGTGATGAATCTACACTTAAATAATTGTTGAACATACATAAAATATGCTATGAATCTATAGTTATAAATAGTTTCTAAACATGCATCAAAAAAGTAATGAACCTATACTTAAATAGTCATTGAATATCTTTTGACATACCAAACATATGTCCTTAAGGTGATGAATATTGTGTATAATAATTTTTTGTGTCAAAAATATGTCAATATAGGTGTCTATTTAAATATGTATAAAAAAAGATAAATATTTTGATAATTTTTTAATGATCTAAATTAAAGATAGATGAAATTTTAAATTCTATTATAATAAGTATTTTTTTGCTTTGAAAATGAGAAACACAAATGTTGGGCAAGAAAGATGAAAAAGAGGTTGATTATATTCACAAAAGTGTCATTGTATTTCTGTAGGTACATCTTGCACCAGGCATCTAGTGTGGTGCAGGGTGCATGATATAAAAAATTTCCCCTCCCTCCCTATGATGTAGTACTAATGATAAAATTTTTGACCAAATCTTTCCTTCATCCATTTTATATAAGCACTTTATAATAAAAAAATCTATTATATATAAGTTGAATAATTCAAGTTAATTTACTTTTCTACGTAAGATAGAAATATATTTTTGATATCAAGCATATTTAATTGATTCAATTGTCCGATTGTTGTTAGCTTACGATGAAATAATAATTTGATTTCACATAATACATACACTATGGAACAATTGGTATACTATGCAACCGATTATGCCAAGTTAGAACATGTATATAATTGTTTTTGTTCAACTTAATCTATTTTTAATTAGGGCAATTAAAAATTAAAAAAATAAAATATTATATCATTACATTTCTAAAAAATTTATCTATAACTAGAGACCAATATTGGTATACTTTTACATAATTTTTTTTATATAAAATATAGTTATATGTTTCATCGCGATTATAGTTATGCTTTACCATTGTTATAATATTTTATCGTGAAATTGATTTCACCATTGTTATACTTATGGTTCAAAACTATTATGTTATGTTTCACCTCTATAATATTTGTATTTCACCACTGTTGCCTTTAGTTTTCACCACAATTGTCTCTATATTTTACCATAGTTATTGTTTTTTTTCACTGACGTTGGTTGAGATTTATCCGAAGAAACTAACTTATCATTTTTATCATAATTGTCTTCATATTTCACTACTATTATATTATGTTTCATCATTGTTATGCTTGTGTTTCGTCAATGTTAAATTTGTGTTTTACCATAGTTGCATCCATGTTTTATTATAGTTGTATCTACGTTTCATTATAGTTCTTTTCTTATTCTACTATTAAAATAATATTTCACCATTATTATTAGTAATATTTTATCTTTATGACTATTGATATTTCATCATTATTGCACCAACCTTTTCACATTTTTTCATATATTTTTCATCATTATTATTAGCTGATATTTGACTCTATTATTCTACTAATATTTCATCATTATTACATATATTTTTCTCTATTATTCTTATAAAAATCTCACAGTTGTTATAACTCAATTTTTTCATGATCTTTTACCAGGATTGTGCCGATATGACGACCAAGATTATACCGATATTTTACCAATTTTTTTGCTAAAAGTATATCAATATAGATCTCTATTTGTAGAGAATTTTTTTTTTACAAATATTATGATATAATTTTTTTTATTTTCCTAATAATTTTACTAAGAGATATTTAAATTTTTAAAAAATTGTTGATGTTACCATGATACACAAAGCACATGGTATAAATAGATATGCAATAAACATTGCACACTATGGAACTAAAATGAATCATAGATTGTTTATTTTGAGGTTAAACTAAGTTAAGTGAGCTTTTTTTTTTTACTCTCATTTGTTAATTGTTTGGAGTGAACCTAAGTTAAGTTGTCAAATAAGCATGAAGGTTAATAATTTAGGGGGTGAACTTACAAATTGTTTGGTTGGAGGTAAATAAAGGAAGGAAGTAGGGATTTAGGTGAACAAAACCGACTCGTGAGTTTTCTGGGCTCGACTTGTTATAAGATTCGGTTCAACTCGTTCATTTAATTAAATAAATCACCCACGAACAATAATTTTAGGCTCATTTAATAAACAAGTTGAACCTGAGAATGAAGAATTTAGGCTCGAACACATTAATAGTATAAAAGCTCACAAGTTCAGCTCATTTACTACAAAAACTCATGAGTTGGTTTTACTCGGCTCATTTTTAAACTAGTAGAGGCTTAGCCTTATTTTTAGGCTCATTTATTAAATAAGTTAAGCTCGATCCCATTCCGACTCGACTTATTTATAGCCCTATACTAAGAACTAATAAAATTTGTTTTGTTTAGTTAGTTAGAAGTATAAGTCAAATATAATTCCTACTTCCCATTAACCTTATTTTATTTACATTTACTTAGGATATGACTTACTTAGGTAGACCCAAATAAGTTTTACTTATGAGTGGTCATTTATTTTTTTAACCTCACTTTTATAAGTAAAAAAATAATTTCATTTATTATTAAGGGATGTTATTATGTAATACTTCCTTTGGAATATAATAGTATTAAAAAACTATTTTTTTTTTATAAAAGTAGATATACATACCAAATACAAAATATTATTATTTCAAAAAAACAGTATTTTCAAGCAAGTTACTTTTACGGAAGTACAACTTATTAAGAATTTTTTTATTTTTTTTATATCAAATAACTCCTTAGCTTAAGTTAGTTTACCCCAAATTTATGGAGAAACAAGGTTGAGGTTAAGGCTTTAAAATATTTTATACGGTTAACATACCTAATCTCAATCAAAACAAGGTTAAAATATGCTCACTTAAATTAACCTAATAAATATCTGAAGAATATTTAATTATACTTAGTGTGGGTTCAAGTTTAACATAACCAAAGGTAACATTGGTCCAAATTCCATATCCTATTTGCACCGGTTCATATTCCGCATTACTGCCATAAAAATAATTTTGTATTTTGTATATTCACCTTTAAAGATTTCCTATAAATTACAAATATATATATATATATATATTCCTTTATTTTTTTTTCCTTTTTCCACCTTTGGCTTTCAAACTATTTTTCCCCGTCGTTCGTCGCCTTCGATTTCATTCCTACACCTTGTTCGTGCCCACCTAATTCTCAATCATGAAATTACTAGTAGGAGTTTGTGTTACGGTATATAATATGGGCGTATCAACACTCGGGTATTCAATCTCTTTTCTAAATCGACTTTGTCGTCATATGTGTTGGCAGTTATTTCACCTAAGTTTAAATAGTCGTCGATCCTCACTTTCCTGGCTCTTTCCCTTGTCTGCCAATATATATTAACTAGGGAAAATGTCATAATTGGAAAGGAGGGAGAGGGAGGGGATAAAAATAAGAATTCAATAGACTTCTTAACGTGGGTAGACACTCCCTTGACTTTTATCCTTTTGTAGAACAGGTCAAGTCTACGCTACGCCTACCTTGATTTATAGATTTCAAGCAACCACGATTTCATACATCGATCCTTGCTCCCCCTGAACCCCTTCAATCCCATCACAATTCAAACTTTTAGAGCACAAAGCCAATGGACAGAGAACAAGAGGAGCTTCAATTTCTGGGTTTCTTTGGCATATGCAAAGAATCGATAAAGATCCTCACTACATGGAGCAACATCTTCACAAAGATCACCCTCTCTCTTGTCCTTCCTTTTTCTTTCATCTTCCTAGCAAATATTGAAATATCCATTATCCTTGCCGAAAAGATCATACGCAATGAGCACGCCTTGGATTTCACCCGAGAAGGGACATCTAGGTACAACAAAATATCCGACGTCATCTCGTCTGAATGGGCTCTGTACTGGGTTGCAAAGCTCGTGTACATAATCTTCCTCCTCATTTTCTCCCTCCTGTCGACCTCTGCAGTCGTCTACACCGTCGCGTGCATCTACACCGGAAAAGAAATCACGTTCAGAAAGGTCATGAGCGTCGTCCCTAAGGTTTGGAAGAGATTAATCATCACTTTCCTGTGGAGTTTTGCCGTCGTTTTCGTTTACCATATCGTCGCCTTGTTTTTCTTCTTCGTATGGGCAGTCCTATTTTTTAGGGGAGGTGATGCAGGGCTGCTGATTCTTTACGTTTTGTTGGTGATTTACTTGGTGGGACTCGTTTACATCAGCGTGATCTGGCAGTTGGCTAGCGTTGTTTCGGTACTGGAGGACATCTATGGAATTCAGGCTATGATCAAGAGCTGGGCATTGATTAGCGGTAAGACGGGAGTCGCTCTCGGGATCTTCCTGGTTTTGAATCTCTTTTCGATGGGGATTCGGTATCTGTTTGAGAGATTTGTGGTGATAGATGGAGAGAGGATCGGGATTGTTGGGAAGCTTGGCTACGGAGCTCTTAGTTTATTTTTACTGTCTCTGGTTTTCCTCCTATCACTTCTGGTCCAAACAGTCATCTACTTCGTCTGCAAATCCTATCATCATGAGAATATCGATAAGTCAACCCTGTCCGATCATCTTGAGGTGTATCTCGGAGAATACGTTCCTCTCACAGCTAAAGATGTACAAATGGAACGGATGGAAGCTTAATATACGACTACTTTTGATTGGGTGAGTGGTTGCAGGCGGCCAGGTAGCTATAATTGTCGGTTGTTTTGTCATATTTAGAAACTAAATTGGTTGAAAATAGTATAATATTTTCTTTTTAAAAAAAATTTACCGTCAAAAAATAATTACCTGAATCTAAAATATTTACCCAAAGGGATGCATAGTCTTATTTCTCTGTAATTTCCCCCCTATGCATGCATTTATACTTGCGACCTGAGTGATGTATCCGTGTAATCCTACAAGAAAGATTGTATAATATTTACTACAGTTACTAATCATACACGGATTTACCCTTTTATTATTATTATTATTATTATTATTATTATAGGATTTTGTCAGCGCCCATCACAATATATGTATATCAACGCTCAGCTACTCAAAATTCCTTTTATTTTCTTTTTCTTTTTTTACATTATTAGGGAAAAATTTGATAATCAGTCAAATTGAGACATTATAAGATACATAATGGTAATTACATCCTCCGGACAGATCAAACTATAAGAGTTCTTTAATATTCATGAGAGAGACATTAAAGATGCGGAGACTATAAGGAAGAATTTGACCCATATGAGGTAAGTCGGCAACAACAGAATTAGACTCTCGATATGTATGCACTACGCGATCATAAACATAACTCTTCAGCACATTCTGACATGCCTCCACAATAGTTGAATAAGGATGATAACGAAGGGAAGGCCCATTAATGAGTTTCACAGCAACAAAGGAATCATAGTTAACCACAATCTTATTGTGACCTCAGTCATAAGAGTCCTTCAATCCATTCCATATAGCCCATAATTCAACTTGTAAAATTGATCTATGCCCCAAGTTAGAGTTCTTAGGATGGAATCACCAAAATGATAGTATACCATATTGATATAAGTAGCCAAATAAATTCTTATAACATTCCGCTTAATTTGAGGTATTACACCAACAAGTAACTATAAATGTTACAGTCCAAGGCGGATTGGGAACACTCGGATTCCTAGTACAATGCATGTTTATCCAAAACCACTCGTGAAATCCTCCCTGAAAGAAATTAATTCTATCCTCTACAGAAAGGAGATGAAGCCAAATATACTTACTGGTGGGTCAATCATGAAGGACATGCCCAATATCTTCTAAAGCACCACCACAGTTGGCACACGAAGCATCCTTAGTGAACCCTTTGTGCATACGCTTAACATTTGTCAACAATTTGTCTTGACTGGCCAACCAAGCAAACATCTTCATTCGATGTTGGAGTTTTGTTTTCCAAATTAAATTATAACAAGAGGAGGAGGGAGTATCATCCTAAGCAAGCATATCATATGTTTATTTAACAGTAAAGACTCCATCTAGGATAAGTCCCCAAGACTTAATGTTAACTACATCATTCATGGGATCAATAAAAGTAGCAACTATCTCCGTGATAGCCTCGTAGGTAACAGGTAATGAAATAGATTTCAATTCCATCCATCTGACACAAAGATGAAGTCTTTATCACTTCTTGATCGGAGCTCCATCGAAATAGGAACACATGATATGTTTAATAAGGGCCCTGACCCGACCCACCAATCTTTCGAAAATCGGACATTAGTACCTGATTTAATGGTCCACTTAATACCCCGTTCAAGTTGTGAAATGGATTTACATATGTAGTGCCAAGTGTTGGATGATCGAGATGATGTCCCAATAGAAGCCTAACGAGAACCATAATTTTTCCTTAATAATTTGGCCCAAAGTGCATATGAATCGGTTATTATCTCTCATGCAAACTTTATTATTGAATCTTGGTTCAAAATGTCAATGCAACGAAGCCCAAGACCACCCTTTTCTTTGAGCCTATAAATATGCTTCCAGCTAACAAGGTGGACTTTTCTCTTGGAGCTAGAACCACCCTATAAGAATATAAGGTTAAGCTTATTAACCGTCTTATTCACATATCTCGGCATCCGATTCGTCATCATCATGTACATCGGGATTGCACTAGAGGAAGCTTGTACAAGAGTACAACAATCATCTAGAGAAATCAAATGGGGTTGCCATGAAAACAACCTCTTACTCACTATGTCCACCACATCAGCATAGAAACCTTTAGGATTCCTTCCTACTACGAAGTTGATACCAAGATACTTTCCTAAGGAATGGACCATGGGAATACCAGAAAGAGAAGTGATTTCATTTATGATGCATCTCTAAGTGTTAGGAGAAAACAAAATAGCCGACTTCTCAAGGCTCAACTTTTGGTTGGAAGCCCTACTGAAGACATTAAGATATTCCATGATCACTTTGATTTGTTGTACAGAAGCACGGGAAAATAAGAGGAGATCATCTGCAAAAAAAAAAAGTGAAACTTTTATCCCACCATGGTAAGGACAAACAGGTTTCCACTAGTGTACATCCAAAGCATACTTAATCATATGAGATAATCTCTCAATGTAAAGAATAAAGATGTATAAGGAAATAAAATCACCTTAATGGATACCTCTTGATGGTCTATAAGCTTCAAATACTTCCCCATTCCATAAGACAAGAATCATAGGAGTAGAAATATAGGACATTACATAGTGGACAAGAGAGGAAGGAAGTGTAACACCCCTAAAATTCATAGTTAAAAATTTTCATTTATGCAAAAAAATCATACACTAAAATAAGGGGTTCTACCGCCGTGATCAGCACAAGATTGACCCTTGACCAATCTTATACCAACCACAAGGCTAGAAAATTTAAAGGTATTAATACGAGTAATAAATAAAACCACAATAGTTCCAACACTTATAAATAAAACAGAGTGTGCAATTGTCAGAGTTGATACAAACATGGAAAGCAAATACAATAACGTCCCCTATGGGGGAAATAAAATGGTAAATAAAATAACAGGAAACTCAGATAAAGGTAAGTCTAGATAACACCCTCTCGGATCCCATGACAAATACATTATGCCATCACTCAGTCCCACCCAAAGCATCGTAGGTGTCAAAGTCATCGCAAGCATCGTCTCCTACCTACACAAACTCAAGAGGGGTCACTGCTCATGGGAATGAGCAGTACCCATGAAAGGAGTGATCAGTACGCTACATACTAATTAAGACAACTATATGGCTAAGACCATGCAAACACAAAAAGGTAGATGATGCATGTAGTATTTCATTCAGATTTACCATCATTATTAAGACATAGGCTATTAACTTTATCTTCACACATTTCTCGAATTATATCCACATGAGTACGGAAACCCCATTATTATAGTTGGTGGACCGAAAATGATACTTTAGGATAAAATGTGCCTGGCCACTATTATAGTCGGTGGACCAAAAATCATCCCAACCTGGCCCCGACTCACGTGGTGTTCTACTGTAAGTAGCTAGTGTCTTTTCCATGATTTATTACCATACAATGTTTGGTTTATCAAGCTCGAAACCCCCACTATTATAGCCGGTGGACTGAAAATAATACGTTAGGGAAAAACACATCTTGCTACTATTATAGCCGGTGGACCAGACTATACTCCAAGACGAGAAGGCTCCTAGCCACTATTATAACCGGTGGATCAGAAAACATTCTAACTTAGGCCGAGCTCGATAATATTTTACTTTAAGTAATTAGCGTTTTACTCATGTCTTATTCCAAACGTAACCCTAACCAAGCATGCATGCCCTCAATGGACTCCTGACTCACATCCCAGACTTCTTAAATGACCCGGTCCCATATTTTGGGACTTCTACACTCCCCAAGACTCCAAGGCTTCTAATGCCCCTTTTCCCTACACCATGAAATCCAAATCCCCCATACATGTGGGTCCAGGCCCACTTTCCCATCTCTCCACCTTAGCTCACCATCATCTACTAGAGTTTCCCCTTAGAAACCCTAATTTGGCCTATGTAGCCCTAACCTCTCCTTATCATACATGACCCATGTTCACTTTGTTTCCAACACTATCACTCCACTCAACCCACACCCAAACATCACAACCTTACTTCCCGTCTCTCACATGTGATGATGAAACCCTAGTTGGCCACCCCGAACCCTACTACTTCTCCTTTCTTTTACACAATCCCTTTATCCACACACTCCATCCTCCTTTCCACTTGACTCATTCCCCCTTCATAAGATACCCCCTCCTAGTCTCAACCCTTACTCCAACCACTCACCATCAACTCTCTCCACACACTTCCCCCACTTAGGGTTTTCCCACAAACCCTAGTTAAGTCCCACATGCATACTTCTACCAACCCACATACTATTTTTTGCCCATGGACTCCAATCACCCAAAATACTCTTCCCTCACCATGCTTAACCCTTATACTACCTTTTTTCCCACGTAAACATTACCTCCATGCAAGCCTTACACTCCCCATGCAATATTTATTCCAACCCTTCATTTTATTGTTATTATCCCATTATTTTGTCACCCATGAATCATAAGGTACTTAGGCTTTTTCTCACTTCTTCCTAATCACTCCCCCCTTTATCTTTTTAGCTCCCCACAACATCATCATACCACCTAAGGCCTCCTAGCATACATGTCATATTATAGCAACTATACATAAGAGCATATCATAAAATACAAGTCATATCACCCATATCACACATATCATAACACGTACACTACTTACCTTAGCTCCATGCATAGCAAACTACACTACAAGTATTTTAGTCCATACTCACATATAATACAAGCACATATCCAAAACACCCATAAACACATAAAATATACAATTTAGCCTTAACCACATCCTTACCTAATAGGACACCGGGCTTGAAACACAAATCCTACACCTCCTTAAGGGAAAGGTTTGGTTCACCTATAAGAATGGAACACTAATATTAACTTCCCTCTTGCTCCTTTTTCTTTTATTATCCTCTAACTAAATATTAGTGAAACGTCTAATAATAATAATGATAATAATAAGATTAATAATAATAATGATAATAACAATAGTAATAGTAATAGTAATAGTAATAGTAATAATAATAATAAGATTCATAATAGCAAATATGTAAAATAAATTATACTTAAATAAAAACAAGGGTTAGGACACAACCAAGGGTGGATGTGGCAGCTAGGGTGGCGGCGGCGGCGACGCAAGGGTGGTGGAGGTGGTGGTGATTAGAAAGGCAAGATTTTGGGGTTGGAAAAAGGGAGGAAAGTGGTGGTTGTGAGGTGGTAGGGTTCCTACGTCAAAGGGGGTTGTAGTGGTGATGGTGGTGTGACACAACAGCAGCGTAGGCAGCTGCAGGGGTGGCGGCTGAATGTGGAGGAGAGGGAGAAAAAGGAAAGGGAGGGTATGGGGAGGTAGGGGAGGATTTCTGGATTGAGAGGGAGATAGTGGGGGTGGTGGTTGTGACAGAGAAGGTGATGCACGACGACGCAAGGGGTGGTGAAGGGTGGAAAGGGCAGCTTGAACTACCCACTTTACATGAGCAGGGAGAGCAGAGGAGGGAGAGTTAGAGGTAGGGAGGGGTCTTGTTTGGTAGAGGGAAGTGCAGGGAGGAGGGTGGGTGGAAGTTTGGATGTCGGCGAAGTGCGGCGGTAGCTGTGGCTGCGTCTGAAGGGGCAGTGGGAGAAGATTTCGAGAGTTGCTGGGCAGAGGAAAAAGAAGAGGAAGAAGGGTGGGGGCTTTTATAGGCGAGGGGTGGAGAAGAAGATAAGGGGGATGAGGACAAGGGAGTGGGAGGGGCAAGCGAGTGTCGGCCAGTGGTGGCAAGGGAAAAAAAGGGAGGAAGAGGGGGGCACGCGAGAGGGCTGTGCACAGGGAGGGTTTAGCCTGAAATGGAAAGGAAAGGGACGGGGGAGAGAGGGAAAGGGTAGACTGGGCGGTGTAGGTGCAGAGGGGGAGGAAATGGCAAGCGTAGGGTCAACGGGCAGGGTGAAGGAAGAAGAAGAAGAAGAAGAAGAAGAAAGAGGGAGCTGGCCAATCGGGCGGGAGAGAAAAAGAAAGAGGGACGGGCTTATCCGCACGCGAGGGAAAAGGAGAAGGGAAGGGGGCGGTTGGGCTGGACCAACTAGGGAGGAAAAAGGAAAGAATAAGAAAAATGAGGGAGGTGGGCTAGACTGGTGAGAAAGGGAGGGAAGGAAGAGGAGAAGTGGGCTGGGCGGCTTAAAGGAGGAAGAAAAGAGGAAAAAAGAAAAAGGAAGGAAAAATGAGAAGGAAAAAGGAAAACGGGAAAAGAAGAAAATAAAAATAAAATAATTTTTAGAAATAAGGTATTTAATTATTTAGATGGATAAATTATTTTAATAAATTAATTTATTTAAAATTTAATAATTTAATTTAAGAGGATAATTTTATTAAAATATGGATTTGGAAAATTATTTAAATAAAAAGAGTATGATAAAATAACAAAATATTTATTTTAATTTATCAAATAATCATATCTATTTTTTTTAAACCATAAGTCCACAAAATAATTAAATTAATAATTTAAAATTTAAATTATTCCCAAATAAAAATTAATTATTAAATTTTAGATTTTAAAATTTTGAAGTATTACAAAAAGACCCACCAAAATCAACTTTTTCTCAATAAAATTCCAAGACAATCGGTCATAAGCATTCTCAAGGTCCAGCTTGAGCGCCATGATTCAACCCAACTCTTTTTCTAAAGTCACGTGGTCTGAATAACTAGGTAACCAATTGTTTTGAGCTACGAAATGGTCTTTGATTCTCCATGGCTCTTTCCCTTCTGCAAGACTAGAATGAAATCGTATATTTTAACTAAGAAAAAAATTATAACGCAAAATTGAGGTGGGAGAGAGAGAGAATTAAAATTAAATAAACCCTTGACGTTTGCAGATACTTGAACGAGTTCTATCCTTCGTAGAACAAGTCATAAAAAGCCAACACCTGCAGCCTTGATTTAAAGCATTCAAACAACCACAATTTCATAACTCCTTGTCCCTTCCAAAGAAGCCCATTACTTAGTGCCATCACCAGTCAGTGTAGAGCACAAAGCCAATGGACAGAGAACAAGAAGCGCTCCAGTTCCTCGGATTCTTTGGCATATGCAAAGAATCGATCAAGATCCTTACTACATGGGGCAAAATCTTCACAAAAATTACTCTATCTCTGATCCTTCCTTTTTCTTTCATCCTCCTGGTCATTACTGAAATCTACGCGATCCAGACCAGAAAGATCATACACAATTTCACCCAAGGAGGAACAACAACTACATACAGTAAGAAGCAGGACGTCATTTCTTCTGACTCGGATGTATACAGGCTTGCAAAGCTTGTGTACGTAGTTATTTTCATCCTTTTCCACCTCCACTCTTTCTCTGCAGTCGTCTTTACTGTCGCGTGTATCTACACCGGAAAAGAAATCACGTTCAGAATGGCTATGAGTGTCATCCCTAAGGTCTGCAAGAGATTGTTTATCACTCTCGCCTGGTGTTTTGTCCTTGAGTTTGCTTACAGTGTTGTGTCCTTCCTTTTGATCTTCATCGCATGGGGAATTTCATTTTATGGAGGCGGTGATGGTTATGTAGGATATATAATTCTGTGCTTGTTGATAGGGATTTACTTGGCGGGGCATGTTTATATTACTGCCATTTGTAAGTTGGCCGGTGTTGTCTCTGTATTAGAGGACGGATATGGGATTGAAGCTGTGATCAAGAGCAAGGCGTTGATTGTTGGTAAGACGAGAGCTGCTGTCGCAATCATCTTGGTTTCGGGTTTCTGTACCAGTGGGATTTGGTTTTTGTTTAACGTCGATGGTGGGAGGACTGGGATGGTTGGGAAGATTGGTTATGGGGCTCTTACCCTGTTCCTGTTATCTCTCATTTTCCTGCTTTCACTTCTGGTCCAGACAGTCTTCTACTTTGTCTGCAAGTCGTATCATCATGAGAACATCGATAAGTCAGCTCTCTCCGATCATCTTGAGGCGCATCTTCAACAATACCTTCCTCTCACGACTAAAGATGTGCAAATGGAAGAACATATGGAAGCTTAACATGCACTATTCTCTCTTAATCGAACCTATATATGTGTTTAGAATCACTGCCAGTCAGTTCTCCTGAGCAATGTAATAATACATGGCAGGAGAGAAATTATGTTATATACTCCCTATACTAAATAATCATGCATGTGTGTGTGTGTATTTGATTTTTCCCGAATATTACGAATTAGGTTGGAGTTCAGTTTTCTACAAAGCCACATTTTTTTTCCCTCTTAACACCATTTTTATTTTATCCCTCCCCCCCCCCCCCGGTTGAGTAAGAGATCACGAATAATTACATCCTAACTCAAATTATATCCGAAAAGCTCTTCCATGGTTGTTATCTATGGTTTGGATTTGAAGCTCTTTCTTTTTGACGTGTCTTGTTTTCCGTCCTCGTAGTTCAGGTCAAGACTGCCATATACTTTGTCTGCACGTCATATCATCGCAATAGCATCGATAGTTCAACTCTTTTTAATCATCTTGAGATGTATCTTTGGAGAAACGTTCACAAATGGAGCAGATAGAGATGCTATGGCAGCATTTATACCCGCCACCAATCAATTTTCCTGAGCGATGTATGCATCCACGTAATCCTACTAAACGGATAATATTATATATACCAATATTACTATCATACATGGGTTTACATCTGATCATTTTAATGGAAATAGCTGTTAGGGATAAATTCCATATTAGGCAAAAAAAAAAAAAAAAGAGTCGTACTTTAGAACTTGTTTAGTATGGGGATAATAGAGGTAAAAAAAAATTTCATCTATTTTATATCTTTTATATTAAATATTTTAATAATAATAATAAATATATTTTTAATGAAATATCCATTTTAGATCAAATTAAGATCTAAAATAAGTATTTATTAGAATAAAAATATTTAATTTTAAATTAATTATATAAAATATGAGGATAATTTTTCCACCTTTATTACTTCATTTCAAACCATCACTTAATCCTTTTTTTCCCCTTAAAAATACTTATCCTCTACGTACGGCTGAATGCGGCAGAGACGATATACGCCGGTTTTGACTGGACAAATCTGGCCATAGTTTTAAAAATCGAACCGGTCATCGAACCGGTCTCATAACTGGTTCACTGGTTTAGTGGTCGAACCAGTGGTTTGAACTGGTCGAACCAGTGGTACATTTTAAGTCAAAAAATATGAAATATATAGAAAATTAAACTCTACATAAATTTGACCGGCTCCCGACCGGTTTTTTGACCGGTTCTAAGACCGGTTTTTTGACCGGTTCACCGGTTTTCACTGGTCCGACCGGTTTTTGACCGGTTTTTACTGGTTCCGAGATCTTAAAAACCGACACATAAAATTTAACCGGTGACCCGACCGGTTCGCCGGTTCACTGGTCGGACCGGCCGGTCCGGTCCGGTTTTTAATACTAGGAATCTGGCAGCTTCTGATATGGTGTGCTTCAATGTTGTAATATAGTTATTACCGTTAGGAAATGACAATATAGACCCTATCGAACGCCGCGTCAAATCATACACAGCTTAATCAAATATGCAGCTTGCACGAGAATAGCACGAGAATAGAACACTGCATGCATAAGCCAGATGCACTTGATAATATTGATGACAATATTCCTTTACAGAAAGAGGAGCATGGTTGAATTTCATTTCACCATAATCCCCGTCCTATAATCTTAAAAACGTTTATGTTAGACGCGAGAGGAAAGTTCGAATGCAGCACCAGTCAATAAAGGCCTCCTCCCCGTAGTGAATTTCGTTTATTACAAAGGTCTACAAGAAAAGAAAGCATCCTGAATAATTAAAAACGATAGGAAAGATGAACCGCTAAACACATTACAAATCATCTTCAATTCGTGGAAAGATGTACAATGAACGAACAGCGGGGGTATAAGGAGTCACTTGCACAGTGATTAGTGTAGGGGCATGCATTAGCAACAACCTCCTGCTGCATCTGGTTGTGGTGGTTTCTGCTTAAAGATGTTCTTCTTCACCCCAGCTGAGCCCACGGCTAACAGGCTTGGGGTGTCTAAAATCTGCATTTGATCACAAAAAAGCTCAAACCGGTCATGGCACCGCAAAACAAGTAAACTAAGCAGCAGCAGCAACTAATTTCAGAAGCAGTCACATTTTTAGACAGAAGAACTGGCTTGTATAGTGCATACAAGTGCCTGATCCTATTTAGATTAGGCAGCAGCTCACTCTTTGGTGCGGACTCACAGAACGAAAGAGCAAGGCTAGAAGATTTGACAGAAGTAGTTGGGTTAGGGTTGGGTCACGTGTTGGAGAATGTACTTTTCTTTCAGTATAGGGGGTAGAGTGATAAGCTTTTAATTAAATATACTTATGTGAGGAGGAATGAGGCTAAATGAAAGTGGGCCGTATGGGAGGCACATGGAGGATCATGCAGTGCATCAACTGAGTAAGAGGAAGTTGCTGAGTCACCTATTTTCTGTTACTAATATTCTGCTATAGGGTATATCTTATTTCTCATTTTCCTTTAATTTTATCTGTCAGGTATGAGTCTGTTAGAGGGTAGAGGGCAACGGTGTGTGGAGTAGAATCTATTGTGGGAGGTGCCAGGTCCTCATATAACCTGGAATATCACTGTCTTCATCAAGAATATATCAAAATTCCCTGTCACCTTAACTTCTTCTCTGATCCTATCAATCTGGGTATCAGAGCTCTCTTCAATCCTAAAGACCCATGGGTTCATGCAAGGTTGAGGTGTTGGAAGAGAAGTTGGGGCCCCACTGATTGACCAGCTTAAAAAGGACAACTTTGGGTGCAACCCTGAAGCTCAACAAGCATTTGAGACACTGAAATCAGCCACGTCTTCAGTTCCAGTGTTGGCTCTTCCTGATTTTTCAAAAACATGTCATTGAGATAGATGCATTGGGGTGGGGTTTGGTGTTGTTCTAATGCAAGAGCAGCGGCCTATTGCTTATTCCAGCCAAGTGTTGGGTCAGAGGACATGTCTTAAGTCGGGATAAGAGCGGAATTAAGAGCCATAGTACTCTCAGTTCAGAAGTGGAGGCATTACCTCTTGGGTAGAAGATTCCTGATTTGAACAGATCAAGGGAGCCATAAATATCTCCAAGAGCAGAGGCTACTGCTTGAAGGGCAACAAAAATGGGTCGCTAAAGTCCACAGCAGCAGATATGCTCTCAAAGCTGGAAGGCAGTAGCTCGGTTTTGGCAAATAACCGTGACAAGGATGGATGCATAGGATGAGTTGTTGACAGATCAACAGAGACCCACACTTGGGGCTCTCGAAAAGAAATCTGATTTAGTTCCCAGGTGAGAAGGATGGCTTCAGTTTACATCAAGGGCAATTATTCTTTAAAGGCTGGCTAGTGGTACCAGCGGGTCCAAGACTCCAAGTTTGGGGGTCAGTTGAAAGTACTCAAGACTTATCAGCACATCACACGGGAGGTTTATTAGCTGGAATGATGAAGCAAATTCAGCAATCTGTGAGTGCGTTGTTTACCAGCAGAGTAAAACATCTACACTATCTTCGGCAGGATTATTGCAGCCTCTCCCTATTCCTGAGCAGATTTGATAAGACATTGCAATGGACTTCATCAAGGGACTGCCCAAGTCAGAGGGGTATAATTGCTTCTTGGTGGTGGTGGTGGATTGTTTGAGCAAATACACTCGTTTTATCCCACTAAGGCATCCATTCACAACTTACACCATAGCTGCCATATTTGTGAAGGAAGTATTTCAACTCCATGGGATGCCTCATTCCATCATCTCTGACCAAGACAAGGCTTTTATTAGCAATTTCTAGGCATAAATGTTTAGGTTGCAGGGTACCACTTTGAAAAGGAGTTCGACCAGCCATCCTCAAACAGATGGTCAATCTAAAGTGGCGAATTAAACCATTGAGTCGTATCTCAGGTGCTCTGCAGGAGAGCAACCCAAGCAATGGGCAAGATGGGAACCCTGGGCAGAGTACTGGTACAATACTTCGTACCACACTGCTATTCACACCACTCCATTCATGGCAATGTATAAGCGAGAACCACCACCTCTAATTAGGTATGAATGTGGGAATTGCTTAGGTGGCAGCTGTGGACGAGGAGCTCAAGGCACGAGATATGATTTTAGATGAACTTAAGCTTCACTTGGGAAAGTCACAGCACAGGATGAAGACATTGGCTGACTGAAGGAGTGATATAGAGTTTCAAGTAGCAGAATGGGCATACGTGAAGCTCAGACCTTATAGACAGAAGTCATTGGCCAAACGTTGCAATGAGAAGCTCTCATCACGATATTTTGGCCTTTATCAGGTGAGATCTGAGTGGATAGTGTGGCTTACTGTTTGGAGTTGCCAACTTTCGTTTCGATCTACCCAGTCTTCCATATTTGTATGCTGAAGCGAACTCTAGGGGAAGGACACCAATCCCAGCCTATTCCAGAGATCCTTGCTGAAGAATTAGAGTGGAAGGCACAACTGGCAGCAGTCCAAGGGCTATGTTACAACTCCAAGGGGCAACTAGAGGTTCTGATTCAGTGGCAAGGGCTACCTTCTTTTGAATCACCATGGGAAGGATTTGAGATCATCAGTGAGCAGTTCCATCATTTCCACCTTGAGGAGAAGGTGAAGCTCTGGGAGGGAAGCTTTGATAAGACTTTAATTAAATATAATCATGTCAGGAATAAGGCTAAATGAAAGCAGGCCAAGCGGGAGCACATGGGGGTTTATGCAGTGCATCAGCTTAGTAAAAGGAAGTTGTTGAGTCAACTATTTTCTGTTACTAATAGCCTGCTATTAGGAATATCTTATTTCTCATTTTCCTTTATTTTTATCTGTCAGTTATGAATCTGTTAGAGAGAATTGGAGGTATAACGGGAGGTCAGGGGGTAGAAGAGAACGGTGTTTGTGGCGTAGAGTGTATTGTGGGAGGTGGTAGGTCCTCATAACCTGGAATATCAGAGTCTTCATCAAGAATGTATCAAAATTCATCCTCAGTCACATAACTTCTTCTCTGATTCTATCATAGAGTTCGGTCAGTTTTTTCTTAAATTTTTATTCAGGTAGAGTTGGGCCTCTTTTGGTGAAGATTGTCGTTCACCACCTCTACATCCCCAACCAATGCAACCCTGGTCTTGTTCAACCCCACCCACACCCTAAGAAGCTTGCACTAGCATGCACTCAGTATTGTTCATAACTTATACAGTCAGAATATTAATAATAGTTCAGTTGACAATAGCTTACGTACCTTCAGTACAAGCTCCTCAAAGCATTGCTGTACATTTACCTGAGTTTTTGCACTACACTCGATAAATAGGCACCCATATTCCCTGGCAAAGTCGATTCCCTCTTTCTTTGTAACAACCCTCTCACTTTCCTGGGAATATGGAAGATTTAGAAAATACAAAATGACAATTGATATAGATCGCAACACTGGCTAGAGCTAGCAGTTAAAACAGAAAAGGAGAGAAGCTGAAAAGCCCTTAAAAATAGTAATTGTGAAAATGTTATGAATAGCAAAATCAACATACACAGATGATATAGGAAATTAGCCAAACCATGTCTCCACACCTCGTATATATCAGAAACAGCTTGTAACAAGATTTGCATTGATCCATTTCCTTGAACAGAACAGCATCCAAGGGAGGATGGGGAAAGGGTTACAGGAAACAAATTAAATAAGATGACAAAGAGGAAAAAAAAAAGGAAAGAAGAGTTATGGTACTTTATGATTGGGGAATTATATCCAGATGTTATGTCATCATTCAGCCAACATAACAGTGTTTAGTGAAACCACGGAAAGAAGAATAACCAACAAACAAGTAAATTATACGCAGAGATAACATAATCAATAAATACTGCATGCACACATAACAAACATACACAAAACGCACATGCTGATAGAGAGAACAACTTCCAGGGTAACACAAGCAAACTTACATATATATATATAACCATTGTCACAAGCTACTACTCATAGTATATATGCTCAATGTATATATGTACTTGGTCCATTAAAAAAATTAATGCTAAATCAACATTAGGAAGAAAGTGTACTCAATTTTTACAAGTAAAAACGCTGAGGCCATTGAACTCCTATTTGAATCCTACATTGGAATTATCAAATGTTAATAATAAATGCCATTTAAACCTTACAACATTATTTTACTTTAAAAGTGATGAGGACTATTGAGTCTGCTAACCATACATTGGAATTGTTACATGTCAATTCAACATGAATTCAAAAAAAAAAACAGCAAAGAATCGATCATTCCTACATTGTATGTCATTTGGTTTTCCCAAATATTAATTGAAATACTCCTGCAAATTCCGCTCTTCCTTACTTGTCCAAGCATTCTTTCTCCTATATTATCTTCATAATGATACAATTTCCCCTATCCCTTCATCACGCTCTATTAAATCTGAATGTTACTTTCTTTATCTTTCTCTATTTCAAAATTTTTAGGATTAAACCATGGAAGAAAAGAAGAATAAAAAAATTCAGGTAGGACATTTCTCAGAAACACACATTTATTGAGGTCAAAATTCTATGCAAGTCTATTCTAGTAAGATTTTTTGTTGAAAAAATAGAAAACACTAAGATCCAAAGTAATTGTATCTTTAGATCTCTCAATTAACATGGTGAAATTTTGGTCACCGATACTATGATTGTATCATTTTTTTTTTATTCATTTTATCTTTTCAACACACATTGCGATTTTTTTATCTACTTTTATTATTGTATCGTATATTTCAAAATATGGTCATTTATCACATACATGGGTATAAATATTGTTCTCATTAACTTAATATTTAGTATTGATATTTTCATGTGTATCACACGGGTGCAATACTAATACTGAAAGAAATCGAACAAAAATGTAAACACAAAAGAAAGTACAAGAGCAAAATAATCGACTACCTTATCCACTTTATTTCCCACAAGCATCTTGATGCAATCTTGGTTAGTTGAGTACAGATCAATTTCCTGGGCCCATATCTCACGAAGATTTATGAATGTTTCTCGCCTTGTCACATCATATACTGTCACAAGTGTGAGCAAATCAGTGCAAGCTTCCGCCGAACTCACAACCAAGAATGCATGTTAAACGTATTTAAAATATTGATTTATGGTATAAATTCAAAGGTTATTCATTAATTCCTCTTTTCTTTACATCATGATGAACTTTATTGTCAAATCCAAAGAAAACTCTGCTACCAAACAGCAATAAAATGGCCTTTATCGAACAATTTAATTAGTTAGTATAATTTGTTAATAGGGATATCAATCGTTCATGTGAATAAGAAAGGGAATAATAGGCAATAGCTTTATAGATGTTATGGGCCTGTCAGAAGGAGACCTACAAATGCATAAATAAGGAGATCTGCAATGTATCCCTGATATCAAAAGAGGTCAGGAATGGTCCAAAATATCATACATGGAAATCCTAAGAAAGATCCTGGTCTTGGACCGAGAGCAACAGCAACAATATGCCCGTGTAGCCTCATTTCTGGTGGAGTACGGCTTGGTTTAGAAATTCAGGTTCAGTGATGCAACAATATCCAGGTTTTCATGGCAACGTAACGAAGCCACTGCTCCCCACCCCAAAAAAGAGGTGTGAGTGAGAAAAATAACTCAAAAAAAAAAGAAAAGAAAAAAAGAAGAAGAAGAAAGGATGACCAATATTTGAGCTCTAATATCAGTGGGCACATTGAAATTCAACAAGCAATACTCAAAAAAGACACCATTTAAATTACTACAAATAGAATTAGAGTTCAGAAGATAACATTACCCATGATAACCCCCTGTGCTCCTCTATAATAGGAGCTCGTTAATGTCCTGAATCTCTCTTGGCCAGCTACAAGAAGAAATCAGTATAACTATTAGATACTCCTAAAGAGCCAATGATCTAAACCAAAGAAAACTACCAAAGAAAAACAGGCTTTTACTAATAACAACGGAGCTAATATCAATCTCAATAAGCTAGAAGCTTCAACAGACAGAATTACAAATTTTAATGAAAGTTGTCTAAATGATATTTCAATACTCAGGAGCGCACTATTGCGTGTATGCTTGGGTTAATGTTTTGAACTCAAGTAACTGATTTTTAACCACAACTTTTCAAAATATATACAAATTTTAGTCAATTTACATTCTAAATAAAGTAAACTAACTTATAGCAATAGTCAACAACCAACAGCTATCGCTCCCTCAAACATACACCACATAAGTGGAATCAAAATAACAACATTTGGAAAGTAAAATATCAACGCATTTTCGATATACTAGTGCTATGATTCAACTCATAATTAAAAAAAAAATCCTACTAAAACATCCTCAAATGCTTAAAGAAACCAACTTCCTTGTATTACTACACACATAAAGAACCAACCTTCAAAGTACACAATAAAATAGCAGTTGTGGTGTCACAATATTGAAGCGTCGCGAATGATAAATTATGCATCACGGCGTGAATTTTTATTATTTATTGATCATTTCAATATAAGTATTCAATAAACTGGTATTTCATATTATACTAGAAGCAGTTAAATGAGTCACTGTATGTTAAATTGTCCAAATAATCCTAAATTTGTCTTAGAATGAAAAAAATGTTATTCGGTGGTGGTACATGTGAATAGTAACTTGGTTCAAGATATATATATACATATATATATATATATATAGAAAATTGCCAATTTATCGGTGATATTTTTTTAATTTATCAGCCAATAAATTGTAAAATTTTAAAACTATAGCGTATCAATAATTTCGTATCGCGGCTGATCCAAATCTACTGAATAGTGGCTACTATGCTGCAGCAGCACCGCTATTTCATTGTATGCCTGTAAGGTCTCCAACCAATTCAACTAATAGTAAACTAAAAACGTCATAAAGCCTACGAAAGCTGATGAAAATTTGAAATTGTCTTCATATGTGTCTTTCTTGCACTAATTTGAAATTGCCTTGAAGAAAAAGTGAACCTTCTCAACAATATAGTAATTAATTACTTTCTGGACTGAAAAAGCAAATTCATGTTGGTTCACTTTGTACATTCCCATTGCCTTTCCAGAAATGGTAAAGTACTTCACTAAGTTAACTTCACCCACAAAAAATCCTGTTATACACATTCATAACATTCCAGGAAATAGGTAGTCAATATACCATTACCACCCATGCCAAGCATAAGTAATACATATTGTATTCAGCAGAACAAATAATGATAATAACTATTATTACTATAGTTATAATAGTGATAACATAGTTGATTTATAGATTGGCTCAACAATAATTAATAATGACAAAATTTATAGTTGTCATACAGCTTTTCTAAAATGTACCCTTGGGGTACACATTAGTCACTCAAGTTAAAATAAAACTAGCATTTAATAACACTAACTACAGTCTCTGTGTAATTGTTTCCCTAATTATACTAATTTGGGAAATTCATTTTAAGTCTAAATATGTGACTAAATGCACATGCTAGACAAACCAATAAGCATAATAGTAAAAATGATAATAATGACAATTGTATACAGTACTAAATAATGATAATAATTATAGTAATGAAAAAATAATAGTATTACAAATTAATAACAATGATAATAATTATAGTAGTAATAATAATAGTAATAATAGTTATAAAATTAATTAATATTAGTAATAATCATGATAATGATAATAGTAATAACAATATTTTAAACAAAAACAAAAGCATTAAATTATTATCACTGCTCTTATTGACATTATTGTTAATTTTACTACTAGTCTACTACTATTATTACTATTATAGTTAATTTTATTATTGATACTATATTTATAATTATATTAATACTATTAAAGTTAATATTATTCCTTTAATGGTTTACTACTATTATTATTATCTTAGTTCATCAAATCTCTGGTCTAGGGATCTCATGTGATTTGGTCCAGTTTGAAGTATGGACTCATCTGAATATGTCTGGGAAAAAATATGAGAGAAAGGCCTTACAGCATAGCATTGCCAATAAACATTTCCGTCAAAAAAAGAAAAAAAGTACATGATTCAACATGCAGCACCAAGAAAAACCATGAACATGTCACTTGATTAACACAAGCATCCACAAAAAAGCCAACACAGGATCATAGGCCCTAGTGGCCCCATAAACTTGTATCATAAAATAAATATCCCATGTGAAACTACATTTTCCAGATAATCAGACTACCAAAACCACATTGTTCATTTCATTTGGAGAGTAATGTTGATAAAACCAGATTTATTCTTTAATAGCATTAGACAAGAGGCTTCGGATCTACCATGTTCATTTGACCTGCATTTCTCTCCACGCAGCCTATCATCTATTCTCATAGCAGGCACACAAAAATCATTGCAGCAAAAATGTCATAACCAATCGTGATCAAATTAAAATCTGACAATCCCATTGATATGTTTAGTCATTGAGACCTGCAATTTGAACATGGCATACGACTGCTGAAATACTATAATATACAAAGTGGTTGAATGCCACTCCATATATCCAGTATATCAACATAATAGACAGGATAACCAAAAAATATTGCAAATTTGAGAAGCGTCATGAGCACAAATTACCTATGTGCCTACAAAAGCAATCAGATTACAGCGGTAATTAATTAGGTTATCATATGTTACCTGTATCCCAAATTGCAAGTTTCAACCTCTTTCCTCCAATATTAACATACTTAACCTTGAAATCGACACCTGTATCATATGTAGAAAGAGGAACAAAAGGTTTCAATGGACTTAACAATTGAAAAGCTGCTTTATCTGCAGGTCCACAACTACAATATAAAATCATAGATATCTAATATTTTTAATATATAAAAAGCAGGGGGCAAATCCCACTATTTGCTAGCATACTTCACGTTTAAAATATTCATATTTTTTACACGAGCAACCACAGACCAATAAATATTCTCACAATATATATTTCAGACACCAACCCTCTAAGAAAGCTATCATAAGGTCTCCCGTCTGTAGAATACTTCTATACCTGCAATATGCATAGCACTCTTCCCTCCTCCACCCTCCCAATTGAACACGAACAATACTAAATAAAATGTAAAATGAAGGACAGACCTTGTATTAGGTGATACATTGTGAATACTATTATATGTTCTCCATGCACCCACCCATGTGAGACATAATGGCTTGACTTGTGTCAAATCCTAGTTTGATCATTGTCGCTGAGACACGAGAACGAAAATTTTCCTTTTTCAATTTAACTTCAAAGAAATGCAAAATTTGTTAGGCTTTTGAATAATCACTTAGTATCATCTCTCCACTCATAAAGACATATACCTATCATGAAATAGCCCATGGAAACTCCGTTTGACACACCGTCCCTCTCCCGGAAGCATTTCTCCGTTTTCATTTCCATGTCCCCATTTTCCAAAATGTACATAAATATACTTAATAATTTCAAATATTACAATTTTCCAATTTCCTTCCGTCCCCATTTTCCCTTCCCTGTCACTGATCATGTGCAGCACTAGATGTAGCTGGTTCATCAGACTGAGAACTCCTTTCTGCAGCCAAGAACTTTCAGAGCACGTGATCAACCTTTACTTTTAAGAATGACTGATGATAGACCTAATGTCCATTGAAGGTATGAAATCATATGAATACTTAAATGTAGTTGTTAAGGCAATCGGTGAGATAGCTCATACAAGCACATCAGCAGCCAAAAATTGGGCTGCCATCATTGAGATCTTCCTGTACTGTATTCAATAAGTAAATCAGATGTCAGATCTTCACACATTGTCTTCACTGGGAAATGGAAACTATGAGAGCTTGCTTTGTAGAGAGATTTTTTTACTTATGACAGACCAAAATCAAGGGCATCAAGTTTGTAACACAATTATAAATTTTCAGGTTGTGTGAGTTTCCCAATTGAGGCACAAGCTGCTAAAACCTAGTCTTAACATGGTAGCATCCTTCTAACATCCTATGTCTTTTCTTTGAATGCTTTCCTATTTTCACCCATGCCCTCTCTCATTTTCAGTCCTCAACCTCTGCTGATTTGTCCTTCACTTATATTTGCATAGTCATGATTTCAAATCACTCAAACAACTTAAAGTGGACAGCCTAGTTCTTACCATTCATATAAAGGTACAACCTTGAATAGTTTGTTACCCGTGAGCATAAATGTCTAGCAGCCACCACATTAGATGGGCCGCCTAAACCCAAATCTATATATTGGATTCCCCAAGACTCCTTGAATGATTTTTCCACACATTCTGTTATCTCTAATGTTACGAAGTTGATGTCTTCTCTGAAGCGCATTTTTGCTTCCAAAATAAGGCTAATATTATTCACCATCTTCGTGAACTCGAGCATCTCAAGAAAAGGAATGCATCCATGCAAAGCTATATAATCTTGCCAAAAGCATCACTGCTGCCCTTTCTGCAGCAGATCAAGATATTCCCGAAATGGAACTCCATCATTGTACGCTTGATGGCCTGAATTTGTCTTATGAACCCACTTACACTTCTCTTACTATTATGCGGTCCTTTAATTTTGGAGACTGAATTCCAATTACTAACAGATAAACTTTATATTTATTCGGTCAATAAGGGCACGTTCTCTTTGATTAAATTTGCCAATCAAACTGATCCAAAAAAATCTAAAATAATTATTTAGTGTTTTTTTATCTGGTTAATTAATAAAGTTTATTAATACCAAAAGGAGCGTAACATACATCAAAGTATACAATCAAAGCATACTATTCCCAAAATCAACTACCTGGGCAAATGATCCAATCTAGCTAACAAACCTTTATACTTCCTGGTTCCTACTATACAAGCTATTATGTATGTGAATGAAAAAATCCTTAATGAGGTATCGTATCAAGCACTTAGGGATCGTAACCTTCTGCTGGAAATTTGCAACATTTCGGTTCCACCATAATATGTAAATCATACTTACTACAGCCATACGAATCAAACCACCCAAACCAGCCTGTCTCCAAGCTCCTCTTATGGTCCACTGCATGAGCTGCTGCCAAAACTGAGGTCTAAACACAAGCCTTAGCCAATTTAACAAGTTCCATCATGTTTGTGCTTGTCTGCATCCAATAAGTCAATGGTCTAGTGTCACTGGTGCATTATGACATATACTGCAGATGCTATTGTTTTCCACACCCCATCAAAGTAATTCATACTGGGTAAGGACAGCATTATGACAGAACAGCCACATAGGAAGTCCAGCATGTGCCCATACTGCAAATCTCCATGGAATATGTGATGCTCTCGGCCTGAGATGGTCATACACAGCTTGTATACAATATCTGCTACCCTCATACAGCCATCATTCATAATAATAGAGTAGATGGTCTGACACTCATGATCCTCAGATATTCCATGGACAAGGAACCATGGGTATATAATTATGGATATTAGTGATGCCACAATAGACACCATGCATTCACTTGATCCATAATGTATCCTTCCTGGTCAAAAGCTGCCATAGATATATCCCTGTGACTGCTTTGTTCCAATAAAGCACATTTCTAACTCACAAAACCCCCTTCGTTCTTTGGTAGGCATATTATTTTCCATTCCACTAAGGCTTTCTTACTCTCTTCGCCCAAACCAATCCAAAGAAGACTCTCCATCTTGCTTCAATTTGCAGAATAACAGTTTGTGGTAGTAGTAGCACCAGTGACCAAAAGCCATGAATTACATAGAGTACAGACTGGATTAGCAGCACTCTACCAACATAACTAAGAAATTTGACAGTCCAGCACTTGATCCTAGCAAGCAGCTCGTCTAGTAGGGGCTGGTAGTGTTTAATATTAGGTATGGTAGTCCTTAAAGGTATGCCCAGGTAACGACCCTATTCACAACCAAGCATCTCTAAAATCTGATGTTGCACAGTTGGTGGAACCCCACTGAAGTATACAATGCTTTTGGTAGAATTTGCCTTACGTCCAAAAGTTTCACCAAAGTGCTTGATCTTTTGATGTATCGACTGAGCAGAAGTTATATCCCCTTAAAAAAGATCAGTAAATCATCAGCAAAACATAGGTCAATAATATGGATTTTCTTACACCATGACATGAGTGACCATGAAATGCCGGATGCTGCCATAACTGCTGCAGAAATCCACGCAAATACTCCATACACAGTACAAATATATAGGGAGGGATGGAATCTCCCTGCCTCAAACCTCTGACTAGGGGAAGGTTGTGTTAAGGGCCCATTAATTTTGAGTAAGATAATGACAGAAGTGATACAAGACAACCAATTTTACAAAATGTGGGGTGCTCTGATAAGCCAAAAGTAGCCATTGAATGAAGATCCACTTCAACACTATCATAGGCCTTTTGAATATCGACATTGAGCATCATCTTGGCCCCTATATTCTTCCTTCCATAGTATTTAACAAACTCGTGTACCATAAGAAGCAATCTGTTCTTGATGAACAGAGACTGTGATAAATCCACAACCTCACACAGAATGAACTGGAGCCTATTAGTTAGAACATTTGAGAAGACCTTGTAAAAGATATTACAACAGACTATAGGACAGAATTCTTTTGCCCTGCAAGCATTTGGCAATTTGGGTTTCAATTTAAAAGCTGTGTTATTCCTTCGCTTTAACAGATTTCCTGTCCTCCAAAGTGTTATTGCTTTGCTTTAACAGACTTCCAGTCCTCCAAAACTCCTGCACTGCAACAAATATGTCATTTCCAACAATGTCTCAGGCCTTCTTAAAAAGCCAGGGATTAAAGCCATCTGGGCCTGGATTTTTTAGGTCACCCATCCACAATATGGTGTGCCTAACTTCCTCCCTAGTAACTGGCAGCATCAAAAAACTTTTACTGTTTGACACGGGTCTAAATTTGCACAGATAAACAAGAGATCTCATTTTGCTTGAGGACTTGGTTAAGTCCTCTTATGTTCAAAGCTCATACAGTCATGGTAAATTAAGAGGCCTTCCCCTATCCACTGCCCCTTGTTTCTCCATGAATGTCACTCCTTAACTCGCCAGTGAATACTTAGAAATTGTGGGCACTGGTTGTGGGTACTGGATAGTGGCCATGATGTGTCTTTCCTTTACCCTTCTCATCAAACGTCACTGTCTGAACTGCTTGTGTAGCTATTACTGCAGGTGATGGGTTTGCTTGCACAGGATGGATGCTGTGACTTGTGAATGTGGACTGCAGAGTGCTTTGCTAAACCTGGAAAAGCTGACCCAATCTGATGAACCGACCCAAAACTTAGATCTGAAAATTTAAACTTGGTCTCAATCTGAAAAACCTAAACCAATCTGAAACTAACTTGAATTTAACCAACCCAATAATGACCCATACCTAAATAACCCAAACCGAAATAACATAACCCAAAAATAATCCGACCCAAACTAAACCCATATCCGGACAGAAATACAATAATGACTCAACCTAAACTTACCCAACCTGAAATAACCCTACTCGAACCCGACCTATATCCGGGTATAATTCAAAACTTGATCCAAATTAAAGTTAAATTCAATCCATAAAAATAACATTTTACCTCTTATAGATTGCTACATAAATACCAATAAACTATCTTATTAATAAAATTTTATGTAAATATAATAATATACAACCCATATAACAACAAATGAAACAAAACCAGTAAGATTTTATTCTCCTTACTTTATTTTAATATTATATTAGTATCAATCGGTTTATATCATAGAAATTGCAACTACTACTATAAACATAAAAATTAGTATTGTAAACATAATAATTATAACATATATTATTATAATGGCAATAATTAAATTTATATTTGTATTTATAATGATAATAATAATAATAATAATAATAATTATTATTATTATTATTATTATTATTATTATGATATTTCTAAAGATGATAATAATAACAATAATAATTATTAGTGATAATTATAGTAAAACAATAATTATTACAATTAAAATAATAATTATAATTATTATAACATTCATAACAATGATAATAATTATGTATATAATAGTTTTTATAATTGTATTTATAACAATAACTATAATAATACTAATAATAATATTTTTTTTTTATTACTACTACATATTTTATGATAACAATTTGTTATATCATTACATATATTATATAAAATTACAATAATAAGCATAAAAAGAATAATAAATTACAAATTTTAATTTATTCATTATATTAAATTAATAACAATCAATATCGCCAAAAATTATAAACTGAATTAACTAGACCCAAACCCGAAGAAATCTAATGTGTTAGACCCAAACTCAACCCAATATTCTCTTAACCTGATCTAACATGGACCTAATCTGAATAATTATTACCCAAATTGGAGCCAAACTGCCAAACCCGAAGGACACTCAACCCAAACTCGAACTCAACTCGATTACATAATAGACCCAATTTTAACCCGACCCAATTTGACCTGTCTTACAGCTTGGTGTCTTGTGGATTTCTTTTGGCACTAATCTTTGTCATGCCCCATTTTTCACACAAAGTGCTATAGTGAGGCTACCATTCTTACACCACTTCCTAAATAAAGGGCTTACCATCTAGTAGAACACATTCGATGCTTGTAGGTGGAGCTTCACTCACATCCATCTCAATTAAAAGCCTCGGATATGAAATTCTTTCCCTATTTGTTGTGAAGGCATCAATACAGACAGGTTAGCTAAGAACACTACCAAGTCTACTTAAAGAATCAATAGACCAAAGATGGAGGGGGAGTCCAGAATAAAGGATCCATAAAGGGAGTTGTTGCAACTAGCCTTATCAAAAATAACCACCGGATTCCACATCCTCAATTGGGAACAAGATTCAAATGTCTAAAATGGACATTCCAATACCATATCCATGTCAGATTCAATATCAAATCGAAATAGAAAATAGCCACACTCATGCATTAAGATTTCAGTCAATTTAGCAACAAAATGCCATTGAACACTCACATACCTTGATAGGCAAGGAGAGGGGCTTAGGATATAGCCGACCAAAGTGTTGATCCATCATGGCGCATCCCACTGAATCTCTTCTTGCTGAACTTGTGCCTCCATTTGGCCATCAATGATGATCGCAGCTGCATATTGCAAATTTAGTCCTTGATCAGGTCATTGATTGGAAACCACCATATCTCTCCGGCTAGGCTTTGTGACCTCTAGTAGCTCCGAGAATTCATCATTCTCTACCAACACCGATGGGTCCTAGAAGCTGCAATTTGAATACTAGGAGCTGCAGAAACGCTAGGAATCAACATATCTTCAATCCTTGCGAACTAGCAATTGCATTGATAAGACTATCATTTGGAAGCTCTACTTCCTATCATCTAGTTGTGAAGACGATTGTCCATGAGCAATTGAGTTGTGTGAAGGATTGTGTAGGACAAGACTCCTTGTAGATTTCTTCTTCACATAACTAACACGTAGTTCAAGCTAGATGAGTGGTAGGAACATGTAATGACTCCTTTTACAAGATCTTTTTTATTATTTAGTGTTTTACGATCATTATTTTTTATATTATTATATGGTATATGACTTTGCTAATGTGATCTTATTTAATATCAAACTAAGGTGAGGAGAACATACCCTACTTCATAGTTGAATAAGCCACAAGCAAATGTTGCATGTTCACATCGAGTTGCAATATGATGCTATCTCCAACACTAGTCACAAACTAGCCACTAGTTGTCAATTATGTGATAAGCGTTAACTCGAGTGACAATGTCAAACGCTTCAACAAGACCTTGCAACCAACCACATGAGGCTCTTGTCATTCCTAATCTAGATCAAGCCTCTTACGCCACAAACACTAGCCCTATCTACAACTATCATTGGTTCCTTGATTAGGTTTTTTTTTACCTCGAACCACATGACTTACTCTCTTTCCCATCTTCAAAATAACACTAGCACTGAACGACTAAGGGTCGCAAATGGTTCTAACCTACCCTTTAAGGCATACTACCAATTCTAATTATCTAAGGTTTCATTAGTTCCCCGCCTTTCTCACAACCATCTTTCATTAGATCAAGGATATTGTTATGGTTTGTGTTTTTGTATGTAGTTATTGTCGCAAGATCAAAAAATATAATGAACAATGGAAGTAACAAGAGTTTGAAGGGACGGTGAAGTTGAAAATGCACGGCGAAAAGATAATGGATATACGAGCATGAAGATTGAAATTTCAGCCGAAAAAGCTTTAAAACATGAGGTACGATGAAAGAGTTCTGGGAAAAATACCAAGTGGAATACACCCATGGTTTGGCCCTAATAACACAAACAAAAGCATTCTACCACTGTCGGTCATGGCACACACCATGGTCATGTTTTGGTTTGTTTTCATGCAAATTCTCTTATCTTTTATTGAGACCTATATATATGTATCTAGCTTAGGTTTTTAAAACATCTTCTAGATCTCTCTCTGCCTTCAATTAGTGTTTAGTTTTAGAGTTCAATCATTGAAGAAAAATTAAGGATTTCTTGTATAAGTATAAATTGCAAGTCTCTACTTTGAAAAATTAAATTAATTAACCGGTTATTTCTTTCCTTTCTTTAATTTAATCTCTTCTCATGTTTGATTTGCATATTTATTTAATATTTGCTTTAATTCCAATAATGTGAGTAGATTTATCGACTAAGATTGGAAAATAACCCTACTTGGTAAATGATGATAAATTAATGTAATTATTTAGTGAAAGTTTGAATCTTTAAACTTAATTTGTTGTGATTTAATTTTGTTGATTCACTTGATCACCAAATTAGCAATCTTGTTCTTAGGTAATTAATTGAATAACCAAATAGTGAAAATTAATACCATGCCTCTATAAATTTGGCAAAGAACTCACACCATGAAAGTAGGTAAGATTCTTTGGGGATTTGAATAGGATTAGCACTAAACTTAATGAGTTTCATTCATAATTCCACAAAAGTAGGCAATTAAGTTTTATTAAGCATAATCTTTAGACTTCAAACAACGGTTAAGTTCTCATTTCTTCTCACAGGGAATTCAAAAGTTCTATTCAATTCGTAACGTCATGCACAAGCGGTTGTCATTATCCCCCTTATATTATCTCCCCCGGAGTTCTAATGTGGTTTTTCATATCTTTGTTTTTTCATGAAAACGCTATTAGAGGACTATTGGTTTTGTTGCAACTGGTGCGTCCCCTTGTTATCCAATTCCTTGCATTTTCCTTGGAACCAACCTCAACCAGGATAATCTCCTTCTATGCCCCAGGAAAAAGCAAAAAGTAAAGCAATCATCAAGCCAGAGCTAGTTTAACAACTACCAATTCAAACCGGCGAGTGAAATAATTCCTTTTCAAGAACAATGAGACAAGAGTCACTGTTTACTAGGCTATTCTTCCCATTTCGAAAGATGAGTTCCCAGATACCACATCACTATTAGTATCCCTTCCCGCCAAGCCAAGGAAAGAAAGCAAGGTGCCTTAGGCAAGGCTAAGACTAGTGGAAAGGTCAAGGCAAAAAGCTTAGTCATTTTCAACTCTGAGTGTAACTTCACTAACGGGATTTCTATTAAATTAAAACTTTAGATCAATTTATGTTAATTCACCCTTGTTCTTTTAACTATCACCAAGAGATAAATTAATTTATCATTAATCACTGAAGTTGTGGTAGAACCCCCAATCCTGACCTCTCGATATATTGAATCCCATTCTATTAGTCGTCAGATTTTATTTTCATCATTTAATCCCTCAACTTTGGTCGTATCTATTTTAATTATCAGTTTAGCTAGTCCAAAACATGAATTTGGTAATTATAACTTTGTCCTTGTGGGATCAACCTTGATAGATACAACGAATCCAAGCACTTGTGGATTTGCCTATCAATCATGCATTCACTCCGCCACTCCCATATATTCCCCAAGCACCTAGGTCTATTGTACCTCATATATCTAAGCCAAAATCATCATATCTACCTCCCTCATCTCATACCATCATCAATAATCACCCCATGGTCACTCATGTTAAGATTAGATTACTCAAACCTAAGATTTATTCACTCTTAAACATAATAAGGTCATTGATGATGCCTTCAAACCTAGTTGCTATTCACAAACTAAAGGTGATCTAATTTGGCATAAGGCAATGGATAACGAATATTATGCCCTCCTTAAAAATGGCACAATATTCTTTATCTCCATCAACTTCTTCTTAGTCGGATGTAATAGGCTTTCCGCATCAAACAGAAGGACAATGGTTCAATGCTACAAGAGGAAGACTTGTAGAAAGGGAGCATGTCATCATTTATGTATAATACATAATGTTCTTAGTCTTGCTTTAACGTATTATTATTGACCTACTAGTCAATTGGACAACTAAAACATTTTTCTAAATGGTTATGTCATTGAGGAAGTATACATAAAACAACCACCTAGATATTTGATCCACAATTTCCTACTCATGGTTGCAAAGCCACATGATTTTAAGGGTGTTTTTTACCACCATATTATTTTTGTCTTATCTCTATATTGTATTTGATGCAACACAATTTTTTTCAAAAAATTCAAAACTAGCCCTATTTTTTTATGCTTATTTATTATGAAATATCTTCAAAGTTCAAACAAACAAATTAAGTAAAGTATGTACTCAAAAGTGTCAATATACATCAATTCAAATCATATTCAAATAAAATGTTAATTTACCAAACTGAGCTAAAATAAGCCCCACTAGCTTGGCATTATCTTCTAAGCATCATTTCACAAAAACACGATTTTATCATTTTATGGGCTGATACCTCATTATTTATTCAATGATTTCCCGAGAGAGTATTATTTATCATTCTTACAAGATCCAAATCCACTATGGCTTGTTTATGATCTCTTATCTCCTTCGTATATCATGAGATCGCTTTAAAATATCCTGAGCCTTAATTGTTTTCTTTTTGGTAGTGAAGCTATTGGTCTTCCCAAGGATTTACTTTTCTTTCAGGGTAGATATAATGAAGAGTTGCTCATGTGTACAATGCATAGTGCCAAGCCACACTCTACACTTATAGGTACTTCTACTCTCAATCCAAATAATGGAGCTACTCTTATAGATCCCTCATCCTATCGCAATCATTTTAATGGTTTAAATCACCAACAAAAAATTGCCTTTGTCATTAATAAAGTGTGTTAATGTAAGCATTCTCTGACAACATAGCATCTTCTCTTTGTTGAGCCTATTCTACACTACCTAGAAGGTAAAACGTCTTATGGAATTTCTCCTTAATGTCAATTAGGCTAGTGAATCCTCTAATCACATATCCAATAATGGATATTGTGTCTTTTCGGGGTCAAATATAATCTCTTAAGACTCTTAAAAAACAATAGACAGTTTCTCATTCCAGGACCAAGGCTGAATATCATGGCCTTGTTATTGCTATTGATGAACTCAGGCAAGTGAATTTGCTATAAATTCTCCAATTTGCTATCCTTTAGATCTTTGGTGCGATAATATGGGCGCCACTTATCTCCATAAACCCTATTTTCCATGGACGAATGGAACAAATCAAGATAGACTATAATTTTGCATATGAAAGTGTTCAGAACAAAATGTTAGATTTTGGATACATCTCTTCCAAGATCAATATGTGGATATCTCCACAAACACGACATCTAAAGCTCATTTCACTTGTCTTCATTCCAGCTCATCACTGATAATAACACGCGTACGACAAGAGGGTGTTAGGGCAATCGGTGACAAAAGTAATGCAAGCACCCAAATTAAGTATTCCCATATTGTTTTGAATTAGATATGGCTAATGTGAGATCTTCCCATCTTTTATTCCTGAAAATATAGCAAGTGTGAGATCTTACCCTATTGTCTTCACCGTAAAATTTGCAGATGTGAGAGCTTGCCTTGTAGAGTTTTCTGTATTTATGACAGAACCAAATAAAGGGTGCAAAAATCTGTAACGAGTTGTACAAAGCTCTACAGATTCTCTGTTTGTGTGGCTCTTCTCAGAGGAGACAAAAACTACTAAAGCCTGGTCTTAACAGTAGCATTGCGCTGAATCCACACGAATTACAAACTATATCGAACACAAAACGAAGCTGGTTTATACCCTAGCTACTCGTTCAATTTGCTCTCAGTATGTGATGGCACGTGGTTAACAAAAACTGATAAGTGAAATCTAGAAACAAACACTGCATTAGATTGATAAGATCATAGTTCCTGGCATATATATGGCAGTTCATCGGGCAGTTACGGAAGAACCAGTGTCCAACTACTAAATTCAGTACTCCGGGACTAGAAAACGAAACTTTCAGAGAAGTAAATAACTGGATGAAATAAAAAACGGCTTACCAATAGTTGGAGACAGATCTTCAAAAGTGGCCGAAGTAAAACTTAAGAGGAGACTACTCTTTCCAACACCAGAATCTCCGATCATCAATAACTTAAACAAGTAATCAAATTCTACCGAATTCGTAGACGGTTCCATCTACAATCAATCACATGTTACGCGAAAAAATTATCTGATTTCATTAAATATAGTACAATGAAATATCATGCAGGTTCAATATGAATAACATTTTGTTGAAATATATTGACTGAAGCCCCTAGTTTTCGGCATATGTAACGGAAAGTTTAAAGAAATAGGAAGCGAAACGGATCTTACAGGAGATGTACGTTGAGGATCGACAACGTGAGAAAAAGACCGCAAGGTCCGCTTGATTAAAGTTCGAGAAAGGAGAGACGCCTGCAGTGGCACGAAGAACAGCAGTAGAGCAAAATAGATTGAATCACGAAACCATTACATATTCTTTGGAAACCAAAAGCGGCACACTCAAGTCGATGATGCTCGACTCTGGTTAAGGTATCCGGTCCCAGCTAAACGGTGCTTTTGGATGCGTGTTTGTCACTCTTTATGAATTTATTTAAAATTATTCTATAGAAAATTGTGATTAAAAATGGATAGTAAAGAGACAACTATAAGTTCAGACGTCTAAGCTACCATTTGAACAAAATAACTCATAATTTAAATCTAATCTAAAATAATAATATATAAGGTAACCATATGATAGAATATTTGGTTAAGAATATTATTTTTATCTAAATTAATAATAACATTTTGCAACTTATATGAAATTAAATAAATTAATATATTATGATAATTTTGGATATGTAGTATTTTATTAACTATTATTATTTACATTTTTAAAGCTTGACGGATGTGATTTTATCATTTTACTCTTATTATCGTAAATTGCTAAACCGAAAATCATAAATAAAAAATGGTATTTATAATTATTGATAATGATTATTATGAATAACTTAATTTAATAATAATAATAATTTTTTTATAAACAAGAATTTTTATTACTTCAAAGTAAGAATGTTACACCAACATAATCAATCAACTAAGATAACAAATACAATCTAATAAAGATAGTCATCTATCATATTTTAACTTATACTATGAGACGCTCATAACTTATACTATGAGAACAATAAGTTTCACAATATCACTTAAAGCTTTATGCTTCTTCTAAAAAAAACTCACAAATTATGCTTGTCACAAATGGTAACCAAATAATAATAATAATAATAATAATAATAATAATAATAATATTATTATTATTATTATTATTATTATTACTATTATTATTAACTAATAATAATAATATATTACTATTATTATATACACCTTTAGTATTAAAAATTAAAAAAATAAGTCACCACATGTTTCAAGGATGAAGTTAGATCATTAATATATTTTAACATATACTGATAAAAAAAATATAAAGAATAATATCATAAAAATATTTTTTAATAAGAATATGATAACTATATTTTTATATAATAATATACTATATTTTGAGAAATATTAATGGTAAAGTTTTATCGTTAAAATGCACATTAACTTTGTTTTGATAAGGATGAAACAATAATTAATGACTAATAATTATTATTGATAATGATATAATTAACAATAAAATATTATAATATTATTAATAGTTAATATAAAATAATTAAAATTTTATTGCTAATTAATATTTGGAAAAATGTATGATATAACATTGAGTTTAAAAACAATATACGATATAACCATAAATTTTTTAAAACATATGAGATAATCCAAATTTATAGGGTTACTTGTCATATAACTATAGTAAAAATGGACTTATCGTTAGAATTCAAAAAAATTCAAATATCACACTATAAAATGACAATTTTACCCCTCATTCTTTAATGCTCTAAATATCTTCATATCACTCAAGTATTTTCCTCCTAATTCATAATTTTAAATACCAAAATTACCCTTAAAAGTACCCTTGACTTTTATTAATTTGTGGAAATTCCAAAATAATCTCTCTCTCATTGAGAATCTACCTTAATATCTAGTATTATAATTCTGAAAATACAACGAGACAACTGAAAGTCAAAAGTTTTAGCAAATTGAATTTAAAATAACATCCCTAATTAATTGATCCAAATATTTACCAATCGAATCATGTAATTTAGAAAGAAATAACAAAATTCTGGAAAAATAGAAGGGAAAAAAAGAAAGAAAAAATTATACAATTCTTCTATAGCAGTACCATTTTAACTACAAGTTCCTTCCCTTTCTTCGAGACCAACAGTCTCAATCACCATCTCACACCATAAAGTATAACCATGACCACCACTAGTGAAGCCTCACCACCACTTTAAACAAATCCAATAATGACTACATCCTTCAAAACCACATAAAATGGTCAGCATCCTTCAAAAGTAGTGAGGAATTTAATAATCTCACCAAATATGCCACGCTTTGAGAGCGGTCTAATGAAGAAAAGATGAAATAAAGTAATTATGACACCCTAAATTTTACTACTAAAAAATTTTATTTACAACAGAAGCGTAATACCAAAATAGTTGGGTAGTATCACTGTAATTGACACAAGTTTGGCTTACCAAACTATCATTACGTCAATTATAAGGAAAAACAATTAGAATATAAAACATAATAATTAGAAAATGAGAGAAACTCCATTACATGAAATAAGTTGGATATTAACTTCAAGTAAAATATCCAAAAATACAGACAAAAGGAATAACATGGATCTAAGAGTCTACAAAGGTATCCATGTAAAAATATCATTCAAATAACATAACTCTACGCCTAAAACTCTGATACAAAAGTCATTCCACCCCACATAAAGCATCATAGGCTACAAAACCATCTACTAGGTCCCCATCGACCTGCACATAGACATCCGGGTCATCTACTCAGAGGAACAAATAACACCCATGAAAATGTGACAATACAGTTAAGTAAGGGATACAAACAATTGCATGCATTTACGATAGAAAATAAGCACACTTATGAGATACATAAAATAATGTGTGGTAATTACTGGTTTATCTCTCATTATTAGATATAATATATTTTATTCTTTTCTTTACATTAAATTCAAGGACCTTACTATTCTTAATTTGGCGGAACGGACTGATGCGCTTCTTAAAGACAACAAACCTGAGCCACTATTATCATCTGATGGAATTGACCTAACATAAAATAAGGCAACGCGCTTCTAACTACTATTATTAAATCGGTTCAATGGTCTAAAATAGCTCCACAAGAAGAACACACTTGAGGTACTATTATTGTTTAGTGGATCGAATACAATACTTCGGTCCTGACTCACGTAATCTACTACTTTAAGTAATTAATGTCTTGTTCATTAGTTATATTATCTCAAGTCATTTTCCCATTCAAATTTAGTTTAGGGTCTCATTATTATTAATCCAGTGGAATGTCCTTAAGCACCTCTTAGGGAAAAAGACACCTAAGTCACTATTATTATCCAAAATAATAGACCCATAAAACACCCCGGCCTAACTCACATATTCTTTCACTTTAAATGATTAATGTCTTATTCATGATTGGTTTTATAGGTAAAAAACTTAATTGAAGCAATTAAAGTACAACCACATAGGTATCAAGGCCTTTCGCAAGGATTTGGATCCATATACTTCCTAAAAAACCCTAATTTCACATTTTAGGAATACCTTATTCTCTATTTCTCTTTTATCCATCAAATTTAGTATATCTTCTTCAAATATTATTATTATCAATGTAACCAAAAATCAAGGCATGTATCTAATACCTTACACGTGTGATAATAACCATATCTCAAGGGTTACAATTCACAAGGCTTACAAAACCTTAATTTCATAAGTATACCTCATACCTTTTCCCATAAGACTCTTATGATTACATAATTCAATATAACTTCCTAAAGTACCTTTATTAACAACATATCTAAAAAAACATGTTCTAAATCTAACGTTTCGCACATGCAATAATAACATCTCTATAACACCCCCAAAATTCACTACTAAAAAATTTTGTTTTATTTAAAAGGATTAGCGGAAGAAAAATAATGAACTATGAATTTCGGGGATATTATCACCACACTTAGTACCAGATCGTTTTACTCATACCGTTCCAGTACCAAGTGCTAAAACTAGAAGAATAAAATACCAATTGCGAAAAATTCAAAACATATTAAAAATCAGAGTAGCACAATAAACCATTTATAAGAATAAAATCCACCAATGGTGGTTACAAAATCAAAAAATACATTCAAATCAGGAAGTAAGAGAGAAAGAGGGAAACCCTAAAAGTCTGGATAATTTCCTTACGCTCTTTCCCGTTACCCACTTAAGTAGCACCTGAAAATGGACCTGTGAGGGACACTACCCAATGAATAGGTAGAGGCCCCACAAATGGAATCCTTCAGTACTATAGTACTGAGTCACCCTTTAAAACACACTTAAAAATAGGCTCGCAATGCAACACATGAAACATAACTATGTACGTGTGTAATAAGAAATGCATACACCACAATCACATACTTAATAAGTCCATCAAATATTAATAAGTCATAATGTACAATAAATACTTATGGGCCTTAAGCCATTAGTCCATCATTATTCAATCATCTCGGATTATAAATATCCATGTGAGTGGGAGAACCCCACTATTATTGTAATACCCCGTTTTTACAAACGTTAATTATAAATTAATAATCATATGATTAGTTATAATTATTATTTTATGAGGTTAAATATTAAAAGTGTTATTATTTTTGGTAGCTAAAAGTGTTATTATTATTCGTATTAATACAGCGGTTTTAGATATAAAAATAATCAGGCTAAAAAATTAATAGAAACCGATTATTTATTTTAATCCTAGTTTTTATCCGTAAATCTTATCCGAATTATTTTATTAATAGCTGTAACTCATAACCCAAAATAAATTCCTAAAATTAATTCCCGATTATTTTTATCTTTTTTGTTTTATTTAAATTCATCTTAGATCGAATTATTTTTCTATCCGATATTTTAATTTATCCGGACTAAATTTAACATAACATATATATGTATATATATATAATATATAGTTATCTTCTCTCTCTCTCTCCCTCTGCCATTTGCTATCCCATCCCCGTACTCTCTGTCTCCCTCACTTTCTACCTTTACTCAACCTCCTGCCTTTATATACATATATACACGCCACACAACGACGCACACTCTACCTAGAACAAACACCCCCGACTCACTGTTCATCCCAGCCTTCCCCCTTATACTTCGGCGCCCATCCCCGTCCCCAACCAAACAAGACTCTTACACTCCCTCTCTGCAACACACGCATACACACGACACTCTACCTCCCCCAAACAGCCCCTCTCCCTATTTCGTTTGTTGCCCTGCATATAACACACACTTATGTCTCCTCAACCAACCCCAGCCAGCTTCTCCCTTCCCTTCTCCCTCTACATCTCCCTCCCGTCCAGCGCAACCAAACCAGCCGCTTGCCACCCCAGCCACGAAACCCGTCGTCCACTCCCCTCCCTGTCCCGTTTGTTTCCAGTGCACCACTCCAGCCACCAAAACCAGCAGCCCCCGACCTCCCCTGCGAAACCCGTCGCCCAGCCTCCAGCGCAGCCTCACCACCTTCGCAGCCACCAAACCCAGCGCCACCACCAAACCAACTCCATGCAGCTCGTACCAACCTCCACCTCCCATTCTCCTCCCCTCTCCCTTATTCGGCTCCCCTTTCCAACCAGCAGCACCCACCGAGAAGTGCAGCACGCAGCCACACAGCCCCGTTGCCCAAACAGCCACAACTCCCTGCCTTTTTCCGTCCACCAAGTAGCCCACCGCCCCTGCCACCCTTTTTCTTTCCCTACCTTTCCCGGCCAACCCTCTCGCCAGCCAACCTCCTCACAACCCTCGTGTTTTCTCTCACGCAAGCTCACGTTGCACATACAGCGTGAGTGAATGATTTTTTACCACATGTGTTTTGGTACCATATTAAATATAAGGGTATTTTGGTAATTTTAAAAAAGTAAATATTTTTATACTATAATTATTATTTTATCTGATAGATATTAATTCTGTATTTGTGGTATTATTTTTAGGTACGAAAGTTTAATTTGCAGGACCTAATAAATTTTAGCGGATACCGCTAATCTTATATTTTTGCTGGAATTCAGGTAACCGTTATACTCTACTAAAATGATAAAAATTTCTTTATAATACATTAGGGTTTTTGGTGTATGAAATATGTTTAGCATGATTTATTTCAATATAATTGTGTGTTAATTATTATCATGAAAACGGATAAAAATGAGCATGTTATTTGATATAAAATATTTCGGGTATAAAATTATGATTTAAAAATAATTCTAATGATGGGAGAATGTTTGGTATGATAATTATGTATATAATTATTAGCTTAGCATGTTTAGATATAATTGTTCAATAATTATTATGGATGTGTGCCCTAGGGGCAATTTAGTTATTTTTGTGTATTATGATATTTATCTAGAAAATTATGCCTAACATGTATTATCTGTTGTTGACTTTGTGATCATGTGTTTTGTACGTTTCAAAAGTATATGATAGAGTTTCATATGCAGGAATCTGTGTAAGGGCAAAATGGTCTTTTGACATGACTGATGATTTAAATTGTATAATAAATAATTAGATTACTTTGTTTTAGCCTTTTCACGACAAATTAATAAATAAGATAAACTTAGTATTTAAATGGATGCTAATCTGATAATTATTAGCCTTAGGGGCATTTTGGTCATTTTTGGCCTAGTACGCCCAAATGTGAATAATTGGATATAGGATGGCCTTAGACTTTTGGTAGGTTGACCTTAGTATTGACTTTGACTTTTCTTTATATCGTTGACCGTAGGATTGACTTGGATAATTGGAAATAAAGGAAAAATGAATAAGTATGGAAATGAGAATGAATGTATAATGTGTGTTATCTGTGATCACTTTATAAAAATACTAATACGTAAAGTGGAAGACCTTGAGTTTGTGAATGGTTTCTCTCTAGGGGTAGCTACCCTAGAGATGAGGTAGGAGTCCTAGATTTGTTTGGGTTTCTGGTGTGCCGGTTGTGCCACAATAAGGCCTTAGTCTACTCTATAGGTAACCTACGGACCCTATAGGGGGTATCGATACTTAAGGATTAGGTGTCCGAGGTGAGGAGGGTATTGTATGCCTTATGCATCAGTATGACCAGAGTGCTATTATATACTTCATCAGGAATGATCCTATGGGTCATATGGTTGTATAGCCAATTGAGGGTACACTTGATTCTCCTTTTAAGGTATTTTTCTCCTTTCACTCTCCTTTGTCTTACTCGACTTGTGTGTTTCTGTAGCTTCCCGGAAGTATATTCATTAAAGCGAATTATGTAGTGCACTTTCTATTTTTTTTCCTACACATACACATCCTTCTCTTCCTTAATAAGCATGTGAATGCTTTGATTTGCTGACATGAGCATTTTTCTTTCTCCTAACCTTTATTATCTTCTTTTCCTTTTTGGTGGTTAAAGATTCTTTTTCAAGTCACAAGTGATTGCAACCAAAAAGTTTGATCTCAGAAAATCTAAGAATTGTGTTTGGGTGACGAAGGATGAACTGATGGAGTATTTTCCCGAGCAGGTTGAATTCTTCAATTAGATGATCATTAGTTGAAAGTGATGGCTTGATCTGCAACTTTTTGCTCGCTAAAGCTTTCTACTGGTTTCATACTGGACGATGGTTGATAATAGATGCATAATCCAACTTTCTTGTATGGTAGGAAAACAGATGATTGTGGTCTTTAGAATTTGGTCAAATCTCAAAGCTTAGTCTAAATTTTTTATTAGTTAACATTACACGGTTTTGGGATAGGAGTAATTCTACATCTGGCTTGTTGAGTGCAAGTATGCAACTCTTTCAAGATTTGAAAAGAATTTGCATATTTGTATCATAAGCAATAGTAGTTAGTAACTGTGTTGTGTTCCTAGTTTTAATAATAACAAAGAAAGATGATATTCTATATTTTTTATGTTTTGAATAGTTATAGGTTTGAAAGATGCTTGAGAGAAACACATTTAATGGAATCGATGGATGAACTGAGTAATTTATAGAGAGACCTTGAAGCATAGAGGAGTATATAGTTTTTGAATCTTTGTGTAAGGTAACTTGAAGCTTGTAAGAGTTGCCCATGCATCATAAGTCAAAAAGTTTTATTAAAAGTGAGGAAATTGAGTTTGAGTTTTTTTTTTTATCTTTTTTATTTTTTTATTTTATATTTTTGTTGTTGTTGAGTTTCCTTGTTATAGGTGCTTTCCAAATAACATGAAAATTATTTTTTACAGTGCATATACATCCTTTGATTTAATATATTCTTAATGCTTGCTTTAGATAATCATATGACTATATTTTTTATATTATATTTGACACAATTGCCTAACAGATTTTGATGAAAATCTATGGATAATATCGAGCATAATATTTTCAAATAATATTTTTATCATAAAAGATGCTACTGAAATTATTCGAATATGATTTATGCGAGATAGTTTTACTATTTTACTCTTAGAGTCATTAGATATTTTTTCAAGTTTACAAAAATTATTTTTTAACATAAAAATAAAGATTTCGCATGCAAATAACAAATTTGTTGATTTATGTGCCAAGTTTTATTTGCTTAACTTTGAATTTTTATGTAACTGACAAAAATATGAAGAATAAGTTTTATAGTCTTGACAAAGAAGTTGAGTTTACATTTTGAGGGAAATAAAAAGGATTGAGAGGTCATGAGTGATTCTAATATAGGATTACTATTTTAAGAAAAACACTATGAGGTTTATCTAATTTCTTCTTAGGTTTAGTGTTATCGAACCTTGATTGAGTTCTATTTTTTTTTATTGACCATGGAGAAAAAATCACTTCACTTACTTAAAAGGTTCAGTCTTTACACACTTATATACACTTAAAATTAGGTGATTTTTAGTAGACTTCTAGAGTTAGAAGGATTTGATGTGTGGTTTACTTATTGTGAGTAAAAAAATAAGACCATGGATGTATGTTATTCATTTAAAAAACATATCATGCATAAAAAAGCCACAAAATACCTATTGTTTTTTCTTCCATTAGGGAAACCATACAGGAAACTAAATAATGTGTATCCAACTAATTTTAGTTATTATTTAAGTAAATTTTTAATTAATTGTGATATATTAATGACGTTTAACTATTTTTCTTTTTATGTGAATGATTAGGAAAATCAGGAAGTAGATGTAGCAGATGATTGCGATAATTGAAAATTAATGTTGATGATTGTTTATTTTTCTAATACTAGATAAATATAATCCCATATAATGCAATCACCGGACTGATGTGCTAGTATAATTAAGTGTTGATCCACATAGGCAGCCACCCAACCTATACTAGGTTAGCTAGATTGTTACCTGTGCAACCCCTTAATTTTTACACTTAGCAAAATATAATAGCTGATGGGAGATTATGTTAATTGTAACATTCTTTTATTATTATTATTATTATTATTATTATTATTATTATTATTATTATTATTATTATTATTATTATTATTATTATTTTCTTTGTAATTGTGCTAATTGTGTTGGCTATTATCCAACCCATTTATATGTTGCTTGATCCATGTAGGGGGGAATTACAAGTGAGTTGGACGATATCAGGCCTAATCTTTTGTTCAGTCATATTCCCGAACTCTCATTGTGCTTAAGGTTTGTTTGACATGGGTATACAAGGCCATATTTACACTGTTTGTGAAAATCCTGATCGACGGCTAATCTAAATAAACTCTCTCACGCTTGTTTACTCTATCTCGCTTGTGCATCTCTCTCCTTCAATTTGTTCTTTCTTTCTCTTTTCTACTCTGAATCTCTCAGACGCCTTTTATATCTTTCGATGTGCCCTAAGATCTTAGATCATCCCTTGATAATTTATCATTGACTAATCTAAATCGAGCCGTTTCAACTATATCTGTTACTATTTGGCAATTTTCTCGAGTTTATTTGAAATTTCACCTTGGAGTTTTCTTCACTGAAGGAGAAATCCACTTCAACCTCATCAAAACCTACCAATTGATGTCTGAAAGATTGGCAAGAAATTCAGTGATTCTGAGTTTTGATAAATCTTAAAATTTTTAAATGTTCAATTCATCTTCCCTAACAGTCTGTTTGGTTCATGGAAAAAATTAAGGAAAGGAAAAAAAATTGATGGAAAATAATTTTAGTGTGTTTGGTTACCTGAAAAATTAGAAAGAAAGCAAATAAGGTGAAAAATAAATAAGAAAGATATATCGTTTCATTTTCCGCATCTCTCTCGATGAAAGTCTGTAGCTCCTCCATCGACGACGTATTCTACAGCAGTTGAATTTTCTTCTCCTCCATCAACAAATTCTTTCTCAAACTTCTTCCATCGACTTCGTCTCCTCCATCGACAGCTCCACCTCCATCGACATTAAAAAAACCAAAGAAATCGCCTGACGCAAGAACTTGGCCATGTTCAGGCTCTTTATACCCTATAGACCATAGGGCTCGTACCGGTATTTAATTATCCTAAGCAAATCAGCGTACGTGAGATGTTGTACCTTACGCTCTGGGCTCTAATTGGTCCTTGGGAGTTCAAACAGATTAGTTTATGCAGTCAATGACAGAGGTTAGGATATGTTAATTATATCTAAATCAAACGCTAATTTTTAAAAAAAGAAGAAGATGCAAATAGGATGTTACGGATGAGATTGGTTTTAATGAGATAGAAAAAGGACAACTTGTAAAGAAAAGATTCCTCTCGTACTGAAAATTATATGGTGGCTTCTGTGCGTCTTTCTTAGACTTTACAGGCTTTCAATCTTCGGTTCTCCGCTCTTCGTAATTAAATTTTAATAATTTAAGCATATAATTTTAGTATTAAATAAATTTTATTTTTAATTTGATGAGTTTTAATCAAAATTCAATAGGTTTTATCCTACTGATATATAAACGGATATGGATAAATAGACATAATTATAAATATAGAGGGAAAAAAATACTCATGGAATTTAGCTACGGATATTGGTATAGATTTTCTTATTAGGTTTGGGTAACAGATAAGGAGTATCCGGTACGTTACTAGCCTTAATTAATATTTTACGGAACAAACAAGTGTACTAGTAAAAAGCTATGTTTTTTTTTCCTTTTTATATTTGTTGTAGCATGTTTTAAATGGAAAGAAATATGAAATATTTTGTATTTTTTTAGATTTTTTTGAAAATTATTGTAAGTTATTCATGTAATATTTTAGAATAGTTCTATAAAAAATTTGGAATTAGTATTGATTTTATGGAATTTTTATAAATTTTTTATAAATTTGATGTAATTTTTTTATGTATCAATATAATATTTTTATTTTTATTAAATATATAAAAATATTTAAATAATAATATTTAATTTTTCTTAAAATTTTCTTTCTATATACCAAACACTAAAAAGGTTTTTCAAGAATTCAATTTTCTACAAAATTTTCTCCAACAACCAAACAAAGGAAAGAAAATTAATTTCTTTAATTTTCTTTTCTTCAATTTTCTTTCCTCTACATTTTTCTTTCGACTAAATTTTCTTCAAACCAAACAAAGCCTAAATATTTTGCACTTTTTTTTTTTTTGATAAGTATACATTTTGCTTGCTTTACTATTGCACTAACCTCACAAAATATATTCCTTGTTATTGAGACACACGAACGTCATGCGCTAACAAGACTTGAGGCATAAGACACATATATTAACTTACGTTCAATTTGGGATAGGCGAAGTTCATCGTCCGTTCAACAAACAAAACTGTAGCAAATACGCTCATCATTTGCTGATGCATACACACAGACCTTAATAGACCATAGGCCATACAAAATCTCTCAGTGATGCCATCTATTATAGATGGTTTTACATTACAAAGCCTTGGAAACTAGAAAAACGAGATCCCAGGACACAAGTATTACAGAAATAGTGCTCACAAGCGGAGTAACATCATCATCGTTCAATCTACAACATCGACGGGCGAATGATGGCCAAATTTATTTATTTGTATATTTTTTTATAAGTAGATGGCCAAATTCAATTAAATATTCACAGGGTCTAGTTCTGGATCAGGCCTTTATTTCAACACTAGATTGATAACTTTTCTTTCCTCAAGGGCTTGCGATCTGAATGTAGATCATTACAATGTCCATCAGCCTCCTTTCAGTAGAACCTTGTTTAAGGAACTTCATCCACCCCTATTTCTACCAGTTCGAAGTAGTCTTGCGGGGATTTATGAATCCATTTTCATCACCTGCAAAGGACGCCACAGACATGAAAACCGATCAGGCCAAGTCTCTTCTCATCTCTTCCTTCCCTCCCTCCATCCAACAAATAAATAAATATAGATATAAGTATAAATAAAAGAGAAAACAGAAGACAAAACACAATCATCTCAGACAGATGCAAGATAGGTTTTAAGATTAATCTAAATTGAGAAACAAAGCTATTTGTACCCAAATGGTGCAGAGAGCTGGAAATTGACATCGAGACATGTCTTAATGCAAAAACATGCCTCCAGGAAGAGGAAAATTTCCCTCATCAAGCTTCACTTCCCAAAGTTATCTTAGATGCGAGTTCAATAATGCCCTAGCTTTTGCATGTTTTGATAGCGTCTCCGCAATGAGTTGATGCCCATATGAGTGTGCATTCTTTAAAATAAGGTTCCTTGTTGTTGAATCAACCAGAAACCCATGGCTTGGCATCCAGTTCAACAACTGCAGTAGCAATTCTTTCTTCTCAGGTTGTCCAACATAACGCATTACAGCCATATGAAACACTTCCTGAAAGCAAATTAGTAGATAATAGCAAATAATGAATCAGCTACATATTTTTTATGAAATAACAGAGAACATGTTAGATTGAAAGTAAAGTGCATGCTTTCAGAAGAATCTCTTCATAGTTAATACATCATACCCCACCTCCTATAAATTGCAGTTTACAACCACAGAATCCTTGCAGAACTAGTGATCACAAATGAGAAAATGTCTATGGAAATACATTACCTGATCAATCTTGTGACCAGATACGTGAACTGCTTTTAGCACATCATTTATCAAGTTTATATTTCCCATCTTCACAAATGATGTCAAAAACCTCTTAACACCAGCTCTAGAAATCCATTTTGCATTGTCCTGGAAATATAAATTAGCAGTAAGCCAAAAAGAGAAAAAACATCAAGCAAGAGAGAGAGACATCAATCATAATATCCACTGACCATAATATCATACCTTGATTACAAGATAAGCATCTTTCAGAAGACACCCTGATATTAGGATGTAAAGCATTCTCTCGTGAAGAGACTTACATATTGTTCTTTTGCTATATCTCAAAATATTGTAAACAGAATATGCTTCCGTATGTGCTCTTATTTTACCAAGATGATAAATTAAGGAGGAACAGTGTTCCTGAAACAAAGTACAGCAGAATCAGCCATATGTTAACTTCTGTGACGATGAGGCTCTGTTTGGAAATAATATAAAGATGTAATGAAATAATGCATATTGACATTTTTGGTTTTTGGATATGTATTGTGATATTTTATATTTACTTAAAGTTTTGTAGTGAATGGTGACAAAAGGTAAGTTTAATTGAACTTCTTCAAAAAGGAACAAGTAACATCAGCAAAAATAAAGTAATATTTTGATAATAATTTTGTTGCTGAGCGCAGCCCAAGTAAAAAGAGCAGTGATTCTGACAAAGCCTCACAAACAAGTGTAATGCATATGCCCATGATAAGTTTTACATTTCTTCCCATTCGTAATGGTACTGTAAGATTTCAAACTCTATACTAAAAAGCCACTGAGCAGAAAATTTCATAATCTCCTCTTTCAGTTCAGAGTTTCTTACTTTCTTAGTCATAATTCTTCCTCCAATCTCTGTTCCTCTTCTTCTCTGATAAGTAACTTGGCAATGTTTTTGAGCTTCAACTAGACCAGCATATCTCCACGAATACTTATTTAGAAACTCCTTTATTCTTTCAATAAATTGAGAGGTGGTTAGCAGCTACATCACAGCCGCAAAGAAACTTTTCGAGGTTGCCATCTTTGATTTCAAAAACGTTTCTGAAAACAAGACTCCAAAGCCATTTCCAAAATGTTGCCTAAAAAAGCTAAACCAATGATGATATTTTGACACTTTTTTTAACATGGCAAATGAAAACACTCAGAAGCCTCTCCCTTCTCTTAGAAGTCTGGCCAAACTTCCATATAAACTCCAAATGTCTTGTTTGTAACTATTTTAATAAGTTTGTGAAGCTTTATGCTCCTTTCAGTGAAACGATCAATGATAGCAAATCGTTTATATTAATTATGTCACTCAAATTATATATATATATATATATAACAACCAAGGCACGCTTTAGGAAACATTAAAACCATAACAAACCACATCTAAGGCTATTCATACAGTATGCGACTATTTGGTTGGCTGATATTAATAATATAATATAAACCACACCCAAAACATTCAGTTTAAACTTGTAATTGATTGCGATACAAAAATAATTGTACAGTTTAACAGTTTTATTGGAATATAGATCATCCAATTATGCATTTGGGAATGATTAAGATTCTTGAAAATAAAAAAAATAAAAACACTCTTTTCCTAGAATATAAAACATCTGCACACAACAATGTTGTATATACATAGAGTTCTGAAGACTTTTCATATGAAATTCTGGCCCAACTTCATTTTATCTACATTTGTTACATTTTACTAAAATCTTTGCCTGATTTCTATTTGTAAATAGTAATACTACTTCCATATTTGGCTCACTAACATCATGCTACCATTACTTTAACATATCAAAGAAACTGATCCAACCAACTTTGAACACCCCAAATAACTGGGTGGTCTTACGTACAGAGGGAGGTCAGCTGAAAATAGAGAAGCAACTATATCACATGAAAATACCCTTGGCTGCATTTTCTATGATGACAAGTTTAATGCATTAGGTTTTTTTTTTTTTAACGTATATCGTTACTGCTTCTATTAAAATAGTTTCTCACACAGCAGAAAATTATCATAATTAAAACTACATTTCCCTCGATTGATTTTCAAATACTGGTAAGATTTATGTCAATATTTAACATTAATCAACCAATCAATTAAAATATAAATTTCCAGTTAATTCAATAAATAAAACATCATACTAACATGTAAGGGGAAAAACAGAGTTGCATATACTAAAGAAGTATAAGTAAATATAAAATATTCCCTCAAATAACAAAATAAACATTTTATAATAGATAGGCCAAAATACTATGTTACAGGTCGATATAATAATAAGCAAAAATATATCTAACTGGGGATCTAAGATATCAAACCTGAAACTCTAACATTAAATCAAGACATAATCTATAAAATTATAGCGTTACCGAAGTAGGCTTTATTTTTACCATGGCTGTCTAAATTTGGCTGCGTGTGATTTCATCGGAAGTACAATTGTTGAGGTAAGTAAGAGATAATTTCATTTAATTTTCTTTTACATTGATGGCTAAGATTTGTTTTGTGTTAGGTAAATGATTCTTATATTTGCATTAAATAATAATTGAATGTATTACAAGCTAATTAACCAGTGTTTTAGCTTTGTATTTACTTTAAAAATGACTTGCATAAATTATTACAGTGTGCACTTTTGTTTTTCATTTTTTACCATTAAATTATTATCATTATTTTACTGAAAAGTTTTATTCGGTGTTAGAAAAAAAATTTTAATAATGTGTCCACTTTATTGTACCATCCCACCAATGATGCCAAATAATTGTTTTCATCTACATATTGCATAAATACAATGGATTGCATAAAAGATTTTCATTCACGTAGGTGTGAAACTAGTTGAATTGAAAATCTTTAAGTCAAAATAAATAAAGCATCATTAAGTCAATACATATAATAGATCATTCTTTTCCCTAGAGTGTCTGTTTCATAGTTTTTTTCTTCAAAAAAAATATCTTTCCCCATTTCATCGTCAGCATTTCTGTGAATTCCAGGTCTGCAGACGTTTTTTCCCAGCCTAAATATAAGTCTTAAAGTTTTTTTTGAGACAACATCTTTGAACTCATAATCCATTAAACAGAACAGATTTTTTCTTCCATCCAACATGCCTTGATTAGGATATGAGCAAAAGGAAAGACATCTCACAACCTCACAACATCAAACCCGATAGGAATTCAGAAGCCCATGATCCTCACCAGATTACTAGCAAACAATCGACAATACATGAAAATAGTGGGTTGTTGCCCCTTGCTACAACTAAACTTGTTGGGTGACTGATGCAGGAGCATCCATTATCCAAGATATTAATTTAGTTGTTAATTTCTCTAAGTTAGGGGGACATAAAAACCTCCTCACTTGGACTAATTAGTTTAACTAAACCCCAAGCCATGAAAGCCATGCAAAACTTCAATCCAGCCACCACCTTTTGCACCTTAGTGGCTCATTCTTTTGGCTTAAATGGCTCACTACCCAGCCAAAGCTAGGCTACAGTTTGAGTCCCACAATAGCAGCCCCAACAGCACTTTTCTGGGCAGATGTGGGCACTAGCAGCAGCAACAGCTATAAGTATCATAGCGGGCAGACCTTTTTTGGAAGAAAAGAAACCTATGCTCAGGCTATGATGGCACTTTAGGCTTGTAGCAGAAAAGTTACGTTCTACTTTATGCTTTTAACAATGGTTTTAGTCTTTAGCATAAAAGCTACTTTTACTTTTTACTTTTAATGATGTTTTTAGCTTAGCTTAGCTTGTCAACTTGTAAGGAGCCTCCCAAGTCAGATGTAAGACATTGGGAAGGTCCCAAACAATTCTGATTTCTCTATTTCAGCTAGTACAAAGTCAACTTTAGTTTTGGTTAGGATTAAACTAGTTAAAGTTAGTCTCTTTGACAACTATCTAGTTTGATTAGTTAACCAAACCAGTCCTTTTTTTGTTGAGTTGTATTACAACTAAATGAGACCCAACACTCTCCTATAAGTGTTGGGCTCACACTTGAATGAAAGAAAAAAAACTCAGAATTTGGCTATCTTATTTCTCTCAGCAGAAATCAGTCACCTTCAACTCTAGTGCATGAGTTTGAAGTTTGAATCCTAAAATCTCACAAGATTTATCCTAAGTGTTGAAACCTTAGGTGGTTCTTGTTAGTATATCATCTAAGGAGGTACCAAAGATCATATTCAACCCATTTTCTTCACCCTCTTCTCTATTTTCTTATTCAGTTATCCCCCATTGATAACAACCTTCCTAACTTGACCCAATTTGTATTGGCATATGCATCAGTGACTTAGCATGTGGCATTGGTTAATGCAAAAAGCATATCAAGCAGGGGGATGCCAGTTGATAAAACCAGTGAGAAAATTTCAATCTTCGACATTTTTACTATGGAAATTACGGTACCAATATGAAAAGAAAATAATATGTCGACTGAAACCCACAACAGTAGACTCATAATAAATTTCCAGCATGAGTCTGTGCAGTAAGGAATACATACCTCCTCTGGCTGGTAACCCTTTCCGTACATGTCCTCCAAGGTGCGATAAGCAAGAAGATACAACTTCTCCTTGGAAAAGTACCTTATAAGAATATGGAAGGTGTGGCGATCAGGAGTTATTGCTAATTGATCCATTTTTCTCATAGTTTGCATAACACTATCCATATCACCTATTCTGCAATAAGCACAAAGCATTGTATTTAATATGACCACGTCATATTTATTACGTGATGAATCATAATCCTTAGCCAGCTTCTTGGCCTCTTCCAGCTGACCACCTCGGCAAAATGCTGAAATCATAATACTGTGGGCATAGCCATCTGCAGAATAAATGCCAGAATCACTTAAAAGCATTTGTATTGGTATCCTAAGATTCAGCACCAAGAAAGCAGCAGAAAAAGGATAGATACAGAAAGAAAATAGATTTACACAAAGGGCATTCTAAGGTACATACTAATGCATATTCAATCATAGAGTCGCCCATATGCAAAATACATCAGCTGAACTTCCCAAATATTCACGGAACAAAATAAAATCTCTCCCACACAACATAAAAGCCTCAATGAACTAAAATGGGACATACATAAAACATTCACAGTTCGGATGCATTTTTACCCCCTTCCACAGACTAAAGGCTATGATTTACAGATTCTTCACAGGAGTCCCGATGATCATGAAATTTCTCTCCGACCAGAAGCAATTCTCTTACCTTTGGTGTGGCCGTGTGGGTCTCTTAGTTGTTGAGAGGGTTGCTCAAACATGACAGCATTACCCCCCCCCAAAAAAAAAAATCAAAATAACCTAAAGATAACAGTAGCATAACTGAGCTATTGTTCTACAGTCCAAAAATGACCACATGTATAATCCAGCTGAAATATTGCAGAGCTCATGCACCTAGCTCAGGCAAGAATCATTGGTTAGTCACCCCTAGCATCTGCCATCAGCCCCAAGGATAAAAAGTGGATTATCAAACTAACCAACGAGTTATAGACATCAGACTAACAGTCAAATCAGAGATTGGATTGAATCATTGAATGTTTAAGTTTTCACTCTTCATAAAAATAATAAAATACAAGGAAAACATTTTTGATGAAGATCAAACACAGACTAAATCAGCTAAGTGGATTAAAATTTAAAATTCATTAAATATAATAGGTAGAAAGACTTCTAACAATATTTAAGCAGCTCAACCCAAGTTCAGAAGAGACCCACCAGATTTTACCCCTCGCTTATTCATGTCTTCAAAAACTAATTTAGCCTCATCTGTCTGCCCTGCTTTTGAAAGAGCATCCATCAACAAGCAGTATGGCATCTGCATGTAAAAATTGTAAGCTTCACAAGTAGAAGAGAGGAAGACTCACTAGTCACAACATTGGGGGGGGGGGGGTTTGTTACCAAACTTCATGTGTTTGAGCATATTAGTAAATAATGACAAAAATTTTGTCATGTTTGGTGAAATGCAACAACCCAGTTTAAAATCCACAGAGAATCTTATTGTGTTTGATTAAACTCATACAAATTTAGGGCTAAATGCAAAGTGTGACAATTAGCAATTATGAAGCTCAAACCAAGTAGTGAAATGCCTTGTGCTTTCATCACATAAGTGCCACAGAGTTATAAAAAGGTCTGAGAAAACTTCCTTCAAAAGGAATATATAATAAAAAAAGTCAAAAGAGAAAGTAGAGTATTAACATCTAATTTTATGGCATTTACATGACCTAAATAATTTTTTCTGTCAGGAAGGAAACGAACAGTTTTATTTACTCTATAGCACTGACATTCACTTTAAAATTTTGATTAATTGATATTGAATCTCCCAAAACTCCCAGTAGAAAATAATTCATCACACTAAATTGGAAGGCTCATTTTATCATTGAAAAAGAGATTCTCATGACTTCCATAGAGGTACAAGAAATAAACAGCCATTGCATAGAATGATTACCACGGAATTTAGCTCATATAAAATTATAATATTGACAGCATAGAAGCTATAAGGCGACAGGATCTCAATCCAACAAAAACTTATGCTTTTACCTATTACAGGGAGAAAGTGAAGCAAAACAGAAGTCAAAATTTTGAAAGACAAAGATGATTGTTGGGGGAAATTATCCTCAACAGTTTGTACTCACATACAATCTTGTTAATAACAAGAATATTATAGCGATCACTTTTTTCCAGTTAATAAAATTTAGTGTTCATATTATATTTGTTTATAAAACTTCACTTCTATTATCATAACCACTTTTCCTTTTCATGATTCAATTCACTTAATCTTTACACTTAGTATGTTAAGCAAAAAAAAAAAAAAAAAAGGATTTCTCCCTTGATCAACTTTCCATAATTTCTTAAACAATTTTTAGATACATCTTTCGTCACTAATTGGTCTAAGCACAGATTTAACGAATCAAATGATGCCCATGACTTGTTAGTTGAAGCACAATGGAATACACAAATTTATACATTTCCGATTGTTTATTCTCCAAAAATTTAGTCAAACCACAGTGGCATTCTATAAGAAATGTATGAGTAAGCATGCAATAAACTAATGACATCAACTTCAATTCACAACATACACTCAAAACAAAGGTAGGCCCATCCGCTTGTGAAGGAAGATCATGGCATCCTGCTTTGTTCATTTGAAATTGGGTTATTTGAGTTTAAGCAGAATTCAATTTTGCCAAAAAAAAAGGAATAAAGAAAAAACATGAATTTAAAGTGATTTTGAAGCACTCATAAGTCTACTTTGTAATACCATTTTCCTACAAAAAGACTGTTGAAAGGACCAAAAAAGTCTTTCAACTGCTTCCAATTATCACTACACTTTGATCATTTTGGTCTTTTCACCAGAGTAACTTAGGGCTTTTTTTTAAAAAAACAATTTTCATGACAAATGAGGGCTACAGATCCTCCCTTGGTTGCAGAAGGGACTCATGACTCATGAGTGGTTAAAAATCAGTTTAATTTTCTGATAAAGCAAGAGCTCCTTTTAAATTTTACTCGATTACAGAGCCCCCTGTCTTATATTTTCTATCTAATGTTTCCCAAATTCCTCAGCAACAGCAAACTTGTAATTTATACCAAACAACTTTCATGGTTTGACTTTGATCAGGCCATAAACTCATTTTGAAGAAGCATAATCCATGCAATTATCAAGAATGATATGTTCTGCTTATTGCACCTCATCTCCTGCATAACCCAAAGCCTCCAGCTTAATCAATAGTTGTCTTGCCTTCTCAAACAAGCCTCCTCTAACGTATACCTTCAACAATGTTGTTAACATAACCTGCAAAGTTTTGCAGCAAAGATGAACACATGTCAGTAAAACTTAAAATACCAGTATTAAGACCTGAGGGGAAAAAATAGCAACCTCAAGGTCAATCAGGTCATTCATACTCATCACAAGGTGGATAACTAAGACAAAGTTATAACAAACCTTATTTGGCACTAATCCTGCAGAATTCATATCTTGCACCAATTCATCAGCCTTCTCATAGTTACCCTCAATTGAGTAAGCATTGAGCAAGGAGCTGAAATGGAAAATGTTGGGCAAATGCCCTTCCACCTTCATGCGAATAAAGTATTCTTCGGCCTCTTTGCATTGATTGTTTGCAGCACAAACAGCTATAAGTGTCCCATAAATCACACTATCCATAGTCAACGACTTAGTTTCTATCTCCTGAACCAACTCTAATGCCTTAGAGTATCCACTCTTGAATTTGATGCAGCCTGACAACAGCTAAGCATGACAAAGAGCTAATCAAATACGCTATCACAAATCAAATTAGTCATACTCAGACACTTCACAATAACAGTACAACTTCATATATATTGTAGAATATGAGATATTGTGGACTTGGAGGGACATATGAAAATTTACAAATCTAATATTTTGGTAGCATCATTTGACTATTAAGGTGGCATTTGGTACAGGGGTACAGGCCTGATGGGGTGGAAAAGAAACCCATACTTTACATATCTTGCATATTGTATTTAGAATAGAGTAAAATGTTTTCCAAGAAATACCATTTTTAGATCTTTGTTTGGAGAAAAATGGATTCTTTAAAAAGGTTTTCCCCCAGTACAAATACATTATACAAAAGACATAAAATATGGGGATATTTTCACACCCCATTACCTCCACACCAAATGCCCCCTAAGGTAAATCATATACCCAGGGATAACCAAGTAATATATCAGTTGAGAAGATACAGATTCCTATAATGTCACAAACCATGAACCTAAAGGGCCATACCGTACTATATGTTACAGCATCTGGATCTACTCCATTTTGCTTCATCTGATAAAACAAATCAAATGCATGGTCAACCTTCTGATTTTTTATCAAAGAACCAAGCACAGCATTGCAGATGGAGACATTATTTCTGGTGGTTTTATCCTCTATGTCATTATATATCTTCAATGCCTCTGAAAGGTTTGAGTTCCCACCCAAGAACTTTATGTAACTGCTATATGATGAAGTGTTGACTTTCCCACTTTCTTGCATCCACCGAAACAGCTGCAAACATTCACATGTAAGCCAAATTTCACAATCACAACAACTAGGTTTACACTAAGTGATTGATTACATTAAAACAAACAAGGAAGTTTGACAAGATTATTATGAGCAAGAACATGGTTACATAAAAAAAAAAAGTAACAAATGGGAGTCCATTAAAGTGGTGACAAATAAGGAACAGGATCAAGCAGAGAAGAATGTTCAGCAGCCCACAGCTCAACAATATTAAATATAGACCAAATGTAATTTTGCATGCAACAAGGGAAGACTAGACTGTGGATGATATTTTCTAAGGAGAAATCCCCTTTTAGCCAGCAAAGCATAATCACCACTGGCACAATAATTATTCCAGGGCCACTGAAATATTGAAATATAATAATATACTACCATCAATCAGCAGATTTAAGGCAGTAAAATTATCATAAGTATAAAGTATGAAAATATTATGAATCCAGACCAATAAGTACATTCATGCATTAAAGACATTCATCACTCCTGCCTAGTCTATTAATGATCATAAATGTATTCATGTACTTATCTCAGTTTAGATACATTCGAATTTCATAACTCAATGTTAATAATATGCTCATGAATGGGATAGATGGAATGGAACTATAAATGTGTTCATGAAATATTATCAATAAGGATACATGAATTAGTATGAATTTAGAAAACTTACAACTGGAGATTTGTGAAGGGTTCATGAATGAATTTATGGAGAATAAGAGGATATAAATGGAGGTGATCTTCATCTGATTTGAGAATCTTATCCAAGAAAATACTATCACATCAAGAAGATTGAGTGAGGGAAATGACTCTACGAGTCCCCAGGTATAGAAGCAATGTGGGTCTCATTACTCTTGGGGTCAAATAATCTTTAATGTTGAGAGAGGGTGTATAAGGATATCTATTTTTCATACATGGGCTCAAGTTGGGTATAAACTTGAGTGATCATCTTGTATTATTCTCTCATAGTGAACGTGTATATCTTCAATGACATAAGCCATTTGCCCGAACCTAGTTAAGTCTTGTTGTATACTTTGTTAATTCTCTCTTCATCATTTCTTTACTTGCACAATGAGGGGGGAAGTTTATTTCCCAGGAGAAAAATATGCAATTTATAACTTTCCCCAAACAAACTAGATTAATAAAACTACTAAAGATGGTCGGTAGGAAGATACAACCTTACACTCTAGTAAAATACAAGTAACTAACCTCCTGGCACATAAAAAGCACAGAAAACCTATTTCAAATGGATATTTTCATATGAGAGCACCTAGTAGGTCAGGGTGAAATATTACATTGTACAAGATTCTGTATTCTTTAGGGAATCTTTTGATGAAAATTTTCAAAAGCTTTTCCCATAGATGACGTACAATCAGCCATCCACTTTCCACAACCACATATTTATAGTCCTAACCAAAACAATATCACTAGAAAAGGCACAATTATCTTTTGAAGCATTGTAAAGCAACTGACTCAAAGATACCATAATGTTTGACAGAACGTATAGCCATGTTAGTATGTCAGAAGAAATTCTCAAAGGAAGTTACTACTATGAAACAGGGTATCCCATCAAGCTTAGTATAGCAGCATACATATATATATATATTATGCCACAAAGAAAATGATACTACGAGATTACTAAAAATAAAGTAAATCTACAAGCATTACATTAACTAGGCATAACTAAGTTGGCATACTGTAGGTAAACAATAGTGTAGAAGACTGCAGCACCTGAGAGAGATCCTTCCATCTACTTGACCTCCCGAACTCACGCAGAATAATATTGAGGTCCTGCACCTTCAATAACGGACCATACCTGTACACGGAAGATTCTTTTCAGACTTCTGTGTGTGACAATAGTGACAATAGTCCACACACTATCAAACCTCCAGCCCAAAATTATCTATTTTATGTTTTACAAAACTAAATTCAATAATGAAGGAGACGGGGTTTGGTCAACACATAACGCTACTTATTTGGAGCTTTGGAGACTGCAGTTTATGAACTGGTTAGAATATAGATAGAGTATATTCTCTATGAAGCTAAAGTAAACCAAATACTGCTACAGTATGCCAGTTTCCAACACCGTAAAATGCGCTAAAATTCTGGGCTAATCAAGATTTTCAATGTCTAAACCTATCTCAATTTGAAGCATTTCACCAAAGATAGTCTAAGTTCAATGAGGCACAGAACAATAGCCATGAAAAAAGTGAAGGCACCAGTAATTAAGGCTTACTGACCTGGTTAGAGCAGACTCCAAATGAGACGATTGTTGAATGTCAATTACAGCAGCTTTTCTCGCCGAATAGGACACGCCATTCAGTTTTTTCCTCTGTTGAACAACTTTCACTGCTTCTGCCGCAGAGAGGTTCCTGGTGACTCTACCGCGAGCGCGAGGAGGTACAGCAGGAGCAGCACCGGTTGTTGCAGTCCAGATGGTGTGAAAAGAGTTCCTACTCCTCCTCCTGCTATTTTTGGGCGATGAGACGTATTGGATTGCTGGGATTGGTGAAAATGATTGGGAAGAGGTCATGACATGCTGAAAGTTGTAGCCATTGAAGCTCAGCAGTCCGGTTTCCATCCGGAAGGGTAGAGCGGAGGAGAAACGGAGAACTCGAAAAGGCGAAACGGATAAAATTTTAACTTTTTATTTTACTTTTTCTTGACATGCACCGCCGATAATAAGGGCCGAGATAGCTACGGAAAAAATTGGCTGCTCTGAATTCTCCCCGGAAATAAATATCAAATATTTACTCCAATTGTTGGGGGGAGGGGGGGGGGGAACTTGCTGGATGTATAAAATGATAGCATTATTATAATAACTAAATATGCAAAAAAGTAATTTTATCCTAAACTTCCTATCTTTAGTTCTTTACACGCCAACTTTTATTTCTTTATATCTATATACTCCATTTTTTTTTTGGGATCTAAAATTGTCCCTCTCATTTCCAATTTTCCTTCCAACACTCTTTATTCTCCATCCTTTTTCATCCTTCTATTAGTCACCATTTTTACACTTCCGATCTCCAACGATTAGCATGCACCTAATTTAATTGTTATTTGCTATTTTTTGGGTAAAAATTAGCTATCTTTTATGTTAGGTTATAATACATGATTTGGCATTTGATTTGGTAAGTTCTTTGATTGAATTGGTTGTTTATATGTATAAATTGACCTAGATTAAGTAGATTTATAGCATTCTTTTTGAATTTAAACTTTTGAATGCTAAGTATCGAGCATATTGGGAGATCAAACACCCCCAATTCAATATGTAGCACACATGTAGATAGGAGTATAAATGAACATAATCGAACACCCCCAGATTTAAACTCGGCTCGACTCATTTAATTAAACGAATGAGTTGAACCGAATTCACAAGTATAGTGTTTAAATGAGTAAAGCTCACGAGCTTAATGCTATAAATGAGTTGAGTCTAATTTTTTGTGTGCTCGAGCTCAGCTCAATTGATATTTTTAAAATTTTCTACGATTAGAATTCAACTGTTGGAGTATTTTTTACACCCAACAGCTAGTGCTGATTTTTATCACCTTTCAGTACTATAAATAAGAGTTGTTAGACTTTAATAAATATCAATTAAGCTAGTATAACTATTATAAGATCATCATTTTCATATCTTACAAAGATTCAAAGAGAGTTTTGATTTTACAATTTTAAATTCAAATAAAACTTCTCCAGTGCTCAATTTATTTTTCATATTTAGATAGAGTACTCATACACTTGTAATTATTATTTCTCTAGTTAACTAAAAATCTTCACTAGTGATTAATCACTTTCATATGCTATTTAATGAACATTATTATTTTATTCATTCAAACTCATCATCTCAAATAGAAGTGAATAGTGATGTATTGTCCGGTATTCTTAAAAGATGCCATTAATATTGTAGTCTCATAAGCCTAGAGAAGATAATTAGGTAAAGTGTAAATTATCTCTTAGAGGATCACTAAGATTATAGGCTCATAAAACAAGAGATGAGTGATCATCATCAAACATCCACTATAAATAAATAAAAGATTCAAATCCAAAAGGTGAAACCTTTGGGTAGTAAGTGTAGAAGTGCATTGGGCCCTTAACCTACTGTAAATCGTTGTGCAAAATTTAATTTATTGCTATCTTTCATTCTACCCCCATTCACCCCTCTAGGGTGTTTTCATATAGGTACCCATCCTATGGAATTATTTCATGGTTTCTTACGTACAATGAATGTAGTAGAATCCTATATGCCATAATGAATAACTCGTTAGTTCGGGTATACATAAGAAATTCCCAATGATCCTGTCAGATCGATGAGTAAGAAACACAAAGGATGGAACATAAGAAAATATAAAGTTCACTACTGACACATGCTTGCCTCATGTAGTCTGAGATATGAGTATATACTAAATCCATGTATTTTCAAACAAGTGGTAGAGGAACAATGGGATATAGATTTTGACTATATTGGTTGGCATGTTCAAGTGTCTCATAGGTTTTTATTTCCAATTACATAGCAACTATTGGTTATGTGACTTAACAAGTAAGAAGAAATAACGGCTACAAGATGTCTTTGATGTTACATTAAAAGCTTTTGTCATATGTATTAGAGGGGTGAATTAGCTCTAGACTATGGGCATCAACGGGCGGTGCTTGAGGCCATTGCACAAAATTTAAGTGTTTCTGTCCATAAGCAAGGGAGTGGGGGTAGGCGTGGTCACCGAATATGATTTTTTTTATGTATTTTCATTTAATATAGTTTCAAGTTATGTATGAAACTTGTTGTTTGTCATGCTTTTGAACATTGATGCATAAGTACACTTACATTGTATGAAGCCAATTTCAGCACATGTGACAACAATCAAACTACATAAGGGTCACAATATATAGTACAAAAGAACATAGTTCAATGTTCAAATACAAATAAGCTAACCAAAGGCTATAACATATCAAAATTATAAACGCTAATCATCTGAAGATATAGAGTGTGCTTTTTTTAGATGTGTTCCATCATTATTTAACATTTACCACAGTTGAAACCATGATTAATTTGGTGTAATCCATGATGAAACACCACTATCATGGAATATGTGCCAAACAACATGTATTGATGGTAGTGAAAATTTTTCTAATAGTTTTAACTTCTTAATAAATTATTATAATAAATTTATATGATGTGATGTTAATATTGGAATAATATGTAAAAGAGTACATACTGGTATATATTGAGCATGTTCCATTAGGAAATATATGCTCACTTCACCGTTAGGACCCCATGTGTCATGTTGTGTCGATAATGGTAGAAATGAAGTGCTAACTTGAGACAAAAATATAAATAACACATTGTATCGAATGGTAGTCACATGACCAATATCTGCATTTCTATCTAGAGTCCTCATGGAGGTTACCCTTTTCAGTGAGTGATTGTAACACCCCAATTTTTACTACTAAAAAATTTCATTTACAGTGGAAATAACTAAGTAAAAATAGTGGGGGTTATCGCCGTGGTCGACGTAATTCTGGTTTATGCAACCATCCTTACATTAATCACAAGGCTAAAGCGTTCATGGTAATACAAGGAAATTAGAAAACGAAAGTACATTTATAGTACAAACACTGAGTTTGGAGTATTACTCCGAGTTTTACAATACCAAAATACAAAAATAGGATACCGTGGATCAAGAGTCCAAAAAGGGTATCCAGTTTAATACATAACCTGGATAACAGATACTCTTCACCTGACCCTGATATAAATGGAGTCACTCATCCCCACATAAGGTGCCATATGCTGCAAATTCATCTACCTGATATTCTAAAACCTGCACAAAAGATCCAAGGTCTTTTGCTCGTGGGAATGAGTGCTACCCATAAAACAGGTGATCAATATGCTATGTACTGAGTAAGGGAACAATACTATCAATAATAGGAATATAAGTAACACATGCTTTCACATTAAATGATAAAGTAAAAACAACCAAGTAAATGATCATCTTATAAGGTATAATACGATCCAGATCATTTTATTAAGTATAGTCCATTTTCATTCTTTTATGTGCAATGAGTGCAGGAATCCTACTATTCTTAAACTGGTGGAACAGTCTAAAACTTCTCGGGGACAACACACCAGAGCCACTATTCTTTCCGATGGAACGAAGGTAATAACATCTTCTCGGGGTAGAATGCTCCTGAGCCACTATTCTACCTAGTGGAACGGGAATAAATCACCTCCTCAGGGTAGAATGCTCCCGAGCCACTATTCTATCCAGTGGAACAAGAATAAATCACCATGGTCCTAACTCACGCATTCTTCCACTTTAAATCATTAGTATATTTTCCCATAGGTTTTAAAGATATGCTTTATTTCACGATGAGTAGGCGCTCCACTATTTTCAATCGATGGAACGGTTTGAAACTTATCGGGGACAACACACCCGAGCCACTATTCTTTCCGGTGGAACGAAGATTAAAAACATCATCTTAGGGCAGAACGCTCCCGAGCCACTATTCTACGCGGTGGAACGGGAATATATACATATAGATTCAAGAAAAATAATCCTATGGCCCTACTCACGTGCTCTTTCACTTTAAGTGATTAGTATCTTATTTAAGATTGATTTTCAAGCATAGAACACATTCAAACAGATATGCATATAACATAGATCCAAAACCTCGAGTCTTGTCAAACCCTAATTACACTTCCTTTAGTGTTCATTCTCCCATGTTGGTTGTTCCATGCATATTGTATTATGACATCTCCCAGATCCCATCATTAGTATCATGTCCAAAAATCACAACCTAATTCCCATGAGTTTAATTTAGTAATCTCATCCCAATGTATATATATTAAACACAGAAGGTTCCAAGTCTAAATCCCATAAAATTGTCATAACACTTCATATATATTCATCATTTCTAATTCCCAATAGTTATTCTATAATCCATGAAGATGGAATAATAATACTATCATCTCAAGATGACTTATCCCAAATTTCCTATTAAGTATTTATGAACCCCAAATTAATGATAATATCCCCATGAATTACTCAAGTTATTATTATCATAATTTTATGTAATACCCCAAATTGTGCAGAGTGTTATAAGGATTGAATTGACTACTTATATCAACATGGTATACCATCCTTTTGGTGATTCCATCCTAAGAACTCCACAGTTAAGCGTGCTAGCCGTGGAGCAATTTTAGGATGGGTGACCTTCTGGGAAGTTTCAGAAATTTTCTGAAAATTTCTCGGAAAGTGCGTGAGTGAGGACAAAGCGCACTGAAAGGACTCGTGTTGATCTGTGGGGCCAGCTGATCAATCCGAAAGCACTTCAAGGTAGCCCCCGCGTGATCTTATCGACTCGGGGTGTTACAAATGGTATCAAAGCGAAACCGCGACCGTGAGCTGAACTTGGATGAGCCAGTCAGCCACCTAGCGGGACAATTCTTGGGATAAACTGTATTTGAGACAGTTAGTGGTTGAGGCGCAACGAGGACGTTGCGTTCTTTAAGTGGGGGTGAATGTAATACCCCAAATTGTGCGAAGTGTTATAAGGATTGAATTGGCTACTTATATCAACATGGTATACCATCCTTTTGGTGATTCCATCCTAAGAACTCCATAGTTAAGCGTGCTAGCCGTGGAGCAATTTTAGGATGAGTGACCTTCTAGGAAGTTTCAGAAATTTTCTGAAAATTTCTCAGAAAGTGCGTGAGTGAGGACAAAGCGCACTGAAAGGACTCGTGTTGATCTGTGGGGCCAGCTGATCAATCTGAAAGCACTTCAAGGTAGCCCCCGCGTGATCTTATCGACTCAGGGTGTTACATTTTAAGCCACCCAACACATAAGTTACCCAAAATCTCACTAATATCCCATAATGACCAAGTTATCCTTTTAACACAATTAACACCTTTATTTCATAAAATATTATACCTTCCATACATATTATTTTTTCAAGTCCTCATTTATCATCATACCTCATAAGAGACCTTAAGCCCATTTACCACAACTCATTCAACCCACATTTTACATCATAAGACACAATTTCACAGTTATGACATTCTCATCATTCAACCCATATTTAATACTATAGGTATAATTTCACAATTTTGACACTATCATCCTTCAACCCATATTTCATACCTTAAGTTATAATTTTTACAAATATGGCATTCTCATCATTCAACCCGTATATCATACCTTAAAATATAATTTCACGAATATGACGTTATTATCATTCAACCCATATTTCATACCTCAAAATGTAATTTCACAACTATGACATTATCATCATCAACCCAGATTTCATATCATGAACATATTTCCACAAAGGTGATATTATCATCATTCAACCATAGATATATTTCCACAAGTGTGATATTAGCATCACTCAACCCATATTTCATACTATAAGATACATTCTCACAAATAAGATGTTATTGTCACAATCATAATATAATGGTATATCTTACAACCCTTATATCCTTTCAACATAACATGCATAACATCACAAATTATCAATATCAGCATACGTCATATATTATAGCAGCAATATCATGTAAAACACATTTATTCGAACAAGAAAATATCATCAAAAGTCCTAAGCATCGAATAGTATCCTTACCAACTAGGACACCAGGCTCTAAGCACGTAAAATCCTAGACTTCTTCTTCTGAAGCTACTGAAAAACCACCTACGAAAAATAGTAAAATTATTGTAATACCCCGTATTTTTAAAATTTAGATTTATTGAGTTTAATGGCGTAATTTGATGTAAACAATTAATTATTTTAATTTCAATTCGTTTTATGGAGTTATTGATGATTTTAAATTCATATTTGAATTTAATTAATCGTTGTCGTTGCGAACCATTCTAAATAAATTCATTCACGACAATGATTTTATTATATTCTTATGAATTCAATTTTCGGTTAAAAATATGTATTACCGTTCTTCCTCGTATTTTTATTTTTAATATTTTAGATTCATTTTTTATTATAATTTTTTCATGTGATTACGATGTTATTTTGAAGTTATATTTTGTTGACGAAATATATTATTTAACTTATAGAATTTCTGTTTAAATAGTTAAATTTATTTTAATGATTTTATCCGTAGAAAATATTTTCGACTTTAAATTTATTCGTTTCGGGAATCGTTAATATTTTTGGGAAGTTTTAAATTAAAAAGATTTTCGGAGTTTATGTATGAATTTCTTTATGAAAATAATTTTCTTTCGTTTTATGCTTTTTGGTTTCCGGAAAACCGATTTCGGAAATTATCTAAATTAGTCTCGGTTTATTAGAATTTGACTTAAATATTTTCTTATATGTTTTTAAATATTATTTCGAGGTCTTATAATTTATTTCTGTAAATAATATAAATTTTTACGTTCGTTGGTAAATTTTCCGAAAACATTCCCGAAATTCTTTATATAGCTTTTTATTAATTTTAAGCCTTCGGATCGTTTCGAAATGAAATTTCGTTAAATAAAATTTAGACAAAATCTTCCGATAAAAATTTTAAATATTTAGTATTTTACTTTTACTTGTATTCGTAAAATAAAAAAAAAACCGAGCCTAACCCTGGCGTGCCCCACCCCTTCTTTTCCTTTCTCTCTTCTCTTCCCTACCTCGACCCCTCTCCCGTGCGCCCCTGTTCTGCAACCCGAAGCCCTAGCCGACCTCCCTCACCTCCACTCCAACCTCCTAGCTGGCCATGACCGGTTGCTGCCGTCGACCACCGCCACAGCAGCTACCAGCAGCAGCAACAGCCGCAGCAGCAGCGGGCGATAGTTGCAGCGTAGCAGCAGCAACACGCAACTCACGCCACCGCCCGGCCACCGACGAGCCACCGTCGTTCCCCGACGAAGCTTCTCCGGCATTTTCTTGTCCCGATTTGTGTTGATTTCGTTGGTATAATTTTCGAAAAACCCTAACCCTTATTTTGATTAATTGGGTATGAATTAGCCTATAAAAAGCTAAATTGATTGTTTGATTTTGTATATATGTGCTGTAAGATTGATTTGGATATGTCAATTGTATGGTTATGTTGAGATTTTGGAAAAATTGGATTTTTGGCCGGGTTATGCCCAAATTTTTCGGATTCGCCCGTTTTAGCTATTTTTAATAAATTGATTATACAATATATATATTAAAATGTATCCAATTTCATTTTGGAACCGTTAGTTTGAGAAATTTATGCAGGTTTTATCAGAATTTGATTCCTAGGTCAAATTTTGGGTGTAATGAAATTAGGTCGTATAATTGAGCCTTTTTGCTCAATTGATGTTATAATATCATTTAAAATGTATTTAATTTTATATTGGAAGTGTTGATTTGGGAAAATTGTGCGTAATTAATCAAAATTGGATTTTTAGGTCAAAACTCCCGCGGGTTTAAATTGGATTGTGTAATCAGGTTATTTTATTTAATGGACTATATAAACTACATTAGAATGTGTTTAATTACATTTCCGAACCGTCAATTTATATGTTTGGTAAGAGTTGATCGGATTTGCGTTCCGGGCTCAAAAACCCTAATTGTGCTAAATTGGATATTTCTATTATCGGTTTTGATCAATTGATTATTTGATATGTTATAAAATGTGTTTAATTGCATTTCTAAACATTCAATTTGATTAAACTTATAGAATTTTACCGAATCGTATTTTCGGGCCCAAAACCCTAGATTTTAAGTGAGATTATGAAATTGGTTATTTGTATAGTTGTTTCGCTAAAATTAAAGTTATAAAAGTAGTTGAAATGTCCCAAGTGATATTTGTATTAATCCGTTTTGATTTAGTTTTAACCTTAAATCTTAATAAAGTTATGCTTTTAAGTTCTAAGTTTTGGACACGTTTTCTAAGAAAGATCATTTGTGTTGTTTGTGTTTATTTAATTAGAATATGTGAATTATTGATTGATAGAGTAGTGTCTAATTTAGTTTTCGATTTCTATCGGATCTAGGAAAGCTTTCTCGTGGATCCACAAGCTAGTGATCTCTCCCTCTTATCTCGCTTAGCTAGCTTCGGATCCAGGTAAGTCTCTACTTACCTCCACTTATAGGTGTTTCGTAAGGGTCTAGCTAAGGCCACTTGTGTGATATGTGATCTACTTGCCTTGGATGCTTCGTATATATATACCATGTTCTGTTGTGTATCACATGTTTGTCCTTAACATGTTTTAAGCGTAGCGCAGCTTGGAGTTAAGGTAGGTGGTATGTGTTTTTCTTATAACATGAATGTGATATCCGTATGTGGTGATTATGATGTGCTGTGACATGATGTAACCCTCTAGGACATGCATACTAGGGTGATTATTATTATGACATGGAGATGAAAGGACAAAAAGAAATAAATGGGAAGTGAGTTGCTAAAAGGGAGTATAAGGGAGCCGATTAGGGTTTTGATAAAGACTATGATGTGAATCGACTATATATACCAGAGATCTAAAGAATGAGTCTACTCGATCGGGGCTGAGCATGTCCCTAAGTAATGCTCGGGGCTGGACATGTCCCTAAGTAATGTCCGGGGCTGAGCATGTCCCTAAGTAATGCTCGGGGCTGAGCATGTCCCTAAGTAATGCTCGGGGCTAGACATGTCCCTAAGTAATGTCCGGGGCTGAGCATGTCCCTAAGTAATGTCCGCGAGGCTAAATGCCTAATCGGTTTGGTTCGGCATTGCCCATAAATGCCCGTTTGATAAATGCCCGATTCAGCTTGGTTTGGTTTGGCGTTGTCCAAAAATGTCTGGTTGGTTGGTTTAACATTATCCATAAATGCTTGGTTGGTTTATCTGAATCTCTTATCGGTTTAAGATATTACATATGTTTCGCATGTTATTATATGTGTATGGTAGAACTTGTGATGTGGGTTTGAGTATGCGTAATATTGTATCAACGTATTGTATCATAATTTAATATGCACTTGATGTTATAGTTTACGTCCCTTCCATAAGGTAGGGTAGTGAGATTTACTCAGTATTTGACCCGTACTGATACTACCTTGGTTGAATGGGTCCTGTGATGATCCATTGATGGTGGGGAGTAGACCTCTTGTGTAGGTTTAAGATCGGATACTGTTTTGGGGTGGAAGACTTGACTTGAGAGAGTAGGCAATCCGGAATTTAATCTATCGGGTTTTGTCTGGTCTAACTGTATTTATTTTTGGAAGTTTCAAGTATTGTATATAAAATTTAATGGTGTTGTAATTGCTTTTTAATTTTCTCGTACTCTGATAAGTTTTTAAAATTCAGATGTAATTGTATGACAGGTTTTAGCCTTGCATCTAACATGAGATAGATGATTGACATTTATCTTGTGTTAGATGTGGCGGTAACATTTCCCAAATTCTCTCCTAGCTTCCGCTTTATTCTTTCAAATTTTTTTTTCAGGAGTGAGATTTGGGGGTGTTACAATTATGGTTAGGCTTGAAGAGTTAAACCTAAGGGAAAAATCAAGGTAAAAAGGGTAGAAGTAGGTATAACCGTAGTTAAATGAGAGCTTGAGATGTGTGGATGTGTAGAGGAATGTGTGGTTGATCTATGGTAGAAGTTTGGTGGTGTTTGGTTGAGGTTTGGAGATGAAAATAGGGATTCACGACCAAAGGAATGGAATTGCATGGGTGTGCAGCAGGCGATGCAGCTTCTAGTCGAAAGAAAAGAAAATGCACGGCCAAGCGGTGCAAATTTGCTTGGCCATGCAAAATTAGGCCGAGAGAAATTTTTGGCACGGTCAGACCATGCAGGTATTGCACAGTTGTGCGGCAAGGGATTTTAAGTGTTGTACGGCCATGCAGTAGGCGGTGCACCGGCCATACACTTAACAATGTTGTAATGCATGAGAGGAAGAAGGAGGGAAAAGAGGCGGCGGTCGGAGGAGATGGTCGGCGAAGGTAAGGGGAAAGGTTGGGGTAACCTTGGTGGTTGGTCCACCTGCCAAAGGGCAGCTAGTGGTGGCCGAGGTGGTGCATGGTAGAGGAAGATGGTGGTTCGAATGTCAAAAACAGGGAAGGTAAGGGGAAGAGGACGAATAGAGGGAGAAGAAGGAAAGGAGAATGATGTTGGAGCTCGGGCAATGGTTATTTGGCACAAATATTAGCAGAGCGGGGCAAATCAAAAAGGAAATAGGGAGACTATGATGTATATATATGTGTGTGTGTGTGTGTGTGTGTGTGTGCATGTGTGTTGTGTGTATGGTGTTTCGGGGGGAAAGAAAAGAAACGAGGGTGGCGTGCGATGGGGGAATGGTGATGGTGCAGATGCAAGTGAATAATGGTGGTGATGGTTGAAGAGGATGGCTAGGGTAGGGAGGTAGCAGGGTGAGGGTGGTGATGGTTAATGGGGGTGTTACATGAAGTGAAAGAGGATAAGAAGGATGCAGGGATTTGGGGTGTGCAAGGGGGAAAGATGTAGGGATAAGGGTGTAGAAGGAGAAGAAGAAAAAGAATAAAAGGGGAGGTGAGGTGAGGTTGATGGATGATGGAAGTTTGTAGGGGAAAAGATGGGAGATGGTGCAAGTTACAAGTGCAGCTTGCAGAAACGCAGCAAAGGGGCTGGCAAGGGAAGGAGGAGAAGGAAAGAAAAGGAAAAGAGAAAGGGTTGAGGGGATTAGTTTAGGATGATTTTGGATTAGGTAGGGGTAACTAGGATTAGCGGATTTGATTTCAGTCTACGAAGTTCGGTTTATCAAAGTTAAGGTTCTTCGAAATTGGTTAATATTTCGGGATTAAGGATTGGTTAATGCTAGTATAGGATTTATTAGAATTAGAATTGAATTAGGTACTAATGATGTGGGATTAACTTAAGCAAGTTTTTGGGGTATTATAGCGATATTATGAAGGATTTGATCAATTGTTAAATATTATAGCATACTATCATATGGCTCAAGCCTTGCTTGAACCTCTTGGCACAATTCTATATTGGTTTAAACCTATTGTTTCTTATCACCAAGTATACAATATGCTAATGATCTAAAGTTAGAATTTCTATCTCCATTCACATTATACTAGCTATGAATATATGGTATTAAAATTTAATTGACATATATATGGGAATTTTTTATTGCTTGATGACATATTAGACATGTAGGGTGGTTTTTAACCTCAACCCCAACATCACCCACAACCTCGACCATGGATTTGACCTTTATTTAATCCCGAATGACTTGCATACCTTTGATCCACATAATCCCAACTTGAAGGAACCCTTATAGTAAAGTTTTTCCTTGGATGACCCCTCTATTATCCTTCTGGAGGCTCCTATAGTGGTATTCTATGTGTAATGGCAATATTTAATATTTATCAAGTCTATTAACTTTGTATTATAGGTAGCGGTTCAAAATAACTTTGACAAAAACATTGAGTAAATGAGGTGTAACTTTAATTACATATGGATAAATAACATACGGATAAGAATGAAATCATGCTTGTAAGTGTTGATTTCATCAATACATGATATCTTGCGCGTATGATCCATATAACACCCACATAACATTTTATCAATGTCCACATTATTACTTCTTCTGCATTCTTTATTTATCAAGTTCAATGAAAATAAGGCTACATACCCTCTCCAACTGGCATAAAGCATGCCGATATTATGATGAGGTACATTAAATTGATGCCTCTCAAGTTATACCCTTATATTGCGATGTTATAAGTCTAATTGTAACACCCCCAAAATTCACAACAGGAAAATTTCGTTTTATTGAAAGAATTAACGGAAGTGAAATAACAAAACTGTGAATTCTAGGGATATTACCGCCACACTTAGTACCGGACCGATTCACTCCCACCGTTCCAGTGCCAAGTGCTAAGGTTGAAGAGGATTATCATCAAACACGAGCCAATACTTAAAACAAGAATTCATAAAGGAATTAAATTGTTCACAATACAAAATTCAGAGTACGCGTAAAAAGGTTTATAAGACAAAGAAGTACATAAATAAAGTTCCCAAAGAACATAAAGTATCGTACGATAGAACATAACTAAAATAAAACAACGTAGGGTAAAACAAAATGAAAAGGATAATCCACCACGTCACTCTCCATCCCCAGGCCCCAGGCCAAGTCCAGGCTCAACTCTTAGCCCCACCTAATGCCTCATAAGAATCATAGGCATCGAAGATATCATCTCCTACCTACACAAACTCAGGTGGGCCCTCTACTCGTGGGAATGAGCAGCACCCATGAAACGGGTGGTCAGTACGCTACGTACTGAGTAAGGAAACCATGCAGCTAAGGCCAAACATACAAGGCATATAACACAACATCATATAGATAGCATACAACAATACAGATAATGAAAGTCGTAGTCCAGATAAACTTATTCTTTAGATCTCTTATCAATATACTCATTTCACACATACTCTTTATCAATCCATGCGAGTGTGGGAACCCCACTATTATATCCTGTGGACCGGAATACATACAAGGCAGAACGCTCTTGACCACTATTATTGCTGGTGGACCGGTCTCCAAGGCAGAACGCTCCTGGCCATTATTCTTCGCCGATGGACCGGTCTGGCCTCGACTCACATGGTGTTTCATTGTAATTACTTAGTGTATTTTCCATGTCTTGTCATTATTATGTTTGGTTTGTTGAGCAAGGAATCCCCCACTATTATAGCCAGTGGACCAGAAATTATGCAGGGTAAAATACTCCTGGCCACTATTATTTACCGGTAGACCAGTCTACAGGGTAACTTGGCTCTTGGGCACTATTATTCGCTGGTGGATTGGTATGGGTTCGGTTCAACAATCTTCCTCTTTAAATGGTTAGTATCCTATTCATGTCTTATTTGATAAATATTTCACCCTTGACATACATGTCACCAACTTTCTACTTCTATCAAGAGGGCTTGTCCTATGTCTTGGGACTTCTGCACCTCCTATCACACCCAAACATCCATTTCTCCTTCCATTTACTCATAACAAAAACTCAACTCCTAGGGGTGTGGGTTAAGGCCCATCACCTTATGACATCTCGATTCCCTTACTACTACTCTCTAGGGTTTTCCCTTAAAACCCTAATTGGACCTATATGGCCCAACCTTCCTCTGACTTACACTCCCATTATTTCTTTTATCACCCAACACCTCATCTTATTTAGATTCAACCCAAAACATATCACTTTACTCACCGATTACACATGTGACCGATAAACCCTAGTTGGCCACTCCAAACCCTAGCACATTTCTTCCCCCACAAGTCACCTCTCTATTTTTCACCTAACATATCTTCTTTGCCACGGCAACCGTACTCATCCCTCACATAATAATTTTCCACTCTTATCCCATAATCCACTTTTCCTCAATTATTTGTACTTTCACATTTCCCCTCAGATTAGGGTTTCCTCCCAAAACCCTAATCAGATCTCCTATACACCCTTATACCAATCTACGTACTATTTTTCACCCCAAGTCTCCAATTACTCCACAATTTTCCCCTTACCTTACTTACGCCCTAAGACAAATTTTCTCACGTAAAGATCATCCCCATGCATATTCCATCCATCCCATACAAGTCCTAGAAATTTTTCATGCAGGATTCGCATCACTTGTTCATTTTGATCATAACCTCCTTTTATTTTTCCCTCATGAATCATGAGATAATTAGGTCAATCTCATGTCCCCCTTAGTCAACTCACTTCCTATTTTCCCCCTTTTTAACCTTTCACTTCACATCATATTATTAAACATCCTAGCATGCATGTCCTAGAGGGTCACGTCATATAACATCATAAACACAACATATACAATCATTATACACATGCCATAAGGAATTTACATAAGCATGCCTCAACTCCAAGCTACGCTACAAGTAATTCGTCATCATAATCATAAAGTACGCAACATGGCATAACACATGGCACACAAGGAAAATAATACACACATAGTTGTTCTTAGCCACATCCTTACCTAATACGACACCGGTCTTGGAGCACGTTCCCACGCCTCATTAGGATTTCGACTTGATTCACCTATAAGAGGGAAATACTATGGGTTAACTTCCCTCTGACCAAAATTACCATTATTCCTATCTTACCTTTATCATAACTTACTATTAGGGCTAATAATGATAATGGTACTTTTATAAGTAAAATTATGGTTATTGTTCTTAAGGTAGCTAATCATGCTACTACTAATAAAAAATAGGTCTTAATAGCTACACCGGTTTATGTTAAAGTAATTATAGTAATATTTATATTATTAAAGGTAATAGCTTCAATATTAATAATAATGAAAATAGTAGTAGTGGTAGTAATAATACTAATAATAACCCAAATCCTAGTAATAATAATAGTGATATTAGTAATACAAAAGTAATGAACATAATGATACTACTAATAATAATAATGCTTGTAGTAATAGTAAGGTTAGTGATATATGAAATATTAACAATAGTGACAAGGTGGTGGTGGTAGTAGTAGTAGTAATAACAACAACAACAATAATAGTAATAGTAATCGTAATAGTAATAGTAATAATAGTAACAATAATAATAATAATGTTAAGAATAATACTAATAATAATAATCGAAATGGTAGTTGTAATATAAGGATTCAAATATTTACAATAATAATAAAAATAATAATGTGCCAAAGTTATTGTTAATGATAATAGTAAGAACAACAACAACAACAACAATAATAATAAAGTTGTAGACCATTAACAATAATAATAATAGTTATAAATATTTTGAAGTTAGGTTAAATAATAATAATGATAAAGGTAATAAAAATAATAGTAGTAGTAGTAGTAGTAATGGTAATAATAATAATATTAAGAATAATACTAATAATTTAATCCTCCAAAATTTTAGAAAACCTATAATTTAATAAATAACTTTTATTATAAATAAATTAGCTTTTAAAATTATTTAGTTTAATTATTTTATGGATTTTTGAATATATAAAAGTGGATAGGAATAATTAATAAATTAAAATAAATATTTTGTTATTTTATCATACTCTTTTTATTCAAATAATTTTTATCAAACCAATATTTTACTAAAATTATCCTTTTTAAGCCCATATATTATATTATATTAAATTAAATTATTAAATAAATTTATTATCAAAAATATTACATCCTATTATTTTATAAATTCAATTATTTTAAATTTTTCCATTTTCCATTTTTTCTTTTCTTTCTCCTTTTTCTCCTTTTCCTTCTTTCTTTCTTTTTCCTTTTTCCTGGCTTTGGGCAACCAGGCCAGCCTCTTCCCTCTCCCCCTACGCCTGGGCCGTTGGCCCATCTTCCCTTTCCCTCTCTTTCCCCCATCTCTCCCGCGCATCTCAACCCAGCCCAGACCCCCTCTTTTTTTTTTCTTTCCTTCCCTTCACCCTGGGCCGGCCGACCCACTTTCCTTTCTTCCCCACTACGCTCGGCCTGCCCCTCCTCTCCCCTTCCTTTTTCTTCTGCCTCTAGCCCCGAAGCAGTGCAAGTCCTTCGACGCCACGCCCGGCCACCGCCTGCAACCCTCACCGCCACCACCTGCCTCTCCCTCTCTCCCATCATTTTCTTCCTATTTTCGGACCTAGCCAGCCCTGCAAACCATCCCATTACCCTGTTTTTCCCCCCTCTTCGTCTCCCCTCCCTGCCACCCTACTAATTTCCCTATCACCCTACCACCTCCCCTGCCACCCTAAACGCTGCCACCTGATCAGCCACCTATTGCCCTCTCCTCCCTCTTCTTTTTCTTCTCATCAATGGCCCTCCTGCCCCATATTTTTTGAGCCCTTTCTCTCTCCCGATCTCCTTCCCTTTATTTTTCTTCCCCTCCATCTTTTTTCCTTTGTTTTGCACCACTGCTACCCTCCGCCTGGGCAACTGCCTCACCAACCACCTAAACCACCTTCTGCACCCTTCTACTCCCACCTGCACCACCACAATATTGTCCAAGCCACCCCGCAACTCTTTCCTCCCCTCTTCTTTTTCTCCCTTCTCGGCAGCCCCCTGCAACCCCACCGTTTGCCGCCGTGCGACCACCTCTGCCGCCACCTAAACCACCAATCCACACCCTACAACCTCCTCTACCACCCCCATACCTTGTTTGGCGGAAACAAGCCCCCTCACCCCTCCATTTTCTCCTCTATTTTCCTTCCTTCTCAGCCCGACCCACCTCAGCAACCATCTTCGCCGCCTTGCCGTTGTCGCCTCCGCCGCCCTTGGCCGCCAACAACCCATCACCAGCCGCCACCTACACCCCCTCTTCACTCCTAAACCCTTCCCTTGCCTCCAAACCTCCCCCGTCTATCTTCTTTCCTAGCCCCAAACCACTAACCCGAAAATAACCAATTTTCCCTCCTTTCACCCCCTCTTCAAGCCTTCCTCCTTTTTATTTTGCATGCAACTCATGTTGCATAAGCAGGATGAGCTGCTACATGCTTTAGTATTTTAGTACAACATTTTAAAGGTGTAATATCATTTTAAGTTAAGTGTTTCATTAATTAAATTTTATAAAGTTTTATGCTTGGATTCTTATTTCTAACATGATAAGTTTTGATACTATTTTTAGGCATTGATTTTGCTATTTAAAGCTTGAATATTTAACCGAGATACCGGTAAGGTTCGATTTTTACAAGATCTAAGGTAATAATTAAACCCTACTTAAACACATGGATAAATGTATGTTAGCACATTAGGATTTTTAATATGTTATTATGCTTGATATTTTTGTTTAATATAATATATATATATATATATATATATATATATACACTTGCTTGTATTGATTGATAAAAAGGAAAGTATGTTAGTTCATATGCCATGAGTGGGAATAAGGCTTAAGGAAAGAGTTTGGCTATTAACGAAAGTGTTAAGTAATTACTCATCTTATTTTATGTTATTGTGACCATTTATGCATGAATAATATTATTGTGAGCTCTGGGGGCATTTTAGTAATATTTCTTGTGCAAAAATGTGGCCTAATATGTGTGGGTGCTAATAAGTATTATATTGAAATATAATGGTTGGTGGAGTTGGATATTGTTAATGGAGTATTAATATTATTGTTCCATGTAGTAATGTTAATTTAATAAAAGTGGTGTAATAAAGGGGGTAAAGTGGTAATTTTGAAGGCAAAAGGGTAATATGGTAATTTTATAAGTAAATGGCAAAACGGTAATTTTATAAGTAAAAGGGTATTAGAGTAATTTTGGAAGTAAAGAGGAATATGGTAATTTTTTTATAAGTAAAGGGGTATTATGGTAATTTTGGAAGTAAGGGGTAAAATGATAATTTTGGATGTAAAAAGGGTATTAAGGTAATTTGCAAGCAAAAGGGTATTATGGTAATTTTGATAGTAAAGGGGGTAAAATGGTAATTTGCAAGTAAAAGGGGTAAATTGGTAATTATAATTATGAAGAAGTATAAATTGGTAATTATAATTATGGAGTAGAGTAAATTAATAATTATAAATACAGAGAAGGATAAATTGGTAATTATAATTATGGAGGAGTATATATTAATAATTATAATTATGGAGAAGGGTAAATTAATAATTATAAATATGGAAAAGTGTAAATTGGTAATTATAATTATAGAGAAGGGGTAAATTAATAATTATAAATATGGAGAAGGGTAAATTGGTATTTGTAATTATGGAGAAAGGGTAAATTAATAATTATAATTATGGAGAAGGGTAAATTGGTATTTATAATAATAGAGAAGGGTAAAATGGTAATTATAACAATTGAGAAGGGTAAAATGGTAATTATGATAATGGAGAAGGGTAATTTGGTAATTTGGATAATGGATAAGGGTAATTTGGTAATTATAACATTGGATAAGGACAATCTAGCAATTATGAGATAGTAGAAGGGTAATTTGGGAATTTATCCAGCTAAAGGGGCAATTCAATAATTATGATAATGGAGAAGGGCAATTTGGTAATTTAATTGACTAAAGGGTATATTGGTAATTATTTAACCAACTAAAGGAAAAAATTGGTAATCATGATAAGGAAGAAGGGTAATTTGATAATTTATCCAACTTAAGGGCAATTTAGTAATTATAATAAAGGAGAAGGGCAATACGATAATCTAACCAACCAAATTGGAAATATGTTAAGTGTAACAATTATGAAGGGTGAATGGTGATCTAAAAAGCATAGGATATAACTTGGTAACCTAAACCGAGTAAGGGGTAATTTGGTAATTATGCAACAAGAGGGTAATAGGGTAATTTGTCAAGTAAGGAAGGGATGACTTAGCAGTTGTATAAGTAATGGATAAATGAGTAATTTTTGCCTAACATGTCGTTGTGATTGTGGAATTTCATAATATGACTCAAATAACGCTGATTAGCAAGGTAAGAGTATTTGATAATTAGTAAGTATCACGAGAACGAATCCTAATTCGAAATTAGATGAGATTATGATGGGCTTAATGATTTCTCCGTGTTATCTTGGATAACCGTCTGAATAAGAAATGACTAATGATATCGGAACGATTGAAAGTGAATAAGTGTCTGATTATTGTGCTTTTCATGATCACTCTAATTAAGACACTAATACTTAAAGTGAAAGACCTCGAGATCAGGAATGGTGACTCTTTAGGGGTCGCTGCCCTAAAGACGTAGTTTAGCCCACGATTATTCTAATATTTGCTTGTGTGCCTTTGTGCCCCAATTAGGCCCTATATCTTACTCTATCTAGCTCTACGGACCTATTTAGGGGGTATGCATACTTATGGATTAGGTGTCCTTGTCGGTAGGGTACTGAGTAGCTTTATGCACCAGTACGACTAGGGTACCTTTGCATCCCTGGGTTCATGGTTGAAGGGTACTGAGTAGCTTGTATGCACCGGTACGACTGGTATACCTTTGTGTCCCGGGTTCTTGATCTCCCGTCCGAGGCAAATAAATGGAATTATTGTGCTGATTAAAGAAAGGAAAAACACTAGTCATGAAAGTGAGAGATTAATGAGTCGAGCCCAATTGAATTATGATATTGAGTACCAATCCACCGGATATAATAGTGGCCCAGGAGCGTGATGCCCTGGCAAGTGATTATGAGTACTGATTTACTAGATATAATAGTGGCCCAGGAGTGTGTTGCCCTTGATGATGTTGATATGTATTCCGATCCACCGACAATAATAGTGGGGATCCCGAGCTCAATAAAACCGGTCATGTATATGAATAAAGTTATAGAAAAATACTAATTACTTATAGTAGAACACCATGTGAGTCGGGGCCAGACAGGTCCACCGGCGAATAATAGTGGCCAAGAGCATTTTGCCCTGTATGACCGGTCCACCGACGAATAATAGTGGGGTTTCCACACTCACATGGGTATAAAATCTGAGAGATGATTGAATAATGATGGATTAATGGCTTAAGGCCCGAACGTATCGATTTTGCACTATGACTTATTAATGATTGATGGTCTTGTTAAGTATGTGATTGTGGTGTATGTATTTCTTGTTATATAAGTATGTAGCTTTGTTTTGTGTGTTGCATTGCGGGCCTGCCTTTAAGTGTGATTTTCAAGGGTTACTTAGTACCATAGTACTGAAGGGTTCTATTCATGGGCCCCCTGCTTATTCAATGGGCAGTGTCCCTTGTAGGTCCTTTTTCAGGTGCTATTCAAGTGGGCAACGGGAAAGAGAGTAAGAAATTATCCGGAACTGTTAGGGTTTTTCTCTTCTCTTTTAAATTTATGGTTTTAGTGTAATTGTTGTTCATGTAACCACCATTTGTGGATTTTATTCTTATAAATGGTCTGTTACGCTACTCTGATTTAAATATAGTTTGTAAATCGTGTTTCATTATTTAGCCTTAGCACTTGGTATTTGAACGATATGAGTGAATTAGTCTGGTACTAAGTGTGGTGGTAATATCCCCAGAATTCACAGTTTTGTAATTTGCTTCCGCTAACTCTTTTAAATAAAACGAAAATTTTCAGTAGTGAATTTTGAGGGTGTTACAAATAATACTACTAAAAATAACTAACATTTGTATAAAAAGGGTTTAGGGGTTGGGGAGGTTAGAGTACCACCTAGGGACGGTGGCGGCGGTGGAGGGAGAAGAGAGGTGGAGAGATGGTGGTGGAGGGAGGAGAAAGGATGAGGAGAGGGTGGCAGGGAAAAACGGAGGTATGGGGAGGTAGAGGGATCTCCCCTGGTTGTTTTGGAGGGAAGAGGGGGTGTTGGTTGCAGCGGGATTGGCTTAGCAAGTGATGGGGTGTGCCAGGCATTGTATGCGGACAATGTTTCATGTAGGAAGAAGGGGGGAAGAAAAAGGGAGAAAGAGAAGGCCAATCGAAGGAAGAAAAGAGAACAAAGAGAAAAGGGGAAAAGGGGGAAAAGAAAAGGAGAATCATTAGGTTTGGTTTTTAATTAGGAAAAGGTTTATATAATATAGGTTAAGATATTAGGATAGATTAATTTAACGATCATTCAGGATTAGGTTTATGTTAGAAAAGATATTAATAACTTGAAATAAAAACATTTGGGTTAGGCTAGGATTAATAATTAGGGAGTTAGAGTAAGATAGACAAATAAATTTTTAGAGGTTAGAATTAGGTGACGATATTAATTACTTAGGATTAGGCTTAGCTAAATTTTGGGATATTACAAAACCACTAGGCATAGCAACTGACACATGTCCATCATGACTTGAAATTAACACATGACCATCATGGCTAGGAATCTCATCATATGACCATCATAACTAGGAATCTCATTATATGGCCATCAGAGATAGGAATCAACTCACATGAGCATCATGAACAGGAATCAACACATTTGGTCATCACGGCTAAGAATCTCAATATATGGCCATCATGGTTAAGAATCAACACACATGACCATAATGGCTAGGAATCAACACATATGGCCATCACAACTAAGAATCTCATTATATGACCATCACGGTTAGGAATCAACATACATTACAAAAATATTCATTAAAACATATATGTGTTTGTGATTAACACAAAACCAAAACGAGCATTCCTAGATAGTTCAAAATAATGAAAACCACTAATCTAAAGGATCACAGCGATTCATTATATCCTTCAAAGTCTTTGCAAAAACTTCACAAAGTAGAGGCTAGTGGCCCCAAGAAATAATTTTATAAAATTAAAAGCGGTGCACCTCGTATAAAGTAAGACTCCTAAAAACCAATTAAAAGTCAAACTTAGGTTAACAAGGCCTAAAAGTCCAACCCATCATATTATTCATCTATTTAGTCATTAAATGACTAAAATGCACTATATAGACTTGAAACTCGATCTACAATTTCAAATAACTTCAAATGAGGGCAAAAACACTAAAATCACATTTTATCGTCAGGACCAAAATTAGCAAAAATCGTAAAAAAAATTTGATTAACCAAGTCAAAATAAGGTTTTATGTCAAACTAGAATTTTTTACTATTCATAAAAAATCACTATACATTACTTGACATAAATGTCTTTTTACACTGAGAAGTTCAAAAAAAATATTTTTTATTATCAAAATTTACTATTCACCAAAATTCATTATTCACACTTATTTACTATTTATGAAGATAAAATGGTCAAAAATTAAAGGTTTTAGTTAACTCTTGACTCTAAAAGTCCACTAAAGCCTTTTAGGGGTATTTTAATCATATTACAGTTAATTATCTCAAAAACACAATAATTGAAAGATTAAACCCTACTTAGGATAATTAGGGCATCATTAGCCAAGAACACTTTGAATATTGTGGAGAACACAAAGAACATAGGATAAATCTTCATAAATTTCAACCAAAAATTAGAGCACCCAAAAATACTCAGACCATGGCATGTTATATATTAAAAATGATAACAAATTGAAATCTATAACATGGTATAATCAATTTCATAAAACACTCAAATGATCAAAATCCCTTAAATCATTTAAATTTGTTATAAAAAAAATGAAATAAAACCAATTTAGGATCATCAAATCATGACACGTTATGCATAAAAATTGATCTACACGTTACCAAGATTAACATGGCATCGTCAATGTAATATAACATCACAGGAATCAAAAATCCCTAAATTGGACCAAAACGCCTAATCTACCCAAAAATAGCGTGACTCCATCAATTTCACAAAATTAACATGCTTATATGATGCAATAAGATCATACCAAAACATAAGCACTTAATTAGAAAAAAGAAAAAAATATATTCAAAGATCAAACCCACTCTACCAAAAGCCTCCATAATCCTAAGAAAAAATTGAAACGATTAGCAAAATCAACACATAAAAATTAAATCAAAGCACGTGGAGTTCAAGAGGAAAAATAGATGAATACTTATTTTGAATTTGAAAAAAAAAAGCTTCGACAATGGAGGAAAATGAGGGAGGAAGCCATGAAATGGAGAGGAGAAAAAGGAAGAGAAGTAGAGGTAAAAAAATGATGAAGATTGGTGGTATTTAAGTTGACAAATGGCAATGTGGGTGGAGGTGTCGGTTTTTTTAGCCAAGAGGGAAGAAAATAGAGGGGAGGAAGCCCGGAGATTATGGGGCTAAAGCAAAAGAAAAAGTGTTAGAGGTTAGGATATGTTTGGGGGGTATTTTGGTAAAATAGAAAATATATTAAAGGTATTTTGGTAACTTAAAAGCATCAATATTTGGGGGGGGGGGTGTGTGTGTGTGTATGAATGATAATTTCAAAATAAAAGAGGCAATATCAGCCCTTGGTTTGGCTAAATTTGACACGTGGAAGGTTGAGAACCAATCTCATCAATTTTAGGATGAGGTTGAAGAAGATCCTTCAAATTTGACGATGTATATGCGTCCAAAAATATATAACGAAGTTTAAAAGTTATAAAATTAAGTATATAGTATTTTCAATCATTTTAAGTTCAATAACACTAAAATATAATTGTTCAAATTTTTTTTTTATAAATTTTTAATAGCTAAAAGAGTCGTTTTGGGACTTAAAACACTAAAATAAGGGTAATTGAGACATGAATAGTACTTTTTTTTTCTAGAGATCTCTTAATAAAATTTTAAAATGGCCTAAGAGGCTCAATAAAAGCCAATTATTCCAATATAAAAGAATTAGAATGATCTAGAATAAGATTAATAGCTAAAAGTAGCTTAGAAAATCTTACAAAAATAAACTTGCGACAAACGGTTAATAAATGAAAATGAAATATTTCAAAAATGAAACTAGGATTTATAATTGGATAAAATATATAATAAAATATTTAAAATAATATAATTTTATTTGTAAATAAAAAAAGATCCCAAATAAGTTGAGTTTTTTGAGAAACGGGTACACAAAATGAACCAAAAGTTTCATTTCAAACAAAACCAATGCATACAGATGTGCCACAAATTCTATTAACTTTTAGCTTAGCTATATTCACCTAAATCCAAATGTTCCAAGTGAAAGAAAATAGCACCTTTGATCAAGCTTCCTATCCTTCTAGATATCTTTAACAAAAATACATCAAAACTAGTCAAAATAACTTAAAAAGTAGAAAACAATCGAACAAAGACTAGAACAAAGGCAAGATTGTCATACCTTTCTCTTGGATGAAAGAACTTGAAGTGGAGTGAATAAAAAAGATGATTCTTCAACATTCTAAAAGCCTTAACCCACCTTTGTTTGTAATAAGTAAAAATGAACATATAACTAAAGAATAGAAGATAAAAAAAATATAAAAAAAATATTAGAAGAAGGAAGAATGGGTAGGGGATGAATGGTGCAAGTGAAATGAGCAAAAGGGAGCTCAAATTTCAACTTAGGTGATAAGAATGAATGATGGGAAGCATAGGATATTTTGGTTTACATAATCATGTGTTATTATGTAAAATAACACAAAAAAAGGGTGGCCGGCTGCACAAGTCACAAGGGCCAAGGGGATGTTGTCGATTTGGGTGGATAAGAAGTGGTTTAGATGGATAAGGATAATGTTAGAGTAGATAAAAATAAGTTTCGATGGTTAATTATGTCTAAAATTAGCAAAATGTATCTAAAAACATTAAAAATAATTGTGGAATATTTTTATTTAATTTTTTGCTTAGATAAATTAAAATATAAGTGTCCTTGAAATTTTGTTAATTTTAGATCACTAGAAATATCATTTCGCAGTTTAAAATTAGATAAAAGTAGGACAAAACAGTGAATAATGCTTTTCATCAAAGTGTCCATTTTCAAATTTAAATAAGACTAGAAGACTAAAAAAAATACCAATAATCTAAATTTAAATGAATTAGAATGATTTGGGAGGGGGGAATCAAATATCAAAAGTGTCTCGAAAATCTTACAAGACTCAAAATTATAAGAATGGTTAAGAATTTTAGAATAAAATGTTTTAAAAATGTAACATAAGTTGAGAAGTATTTAAATGATATAATAAACTTTGCTTTAAACTAAAATTTCATAATTATAGTATTAAAGAAATTTTAAAATAACGGATTATTATAATTTATATGCAAGCCTTAATTTTCTCACCGATGTATGAAAATATACCAAAGTGACATCTTATAATATTAAAATGGTGGGAGTATATATATGACTCAAAATTCATTAATTTTTTTATGTTGCTTATAATTTTGAGTATAACACAATTTGTAAGAAATATAGATTAGGAATCGGTCATGGACATCTTATAATAGTCAAAATATCTTATTAGAAGACTACTTATATTTTGTAAACCTACTATTTACATCGGGTGAACTTGAAGGATTTCACACAAAATTAAGCTAGATTTAATATAACATATCTAGATCAAAAAAGCTAACTAGGTTAGGATTCTAATGTAATCCTTTATTTAATGCTAAATTAGATTAGGATTTTAAAACAAGAGCCAAAATATATTGAGAAATGAGACTAGTCACATTTACAAGTTTATGCTAATCTCAACAAAAATCTTTAAAATGAATTCATTTTCATGCTAGCAGACGCCTCTATTGAATTTAATATATTCGTATGGTTGTCGTGTAATCAAGAGCTGTCAAAGGTTGACCAACTCTAACCTGACTTAATCCAAAAATTCATCAACTTAATCTAATCCAACACGAATATAATTAACCCGACTGACTTGATTGAACCCAAAACTCGGCATTAACCCAACCCAATTACAACCTGACCAGATATTAATCCGACTCGATAAAACCAAATTGGATATTAAATAGTTATGATAATAATTAAAAATACACATATTTTATTATTTATTTAAAGTATTTAAAAATATACTATCTTATAAATCTTACTTATTTTTATTACTTTTACCGTAGACATACTTATTCACAGAAAATATTTTAATTTCACTGATTTTTCGGCACAAAAAAATAATGTTAAAAAGTTATAATAATAAACAAGTAGCATTTAATAACAAATTTTTATTTACATGCTTACATAAATTCAAACTTAATGTTTACTTACGAGTTTAATTAATTTGATTAATTTTGGTGTTCAATATCTAATTTGACCCAAATCCAAAGTGATCCAATTCGGAATGAGTTCGTCCGAACCCAATCCAACCCATTAAAATATGAAAAAACATGATCCGTTAGGTTAACCTAAATTTAACCTGTCAAATTAAGCCCATCCCAAAATCAACTTGACCCAAACTAGCTAAGCCCAAACCCAATCTGAACTGACAGTAGTACAATAGTCCGAATTAGAATAAAATAAACCTAATCACTAAAATAGTCCAATAATATAAATGACCTACAAAAACTTGATCCAAAAAAATCCAGCCCACCACAAACTGACCCACATAACCCAATTGCCACTATTGGCATCAAAAGCACTAATTGCGACATGATGCTCCCATAATCAAATAATAACAAAAAGGTATGATTCATGTTGCCTAATACATTTTCAATATTAGATTGGATCCTGGTAATTGGGACCAAATTAACTTCATTCAAATGTAATACGATAAATAATCTCATGTTTGGAGCTACTTATTACAAGTAATTATCTATGATAATCACTTATTTTATAAATATTTTAGCCTACAAAATTTCTAAAATAAGTAGTTATTATGGATAATTACTTTGATAAGTAGCTCCAAACATAAGCTAAGTCGTCAAGTTTACCTTTAACTCAAATTTGAACTAGACTTTCAAAAAGGATAAACAATTTTCTATCATGTTCATAGTTAAATTATTATTATTTAAGGATAATAATTCTGTTTAAGGAACATAGAACGCAACACGCGCCATTAAGCAAGTATACGCAGTAACATTTGAGTATTTAATTGATGAACCATACGAATTTCAATTGAATCTTCATCTGGTTTTCATACCTTGTCGCTGCTAAGGAGTTGTACATAAAATGAAAATGTCAGAATGTCTAATGTATTTCGAAAAAGCCTCATATAATGTGAAATTCTAGAGGTTCCTCTATTTCTTCTCAACAAGGAGATCCTCGATCAGATTAGCTGCATCTTGAACAGTTGCAATGTTCTGGGCACTCTCTTCCTCCACAGTGATACCAAATTCTTCCTCAAGACCCATCACAATTTCAACCTGAAAAAGAAAAAGATGAAATCATCAATGGGAGAAACATGAAGCAGTGAGGCCTGAGACATCTACTATCCTCCAGGCTCCAGCACCAGTAGTGGCAGGATGGTAGCCTCTGCTTAACGGAGAGTACAGCAATGAAAAAAGAAACCGCAACTACATATTAGCCTCCAGAGAAAAACTATTATGAAGTGCAGAACGTAGCTTACTCAAGCCCATGTATCACATTCAAGCAAAATACAACACATGAATGTCAACTAAATAAACAAAATCAACAAGCAGCACGCAGGGGAATTATGTACCGTATCAAGAGAATCAGCTCCGAGTGACGCAAACTTGGACTCCCCAGTTACTGATGTGTCATCAGATAGAGCCAATTGTTTCTTGACAATTTCGCATACCTTGTTCACTGTCTCTGGCTTTGCCTGGTCAAACAGCATCAAAAGACTAAGATGTCAGGAACACCGGAAGTGCCACACGCAGAAGAACACAGAACATTTTCATACATCTAAACTAAGCATATAGGCTGGACGAAATCATAAGAGAGTTTGTATGCAGGCAGCTACAATCATGTGAAAAGGTAGCGGCAATCCATATCTCACCTACAGGAATAAACTAAGATCTAGAATGAGAGTAGATGCGATTTTTTATTTTTGTTATATGGTTCAATCAAGGAGTCAAGGCTGGACGAGAAGAACACTACCAAGGTCGAGAATTTGTTGGAAAACAAAAATTTGAAGCTCAGATTATCAACTATGGCATCAAATGATGCAAGTATATGCTAAGCAAATTTAATAAAGGATTCAACCGGACTCTGCATTTATATTACATTACAAAGCTAAAGAAAGGACTGACAATTTAATGAATAACAAACATTATAAACAATCTACATAGACCAAAAGAAAACTACAGTTTTGAATCTAAGTTGGAGAAGAAGAAACTTACCGCACAAGAAATCTGGAAGCGCCTCTGCACAGGCCTCAAAGTCAAAGAAGGGAAGCTTTTGCCACTAACAGGTAAACCAATAGATCTCAAACTGGACATCCTAGTGGAGGCCTGCTCGTATTGATCAGAGAAAATAATGAAACAAGAACAAGAAAATAAGGTACAAATAGATAACAAGAGCATAACACGACACTGCAAATTTGCATCATTTTGGTTTTTCATATTTTATTTATAATTACAAAAGGAATAATTCATGCTTGCCAATCTAGCATCAAGGCAAATACCATTTCCCCCTCTATAATAGAGGGTTTAGAAATGAATGCTTGTCATATGCTAGGCAAAGCACAAATGGATAACAACAAAAAAAACTTCTGCAGTCATGAGTTTCCAGCAAACATCCCATTACAAAAAACCCAAGATGCTACATATACCAACTGACACATATAACATTTGACTTACAGCAAGAAAAGCGAACAAAAACACCTTATGAGGGGCACACTATTTGCATCGATGAAAATGCACCAACTCGTTATCTTAATAAAAAGAGCACACACGACACAAATATGTGCTACCCCAACAGGCCAGCAAAGTCCCATGGACCAAAGGACACACAAGGAGACGGAATGTCCCAAGGTTGCTAAATTTAGAGAAGCACTAGTGATCTACCATAATGTTTATTGACATTCTAAGTTGATTTATCTCTCCCCAAATCCCAACCACACAGAGCCTCCTAAAATACTGCAAGGAATCTCAAGAAACACAATAAACAAGCCTTATAGTCCAGGAGCTCACACCTCACATGGGCCAAAGTTTGAAATTCATCACAACTCTCCTAATCTTGAAGTTATCTTCAGAACAAAGTTCAGATAGAGATCCTATTTCTGGATAGTAGAGACAATGCCTCCAGCAGAATTTTGAATGCAATACCATTGCATCTAGAACTCTAAGCCTCAGCCTGAAACTGAACACAAAACAATAAACCTCATTTTCTGGCGGTGTTCATACGGTAACACGAGCCGAGATAGCTGGCGATTTTTGATCAGAACCATCATCACGCAGCAAACACTGATTAACGTATCAAAAGATTAAAGAGACTGCACTACAAATACACGGGGTATTTGCCTAACATTAATGGTGGCCTGATATCAACCAGGGTAGCTAATCTAAACACACTTATAGAGCCAAATTTATAGTATATGATAATTTCATTTTTAGGGACTAGAGGTCAGAACATGGAATGTTGTTCCGGGAAGGTACCGAAAATAACGTTCTGCTTGCTGTAAACAAGAGATAGGCTCTACATTTATAAATCCCAAGTTATATAAAAGCTCCATCTATTTCAGAAAGCCCCTAATTTTGAGGAGAAAAATCTAAGAAGAAAAAAAAGGTGCGGAATAGGCGCACAATTTTTCAGTAACCCCAGTGCCCCAGTGATGAAAACGATCAACCAAAACCAATCACAAAGAATATGAAGCTCCGCGAAGCAAAAATAGTGGGCAAAATCACCTTCTAAATCAGCACAAACCATTAAAACCAAAGCAAATAAATGCAGCATAAGAAATGACATCAAATCAAATTTCAGATATTTCATAACAGCACCATTCAAATTAAAACAGGATAAGAACAGGTAAATATACCTGAGTGGGTTTGATAGAGAAAGATAGAGTCGTTGAAGATCCTGTTATCGAAGCCATTTCGATCTATTGATCAAGGGATAGATAGATAGATCCGAAGGGAGCTCGGAAGAGAAAGATCTGAAGCCGGAAACGGGGGACTGTACGATGCGGAGAGCGTGAGGGAGGCGGAGAGAACGAAGGGTGTGAAGACGAGTAAATTGAATTTAATTCGGAGGTGTAGCAGTAATCTATCACGTTTTTATAGGAGAGGCTGAGGGAAAGGCGGGGGGAGCGTTGGGGGTTTGGTTTTTGTTGTTGAGCAGTTGAGCTTCTTCATGAGAGAGCCTTTCTGGTTGAGCTTGTGCTTTTGTCGACTACTAGTTTCACGGGATTTAATTTTCAAAAATTATAATCTAGTACTAATACTTTGCAGTATAAAGGAAAAAAATATTGTCCATTAAACGAAAAAATGTTGGCATGTTTTAAATGGAAAACATATTTTGAGACGATCATGTACTGCATTCCTAGATACAGACATTTGTCGATGATTTACTTTGGCTACCATGAGTATTGAAATTTCTGAGGTCACTATCTTATATATATGTTGCTTTAATTTTTATTTTTTCTTTAATAAAGGTTGTTATCAAAGTAACCATATTAATCTACAGTTGAGTATTTGAGCCAAAGTTATATCATTAACTACATCTATAGACAAAATATATTATAGATCAACACTAGAATAATTAAAAAGGTAAAATAAATTTGTCTGCTCACTTTCAAAATAAATACAATGGATTGTTGAAAAATGAGAAATGTATTCATATTTCTCGTAACCATTTAATTCGAAGCGACTAACATTTATAAGGTACCCCTCTATCAATATAAAGGATTATTCTATTGTATAAAAAAATATTGGTTGATGATACTATGAAGAATTTGAATCTAAATTTAATAAAGAAAAATAATTTGAGTCTAAACTCTGTTTGTTGCATGAAACTAAATGTCAGATTCAACTTGACCATAAAATTAAAACCAATACGGGTCACATAAAATGATAATTGGGTTATTTGTTTGTAATTTGAAATACTCCAAATAGACAACCATATTTGAGCCAATCTAAATATCAAACAATGCTAAACAAGAAGTAACTTGATTCAAACTCAATTATCATTGATAAGCTAACTCAAAATAAAGTACTTCAGAAATAACTAAACCAAAATAGAGTCAACCAAAAAAACTTGAACTTAAAGTGAGTCAAATGACTTAACCTGACTTGATAAATAAACTCAAATTAGAAATGTTTCAAGTTCAAAACTATCAATTATTTAAAGTAATCCCAACAAAATTACCAAATTAATAAAGTGATTCGGTAATGAAAGGAGTCATGGCTTGATCTGAACTCAAATCAAACTAATAAATTAATCCAAATTGACTCAAATTCGAAATGACTAAAATCACTGTAATTAAATTAGCTTGATCCAACCCGACATGCAATGACAGATGCCGATATTTGAATTTACGGTGTCCCTATATATTTACCACTCAAAATATTATTATTATTATTATTATATATAATATATTTACCACTCAAAATAATATACCTCCCCTTTTGTTCAACAAATATTTTGTTTTGATGTATAGTTTGTTGAATTATTATTATTTTAAAAATCTCACAAAAAAATTATTTATTCATTAATGAATCATACGATGTTAAAATGTATTATTAGTAACATTATAAATAAAAAATAAATAAGCTAGTTGTATTCTTACACTTGCTACTAACATAACTAGAGTCAAATAAATAAGTATATTGATTATGATTAGAATATAAAGATTAAAACAATTTAGAATAAATATACTCCTGTATTTGACAAGAACAAGTTACTCTTGGCTACAGATTGAGGTGTATAAGATATTTCATGTTGGTTGTGAGTTTAAATCATCATGTCGCCATAAAAATTATTTTAATTTTAGGCCTCGTAATATTTAACCATATCAAAATGTACTTAACTTAAAATCATATGGTGCCTCATGACACCACGCTAAAATCCTAACTCCGCTACAACTAACATGGCTCGTTAAATTAATTTAAAATGGCTAAAACTAACTCGACCAGTCTAGTTCACCTAAAATGATCTGACGCGTCGAATTACACAAAATAGTCCGAATCCAACCCGACAAATCAAGTTAATCCAAAATTATCTAAAAATAAATTAGCTTAATCCAAATTTAACTCGTCAAATTAATCTAATAAAATCCAAAACTACAATAACACAAGCCCGGACCAAATAATAAAATAACCCAAATAAATAGACTCAACCCACAACTAGCCCATAAAGAAACGACATGCAAATAACCAAACCCTAAAAATGACCCAATCTAAATCCGATTCACTTGTAGGCTGTAGCTGCTGCAGTGAGACTACAACCCTTAGTTTGCTACTGCTTACTCCCGTCCCTCCGCTCTTAAGGCTGAAAAGAATGTGATGCAGTTACCTTGGCAGCATGTTATCCTGTCTTTGGAAAGATTATTGCAACATTGGCAAATATCAAAGAGGCAATAACAAGGTCAGTGACTCACCCACATGTCATGACCATACATGCTCACCCCTCAAACACAATAGCACACTGTAATGTAATAAAGTTCACCCATTGGGGAGCAAATTAACTCATCTCCCACAGCCCAGATATCAGTCCTCGTGCAAACATTTTCCTTGCCCTTCCACTATGTTCTATCTATATTCGTCGTCGTTCGTCCTGCACCACTTGTTTCCCTTCACAAAGCCGCAACAAAAACTTTCACAGGTCATGGACCAACTCACGAAGGGGGTATATAATATATTCATTACAGTACTAACATAAAAAAGAAAACACAATTAATCTCACTCAAAATATGAAAATTTCCGCTCCTCTAGAAGCTTATCATCACAAAATTCACAAATCTCAACATATAATAAGACACTAATATTACCATACATCAACATGCAAAATAAGCTGCCTGACACCATACAAGACCACAACTTGAGAGCAACAAAGCAAGCTACATAACATATCTTTTAGCAGCTAACTGCACATGTTTTCACTATCATTGGGACGAGGAGTCCAACGGGTAACCCATTCAGTTAAAGAAGCTACATTTCTGGTTATGTCATCGATGGAATCACTCTTCAGTGGCACCACAATATCTTCTGCATAACTAGAATTTGCTTCCTCCAACAACGTTTGAAAAATTTCACACTCAATATTGTTTGAAAGTTTCTTCCCAGAGTAACCCCTATCACAGAGATGAACAAATAATTAAGAACTATGATGATAAACACATTAATGACAACGAGAACAGGAGGAAAACTAGATATCAAGTTAGTGACTCATTCTCCATAAGAATAATACCTCTTACTCAATCGATCATACAGTACAGTGTTGTCGGTTTGAAGCACAATGACTCTATCAAACCATCGCTCAGGGAAAAAATCACAACCATGGTAATCCACGATGATGCCTCCCTCTTCCATCGTGTCCTCTAGCTCATCACAGACCTAAGAATAAAGCCACCACCACAGACAAATATTATGGTTTATTGCAAGATTTCACACACAAGCAAGAAGCAAATCCCATGCTTAGCTAAGCGCAAGGCTCGAAGAGGAAATAAGTCAAATTCAGAAAATCCCCAACCGGTGGAGCAAGTGAAAGAGAGCAATTCATCTCATTGGTAAATTTTAAAGAAAAAGCTCCTGGCAATGTTCAAAGACTATCAAACAAAACTATTAAAGTAAGATAGCACCATCATAAATCACTATTGACCTCCTGGTTTCAGTCACTACATCAAAATAAAATCACAGTGAATAATGACAGCAACTGTTGCCTCAAATATATGGTTTGCATTATTAACCACACCAAAAGGGATTCGCAGCAAAATTAGAACTATCCTACAGAAGAGTTGAAGCATGGTACTTCAGAACCTTGGAGAATCATTTTTTAATCATCCCTGCATACCAAAATTCCAAAATGATAAATTTTATATTCAGAAAGTAACTCAATCAATAATCAAAATTTTATTTTCCTTCCACCAATTCATAACAGAACAAACAAACCAACCACTTCAAGAGCTTAGTACAGATTGCATAACAAGAAGAATGCACTCTTGCTCTCCCACAAACACCAACACGCATTCAATCATGTAGCCAAGAAGAAGAAGAAGAAGAAGAAAACAAACAAAACCAAAAAAGCTTGATAGAGAACAAATGTAAAGAGAGATTGAGTCATACCAAGTCTTCATCAATGATATAACATTCAAATTCTTCATCCCAACCATCATGTAAATTCTTCTCCTTCACTAATTCACCAACACTTACATGCTTGAAACCCGTAGCCTCGGCCAAAGCTGATGACATTGTTGTTTTTCCTGTACCTGGTGTTCCAGTAATCAATATGTTTGGTTTACTCCTATTATGAGTCATTGTGCAGCACTCAACCTCCTTTAGCTTATTGTATTCAAGTTATTACGAGTACAGCTGCAGCTCTTGTTGTCCCTGAATGATCAACCAAATGAATTCAGAAAATTATAGATAGAGGAGGCATAGAGCAAAAACAACACAGGTGCCAAAAACCATACTTGCTAATAAAATTGAACTAATGGTTATTTCTGTAAAATAATTGATAATCGAAAGTCAAATCAACCATAACCATAGCACGTAAGTAGGAAATTGAGAGCAACATATGAACTTAGAACACCAATTTCACTCATAGTTTACTATCTCCCTGCTATTAGTTAACCTATCTTTTCATTAACTACACGTACCGACCAGGCCTGCCGTCCGTCACAAGCAGCTGAGAATTTCTCGAGTACAAGTTTCACCAGTATCAGATTATGGGAACAGCGTTCACTACTGAAAATTGATGAGAAGCTGATGATTTATCGAATGAAGCTCTTGAGCTACTACAGAATTTAGAGCTGAATCCAAGTTCTGGTATTTTTCGGAGGCCAAACTAAGCCGTGTCCGGCCATGAAGTCGGCATCAAGACCAATTGGTGACAATTTTTTGATTTATAGTGGCTTTGTTAGGAGGGATCATTCCCAAATCCCACGACTATTAGGCTAAACATCATTTAATTTTTTGATTTGCGACTTTCTTTGTTATTTTAATTTTCCAGATGAAGGGAAGTGCTGAAAATGAGAGAGAAGCTACAAGAAGGAAGGAGATGATTTACCTCGCAAAGAGAAGGAGGCGACACCGGCGACGAGCGAGCCACGGAGAAACAAAAATGTCGAAGAGGATTAAGAAAAGGGTAGACTTGTGATGGCTGTTGTAGCCTGTAGGCTGTAGGGTTGAGACCTTGAGGGTAATTTTGACATTTGGTGTAAACTTCAATAATTAGAGACGAGGACCACTAATCGAAATATGCTATTACGAGTCCAATGACTCCGATCTTATTTCTTGCTGGCCTCTCCTCTCCGGTCGTCGAACTCTTACCCTTCCGTCCGTCGGCGATCGAATCATGCTCTTCCGCTTCTGAATAAGGCCTCCGTAAAATGAATGAGAGAGTGCCCTTTAACAATGACGAACCCTGCTAATAGTAGTAGAATTCCAGTTCCATCTCGCAACATTCGAAATTCAGGAATTATTATTAATAAATGTTTGATGAGAAATTCGTCTCCATTTACCTTAACTCTTTACACAATACTTCTATTTGGTCTTTCAATCTTTATTTTCGTCTCTTATTCTACGGATTTCTTTGAAGAGGAACAGAAAACCCCATCATTCATCTATGAAGATGATCCTCTTCAGTCTCGTTCTCGATCTCAATCTCAAACCCAGCAGCAGCAGCAGGTAACTGATTCGTCTTTTTATTGTGGGGATTTATTGATTCTTTCAGTTTTTGAAGTTGTAAGTTTCGGGTTGTCGGTTTCTTCTATCTGTTTTTAGTGTGGTGGATGCATGAATAGTTGTTTATTTTTTTGGTTGATTGGATGGGGTTGTAGTTGTATACCTCAACTTTTAAGAACTCGGATTTGAACCCAGATGCTCCGGTGAGGTCTTTAGATCCTCTGTTGGCTTGGTGTGGAAACACAAAAAAGGATATTTATTCGATGTAAATTCTTGTGTATCTATCATGGGTGATATACATTTTCAGCTACCATTACTTTCGAAATTTCAGATTGCTGAAAAGACCCTATGGAATGCACCTTTCAGCCATGGTCTGCACCCCTGTGTCACGCCTACTGCCAAATACAAAGGTTTTCTATTTGAATTCATGTTGAATTCTATTGGTGTTCTTTCGAATGTGATTTATCGAGATAAGATTAATTTTTCAGAAAGCGAATGGTCCGGGGATCAACTCCCTTTAACTTTTTCACTTGCTTGCATTCAGCTGCCCAGGAATCAAATTATTATATTACGGTGAGAAGTAATGGAGGTCTAAATCAAATGCGCACCGGTGTAAGTGACTTTGTGTCTTCCTACCCCCTCACTAAAACAAAAATACCAATAAAAGGGAAGTTATCTTTCAGTTGTTTGCATGTTTTTATCCCGTTGAGTTAATGTAAAGAGAGATATTTTGCTAGAACAGTGTATGCACAAGCACAAGCTGTCAAAAGTTTCACTAACTGCATCAACTTTGGTCGTTAGATACTTTGAGCAACCTTGTGGAAAATTTATGGATATGGACCATATACTTAATTGTATTTGTCTACCCTTTTCTTTTTTTCTTTTTTTTTTCTTTTTTTTTATGTCATGATCACCTAAACATATGTTTCGTTCTTTTTGATGACATCCCGCTTGTTCACTAGATAGCTGATATGGTGGCTGTGGCACATATCATGAATGCTACGTTGGTGATTCCTCAACTAGATAAGAAATCTTTCTGGAAGGATTCAAGGTACCAGAATTATTATTCTTTTTCTTCTCAAAATCCATTTTTTTATATACATAAACATTGCTGCACTGGGATCTTGCTTCATGGACTCGTACACAGTACATTTGCAGATATATTTGATGAAGACCATTTCATTGAAAGCTTGCGTAAGGATGTGAGGGTTGTTAAGGAACTTCCTAAAGAGTTAGAATCAGTTCCACGAGCCCGTAAACACTTCACTTCCTGGTCAGGGATAAACTACTATGAAGATATGACACATCTATGGAGAGAATATCAGGTACCTTACTCTGTTGTCTTATATTTCCCGCATCATATCTTTGGATGCAATTAGGTGACTGTACCTGGAGCACAAGTGGTTATGGTGACTTCCTCCGGTTCATTGACATATTTCTTAGTGATCCCCTTCTTATGTTTGAGTTCTCAAAACCTTCCAAGCTTGTCTTCTTGTGGATTTGAAGGAGTTGTTGGCTAAATCTTACTTTGATGCAGCGATATTATCTTTTGCTTGATAATTGACCAAGATGTATTAGCTTTTGTTCTACTTATGTCTCCTAAAATCCATATTACATGTACCACACATTGCGTCGCATTGATATTATGTGGACTTTTACTTAGTTCGTGATTGAGGAGGGGGGGGGTACTAAAAAACCCTTAAGGTTACGAGACAGAGAAGTAAAACAATCTGTTAAATGAAAAGTGACATTGACAATGTTTCTTGGTTCCACACCATACCTTTGCACTCTTGCTGGTTGCTCTACTCATTACATGATACTGTGCAGGTCATTCATGTGGCAAAATCAGACTCTCGGCTTGCAAACAATGATCTGCCTCTTGACATCCAGCGGTTGAGATGCCGTGCCCTTTACCATGCTCTTCATTTCTCTCCATTGATCGAGAATCTGGGAAAGGTCTGCATAAACATCTATCTAGTTCTGTGTTACTATTTTTTAATTTTTATTTTTGCTTGGAACATGAAGTTCTCTGGATTAGACTTCTGGAAGTACAGTCTTTACGTAAATTTTCCTTTTGTTTTAGAACTTTCAACCTTATATTATTTGCTCCAGTCTAGATAGAAAGCTGAAATATGTTAATCTGAAATGACAGACGAAAATTTATTGGTGCTACAAGTTTCCAATTATCCTTTTTTTTATATTAAATATCTGCATGACTGCATTCAAGAGGTCTACTATTTGCATCTATCTTAAATAGGTTCTGAGTACATGACAGTGAAACTACAGAGGCTAGTGGAGAGGCTAAGATCACTTGGGGGACGATATATTGCTCTTCATCTTCGTTATGAGAAAGATATGCTTTCTTTTACTGGCTGTACGTATGGTCTCTCAGCGGAAGAAGCTGAGGAATTGAGGATTCTGAGGTATTAATATGCATCTGCTTCAATTTCCCTTTCCCATCTTTGATGTGCTTGTTTAAAGAACATTTATGAGTTTGTTTGTGCTAGGCTGTGCTGCTATAACATGGAGTTGGATGTCACGTCTTATTTAATTTCACATTATGGCACTGAGATAATCCTTTTGAGTCAGGCTATTTCCTTTTTCCCCTTTTAAGATGCTGAATTAGTGTTGGTGCTTATCATTGAACCACTTGGATGAGTTTTGGGTCTCAGGATATCTATTTCTTCAACATTTTATTGTCTTCCCATAAATCTTCATATTAGAGCTTTGTTCATGATAACAAATTAATAATAGGCTATTGTTTCCACGCTAATGATCAACTTCATTGCTCCTGCTCATTCTAAGAGGTAGATACAGCCATTACTTGCATAATGCGCATCTTTCCAGTTTTTTCCATCATCTTATGATTACTTGTTTCTGTACCATCTCTTGTCAGGGAAAATACAAATCACTGGAAGATTAAGAAGATAAACTCAACAGAACAGCGAAATGCAGGGCTTTGCCCATTAACTCCGAGGGAAGTTGGACTATTTCTTCAAGCTCTTGGGTATCCTCCCTCTACATTAATATATCTTGCAGCTGGTGAAATTTATGGTGGCAGAGACCGGCTATCAGAGCTGACATCCCGCTTTCCCAACATCGTTTTCAAGGTTAGTCAATTAGTTAGTAGCTTACATACCTTTGCTACTAGCTTAGTACTCATACATTTGCAACTAGCTTAGTACTCATACATTTGCAACTAGCATAGTACTCTGTAAATTTCTGCCAAATTTGCGCAAACTTAGCTAGTGCTTGTTATTGACAGGAGACAGTGGCTACCAGAGAAGAACTGAAAGAATTTTACAGTCATGCATCCCAAACTGCAGCGCTTGATTACATCATTTCTGTAGAGAGCGATGTATTCATTCCTTCTTGTTCTGGCAACATGGCACGAGCTGTTGAGGGTCATCGTAGATTCCTGGGTCACAGAAAAACGATTACACCAGACAGGTACTAGTCCCACCAAGCTATTAGTTTTCATGCATTTTTTCATCAGTCTGGTGAATGTTTCTTAGACTTAGCCTTATGTGTGGATACATTCTCCATGATTCCTTTTAGCTGTTTTTAACACTAGCCTCTTCTTTCAATTTGTGCTTTAGTCTGAAGCATATTTCTCATCATTTGTGCAATTGGAGACTTGGAGAAGGTTTAAATCCAATGGCATGACTTATGTCAATGCTCTTACAAGGATATGCCAATTATAGAATCTTACTTGGACGGACTCTATGGGGGATCATGGAGGCCTATGGCCTTCATTGCACTTAGAAGGTTTGCTTGCCTAAGCCCTAAGTCCAAATTGGGTGATCGGTTGTCATAATGGTGTGCCTTCTTCATTGAAGCACTTTAGCCCTTGTGTTGGTACTTGATAAACCCGCTCCCCTCCTGTCCTTTCTTGTCTAATCGTTAGGGCTAGTTAAATGTAGATTGCTTTTATGCCTACAGAACCCCTTTTCATTTGTGCATTATTGTTTTTCCCTTCCTAAATTTGGGATAGTATATTTATTTTTCATTTGGCCTGAAAGGTTGCAGAGTACTGTTTTTAGTTGTGACGTAATTTCAGGACATACTTGTTTTTATTTGTTGCATATATTATGTGCTGCAGATGGAAGGAGGATGAGTGATGCATTCAGCAGCTTGGGTCCTAGACTCCTAACCATAAAATGTCAAGCTTTTCAAATTTTCCTCATTTTGGTTGTTGTTTAGGTGTCCAGTCTAAGTGTTTTGGGTTTGGATGAGGCAGGTTTAATGAAGTTCAAGGGATTTATATTGACAAGTCATAACATAGAAGTCTGATTCCACAATTCACATTATGCATGCCTAGCTATATGACAAGCAGGAGAAATATGTCAATCGCTAGTGTGAAATTGATGGCTATATTCAACTTAGTCCTTTTTTTTTAATGCTTAATGTTTTCAGAAAGGGCCTTGTTGAAGTTTTTCATAAGTTGGAGGCAGGACTGCTACCGGAAATATCAGCTCTCTCAAATATTGTGAAGAAGATGCATAAAAACAGGTATTAGTTTATGCTTCTTCACACTGTCATCTCAAGAGTAATATACTCAACGAATGAAGAATAATAGCCACTTAGGCATATATATATCTAATTGATTCCTGATAGCGATGATGTGAAAGTCGCTGCTGATTAGATGGGCCTAAGTTTGGCATAGACCTTACCTCATAAATTTAATTTGTAGTTTTCTGTTACTGCTCAAAGCATTAGTTTTCTGTCGAGTAATTTTGTAGTTCTGCTGGCAGATAGCCTCTTATGGGTTTTTGACATCACTTAACACTTTAATATGAACTGGCCTGAAACAGGCAAGGAGCTCCAAGGAGAAGGGCAGGTCCTCCGCCGGGAATAAAAGGCCGAGCACGTCTCCGATATGAAGAATCATTTTATGAAAATCCATTCCCAGAATGCATATGTGATTCGTAGGGTATCTGAAATCGTTGAGTACATTCAGTGTTGTACATGAAGTAGTTCCTCTTGAAATCAAAAAAATACTTGTTATAAACGTGCTGCAAGCTGATCCCTAGAACATGGGTGCACGAGCCCGATGCAGCATGGATTTTACAGAAAGAGGAGAGCTTCAAGGAGGTGATCCTTTGTGTACAGCAAGAGCACATGATCCTTCGCTTTTCTGCATCGATTGCCAATTGATGGGGTATATTGTTGCTCATTGATATCATCCGCCTGCTCATCTTTATGTGTGGTGACGGTTGAGTCATGTCCGTTGAGATGGATTTTGTATATTGTTTTGTGAAATTTTGACATACATAGGCTACGGAACTTGGACTAATTTTAGATGCTTCTGATGTTGTATTCCGCTGCCTATTAGCAGACAGTAGCGGACTCTGATAGAGTTTGCACAGCGACTATACTCCACCCAATTGTCTCGGTATAAACTAGAGGTTTTTTTTGGTGCATTTTCTCTAGAAATTGAAATGAATTGATTCTGATATCAACCAAAATATGATAAACCTTATCGGTTAAAATTGGACAAAAACATCTCCAAATCGTCTCAATCCACCCCTAAAATGTCTGACATTGTGTCTCTGGTTGTTGTTTATTGATCTCATTCTTCGTGCAGAAATCAATGTTTCGAGGCTTCTATATATTCAATATAAGGAAGAAATAAAAGAGAGGGATAAAAAAAAAGCAATGATAATAATTGGGGAAAATGCAAATGAAAAGGGAATATTAATAAATAAACTATTTCATAGAAAATTCTCATACAATAATAAATTATAGATCAAATAATATATTTTTTCTCCTTGTTTAAAGTTGCTTGATAAAATAGTTTTAGATACAATCAGTTTTTTAATAAACAGTTATAGTTAAAAAAAATTTTAAAAAATATTCTATCTGTTTCTAAAAGAAAGTCATTCTAGCCTTTATTTTTTATTTTAAAAATAAAGTTATTTTCGAAAATATAATGCTCAACTTCCATTTTTAACCTTACTCTCTTTTTTTTTCATTTTCTATGCATTAATTACTATCTTATCTTTTAATGAATGGTATAAGTGTAATATTATGGTTAATTTTACTTTGACTATCAAAAGGTAAGAATTCACAAATATAATGCCAAAGACTGGTTGTGTCTCCTTTTTTGGTTGGTATTTTTTTTTCCTCAAGTCTTATTTTCAAATCCATGATACTTTCCTAGTGCATGACAATAAGCTCATTTGAAGAAAAAAAAACTATTGTTTGGTAAATAGCTTTTCAAGAGCAGGAAAAAGAAGGGTTGGGAGGGGAAGGGGAAATATTTCATTGAAAAATTAGAAAAAAATATGTCTATACTATAATAAGCTAACTTCTGCTAATATATATTTTTACCGATAAAAATGTCATTTCCTAAGCTACGTTCGCCTACTAATTCTTCCGTATACTTGTAAGAATCAACTATGCCAAACAAACAGTGAATCCGATTCCATCATAAAATATTATGAACTATGTGGTGGAGTAGTATAGATGGGCCCCAAAAATAACTCTTACCATTTTCAAATCAAGCGTTTGCAGTCCAGCGCTTTCTTTGACAGGCATGACGCGGTCAATTGGATCCCAAGTAAAGGTTCGTTGGTTTCATCAGCAGCAGGCAAGTATGCTGATAGATCTCGTAAATAACCAAATTCAAGACGGTCCTTCCAGAGCCCAAATGGGTTGACGGCATTCAACAGGTATACGCAAACTGAACCATTCAGAATTAGCTACAATCCTGCGCAACAATATGCTAATTTACCGACTAAAAACATTACATTTGAAGGTAAACTACTAAAAATTTGAACAAGGACATTAAACCGAAGCCAACACAACATGAACAAAATACATTGTACGAACGAACACGTTGATGTAAGGATGTCCAAGCCCGCCAGATTAGAAACTCCCAAACTAAAGAGGTTTAATCTACAAAAGCAGCAAGCTTAGCCTACCATCCATGAATAAGAAATACGAGATAAAGAAAGCTGCTATTTATTTCCTCTCGGAATACAACATGCAAAGTTCGATTAGCCATCCAGCACCATGAAAATAGAAGAGCGCGAGCTTCTTTACCTCAGGTATTAGCCTTCTGATATTTATCCATATATCCCTGCAAGAGACCAACACTAGAATGATAGAAATTTATTATAGGATCGCATGTCAATTCATTAAGATTAATCAATATAATTAAGTCGGAAGCGAACCTGAATCCATAATAATAAAAGATTTATCGGGTACCGTCGAATCTGATAACAAATCCTAACGGTCGGATCTACAGTCTTCTATATCACGCACGTGCCCGCTACTTGCCAATGACTGATGGGAACCAATTGGAGCGAAGTACGTGTGACCTAGGGACCATAACCACATATATATAGATAACTGACCCGTTATCTATCGAGCTATCCTAGTTCGGTCCATCAACGATCTAGGACTCCCATAGTCTCTACACATATGGGTCCACATTCAATCAGATACATAAGGCCCAACTTAATTAAACTTAATTCGATCACGTTTATTCGGGCTTAACTGATACGACAATGTCCAATTCGTATCGTTCACATGCAAGCCCAATGTCGGATAATAATCCAACAATCTCCCACTTGGGCTATATGTGCAACGTTACTAATTGTGACATAACCGAATGAGCTCAAATCTGTTGTCGTTATAAAATGTATCTTTAACCAATCCGGTCCATCAATCACATAAACATAGGATCAAAGCGGCTTTCGTCACATATCTACGTAACTAAACCCTCAATGGTCACATATGTTGACATGGCTGAATGACATGGATCAAGATGTAGATGTATAGCATGAAAATATCATGCAATGTGATCCTAACATGCATATTTCCAACTGGTCCACCTTAAAACTTTAGTGAGATCAAACCATACCAAAAGATAGAAAGGAAATAAACTGAAACTTTATTTTTGTAGAAAACATATGGTCAAAATATCCATAAGTCAAACCAAAGAGAGTCTATATATAGAGTAACTGAAATTACAAACTCCCACTGAAACTAAAGATCATTAGCTGATATAACACCCATACAAGCTACATGCTCGAGAAACTACTTGGGTGGTAAGACTTTAGTAAATGGATCCGCAATCATGGAGTTTGTACTGATATGCTCTATAGACAATTCTCCTTTCTAAACCTTTTCTTTAACAACTAAGAACTTGATATCGATACTCTTCGATTTCGTAGAACTTAGATTGTTGTTGGAATACTGAACTGTAGCCTTATTGTCACACAACAACTTGAGTGGTTTTTCAATACCATCAACTATACGCAGCCTCGTGACAAAATTTCGCAACCATATACCATAATTAGAAGCCTCATAGCATGCCACAAACTCTGCTGCCATGGTGGAAGTGGCAACAACTATCTGTTTGGAACTCTTCCAAGACACAGCTCCTCCAGACATCAGAAAAACAAAACCTGATGTGGACTTCATACTATCTTGGCATCCAGTAAAGTCGGAGTCAGTGTATCCTATGATCTCAAGCTTGCCTGACGTCCGATATGTGAGCATGTAATCTTTCGTTTTTTGTAAGTACCGCATGACTCGGTTGGTTGCTGTCCAATGGTCAAGTCTTGGATTGCTCATATATCTGCCCAACATCCCAATAATTAGGGTTGTTCACGGTTCAAATATCCGATTTTTCGGATATCTGAAAATGATATTTGATATCCGATCCGAAATTTTGGATATCCGAACCGATATTATCAGAATAGTCTTTGAAATATAAAAAAAATACCAAATCACAAATATATTTGATAAATATCCGATTTGCTGAGCAAATATCCGATTTGCTCAACAAATATCCGAACTGACAAACAACTATCCGATTAAAGAGCTAGCTACTAAATCACGATACCTGATTACATTCTATCAGATCTATTTCTTTAAAATACATTACATCACCAATCAACTTATTCTAAATTACCTTCCTTAGTACATAAAACTATCCAACAATAAGCATATTTAAAAAATAAAAATATAATCCTGCATGCTTGTAAATCATCCACTCAATGCTGCAGTAAATACATTGTAATCCTGCATAGTAAATACACACTTCATTAAGTGTAAAGCTAATGAAACAACAACAATAGTAGCTTCCTCGTGAGCAAAAAATAGTTACATCATCATTCTAAGTTAATATCATTATAAATGAGGAATTAATTCAACAAATACCTACTCAGACTTATGCAAAGTTTCTTGAGCTCTCACTCTTCAATGTGCATAAGTGGTAGAGTTATATTCATCTTCTCCAATTCTACAACAAAAAATAATGATTCACTGTGTTAATAAGTATTTCATAAGAATTAATCAACTACAAATAAAAAAAGATGACTATAAAATTACCTACTTCAATTGTTTCAAGATCTTCCAACTTTTCTTCCAATAATAATGGCTCTTGTGATCTACGAAGCCAATCTTGTGAGCAAATCAATGCCTCCACCATCCTTCCGGTTAAAGAACTACGAAAACGGTCAAGCACGCGGCCTTCGGTGCTAAAAGCTGATTCTGATGCAACAGTAGAAATAGGCATAGCTAGAATATCCTTGGCCATTACACTCATGATAGGATACCTTGATTCATTCTTCCTCCACCAACCTAACACATCTTTAGGACTAAGAGAACTCTCAACTTCCTCACTTATTCCTTGATTGACCTCCACCAAATTCTCCTCCAAATACCTATCTAATTCAAATTTCTCCTCAATATTATGGTTTTGCCTCGTCATCTTAAATCTTTTAGCCATTTGTCTTCTTGCTTGATGCACATCTAAATTAGATGCTAGTGAAACATCTGAATCACTAGTAGAGGAGATCCTTGATTTACTAATAGATACTTGTTGGGACTGACAAGAAGAATAGAATGCAAACAAAGACCTCACACACTTTCTTACATCTTGACGCAAAGATGCACTAGAACCGCTTTGATATGTCCCATGTTCATCAAAATCAGAAAAATCATCATTCACATCACCCAAATCACCAAAATATTCATTAATAGCCCAATCAACATAGACCAATTTACTACTGGGATCAAGAACTGCAGCAACAAACATCAGTAAATTCATATTCTTTTTGTTAACCCAATACTTAGAGAACTTGGCTTTCATCCTACATGCCATTGCTCTCACATTTTCATCACCACTATCATTAATACAAGAATCAATCAGTGTACCAATAAGTGAAACTTCTTGCAAATAAACATTTCCGATGACATAAAGAGAACCTGAAATCCTCAAAGTAGCTTCATACAATATTTTCAAGAAAGGCAACAAACAACGAATAGACTCCCAATCATCATCTTGAGGACTACCCTTAGTCTTATTAAGCTCATCAACATACTTCTCATCCTCCCTTAACAAGTCAAAAGCCTTTCTAAACGCTATAGCAGAATCAAGCATTAAGTAAGTAGAGTTCCATCTTGTTTCAATATCAAGACAAACAGATTTATGGGAACTCAATTTCACTTGTTCAACACAAATCTTAAACTTTGCCAAACGAGTAGGAGATGATCCCACATATTTCACAGCCGACCGGACTCAAATAATAGGATCAATGTTTTCTTTTAAACCCTCTTTTACAACCAAAATTAGAATATGAGCAACACATCTCATATGCAAACAATCTCCATCCAAAAGTAGTCCACCACCCCAAATGCCAATTCTTTTCTTCAAGTATTTGATGCACAAATCATTAGAACTTGCATTATCAATCGTTATTGTCAAAATTTTGTCAATTCCCCAATCAAGAATACATCTTTCAACAGTTTTGCCAAGAATCTCACCAGAATGACCAACCACTTGACAAAAATTAAGAATCTTTTTTTGCAAATTCCAATTTTGATCAATATAATGACTAGTCAAGCACATATAGCCAATATTTTGACATGAAGTCCATAAATCAGTAGTGAGACTAACCCTACAACTAGATTTGTGAAAATACTGTTTTAGTTTTTTCTTCTCTTCCACAAATATTTTGTAACAATCTCTAGTCACCGTCACCCTTGAAGGCATGATAAAATCAGGTTGAATAACATCCACAAAATGTTTGAATCCCTCTCTCTCAACAAACCTAAAGGGAGGCTCATCTACAATTATCATCCTAGCCAAAGCCTTTCTACCGACCTCTTGATTAAGTTTCCAAGAACTCAAAAGTTTCATTGAACCAATATTTGGAATATTTGATCCATCACTCTCTTTTCTTGCTTCATTTGCACGAAGAATGGCCACTAGTCTCATATTTTTCTCCTTATTAGCCGGAGTTTCTTTGCAAGAATTAATATGATTTATCAACACACTAGTTCCTTTTTTTGGATCAGCAACATAATCTTTTCCACAATAATTACAAGTAGCTCTCAAAGCATTAGCATTCATTTTGTAAAATGTTGCCACACCCAAGATCTTTTCTTACCTTGAGATGCTACTTGTTCAGCACCACTTGAAGCTGGAGAAGGAGAACTTGTATTTTCTTCTTCATTATTAGTTTGTAAGTCATCACCAATTGACTCCACAAATGGAGATAAGCTCTCCACCTCTTCAGCAGGCACATCCCTCAAATTACTACTATCGTCCATTATTGATTAGAGCTACAAATTAACAAAAACGGAAGAATATTAACATTTCTTCTACTTAAGACTCACATTCCAGAATATAGCAATTCAAACTAATTATACCACATTAATTAGAAAGGTCAAAATTGATTTTCGGAACAACACATTACTAATCATAGCTAATTATACTACTCTTCCAAATTAACGGTTCCAAAATGAAATTGGATACATTTTAAAACATATTGTATAATCAATTTGTCCAAAATCGCAAAAACGGGCGAATCAGAAAAATTTGGGCATAACCCGGCCAAAAATCTAATTTTTCCAAAATTCCAACATAACCATACAATTGACCTATCCAAATCAATCTTACAGCACATATATACATAATCAAACAATCAATTTAACTTTTTATAAGCTAATTCATACCCAATTAATCAAAACAAGGGTTAGGGTTTTTCGGAAATTATACCAAACGAAACTAATAAATCAAGGCAGGTGAAGGCCGGGAAAGATGTGCCGGAGGTTGAGGATGGCTCGCCGGTGGTCAGTAGGCGTCTACGGTGACCGGCGTCGGCGGCACGACCTGCGCGTTGCTGCTGCTGTGCTGCCGCTGCTGCTGTGCTGCCGCTGCTGCTACTGCAGGTTCGGCTGCTGCTGCTGCTAGTTGTGGCTGGCTATGATGGCGACTAGTTGGAGGCCGGCGACCAACGAATGAGGAGCAGGGAGGAGGAGTTGGGGAGAGGGCGGCGGTTAGGGTTGCAGACTTGCAGGACGGGAGTAGGGAGTCGGGGGAGCAGGGAGCCACGGGAAAAAAAATAGAGAAGGGAGAGAAGAGAGAAAAGAGAGAGAAGGGGGGTCGGGGTCCCGACTAGTTTTTTTTTTTTTATATACAAATGCAGTACCGCGTGGTGCTACAATACGCAACTACGCATATTGCTACTGAGTACTGACTTTGCACTGTTCATTGCCGTTGGGGAATGAGTTAAAATAAATATTTTAAAAAATAATTATATTAAAAATATAATTTAGAGTAAATTAAATTTTGGTCCAACTAATAAATTAAGTAAAATTTATATATTTATTTATATATAATTATATATAAAATAAAAAATTATAAAAAATATATAAATATTTTTTCTTCGGATCGGATATTATTTGTATTTGTCGGATCGGATATTTGATTTGTTTGACTTTTTGTTGACCGGATCGGATATTTGATTTGAAAAAAAAAATCGGATCGGATATTTGTTTTTTTGGATCGGATCGCTTCGGATATCGGATTGGATAAGCAGATATCGGATAATATGAACAGCCCTACCAGTAATGTACGCAATATCCGAACGCATACATACCTGAGTGTGTATAAGACTTCCCATAGCTGAAGCATAGGAAATATTTTGCATTTCCCTTCTTTCACAGTCATTTTTAGGATATTGACTAAGACTAAACTTGTCTCCCTTAGCGACAGGGGTATTTCCCGGTTTGCAATCTTGCATTCCATATCGTTTGAGAACCCTTTCAACATAAGCCTTTTGTGACAACCCTAGGATACCTCGAGAACAATCCCGGTATATCTCTATGCCCAATACAAAAGGTGCATCACCAAGATCTTTCATTTCAAAATTCTTAGCTAGAAATCTCTTGGTCTCATTCAACAAACCTATGTCATTGCTTGCTAGCAATTTATCATCAACATATAAAACCAGAAATATGTTCTTACTCCCACAGAACTTATGGTATACACATTCATCAACCAAATTCATATCAAAGCCAAAAGAGGTGATTACTTGATGAAATTTAAAATACCATTGTCGAGACGCTTGTTTGAGCCCATAGATAGATTTCTTAAGTTTGCAAGTCATATTCTTTGGGTCTCCGGACACAAAGTTTTCTGGTTGTACCATATAGATCGTCTCCTCGATGTCACCATTGAGAAAGGCGGTCTTTACGTCCATCTGATATAACTCAAGATTAAAATGTGCCACTAATGCCATAATTATCCTCAAGGAGTCCTTAGAAGAGACCGGAGAGAATGTCTCTTTGAAATCTTCTCATTCCTTTTGTGTAAAGCCCTTAGAGACTAGACGCGCCTTATATCTTTCCACATTACCTTTTGAATCCCTCTTAGTCTTAAATATCCATTTACAACCAATGGGCTTCTTTCCTTCAGGCAATGGGACAAGATCCCATACGTCATTGTCCATCATGGACTTTATTTCCTCATTCATGGCATCAATCCACCTTTGAGAATTCGAACTCTCCATGTCTTGACGGAAGTTGATTGGATCATCTTCCATCATGCCAATGCCAACCTCATGTTCTAGGAGAAATACAATATAATCATCCGAAATAGCACTTCTCCTTTCTCTAGTGGATCTCCTTAACTCTTGAGGTTGTTGAGCTTGTCCTTCTGGAACAATCACTTCATTTTGAATGGGTGGTTGTTTTGCATTGTCTTGTTGAGGTTCTTGATTTGCCTCCTGATCGATGACAGGTGCTGGGACTTGCACATCGTCAGAGACAATAGTAGGAATAGTGACTAATTCCTCCTCAAAGACAATGTTTCTAACCTCATTTCTCCCTCCAAGCTCATCATCCTCAAAAAATGTGGTAGTTCCCGTCTTGAAAATCGACTTAAGTGTGGGATTATAAAACTTATAGCCCCTAGATCGCTCCGCATAATCAATAAAGTAACTACTAACTGTTTTGGAGTCCAATGACTTTTCATGTGGTCTATAAGGCCTTGCCTCAGCTGGGCATCCCCAAATATGGAAGTGCCTTAAACTAGGCCTTTTGCCAGTCCAAAGCTCATAAGGTGTTTTAGTAGTTGCTTTAATTGGTACTTTGTTTAGAATGTAAGCTGTTGTTTTTAATGCTTCTCCCCAGAGTGATTCTGGTAAGGTAGAATGACTAATCATACTCCTCACCATGTCCTTAAGAGTTCTGTTTCATCTTTCAGCTACACCATTCATGTTGGGAGATCCCGGCATGGTGTACTGTGAGACGATACCACACTCCTCTAAGAATTTAGCGAATGGTCCTGGACATTGTTCACCTGAATCGTCATATCTACCATAGTACTCACCACCACGGTCAGATCTAACGCACTTAATTCGTTTGTTGAGTTGATTCTCAACCTCAACCTTAAATGATTTGAACACGTCCAGTGACTGTGATTTCTCGTGAATGAGATACAGGTACCTATAACGTGAGTAATCATCTATCAATGATATGAAATACTGTTGACCATTCTAAGAAGCCGTAGGGAACGGTCCACAGATATCTGTGTGAATCAATTCTAAGACATCCGAAGATCTATTTGCACCTGTTCTCTTAGTTTTGGTCTGTTTTCCCTTGGCACAATTGATGCAATTGTTTAAGTTCACAAAGTCAAGGGAATTAAGTATACCATCAGACACAAGTCTCTCAATTCTAGCTTTTGAGATATGACCTAAGCGCTTATGCCATAATGACGCTGAATTTTCCTTATTTAATTTGCGTTTGGTACCACGTGATTCCACGTGTAGGGTTTTATGATATGAAGTGATGATGTCAAGCATATATAGGTTATCGTAAGCGCATAATGAACCGATGTCAATCATATTTGAATTTAATGAAAGAACAAATTTATTATTTCCAAATGAACAAAAATAATCAGACTTATCCAATAAGGAAATGGAAACCAAATTCCGTCTAAAAGACGGTACAACGAAAGTGTCTTTCAGATCCAAATAGAAACCAGTTTCTAATAATAACGTAATAGTGCCAATTGCTTCAACTGACGCTGCCTTGCCATCTTCCATATAGATGTATCTTTCGCCATCACTGGGCTTTCGGCAATTCAGACAATCCTGCATAGAAACACTTATGTGAGTAGTAGCTCCAGAATCTAACCACCAAGTGTTTCTAGCTATTAAGTCTAAATTAATCTCTGAACAGACCAAAGTAAGAATTGTACCTTTCTTTGCACGCCAAGCGTGGTATTTAGGACAGTCCTTCTTTATATGTCCAGTTTTGTTGCAAAAAAAGCAGCTATCCTTTTCCTTCTGTTGTTTCTTTTAAACCGGACCCTTAGGAGTATCTTCATCCTTTCTTTTCTTGCCCTTGCCCTTAGAGGTACTGGCTAAGTGAGGAATTTCAGTCCTATCATGCTTCAGTCTTTCCTCTTCTTGCACATAATAAGAAATGAGCTCATTGAGAGTCTATTTCTCCTTTTGACAGTTATAACTGACCTTAAACTGACTGAATTGTGCAAGAAGTGAAAGCAACACCAAGTGCACGAGCAAATCATTTGATAACTTGAGCTTTAGCACTTTCAATTTCGAAGCAATGTTGGACATTTCCATTATGTACTCCCTTATATTTCCTTTGCCTTTGTACTTCATTGAAATCAAGCTCTGCAAGAGAGTGCTTGTTTCTGCCTTATCATTTTTTGCAAAACGTTTCTCAATTTTGGCAAGGAAATTCTTAGCATTGGTGATGTCCTCAGACACCCCACCCCTAAAGGCTTCTGGAATGCTGCGCTTAATGATCATTAGACTCATGCGATTCAACCGATCCCACTTCTCAAAGTTTCTCTTATCATCAGAGGTACTTTCAGCTGTCAGATCAGCGAGTTTCGAAAGCCTAAGTGCATGATCCAGATCTATGCAACCAAGGACAATGATATAGTAGTAGCAGACATGGCTGTACATAAAACATAAACATAAATAAATATTCATGCTCACAAAAAAATTCACATAATAAAATAATCAATGAATTTAAATATTGGTAATCCCATCACAAGAAACCGACGCAACATTAATATTAAGTCTTTGGACAATAATATTAACTGCAAGTGGTGTTCCTGTTGCAATAATCAAATACTGACAATAAGGCCTGTCAGATAATAAGCCCATCTTTGGATTGACTTATTATCCACATAGCAACCAAATAATCATCACATATTTATTATCGCACGTGCATATGAAAATCTGCCAGATATTTTGTCTTCCTTTGGGCCGACTAAATAACCGTACGAATAGATATATGCACAAACATCTAATATGTTTGATAAACCAATTTTCATAAAAGATGTCACTTTGGCGACATATTATTTCAACTAACTTATCTATTAATATTAGACAACCAATCATTTAAATAAATTGATCCCTTAATTTTATTTCATAAATTTGGACCTATAATATTTGGACCAACCTTATTTAGATTTAATATATACAACAATATCAAATCTAGCTTTATTTGCATAAATTTCAAGTAACGCACATAAATAGGCCCATATGAAATTTTAATTGGAATAAAAGAAAATAAACTTGATATCCAATTAAAAAAAATAATTAAGTCAATTATGTATTATTATTATTTTAATATAGAAATAATAATACACAACAAATATAAGGCCCAAACTATAAGTCCAAATAGTGTAAAAGGAAAACTAGGCCATAGAATAAAAAAAATAACTGTAGGCCCAAAGCCAAACCGGCCCAACTCAAGGATTTATTACCTCTAAAATAATAATAATAATAATAACCCCGAGGGGTGCGAAGGTCAGAATACGCATGTCTCACCGAACCCTAAACCTACCCTTGTGAGGGTCTGGAAGTAGAGAGGGGTATATTTCGCATTTGTGTAACCTATAATTTGAGGCACCAGTAGAAATAAAAAAAAATAATGGAAGGTCATATTTGGAGTTCGGATCCCAAAAATTTGCAGCCCGGTCCATTCCACGTTGGCCAGTTCACAACGCACACATTCGAACGATCTTCCTCCCTGCCTCCCTCCCTCCCTGCCAGGTCACAACTTTTTTTTGTGTGCTGGGCCACACCTATCGACACAAAAGAAAGAAAAAAGATGTGAGGCAGCACCTGCCGCCGCAGCCCTACTTTTTTTTTGCGGGGTCATCCTATCGACACAAAAGAAAGGAAAAGGTGTGAGGCAAGCATCTGCCGCAGGCACCCAAACCTGCCGCAACCCTATTTTTTTTTGTTGAATGGCCACCGAAATAAAGGGTGATTAAGAGCAGAGATTAATACACATATATAGGGCAAGTATATCAATCCATGGACACAGATTTGAACTTAGGAAATTTGATAAGGAACCAAAATAGGGCAACAACAAAAAAAAGAAACCGAATATGAATTAAAAAAAATATATCTCAATGAATCAAGCATGCAGGCCCTGATACCAATTGATAGAAATTTATTATAGGATCGCATGCCAATTAATTAAGATTAATCAATATAATTAAGTCGGAAGCGAACCTGAATCCATAATAATAAAAGATTTATCGGGTATCGTCGAATCTGATAACAAACCCTGACGGTCTGATCTACAGTCTTCTAGATCACGCACGTGCCCGCTACTTGCCAATGATTGATGGGAACCAATTGGAGCGAAGTACGTGTGATCTAGGGACTATAACCACATATATATAGATAACTAACCTATGATCTATCGGGCCATCCTAATTCGGTCTATCAACGATCTAGGACTCCCACAATCTCTACACATGGATCCACATTCAATCAGATACATAAGGCCCAACTTAATTAAACTTAATTCGATCATATTTATTCGGGCTTAACTAATACGACAACGTCCAATTCGTATCGTTCACATGCAAGCCCAATGTCGGATAATAATACAACACAGAACACCTTAGTCCTACAGTCAACTGAAATGCTTGCACCAGAGCAATGAAGGGTTTTGTGACCAAACTATCCATGCCATCTCAGATCCTCAATTGCAAAAATAAAATATGAAAAGACACCAATTTGGTTTTTCTTCTGCCCCGACCACTATCCCTATATTCTCCTTACCACACGCACACCCATACCCCTTGCCTTATCCATTTGTCGAACCTTCACCATCACCTTATGCTTTTTCCCGCCTGTAGAGAATTATACAATGCGCACACGCAAACACAACCCTTCTGCACTGTGTATAAATATACATACGCTGCACACTCTTCTCTCCCTACTTTATTTCTGTGCGCCTCTTCCTACTACCAAACATTATCCTTCCACCTCTCTTTTCTTTGATCACAGCCAGCCCCCTACCCCCTCCTCTGGGCTCCGTTGGTTTCAACATCACCAACAAACAAGCCTCACAGCTTTCCCCTGCTTCCCCCTTTCTTCCCCATGTGGATACCCACAGCTAGCCCCCCTTCTCCCCTCTCAACTTTGTGCGGTTTCTCAGTCACCAAACACAACCTCCCGGCTCCCTCTCCCTCGATCCTGTTTAGTTTCACTCCCAGCAAACCATCCTCCACCATCGTCGAAGCACCTTCCTCTTTCCTTTCTTTTCCTTTCTCCTTGCCCTTCTCGGATTTTTTTGGTTTCACAAAAACCACCACCACCATCTCCACGCCGTGCGTGCTACTCTGCACCACCACAGCCTCCATCATCGCCCAACCAACCTCGCAACCGCCAGCCTCTTCTTCTTCTTTTTCATCATCTTCTTCTTCTTATTCTTTCTACCCTGCCACCCTTGATTTCTTCTTCTCCTTCCCTACAGAAATTTTTGCCGATCCCTGCCACTGTGCCACATCCGTTTGGCACCTTCTCCTACAGTGACCCCCTGGGCAATGATAGTTTTTTCGCTACACCCCAACCTTTCGACACCTCCCTCTGCAGCTAACCCTCCAGCCTTTTGACGCCCCCACAGCACCCAACCACCCACCTTCGATCCTCTTTGTCAGTGCCACCACCTTCCTCTAGTCCCTACACCGCCACTAGCCGCACCACCCTCGACACTAGTTACTCCCAGCCGAGCCACCCTTACAGCCTTCCAGCACTAGCGACTACTATCACTCCTCTACCGCAACCTCTTGCACCACTTACCTCGCAGCAGCACTACCGACCTCCAACCAAGCCAAGCGCAACCATTACCACCTTTCATCGTCTAAACCAACACCAGCCACCGCCACCATCTCCATCAGCAGCCATCACCTGCACCACTTCCAGCCAACCCCCCTTTCCTTCCAGTATGGCTAAATTTTGTTACATATTTTTAAATATAAGGTAATTTTAATTATTTATAAAAATATATATTTTATTATTATAACTATTATTTTATTCATTTAATATTAATTGGTAATTTTAGTATTATTTTTAGATACAAAAGTTAATTAGCAGCATCTTATAATATTTTGTATAATACAGCTATTTTACATTTTTACCAGAATTCAAATAAATTTTATACCTTATTAAAATGTTAAATTTTATATGGTAGCACGTTAAAGTTTTTGTGTCTAAGATATCTTAAGCATGATTTGTTATGTCATCATTATATATTATCTATTATATCTTAAAATTTGATAAAAAAGAGTATGTTATCATATCTAAAATATTTTAGATACAAAAGTATGACAAAATAGTTTTTATGATAATGTATGACATGTACCTAAAAAATAATAGGATGAGCATGTAAGATAAATTTATGGAATAATAATCATGGATGTATGCCCTATAGGCAATTTGATCATTTTATGTGTATTAAAATTTTTACCATGACAAGCATGTATAATATGCATTAAATGAATGTTAAGAATGAGATTATGTGATAATGGATGTATTAGATACAAATGTTAGGGTTTTATATGTAAAAATTATAAATAAGGGAAAAATAGTCATTTAGCTTATCTGATAATTTAGCTACATGATAAATTAATTGAATTATTATATTTTAGCATTTTATTGAAAAATATATAAATAAAATAGATCTAATAATTAAAGAGGATGTTAATGTAGTAATTTTGACCTCAAGGATATTTTGGTCATTTTTAGCCCAACGCACCCAAATATGAATTATTGAGCCTATGGTGGTCTTAGTATATTTTTATGAATGACCTTAGTAATGATATTGTATATGATTATCTCGAAATAATTGAAAATGAGTAAAAATGGTTAAAGTATGAAAATTAGATTTATGTGATTTAAATGCGATTCCATGGTCACATTGATAAAATATTAATACTTAAAATAAAAAAACCTTGAGATTGGGAATTATGACTGATGCGGCTGATGATCACAATCTTGTCATTCATTTTTTTTTAAGTTTGAGAGTCACAAAACTCTCCTTACTTGGACAAATTAAAACAAAAAGAAAAAAACACTAGTCATGTAAGCCATGCTAACATTATCAACCTTCCCTCCCCCAAACTAACACCCCAAAAAGAGCCACATTTTTCCTCTACTTTTCCCATCCCTTTTTAGCTCATTTTCAATTATTATTTTAGCTCCAAAAATTCCACAATAACACAGCCCATTCTGGAACCATAATAGCCACACAAAACATCCACAAGTCCCTCTCAAGTCTCAAGTTATGTAACAAGTTCTTTTTCAATACTTGGGAAGAACAATGCAGATTTTTGGGAAGAATAAGGAAGGCTAGAAGATATTCCTTGCTCATTTTTGTCTCTTACAATATTAAAATGATCTTTGTCTCTTTTCTTGTGAATCAAGTGGTAGTTATATGACTTAGACATGTGATAGGAGGATCAATGTCTTCAAAATCTACACATATATACACCACCATGACCGAAACACATGGTTAACATATTCGGTTTTCTTTATTTTTTTTTTAGCTCAAATCACATATATTAGTTGGCTAAGTTATAACCTTTAATCCCACACTCCATCTACAAGTTCCAAGGAGAGAATGAATGAAGGATACAACTTGTTTTGGCTACAACTTTTCTCTCTAAAAACCGAGAGTCCCCTCACTTCAACTCAAATATATGAGTTTGAAGTTTTCTAAACATCTTTTAAAATTTTTTCTAAGAGTTTATACCCGAGTTGGTTCTTGTAAATATTGATTCAAAGAGTTTTCAAGAATCAATTTTATTTTCTCAAATTTCCCTCCATTCTACTCTTGTTTTTTAGTTGTTCTAGGCCAAATTAGAACACCACTTCCTAGCACTATCCAAGCTGGATCTCGTATGGTTTAATAACTCTTTAGTGGTCTCTACCCTAAAAATATGGTTTAACCCATGATTAATTATGAATTTTTACTAATGTACCTTAGTGCCCCAAACAGGCCCTATATATTATTCTTTTTTGTTCTACGGATTAATAGGAGGTATGCATACTTATGGATTAGGTATTTTTATCAATAGGATATTGTGTTACCTTCATATACTAGCGTGACTAAAGTACCTTTGAGTTCTTGAGTTGATAATCGATAAGATATTATGCTACCTTGGTGCACCGGTATGATTGGAGTACCTTAGTGTCTCCAACGTCTAAGTTGATTGATCTACCCTTGAGTGAGTAAAATAATTTGATTGATAGGGTATTTGATTATTGGATTGGTTGATAGTAGCAATTATGTCTACCTGTGGTTCGGTAGTAGCCTTCGTGCCTATCTATAGTCCGTTAGTAGCCTTTGTTCCTACCCGTATTTTGGTAGCAGTCTTCGTGCCTACTTGTGATGCTATAAGTTATTATTGGTATGTTCTTACAATCATACCTTTGTTATGAGATTTATTAGTATTGATAATGAGGTTTATGATATGTTGTTGTTGTCTTGGTTTTGGGTTGATGTTATTTCTAATTACACTTCAAATAGCATATCTTAGATGTTCCAATGGTAAGTTTCATTTTGTTTAGATGAACTAGAATGAATAGTAGAAGGTTTTGATGTTATGTGGTTATATGAATGATTATTGTGTTCCAATTGGCGCATGTACATTTTAATGTTTTATACCATGTATTATTGTGATACCTTATACGTGTTCCATGCTGGATTTTTATTTTGGTTTAGTATAAAGGTTTGCTCGGTACCGTTGTACTAAAAAATTCATTTCATGGTCTTTTCAGGCCAGCTTACAAGTTCAATCGAAAGCTGGTGGTTTGGTTTGAGAGCCTAGGGTTATTTGGTGTCTTTTGGATATTTTGGTTTTGATTGTATTTGGATGCTTGTGTCCTCCTGTATTTTTCTCTTTTAAATGTTGTGATCACTAATATTGCTTTTATTTAGCACAATACTTATCTATTGTCTCCTATATTTTTTTTTTGTAAACATGTTATTAATTGTAAGTAGAGAAATAATTTTAACCTTAGCACTTGGTGTGAGAATGGTAGAGGAAACCAGACTTATACCAAGTGTGGTGGTAATACCCTTTATTTTTATTGTTTTACCTTCCACAATTAACTCTTTAAAATAAAATCTTTAAGTTCTAAAAACCGAGGTGTTATAATGAGTCACACCTTTATTTGCCCTTTGGCTCTAATGACCATTGTTGGAATTGATGTGACATTTAACCTAGGATATAGAATGATATAATCCTAATGAAAACACCTTAGCTTTGATGTGTTCCATTTAACCAAGTGTGGTGGGTGAGTATAATCCATGTACCATCCTCCTAACTCTAATGACCCCCAGCATTACACCAAGTGAATTAGGTGATTATAGCCCCTATATTGGCTCATTAGCTCTAATGATTTATATGTTTATGTGTGGACTTGGGTAGCGAGTGAGTATAACCTGACGTGTGTGCATAACTCAACTGTATGTGACTTTGTGAGACCAGTTAGGGTGGATGAGTCATTATAATACAAGCTTATTGGTGTCAATGTTCATTGATGATGGATTTGATGGGTTGATAGCCCCCCATTACATGAGACCATGATGTGGTGGGAGCGTATAACCTAATCTATCTTGATGAGTTAGCAAACCCCATGGCAGAAGATCATGGTGTAATGGGTGTGTATAACTTGGCTCATTCACAATAAGGTGGATGAGTCATCGATATATAAGCTCACTAACATCAATAACCATTGTGGATGGACGTGACAGACCTTGTGTGATTTATTTAGCTTTACCCATGATGCTTATGTGGTATGGTTATGTCCCTGATTTGTGACCATGATGCTTATGTGGTATGCGTTTTACCATTATGTCATAACCCTTGTGTGATTTATTTGGCTTTGGTCATGATGCTTATGTGTTACGGTTGTATCCATGATCTATGAATAATATGTGTTTGGAGTAAGCATGTGAAATACTGACTATATATTATATTATCTTTTGGATGGGTATAACAAAATTCATGTTTACTTGTATATGAGATTGCATGTTATGTTCACTAGGCTACTCTATAATGTCAACATGTTTAAGTGGAATATGTGTTAGCAAGTATTCAGCTAAGCCACATTTAAGTTCATAGTAGTGTTAATTATTATGGTAGTTGATCATGAGTCAAACTAAGTGAATAGGCATCTAATTAGGATACATATATGCAATTTGTTATATTGCATTGTGCTCTAATGTTTATTGTGTTTAAGTGTACTTGAACTTTAATTCTTACTCAGTATTTTACCATATTGATGCCTTCATGGCGTTGTGGCAAACTAGCATCATTTGGGGTAGAAACTATGATGTTTATTCGCACGTTAAGAACTTTAGTGTTGTTCTTGCTTTTTGGTATGAGCGACCTTCATCCTAGCTTGGGGCTATTTCCTAAGCCTATGGTTTTACTTATTTATTTCTACCTTATAATCCTCTTTAAAGGAATATTAGTAAAAATTACATTTAATGCAACGCTAAATATTTATCCTTTTTTTAATAAGAATGAAGTTATGGTATTTTTATATCTCTATTACAATTTAAGATTGTATCTGACATGGGTTAGGTGAGCATATGCTCCTCTCCTCATGGCTAATGCAATAGTTTCATCCTCATTTCTTTGTTTTACTTCTGCACATTACAATTTTAATGAAATTTAAAAGTTAAATAAAATGAGAATATCACATCTACTGCCTAATGGTGGATAAAGGGGTGCTCTACAGAATATGGATGCTCAAAAGATACATCTACTCTCTACCATCTGTAAATTATATCATGTAACCATTCACAAGATCCTACAGCCTATGAACGATCCATGTCTTCTTCTTCTTTTCCCACTAGGTATTTGTTAAAATTATTGAAGAAGTTGTTTTTAAGTTTCTGTTATTCCTAGCATTCTTAAGATATGACATCCATTATATGATGAATGAATTAAAATTTGAGTAAAAATAATGGTGGAAGATACTTGAATGTATGGTGAAATATATGTATGTAGTTATGATGAAAATACACATATGGCTAGTGATATATGCTTAGACTAATGTTTTAAAATGTATGAAAAATAATAGTGAAAAATATGTTTAACAATGGTAAAAGATATTTAGATGCACGGTGAAATACATGTATAGTTGCGGGGAAAGATAAGTACAAGACTTGTAATAATTATGGTAAAAGATACATACAAAACTTGTAATAATTGTGGTGAAAGATACACACAAGACTTGTAATACCCTTAGTTGGATGTTTAAATTTTTTTAGGAAAATAATGGTGAAAATTATTTTGATGCATGATAAAAATATGTGTTGTTATGGTAAAAGACACACAAAACACTTAAATCAATGTTGAAAATTTATAGAAAAAAGTGTTTAACAGTGGTAAAAATATTCAGATGTATGGTAAAATATGTGTAGTTGTAGTGAAATATAAATAAACCATAGTGGTGAAATTTGTTAGTTAAGTTTTAGTGATATATAAATAAAAAATGGTGGTGAAATATAAATTCAAGGTTAGCAAAATATTAGTTTAGTGTTGGAGAAAAAGTAGTTAAACATTAGTGAAAATTTTACCCAAAGAATGATACACTATGGGAAGAAAGAATTACCATTCCCTTTTTCTTAAATCCGCTTACATGGCACACCATGTGACCAATTATATGATATAGTAATTCCTCTACCGTCTAAATGTTTGGCGGCATGACATTAGTTTCTTATTTTTCTTTGGTGTTTTCTCATTTTTGTGTGCTTTGTTTGAAAAAGAGAAAGGGGATTTTCAACCAAAAATAAAGAGAAAAAGTTTATTGTTAGTAAATTCACAATTTAGTAAAGTAATATTTATGGGAGGAGGGAATACATAATAGATTTCTACTCCTAAAAAGAACCCATATTTTTATCTAAAATCGATACAGGCTAAAGTAGGCACCTAATTTGTTTCTCAAAATGGTAAGCCCAAACTCCATAAAATTCTTTCACCATTGAATTTACTAGGTCAAATGAAAAAGAAATAAAACGACTCATATGGTAGGGACAAAATAATTAGGTAATATTGGGTACCATATTCCAATTGAAATGTTCAAATTTAAGTTTCAATATATTCATTTTCATTACCAATCCAAAGATTTCTCAACCAATATACACGTTTTTAATATATATATATATATATATAAGTATGTGACCTGCCTATCATTAAAAAAAATTCCCACCCATTTTAATTTTGGGAACATCTACTCCCCGATTATCAGTAAATATTGGACCCTTCGGTGCTTTCTTAGGATGATGGTACCTATTCTTTATATATTGCATGCATCTCATTACTGTTAGACTACTTTTTTCCTTTTTCAATAAAAAACCAAGTAATTCATAAATATACTAGTAAATGCAGAAATCATAATTCGACTTGAAAAATTAATACCGAAGAATTCAATCAAATGACCTTAATCAAATTACTCTCCTCGTTAACAACATGAAAGAGACAATACGATTGAAAATACAAACGATTAGGGCCGTGGTCCCTTGGATGGGTAATATATTCGGTCAACTTATGATTGGGTCGGCCTATTTATTTATGGACGACAACTCAGTTTGGTCCGGTAAAGACACTTGCGCGAACGGATTCTTATCCTAAAAGGCGGAGAGCACCAACCGTGGATAAGCCTGATGACCCCGGAGCCCGGAACGCCCCAACAACATTCGCCGGCTGCTAGCAATCAAGAAATTAAACGGCCTCTGAGACCCTGGGATGCTTGGCCGCCTCAACTCTTGGACCCTTGAATCGCAGTAGAACTCCTCGGATGAGATTGTGTTTGAAAGCCTATGACTTCTTGTTTGTTTTGCTATATTTTAGTGTGCCAGAATTAAGATGATCCTAATTTGATTCTCATTGTTGGATCCATCTTGAATGTCTGAATTGGAGCAGAGCCCTTCGCCAGCTCGCCGTGTTCCGTCGCGTGTTCCTCCTTATTCAACCGTCCGTCAGCTGCCTCTTCCTCGTCAATCTTACTTCCCGATCCAATGTATATTTCAATTTCAGTTGTTAATATTATCATTATGCATAAGTTATTATATTTCTGGGTTAACTACTATAATTACTAATCTATTATAATTATATTGGTGCTATGTTTTCCGATTCCAATGGACTGATGCTTCAGTGAGCTCTCGAAGGTCGCACCTTTGCTGGCTTCCTTCGCTGCCTCATCTGTTTCCTGGCGTCTACCCGTTCATTGTCTTTACCCGCCACTAAGGTAACTGATTCCTCGAATTGTTCTTTTCCTTTTACCTTCAAGTATATAGTTGCTATTATGACTTGATGCATTATTCTTATTGAAGTATACGCATTGTTGTTATTAGATCCTTCATTTATTGTTTCAATAACTAGTAAATGAATTATAATTGAGCTCCCTGCGATTCGAAAGCCTGATGCAAATGAGGATCAATATCTGACGTATCTATCCAATATTAGATGACTTAACTTGGTGAAATGTCATTCTTCAATACCAGAGTCAATAAATGAATTAGAATTGATCCCTAAAGATTATGTTACTAAGCGTCAGTTTGTAAATTGATCGTTTTTTTATGTTTGAAGAAATGTAGGGATTGTGGTACTTGATAGTATAATGTATTATTGTTTGATGAATCATAAAATATTCAATTCTATGTTATCATTAACATGAAGCAAGTTGGCTTCATGATCTTGCAAGTGATCGATGAATTCAAAGCAGCATAATGCATACCTTTGCTATGATTGCTTATGAAATCCTATTTAATTCTTCAGGTAGCAGCTCAGTGTCTTTGATTTATGAATTTCATTAAAAGTAAGTTGAAATAGTGAAGTTGTGATTGGTGGATACACAATTTTTGATATATTCCCAAAATTGCTACATATGTATTAGCATAACTGCACTTTCAAATTAACTACTATATATATATATATGGAAATAGCATAGAACCAAAATTATAGCTGTTCCGTAGTCCTGTCTTTTTTTTTCTTCATAGTGGAAAATTTGATTATAAACCCAATACTAGATTTTGTTTTTGTGGTAGTCAAATCTTGTGTCATCATGTCTGTTTCTTTGTTCAGGTGATAAATTGGTTGGTGATTGTAAAAGCTAATAAAAAGAAAGGTGCAATTTTATCAGTTAATGGGAGGTGAGCCAGAAGCTGCTGTTGGTGTTGGTGATGCCAAGGGAAAGGAGAAGAAATTGGTATTTGTGACAGTCGGAACAACTCTTTTTGATGCGTTAGTAAGAGCAGTAGATGCGTCACAAGTGAAGAGAGAGCTGTATGCAAAAGGATATACCCACCTGCTTATTCAGATTGGGCGTGGATCCTACATTCCTTCAAGGGTACCTCTTTTTTTCTTTTTCTTTTATTTGATCTTAACTTTTTTATATGTATCAACTCTGGTTTTGTTTATATGTATCGTTGATTGCAAAGCAATACAATTTTGTTTCTGGTTTTGCTTTTAGTAGAAAACCTCTAGGAGGTCAAGGAATTATTATGTTTGCATAATTGTATTTGCTGATTGATGTATTTCTTTTTTTCAATTTTTTTCCATTCGTCCTTTGAATTTTGGGTATGAATACCACACTCTCAATCTTATGTATTAGAAAGCGGGGCACAATGGTATTTTACATCTGAATAGGGGGATAAACTATTTGGGTAGGAGGTGTGGCATACTATAGATCATGACATGAGGAACAACATTGTTGATGCATAAAATGCTAAACAAATTACGTCTTGCTAAGAGTTGATGATGGAACTTGGGTAGCTCCAACAAAAGAGAAAATAGAAGAGAGGATGAGATGGGAAAAGAATTTGATGTTCAAGTAACCCTTGAAGTCAAATACTTACAATCACCTCTTTAGGTAACAACTCTTAAGATAAAGATTGTAAGACTTATGTAAAACTCAACAAACTATGCACTAGGTTGGTTGAAATGAAAACACATGACTTGGGGGTCTGCAGAATACTCAAAGGCTGCCTCTTTCATTTCTCTTTACACCCATATAAGAGTGTAAGAAGTTGAGAAAATTATAACCAACCCTTAGGTAATGATAAGGGTTCAACTTAACCAACCTTTACTCTAATGCATGCCAACTATGGTAGGACTCAAACAATCAGCGTGGGAGCTGATGTTTCGCATCCATTTCCCATGCACTAGCTGTTACATTAGGTTTACAAGCTAATAATTAGGAATTAGGAAATATAAATTACAAGAAAAAGGAAAGCTAGTACATTACTCCATGTGCTGATTTTTGCTGGATGTTGGCTGAATCTTACATGGATTTTCAAGCTATATTCAAGCCATAATGAAGCCAAAAAAGGTGGTGAGTTGATGGCTTATAATTTTTGTTGTATGGCTTGCATGGCTCCATATAATCTAGCTCATATTTTAGTCTAGGTAAGGAGAGTTTTTGATTCTCCTAACTTAGAAAATTTTATGAATAGATTATTGTCATCACATGAGGGGGATGCTCTTGCATCAATTGTTCATGCGAGATCAACAAGGAAGCACAATTCAAATATCGATGGTCAATGATCCGCTGAGCATTGATCTGGTAGTCAGAAGAATAATATTATGATGATTACTGGTTGAGTTTGTCTAGTGTCAACTCTTGTCTTTCATTTTCTTGTGCTTGGTTGCTTTGAATCACCGTGGTTTGCTTCAGGGATACCTTTCTTGAAACATGTTGTGGCATCTGCATCTCTCTCCATGTTGAACTTGAAGTGTGAATGTGACATGTTTATCGTTGTTTAGTCCACAGGTGAAGATGGATCCATAGAAGTAGATTACTTTACATTTTCATCAAGCATTGCGGAAAGTTTGAAATCAGCATCTCTTGTGATTAGTCATGCTGGTAAGCTTTCAACTCTCTGTTACTACTGCCACAAGAAGGGATGCTCCCCCCCCCAGTTGTTCTCTCTAGGCAGGTAGTGGTGGTTGGGAGTAGGCTGGAATCATGCTCTTCTATTTATCTTCTTACGGATTGATGTGTCTAATATTCTGATTTTGAGTGCTAATTTTGCCAATATCGACCGCTGAGTTATGTAGTAGAGCTTGGAACCAGAAAGAAAGCATGCAAATTAATCAATATGACTAGTGTTGGGACACCCAGCCATGCAACTACGACAATATGGTAGTTCAGAAATGTTGATTTCAGCAGTTTATTCTTTTTTTTTTTCTTTTTGATTTACAAAGTAATGAAAGCAATAGATAGAACTAGTCTTATTAAAAATAATGTCTGGCAGTTCCTTTCCTCATGGCATATGGGGCTCGGTTATGCATTACGAGTCAGGCAGCGAAGTGTATCATGACCTGGTGTATGGTTATTACTGAATTGAGTCCCATTGCTGACCTGACACAAAAGATACTAGAAGCTTATGCGGGCTCACTTTTGCTTCCATATATGATAGCCCCTGTCAGTTTACAGAATCAAGCTGAGGTAGTTCAGACCTAAGTTCTGGGCAGTTTAAAATACTGAACAGTCACGGGTGTCTGCTATTTTCCGTAGTTACGGTTCTATGCATCTATATCATTTGAAAATCCTAAAAGGTTTATGGTCGAACAATTTCCTTGACTGAGCAAAATAAAGAGAATCAGTGAAAAACGCAAATGTTCAGCAAAATATAAGACTTCGGTCATTTTGTCAATTTCGGTGGCTGAATCAGACTTTAGGTCGTTTAAAATAATGTTTAGTAGTTTTGGGTGGTGTTATCCTAATTTTTGTAGTGATGGACAGACAGTTTCTATACTTTATGCAGATAACTTGCATGCTGAAAGGAATGACAATGTTTTCTACTGATCCGTCTGATCTATGGCTTTTGAATTATTATGGCTTCCAGAGGTCTAGTTAATGGTTTATGTTGGTGTATGTTCGGACCAGGGTCGGGTAGCATATTTGAGTCACTACGTCTGGGGAAACCACTGATTGTTGTTGTCAATGAGGACTTGATGGATAACCACCAAGCTGAGTTAGCAGAAGAATTAGCGGAGAGGAAACATTTGTTTTGTGCCCGTCCTCAGACTCTTCAGGAAATCATTGCTGACATGAACGTTGGGTCTCTTCGCCCTTACCCTTTGGGTGATGCCAAGCCGGTGGCAAAGCATATAAACAGGTTCTTAGGCTTCCCAGACGATTGACGAGAGAAACTGCTATCTTCCTCCGGCTTCTGAACAGCCAGGAAAGTCTGTTAAGTAGCTTGTACCTATACCAACGCTTGTCGTCGAGCAAATTGGGATTGAAAAAATCCGTTCCTGTACATTCCCGAAACTGTATAATTCTTTGATTGTTACCAGAGTTTTTTTTTTTTCCTACAATCAAGGAAAGAGGAAGCAACGTTCGATCCGCTGACCTTAAAAGTCTTAATCTAATACCGCTGGGGCATCAAGTGTCACCAGACTTGTATAAGCATGATATCATGACAGCATTATGCCAGTCAAGTTGGTACTATTTATTCAGCTCGAGGGTCACATGAATGATGAAACTCTCAGCTCTCATGCTAAATCCAAAGTGCTTTATGCACGCATAAGCAAAAGTAAGAGGTTGCTTGTGAGGATCCCCAACCGGGATAAATAAACATGTTATTGAAGAGGATGTAGGTAAGAGTAAACATAATATAGTTCAATTTGAATCATAAATTAAATCGGGTGAAATTATAATTTTATGATTTGGTTTGATTTGATTTACAATTTAAAATTTATGATTTGGCTTAAATTTTTGAAAACAATGTGGTTATGATCTAAATTTTTTAAGTAATAGTTTATAAATTGCAAATCACTCGCACACACGCGCTACCAACAAGTGCCATAATAAATTATTTGTTATAATAAATTTTACTCTTATCTCTCTCAAAGTTCTTGTGCTTAACTTTTTTTTTACCGTTCATATATTTATAATAGCTAAAAAGTTACTTAAAAAATATTATATGATTTGTGCTTAGGTTCTATTTTTCTTACAATTATAAATATAATTTATACATAAATGATATTTATATATGTACAACAATATCTACATAAGTATATAATATGTTGGATATTATTATAAAAATGATTTTTCTTAAATACATTTAGCATATATATGAACAATATTTATATACATACAACTATATCTACATAAGTACATTATACTTTAGATATTACTATAAAAATAATTTTTCTTAATTACAATTTAGCATTAATTGATCATTAATTCAAAGTTTTGAAAGAAAAATAATGTAATTTTAAGTTGAGTAATTAACTTTTAGTGTTTAAGACATATAGACTATAAATTGAATTGTATCTAACCGTAAATTGATATTATAGGGGTATTTATGGATTAGATATCCAGTGTTTTTCATATCAAATTATCAATATCTGAAAAAAACTTTAGATAACCAACACTTTGGATATTCAAAAATTTAGATCGGATCATAAATAATTTGTCATATGTCTAAAACTTTTGAACTTATCACAAATCAAAAAAAATATTACATAAAATTATCTAATCAAAATATCATAAATTAATCCAGTTTAAACCAATCTAATATGATGATTTTTTTATATTCTTAAATTACACTATATTCAATTAGTAATTCCACATTTCTAATAGTATTTCAATATTTAATAAAAATATTATTTAAAAAACATAAAATTTAATAAAAATAACTAATTTTTGGAACACATACTGTAATACCCCACTTTTTTTAGAACTTTTAATGTGTGTTAACTTGTGTGGTTGATCATGATTTAAGTGTGTTTAATCATAATTTGGAGCTGTGTTTTGGTTTAACTTTAATTAACATGTGATAAGCATCTATATTAGGTTGGCTATCTATTTGCATTGAATTAATTGATGGTTTTAGTCCCCTTGATTGAGATGTGATAACTATCTATATTGAGTTAGTTGGTGGTAGACATGAGTTGTGCTAATTATCTATATTGGATTAACTAGTGGTAGATAACCCACTTATTATAATGTGAAATTGAGATGGTTATGATATTATTATGAGATGAGTTGGATCATGAGATGTATAAGTATAAACGGGTATTTTCCTTAAGTTGACCACAAGTAATATGTAATAGTATGATTAAGTAAGTTAAATGTTTTATCAATTTAATTATCATGCCCTATGTGTTGTATTTTACATGTATAAGGGATGTCTTATTTACTCAATACATTGATATACTGATATGACACTTGTAGGTACCTAATGACAATGATGTTGATCTGTATGTTAGCATGGCTAGGTAGAAGTGATATTATATGGGACAGGGATTTATAGTAGAAGTTGTTTAGTAGTGCCTTTAGAATCTTTTGTGATCTAAACATTTTTGACTCTTGTGTCCCTTTCCCTCCCTTGTTTATCGTATTTTTGGGATTTGACCTCCTGATGTGGGATTCCCACATCGGTTACTGAGGGGATCTTTGGACAGTTTATATGGGGGAGTCAGTCCTCACCTCTTGAGCTAACTTTTGGGTGGAGTTAGGACTCTTCCCGGGGGAGTATCCCTGGGGCCCACTGGGGGAGTACCCCCTTTGGGTCCGTATCATCTCCATAACATTATCTTGTTGTATTATACTGCTTCTATTGTTGTATCTATTTCATGACTTTTATACGAACTATTTTAGCCTTGCCCTTAGCATGGTACATAAATAGAACTCATGCTAAGAACAACAATATCACTGACATTTTAGTTTTTGTTTTTGCAAAATATATAGTTTTAAACAAAAAAAATTACTAAAAAAGTTAGGGTGCTATAATACATATAAGATATATATGTGTGTATATTATGTATTTTAGATAAGTTTATATTTTAAAATTTTTATTTATTTTTTGATGATTTAACTATTGTTAGATACCCTAAAATACTTGAATTGGATTAAACCAAATTATTATCACATGAGATTATAGTTTGAATCTATAAATTGGATAACATAAAATCAAATCAAATCAGATAATTATCCATTAGATTATAATATATGAAACAACCTTGAATTTAGGTAAAACATACTAAACATTCATAAATTTTTAGGAAGTCACCAAACAACCCTAAGTTTTAAAGGTTTACATACTAGGTAATCATCTGTTACTTTTTACCATTAAATCTTAGGTTTGACCATTAAAAATTCAATAGTTAGGTAAGAAAATTACCACAATATTCTTCCTTACATTTTATGACTTTCCCTCTAATATAAATTTGAATTACCTAAAATACCCCTGATACCCTTTAACAATTTCCCCCCTTTTTTTCCCTCTTTTTAAAAATTAAATTATCTAAAATATCCCTGATTAATTTAAACCAATTTCCTCACCTATTTTCTTCATTTAAATTACCAAAACTGAAGAACATTTCTAAGATTTTATATCAATAAGAATAGATGATTAAATTTAAACTAAAATAATTATTTTAATAATAATAAAAGAGATAACACTAATAGTTGATTTTTTAAAAACAAATCACAATTATTATCATTTTTCATTAAATCAAAGACCAATACATGAGAAAGTGCATCTTGAAATGCATTGCCCTAGGAAGCATGTGTTTTGCTTTTGAAAACATACTGAGTAAGAAGGTGTGCAACACTAGCATTTGTAGGAATTAAATTAACTTGCTAATTGGGATAAAATTCAAGGAACTCCCTGCACCTACTAACGTATGACCTTACTTTGTAAGGTCCTTGAAAACTACAGTCATTGAACAATGCTACAAGAATTATGTAATTAGTTTCAAAAAGTGCCCTTTTTTGCAACAAGCTCCATACCCATACAACATGCTTTCAACTCTGCCATTATAGGTGATGTTGTATCAGTAATTCGATCTTTGAATCCATTCCTATAGTGAATCACCTGTCCAATTCCATCTCTTATGATAGTTCCCATGCTAATAGTTGTAGCATTACATCTAGGTTGTTTGGTCGAAGTTTGTTGTCCAAATCTACTCTGTTTTAGGGTTAATTTTGGCTTTTTAGGTTTCTTTATTTTGATGTCTCATAGTTCTCCATGATTTGAAGATTTAAAATTTGTAGAGTGTTTTGGCACTCTATTTTTTGAATTTTTTAGTCAGTGTGTTGGATATGTTTTGTATGGCCTTAATTCTCGTGGCCTTCAAAATGATTGATGGAATATTCACAATAGTCTAAAGAGGGTAAGTTGGGGAGATTATGGAGGTTGTTGGAAGAGTTGTGGAGGTTGGCAACCTAGGTGTTATAGGTGGGAGCTTATGCTCTACTCCTATTGTCCTTACAAGTCATTTGAGTGCGGTTGGGTCGTTGAACAAGCAAAATAGAAGAAGAGAAAAAGGAAATAGAAAGAAATCGGTGGTGTATGTTGTTTGATAGTTTTTTTCCTATTGATTTTACCAATCACTTAATAATATGTAAAAGGAAGGAGAGAAGGGGATAAGGATAAGAGTAAAATAGGTATTATACATAAAATTTAATCCAATTAACCCCTTAAGCTAATAAAGTTTTACATGTTGCGTAGTCTTTAAAATTTGGTGTTGCCCAGAGACTTCCTAGGAATTCGTAATTTTTTTGTTTGTATTTTTGACCTAAATTTGGTGTTGTTTGATATATTTTTTAAAGATAAAATTAACTACAATATGGCAAAGCATTGAAAGACATGACCTTAGCCATGTGATTAATTTTGATAAGAACATTAAAACCAAGAAGCAGGCCACTAGTCGCCTTGAATCAAAGTAAATGATGTCCCATGGGGCATATCCTCAAAACATCCATCGTATAGGTATTGTTTGGATAAAATAATATATAATTTAAATATAATCTAAAATAATAATATATAAAGTTATAATATAGAAGAGTGTTCGTAATATATATATTGTTGAAACAATAATAACATTTAATAATTTATTTGTAACAAAATGAATTAATATAAATAAATTTTTTTTGACACATAGGTATGGTTTATTTAATAAATGGTGTTTTTATAATAATAATAAAACATATAAGAATTTTTAAATATTTAGGTAAAAGTGAAAATAAGTTTTACATATATTATAAATAATGATATTTTAAAAATCTAAAAATAATAAAATAAAACTAACGATAAAAAAATATAGCTTATTAAATAATATAAAAAATAATAAACTATCCAATCAGTGCTCTAGTGAGTCGTATTAGGTGACTTCAATTTACACATGAACAAAACAATTGCGATGAACACTCAATTTTGTTGTTTTTAAGGCTTTAAGCACAGAATAACATACATTGATATTAGATCCATGTCTAGTATAGTATGCCGATACCCAGTTCCTTGAAAAAGAAAAAGGAGAAATTATCTATTAATTGCTTTACAGACTTGTATGCCATGAAAACTATTAAAAAAAAATCTGCGAATATTCTTCACTAGGACTGTTCATGTTATCCGATATCTGCTTATTTGATCCGATATCCGAAGCGATTCGATCCGAAAAAGCAAATAACCGATCCGATTTTTTTTTCAAATCAAATATCCGATCCGGTCAACGAAAAGTCAAACAAACCAAATATCCGATCCGACAAATACAAATAATATCCGATCCGAAGAAAAATATTTATACATTTTTTTATAATTTTTTATTTTATATATAATTGTATATAAATAAATTTATATGTGTCTGTGTATAATTTTTACTTACTTTATTTATTATTTGAGAAAAAATTTAATTTAATTGAAATTATATTTTAAATACAATCCCTTTTTAGATATTTATAAAAATAAAAATAAAAATACTTTGCATACTAATAGACTTCATTCACTCCTTTCTTATTTTAGTTTTAACATTGGATATATGTTGAGTAAGTCGGATATTTACTAAGCGAATCGGATATTTGCTCAGCATTCGCTCAACAAATCGGATAATATGAAATATATTTGTCATTTGGTAATTTTTTTATATTTGGAATTGTATTCGGATAATATCGGATATATTTGATATCCGATCTGAAAATTTAAATATCCGATCTTTCAGATATCTGAAGTTTCAAATCAAATATCAAATATCATTTTTAGATATCCGAAATTTTAAATATCCGACAATCAAATATCCGAAATTTTAAATATCCGACAATCAAATATCCGAAATATCGGATATTTGAACCGTGAACGTCCTTATTCTTCACCGTTGCCCAACCCAGTATTACACTCCGAAAGTCAAAAAGTCAAAGAAAGACATCCCCCCAAAAAAATTATTGTATTACGATTAGGAGAAATTCCATTCTTGTAAAGTCAAATATCGAAATGAACAAGACGACAGACGTTGCTTTGCATCGACGAACCAAGGACAATTGTGTCGTGTGTATACTGTATACATTTTGAACATTAAGTTGGGTATATCAAGTACTACCGTTACTTAATACACTAACCAGGGTAAAAAGATGAGTGGCAGTGAGTCTAGTGACGCTGCCTATACGAAACAAATTCCATAGCATTTCGCTGGGTCCCCAAACGATTGTATACTCATACTGGTTCAGGACCGAGGCTTTCAATATGGGTTTATTAAGTAACATTATGTGGCGGGGCAGTTGTACCAACGGCGGAACAACTTCAAGGCCGGTAATCGCTTATTCCGCGGAAGCGAAGACACAGACTATTCCTATCTAAGATTACAGTACGACAAAACCCTTAGGCTTGGCTGGCACCGGGCTGAATTCACGAGAGAGGGAATCAATTGTGCCCCGAGGTCAAGTAGCCAACTAATGAAGGCGGCCGGCTTGACCTAACGATGGAAGAATTTGCTTCCACGTTAGTGGCTAAGATTTAAATTCTATCAAGAGCATATGGTCGGATGTCGTATGATTTTTTGTGCATTCTAATCCTATTTAGAACGTCTAGTTTAGACTTACGAACTTAATTCACCGAATTAATTATGTAAATAAACGAGCTGAACTTAAATTCGAATATTATTTTAGATTCATTTATTAAACTAATCAAGATCTGTCAGAGTTTAATTACGTTTATTTACGGTCTTACTAATAAGTAGTGAGTGCAAAACAAACTTAGCCATATATATTTTATATCATGTAGGCACCATTTGGGTAAAATAATATATGTTCTAGATTTTATCTAAAAAAAATAATGTATAAAGTGATAATATGGTAGAGTGTTTAGCAAATATAAAGTATGTAGTAATAATAACATTTGGTAAAGTATGTGAAATAAAATGAATTACTATAAAATGATAATTTTTAGGCATGTAACATGAATTGGTAGAGTTTAATTAATAAATGGTATTTGTAATTAAGATAGATAATAATTTATCTTCATCCACAAATAAATTATTTTAACAAAATCTATATATATGTATATATATAGAGAAACTAATAAATATAATCTTAAAATTTCTTTTATACCATTTATTAAAATGTAGCAAAACACTTAATGCATAGATATTAAAAAAATTATAAGGATAAAAATAGAAATTAAATTTTAACTTTTTTATATAAAATTTTAATAATGTGATGACTTATTTTTTTTAATACGGATAAAGTATAATTTTTTTTAGATATTTAAATAAAAATAGCAGGACCTACTCATAAAATAAAAATAAATTATATATAATAAGATTTTAAAGATCTAAAATTAATAAGATAAGAGGACCCTGAGTATAAATTGATTAAATAATATAAAAATAAGTTGGTGCCCATGGATCCTATAATCCCAATTCCCGACTCTCCTAAATTCCTAATGATGAAGAAGGAAATAATATCTTAAGTCAAATCGATGTCACCCTCCTCAAGACTCAAACCACTCTCTCCCCCCTTCTTTCACAGTCATAGGTCATTCTTTTACTGCTCAGCTCTGACATTAATTTCTGTGTCCATAAAAAGGTAGCCAACAACTTCAGTAGCGTGATCGTCTTTTCTCATTTCTCATTCTTTTGCTGCAAAACGGTACTCCATTATCAGCAATTAGTACCCTTTTCAACTCTCTAACGAATTAAGAGTACGTCTGTACGAAGTTCCTAAGTTCTTCCTCCATCTATCTGTACTTAATTTCAGTTTCACTCCGCACTCATGGAAAGTAGTGCCGCTTTGCCGGATCAAGCCACATCTGACAGTCCTGCAACAACCAATCACAGCCACCACAAACACATGCATCACCATAATCAAAGCCGCCGCCACCATGACTTCCTAGCTTCCACTTCTTCTATTCTTCTCATTGTCATACCCATTATGTTGGTCTTTCTACTTCTTCTCGCCATCTTATTTCTCATTGTTATGCTTCGACGCCTGAAATTCAATAAAAGCACTAGCAGTTGCAGTAGCATCAGCAGTGGCGAAGGAGACAACATAAACAACAACAACAACTGCAAATTTGTCGCACATACTGCGACAAATATCAATAAGAGCCCAGGTAATTCATCTCTCTCTCATTCTAAACATACATACATAATCCACGCCGTATATTAAGTAGCTAAGATTAAGGAGCTTAATCTGTTGTAAAAACTGACACTACCGACTCTTTTAGCAACGAAGAAAAGGGTGGGTTGAGTCATGAGCGATCTTATGTTTCATCTGATACTGGCTTGGTTGTGGGCTAATTAACTAAATAACGCGTTAGATGTGAAGAACAAGGGGTGTCTAAACGGAAAAAGTCGTGTGCCCCAAACAAGGAGAGTGAGTGGAGTACAAGTATTCACCTACAAGGAGCTTGAAGTGGCCACAAATAACTTCAGCGAAGTCAATGTGATTGGGAATGGTAGATTCGGGACGGTGTACAGAGGGCTTCTAAGCGACGGAACAGCTGCAGCAATTAAAGCATTACGCAGGGAAGGCAAGCATGGGGAGCGGGCTTTCAGGATAGAGGTAAGAGACACAGTTATTTACTAGTAGTCTCTACTAGTACTATAGATTCTGCATCTTATTTGTTATATCTGTTGGGAGCCTCTATGATCGATATGACGTTAAAGAAACAAGTTGTTCTATGGAAGCAAGTTAGTTAGAAGCCTATAAAAGGGACAAATATAAATGCATGATTCTGTGCAATCAAGTCTTCTTTGCTTCTCCTAGCTACTTAATTTAGTACTTTTTATAACTTTCTGACATGCAACGGAGAATATACCCTCCTTGAAAGTCCGACTTCACGAGGCTCTCTCCTCCCCCACCCCTTCTCGTAACAAAGTAACATATGCGATCTATCAAACAAATAGTAATGATAATAAAATAATAATGCTTGTTGATCTATCAGACCATTTATCCTGAACCCCTTGGTATATATATATATATATATAGTTCTGCTGGCTAATAAACAATTGCACATGCATCGCAGAGGAACAATGTACATTATAAACCGTTTTTTTTTTCTTCTTCTTCTTTTCTTTCTTCTGTTGCTGTCTTGGGCAGGTGGACCTACTGAGTCGTCTGCACTCTCCACACCTAGTGGACTTGCTTGGCTACTGCGCAGACCAACAACATAGGCTCCTAATATTTGAATTCATGCCTAATGGAAGCCTCCAAAAACATCTCTATCCGAACAACAATGACCTTGCTGGCCATGGTCATTGGTCTTTGGATTGGGCCACCCGTATAAGAATTGCCCTCGACTGTGCCAGAGCCCTAGAGTACCTCCATGAACGTCCAGCTCCGCCAATAATACACCGTGATCTCAACTGCAGCAACATTCTGCTAGACCACAATTTCAGAGCCAAGTTGTCCGATTTCCGATTGGCCAAGACGGGCTCTGATATGATCAACGGTCAGATTTCTACACGTGTCTTAGGGACCGCGGGGTATCTGGCTCCAGAGTGGGTACTCTCTCTTTATCCCTCTCTCCTGCATCGCTTCCATTCATAAATTATACCATCACTCGGTGCTCCACAACAGCCTGATGAATGTCCCTTGATAACGTATGAGATATGAGGCTCAGTTGGCTTCTAATTGGTCCCGTGCCTAAGACGCAAGTTGTCATTACTTTGTAGCAGCTGGCTGTCTTAGAGAATAGAGAAAAAACTTTATTATATGTAGGACGGTAAATGATACGAGCCGAATTTATCTAAGATCGGGTTGACTCGTTTAATATATAAGTCTAAAATAAAATTTAAGCTTGATTTATTTAAGTAAATGAATTAATCTGATCAAGTTTTTAATAAGTTTAATTAAACTATGAATGAACGGAAAAAACTTTATTTTAGTTCGCTTTATGTAATAAATAAGTTTAAAAATAAGATTTAAACATGATTTATTTAGTTAGATAAATAAGCCGAAATTGAGAGCAGCTTAAGAACTAACTTGGTTCATTTAAGACCATATCCATATATATATATATATATGGGCAAAACCCCAAAAATAGTTAATATCTAAAGTCTGACATTTGATAGAATGTTATCTTTAATTATTAGGTTCGCCCGGTCAGTCTCCCTGATTCCAAAGCACGTACAGCACACGATTAAGCAATCCCACATAATTACACGACACGATCAATCTTATTTTCTTTGTCATATTAAATCCATATTCTTAGTTCATCACAATCACACCGTCACACCTACATATTTGGCTTATGCAGGTATGTTTCGACAGGTGAGCTGACTACAAAATCAGATGTGTACAGCTTCGGCGTGGTTCTTTTACAGCTGATGACAGGCCGAGCGCCAGTTGACACTAAGAGACCTCCCGGAGAGCATTTCCTTGTTTCCTGGGTAAATGATTATTACTCTTAATTATTACTACATATCTTATAGTAAGTTCTACATATAACCATTATTAATTTCCCGATAACATTTCCAGGCTCTTCCTAGGTTAACTAGCAGAGATAAGGTCATGGAAATGGTTGACCCAGCCATAATAGGCCAATCTTCAAAGAAAGATCTCATTCAGGTAAGAGGCTGTGAATCACCGATCGACTTGTATATGTATATAAAGCTGAAATCATACTAAACCTATTTACGACCTTGATCTCATACTCGTCCAGGTAGCAGCTATTGCAGCTGTTTGTGTGCAAGCAGAAGCAGATTACAGGCCGCTCATGACAGATGTTGTACAATCTTTGATTCCTTTGGTTAAGAACCTCACTTCCAATGCCTCGACTTCATTCTCCAGATTCTAGAGCCAAGTGGTAGCCCCAGCCCCACTTCCAGGTGCCAAGCTTATTAGTGGCACTCATTACATGGCAGGAATTAATACACCTTTCAGGGACGGAAATGACAGTATGATTCATTCTCACGGCAAACGAAGTTGGTTGGTCTAAAACCATGTAAGTTAGATCCACTTCAGAGCCCACATGAATCCCTTCGGATCATCACTGCATGCTCAAATAAGTGTATCTTTAAAGTCAAAGAAAATGGTTACAGAGTTCTGGGACCATAAGCGATGTGAAATGTCAATAAATGTAATAATGGCAGCTAGGGTAACAGTTTCAGGCATAGTTTCATACTATTGCCCCTAGTACTAAGACCCTGTTCGCCTATAAGCTGATATGATCGGAATGAATATTTTTAATCAGTTATTATTTCTATTTTACTGTTGTCGATATCATAACTAATATTTTCCCTATCACTATAACTACTATTGTTATCATAACCATCGTTATAGTAACTGTTATCATCGATTCTATACTCCTTTAATTACGGTTAAAATTTTACTATAAGCTCAAGAAATGAGCTGAGTAGAACAGGCCCCAAGTCTTATTTCATTTAGCATGCAGTAAGCTGATCAGCTGTCGGGTCAACAGCTTAAGAAATGGACGGAATATAAACTACAACACAATAATAGCACAAAAAAACTATTGAACATTATAAGTGTATCGGTCAGTTAGTGGAGTAGATATGCATGGGTATCTCCTTTGAAAAAAGACGGAGACGTACAAGACAACAGCAGTTCATCTCTGCAGCTTAAGGACCTGATCGGCGTGCCTATGTCATGACTCGTGTCTTTCAGAGTGTCTCTTGAATTATTGTGCTCCGTGAGCAATTCATATTTTCTTCCCATTTAGTTTGAGGCATTTTCTTACACGTCAAAGGAACCAAGTTTTTCTTCTTCTTGCCTTCTATTTTTGAGTAGGAAACTGCAGCAATATGAAAGGGTTAGTAAAACAGAAAGCAGAAAATGAAATTACAAAATATTGTTCCTAAGTAGAAGTTCTACAGGATAAACATGTATCTGACTCAGAGAAACGAGAGAAAGTTAAGACAATAAGGGCAAACAGATCAACAATTTTCAGGAAAGGTACACATATTACATGGTCGTTAAGCCACGGTTACTAGGAAGATTGAACAGATATACAGATTTGATCATACTTATTCTTCCTTTCTCTAGATGGTAATCAATAATCAAGTAACCAGGAATATAATATAGGTCAGTCACCCCCGGGGTAGGGTGGGAGGGAGGGAGCGAATTGAGAAACAGAAAGTGTTAATTGGCAAGAAGAAAACAGAGTGTACGAAGCAAGAAGAAAAACTATACTGTTATACAAGAAAGTGTGAATCTGATACAAAAATCTTCTCGTGTAGTATATGTTTATATACTAGAGTACAACTGTCACTTGTCTAACTAATGTATTGGCTAACTAATACAATGTTAAACTGACTAATTAGCACACTCTAACTAATTAGCACAATCTAACAGAAAGCTTGATCTTTTTCAGCAGTCCACAACTGCATAACTTTTCACCGTAATCATGGAGGCAACCATGTCCACAATAACTGGAAAACAGATGCAGATAAGTGGATGCAAACATGGTTAGCATTTAGTGATTGAGAAGTTTAGACAAGTTGATAGAAAGGCACTGTTTTTCCAACCCAGCAACAACTTGATTGCCCACTCTTCAGCAGAAATAGTAGATAAAACAGACTGCCACTGAACTGTGGTATAGCAGTGAAGTTAACAGTTGTACCCTGATGCTACATGGACCGGGCTTGTCAACTGATGCTGCTACACAACATAAATATGTATTCTCATAGAGGGCACAGTCATGGTTCCATCCCCACCCCCCCCCCCCCCAAAAAAAAAAAACACCCATGCACAAACAGCACGGCATACAGTGAAGGTCTGAAGCTTCCAAAAACTGAAGAGGAAATGATCCTCATTACGCAATTTTTCAAAATCTTGTGTAACGGAAAATTTCCCAAAACGGAGATTGGAAAAGATCTCCTTTTGCGCGTGAAGAAATAATTTTAGGAGAGAATGGTAAGCAGGTATGTTCAATGCAGGCAGCGACTGGTCTTGAGCACCAGCTGCTTCACATAGTAGCATCTTCGACGTAACCTTAAGAATGACAGAAAGAAGGCAATCTAGTTCCAAGAAGCTTTTGGAAAATTATTATAAAAAAAAGGGGGGTTGTACCAAAATCAACCAGAACTAGTGGACATACCATTCATACTATTTCATTGCAGGTTGATGAATGCTTCTAAACGCAAAATTGATAAGCATATGTAGAATCCATATTTGAGCAGTTAAATACGTAAGAATTAATATCATTTGAGAAACTCAGACGCATCAGTATCATAACTTTCAACAAGCGAGTAACGGGCATTCTAGAATTCTCGAAATTGCCAGCAAAGTGGGAAGCTCCCTATCCTTTTGCTGGTTTAATTAGTTTGTCGCCTCCAGTAATCACAGTCCTAAATGATCGAAAAGCAGCGATCGCCGAATATAGTGTTCTGGAACAGAGCCACGGATTAATTCAAAGGACTTCTGACAACAGGTCCATTCAGGGTATATCAGGGGTAAGCAAGATATACCAACAGCAACTATCTGCATCCTGATTAATCCTCAGAAATCAACTTTTGGTTTTGACGCAAAATTGGTCCACAACGCAGATGAGGAATGCATTTCTCAGCAAACAAATTTAGCAATGGCAGAAAACACAACAGAAAACTTGTAAACCCTGTATCCTGATTAAATGTTTTGTTATTTTTAAATAATAATAATAGTAGTAGTAGTAGTAGTAATGACTATTTAAACTTTAATTACTATTCATATGCATATATAATAATTTATTCTTTAATAAAAAATTATTCCGTCAATTTCCATACTTTGTAAAACATTACTAAAAATCATATTAAAATTACATTTATTTATTATTAAAAAATAACAAAATATTTAATACATAAATAATAAAAATAAATAATAAATTTTAATTTTTTTAAATATTTTTTCTGCACTAAAATTTAATAATAAAATTATTTTTTTAATACATATTAGATCTCCATAATTATAAGTAGTTGGTTAAATCGATACAACACATTCATCCTCATAATTTACGGAGAAAAATAAAAAATATGAATGAGCTCCTACTTCTAAGAGGTAAGAAACAATTTTTTTGATTAGGGTGCGGAATAAAATTATCTAGCATCCACTACCGATTCTCTCCTTAGTTATCCGTTCTTTCACCATCTTCTTTGATAGAGTAATTAGTCAAAACATCAGTCAATATCCCATCTAATATGTTCTTAACCTTGACCCATGATTTTAGCTACTAGATTTGCTCTATTATTAATTTTATATTCATTGCAATTCATTTTTTTATAATTGCATTTGTAAACATTGTACCTATAAATAGAAATACTGAATATCACCCAAATTATGGTAACTTTCATACAAGTCTACATGGTATCAGCCTTCCAATTCTAAACCCAATTCTTTTAAAATTCTTCCGCCCCTCTTTTCTTCTCCATGACAAAAACTTCAGCCCCTAACCCGGCTCCTTGTCGTTTGCAACAATGATTCATATGATCACAATTCGCCTCACTTCTTCCAATTATCTCTTATAGAAGAATCAAATTACCTCATTGGGTATGTCGATGGCTCTAACCCTTTGTTGATTTCCACCATTGGTGAAAGCGGCGCCAAAACTCCCAATCCTAAATTTTAGGAATGACAACAATAGGACCAACACCTCAAGAGTCTTCTCCTCTCCTCTCTTAGTGAAGAAGACATGTTCAAAGTGCTTGGTTGCACCACCTCTCAATTGGCGTGGGAAGCCCTTGAGTCTGCCTTTTGCAATGATGGCAAGTTCACAAAATTCCAAATTAAAGATGAATTACATCTTCCAGGTTGAGCGCACCAAGTCACTGAATATGGGCGCCACTTTAAGGCCTTATGTTATCAATTAGCCTCTATAGGTTGTTCGATGTTGGAATCAGACAAATCTGACTAGTTTTTATGCAGCCTTGGTCTGTAATTCAAAAGCTTTTCAATCGCTCAAATGGCTATCAAGCCGATTCTTGGGTTCTAGGAACTTGTTTCGCGTGCGGTCAGCCATAATATATTTCATAAATCCATAGTGTCTCCTGTTTCTCCGGTGGAATTTCTAACCTAATCTGCGGCCTTTGTATCACATCCCTATCAACCTCCCTTCCCTCCTTCTAGTGGCTAGACCAACAACTTTGGTGGTGGGAATATTAATTATGGATAGGGGTGCGCTAATAAGACTTTTGGTGAGGGGAATCACAACTCTAGTGGATATGGAAGGGGTTGTGGTCGCACTCCATGCACTTCACACTGTCAATTATGTCGTATAGATGACCATTACACCAATAAACGTGAAGATTTTGTTGTTGTTCTCAAAGTATTAAACACTCAAATTGCCAAGTCTTTTGCGACTTCTTGTAACATTGGGCCATACCCACTCATGAGTCTGATTCATATGTGGGCAACAAGATAAATTATGGCCAAAGGTAAATGTGATCAAGGTTTATATATATTTTAGAACAAGGAGAAGCTGCATTATTTTCTATTTTAAACTGTGATGTTCTTTTAAACTATGGCACTCTTGCTTAGGCCACGTTGCTTTTGATACTATTTCTATTTTGAATAAACTAGGACATTTATCCATTACATTTGTTTCACCTGTCCATATTGTTTGTCAATCTTGTCACATGGATAAAAGCAAGTGTTTACGGTTTATGTTTAATGAGTAACACTCTTAGTAGGTTCTTGATTTAATACACTGTGATTTGTGGGGGTCTATACCAATTAATTCTGTTGCAGGTCTTCACTATTATGCCATTTTTGTCGATGACTACTCACGTTTCACATGGTTTTATCCACTGTGACTTAAGTTGGACTTCTACAATATTTTTTTTCCAATTTAAAGCTTTTGTTGAAAATTAATTTGCTTGTCGCGTTAATGTCTTGCCAACTTACACCTGCTCAAAATGGTCATGTTGAAAGAAAACATCAACATATCACCAAAACCGGTCTTGCAACGATTTTTTACTCACATTTGCCCTCAATTTATTCGATGGATGCTTTTAGTGTTGCAGTTTACACTATTAATCAGCTTCCATCTCCATTATTGGGTAACGAATCTCCCTTTGAAATACTATTTTTGGTTACTCCTAATTATGCTAGCTAATTGTGCTATTTCTTTAGAAAAAAAAAGGGAGAGAAGAGAGGGTGGTTAGGGCATTTAATATGGGTATATATATACATGCACACACATGCATCAATCAGCTGGAAGAAAATTCAACCCTAACCCATATTCGTAGGAGCCAGGAGTTGATGGATTGATGGGGGTAGGTTGTAGCTTGGTAGCTGGTAGGGGGATGGTGGAGGCATGATAGGCATTGTCTAAGGACAATGTTCCACACATGAAGAACAGGGAAAAATAAAAGAAAGGGGGGATGTCGGTCAAAGGAAAAAAGAGAAAGAAGAGAAAAAGGAAAAGAGGGAAGAAAAAAAGGGAGATTAATATGTTTAGTTTTTTATTAGGAAAAGATTAATATAATTTAGGTTAAGATATTTAGATAGTTTAATTATAAATAAATTAGGATTAGGTTAAATTTTAGGGTTGGATAATTAGGGTAAGGTAGAAATATTAATTTTTTGAGATTAGGATTAGGTTACAAAGTAAATTACTCAGGATTAGGTTTATCTAAAATCGGGGTATTATAGATGATGAGGAGATCTAGATTAGGGGACTAGAGGAAGGCAACAATAACGAGATATGGAGTTGAGGAATGGAGGAAGGTGAGGAAAGATGGAAAATAAAATGTCGATGAACTGATGGGGGAGTAATGCTGGATACTCCAAGTTGATAATGGGAGGGAACAACCAACGATATGTTGTTGCCAGGCTAGCACTGCTAGCCTGGTCCTAATGTTCCGGAAGATGAAATGAACGAAAAAATAAAAGCAACAAAATAAGTCATGAGAGGTAAAGAAAGTTAGAGATGGTGAGGAGTCGAGGGTTGAGGAACAAAGTTATAAAGAGACCGAGTGTAAAATGCAAATTAAATAATTTTGAAACCTTTTTTATTGAAAATAATCTACTATAATTTAGATCTAATATATTACTAGGATTTTAATGTAATACTCTTATAACCTTAATAAACATATTAATATGTTATATAAAGAAATGGTAAAAAAGTAATTTTATATTAGGTACATAGAGGCGGGTATAGATATGGAGACTTGTTGACCATATCTATATCCGAACTTGATGGATTTTTTTTCTCCTTCCTCATATCCATCAGATTTCGGATAAAACACACCCCATTTACATCCCTATTTACAAAGTATACTCTTTTAGTAGTGTTTGTTTTAACAAAAAGTCAAAAAATACTATTTCATTAACTCACTTTTCATGCAATATAATATAATTATGTATATAGTAATATGATTTATTAGGTAATTAATTGATAGTTTGTAGTGTATTAGTCTACTACTAAAACATTAATTTTGACTTTTGTAACAAATTTCGAGCTCTACTCAACCCAAAATGCAGTGTAAAGTTACTTTAGAATCTATACATTCCACACTAGAAACTTATTTAGTAGTGATTGAGATGAATGAAGTAGTGGAAAAGAATGGAAGACCCAAAGCTACAGAAGAGAATGCAACAAAAAACTAAAAACAAATGGAGGGGTGTCGCTATGTGGATAGAAAGAATAGAAGAAAATTAGTATATTGGGTTGACTTTTAGGAGTGGAATTATTATCCTAAGATATATGTTGCTGATCCCAACATCAATGGCACTAAAAATCTAAAGAATCATGCGACAATTAGTCGTGCAAATCCTACTAATAAAGGTAAGGGCAGACAAATTATCTTATGTCTTGAACACTCATAATCTAATGCTAAAGAGGCCTAAGAAAGTAAATTGAAATTTAAATAATGTGAATGTTAATGAAGTCAGAGAATCATTAACTTAAATGCTTATTATAGATGAATAACCATTTAGATTTGTAGAGAAGCTTGTTAGGTGCTTTTTGCCTGTTGCATGTCCTATTTCTCTTATCATACTATTGTAGCTTGTGAATGCTATAAATATTATCTTAATGAGCGAGTGAAGTTGAAAGATTTGTCAAAAAAACTCTTGTCAAAGGGTTTGTGTGACTACAAATACATGGATTCCAATCCAAAGAATCAATTATATATGTCTGATTGCACATTTTATTGATGATAAATGGAGGCTGAATAAAAGGACTTTTTTTGTCCTATTTCTAGTCACAAGGGGAGGCTCTTGTAGGGTAGTTGAAGATTGTTTAACTTATTGGGATTTAAGTACAAGATTGTATACAATGACGATTGATAAAGCTATCTTTAATGATGTTGCATGTCTTTATTTGAAAAAACATGGTAAAAAGATTTAATGGAGCCATTGTTGATGGAAATTATGTGCATATTAGATGCATAACACATATTATAGATCTAATTATTTGGTATGGTTTGAAAGATCATGTGCATTATATTTAGAAAATTAGGGTTGCTATTAAGTTTGTTAGAAGTTCTTCTTCGAGAATGATATTGTTCAACAACAAGCGGAGAAATGTAGAATTGAAGAATAACTTATATGATGTTGAACATATCTTTGAATTATAAGGTTGTTTTTGGTAGAATAGAACTTCCCGGACTGTTCAACGATTCTAATAATGTACGGCCTATTTGTAATTATGATTGAAAAAAGTTGGAACACCTTATTATCTTTTTGAATAAATTCTATGATCCGACTAATCGTGTCTCTAGTTCTTTCTATAACAAGTAACACTATATCTTTCAACATTTGTTATACTTTTAACTTGATAAATTGATGGATTCATAGTGATGATGATGGTTTTAGAAGCATGGCTGAAAAAATGAAAATTAAATGTGAGAAGTATTAGGGAGATGCTGAGAAGATGAATGTGTTTACCTATTTGGCTGTGATTCTAGATCCAAAATTCAAGTTTATGGGTGTACAACTTGTTATTGGTAGATTATACAGTCCCTAGGAGAGATCATAGATACTAAGGTCAAGAAATGTGCATATGACTTGTTTGAGGAGTATAGAAATCTTTATGCACACATGATTAATGAAACTAGACAAAGTAATTAGCTAGAATCAAGTGGGATAGTTTATTGTGAAGAAAGTTTCTTTGTTTATGAATGACACAAACAATCAAGTTAAGTGAGCTAATGGATCTAATCATTTAGTAAAAAGTGAGTTTGATCGCTACTTAAGTGAGAAAAGAGGTGAGGGTGAAGAGAAGGATGTACTAGCTAGGTGGAGACTTAATGGCCCTAGATTTTCTATTATTGCACCTATGACACATGATGTGCTAGCCACGCTAATATCTACAATTTCATCATAATGTGCATTTAGTGTTAGGGGACGCCATCTTGATTAATTTAGGAGTTCATTGAACTCTAAGGTGATTTTATTTCTTCATATGTCTATGAATTTTATCTACTTAATATATTATCATGTTCATTTACATAATAACTCTTTTACCTATATTTGAATTATATGTGTAAATATGATTCAAGATTTTTTATGCAGTCTACGTGCAAAATGTCAATCTAAAGTGGACGGGGAGGAAAGTATCGAGGAGTTAGAAGAGCTAAAAAAAGGTATACTTACTATTATTTCATTTTATTTGATTATTATTATTATTATTTATTATCAAATTGTTATTTTTCATGAAACTATATACTCTTTTTCTTTACTATATATGTGCAAGAGAATACTAATTTGGAAAATGAAATAAGTTTAAAGTTGAAGGCATCTCTAAGAACACTATCCTCTACCATTCTCTAAGGGATTAGCATCATTTGAGTGAAACTATTTTTAAGTCATTAGTTATTTTTATGTTTTATAGTTAATTATCTCTCTATTTCACAACTGTATTTAAAGATAAACAGTGGATATTGGATAATGTTGATTTTATGTTTTTTCCATTACTGAATAGTTGAGTTTATAGTTAGTTATCATCAATCTTATTTTAGTATTTAGTTATCATTTATAGAAGTAATTTGTAATAAGTTGTCTAGGTTATAGATGTACAATATAGATATATAATAACAACATGTTTATAATTTTATTATTATTTTTATTTTAAAAACTAATTTAAAATTATAAGATATAATATAAAATTTTGATCCTAATCAATCCAATTCTAATAAAATATTGAATTATTCAATGAAATTAGGATCAGATAATAATCAATGAAATTTTCGATCTATAATTTTTATCAATATGGACAATCGGACCTTGACGGTCCGGTCCGGTCCGGTTTTAGAGCTACTCGCAGTCTCGCACCCCTACTCAGAGCACGTCTTCTCGGCTAAGCCTCGTTTTACTCCGCTCATGCTACTACTGTCTGCGAGTCTTCTGACTCTCTCCTTAAACCCACTTCTGGATAAAACCCCGAAAAGGCCTGCAACAGAATAGGAGGAAGGATAATGGCATAAATTTCTGATTTCTGATCGACAGAAATGGAGATTTCCAGTTTTATTATCTCCAATCGTTGCGAGGCCGGTCTCTCTCCGATACCAAATTGTCAAAGTGAAATTAGAACGTTCTCAAGGCGTCAAATTCGATTTACTTCTTCTATAAATCTCAGACTTGCTACTCTAAGAACATGTAATTTCTACTTTAGAAGCCCCTCAATTCGTTTTACTAATATTAGGGCGTCTGGTGGTTCAAGTTCTAGCTCGCATTCAGCTACTGCAGCGACGGAGGGTGGAGAAGAAGAGGACGCTGAGGCGACCCGACTATTTGAGGTGAGCTCTTATGATATTGGAAATGGTTTCTCGCTCGTTCGGTTGATGATTGGAAGATTATGTATTGATTTCTGGAAACTGAATCAAATAATGAAACTATTCCAGGATTATGAAATATGGTGGCCTTTTTTCGGATTGTTAGTAGTAGTATTGTAAATGACTTTAATAAGTGAGCAGAAATTGAGTTGAGTAGGTTTGTGGCTTATTTAGATCATTTAGTTGCTCGTTAAATACCACAGGACATATAAGCCGTGTTTATGCATTTGTTTACAACAATTAATTTTAAACTAAGTGTTTTGATATTTATAAACTAGTCGAATGTAAGAGTACAATAGTTTTTATTATAACCGTGGGTTTAATAAAAAGCTCTTATATTTATTCAAATCAATTCAATAATCAAGCTTATGATGAAATATATTAAGATAACTTATTTTTATGAGTAGTGATAACTTGTGAACCAGCTCGGCTCAGTTTGTTAGTTAAATGAGCAGAGCTTGGTCACCAAGATTTGGACTTATATAGTAAATAAATCGGCTCAGTTGACTCGGCTCTAGTTAGAGAATAGGAGTGTGAGGACTTCTATGATTTTGATGTTGAGAGTATAGATAACCTGTATGTTATTCGCTCTGAAGCTTTGTTTACTGAGATACGTTTGGTACATGTTTACAGAAACTGAGACATGCAGAGAGGGAAAGGATAGCAAAGCTGGAAGAATTTGAAAACAAAGCCAATGTTCAGTTAGAGAGGCAAATTGTAATGGCCTCAGATTGGAGCAGGGCATTGTTAACATTACGTGGCAAGTTGAAGGGAACTGAGTGGGATCCTGAAAACTCACACAAAATTGACTATAGTGAATTTCGGAGACTTCTAAACTCAAACAACGTTCAATTCATGGAGTACTCAAATTTTGGTCAGACAGTATCAGGTTATAAAGACCTGCCTATTTTTGATGATACACTATTCCTTTTTTCTTTTTCTCTCACTCTCTGATCTTGTTGTATATAATGCTTTTGATTAGATACATAAACTGACATATGCAGAAAGTCCAACAAAAGTTCTTTGTATTCATTAACTATATGATTACATCAGTATGTATTGTTTTTATTAAATACAGAGAAAATCAGGAGATTGATATGATGATTCTTCTTTTCTCCTTGGTGAATAGTAGAATATCATGAGAAGACTAGCTGTATGATTCGCAATAAGATGTTTCCAAAATAAAATCATTCAAAATAATGTACAAAAATTATGTTTTGCACGTCCTGTGACTGGCATAACGGCAGGGTGAGCAACAGACTGTAGTCACTGAGCATTGACATGAACTTGGACCTTTGGTATTCTCTGAAAGAAATATGACCCGAATGAACTGATTCATTCTCCCAATGCTGCCTGTACATTTTGACTCAGGCCTTTTGTTGGAAGATTAGATATCCTGAACTTCTTGTTAGGATGTTAAGCATTATATACTCCCTCAAACTCAAAATCTTTTGGGTTGTGAGACACATTCAAATGAAAGAAATATTGCTCTGCTTCCAGCCACAATTTGTGCAGTTATAATGAATGTTATTCTGCTAATCATAGTGTTCAGAGTGGGTTATGGTCATCATATCTTGGGAAATGGCCAAATCGGTTTGTCCAAGTTGGGTCAGAGATAAATCTGACAAAACTGACCCACAACCAGTTACCCAAACCAAATAACCGGAATCCATATCTCAATTCCAAATTCCAAAACAACCCAAACTGAACCAAAACCAGCCCGAAGTTAGTCAAACACACGCCTTGTACCCAGACTGACCAATAGTTGCCACCCTATTAGCTGTAGGTATCTGGGTCAATTTTCTGTTATAAAAAACCTGGGTTTGTATTTGCTTTCCAAGAAGTTAACTTCTAGTTTGAAGTTGTTTTGAGCATAGGCCTTTGGTTTGGTATCTCAATTTTCATCCATCTCTTCAAGTCATCAAGATGCTTAGTGCTCTCTTATATCCTATCGCTTGTCATCCCCTTACTTTTTTGTCCTCTTTCCTTTACTAAGTTGGGGGTTGTCTTTCACCTAAGTCATTTAGTTGCATATGGTCTTGTGTTTATCTTTTGTCTTTTTAGTTGCCAGAGGATATTTCAATTTATCTTGGTAGTCATCTCTTGTAAGTATTAGCCTTGTCAAAATCCTTTGCCCTCTGTATGTTAACTTATGTGGTTCATTTCTTGCTGATTTTGTCCTCAATTCTTAAAGGTCACACAATTCTTGAAGATTATGCAGTTCTTGAAGACAGCCTCGAAAATTTAATTATCTTTTATCACTTAGCAAGTTACTTGCTGTTTCATGTTTCACTAGAGTATCCTCTGATGTCTGTTATTGGCATATATCATTGTTTCTTTTGCTACTGCTGATTATAGAATTGCTCTGATGCTTGGTTTTTGCCTCTGAATTGTCTGGCACAGTAATTCTACCATACTACAAGAATGGAGAGGAAAAGGGGACTGGACTGAAAGACAATTCAAAGAAGGAGATTGTTTATAAGCGCCATATTGTTGATCGAATGCCAATTGATTGTTGGAATGATGTTTGGCGGAAGTTGCATCAACAGGTGGTGAATGTTGATGTGATTAATGTGGACACAGTGCCTGCAGAAGTTTATTCTACTGTTGCAATTGCTGTTGTATGGGCTATGAGGCTAGCCCTTGCTGTGGGTTTCTATATCTGGATTGATAGTATTATGAGACCAATTTATGCAAAGCTAATTCCTTGCGACTTGGGAAAACCTAGCAAAAAGGCGAGGAAGCCAATAAAGTCTCGTGCCCTAGGATCATTAGGCAAGAGCAGGTAAGTGGAAAATGGTTTTATGCTGAGAAAGCTAAATATGTTTATATTCTGAATTGTTTTTGCAAGTAGCTAGTGAAATTTGTTTACCGTCCAAGTTTACTAAATATAAGTGACAGTGGGATCTTTTTGTGAAAGAGGATGATGAAAAAATGCTGTCATAGAGAAATTTCATGACGCTTAAGTTTGCTTCTTTGGAATTTCAGAAAATGAAATCTGGATAAACCATTTTTAACAGTAAAAGATCACCAGACATTTGCTTGTTACATAGGTGTTCCCCACCTTATTGCTTTCTTGTTATTTTTCCATAACTGTAGAATTCATGTTTTTTATGATTTGGCCTATTTTCTCTAAGTAGGCTTCCTAATATGTCATTGTGTTTATCTGCAACTTCATATTTCAGATATCTGTATTGTGTCTTGTTGCATGTCCCATACTTCAGACAGTTCTCACAACTTGTTCCAATCTGGAACATGGCTTCAAATGATTGTCTAACAGGTTTGGTTCTTTTATTGTATTTCCTACCGTAAAAGAGTTGCATTTAGAACTCCTTTGGAGAAGATTCTAAATACCACCTTGTGGATTGAGATGTGATAAAAAGCCTATGTCAAGGGGTAATTCGGGTGTTAAAGGCCTTCTTCAAACAGATAAATAAACAAATTTATCTGGAGAAGTGGCTTGGAGATTTATAACATATAAATAAAGCTTGTGGAAATGAATATGGTGTGAAAACAATGATTTGGGCCAAACTTACATAGTGACACCTATAGAGTTAGCCATTGGAGATTCATTTTGAAGAGACGTTAAGGCTTTTAATTCCTTCGCTTTTTCTCCATAATGGGGTTCTATTTCTTTCAGAATACACTTGGTGCTGCAAATCCTATCTCAAGTATCTAGTGGCTTTATTTTCCACTTTGGGCACTTCCAAAGATTATTTTTATGTATTACTGCTAACTTTGGCAAAATGAGGTCTCTTAAATCCCTTTGCTTGTGAGGGATGCTTCTTGAGCTGTGGTGTATTTCAACTGTTCTTCAAGAAGTTGTTTGTAAAAGTGTGAAAGTTGAACATCGGGCTCAAGTTAGACGGAGGCTGAAAAATGCCTTTTTGATCGTAGTTATCCCCTCCCCTATTTCTCATCATTTCAGAATGCCATTTTCACCTAGAGAATGTAGTTGTAATGGTAAATTTTCCTTCGTGGAGCTATGATAAGTGTCTCCTGCTCCCCTCTATCTCTTCTTCCTTTTCTTCTTCATAAGGAAGCTTCCTTCACTGGGATTTGATCTTCTTTTTCTTTGTAACAGGGCCAGAGATTTTATGGTATTTGGTATATTAGACCATTAGGATACAGTGGGTGGACTCTGGGATATTTATAAATGAACTACTTGACTGGGCTTCTTTTAAAGAAAGGCGGGAAAAAAAACACAAATGTTTCTCCTTTTAGCCATAATCTGGGCTGCTTGGAAAGAAAGACTTGGTAGAGTTTTTTGAATGTGATGATTTATCAATTAAGAAGCTTGAAGACAACTTTTTGAATGTTATTTCTTGGAAAAGAAAATAGGTCAACTGTTTTAGGATGGAGCTCTCTTATTTGGATATTTATACATAGTGCAGTAAACTTCCATTGCTATAGTTCTGTATCTATTAGTTGCCTTAAAGAATTGCATACACACATAAAAATTTATGACCGGCATATGTTTTTTGCACGGGTGGATATTTGATTTGTCTTCACATTTGTAGGTGCTGACCTGTGCTTTTTTATTTATGAAATGTTTCCAGTGAGGTAGAAGAATATTTCTCTTGATACTAATCTCACATTGTGGTTAACAAGTTCCCTCTCAAATTTCTAGGGCTAAATTCATCTCAGCTGAAGAAACCACTGGAGTTACCTTTGATGATTTTGCTGGGCAAGAGTATATAAAACGTGAGCTACAAGAGATTGTTCGGATATTAAAAAATGAAGAGGAATTTCAGAACAAAGGCATATATTGCCCAAAGGGAGTGCTACTGCACGGACCTCCAGGAACTGGTAAAACACTGCTAGCTAGAGCTATTGCTGGTGAAGCAGGACTTCCTTTCTTTGCTGCTAATGGGACTGATTTTGTGGAGGTGATCTCTTTTTCCTATTGCAATTATTGTTGTTGTTAGGGATTATATTTGAAGTGTCTTTTTAAAGAGTGAATCAAGAATCAATGCGAAGATTTAGTAAGAAGAACCGTGGCAGCCTTCATAGTGTGCAAGGGGACATTGCAGTGAAGTTGACTTGCCTATCTGCAGAATGTAAATGTAGAAACTTTACATGCATGGTTATTTCATATTTTGATATTAACTGATTAAGTCACTCTAGTAACACGGAGCTTCAGTCGAATGCATTTATTATTTTTATTGTTTCTCATATATATATATATATATATATTAATGCTATATGTTTGATATTTTTTTCCTCCCAGCCTTTGGATGGTAATTTCATTGACTTCTACTGTTGACTAATTACAGTTCAATTTTATGAATTTGAGAACTCACAGTATGATTTATGTTAACTTCAATGTACAGAAGCTTATGTATCTGGCTGATCATTGTATTTTTTCTCTTTCAGATGTTTGTTGGGGTGGCTGCATCTCGCGTGAAGGATCTCTTTGCCAGTGCTAGGTCATTTTCTCCTTCCATCATTTTTATTGATGAGATAGATGCTATCGGAAGCAAGCGTGGTGGACCTGATATTGGAGGGGTAAGAAATCTAAGCTGCACCCTCCGGGTCTAGAGCTGGAAATATGAAGAATAACATCAATCCATTTTTTCTATGTTAGAGAGCCACATAAGCAATTTAGAATATTTTTAGAATATTTTCTTAGAAGTGTTCCTTCATATTTAATGTACACGTGTGAATGTGCATAGTTTTGCTTCTATTTGTATAGATAGGAAGTGTGGACCACATCACTTTTTTTGAGTAATACTTGGCTGTATATAACCTGAACATCTTCACACAGAAGCAAGAGTCACTCTTAGATTGAATTTTGTGCTCGATATCTTTACAACTAACCATTTGTCATATGGCCTGGATAAATATAAATATTTCGGTATCCTTTTTCCAGTTCTTTCCCACAAATATATAGCCTCATTGATCTTGCACTTATGCTATACAGGTGTAGATGATTTCAAATGTTGTTTCTGGGACATTGTTGTTTGAACGATGCCATTAACAACCATATTGTTCCACTGTCAGACTTTTATCACTATTCATAACACAGACTGTAGAAGAAGATTCATCATACATATTTGCTCAAAAAATTATCAGCAGGATGTGCTTTCAACTCTTTACCTATTTAGGGGGTCTATGGCCCTTACAATCTGAGATGGACACCCACTCAACACGTGCTGATTTAGTATGAAAAACCCTGAAGTTTTCAATGCTGCAGTTTGGATTAATAATATGTCTCCAGTTCTGTTAGATTCTATGCCTTCAGTAGTTTCTAATGAGCTATTTATTGATCCTGAAAAATTGATTCCGGCTGGTATAAAATATATACTCCCTTCATTTCTAATAAGGAAGTAATTTTAGGAATTTATAATACTATTTATATATACCCCCTAATTAGATGATTGCACCCTTCTTTGAAAAACAACATAAGAAGAGAGAAAAAGTAGGGGTAAAGATGGAAAATGGACATTAACTTTTCAGAAAGAACTTTATTATTTAAACAAAATTTTTTACCTAAAAAGAACTTTTGGCTATTTGTATACATAATAATGGACAGAGTCTGAATGGGCCAAAGAAAATTTGTCTTGTAACCTGATTGACTGCTAACATCTCATCTCGCGAAATGTTCCTCTTGACCTGAAGTAAGTTGCTCCAGCTTTGCCTCTTGGTCGACAAAATCAGATGACCAAAAAAGATAAGAAGAGGCAACTGGAAGGGATAGGCTGAAATAAAGGGATGAGAGTGGGAAGGAGGTGATCTTAAGACCATTAGCTATCAGAGAGAGAAAGGAAGATGAATGGGCTAAAGGAAGATAGGGTAAGCAAGGATGCTCTGATTTATAACATTCTTATCCTTTGAATTCTTTGTGTCTGATTCCTTTTAGTTTGAAATGGTTCAACACATTGAATTCTGATGTAGAATTGTTGTCCAATTTGGTTATTGATCTAAGGATCTTGATATATATATGTGTGTGTGTGTGTGTATTGGTAAAAGGAGTATGGAGGTGTTAAAAAAACTAGATGACAAGCATGGCTACTAAAATTAGATTTGGAAAAAACACTGACCGCTAAACTAGATTGGGGAAAAAGAGTGGCAATGTTAAAATGAAAAAAGGAAAAAAGATGACAAGCATGACTGCTGAATTTAAACTAATGATACCTTCAGAATAGCATCAACTTAAACCCTCAGTGATTTAACTTATTCAAACTAAACCTCCACAATGGACTTGAAAAAAATCAGATACAACTTTGATAACATTAATGGTCAATCTTCATAGGCAATGCAGGAAAGTGTTGCTAGTTGCAACTATCAGATCTGTTCATATGACTCCATCAATTGAAACTAAGAATTGGAAACAACAATTTAGTACTTGGTGATCAGCAAAATATGAATTGTTAGGTCCCAGTAATATGCACTTGCTGCTCCTAGTGATGAGAAGTATGAACCAACAGGTGAAGACTTGCTATTATGGAGAAATGGGAAAAAATATTGACCTTGAGTTGCTGTGAATTTTATTGATGGACAAACAGGTCTCCTTGATGTTTGAGCCTGTCCCCAGAAACCTAGTTCTATCCAATTGTTGCATCCTATGATCTAGATTATAAAATAGTATTCCGAATTCCCAAGGTTTTGAGGATGTTTCATGTTCTTTTGCCATTTATGTGTTGACTTGTAAATTGGTGAATGACTATACTAGATAGTGTCAATTGATTATTTTTTGCTATCTATTGTAATGCACAATAGTAATGGTCCATTTTTTTATTTTATTTTATTTTTATTTTTTTTCTGGATAAGTGCATTGATACTTTCAACTTAATTGCTTTTCTGCAATTTTGAAGAGAACTGTCATACAGTTCCTAGAGAAGAAAAAGAAAGATACACAACATAGCTCTTCAGATTGCAATATCTTGTGGATTTCTAAGCTGTTTAGTAGATTGTAATGTGGTACTTTTTTGGACATCAGATGAAGAACTTTATACTTAATAAATAGGAGTGTGTCGGGAAAAATGCCTTTTCATGCAGCTTCTTGGGCATGCAGACTAGTTAGATTATTTGTTTAATTCTTCTGTGTTTATTATTTTCAGCATTGGACTTACAGGAGAAAGTTTCCTGCAGGGAGGTGCAGAGAGAGAACAAGGCTTGCTTCAGATACTCACTGAGATGGATGGGTTTAAAGTTTCTACATCGCAGGTAGGCTTCTTTAGCTTATAGTGACAAAACATTTGCATAGCTTAGATAGTCATAGTCCAATTATTAATGATGACTCCATCAGGTACTGGTAATTGGGGCAACCAACAGACTGGATATTCTTGATCCTGCTCTATTGAGAAAAGGGCGATTTGATAAAATCATAAGAGTTGGCTTACCTTCTAAAGATGGTAGATTGGCCATTTTAAAGGTGAACACTTTTCCACTGTTCCCAGCTTTCTGAAGTCAACTTATTTGTGTAGATCTATGTTGCTAATGAAATATGCTCATCGCAGGTGCATGCTAGGAATAAATTTTTTAGTTCAGAAGAGGAAAAGGCATTTCTGCTGCAAGAAATAGCAGAGCTTACAGAAGACTTCACCGGAGCTGAGCTGCAGAATATACTGTAATTAGTGAAGATCACAAGTCTCTTAGTATAAAGACTTATCCAAGGAGCAAATTGAATTTACTCCTTTGCTTTCATGCAGGAATGAAGCTGGAATTTTGACTGCAAGGAAGGATAAAGACTTCATAGGAAGAGAGGAAATCCTGGAATCTTTGAAGAGGGTAGGTACCAGGTTCTGAGGAGGAATATATATTGTGCTCAAATATTGTCATGAGAATTAAACTGATTTTGTTGGCTAATTGTATTGTGGATTGCAGCAAAAGGGAACATTTGAAACTGGACAAGAAGATAGTGCTGTTGTTCCAGAAGAGTTGAAATTGAGGCTGGCATATCGGGAAGCAGCTGTTGCTGTTCTTGCATGCTATTATCCCGATCCCCACCATCCTTTTGTGGAGGCAAGTGGCTGTCATCATTATCCCCTTATGACCTACAGTGGTTTTATTTATAGTCTAACTGTTTGGGTGGCAGATAGGAGGGATGAAAGATTGTCCAGATTTAATGGGTACATTGATCCTAAAAAGCTTATGTTTATGCTGCAGACCGATATAAATTCTATCCAGAAGAAACCAAATATGCGATATGCGGACGTTGCAGGAAGGGTTTTTGGAAGGAAAACTGACTATGTAAATTCAATAGTGCGAGCATGTGCTCGTAAGTAACACTTTACTGCCTGATTTTTTTTTTGGGCTAATTTTTTTGTAGCTGTGATCTTAAATGTGGATGTACTTTATTGAGTTCATAAGATCGTTATCTAATTTTTCTATCTCACTTAATCATGTACTTCTCCTTTACTGAATATAGTATGAATTGAGCAGCTATTGAACTTATTTAGGATTGTGTGATATGAGATCAAAATCTTTTGAGGTAAAATTGCCCATCACTAGAAGGCATAACTAGCTAGAACTACGAGCCCATATATGTCTTTCCCACATTACCCCTCTACTTTTTGTATAGTTTAAGTACAGTTTTTAAAAAGACCTAAGGCCCACCCTGGCGATAAAGGTCCTTGAGCCTAGGGGAAGTGAGGCACCAATATTACCAACCTAATGATGCTTTTTATCTTCTTAAAACATATAATCTTTTCTCTTCAAAATCATGTCTATTGGTCTTCTTACGACGCTTTTTCTCCCCTCATTCCTTCTCAACAAGAGGTTTAGTGATTGTATGTATAGAAATAAAGCCTAAAAATAGCTATTCAGAGGTTCTTTCTCTACACTAAATGTATGTCTTTCCTTTTTCATTCAAAATTATGTCTATTAATTTCCCTCTTTTGTCCCTCCTCCCTTACCTCCATTTTCTTCCCAATTGTTTGCAGATTTTTTGAATAAAATTCAAATCTAAAAATGGCTAATTTTTAGTAATGTGTGCACTTTAGAGCCTTATGCACTTTAGACGCGCCTTGCCAATGTAAGCCCCAAACCTTTGAGCCTGAAGGTGTGCCTTTTCAAACTTTGGTTGTGACGTAGATATTTAAACTTTATGTTCTTTGGCTAGGTGCTATGGTTTACAAAAGAAAATATTAAAAGTCTTCAATAAAGATTACTTTGAATACCTATATATGGGACACATTTTGTAATAATATGCTTCACCTTCATTCTAATTTAATTTAGATGACAATGAAGATTACTAATCATTAATCACTCATATGTACAGCCAGGTTAATTGAAGAAGAGGTCTTTGGGATTGACAACCTTTGTTGGATATCTGCAAAAGCTACGTTAGAAGCTTCAAGATTAACAGAACGCTTGATATTGCAAACTGGGATGACAGCATTTGGGAAAGCATATTATAGGAATCCAGGTGATCTTGTGCCAAATGTAAGTGATTCAGTTCAGGCCTCAGAAATCATTCAAGGAAGCTTTATTTGTTTTGTCTATTTTAACTTTAAAATATAGCACGAGTGAGCTGTTGTATGGTTTGTACCAGCTTGCAGCAAAACTTGAGGCTCTTCGGGATGAGTACATGCGTTTTGCTGTGGAGAAATGTTCTTCAGTGTTGAGAGAATACCGCTCAGCTGTGGACACAATCACAGGTGAAGTTTTGCTTTCATTGTGCTCCTCCACCCCCATGACAGCTGGGATTGATTGATTATTTTCTTTTTCTAAGCATGAAAAACAACCAGCAGTGCTCCAACTATGAAAATAAGAGAAAAAATCAACATGTATTGATCACAGAAGAATTAGCCTAACTGGCTGCTCTATGTTTCATAGATATACTTCTTGATAAAGGGGAGATCAAGGCTGGAGAAATTTGGAGCATATATAAAAAGGCTCCTCGAATACCTCAGGTGGTTTTTCCTCTCATGTCAGCTATCATTCATGTGGCAAAGTGACGTTATCTTATACTCATTTCAGCAAAGGCACTGCCCTGTGAAAGAAAAATCATGAGACGTGATTATAATTTTTAGATGTCTTAGCTGGGACATTGAAGGTTAATCAGCAATTCTATCCTGATCTGTTTGCTGGAGAAATTTCCTTCTGACTTGTTTTCCAAAGTCATCAAATTACCTTGCAGCTAATTACATTCGAAGGTTTATGTAGAGTCAGGAGGGGGGGGGGCATGGGATGTACTGTTTCAATATGATTTCTGTGAGATATGATGTACTGCTGAGCTGAGGCCATGCCCTTGCAATGGGGCTATGGGTTGGGCTAAAAAGTGGCGCACATGCCTGTTTTTGAATTGCCTTATTGCTGTTTAATTGACTGAATGCCTTTAATCTTTGATATCAGCCTTATGTTAGTCACTGCTGTTTGAAATTTTTTCTTTCTGTAGGAGGACAAGAACACGTCAGTGACAGGATTCAGGATTTAATATTGGGTAGTCGTTGACTGAGAAATGGTCATAGGGTGATCTGCAAGATGTACTTCATAGATCTAAGTATGGACCCCTGCTTTTATGTGATACTCCCCCCGTTTTACAAAAGAGAACCTATACTTTTTTCATTTTTATTTCATAATATAAGTCTTATTCCAAGTTCCCACAAACAATTATTGTTATATTTTCTAATTTACCCTCTTCCGCCTCATTAATGTATTCTATAACAATTAAATTGTTCAAATTCTAATATGGACATTTTAGTCAACTTGTGTCCTAAACTTTAATATTTCTTAATATGCGTGCTAAACAACTATATGCCCTCAATTGTGAAATGGAGGGAGTAATAGCTTTGGGATAATATGCAGATGATGAGCTTGCTAAGTCTACTATGATTTGTTTGATTTCTAGCTAGTTGCCGAGTCTAATAACAATAAAAAAGGTGGTAGTCCAGTAAGAACCATGGTCTGGGTACCTAATGGTTCCAAATTTCAATCCGTTCATGCATTATTTTCTGTGGGTCTTTGGTAAACAGTCTCTCTACTTTAAGGCTCAGTACTTCATGATCTCCCCAGACCCATCAAATATAGGATCTGTGTGGGTGTTCTCTTTCTCGTCACTCCTTAAAGCTGAGAGAGAAGATATCATTTGACACTTATTTCGAGAAGCACGTATTAGATATAGACCGGAGATCATTTTCTTAGTTGATGGATTTTACGTAGTGCCAATAGCAGGTTAACTTGTTGCTCGAGGAATTATTATTATTATTATTGTGTTGGCATCCCGTGACAAGTAAGAACAGTGAAGGAAGTCCTGCTTAGTTAGATTTGGGTTTTGGTTTGTTGAAGAAGATTCTGTGGTACAATTGAATAGTTTGAAAAGTGCTTTCTGTCCCCCCCCTCTTCTGTGGGTGGTTTTGGGGGGTGGGGGGTGCTTTAAGAGAGTAAAACACAACTCTAATTTGGATTAAGTTTTCGACCCTTCTTTTCCCTTTTAGAACCTGTTGTTCGGTCTTGTCTGATTTGTGTCTTTTTTCCCTCAACGATGTTTCCTCTGTGACAAGTTTAAAAATTAATTGAAAAGGCAATAATCAAGTTGGAATGAAGCAACGGGGTGCAGGTTATGAATACTGCTTTACTTGGTTTGTGTCTAGTGTGAGCACACCATCTTTAGTTTACACGAGCATATGTTGCAATGCAACAATTGTTTCTAAAGATTCTTCAATGTTACTTATGATTTGACAGTACACATTGGGATTAACCATTTCTCAGTCCCTATTCAAAAGTCTTTGCTACCTTTATCCAAACAAACTTTATCTCTACTGCTTCTCAATTATGCATAAATTGTGATTGATTGTTGCTTAAAGTGATGCACTTGGTTTGTTGTGGTCCTTGGGCTGTTGGATGTTTGCTGTTGTTTTTTATTTTAATTTGGCGAGTAAAATCCGGACCTATAATGATATCTTTTTTTTTACTAAAAGTCCTGTATGTTTTATTCAGCCTCCCGTAGTCCCAGTTGATGAGCATGGTGCATTAATTTATGCTGGAAGATGGGGCATACATGGTATCAGTTGTCCTGGGAGGGTTACCTTTGCGCCTGGTAATGTTGGTTTCTCCACATTTGGTGCTCCACGCCCCATGGAGGTGAT